>CAWUFW010006077.1:0-1216974 GCA_963921515.1 Calotriton arnoldi
TGGTGGCAAGGGCCCTCCTGGGAATTTTCTCAAGAGTGGGCTTTCCTAAGGAGGTTGTATCAGACAGGGGTGCTAACTTTATGTCTGGATACTTAAAAGCAATGTGGAAGGAGTGTGGAGTGACTTACAAGTTCACCACACCCTATCACCCACAATGCAATGGTTTAGTTGAGAGATTCAACAAAACCTTGAAGGGCATGATTAAAGGGCTCCCAGAAAAGCTTAGGCAAAGATGGGACATACTCTTGCCCTGCCTTTTATTTGCATACAGGAGGTGCCTCAAAAGGGGTTGGCTACAGCCCTTTTGAACTTTTGTTTGGTCACCCTGTCAGGGGTCCACTGTGCTTGGTGAAGGAAGGATGGGAGTTACCTCTCAAGCCCCCAAAGCAAGACATAGTGGACTACGTACTTGGTCTCCGCTCCCGGATGGCTGAGTATATGAAAAAGGCAACTAAAAACCTTGAGGCTAGCCAGGAACTTCAAAAGGCCTGGCATGACCAAAAGGCTGTACTGACTGTTTATCAGCCAGGACAGAAGGTGTGGGTGTTGGAGCCAGTGGCCCCAGCAGCTCTCCAAGACAAATGGAGTGGACCCCACACCATTGTTGAGCAGAAGGGTGAGGTTACCTACTTAGTAGACCTAGGAACACCCAGGAGTCCCCACAGGGTTCTCCATGTCAACAGGTTAAAACCATATGTGGACAGGGCAGACATGGGCTTGCTCATGGCTACTGATGAGGACAGGAGGAAGAGAGTGACCCACTCCCTGACCTGCTCTCACAGAACCCTGATGATGGGTCAGTGGATGGTGTAGCCTTGGCAGGCAGCCTCACTACCCAGCAGCAAACTGATTGTAGACAGGTGCTCAATCAGTTCAGACACATGTTCTCACTGACTCCAAGTCAGACCACCTGGTGCACTCATGAAGTGGACACTGGGGACAGTCTGCCTATTAAAAATAAGATTTATAGGCAACCTGACCATGTCAGGGACTGTATCAGGACAGAAGTCCAGAAGATGTTGGATTTGGGAGTTATTGAACCCTCAGATAGCCCTTGGGCTAGTCCAGTGGTCCTTGTGCCAAAACCTCACACCAGTGGTGGAAAAGAGAGATGAGGTTTTGTGTGGACTACAGGGGTCTCAATGCAGTCACTAGGACTGATGCCCATCCAATACCAAGGGCAGATGAGCTAATAGACACTTTGGCCTCAGCCAAGTATCTAAGCACATTTGACTTGACAGCTGGCTACTGGCAGATCAGACTAGCTGATGATGCAAAGCCAAAAACAGCATTCTCAACCCCTAGTGGGCATTATCAATTTGTGGTGATGCCCTTTGGTCTGAAGAATGCACCTGCCACTTTTCAGAGGTTGGTGAATACAGTCCTTACAGGTCTGGAAGCCTATAGTGCAGCATATCTAGATGATATTGCTGTCTTTAGCTCCACCTGGGAGGATCACCTGGTCCACCTCAGAAATGTTTTACAGGCCCTGCAAAGGCAGGCCTGACTATCAAGGCCACCAAGTGCCAGATAGGGCAGAGTCAGGTTGTGTACCTGGGCCACCTTGTGGGTGGAGGCCAGGTTCAACCCTTGCAGAGCAAGATCCAGACCATCATGGACTGGACTGCTCCAACTACCCAGACTCAGGTGAGAGCCTTCTTAGGCCTGACTGGGTACTATAGGAGATTTGTCAAGGGGTATGGATCAATAGTGACACCCCTGAATGACTTAACTTCCAAGAAAATGCCCAAAAAGGTTCAGTGGACAGTTAGCTGTCAAAAGGCATTTGATGACCTGAAGCAGGCCATGTGCACTGCTCCCATTCTACAGAGTCCTGATTACTCCAAGAAGTTCATTGTTCAAACTGATGCATCTGAATTGGGGGTAGGGGCTGTACTGTCACAATTGAATGAAGAAGGTCAGGATCAGCCAGTAGCTTTCATTAGCAGAAGGCTGACCCCTAGAGAGAAACGTTGGTCAGCCATTGAGAGGGAGGCCTTTGCTGTGGTCTGGGCTCTGAAGAAGTTGAGGCCATACTTGTTTGGTACTCACTTCCTTGTTCAAACAGACCATAAGCCCCTCTTATGGCTAAAACAAATGAAGGGTGAAAACCCCAAACTGCTTAGGTGGTCCATTTCCCTACAGGGATGGACTTCACAGTGGAACATAGACCTGGGAGTAACCATGCCAATGCAGATGGACTCTCTAGGTACTTCCACTTAGAACATGAAGACTTAACTGGGCAAGGTTAGTTTAATGTCCCTACATTTGGGGGGTTGTGTAGGAGAGTAGGATCTGCTTCACATGGGTACCCCCACTTTTTGCTGATGCTTCACTGTTTTTCGACCTTAGTCTGGCTGGGGCCCTGCTAATCAGAACCCCAGCCTAGCTGCTTCCTCTCTAAAATGGTTTCCATGTGCCTTAGGCACATCTCTGATTGGAATCTGAGTGCCCTTATAAGTCCCTAGTATATGGTATACTATGTACCCAGGGCATAGGTACCTCAGAGGCCTACCAGGGGCTGCAGCATGTATTGTGCCACCCCTGGAAGGCCATCCAAACTGACACCACAGGTCTGCTACTGCAGCCTGGGTAAGGTGGTGCATGCACCTCTTACTGTGATATAGGCTACCTATATCACTATATACATACACACATATAAACCTATAAGTCACTCCTATGGCAGGCCTTATCAATCCTGAAGGCAGAGTGCGTGGTTCCTATGTGAGAGGGTGCCCCAGCATGAGCAGGGCCCTCTGCAGCGTTCGGAGACCCTTCTCTGATGCTGTTTGTAGTGCAGCCTGACCATATACTCTTAAGCGCATTATAACCTCGCGTTAAATGCTAACTTTGGGATGGCTGCACGGAAACATGTCGTGTTTGGTGTCAAACATCTTGGAATACTACCCCCGCCAGTTCTGGCGGCGGGGGTAGCATTCCACCCTTCTAGAGGGAAAGACATGTACACCCCGGTATGCCCGGTACTGACTTTCCAAAGCCCTGGCATCACAAAATGGATGCCGCTGCCACAGACACGAGTCTGGCCTCCTGCTGCTGACCGAAACTCCGGCAGGGGAGGCCTGGACAATAGGTTTCTGTCCCAGGGAGGTGTGACCACCTCCCCAGACAGGATAGTGTGTATTGGGGCTGGGCGGGAGCACTCGGGTGCTTTGAAGTCCTGCACTGGGGGCACATTTGGTGTCCCTGTACATACCCCAGTTCAAACCGGATCAGGGGCTTGCAGCCCCTGCTTTGGCGTGAACTGGACAAAGGGAAAGGGGTGTAGCCACCCCTCTGCCCTGACCCACCCATAGGTGGGACCACAGAGTAAGTCCAACCCCTAAACTTAGTATAACTATAGGAACCCAGTCCTTAGGACTTTAGATTATCCCTGGACGAAACTCTGACACAGAATCCTGGACCTTCGACGCTCTACTTAAAGATTAGAGGACAGAAGAATCTCCCTTGGGGTCAAGGAGTGACTCCCCTGCTTGGCAGGCACCAAAGAAGCAATTGTCCGGTCTGCATCGCTGAAGCTCCCATCGGACGCCGAAGTCTTTGCATCACCAGAGGTGAATTTCCAGACTTCCCCGAGGCTTCCCTGAGTCCCCAGCAAAGCTGAGGCCCGTAGCTGTCGTGGGTAACGTGGAACCGTGACCCCTGGACACTGCACGCATTTGCAAGTGCATCCTCTTCTGGGTCTCCCACGAAGTCGTGCTTTGGGCTCCGAGTAGCCCTAGCCTCCAGCACCAACTGCACCGAAGATCACTGGCCTCCACTCCACGAGTGTCCTGTGAGCCAGCTCCACGTGCACCGTCTTGAGGCTCCTTCGCGGTCGCTAGCACGTTGGCTAGTAGCCCTTCACGAAGGCCAATCTTTTTCTACTTGGGCTCCCTGGTTGCTCCAGGCTTGCCCTCACTTACACTTGCTGGGTGAGTTCCTCAGATCTTGCTGGTCTGCACAATCGTCAATCTTCATCTTCATCGAGACTTGCCGTTGCCAAGGCTTGTTGGGTCCAATCCGGTCGCCGACACCTCAGCACTCGACAGACATCGTGTACCAGCCCGAATCCTGCTCCTGGTCACCGACAACGCCTCCTGGACCTCGTGGCTGAAGAGTCAAGACGACCATCAACCTACCGGAAGCACTCGACATCGGTGGGCATCTGCTCATCGCCTTCCTGGTCACTGGCTAGTGACCCAGACTCTGTCCCCTCTGCTTTCAGGTTCTTCAGATCTCCGATCCACCTTTGGATCCACCCGGACACTTTTCACTTGGTCGCCAGCAGCACTTTGCAGCAGATCGCCATTCAAATCGACGACGAAACCCGACCCCGAAAGGCACCTATGCACCCGGCTTCCCTGGGTGAGGTAACAAGAGTACTCCGGTGCTCCCGTGGGTAGAGACTCTAGAACGACCTAGTTCTCAAAGGGTTTGCTCCAAGTCCTTCTTTAAGTGTCCCTTTTCTTTAAATTCCCAACCGCGACTTTCTCCATAGAAGTTAACGGCGATTCGCGGCTGTGTTACTACCGTGCACGCGTCCCCCGTGGGTCCCCTGTGTCACTACCTTTGGGTGGTTCCTTGTGGTCCAAGCACTTCTAGAGGCCCTAGGCCTAGTGTCTAGCTCAGTCGTGGTTCTTATACCACTTTATTGGTATATGGTTTGGTACGCCCCTAGGGCCCAAACGTGTATTTGTGCTATTACTGTGTTTAAATAACTTATAACTTATGTACTTCGAACTCTAGCCTCATAAAGAGACTAGAGGGGTGTGTTTAGTAATAAATACATATATTTTGAATATATACCTGGTGTGGTGCTCTTTCATTTGGTCACTCAAGAGATTATAGACTGGTAAAACAAGCTGCTTTACATTCCTTCAAGACTTAGCCTGAAGGCTGCTCTCCATAGCTACCACTAGGATAGCTTTCAATAAAGGTTGTCTTTAACCTATCTCCAATAAGGGGTTGTTTGGACTGGTGCAAGGTGCCCACTATAATTAGTGGACAGCATATACCAGGCCAACTTCTCACACCTACATCTATTCTAATCAAATCTTAACTGGATTTTGGGTTTCTTTCAGCCACCGTCTGAGGGTAAAGATGCCTAAATGGACAAGCTCACAACTGAGACAGCATCCCTGGATAAGGTCAGAATATTAAGCTGTATGCATCTCATCTAATCAAATTTTAGCTGGATTTTTCGTTTCTTTCAGCCACCTCCTGAGGATGCAAATTGCCAAATGGACAAGCTGACAATGGAGGCAGCATCCCTGGATTAGATCAATATATTCAGCTGTCTTCATCTAATCCAATGAAATCTTATTTGGAATTTTGGTTTCTTTCAGCCACCGTCTGAGGGTAAAGATGCCTAACTGGACAAGCTGACAACTGAGGCAGCATCCCTGGATAAGGTCAGAATATTCAGTTGTCTACATCTAATCTATTCAAATCTTAACTGGATTTTTTATTTCTTTCAGCCACCGTCTGAGGATGAAGATGCGTAAATGGACAAGCTAACAGGTGAGGCAGTATTCCTGGATAAGGTCAGAATATTAACCTTTCTGCATCTAATCTAATCAAATCTTAGCTGGATTTTTTATTTCTTTCCACCACCTTCTGAGAATTTAAATGGCCAAATGGACAAGCTGACAACGGAGGCATCATACCTGGATTAGATCAGTATAATCAGCTGTCTACATCCATTCTAATAAACGCTTAACTGGATTTTTCGTTTCTTTCAGCCACCTTCTGAGAAAGAAGATTCACAAATGGAAAAGCTGACAACTGAGGCAGCATCCCTTGATTAGATCGGTATATTCAGCTTCTACATCTAATTTATTCAAATCTTAACTGGATTTTTTATTTCTTTCAGCCACCGTCTGAGGGTGAAGATGCCTAAATGGACAAGCTGACAACTGAGGCAACATCCCTGGATAAGGTCAGAATATTCAGTTGTCTGCATCTAATCTGATCAAATCTTAGCTGGATTTTTCGTTTCTTTCAGCCATCTCCTGAGGATGCAAATTACCAAATGGACAAGCTGACAACGGAGGCGGTGTCCCTGGATTAGATCAGTATATTCAGCTGTCTACATCTAAACTAATGAAATCTTATTTGGATTTTTGGTTTCTTTCAGCCACCGTCTGAGGGTAAAGATGCCTAAATGGACAAGCTGACAACTGAGGCAGCATCCCTGGAAAAGGTCAGAATACTCAGTTGTCTGCATCTAATCTAATCAAATCTTAGCTGGATTTTTCGTTTCTTTCAGCCACCTTTTGAGAATGAAAATGTACCAAATGGACAAGCTGACAAAGTAGGCAGCATACCTGGATTAGATCAGTATATTCAGCTGTCTACATCTATTCTAATCAAATCTTAATTGTATTTTGGGTTTCTTTCAGCCACCGTCTGAGGGTAAAGATGCCTAAATGGACAAGCTGACAACTGAGGCAGCATCCCTGGATACGGTCAGAATATTAAGCTGTGCGCATCTCATCGAATCAAATCTTAGCTGGATTTTTCGTTTCTTTCAGCCACCTTCTAAGAATGAAAATGGCCAAATGGACAAGCTGACAACGGAGGCAGTATCCTTGGATTAGATCAGTATATCCAGCTTTCTACATCTAATATAATCAAGTCTTAACTGGATTTTTGATTTCTTTCAGCCACCGTCTGAGGGTTAAGATGCCTAAATGGACAAGCTGACAACTGAGGCAGCATCCCTGGAAAAGGACAGAATATTCAGTTTTCTGCATCTAATCTAATCAAATCTTAGCTGGATTTTTCGTTTATTTTAGCCACCTTCTGAGAATGAAAATGGCCAAATGGACAAGCTGACAACGGAGGCGGTATCCCTGGATTAGATCAGTATATCCATCTGTCTCAATCTAATTAAATGAAATCTTAACTAGATTTTTGGTTTCTTTCAGCCACCGTCTGAGGGTGAAGATGACTAACTGGACAAGCTGATAACTGAGGCAGCATCCCTGGATAAGGGCAGAATATTCAGTTGTCTGCATCTAATGTAATCAAATCTTAGCCGGATTTTTCATTTCTTTCAGCCACCTTCTGAGAATGAAAATGGCCAAATGGACAAGCTGACAACGAGGCAGCATACCTGGATTAGATCAGTGTAATCAGCTGTCTACATCTATTCTAATCAAAGCTTAACTGGATTTTTTGTTTCCTTCAGCCACGTTCTGATAATGAAGATTCACAAATGGACAAGCTGACAACTGAAGCAGCATCCCTGGATTAGATCAGTATATTCAGCTGTCTACATCTAATCTAATCAAGTCTTAACTGGATTTTTGGTTTCTTTCAGCCACCGCCTGAGGGTTAAGATGCCTAAATGGACAAGCTGACAACTGAGGCAGCATCCCTGGAAAAGGACAGAATATTCAGTTGTCTGCATCTAATCTAATCAAATCTTAGCTGGATTTTTCGTTTCTTTCAGCCACCTTCTGAGAATGAAAATGGCCAAATGGACAAGCTGACAAAGGAGGCAGCATACCTGGATTAGGTCAGTATATTCAGCTATCTACATCTATTCTAATCAAATCTTAACTGGATTTTGGGTTTCTTTCAGCCACCGTCTGAGGGTAAAGATGCCTAAATGAACAAGCTGACAACTGAGGCAGCATCCCTGGATAAGGTCAGAATATTCAGTTGTCTGCATCTAATCTAATCAAATCTTAGCTGGATTTTTCGTTTCTTTCAGACACCTTCTGAGAATTTAAATGGCCAAATGGACAAGCTGACAACGGAGGCAGCATCCCTGGATTAGATCAGTGTAATCAGCTGTCTACCTCTTTTGTAATCAAAGCTTAACTGGATTTTTCGTTTCCTTCAGCCACCTTCTGAGAATGAAGATTCACAAATGGACAAGCTGACAACTGAGGAAGCATCCCTGGATTAGATCAGTATATTCAGCTGTCTATATCTAATCTAATCAAATCTTAACTGGATTTTTGGTTTCTGAGGGTGAAGATGCTGATGGAGCTCAGATTTCACCTATAAAATGTATGCATTATTATATGACAAAAAGCTGCAGACAGCATTTCTAAAATGGCACGCAGATTTTGATGCATGCAAATGAAAACATGAAAGAGGCCTGCAAATGAAATCATGTAAAACAATGCTCATTTAATTAATCATGGTTGTTTTAATGTGTAGTTTAGATTTAACCTCATTATAGAAATATATATTTAATTTAGATTAATTTAGAAAAAGTGTCTTGAACTAGCATATTTGTGCTGAATTAACACGCATTTTTGCGGTGTAGAAAACCACGTGATTTCAGTTTGTTTTAGTAGACTCAGTTTACTGTAGTTTTGCCCTTGAAGATTATAATGGAATGTGCTCCTCTTCCCTACCAACTTTCAATGAAAGGGCTTTGTTAATAAATCACGCCCTCCTGTTTCCGTCTCTTCGACCTTCACTATGTTGCATATTTTTTTGTAGCCTGTTTAAACAGTGGAAGTGAAGAGAAAAACTCACAATTAATACTTTTTGTTACAGAAAATGTAATTGTTTTAAAATGTAAAAGGATGTGAAGTCATGTAATGAGGAACACGCCTGATTAATGACGTATCCAGTCAGCCCATGGGGAGACGATGTGTATTGGAGTTCTGATTGGACCAGCTACGAGGACCAAGCACGTGGGCTTTTGCTTGAAATATGGCTTACAAGTGGGAGGGGTGGCTCTTTTTGCTCATTTTTCCTGAGGGCCAGGCCCAGCTTCTGTGCTGGACACAGAGACAGGGAGGAGAGAGAAGGAGGGGCTGCGTCTGTGGGGCTATTTTGCAGCTCCTGAGACAGAGAGACAGACCAGCACAGCGAGGCAGAGAGAGAGAGCTGAGAGGATCAGAATAGGTTTAGATTTTAGGTGCTAAACTTTAAATTTCATGCTTTGACTAACTGCTTTTGAAAAGATGTATTTGTCCTATGCATTTATTTCTCTTTATGGGAGATTTTTGCCATTATTAATTATTGATTAGCCTTGCAAGACTCACTCTTTTCTTAGAAACTCTTTAAGAGTTTCTGACTGACAATTTTGCGCCACATTTTCTTCCAATATGGAATGCCTCGTAAGCAGACTGTAATATGTTCTGTATTAATGCTATTTTTCCTATTTTTTTCAATTCTGTAACCTGATTGATATTTGACTAATGAATAAAGAGTCAGAGAACCTTAACTTTTGACTAGAAAATAAAACCCTTTAAAATACTCACAACTCTCTTTATTGGCTTAAATATTAATTGCATTTTTGATTTTTCATGTTTATATAAAGTCTCCTGAAGGTAATACATGGTGTCAAGGGCCCAACATCTTTACAGCGGTAAATAGAGGTAAATGAGGTTTTGCATTGAGAAATTACCGTGAAATTACCGCTGCATCAGTTTTTGGTAGCTAGAGGAAGGTTATTATCAATTAGTTTGGTGATTAAGGATTATTAATATCACCATCAACTATTTGACTAATGGTCCATTGACCTTAGGAGGAGAGTTGATCTGTGAAAATTAGTTCTAGAAAATAATTGCCCAAGTTAGATAAATGTCCAAGTCCTGATTCCTGACTCCAATGCTCAGAACCTGAAGACTGGCAAAGCAGTACTGAAAGGTGATGCAAGAAGGCGATTGCTGGAGTGGTGTGAGTATCAATAGGGTTGTGAAATGTTGTTAATGTGCTAGGATGTATTTTTGAAGTGTTGAAAATAGTAAGGGTTTTGACTGTTGGTGAAATTTTGCTCATTTTGAATTGATGGTTTTATTGATTATATTGGTAATTTCATAGGACAGGATTTATTGGTTATTGATTACATGTTTTAACTCTTCATGTTAAGTAAGTTAGTGTCTTGTTCTATGTTGTCTGGAAAAGCAGGTATGTACACCTGTGGAAATCCCGGGAAGGAATAGCGGGTGGTAACTGGAAGCCACACTGCAGGAGGTTACTCGTCTGTTGGAAGTAATACTGAGAAGCTACGTAGGGCTGGCAGTGTTACAACAGGGACCATATATCGTATAAAAGTGAGTGTGAATGGTAGCATAAGGATTTTACCTGCGAAGTCACTGGCTCTACTTCCCAAAAGGGGTATCCAAGTAACAGGTCTTATCTGGAGCTTGAGAGAAGGGCAGGGTAATGGAATTTGTTACACTTGTCGACACGAAAGAAAACTCTTGAAAAGGTGAAAACTATCCTTTATTTAGTGGAACAGACAGAGTAGCGAATGTTTTTATGTTGTTATTAACAGAATTTTGATTAAGAAAACTCAGAAAAATATTGCCGTAAGATTTTGTAAAGGAGGGGTCAGTAGCAGGAGGAAAACTGACGTCACAAAGAGCCGCGCTGGCACTGGACAAGACAGAGGGTGTGTAGAGAGCTCTGTTTGTGAAGGGAGGGTCAGTAGTAGGAGTTAAACTGACTGAAACTGTCAATTGTGGCAGGATTGGAGAAAATAAATTGCATTAAAATATTGCAGAAATGGAATTGTTTAAAGGTTTAAAGAAGCTGTTAGGAGGTAAAGTGAAAAATTCGTTTTTAATTGGTGATGCTCCTGAAGGAACACCCGTGCATTTTATGTCTAACAATTTGGGACAAAATTCATGTATGTGGGTTCACCAATGGTGCAAGATTACTGAAAAAGAAGGTCCTTTGAGGTTTCCAAAAGATGGTACTTTTGAATTGCAAATTATTGACAAATTAAGGGAAGTGTTATGTGAAATAAAGACACCATCTAGAGCTGCACAATTTGAGGCCTTAAGCATGTGGGAAAAGACAGCAAGAGACAAAGCAAGTGAGGATAAAAAGGTAAAGCACCAGATGCAGGAGAAGGGAATTAATGATGATAAAAAGCTTCAAATAAATAATGATTCAGGGGATGAAATAATGGATGCATTGTTAACTAAGTGTCCGCCACTTTATGTGGTTCCCATTAAAAATACTGAAAATAGTGTACCAGTAAGTACTACAGTGGCTACTGTTTCTGTTAAACAGAGAGAAACACAGATTGAGAGAACTGTGCAGACATTTCAGATTGACCCACTACCTGTTGATTCAGCACTGACAGTGATACCTCCAGGTGTTACTGCTTCAAATGTGACTGATTCAGTCCAAGAATTGCAAACTGCAGATGCACAGATAATGCCTAGAAAAATTATGACTGTCCCAATTAATATGGTCCCTACTCAAAAGGTTCAAAGAGCTGCAGAAGGAGTGATTATGGCAGGGTTTATTTCAGAAACTCAGAATTCACAGATTATTGAACAGAAATTACCCCAGACAGTCCAAGCACTGAAAGGTGAGGGAGAAATAGTCTTTACAACACCAATAGCCCAGGGTAAAATGAATATATTTGAAGATGGGATTTTTCAAACCTGCTGTGAGGAAGCAGCAGTGCTTAAAAAGATAGAGAGCATGGGGGACCAAATTAACCCAGACCATGGAAAAGAGAAACAGCTTAGTGTTTTCAATTCAACATTTGAACATGAAGAAATTAACAGTCCCTGCTGTTCAAATCATGAAAATGTGAACCAGTGTCAGGAAAAAGAATTAATTTCCCTGAGTAAGGAAACAAATACATGTGCAGTAACTACACATGGTAAACTGACCGATTTGGCTCAAAAATATGAAATTAATGTTTCAGGAAGTTTTCCATTTCAGAAAAGCTTCAAGGTACATATGAATGGTGAGGCAAATGAGACAATGTGTTCTTCAGGAATGCAATTGCACATTGTAGAAATGAAATATATTTTTAAATGCAATGGGTTTGAGAAATTAGGAGACAAGTGGGCAAGAAAACATGAGAAGAAAAAGAAACCACCAGACCTAGCAAGGAAACTGGATAAGAAAAAGAAACCACCAGATCTAGTTGAGGAAAATAATAAGCAGAATGAGGGAGAAGCTTTTGCTTACTCATTGAGAGAAAAGGTGGGAGAAGTGCATGTTCATGTGCCACGGAACAAAAGTGAACTTGCAGCATTTCTGAACACATTCCCACAATTGAGAGACAAACTTATGCTGTGGTACCCACAAGTTGATGGATTTGTTGAAATTTTAAAGGAGTTGTGCATTAATTTGGAAATGTTCTTTGACATTGCTATGCAAACTGAATTGTGGTTTGAATCTAAAGTTGTTGTGCAAAGGCCAGGTGAGGAGACAATGAAAAGGGTTTGCATGAATGCACCATCATTTTCTGTTGTTATTGAGAAAAACGTAGCAGTGATTACTTTCCTGAAGGGCAGAGTGCCAGCAAAGGATGTTGATTGGGTACAGATTAAAAGAACACAGGATGGAAGTAAAGGTGTTTTGGTCTGTGCACATTCAGGTATGGATGTTGTACTGCTGGAAAGGGTGTCCTTTGCCATCTTTATAACAGATTTGAGCATTGGAAGAAGAAATTTAGATTTAAACATGATACAGCAGTTGGAAATGTGCAAAAACAGAGAGAAATGCAGGTGCAAGATGTGTCAGCCAAGCAAATGCAAATGTCAGTTCAGAAACAGGTACCAATGGCAGGAGTTTTTCAAGCCCAAATGGTCCCACAAAATATGGAAAATGCTAAAATTAATTTAAATAAGTTGTCCAGAGCAAATGTGAATTATTTTCAGAAACAAAATCAGAACCCAGTTCAACAGGTTGCTATATTTGAAAATGAGAGTTTTAACCCTAACAATTCTGAATTTACAAAAGGAGAAATTACAAACCCAGTTTTAGAAGAATTTGCACCAAAAATAGGCCCATTTGAGGAAAATTACCAATTTGTTGTTTGTGATACAGGCCTAGCAGGAAAACAATTATTTTATAAATTAAACAGCATAGGTTACTGTACACCAGATAATGTTAATTTTCAGATTCCTGATGAGGATGTACATTTTAAAATGGCCCAACAAGAGACAGCTGTAGCATTGCTTTCAGAAAAGACAGTTGAAAAATTACCTTCTAATTTGAAAGAAATAATAAACACAGAAGTAAGGGAGTTCACAGAGAAAGATGTCAGATTAATAAAATGTGCAGAACATGTCTTATTTAAATTAGAACTAGATGACATGTATTCAAGAACACCATCAGTTGCAGAAATTTTACCCATAATTGGAGATAAACTGAGTAAAAGTATTTTTCATGGAATTGATTGGAAGTTTATGTAACTTTCTGATCACAGGTTCACAGAAACTAAATGAAAAGAACAGATTAGTGCAGGAGATTAATAGCATAATTTTTCCATGTTGTCCTGTGGTACCGAATCCAGCCAATATATTTTTTCACATTCCATGTGCTGAAGAATGGCTTACTGTTATTGATTTTTGTCAAGTTCATGACACAGTGCCATTGCATGAGAATAGTCAGGAGTACTGTCAAAAAGAAAATGAATGTCTGGGACACATAATTGGAAAGGGAGCTAGAAAGGTGTCACCAGAGAGAGTGGAAATAATTCACCAGATAAATCCACCTCAAATTCAGAAAGAAGTCAGGACATTTTTGGGAATGGTTGGCTGCTGTAGAGAGTGGTTACTAAACCTTTCCCTAGTGGCTAAGCCTTTACTGAGGCTGACACACAAGGAGGTGTCTGATCCGCTTCCATTGGACAACAATTGCACAAAAGCATTCCTAGAGTTGAAAGAGAAAAAGTGTCGCGCCCCAGCACTAGGAATGAAAGTTTATTTAAAAGAAAATACACCAATTTGCAGTGAGAGGGAGGGCTGGGCTCTCTCAGTGCCTGTTCAAAAACATGAATGTGTTCAAGGGTCTGTGACGTATTTCCCAATGACCGTTGACCCCAACGTCACAGACATGCCCAGCTGCCTTAAATTAGTAGCTGTGGTAGATGTCAGTCATAAAAAGAGTGAGTTTATAATAATTGAATTTCCAATTATTGAAATGGTTGCTTCCTTTGTGGAGTTGTTTTGGGAAAATATTGTGACCAAGAAATGTCTAAATTCAAATGTATTTAGCTTACTGCCAGCAAATGAAATTGTTTGTGATCAAACTGAACCTAAATGTTTAAATGTCATGAATTTTTGCTATGAAACCAATATCAGACTTTAAGGATGAACGTCTGATTCAGCCCAACAATGTCCATTTTGTAGATGGCCCATGTTTGAAAGGTAATAATGACACATTAAGAGCAGCACATGCTGTGCTTCCTATACATTATGTTGTCAAAGCTTCATGGCTTTCAGTAGTTACCTCAGCCCAAAATTCGAAATTGATTGCCCTTACCATAACATGCAATATAATTTCTCAATTGGGAGTCACTGTTGTCCTGGGAAAGAGAAATGCTAATTCAGTTGCACAATATTGTATCCTGTTAGTAGTAAATGTGTTATTGCAAAAACTGATGCCCAGGTATAGATTGCCAGTTTCTCTGAAATCAGATCATAATGAGGTCTCAAAGATGATGTGTGTAGAACCACAGATTGGACAAAG
Organism: Calotriton arnoldi; assembly: GCA_963921515.1. Taxonomy (NCBI): domain Eukaryota; kingdom Metazoa; phylum Chordata; class Amphibia; order Caudata; family Salamandridae; genus Calotriton; species Calotriton arnoldi. The sequence goes on from CAWUFW010006077.1 coordinate 14,425, forward strand.
ATTCAATTGTAGCCATCAGCCTGAAGTTTCAAGCATAATAAAGCAACACAAAGACAGCACAGAGTTACACTTTGCAAAAGACTGTGTTTCAGCATCACCGAAGTGGCTTGAAAATGGACATGCAAATGCACTTGTGAAAAACACTGATGAAAACACTAGCCATTCCTGTGAAGGTCTGACTGACGTGGAGCGTGCAGTTTCTCACCAGATTGCAGCTGCTACACAAGATCTGCATAATGGATGGTGCAACGACTTTGATCTGAGAGATGCTGTGAAATGGAAAGGCCTGTTCCAAATGATCCTGGCAAAGACTGTTGTGAAATGTGGTGGCCTTCCAAATTGGGTGTATGCCTCTCACACACGTATGGTCCTGTGTCCCTTTGATAAAACAGCTCCTCTTCAAGAAAAGATGCCAGCAGTGGTCAAAAGTCCACAGAAGAGGGTCAGTCAAGCTGTAAGGGAACACACAGAGTCTGAAGCAGCACTAAAGCAAGTGGCACTGCAAAAGCAAAAAGTGGAAACTGACTCAGATGAAAGCGGTGTCAAAAGGGTGAAAGAGTCAGGTGCAGCCTCTAAAGAAGAAATTAGTGCTGTGGGCCTACGAGTGGAGGTAGGAAAAAGCTGGCTGAAAGGGTATCCAAAAAGTTTGAAGTGTTCCCTTGAAAAATCATTTGCACCCATAACTGAAACATCTGAATCTGATCAAAGTGAAAATAAAAGTGAAAAGCTTGGATTGGAAAAGTGCAGAGAATTGATGGTGCTCTGTCAGAGTTTCTCAGCACCTGAGTGGTCAAAATGCATGGAAAAAGTACAGAATGTCACTTTGAATGAACTGTATGAGCCACCCTGATGACAAGCTGGTGACAAAGAGAAAAAGAAAGGCTGAAACAATAAATGAGAACTGTCAAAGAGCTGAAGAGAAAAGAATCTTTGAATGATGAAAGGAAAAGAAGAAAAGAAAATAGAAAAGAGAACTGTCCTGTTGAATTTTCTTTTTATTATTTAGTTACTTATTTTAGAAGAAACTAACAGTTCCAAGAAGCTACTTACAGAACTCTGCACTAAACTTTGAGCTTGGATATATATGATCTGAATACAGACAAGACTTGTGTTTGCCTTAGCAATAGAAGTAAAATTGTTATATGCTCAGCTTTTGCAATAAAAATGTCACTTGTGAAAATAAATAAGTGTGATGATTTACAAATCATTTGAGGTATCATGATTTGTTATCATCAAAGGGTGAATTGATGGAGCTCAGATTTCACCTATAAAATGTATGCATTATTATATGACAAAAAGCTGCAGACAGCATTTCTAAAATGGCACGCAGATTTTGATGCATGCAAATGAAAACATGAAAGAGGCCTGCAAATGAAATCATGTAAAACAATGCTCATTTAATTAATCATGGTTGTTTTAATGTGTAGTTTAGATTTAACCTCATTATAGAAATATATATTTAATTTAGATTAATTTAGAAAAAGTGTCTTGAACTAGCATATTTGTGCTGAATTAACACGCATTTTTGCGGTGTAGAAAACCACGTGATTTCAGTTTGTTTTAGTAGACTCAGTTTACTGTAGTTTTGCCCTTGAAGATTATAATGGAATGTGCTCCTCTTCCCTACCAACTTTCAATGAAAGGGCTTTGTTAATAAATCACGCCCTCCTGTTTCCGTCTCTTCGACCTTCACTATGTTGCATATTTTTTTGTAGCCTGTTTAAACAGTGGAAGTGAAGAGAAAAACTCACAATTAATACTTTTTGTTACAGAAAATGTAATTGTTTTAAAATGTAAAAGGATGTGAAGTCATGTAATGAGGAACACGCCTGATTAATGACGTATCCAGTCAGCCCATGGGGAGACGATATGTATTGGAGTTCTGACTGGACCAGCTACGAGGACCAAGCACGTGGGCTTTTGCTTGAAATATGGCTTACAAGTGGGAGGGGTGGCTCTTTTTTGCTCATTTTTCCTGAGGGCCAGGCCCAGCTTCTGTGCTGGACACAGAGACAGGGAGGAGAGAGAAGGAGGGGCTGCGTCTGTGGGGCTATTTTGCAGCTCCTGAGACAGAGAGACAGACCAGCACAGCGAGGCAGAGAGAGAGAGCTGAGAGGATCAGAATAGGTTTAGATTTTAGGTGCTAAACTTTAAATTTCATGCTTTGACTAACTGCTTTTGAAAAGATGTATTTGTCCTATGCATTTATTTCTCTTTATGGGAGATTTTTGCCATTATTAATTATTGATTAGCCTTGCAAGACTCACTCTTTTCTTAGAAACTCTTTAAGAGTATCTGACTGACAATTTTGCGCCACATTTTCTTCCAACATGGAATGCCTCGTAAGCAGACTGTAATATGTTCTGTATTAATGGTATTTTTCCTATTTTTTTCAATTCTGTAACCTGATTGATATTTGACTAATGAATAAAGAGTCAGAGAACCTTAACTTTTGACTAGAAAATAAAACCCTTTAAAATACTCACAACTCTCTTTATTGGCTTAAATATTAATTGCACTTTTGATTTTTCATGTTTATATAAAGCCTCCTGAAGGTAATACATGGTGTCAAGGGCCCAACATCTTTACAGCGGTAAATAGAGGTAAATGAGGTTTTGCATTGAGAAATTACCGTGAAATTACCGCTGCATCAATGCCTAAATGGACTAGCTGACAACTGAGGCAACATCCCTGGATAAGGTCAGAATATTCTGTTGCCTGCATCTAATCTAATCAAATATTAGCTGGATTTTTCGTTTCTTTCAGCTACCTCCTGAGAATAAAAATGGCCAAATGGACAAGCTGACAGCGGTGGCAATATCCCTGGATTAGATCAGTATATCCAGCTGTCTACATCTAATCTAATGATATCTTAACTGCATTTTTGGTTTCTTTCAGCCACCATCTGAGGGTGAAGATGCGTAAATGGACAAGCTAACAGGTGAGGCAGTATTCCTGGATAAGGTTAGAATATTAACCTTTCTGCATCTAATCTAATCAAAAATTAGATGGATTTTTCGTTTCTTTCAGCCACCTTCTGAGGATGAAAATGGCCAAATGGACAAGCTGACAACGGAGGCAATATCCCTGGATTAGATATGTATAGCCAGCTGTCTACATCTAATCTAATTAAATCTTAACTGGATTTTTGGTTTCTTTCGGCCACCTTCTGGGGGTGAAGATGCCTAAATGGACATATGACAACTGAGGCAGCATCCCTGGATAAGGTCAGAATATTCAGCTGTCTGCATCTAATCTAATCAAATCTTAGCTGGATTTTTCATTTCTTTCAGCCACCTTCTGAGGATGCAAATTGCCAAATGGACAAGCTGAGAACGGAGGCGGTATTCCTGGATTAGATCAGTGTAATCAGCTGTCTACATCTATTTTAATCAAAGCTTAACTGGATTTTTCGTTTCCTTCAGCCACCTTCTGAGGATGAAAATGGCCAAATGGACAAGCTGACAACGGAGGCAATATCCCTGGATTAGATATGTATAGCCAGCTGTCTACATCTAATCTAATTAAATCATAACTGGATTTTTGGTTTCTTTCGGCCACCTTCTGAGGGTGAAGATGCCTAAATGGACATATGACAACTGAGGCAGCATCCCTGGTTTAGATCAGTATATTCAGCTGTCTACATCTAATCTAATCAAATCTTAACTGGATTTTTGGTTTCTTTCAGCCACCGTCTGAGGGTGAAGATGCCTAAATGGACAAGCTGACAACTGAGGCAACATCCCTGGATAAGGTCAGAATATTAAGTTGCCTGCATCTAATCTAATCAAATATAAGCTGGATTTTTCGTTTCTTTCAGCGACCTCCTGAGAATTAAAATGGCCAAATGGACAGGCTGACAGCGGTGGCAATATCCCTGGATTAGATCAGTATATCCAGCTGTCTACATGTAATCTAATCAAATCTTAACTGGATTTTTGGTTTATTTCAGCCACCGTCTGAGGGTAAAGATGCCTAAATGGACAAGCTGACAACTGAGGCAGCATCCCTGGATAAGGTCAGAATATTCAGTTGTCTGCATCTAATCTGATCAAACCTTAGCTGGATTTTTCATTTCTTTCAGCCACCTCCTGAGGATGCAAATTGCCAAATGGACAAGCTGACAACGGAGGCGGTATCCCTGGATTATATCGGTATATTCAGCTGTCTACATCTAATCTAATGAAATCTTATTTGGATTTTTGGTTTCTTTCAGCCACCGTCTGAGGGTAAAGATGCCTAAATGGACAAGCTGACAACTGAGGCAGCATCCCTGGAAAACGTCAGAATATTCAGTTGTCTGCATCTAATCTAATCAAATCTTAGCTGGATTTTTCCTTTCTTTCAGCCACCTTTTGAGAAGGAAAATGGCCTAATGGACAAGCTGACAACGGAGGCAGCATACCTGCATTAGATCAGTATATTCAGCTGTCTACATTTATTCTAATCATATCTTAATTGGATTTGGGTTTCTTTCAGCCACCGTCTGAGGGTAAAGATGCCTAAATGGACAAGCTGACAACTGAGACAGCATCCCTGGATAAGGTAAGAATATTAAGCTGTATGCATCTCATCTAATCAAATCTTAGCTGGATTTTTCGTTTCTTTCAGCCACATTCTGAGAATGAAAATGGCGAAATGGACAAGCTGACAACGGAGGCAGTATCCTTGGATTAGATCAGTATATCCAGCTGTCTACATCTAATATAATCAAGTCTTAACTGGATTTTTGGTTTCTTTCAGCCACCGTCTGAGGGTGAAGATGCCTAAATGGACAAGCTGACAACTGAGGCAGCATCCCTGGAAAAGGACAGAATATTCAGTTGTCTGCATCTAATCTAATCAAATCTTAGCTGGATTTTTCATTTATTTTAGCCACCTTCTGAGAATGAAAATGGCCAAATGGACAAGCTGACAAAGGAGGCAACATACCTGGATTAGATCAGTATAATCAGCTGTCTACATCTATTCTAATCAAATCTTAACTGGATTTTTCGTTTCTTTCAGCCAACTTCTGAGAAAGAAGATTCACAAATGGACAAGCTGACAACTGAGGCAGCATCCCTGGATTAGATCGGTATATTCAGCTGTCTACATCTATTCTAATCAAAGCTTAACTGGTTTTTTCGTTTCTTTCAGCCAACTTCTGAGAAAGAAGATTCACAAATGGACAAGCTGACAACTGAGGCAGCATCCCTGGATTAGATTGGTATATTCAGCTATCTACATCTAATCTATTCAAATCTTAACTGGAATGTTTATTTCTTTCAGCCACTGTCTGAGGATGAAGATGCGTAAATGGACAAGCTAACAGGTGAGGCTGTATTCCTGGATAAGGTCAGAATATTAACCTTTCTGCATCTATTCAAATCAAAACTTAGATGGATTTTTCGTTTCTTTCAGCCACCTTCTGGGGATGATAATGGCCAAATGGACAAGCTGACAACGGAGGCAGTATCCCTGGATTAGATCTGTATAGCCAGCTGTCTACATCTAATCTAATCAAATCTTTTTTTTTTTAATCTTTATTTTCAATGTAGCACAAAAGACATTTGATAATACTTCTTCCATAAATTACATCAATAAATTATCAGAATCAAGAAACATGCTATACAAAATGAGTATGATAACCATAAACATAAAAAACTCCTAAAAATATTACACATAGCATCAAACTAGAGACTTTCCATTATTTCCATTCTTTCCATATTTTTATTTACTTTAACCATGGATCCAACTCTCCCTGCTTACATGGTTTCCGCTTAAATATTTTATTCATTTTGAGAATCCATTGGGAGAGAGTTGGGATTATTTCTGATTTCCAATTTGCTAAAATTAATGATCTTGCAACCAAAGCAGCGATAAAGATGAATTGATGTTGAGAAAAAGTTAAGAGGCTCTGGGCTTCAACCAAGCCTAAGAGAGCTGTGGAAGCCTTAGAGGGGAAATCTATTGACAATAATCTCCTTACTTCAGAAAAAACATTTTCCCAAAAGCTTGCAATTTTTGTGCAAGTGAATCCCATGTGTAACCAATCTCCTAAAGCCTGGCAGCCTCTAAAGCAGCAAGGATTAACTGCAGGATAGATTTTATTGAGTTTGGCCGGAGTAAAGTAAATCTGCCATTTACTAAAAAGGCCATCCTCCTTAAGTTGGCTGCTCTCACTGCCTTGCAATTCATTTTGTTAAAAAGCGCCATTGCTGAAGATTGAAACGAAAATCAATTGATTGTGAAATTTTATCTAGATGGGTTAGAACTATTTGATCATTCTGCGTAGATTTAAGCAACCTGTACCGATTCCCAATTCCCCAAATTTTCAATATGAAATGAGCTTTACTTAATAGTAAGCCTCTCGAATTACCCAAATTTCTCACACCTACACAAAACTTGCTTATCTGAAAGTAACTAAATAAAGAGACCTCTTGATGTTATTATTTAGCGAACTGATTTCCTGCCAAGTCCTAAGTCTATCCTGTAAAAAAATCCTGAAGCTTGGAGAAGCCAAATTTAGCCCAGAGATCACAAGTCCGATTGGACATATGTAAACCTAAAGGGAGGCATTCCACTAATCTCAGCTGTGTATGTAGCCAAGGGATATTGAATGTCTCCCAAATCCTCTAAAATAGAAAAGCCACAGTTTTGGGAAATTTATATCGCGATCTCTTTGGCAGCTTCGAATTCGTAAACGGTGCCAAAGCAATCTCCATTTCCCTAACATTATTTCAAGAAAAAAATTTGCAGAAGACATTTCTGCCAAATTGTTATAATTAAGCCAGTTGATCAATGAAGCTTGATAGTATAGGCGTATATTGGGAAGTGCCAGACCCCCATCTATGACTTCTAGTTGCAAAGTATCTAGCTTTAATCTTGGTTTCTTACCCTGCCAAATGAACGATCTCAATTCTGAATTAATTTGCTCAAAAAAAGACTGAGGTACTTTAACCATCAAATTGGAAAATAAAAATAAAAATAAGGGAAGTATATTCATTTTAATAAGAGCTACTCTGCCCATAATAGTCAGAGGGAGATCCTTCCATTGAGAAAGCAAATTTCGCATTTTATTAAATGTAGGAATATAGTTGAGCGAAAACAAATCTTCCAAATGTGATGAAACAAAAATTCCTAAATACCTTATAGAGTGCGACCTAAGATATTGTCCCTGCATCGAAGGGGGTAGCAATTAAAGAGACAATCTATTCTAATCAAATCTTAACTGGATTTTGGGTTTCTTTCAGCCATTGTCTGAGGGTAAAGATGCCTAAATGGACAAGCTGACAACTGAGGCAGCATCCCTGGATAAGGTCAGAATATTAAGCTGTATGCATCTCATCTAATCAAATCTTAGCTGGATTTTTCGTTTCTTTCAGCCACTTCCTGAGGATGCAAATTGCCAAATGGACAAGCTGACAATGGAGGCGGTATCCCTGGATTAGATCAGTATATTTAGCTGTCTACATCTAATCTAATGAAATCTTATTTGGAATTTTGGTTTCTTTCAGACACCTTCTGAGAATTTAAATGGCCAAATGGACAAGCTGACCACGGAGGCAGCATACGTGGATTAGATCAGTATAATCAGCTGTCTACATCTATTCTAATCAAATCTTAACTGGATTTTTCGTTTCTTTCAGCCAACTTCTGAGAAAGAAGATTCACAAATGGACAAGCTGACAACTGAGGCAGCATCCCTGGATTAGATCGGTATATTCAGCTGTCTACATCTATTCTAATCAAAGCTTAACTGGTTTTTTCGTTTCTTTCAACCAACTTCTGAGAAAGAAGATTCACAAATGGACAAGCTGACAACGGAGGCAGTATCCTTGGATTAGATCAGTATATCCAGCTGTCTACATCTAATATAATCAAGTCTTAACTGGATTTTTGGTTTCTTTCAGCCACCGTCTGAGGGTGAAGATGCCTAAATGGACAAGCTGACAACTGAGGCAGCATCCCTGGAAAAGGACAGAATATTCAGTTGTCTGCATCTAATCTAATCAAATCTTAGCTGGATTTTTCATTTATTTTAGCCACCTTCTGAGAATGAAAATGGCCAAATGGACAAGCTGACAAAGGAGGCAACATACCTGGATTAGATCAGTATAATCAGCTGTCTACATCTATTCTAATCAAATCTTAACTGGATTTTTCGTTTCTTTCAGCCAACTTCTGAGAAAGAAGATTCACAAATGGACAAGCTGACAACTGAGGCAGCATCCCTGGATTAGATCGGTATATTCAGCTGTCTACATCTATTCTAATCAAAGCTTAACTGGTTTTTCGTTTCTTTCAGCCAACTTCTGAGAAAGAAGATTCACAAATGGACAAGCTGACAACTGAGGCAGCATCCCTGGATTAGATTGGTATATTCAGCTATCTACATCTAATCTATTCAAATCTTAACTGGAATGTTTATTTCTTTCAGCCACTGTCTGAGGATGAAGATGCGTAAATGGACAAGCTAACAGGTGAGGCTGTATTCCTGGATAAGGTCAGAATATTAACCTTTCTGCATCTATTCAAATCAAAACTTAGATGGATTTTTCGTTTCTTTCAGCCACCTTCTGGGGATGATAATGGCCAAATGGACAAGCTGACAACGGAGGCAGTATCCCTGGATTAGATCTGTATAGCCAGCTGTCTACATCTAATCTAATCAAATCTTTTTTTTTTTAATCTTTATTTTCAATGTAGCACAAAAGACATTTGATAATACTTCTTCCATAAATTACATCAATAAATTATCAGAATCAAGAAACATGCTATACAAAATGAGTATGATAACCATAAACATAAAAAACTCCTAAAAATATTACACATAGCATCAAACTAGAGACTTTCCATTATTTCCATTCTTTCCATATTTTTATTTACTTTAACCATGGATCCAACTCTCCCTGCTTACATGGTTTCCCGCTTAAATATTTTATTCATTTTGAGAATCCATTGGGAGAGAGTTGGGATTATTTCTGATTTCCAATTTGCTAAAATTAATGATCTTGCAACCAAAGCAGCGATAAAGATGAATTGATGTTGAGAAAAAGTTAAGAGGCTCTGGGCTTCAACCAAGCCTAAGAGAGCTGTGGAAGCCTTAGAGGGGAAATCTATTGACAATAATCTCCTTACTTCAGAAAAAACATTTTCCCAAAAGCTTGCAATTTTTGTGCAAGTGAATCCCATGTGTAACCAATCTCCTAAAGCCTGGCAGCCTCTAAAGCAGCAAGGATTAACTGCAGGATAGATTTTATTGAGTTTGGCCGGAGTAAAGTAAATCTGCCATTTACTAAAAAAGGCCATCCTCCTTAAGTTGGCTGCTCTCACTGCCTTGCAATTCATTTTGTTAAAAAGCGCCATTGCTGAAGATTGAAACGAAAATCAATTGATTGTGAAATTTTATCTAGATGGGTTAGAACTATTTGATCATTCTGCGTAGATTTAAGCAACCTGTACCGATTCCCAATTCCCCAAATTTTCAATATGAAATGAGCTTTACTTAATAGTAAGCCTCTCGAATTACCCAAATTTCTCACACCTACACAAAACTTGCTTATCTGAAAGTAACTAAATAAAGAGACCTCTTGATGTTATTATTTAGCGAACTGATTTCCTGCCAAGTCCTAAGTCTATCCTGTAAAAAAATCCTGAAGCTTGGAGAAGCCAAATTTAGCCCAGAGATCACAAGTCCGATTGGACATATGTAAACCTAAAGGGAGGCATTCCACTAATCTCAGCTGTGTATGTAGCCAAGGGATATTGAATGTCTCCCAAATCCTCTAAAATAGAAAAGCCACAGTTTTGGGAAATTTATATCGCGATCTCTTTGGCAGCTTCGGAATTCGTAAAACGGTGCCAAAGCAATCTCCATTTCCCCTAACATTATTTCAAGAAAAAAATTTGCAGAAGACATTTCTGCCAAATTGTTATAATTAAGCCAGTTGATCAATGAAGCTTGATAGTATAGGCGTATATTGGGAAGTGCCAGACCCCCATCTATGACTTCTAGTTGCAAAGTATCTAGCTTTAATCTTGGTTTCTTACCCTGCCAAATGAACGATCTCAATTCTGAATTAATTTGCTCAAAAAAGACTGAGGTACTTTAACCATCAAATTGGAAAATAAAAATAAAAATAAGGGAAGTATATTCATTTTAATAAGAGCTACTCTGCCCATAATAGTCAGAGGGAGATCCTTCCATTGAGAAAGCAAATTTCGCATTTTATTAAATGTAGGAATATAGTTGAGCGAAAACAAATCTTCCAAATGTGATGAAACAAAATTCCTAAATACCTTATAGAGTGCGACCTAAGATATTGTCCCTGCATCGAAGGGGTAGCAATTAAAGAGACAATCTATTCTAATCAAATCTTAACTGGATTTTGGGTTTCTTTCAGCCATTGTCTGAGGGTAAAGATGCCTAAATGGACAAGCTGACAACTGAGGCAGCATCCCTGGATAAGGTCAGAATATTAAGCTGTATGCATCTCATCTAATCAAATCTTAGCTGGATTTTTCGTTTCTTTCAGCCACTTCCTGAGGATGCAAATTGCCAAATGGACAAGCTGACAATGGAGGCGGTATCCCTGGATTAGATCAGTATATTTAGCTGTCTACATCTAATCTAATGAAATCTTATTTGGAATTTTGGTTTCTTTCAGACACCTTCTGAGAATTTAAATGGCCAAATGGACAAGCTGACCACGGAGGCAGCATACGTGGATTAGATCAGTATAATCAGCTGTCTACATCTATTCTAATCAAAGCTTAACTGGATTTTTGATTTCTTTCAGCCACTGTCTGAGGATGAAGATGTGTAAATGGACAAACTAACAGGTGAGGCAGTATTCCTGGATAAGGTCAGAATATTAACCTTTCTGCATCTATTCTAATCAAAACTTAGATGGATTTTTCATTTCTTTCAGCCACCTTCTGAGGATGAAAATGGACAAATGGACAAGCTGACAACGGATGCAGTATCCCTGGATTGGATCGGTATAGCCAGCTGTCTACATCTAATCTAATCAAATCTTAACGGGATTTTTGATTTCTTTCAGCCACCGTCTGAGGGTAATGATGCCTAAATGGACAAGCTGACAAAAGAGGCAGCATCCTTGGATAAGGTCAGAATATTCAGCTGTCTGCATCTAATCTAATCAAATCTTAGCTGGATTTTCCGTTTCTTTAAGCCACCTTCTGAGGATGCAAAATGCCAAATGGACAAGCTGACAACGGAGGCGGTATCCCTGGATTAGATCAGTATATCCAGCGGTCTACATCTAATCTATTCAAATCTTAACTGGATTTTTGATTTATTTCAGCCACCGTCTGAGGATGAAGATGCGTAATGGACAAGCTAACAGGTGAGGCAGTATTCCTGGATAAGGTCAGGATATTAACCTTTCTGCATCTATTCTAATCAAAACTTAGATGGATTTTTCATTTCTTTCAGCCACCTTCTGAGGATGAAAATGGCCAAATGGACAAGCTGACAACGGAGGCAGTATCCCTGGATTAGATCTGTATAGCCAGCTGTCTACATCTAATCTAATCAAATCTTAACTGGATTTTTGGTTTCTTTCAGCCACCGTCTGAGGGGGAAGATGCCTAAATGGACAAGCTGACAAAAGAGGCAGCATCCCTGGATAAGGTCAGAATATTCAGCTGTCTGCATCTAATCTAATCAAATCTTAGCTGGATGTTTCGTTTCTTTCAGCCACCTTCTGAGGATGCAAAATGCCAAATGGACAAGCTGACAACGGAGGCGGTATCCCTGGATTAGATCAGTATATCCAGCTGTCTAAATCTAATTAAATGAAATCTTAACTAGATTTTTGGTTTCTTTCAGCCACCGTCTGAGGGTGAAGCTGACAACTGAGGCAGCATCCCTGGATAAGGTCAGATTATTCAGTTGCCTGCATCTAATCTAATCAAATCTTAGCTGGATTTTTCGTTTCTTTCAGCCGCCTTCTGAGAATGAAAATGGCCAAATGGACAAGGTGATAACGGAGGCAGCATACCTGGATTAGATCAGTATATTCAGCTGTCTACATTTATTCTAATCAAATCTTAACTGGATTTTTGGTTTCTTTCAGCCACCTTCTGAGAATGAAGATTTACAAATGGACAAGCTGACAACTGAGGCAGCATCCCTGAATTAGAATAGAATATTAAGCTTTCTGCATCTAATCTAATCAAATCTTAGCTGGCCTTTTCGTTTCTTTCAGCCACCTTCTGAGGAGGAGAATGGCCAAATGAACAAGCTGACAACGGAGGCAGTATCCTTGGATTAGATCAGTATATCCAGCTGTCTACATCTAATCAAGTCTTAACTGGATTTTTGGTTTCTTTCAACCACCGTCTGAGGTTGAAGATGCCTAAATGGACAAGCTGACAACTGAGGCAGCATCCCTGGATAAGGTCAGAATATTCAGTTGTCAGCATCTAATCTAATCAAATCTTAGCTGGATATTTCGTTTCTTTCCGCCACCTTCTGAGAATGAAAATGGCCAAATGGACATGCTGAAAGTGGAGGTAATATCCCTGGATTAGATCAGTATATCCAGCTGTCTACATCTAATCTAATCATATCTTAACTGGATTTTTGGTTTCTTTCAGCCACCGTCTGAGGGTGAAGATCAGCTGACAACTGAGGCAGCATCCCTGGATAAGATCAGAATATTCAGTTCTCTGCATCTAATCTTGTTTCCTGGTTTGTTCCTCCTCGGCTGCTCTAGCCTGCTTTACAAGTACTCCGCTCCCTGATCTTGGCTCCCCCCCTTGGGACTACTGTGGTGGGTGGGGACTTTAATACATTTCCTGATCCTACACTAGACACTTCGACCGCTCCCCATCCAGGCCGGGGTACTTGCTCGACCTGCTTATCCACGTGGTCCGACTCCGTGGGTTTATGCGACGTGTGGCGTACTTGGCATCCCATGCTACGGGCATGTACTCATCAGTCTGCGGATCACAACATAGAGTCGCGCATTGACCTGAGGTGGTTACCAGCTGCAGATCTTCTCCCCCTTCAATCTATTTGGATCCTTCCATAGGGCATCTCTGATCATGCCCCTTACTGATGGAGTGGGGTACTTGTCCTAAGTCTCTACTCCCTATGTGGCGCCTCAGTGGCTGGCACTTGAAAGACCCCACATGCATCGAGTTCATTGAAGAGTATCTCAAAACCTGCTTTAAACTCAATGAGGGTTTGGTGCCTTCTGCTGCGACGCTCTGGGTGTCAAGCAAGCCTTCTCTGAGGAGCATCTTGAAGGGCTATGGGCATCATTGTGAGTCCCACCAACAGGCACGGGTGACTGACCTCGAGACCCAGATACTCCAATTGGAAACTCGCTCTCGTCGCTCTGGTACAGAAACGTCTCCTCCTGGCAATGGCACATGTCTAATTGCAACAGATCGCCTTGGAGGAAACCAAACAATGATGGAGGGCTTCTACCCAATGGGTTTAGGACTCGGGCGATAAATCTGGCAAACTGCTCTACTCGTTGGCAACCCGCGCTTTTTCCAATAGGGTAGTGCCAGCCGTACGGGATCAAACCGGCCACCTGACTGCTGAGGAAATGGACTCGGCTATATCTGACCTCCAGTCAGGGAAGACCGCAGGCCCTGATGGGTATCCCATCGAATACTACAAGAAGTTGTGGGATATGTTGACTTTCTACCATGCGGGAGAACACCAGGGTTCGTCCCCCCCGACTTGGACTGTGCCACCATTGTGGTGCTCCCCAAAGAGGGCCTTCCCGTGGACCAGTGCTCCTCCTACCGCCCCATCTCACCTATCAACACGGATATAAACATTTATGCTAAGCTCTCTTCCGCACCTTATCCTCCCGGACCAATGTAGCCACGGTGGCAGTGCAGGCATCGGTGGTCTGACCGCCCTATTACGAGTTGGGGGGTTGGACCGCCATGGGACCGCTCCTACCACCAGGGATCCACGATCCCTGTTGTCGTGCAGCAGTCTGAAGCTCGCAATATGCTGGCCGTGCTGCTGCGAAACCGCTAAGCATATTACGAGTTTCCTCACTGCCACAATATTCATGGTGATGAGCCCGCCATGAAAACTGTGGCATTGAGGAAACTAAGGGGGGCATGGGGATGCATGGAGGCGGTCACATGGTGTGCCCCCCTGTCTGCATGCACGCTCAGTTCCCCGCATGGCATGGACTTAACAATCCATGCTGTACAGGAACTTGCTTTGGCGTTCCCATTGTGGTGCACACCGCCTGGGAACCCCAAAGCGCTGCCAATCAGACCAGCAGAAAACTCCTAACCTAGCGAGTGGTGTCAGTAGGACTTTGGCATGGTGGCAGCAGGTTGCTGGCATGGATGCCTGCTGCCACACCGCCGAAATCGTAATTAGGCCCTTAATCTTTTGTGGGTAGGTGCATACCCCTCACTAAGTCCCACTGAAATCCTCCATAAAGCCCTACTTAATCCTCTCGCCAAATCCCTCACATTTAGGAGTAAGTATGCCCCTTTTTCCAGACACTTAATCCCCCACATTTATTATTAAGTAGTTAAGTTACATGTATGAGGATTTTTCCTTAGGAAAGATAGCAGAGATGGAAGTGCAGATTTAAATGTGTAGGTTTGTGAATAGCATTTTGTAGTCCATTTCCAGTTTAATTGAAGAACTAATAAATGTACTACTAAATCCAGTTTGGGAAAAGGCTCCATAGTTTCAATAATTTAAACCTCGGCTCAATCCCTGGTAGCTATGGCTCAGAGCAGAGAGGCTTAATTTATGAAAATGCGCAAGGTATTTAGCAACACCAAAGCAGTCAAAACGTCAAAACACAACTCAATAAAAATCAAACAACCATCTTCTAAAAATTAAGAAAAAGTTTATTAGAAAAATGACACAAAAATGACAGAAAGCCAATTAGAGGCGGAGGATATATGCGTTTTTCCAGTTTTAATGCAAAAAGCAACAAGAAAAGGCAAGGCATCATTCAGAAAGAACAATAGTTACTTACCTGTAATCTGTGGTTCTCCAGTATTGGTATCTTTCATAGATTCACATGCCTGAATCATTCCCCGTCGTCGGAGTGGGAGTCCCACGGTATATAAAAAAGCAATAATTATGCACATAATAACCATAGTAAGTAGTACCTAGAACCAGGAAGTGAAGTAGATAGAAACTACAGAGGAAGAAAAACTTCCACATTTATGACCTATCCAGGTCATTATAAATAGTCCAAACTGCAGCCAATCAGGCGACAGCACCCTCTAGAATGCTCTCCTCAGAGGCTGAGGCTCTCAGATTTTCTCGCACAAGAGTGTACCAAGTGACAAGAAAGTATAACGAGCCTCTGAGGGAGGTGGGTGGAGTTGCATGTGAATCTATGAAAGATACCAATACTGGAGAACCACAGATTACAGGTAAGTAACTATTGTTCTTCTCCAGTATTGGGGTATCTTTCATAGATTCACATGCCTGAATCAGAGTACAAAGCAGTACATCCATAAAATGCCTGTTAAATTGCACTTGTAACATTGTTGTATGTACAAGAAACCTC
This sequence comes from Calotriton arnoldi, assembly GCA_963921515.1. Taxonomy (NCBI): domain Eukaryota; kingdom Metazoa; phylum Chordata; class Amphibia; order Caudata; family Salamandridae; genus Calotriton; species Calotriton arnoldi. The sequence continues at coordinate 29,958 of CAWUFW010006077.1, forward strand.
ATGCAATGACATACCTAGAAGTTGCATAGCATGCAAATAGGAATATATATACATGTGAATAAATCAATATATATATATATATATATATATATATATACATATATAGCAATGTTAAACATATATAACATCAGTCTAAGAAAACAGTAAAAAAGGAGGAGGGAAGAACAGAGGCTCACCTTATCTAAAAAGATTACGGAGAACCGCTTGTCCCACCGATGTGTCTGCATTACTGGCAGCTTCCAAACAGTAGTGCTTGGTAAAAGTGTGCAGCTCTACAGATTTGATGGAGAGGCACACCAGCAAACAAGGCAGTAGACGAAGACATTGCTCTAGTAGAGTGTGCTCTTGGCCTTGCTTGTAATGGTCTTCCTGCTTGTTGATGGCAGAGACAAATTGCAGCAGAAATCCAACGAGCTATGGTCTGTTTGGATATTGGTTGACCATGGCGTATTTTCCCATAGGCCACAAATAACTGGTCAAATTTACGGATGGAAGCAGTCCTTTGTAAATAGAATTTGAGACATCTTCTGATGTCAAGCGTATGTAAAGTCCTTTCTGCAGTTGATTGAGGATTAGGGAAGAAAGTCTTTAAAATTATTGGTTCGTTGAGATGGAAGTCTGAAGGTACTTTAGGCATAAAACTGGGATTAGTACGTAGCACTACCGAGTTTGAAGTGAATTGAAGAAAAGGCGGATTAATAGTGAAGGCTTGAATGTCACTGACTCTCCTAGCCGATGTTAATGCTAACAGTAAAGACACCTTCCAGGAGAGAAACTTCAAATCCACTTTATGAATAGGTTCAAAGGGGTGTCGCATAAGTTGTGCAAGCACCACGTTCAGATGCCAGGATGGAGATGGGCGGCGGATAGGAGGAAACATCCTAAACAATCCCTTGAAGAATTGCTGAATGATCCTAGCTGAATAAAGAGAGTTGGAACCATCTTGCCGATATCTTGAAATAGCCGCTAGAAATACCTTCAGAGTCGAATGGGACAGGCCTGATCTTGCCAAGTGTAAAAGAATGGTAGGATCTGCTCCGGTTTTGCATGGATCGGATGAATGGAGGCAGTTTGACACCACAAGCAAAACCTCCTCCATTTAAGCCTGTACGTCTTAATAGTGGACGGTGCTCGAGCATTGGTTAAGACTTCTTTGCAGTCCGCAGGAATATCTAAATGAGCGAATTCAAAGTGCTCAGGCGCCAGGCCGCTAATCTCAGAGATGCAGGGTCCGGATGACAGATCTGACCGTTCTGGATGGACAGAAGGTTCGGTATTGGTTGAAACTGAATGGGATCGCATTCCGACAGAAGGAGGAGTTCGGTAAACCAGAACTGGCGAGGCCACCTGGGAGCAATGAGGATTAGGCGACAGGGTTCCCTCTTCATCTTCCGGAGCACCCTGGGAACCAACGGTATCGGAGGAAAAGCGTAGGCATAGATCTGTGACCAGTTCATCGAAAAGGCATTCCCGCGTGACCCTTTGTGGGGAAGCCAACTTGCAAAGAATGGGCATTTGCGGTTCCGACTGGTCGCAAACAGGTCTAGATCGGGACGATTCCACAACTGAAATACTCGATCCAGCGTTGGTTGATGTAACTCCCACTCGTGATTGGATACTGTTGATCTGCTGAGGGAATCTGCCAAGACATTGGAAACTCCGGGAACATGTATCGCTGATAAGCTGATCCTGTGTCGTATCGCCCAGTCCCAAATTTGTTGTGCTTGGTGTGAGAGTCGGGCAGACCTTGTTCCCCCTTGTTTGTTCAAGTAGTGCATACTTGTTGTGTTGTCTGTCCGAATTAATACTGATGCCCCTAGAATGATGGTGCGAAAGGATTTTAGAGCGAGGAAGATGGCCAGCAATTCTAGAAGGTTGATATGCCACATTTGTTGCTGGATGTTCCACTTGCCGCTGACCGTGAGCCCTTGAAGGTGTGCTCCCCACCCTTCGAGGGATGCATCCGTAGTGATGGTGAAACTTGGAGCTTCTACTAGGAAAGCGCACCCTTTCTTTACGTTCTTTCTGTGAGTCCACCAAAGTAAGGCTTCTCTCATCCGGGAGGTGATGCGAATGAGGTCGTTGAAGGAACCTGAAACCTGCAACCATTGATGGCTGAGCTCCTCTTGTAGTGGTCTCATCTTGAGACGACAGTTGGGAAGTAAAGGAATGCATGAAGAAATCATCCCCAGAAATGATTTTAACTGTCGGACTGAAGCGTACCTTTTTGAGCACAATAGGTGTGCAAGGCTGCAAATCTTTTGTTGTCTTTCTTTTGAGATGAATGCTTGTGTCAGTTGAGTGTCTAACGTGGCTCCCAAGAACGTTTGTCTTTGCGACGGAACGAGATGAGACTTGTCGAGATTGATGGAAAGACCCAGAGATTGGAAGAGGGACAAACATCTGCGAATGTGGGCGTCTGCGACCATAAAAGAACTCGCCTTGATAAGGCAGTCGTCTAAATACGGAAAGATTTGGATCCCTTCCAGACGTAGGTGTGCGCTCACCGGTGCTAGAACCTTGGTAAATACACGGGGTGCGGAACGTAGTCCGAAAGGAAGGACCTTGTACTGGAAGTCCCTGCCAGCCACTCTGAACCGCAAATATTTCCTGTGTCTGGGAAGAATCGGTACATGGAAATATGCGTCCTGAAGGTCGAGAGTAGCCATGTGATCTCCCGCAGACAGGAGATGAAGTATTTCTTGAAGCGTTAACATCCGGAAGGACAACTTTTTAAATATTTGTTGAGGGAACGGAGATCCAGAATGGGGCGCCATTCTCCCGATTTCTTCTTTATCAGGAAGAACCTTGAATAAAACCCTGTTCCTCTTTGCAATTGAGGAACTCTCTCGATCGCTCCCTTTTTAGCATCACATTTATTTGGGAAAAAAGCTCTTTGAGATGAGCTGGCGGTGGGCCTTTTGGAGGAGAGCTTGGAGGGATCTTTATGAACTCTAGAACATGGCCTCTGGCCACAATGTCCAGGACCCACTTGTCTGATGTTATATCGGACCAGTTCGAGTAGTACTGGGAGATTCTCCCTCCAACTTTTAAAAGGGTAGGCGGTAGAATAGGTGGCAGGTGGCGGTTGTCACTGTTTCTTAAAAGTGTCGCGTCCGCGATAGGAAGGCCTTCTCTTATTCTGTGAATAGGAGGTATTTCTTTGTCCATAAGATTGTTGACGTTGAGGTTGGTAACGTTGATTGTTTTGGAAGGACTGATATGACCTTTGCTGGTTATATCCTCCTCGACTAGAAAAGGAGCCACGGCCCCTAGCTCCACGAAAGGGCGGCTTCCGAAATTGGAGGGTACCCAAAGATCTTGCAGTTTCTGTATCTTTTTTAATGGCTTGAAGGGCCTCGTCCACATGCTGGCCAAAGAGAGACTCACCATCAAACGGCATGTCAACTATCCTTGACTGAACCTCCTGACGGAAAGATGTTGATTTGAGCCAGCCTTGTCGTCGTCGTACTGCGGCCCCTGCTAATTGTCTAAATCCTGTGGATGCGACATCCACGGCTGAATCTATGATCTCCGCAGAGATACGTTCTCCTTTTTGCAATATCTTTAAAGCTTCCGATTTAGATGGTTCTGGCAACATGTCGATGTAAGGAGAGATGTCCGACCACATCTGTCTGTCGTATCGGCCTAGAATGGCCAGTGAATTAGCAGCACGGACTGTTGTTGCTGCCATGGTGGACACCTTTTTTCCAATGGTGTCTAACCGTCTGCCATCCCTATCTGGAGGAGCTGTGATCGGAGAAGATGGGTTCCTAGCTCGCCTTTGTGCCGCCTGGGCAATAACAGAATCAGCTTTCGGTTGACCTATGAGGCATGCCGGGGTGTTATCTGGCGCCTTGTATTTTTTGTCGAGGCGAGGTAGGACCGCAGGAATTGATGCAGGAGCCTTCATGACCTTTAATCCCTCTTGCCAGATGAAGTCAATTATTGGGATGGTCCGTACCTGTCTTCTCGCCTGATCTTTAAAATCGTATAAGAAGCACTCATCCTTTTTGGTTTCCATAGGTAGGAGAAACCTTTGAGTTGCCCTTTCCATCAAAAGATGAAAGCCTCCGATGTCAACCGGATGAGAATCGATGGGAGCTGGAGTTGAGGGAGATGGAGTTTGTAACTGGTAATCATCCCACTCCGTAAGAAGCGATCTGTCGTCCAACTCTCCTTCCTCTCTATCGTTGTCAGAGATGTGAGCATCATCGGAATGATGAGACGGTACCGGAGACGGTGGTCTGGGTGACCTCAACGCAGAAAAAGAAGTTTGAGGTACAGGTGTCGGTGGAATAGATGAAGCCGATTCAGATGGAGGAAAACGGCGATAATAATCATCCAGCATGAATTGAAGATTATTTAATAGAGCCAAAGGCATTTGTGCCGATGGAATCGGATCTTGAGCTGGAGCAACAGCCTCTGGGGAAGGTTCATCATCTTGATCATCCTCTTGATACTTTATGAACAATTCTGATGGGCTCCTGGCAGTGCGAAATCTGTCATCCTCTTCAGATTCATCCTCATCCTTTCCATAATCTAATAATTGTTGAGGTAATTCTAGAGGTATTTTAGTAGGGGAAATATGTAGTGGAGAAAGGATCTCCAACGAAGAGCCCCGTCTCTGCAACAAAGATGATGTTGACGTTAGTGGTGGTAATTGCACCTGTGTCGTAGACGGTGTAGATGGCGCCGTTGCCGCAGCAGCTGACCAGACCTGTAATTCTGTACAGGCAGATAATTGAAGCGTCGACGAGGGAGTCGTCGACGGAGTCGTCGTTGGACGGAGCCGGTGTGCATGAAACCACCGGCAATGAAGCAATTTTCGACGACGAGGCAGTCTTCGCCGACGAGGCAGTCTTCGTCGACGAGGCAGTCTTCGTCGACGAGGCAGTCTTCGTCGACGAGGCAGTCTTCGTCGACGCGGTCGTCGACGCGAGGTGGTCGTCGACGGGAGTTTTCTAATCTTCGTCGACGGGGCGTCGACGGTAGATCTAATTTCCGTCGTCGACGAAATTGGCCTTACGGAGACAGAGACCAGCGTCGACGGTGATGACGCCGACGACATGATCATCTGAGGTCTCGGCGACGAGACGGTGGCAGTTGACGTCGTCGTAGCGCCGACGGTAAATATCGTCGACGAAGTCGCTCGTCGATGTCGTCGACGACGGTGCCTTATTCTGAGGTAAACTCTTCTCAGACATTCTTTTTGAAGCCAGAGACTTCGGAGTTTGTCTCGGGGGGTATTATGGAGAGGTTTACTCTTTGAAGGTGGAGGAGCCTTTTTGAGGAGGAAGGCACTTCAGCACCCTTAGAGGACTTCTGTTTTCTCGACACCTTAGCCCCAGAAGACGATAAAAGTTCCTCAGCAACCCTCTTCCTAGAGGACACTGTAGAGCCTGAGGCAATACTCCCCACCTCAGATAAAGGGTTATCCTGATCCTTAATCTTCTGCAGCCACAGAAGTAGACGTCCCTCTCTGTCTCTGAGAGTTTTTGAGGGAAGGTCCTACAGATCTTACAGTCTCTCACCTGGTGATCAGGATACAGGCAATAAATGCATTTCTTGTGGGGATCTTCTGAGAACAGTCGCAGCTTCCCACAAGATTCACAAGGTCGAAAGAGAGATCTCTTAGAAGACATTCTGTAATGAATTAAATTGTGAAGAATAGGAAAATACTGAGCAGAGCTCAGGGAGACTCCCTTCACACGACGTGCGGTAGAAAATCTGAGAGCCTCAGCCTCTGAGGAGAGCATTCTAGAGGGTGCTGTCGCCTGATTGGCTGCAGTTTGGACTATTTATAATGACCTGGATAGGTCATAAATGTGGGAAGTTTTTCTTCCCCTGTAGTTTCTATCTACTTCACTTCCTGGTTCTAGGTACTACTTACTATGGTTATTATGTGCATAATTATTGCTTTTTATATACCGTGGGACTCCCACTCCGACGACGGGGAATGATTCAGGCATGTGAATCTATGAAAGATACCCCAATACTGGAGAATCACTGTTTACAGATGGCCGACCCTCAGGTGAAATTTCAGGCTAGCCACAATGGTGCGCAGTTCTGATACATCAAACGGGTTGTGCCGCAGAAAGTTTTTGCCAACGGATTTAGTCTTTTTTTTATAGCAGTCGAAATCCACCAGCACGGCAATGTTGAAGGCTGTATCAAACTGACCAGGTGATTACGAACCTGGTGGTCAGAGCACCATGCTGTAGCATCGGTGTTCGGGAGACCATCGTGAAGCCGACCTGAAGGCAATGTTGCTGTGGTTCAGCGCCTGCACTGTAGTGCACACACTGTTACCATGCACCATGTCGTGCATGGCACACAGTGCACTCACAACAGTGCATGCAGAGGGGGGGACATGTGCCCCCATGCACTGCACACCTGTGGAAAATCACCCAGGCACCCCATTTGGGGCCCCTCTTTATGTTTTTCTGACATCCTTTACATGTCGAGGTCACCGCCATGTAAAGGATGTCGGAAAGGGATGTCATTATACCGACTATGGTGCCTGCCTCAGCACCGCCGCCATTCACTTGCCCTGACACCACTGCCGCACAGTCGGGATCCAATATCCTGGCTGTCGGAGGTCAGACTACAACTGACAGGATGTCGGCAGTCCAACTGCCTGCATCATACTCAGGCCGAGTCTCTTTTTATCAGGTTAGCATTTTGGTGCCTGATTCATATAGGAGTACACTTACAATTTTGTGTAAGTTTACGATTGTTTACTCTTCACAAAGGTATTTTACAAGTAGTATCTTTACCACTGCGGAATTTCTGCACATAAAGAGATAGGACTGTCACATTTGTTTTATGTGTGGAGGCTCTGCACTCGTAAAGATACTACTCGTAAAATACCTTTGTTAATAGCAAATAATCATAAACTTTAACAAAAGTGTAAGTTTACCTTTGTGAAACAGTCCCTTCCTGAGGTCCCTCTGAATATGTTGGTTTTGGCAGGAAACAGAGTCGCAACGGAGTATACTATCCACCAAACTCTAAGGACGACCACTCAGTTTTCAGGACAACTGAGGCAGCAGCTCTGGATAAGTTCAGTATATTCAGCTGTCTACATCAGAAGTGAACAGCTGACCTAAAGTGAAAACATTTAAATTATGTATATTATGCATTAATATTTATTAAAAGTGATAGCTTTAATTAATTAAGAGTAATTTAATTAAATTTTATTAAACAGATATTACACTGCCTTATAAATTGAAACATGTTGCTAAAATTTTGTACAATTAAATAATAAGTATATTTTATTTTAAGATGTTTTTAACAATAAATTGCATATTTTTTATTTTCAACTATTCATGTAATTTAATTTAATTTAATTTAATGTAACAATATTTCCTATGGGATTTTAATTCCCAATCCTTACTTCCATTATTTTCTCTGGGAGGGTGTTCCAATACCAGTGTTTGGTCATGTGTGGTGCTGGGCTTACTCAAGTTTTGAGCTGGAGAAACATATTACGAATTTGGGTCCCTTTTTTGGCTGTAGTAACTTTAGAAGTGAAGTTTGTGATTAACAATGGGCTTAAGGCCAAATTACGAGCTTGGCAGTCCATCGGACCGCCAAACCCGCTGTGGAGGTGCGGTGGGGATCCGGGACTGCCGCACCAGCGGTCCGACTGCTGCAGTATGACCAAGGCGGTCGGACTGCCATAGGACCGCTGCAACTGTCAGGGAACCATGATCCCTGGCGGTGGTGTGGCGGTCTGGGGCCGCAATATGCTTGGCGGATCTCGCTGCATCACCACCATGCATATTACGAATTTCCTCACCACCAACAGTCTCATGGCAGTGCTCATGCCATGAAAATGATGGGGTGAAAAAACTAAGGGGGCCCTGTTGCCTCAAGGCCTGGGGATACATGCAGGGTGGCACCTGGTGTGGACCCCTGTGTGCATGAACCCCAGTTCCTGCACGGCACAGACTGCAAAGTCCATGCCATGCAGGAACTTGCTTCGGTGCTTCTTCGGCGATGCAGTTCAAAGGCTCATATATGAGCCTTTGGACTGCATTACCACAGGACCGCCACGCCACCTGTCCGCCAGACCACAAAGTGACTTGTAATCTGGCGGGCAGGTGGCAGTCGACTTTGGCGGTGTGGCAGCGGGGCGCTGGTGTGGCGGCCAGCTCCCACACCACCAAAGTCATAATCGGGACCTAAATCTTTTGTGGGTAGGTGTATACACATCCCTGTGCCCAGCTGAAACCTTCCCTAATAACCTCCTTAATCCTCTTGCTAAACCCCTCACATAAAGGAGTAAGTATGCCCCTTCTACCAGCCACTTACCCTCCCCCACATTTATTATTAAGTTGTAAACTTACATGTATGAGGATCTCTCCTTAGAAAAGATAGGAGAGGAGTAAGTGGTTAGGTTTGTGAATAGCTTTTTCTAGTACGTTTGTAGTATTATAGTAGAACTAATAAAGGTACTACAAAATGCAGTTTGCAAAAAGGCCCCATAGTTTCAATAATTTAAACCTGGGCTCAACCCCTGGTAGCTATGGCTCAGAGAAGAGAGGCTTAATTTGTGAAAATAGCAAGGTATTTATCAACATTGAAGCAGTCAAAAAGTCAAAACACAACTCAATAACAATCCAACAGCCATCTCCTAAAAATTAAGAAAAATGTAATAAGAAACTTGACCCAAAAATTACAGAAATCCAATAAGAGGTACAGGATATATAAATGTATCAGGTTTTAAGGCAAAAAGCACCAAGAAAATAAATGGATCAATAATTAATCACTATTTACAGTTGACCTAACCTCAGGTTGAATTTCAGGCCAACCACAATGGTGCCTAGTTCTGATACACCAAGCAGGTTGTGCCACACAAAGGACATCATTACGATGCTGGTTGGACGAACGTGCGACTTGCATCTTTTCTGAAACGGGACCAGCCGACAAGGAGTCGGAGGTCCCACATTCTAAATAGTGATGCAACAGCCTTCACAGCGGTCGTAAAGTGCATGTTTACTGTGCCTCATAGTGGAGGCCGTGGAAGGACAATGGCCCCCAAAGTCCGTTTCTGGCTGCCTTTCTATGGCGGTCGGACCGCCATAGAAAAGCAGGCAGAAAGGGACATCATAATCCCTATGGCAGTGCCTGAGGAGGCACCGCCCATACTGTAGGGAAGACATTCCGACCGCTGGCCTGACGGGATCCTTGAGACCGCCGATACAGCAGCGGTCGGTCCCTCCACCTGCTGCTCCGACCTCCGCATCGTAATGCGGCGGTCAGAGCACAGGGGCAGATGTCGGTCGGACTGCAACCAACGGCCGGCCCCCAAAGTTTTGCCAACGGATTTAGCGCCTGATTTAGATCTGGGCGGATGGGTTACTCCGTCACAGCCGAGATGGATATAATGTCTGCCGAAATATAAATCCCAGTATATCCTATGAGAGTTGTATTATTGCGGACAGGATATGCATCACCGTTGTGATAGCGTAACCCATCCGTCAAGATCTAAATTAGGCCCTTAGTCTTTTTATTTTAACAAAAAACAAGAGCAACCCATATGTCCTTGCGAACTGGGTGTAGCTAAGCAGCCAAAATACAGTTCTTCACAAGGAACTCATTTAAGGCAAACATTTTTTTTTTAATTGAAGCAAAGAATTAAAGTCTTGCGCGATTTAAGCGAAATTAGCATACGGTAGAATCACTATGTATTACATTTGTTGTCAATCAGTAATATAATTTCCTTGATTATAGGCAACACAAATGGCTCAGGAGAAAACAGCGCCACACAAAACAGTTTTTTTACTTACTACACCCACTTCAGCCGAAGTGAGCGTATTTTATTTGCAATTACAAAAAGGAAAAATAGAAAATTAGACTTCTGCTGTGTATTGACACTATTTACAAAATTATATTAAAACATGACTTATGTGACCCCAGTGGAGTGACCATAACCTAAACAGTGAAGATAGCTGCAGTGATGATATTAAAAACAGGGGGTTGGTTATTGGAGTGAAGAGGATATCCTTTTGATATCAGATTCAATCATTCATTTCTAGAATATGTTTCTAGTATTCTGGGACTATCCTTTTCTCAATAGTCAACGACGTTTCAACCCTCTCTTGGTACAGGGTTTCTTCAGGACCGGGGATTCTGGGGACCTAGGCACTATGAAAATGCTGGAGGTGTAATTGGATTCAATTGTCTGTAACCACTACGGTAAAGGATCCCATTAGTGCTGGCATGGGATGTCCCGGGTAGCCGCCGTGGCTACGGTAATTCCCTAAGCATCTGGAATAACCTGAGGAGTGTAGTGATTCAATCGTCAACACCCAGTTGTAAGGATCCAATATTGAAGGCTGCTAAGTCTTTTTATAGCCGACTAAATCATCCCGCAGGGCAATGCTGAAGGCTGTATTGGACTGAGTCTCTTTGAATCTGGATAGCGACTTGGGGTCTGATTAACAAAGGGGTAAACTTACAATTTTTTGTTAGTTCATGATTGTTTGCTATTCACAAAGGTATTTTACAAGTAGTGTCTTTACGACTGCAGAGTCTTTGCACATAAAAAGATAGGACTGTCCTATCTTTTTATTTTCCGAGACTCTGAAAGTGTAAAGATACTACTCATAAATACCTTTATGAATAGCAAAATATTGTAAACTTACACAAAAGTGTAAGTTTGCCTTTGTGAAATAGTCCCTTAATGCAGTCCTGCTGAAGCTGTTGGTTTTAGCAGGAAACAGAGTCACAACGGAGTATACTATCCACCAAACTCTCATGACACCCACTAATCTTGAGTCTTGCGGACAACCAGATTTAGGCTGATCTGAGATAAGCAATCCAAACGTCACCTCTATTTAGAGAGGGCCATCAGATGTCTTTTTTACTGTCCCTCATTGCCAGGAATATCCTGTAGGTGGAAGACATAAAAAAAACAAAAGGACCCTGACACCATGAAAAAAAACTTCCATAATGTTGGGACCATTAGTGTCCACTTTTCCAAACACAACTCCCTTTTTTGGGTAAAAGTAAAAACTTTTAAAAGCTTGCCGTAACCCTCTTTCACCAATGACATACGTATACCATCCTTTGAAATGGCTTTGTATGAACTGCAGGAACAGTGGTGAACTACATTTAGTGAGCGGAGTAAAGCCAGGGCATACTCCAGCAGAGTCAAGTCTGGTTCCAATTATAACTGGTCCACTGGCTACTCCAGGAGAAAGGCCTCTTGCACCTTGTTATGGCCTTGTAGTCTCAAAGGAGGTAAGACAACTGACCTTTGAAGTCTAGTTCTTAGTTTCATGGTAAAAATGAGAGTAGTTCCATCCTTCAGATCTCCTCCTTCAGATGTCCTCACAGGTTGGGGTCAGCAGGTCCAGTCCTCTTCTGTTTTGCCAAAGGTCCAGAAAGTGTTCTGAGGAGGAGGTCCTACCCTTGTTCAATTGCCTAGCCAGTGGGTGGGAGTGCCTCATGGACTCTCTGACCAATATGCCAGTTGAGGATTAACTAATTTGTCCATGTTAAAGGGGTCAGAACACATGCATTGGATCCTGGACAGTAGTGCCCCAGTGTGCCTGCAGCATCAAGTCACAAACAATGGGGTAACCAAGCAAAAAGAGGCACTTTCTCATGGCTTTCACCCAGCACTCCAACAACAAGGATACAGAAGCCTAGGGCAATAGAAACTAGTTAGCAATCCAACAAAGAATTTATAGGGACTTGTAAAAATTGTGGTGTAAACTGAAGAGTACAATATGTGTTTCCCCCATCTAATCTAATCATATCTTAACTGGATTTTTGGTTTCTTTCAGCCACCTTCTGAGGATAAAGATGCCCAAATGGACAAGCTGACAACTGAGACAGCATCCATGGATGAGGTTTTCCAGTACTTCATTGTTCGTGAATTGGTGGGAACTTGACCTCTTGACTTTATCCATGGAGAACAACAAAGTAAATCAGCTCTTTGTCAACTAACCTGTAAAGACGGAATGGACAGTCGTTTCTCATGAGCCACATTGGGAAATATGTTGGAGTTTCAATCTTGTACCTGGTGAACTGAAAAATGGTCACATGAGGATCAGACCATTGTATGGTGACAACTGATGTAACAAATGGACTATTTGGAGTATAAAAAGTGAATCTCCTAGGAGGAAGGAGGCCCCCTTCTCTTCCATTGTCCCCAGTTTGCTAGCCGGACTATCTTTTACATGCCCCTTGCCTTTTTCCATTTGCTGATGAACTTGCCTGCTGGACGATTTGGAGCAGTATGGTGTGAGACCAGACCTGAACTTTCCTGATTATTGCTCCACTCCCCTTGCCCATGCCCATGGACTTTTCCTTAGTGGATTCTAACTTGATCCCTTTGCCCATGCTAAGAGAACTTTTTTGAACCATCCTCCTGCGTTTGTTGGTGGAAGGAAACCCTAACCTTAACCATCCTCTTATGGATTCTTTTATTTAGCAAATACATTTATTTTGACTAAATTTGTGGTTTTATACTATGAGCTGTAAGACTCATGAATGAACTGCGTAAAAGGGAAAAAGCATTTACAACGCTGTCAGGACAACGCAGTGCCATTTCAACGCAGGCACTACAACGAACGCTTCGTAACCATGCGTACCATTACATTGCTAGTCATTACAATGACTTGCTTTAGGGAACTCATTGTTGGATTTTAAATCCAACACCTTCCCTACTGTTGCACAGACTGGAGTTGGAATAGTAAAATATACTATTCCAAACTCCAGCGCTTCCCTAAAGCAAGTTGTTGTAACGACTTGCGTTGTAATGGAACGCGTGATAACAACAGGTTCATTGTATTGACCGCATTGTAAAAGGCATGCGTTGTAAACGCATGCATGAAAATGTCATACATCCATTTAGCAAATAAATGTATTTTGATTAAATGTGTGGTTTTATACTACGAGTTGTAAGACTCTGAATGAACTACTTAAAATGTTACTTATATGCATTGATTTTGGATCTTTAATACAATAACCAAATTAACTAAATTTGTTTGATTCTTTTATTGTGTCATAATGTTCTTTCCATAGACGCTTTGCTTATAACTATCTGATTTCTAATGCATGATAGAGAGTGTTATAGTTGGAGAAAGGTGTACTTAAACCGGATCTCTAATTTGTGAGTTGGCTACCAATTAATGTTCCTCATTGGGTGGGTAACAGTTAGACACCCTGATTTCTCACCCCTCACTACGACGAGGAAAGGTCCATCAGAGGGCCAATGCCTCTGTGGGTGAAGTATAGAATCTGAGTGAAGTGAATAAGTTAGTGTAACAACTGTATAGGCCCAGTAATTGAACATCAAAAAGAGCTTCCGCTGCAACACCTCTGAAGCAGAGAGCATTGATAAGCTACTCATGCAGCTACTCCTTGAGACCTAGCTAAGCTTAACCTAAATAAGGTCCCTGGCCTGGATGGCAATACCCCATGCTTCTATAAAATATTTTGCCAGTAAATGGCACTTATTCTTACTGAGCTTTTCAATTCCGTTGTGGTAATAGGTTCCCTAAACCTCTTCCATGCTGCAGGCCACAATAGCGGTGATACCTAAGCTTGGCAAAGATCCCCTGCAATTTGGCCCCTTTAGGCCCATCTCACTTCTCAATTTGGATGTTAAGCTGTTCGCGAGCATTGTGGCAAATAGGCTGGACCCATTTATGCATGGCCTGGTCGATCCAGACCAATCTGGTTTTATCCCCGAATGAAGATCCTCTGACAACACTACTAAAATTCTTCATCTTCTAGACACGGCTCATGGATCCAACAGAGACGCATTATTGTTATATACTGATGCTGAAAAAATGACTGATAGAGTCCACTGGCCTTATCTTACGGCAATGCTACAAGAATTTGGCATCAGCAATAGATTCCACAGATGGGTGGAATGCAGTAACTCCTCCCCAGTGGCCCAGATTCAGGTTAACAGGAGACTGTCACCCCCTTTCTCTATGCAATGTGGAACGTGCCAGGGGTGCCCCCTATCCCTACTCATGTTTGCTCTATACAAGGAGTCTAGGGCACACCAAGTAAGAGAAAAAGAAACCATACAATGCATTGCATTTGGTAAGCAAATACATAAAATCAGTCTGTATGCAGACAATGTCATTCTTTCATTAACTTAACCCGCTGCCTCTCTACAGGCAGCAGTGGATGAGATGTGTCTGTTCAGGGAGATATCTGCGTTTAACTCAACCTAGATAAATCTCAGATCCTTAACCTACAACTCCCAAGCAAGAGCTTGAGATGTTGCGCTCCATGTACTGATTCCATGGCACCCGCACCATATCACTTACCTTGGGATAAAACTTACTCGCACTTATCCTGACACAGCAAGGATTCATTATCAGGACCTTCCCAGACAGAACAGAATAGACTTGCAGTGTGAAATCAATGCTCTTGTATGGGGTGATGAAGGAACCTCACATGTCGCTTTCACTTTCCCATAGGCATCCGAGGGAGGTTGGCATCCCCAACATGACACACTATTATCAGGCATGTAGGCTTAGCCCACTGGCAGAACGGGATGGTACGGAAAAACACTGGTGCACCATGGGCCAGCAAGTGGCAGGAATTCATATCTGGAAAGCACTCTGGCTGTGATGGGATAACAGACCTTGGGTCCTCTTCTCATCCCCAGTCATCTGAAAGAGACACGTTAGTGACAGATTCCTTACCTTAGAATATCCCCAGGCGTAAGGCTGGATCCGGAAAGTTTTTGCGTAGCAGTACCCTTGCGCGTCGGTAGGCGGCGTCGTGCGGCTCCGCGTCCGTCGTCGGCGTCGTGATCGCCGGGATGACGTCGCGGGCAGTACTTAGACGCCGCCCTGCGCGCTGACGTCAGTTCTTCTTTTCCGCGCCAGTAAGCGCAGATCCGGGAAGAGCAGTGCCCTAGTCAATTTTTGACTAACTTTTTTGTGAATTTTTCACTGTTTCTTTTCGAGTCCTTATCGACTCCTAGGTGTCGTAGGGATGCCCGGCTTCAAGCCATGCGACGCCTGTGGTCGAATGATGTCGATCACAGACCCGCATCTAGAGTGTCTCTTCTGTCTCGGCCGAGACCACGACACGAAGTCGTGCCCTGACTGCCGGAAACTTCACCCGAAGGCTTTGCGAGAGCGGTCTCGAAAGCTACTCGAGATCCGGCAGTCGGCTCCGCGCCGCACCAAGCCCCGGTCCCGCGACAGGTCGAGGGGCCAGTCGCGGAGTCCCCGCCGGTCGTCGGAGTCCAAGTCTTCGCGCTCCTCGGGTAAGTCGAAGCACAAAAAGTCTAAGAAGCGTCATCGCTCTAAGACTTCGCCTCGCCGGTCTTGCGACTCGGCTGAGGCCCCAGTCGGCACTGCGCCCCGCCGCCCCGGACATGCCTATGGAGCCGCCCCCGCATTACCCGTCCTTTCCGGGTTCGGGGGCGACTCCGGCCGAAATACAGGAATTCCTGTCAGCCATGGCCCGCCTCTTCGGGCCTCAAGGTCCCTCCGGTGCGCCTTCGGGCCCTGCGGGCCCTGATGGGGTTGCCCCGGCGTCGCCGTCGACTCCGGTCCCGGCGCCGCCTGTCCCACCAGCCTTCATCCCGGCCTCGGCTCCGGCCCCGGCCTCGATCCCGGCTCCGGTGGTACCGCAACCCCCATCGACGCCGGTTGACCTAACCACGCCTCCGCCGACGCCGATATCCCCGGTGCCGTTCCTGACGCCGTCCGGGGCTCCGGACGGCGTCGTTCCCCGGCTCTCTCCGGCTCCGGACATGGAGCCGGACCGACGTCGCTCGACGCCGGCTCCGGCGCCGATGAGACCTTGGATCCCAAATGTCCCTCCTCCTCCATATTTTGAACCTGAGGAGGACCAAGAGAGCTGGGAGGGGTCTGAGGACCCTCTCACACAACAGTGTGAGTATGATCCGGACTGGGCTGAGGAACTTGGGGATGCCAGTGGTCTAGACACCTCCCTGACACTGGCATGCTGTCTCCTCCCGTGGCTACAGAGGAGGGAGCTAATTTTGCAACGGTGTTGCGTAGAGCAGCTGGAGCCTTACATCTCCAATTGCCTACTGTGGCTGTCAGGACTAATCTCCTGACGGAAGTGCTTCAGCCGGCAGCTTCCTGTTCGGAGACTGTGCTGCTGTTTAATGATGCACTCACTGACGTTCTTTTGGGTGCCTGGTCCAAGCCCACCACAGGGGCTCCTGTGGATAGGAACGTGGCCCGACGCCATCGCCCTGCTCCGGGCGACCCTTTGTTTCTCTCCCAACATCCCACCCCCGAGAGCTTGGTTGTCCAAGCCTCTGCCTCCCAAACCGCCTTCCCTACCGCCCCTCCGGATAGGGAATCCAAACGCCTGGACCAATTTGGGAAGAAGGCTTTTTCTTCCTCCAGTGCTGGCTTGCGGTCCGTCAACACCGCTTGCCTTTTGGGCCGATATACCCACTCCCTGTGGGATTCGGTGGCGGCTGTTTTGCCACAGTGTTCTGAGGAGGTCCAGACACTGCTTACCCGCGCCATTGCGGAAGGGCGAGATGCGGCTAAATACACCATACGTTGTGGCCTTGATACCGCCGACTCGCTGGGCAGATCGCTTGCAACGACGGTGGCGCTACGTCGCCACGCCTGGCTGAGAACAACTGGTTTCTCGGGTGATGTCCAGAATACACTCATGGACATGCCCTTTGATGGAGTCGGTCTTTTTGGTTCAAAGGCAGACCATGCGCTGGAGCGTTTTAAGGACTCACGGGCTACTGCCAAGTCCCTGGGCCTTTCTCTTGTACGCCCTCCGCTAACCTCTGCTTTTCGCCCCTTTCGTGGCAACGGAAGGGGCGCCCAGTCACGTCAGCTGCCCAGCCACCGGCCCGCGCAGCAAGCGTCTTCGCGTGGCCGAGGACGTGGATACCGCCGTGGCGGTTCGGGCAACCAGCGTGCGGGTCAGGCCACTACCTCCAACCCGTCCGCGGCCTCCAAGCCCTCCTAGTCCTTCCTTTCCGGTGCACAGCACGCCAGTAGAGGGCAGGGTCCGCCATCACCTTCACCACTGGCGTCCCATCACCTCGGACAGGTGGGTCTTGGACATTGTCCGAAGGGGCTACTCCCTCCCCTTCGAGACCACCCCCAGCCATGCCACCTCAATTCCACCGCATGTCAGGGGATCACTTGGTGCTTCTGCAGAAGGAAGTTACGGCCCTCTTGGCCAAGAGGGCCATCGAGCATGTTCCGACCCCAGAAGTAGGACGTGGTTGCTACTCCCACTACTTTCTGGTGACCAAAAAGGACAAGGAGGACATGCGTCCTATCTTGGACCTCCGGAACGTCAATCGCTTCCTCCGGAAGGAGAAGTTCAAGATGCTCACCCTAGCTCAGGTCTTGACTGCCCTCGACCCTGGAGACTGGTTGGTAGCGTTGGACTTGCAGGACGCTTATTTTCACATCCCCGTCCTGCCGGCCCACCGGCGTTACCTGCGGTTCACAGTAGGCCTCGAGCATTTTCAGTTCACCGTGCTCCCCTTTGGCCTTACAAGTGCCCCTCGGGTGTTCACAAAAGTGATGGCGGTGGTCGCAGCTCATCTGCGCCGGGCAGGGGTTCCAGTCTTCCCCTACCTCGACGACTGGCTGCTGAAGGCGGGCTCGTCCCAGGCAGTCGTCTCCCACCTCCAGACTACGGCCGAACTCCTGCACTCGCTGGGGTTCTCCATCAATGTGCCGAAGTCGCATCTGATTCCTTCTCCACAGCTCCTTTTCATCGGAGCAGTTCTGGACACGACGGAGTTTCGGGCCTCTCCTCCCGAACGGCGAGTCCGGGATATTCAGGCTATGATTCCCATCTTTCAGCCTTTATCCTGGGTTTCGGTACGGATGACCCTGAGGCTGCTGGGCCTCATGGCCTCCTGCATCCTGCTGGTCAATCATGCCAGATGGCATATGCAGGCTCTGCAGTGGGACCTGAAGTTCCAGTGGGCGCAGCACCAGGGCAACCTGTCCGATCACGTCCAGATCTCGGAGGGGACTGCAAAACAATTGCAGTGGTGGCTCTCGAACCGGCAATGGGTCATGGGCAGATCCCTCTCCCTTCCCCAGCCAGAGCACACAGTTGTGACGGACGCGTCCCTTCTGGGATGGGGCGGTCACATGGGAGAGGCGGAGATCAGAGGCCTCTGGTCTCCGGCGGCGTCCCGGCTCCATATCAACCTTCTGGAGCTCCGGGCGATCCGACTTGCACTCAAGGCATTCCTTCCCTCTGTCAAAGGGAAGGTAGTGCAGGTGTTCACAGACAACACCACCGCCATGTGGTACTGCAACAAACAAGGCGGGGTGGGGTCGTGGACCCTCTGTCAGGAGGCTCTGCGCCTCTGGACATGGCTGGAACATCAGGGCATGTTCCTGATGGTTCAACACCTGGCAGGTTCCCTGAACGCCAGGGCGGACGAACCTCAGCCGCAGGTGCATGATGGATCACGAATGGCGTCTTCACTCGGAAGTGGCGCAAGGACTCTTTCTACAGTGGGGAGAGCCTTGGTTAGATCTATTCGCCACCGAAGAGAACGCGCAATGTCATCAGTTCTGCGCGTTGGAATTTCCAAGGCGGCACTCGCTCGGCGACGCTTTTCGTCGCGAGTGGAGTTGCGGTCTGTTGTACGCCTTTCCGCCTATACCACTTCTACCCAGAGTGTTGAAGAAGATTCGGCACGACCGGGCCCAAGTCATCCTTGTGGCTCCAGACTGGGCTCGAAGAGTTTGGTATCCCGAGCTACTCAGTATGAGCGTAGATCCCCCGATCCGTCTGCCTCTTCGGGAGGATCTTCTGTCACAGCAGCAGGGGACGGTCCTCCACCCGAACCTGTCCAGCCTCCACCTGCTTGCGTGGAGATTGAGCGGCGGCAGTTGATTCCTTTCGACTTGCCTCCCGAAGTTTGTGATGTGATTCTGGCAGCCAGGCGTCCCTCCACTAAGGTGGTATACGCCTGCAGGTGGAACAAGTTTGTGGCATGGTGCACAGCAAAGGCTGTGAATCCCCTTTCTGCCCCTCTTTCTGAGGTTCTTCTGTTCCTTCTTTCCCTGGCCCAACAGGGTTCTGCCCTGGGTACCATCAAGGGCTAACTTTGTGCCATCTCGGCCTTCCTCAGGCTTCCTGATCAGCCCTCCCTTTTCAAGTCCCCTGTTGTTAACAGGTTTCTAAAAGGCATTACACACCTCTTCCCTCCTGTTCCGTTTGTGATGCCTCAGTGGGACTTGAACTTGGTTCTTACCTTTCTTATGTGCGCTCCCTTTGAGCCTCTACATAACTGTCCTCTTCGTCTTCTGACTCTGAAGACAGCCTTTCTGGTGGCCATCACCTCCGCTCGGCGGGTGAGTGAGCTCCAGGCTCTATCATGTAAACCTCCCTTTCTGTCTGTCCATCCAGACAAGGTTGTTCTTAGGACGCGTCCGTCCTTCTTGCCAAAGGTGGTAACTGCCTTCCACATTGGGCAGACCATCACTTTGCCCACCTTCTTTCCGCCTCCGCATCCTTCCAGAGAGGAAGAGAGGCTCCACCGTCTGGACCCAAAACGTGCGCTTTCCTTTTATATCGACCGCACACAACACTTCCGGGTGGATGACCAGCTCTTTGTTGGCTACGTGGGCGCCAAAAAGGTCGGGCGGTGCACAAGCGAACCATCTCCCGCTGGGTAACCTTGTGTATCAAAGCCTGCTATTCTTTGGCTAAGAAGGAGCCTCCTGTTGGGCTGCGTGCCCATTCCACCAGGGCAACGGCTGCTACCACGGCTTTAGGCCGCGGTGTTCCGCTGCAGGATATCTGTCAGGCAGCTACGTGGGCCTCGCTGCACACATTTACAAAGCATTACTGCCTTGACAGTCAGGTCCGGAGGGACGGCTTCTTTGGCCGTTCTGTCCTCCGGGACTTCCTTGTCTGATCTTTGTTCGCAGACCCACCACCGGGGTTGGTATTGCTGGGGTATCTATTCTAAGGTAACGAATCTGTCACTAACGTGTCTCTTTCAGATGCACAAGTTACTAACTTGTGTAACGATATATCTGTAAGAGACAGTAGTTAGTGACAGATTCCTACCGCCCCACCCATCCTCCCCGTTCTGCGAACTGATTTCTAGGGTTAAGGACATCCCTTTCAGGGCCCTAGTATTTTTCAGACACCTATGTCAGCTTCTTGCATGGCTCTGCGTTCCTGGCGCGGAAAGTCGTGTACAGAACTGACGTCAGCGCGCAGGGGCGGCGTCTAAGTACTGCCCGCGACATCATCCCGGCGATCACGACGCCGACGACGGACGCAGAGCCGCACGACGCCGCCTACCGACGCGCAAGGGTACTGCTACGCAAAAACTTTCCGGATCCAGCCTGACGCCTGGGGATATTCTAAGGTAAGGAATCTGTCACTAACTACTGTCTCTTACAGATATATCGTTACACAAGTTAGTAACTTGTGCACCAGTGCCATGCTGAAAGAATGTTCTCAGTGCCTATAAAAGATGGCTTCATAACCATCTGCTCCCCACTCACATCGATCACTAATAATTCTAATTTTACACCAGCCCTAACGGGGAATCAATTTTCAATCTGGCAGCACTTGAGTTGCAAGCGTATAGGTGACCTTTTTGAGGCAAATTAAGTGCTTACATTTGAACCGCTTAAAAATGACTGTGGCTCCCCACATATGCACTTGAACGCACACAATTTACCGAGCGCCCATACACGCACTACATATATGGGGGGAAAGGCTCTGTACGGCTCTTATAGCCACACGGATCATTATAACAGCATGGAAACAGGCTGAAAGACAGATGAAGTGGGACGGCCGGGTCACCAAAGAAACCCCGCTTTGGGTGGGGAACCGGCTTCAAGAAATTGCGAAATTGCGAGGTTTTCGGAAGTGGGACCTGCTGGGCATCTCACAACTCAAGGACCTACTATACCGTAAAGAGCTGGTCACTTTCTCACATCTCCAGACTGAATATGACATGCACCCAACTCAACACTACAAGTCTCTACCACTGGCCCATGCATGGCGGGCTCAACACATAGATACCAATGACATCCCTGAATACGCACCCTTAGAGGGACGACTCCTGATGGGGGAGATAGAGGAAAAGGCAGTCTCGTGGATATACAGAACGATAATTAATAATAAGCCTGATACATTACAGAAGCTGAGGACGAAATGGGAGTCAGAGTTGGGGGGAATGGAAGACCTAGATTGAGAAATGGCGTTGATGCATCCCCGAGAGGTAGCCATTAAGTCGCGACTTAGAGTGATTCAATTTAAGTATTTGCATAGAGCATACAATGATAGAGCGCGATTACACCGCATAGGGAGGGCAGAAACACCTGATTGTTTGCCCTGTACTACGTCACAGGGTACATTCTTTCATACGGTGTGGGAGTGCTCAAAGATTCAGTTGTACTGGGCAACCCTGCTGGAGGAGCTGGGAAATATTCTAGGAGAGGCAATTCCACTGAGTCCCCTGTTTGTCCTGCTAGGAATATCCACCGAAATTGACCTCCCCAAACCAAAGTTAACCCTACTTCAGCTAGGATTAGTGGTGGCGAAGTGCGACTTGGCTAAGGCATGGGGGGCAGTGGCGGGTCCGTCCCTGGCTGAATGGAGAAAGAGTATGGATATGTACATGTTAGGGGAGAAGACGACTTATACATCGCGGGGTTGTCCCAAAAAGTTCTGGAAAATATGGAAGCCATGGCTTACACACTACGGACTTTCGCTCTCCGATTCACAATGATCTCACAAGGTGGGGTGTACGGGTTGAGGGAAACGAAGGGGCCCATAATGATGCTCAGCTGCACAACACAGCTATTTGATTGTCCACCACTGCTATTCGAGTATGATGCTAACGTCAAACTGAACATGCTTATATGTTTTGTAGATGAACAATGTTTTTGCAATGCAATTAAGAAAATGCCAATAAACATATTCCCCAAAAAAAAAAAAAATGACTGTGGCTGCCAGAGACATAGAGATTATACACCAGTCAGAGATTGGGTGTCCCACAAAGAGGTCAGAAAGGAGGCTAGCAGACCCTTAACAACTATTGAGAGATGACTCTTGGCAAAGAGGAATGACAGACGGATATTCTTGGAGCTGTATTCACATTTGCAAGCAGCCAAACTAACGGATAAAGCTCCAAGTCTGGAATGATGAGAAACAGAGTGGGGGTGCACCCTTACAGGCAAAGACTGGAAGGAGATCCACCCCAGAGTACCCACAACAGCCCAATCTGCAGCAGGGAAGGAAACAATCATAACAATATCATCTTACTGGTATTACACCCAGAGAGAGTCATTAATGGTCCCCTAAGAAATATGATCTATGATGGAAGGAATGCGGAAAGACGGACACCCTGCTTCACTTACTGTGGCATGGCCCCAAACTGTCCAGAAACTGGACCAAGATACTAGATGACCTAGACAAGTTCATAGGTCTGGAAATACCATGCTTCCCAGCAAACATTACTGTGCGCCTTCCTAATAAGCAGACATACCCGCTTCACTCGTTACATGGTAAAAAGATGGCGCTGGCTCTGTGTGCAGCGCACCAAGGTATTCTTTGTTACTGGGAATCGGACAAAAACCTGGATCACCAAATGTGTCTTCATCGCCAATGGGAGCTGTATTACCTTTAGCCAGTGTAGGATGCTCGTTTTAATGATGTGTACATGTATGAGCCGTGACACATAAAATAGGTGCCAACATCTGAGGCCCTCTAATAGATTATTTTGGAGGGAAGGTGAAATGATGCCTCTCCATGTTTTTAGGTGATTTGTGATCTTTTTCCCTGGATATCTTTTTCACTGACCAAAAAGCCGATAGGGAGCTGCACTTTGCACAATATAAATATCAGCTGCTGGCAGCGGCGTCACTAGGGTTGGTGTCACCCAGTGCGGTAACAACCCATGACACCATCACATGGGGTGATACCTTTCCCAAATGAGACTATTTAGTAAATAGTCTCATTTGGGAAAACGATTTACCCATGACACCATCACATGGGGTGACACCTTTCCCAAATGAGACTATTTAGTAAATAGTCTCATTTGGGAAAGGTGTCACCCCATGTGATGGTGTCACCCGGTGCGGTCCGCACCCCCCGCACCCCCCTAGTGACGCCACTGGCTGCTGGTACTGATATTTTGAGTGTCACTCAGTTTTGCTTATTTAAGCTAAATTCAGAAACCTCTTCAAATTGGCTAGCAATTTCAGTGCAGCTTGGAGGGATCTGGCGGGGTTTGTCACGGTGAGAAGAATGTCATCTGCAAAGAGATACTCCTCATCCCCAAAGAAGATGCCTCTAATCTTTTTGCATGCCATAATGTTAATAGTGAGTGGTTCCACCATTAGGGTATAAATGAGTGGGGAGAGTGGATGGCCATTGGCTTGTATTGGGGTTAGTGGAGCTTTGTAGCCTGCCAGGATCTAGTCTTTCATGTTTACCCACTTTTAGTATGTCTAGGACTGTTTCTAGGAATGTCCAGATAACCTGGTCAAATACCTTCTCTGGGGCAGATTTACAAGGACTGGCGCATCTCTGCATATTAGCAGGGATGCGCCAGTAAAGATGCGACACGCAAAAATACCCTTGCGCCACCACGGATGCGTCGCATTTACAATGCGGCGCACCGTGGCGCAAGGATAGACAGATGCATGTCGCATCTTTTGTCGTAAGGGCAGCGCATTGCTGGAGTCGTGTCGCAAGCGCGACGCAACTCCAGCAATGCTCAGGGGCGGCCTATACTTATTGTGCTGCGCCACTCCTTACGCCTGCTTCAAGCAGGCGGAAGGTTTTGACGCAGCGGCGTCGTAAAAGTGACTCCGTGAAATCTTGTAGATTTCACTGCGTCACTTTTACGAGGCTTTCTTGCGACGGAACGCGCACCCTGCATACATTATACCTGACGCAGGTATAATGTAGCGCAGGGCTTTACAACGTGACGCATCTCCCTAGAAGCGTCACGTTGTAAATATGTCGCAACGTGGCGCATTGTTTACAACGCTGCTGCATCACAGAAGTGACACAACGGCGGCGCAAATGTGTCGCAAGGGGCTTGTAAATCTGCCCCTCTGTGTCTAGGGATAAACGGATTGCCAGGATGCCCTTCCTTTGGACTTTTTCTATTAGGTGGGCCAATTGCCTGATGTTGTCACTGTTCTGTTTGTGTCTCATGACACCATCTTGGACAGGATCTATTAGCTTGGGAATAACAGCCTTGAGGTGAGTGGTCAGGATTATAGTGAATATTTTTGCCTCCATGTTTGATAGCGTTTTTCGCTCTACAGGATGTGGAACGGTCTTGGTCACTCCATGGGTTGTGAATACTGATTCACTGGTAAGATCACCCTCTTTCTTGGTAGGGGTGAGGCCTGTAGAATTCGTAAATGTGTTAAATGAGAAATGTAGTCATTTTCCAAATTGGGGTAAGAATGTCTTATAAAGCACCAACTATAAACATCGGGTCGAAGTGTTTACGAGTCATTGTGGACTTCAGTGCTTGTCATAGACCGATAAGTTCTATGAGGGCTTTTTGTGAGTCTCTCTGTTCTGGTGTGAATAGTTTCCATTTACTTGCACCTACATAATTCATTATTCTTTCCTTGTTGTCAACATCTCTTTTATAGAGTGTTTGGAAGTAGTTCCTAAACATTTTCACTTTGCCCCATTCTCCAGGTACCCAGGTGCTGTTTCTCATGCTAACCATGGCAAGGTGTGTCTTTGCCCTTCGGAGGCACATTTCCTTGCTAGTAGTGTTCCCACTTTGCTGCCCTGGTTGTAAAAGCATTGTACTATCCTCAGTAGCGTGGTCTCTGCTCGATTCACCTTATTTGCTTTGAGTTATTCTCTGAGTATTGCCAATTGGCATTGGATTTTCCTGTTTGGGTTTAGCCGTTCTAGTTTTCCTGTTGTTTTTATCTTGTCTGTCAGTTTGTCCTTTAAAAGCCTCCATGCACAAGCATGTTCCACCTTCCTACTTATAGCTATACCTCAAGTGTTTGCCTTGCAGGCATCGCAAATTATGGCAAAGGAAGTCTCAGGGCTTGTGTTTAATTCAAAATATTCTTTAAACGCTTTCTGCAGTGTTGCCCTACAAACTGGCTAACCCAGTGTGCCTGCCTTCATTCACCATTTTGAGGTCCAAGAGTTAAGAACCCTCTGTTCTTTGCAGAAACGTTTTGTTGAGGCAGATGCCCAGATCTGAATAAAGTAAAGTGTATACCTCATGCAGAATTGGTCACACTGAATGAGGTGAGTTTCTTGGAGAAAGACCACATTCGGATCTTGTCTAATAAAATAGTTCCATATTAGGGATGTGTTGTATGCTACATTTTGGCAAAATTTCTCGAAATGACATGTAATTACACAAAAGGCATATCTGTCATTTCAGGCTACATTTTAGCTTGAAATGCATTATTTTGTCATTTTCTGACAGAAGGACGCATTTAAACAAAAGCACCGCGAGCAGCAGCTGCTTGCGTTTTGTTGTTCCTATGCATAAACTTGTACCACAAATGTTACCATTCCCAATACTTTTGTAACAGCAATGGTACGTAATTGCGCAAAGTGGCATAATGGCTTAATTTCAGGTATTTCCCATAAGAAGCAAACCACAACATTACAAAAATTACGCAAATTATGCCAGCATATTTTAAATTTCGCCCAAGCCTACTCCATATGTGATGTCCCTTGTTTGTGCCACTTGGCACTACGAGATACTAGCTGAATTTGTTTCCTGTTTATGCTTATAGTCCGATCCAATGAGAACTAAATACACCCTTTTGTCAGTAGCGATCATATTTAACCAGGACAATAGACACCTACAACAGGAGAACTGGTTTTCTTCCTAAATAATTGCATGTAGTATTCATGTAAAGAGCAGCATACATGATTTACTTGAGTCACAGTTAGAGGCCTTTTTGGGAAATGTGGGTGTGGCATTTAACTCAGAATTATCCTCTTTGATTTCTCCTTTGATTTCCCGATTGGAATCCATTGAAGCTAAATTGACTACTCCTCCATTTAACCCAGGCCCCATGCCTCCTAATATAGTTGTCCCCAGTAGTGGCATTATTCAACCTACTCACTTGCTGTCTGAAAATAGTGTCGTTTGGACGTCTGGCACATCAGTGTTATCTATTCCTTCTGGTAGTTCCATGGGTGAGGCACAGTTGCGTCAAAGCTGTGTATCAAGTAGGATAAGCGCAGAGATGCCTAGAACTATGGGGTCAACAGGTACTCAATCCCAAAGGAGGAATGAGGTCAATACTAATCCTCTTCAATCTATCACTTCTCAGCCAGTCATAAGCCTTCCCCCAGCTGCTTGTCCATATGTGGTTGTGTTGACTGGAGTCCCACCTCTAAGAAAAGATCAGCATGAATCCTACGAAGAGTTATACAACAAAACCTTAGATTGGCTAGGTCACCTTAGAGGTCTTCCCTCCTCCAATGCGAGAGACATTGTGCTTGTAAGAAGATGTGCTTGGGTAGGACAAAACTCTCCAGATATCCAGGGAGATTGAATTGTGGTAAACTTTAGATTTCCATGGTTGGCACATCGAATGCTGTTTAACAACATGCATGGCTCTTTGCCAAAAAGTTCTATCACTTTGGTCCCCTTAGGGTATTTTTAAAAACCTACCTTCTCCCACAGCCAGCATTTTAACTCTTCACGACTCAATCAGAGCAAGGCCGTTACAAATATAGGCCTCTCTCTCTTCCACATGGTGTAAAGCCCCCATCTCTGGTATGTTCAGACACACCGTTGAGAAGTATGGCACCAGTCGATAATGCCATAACTGGTCCCCTAGACACAGTGAGTAATACTACCAGTGTCTGTGTTATTCCTACAGCCAATAGATATGAAGTGCTCTCCGATTTGGACTGACCAGATAATCATAAAGCTGAAGCGCCTCGTGTGACGGAAGGTAGTTTTCAGTTTCAGGGCTAACCTTCTTTTTCCTCCAATAGTCAAAGTAGCACCATTTCTATTCTTAGCTGGAATGTAACAGGCATAAGAAGTAAGATTGATAACAGAGACTGGCAGGCATTTGTCTCAAAATATGATATAATAGCTTTACAGGAAACCTGGCTTACTGACGCTGCGCATCTTGAAGGTTATGCTTGTTACTCTCACCCTCCTATTCCATCGTCCAGGGGGCGAGCTAAGGGTGGCTTAGTTGTCAGGATTAGTCTAAGCCTTCAGTTAGAGGTAACACTAATCAAATCTACCTCACTCTCTTTGTTGGCGTTAAGACTCCATGTTCCTATGACACAAATGTTTTTAATTCAATGCCTTTTCACAATAAGGATTTCTCTAACACCATTAGTATTAATTACTCCCATTTATTTCGTTTTTTGTCCAATTTACAGGCCCTTGATATCAATAAACAAGTGCTGTCTCATTCCTTCCTATGTGGGGATTTTAATGCCAAGATTCATGGGAGTTCCTGGGACCTAGATGAGCCCCCAGAGGGGCCTGTCTTTACTTTGGACCCTGGGGGGCTGAACTTCTTCACCATATTACAGCTAATGGACTGGTTGACCTATTAGAGATGGTCGGAGGGATTAGTATTGCTCTAGCAATGTATAGAGGGGGAGGTAAAGTTTCAAATCTGAAAGAAACAGTTAGTTATAGATTCTTTACCTTAGAATTACCCCCA
Organism: Calotriton arnoldi; assembly: GCA_963921515.1. Classification (NCBI taxonomy): domain Eukaryota; kingdom Metazoa; phylum Chordata; class Amphibia; order Caudata; family Salamandridae; genus Calotriton; species Calotriton arnoldi. The sequence goes on from CAWUFW010006077.1 coordinate 57,623, forward strand.
GGCGTCAGACTGGATCCGGAAAGTTTTTTCGTCAGCAGTACCCCTGCGCATCGGAAGGTGGCGTCGGTCGATTCCGCGTTCGTCGTCGTGGTCGACGGGATGACGTCGCGGTAGCTACATAGACGCCGCCTTCGCGCGCTGACGTCAGTTCTTTCTTTTTCCACACCAGCAAGCGCAGATCCGGAGAGAGCGGTACCCCCAGTCATTTTTTGACTGAACTTTTTCTCGACTTTTGTTGACTTCGTTGTTTTTTGAGTCCATCGACTCCTGGTGCACGAGGGATGCCCGGCTTTAAGGCTTGCGGGTCCTGTAACCGACTGATGTCTGTGACGGATCTGCACCGCATGTGCCTCTACTGCCTGGAGCGCGACCACGACCCTCCGAATGCCGGACCATGGCCCGGAAGACTTTGCGGGAGCGGTCCCGAAAGCTACTCAAGGCCCGGCAGTCGGCTCTGCATCGCTCGAGGTCCCGGTCGCGTAGGAGGTCGCGGGACCGGTCGCGGAGCCAACACCATTCTTCCTTTAAGTCTTCCCACTCGGGGTCAGGTAAGTCGAAGCACAAAAAGAAGTCGAAGAAGCATCGTTGCTCTTCGACTTCTCCCTGTCCGTCGGCCGACGCGACGAGGGATGCAGGTGGTGCCCATCCCGCGGCTCAGCGTGCAGAGCCCGTAGGGTCGGCTCCGGGTTCCCCCCCTTCCCGGGAGTGACCCCTGCCCAGCTTCGTCAGTTCTACTAAGCGATGCACGCCATCTTTGAGCAGCCCGACTCCGCTGGCGTGCCTTCGGGCCCCGCGGACTCGGCTGGGGGCCCTGGGCCGTCGGCGGCTTCGGCCTCGGCGCCGCAGGGTCCCCTTGGATCCAGGCCTGGATCCGGATCGGCGCCGGTCGACATTGTTATGCCTACCCCGGCGCCGATTCCACCGGCACCACGTCCGCCACCGGCATCGGCTGTGTCCCCAGCCGACGTCCACCCCGGCATCCACCTCGAGGTAGACACAGAGTCGGACCGGCGTCGACCGATGCCGGATCCGAATGCGACGGGTACTTTTGTGCCCCTGATCTACCCTGGCTCTTTGAGACCAGATTGGCAGCCCGAGGAGGGTGAGGAGGACTGGGAGGGGTCTGGGGACCTTTTAACCGACCAGTTGGTGTATGAACAGGACTGGAGAGAGGAACAGGGGGAAGCCAGTGGTCTGGATACCTCACCAGACCTTGGCATGTTGTCTCCTCCTCCCGTGGCTACGGAGGAGGGAGCGTCATACGCAGTGGTGTTGCGTAGGGCGACCGAGGCTCTCCACATCGATCTACCTACGGTGGCAGTCAGGACTAACCTCCTGACAGAGGTCCTTCAACCGGCAGCGAGCTCTTCGGAGCCCCTGCTGCCGTTTAATGAAGCCCTCACGGACATCCTTTTGGGCACGTGGTCCAGGCCCAACACAGGGGCTCCTGTGGACAGGATGATTGCCCGACGCCACCGCCCGGCCCCGGGCGACCCCACTTTTCTCTCCCAACACCCCACCCCTGAGAGCTTGGTGGTCCAAACCTCCACTTCTAAAGGAGCATTCCCTACCGCACCACTGGATAGGGAATCCAAAAAGCTGGACCACCTTGGGAAGAAAATGTTATCTTCCGCCAGCTTGGGACTGCGGTCGGTAAACACTGCATGTTTGTTGGGCCGTTACACCCACTCTGTGTGGGATACAATGGCGCAGGTGCTGCCCCAGTGCTCGGAGGAGGCCCAGGCCGTGCTCTCCCGTACAGTTGCCGAGGGGAGAGACGCAGCAAAGTTTACCATCCGCTGGGGGCTGGATACCCCCGCGCACTTGGCAGGATGATTTCCACGTCAGTAGCCCTTTGACGCTACGCGTGGTTGCGTTCGGCTGGTTTTTCCGGGTATGTCCAATCCACCCTTATGGACATGCCCTTTGATGGACGTCGCCTTTTCGGCGACAAGGCAGACAACGCGCTAGAGCGCTTCAAGGACTCTCGGGCTACGGACAGGTCCTTGGGTCTCTCCACCACCTGCCCTGCGCAGTCTGCCTTTCACCCCTTTCGTGGCTACATCCCGCCCAGAGGCACAGGCCGGCGCAAGCTGTTCAGCCCCAGTGCGGCCGGGGACGTGGGAACCACCGCCGTGGTTCTGGGGGCCAGCGGGTGGGCCAGTCCACCACAGCCCCCTCTGCAGCAGCCTCCAAATCCTCCTAGTCCAACCTTTCAGGCCCACCAAACGCCAGTGGGCGGCAGAATCCGCAATCACCTCCCCCACTAGCGCACCATCACGTCGGACAGGTGGGTTTTGCAAATAGTCCGAAGGGGCTACTCCCTCCCCTTCGAGGCTACCCCTCCATCCATGCCACCTCAGTACCATCGCATGTCGGAGGATCACCTGGCCCTTCTCCAACAGCAAGTTTAGCCACTCTTGGCCAAGGGAGCCATCGAGCGCGTTCCTGTCCCAGAAGTAGGTCGTCATTGCTTTTCCCACTACTTTCTGGTGCCCAAGAAGGACAAAGGCCTGCGTCCTATCTTGGATCTCAGGAACGTCAACCGCTTCCTCTGGAAGGAGAAGTTCAAAATGTTGACGCTCGCTCAGGTCTTGTCTGCCCTCGACCCTGGAGACTGGATGGTAGCGTTGGACTTGCAGGATGCTTATTTTCACATCCCCATCTTGCCGGCCCACCGGCGTTACCTGCAGTTCACGAGCACTTTCAGTTTACCGTGCTCCCCTTTGGCCTTACCAGCGCCCCTCGGGTGTTCACGAAAGTGATGGCGGTGGTCGCAGCTCATCTGCGCAGATCAGGGGTTCCAGTCTTCCCCTATCTCGACGACTGGCTGTTGAAGGCAGGCTCGCCCCAGGCTGTCGTCTCCCACCTCCAGACTACGGCCGACCTCCTGCATTCGCTGGGGTTCTCCATCAACGTCCTGAAGTCACACCTGACTCCCTCTCAGAAGCTCCTCTTCATCGGAGCGGTTCTGGACACGACGCAGTTTCGGGTTTATCCTCCCGAACAGAGAGTCCGGGATATTCGGGCTATGATTCCGATCTTTCAGCCTCTATCCCGGGTTTCGGTCAGGATGACTCTCAGGCAGTTGGGTCTGATGGCCTCCTGCATCCTGCTGGTAGATCATGCCAGGTAGTACATGCGGCCTCTGCAGTGGGACTTGAAGTTCCAGTGGGTGCAGCATCAGGGGAATCTGTCCGATTGCGTCCAGATCTCGGAGGGCACTGCACGACAATTGCAGTGGTGGCTAACGAACCAGGATTGGGTCAACAGCAGATCCTTCTCCCTTCCCCAACCAGAACACACAGTGGTGACAGACGCATCCCTTCTGGGATGGGGCGGCCACATGGGAGAGGCGGAGATCAGAGGCCTCTGGTCTCCGGCGGAGTCCGGGCTCCACATCAACCTTCTAGAGCTTCGGGCGATCCGTCTTGCACTCAAAGCATTCCTTCCATCTGTCCGGGGAAGAGTAGTGCAGGTGTTCACGGACAACACCACCGCCATGTGGTACTGCAACAAACAGGGCGGGGTGGGGTCGTGGACCCTATATCAAGAGGCCCTCCGCCTCTGGACATGGCTGGAACATCAGGGCATATCCCTGGTGGTTCAACACCTGGCGGGTTCACTGAACGCCAGGGCGGACGATCTCAGCCGCAGGTGCATGATGGATCACGAATGGCGTCTTCACTCGGAGGTGGTGCAAGGTCTCTTTCAGCAGTGGGGAGAGCCTTGGTTAGATCTATTCGCCACCGAAGAGAACGCGCAATATCAGCAATTCTGCGCGTTGGAATTTCCAAGGTGGCACTCGCTAGGCAACGCTTTTCGTCGCGAGTGGAATTGAGGTCTTCTATACACTTTTCCGCCTATACCACTTCTGCTCAGAGTGCTGAAGAAGATCAAGCGCGACCGGGCCCAAGTCATTCTCGTGGCTCCGGATTGGGCACGAAGAGTCTGGTATCCCGAGCGGCTCAACATGGCCATCGATCCTCCGATCAGACTGCCTCTTCGGGAGGATCTTCAGTTGCAGCAGCAGGGGACGGTCCTCCACCCGAACTTGTCCAGCCTCCACCTCCTTGCGTGGAGATTGAGCGGCAGCAGTTGATGTCGTTTGACCTGCCTCCCGAAGTCTGCGATGTTATCTTGGCAGCCAGGCGTCCCTCCACTAAGATGGTATATGCCTGCAGATGGAACAAATTTGTGGCATGGTGCACAGCAAAGGCTGTGGATCCCCTTTCCACCCCCCTTTCTGAGGTTCTCTTGTTCCTCCTTTCTTTGGCCCAGCAGGGCTCTGCTCTGGGCACTCTAAAGGGCTACCTCTCGGCCATTTCAGCCTTCCTTAGGCTTCCTGATCAGCCTTCTCTTTTCAAGTCCCCTGTTGTAAATAGATTCTTTAAGGGCATTACTCATCTTTTTCCTCCGGTTCCCTTCGTAATGCCTCAGTGGGACTTGAATTTGGTTCTTACCTACCTCATGTGCGCTCCCTTTGAGCCGCTACATAATTGTCCTCTCAGACTTCTCACTTTCAAAACTGCCTTTCTGGTGGCCATCACCTCTGCATGCAGGGTGAGTGAGCTGCAAGCTCTTTCTTCTAAGCCTCCCTTTCTGGCTGTCCATCCGGACAAGGTCGTCCTGAGAACTAGACCTTCCTTTCTTCCCAAGGTGGTTACTTCTTTCCACATTGGTCAAACCATCACTTTGCCCACCTTCTTTCCGCCTCCGCATCCTTCAAAAGAGGAAGAGAGGCTCCACCGTCTGGATCCAAAACGTGCACTTTCCTTCTATTTGGATCGCACCAAACAATTCCGGGTGGACGACCAGCTCTTTGTTGGTTACGTGGGCGCTAAGAAAGGTCGGGCCATGCACAAACGAACCATCTCCAGGTGGGTCGTTCTGTGCCTCAAAGCCTGCTACTCTTTGGCAAAGAAGGAGCCTCCAGTGGGGCTGCGCGTCCATTCCACCAGGGCGACGGCAGCTACTACAGCGCTGGGACGAGGACAGTGGCGGTTCACAGTGGGAGTGCTCCGGGGCGGTAGGGCGGGTGGGGGGGGTGGGGTGGGGGTTTAGTGGAGTTGGACATACGACGTCCACGAGTAAAGTAGGTAAATAAATTAATAAAACTATTAACCTTGCGCTCGCTGCATCGCCAACTCGGCGATGCAGCGCGCGCAAGGTAAATAGTTTTATTAATTTATTTACCTACTTTACTCGTGGACGTCGTATGTCTGACTCCACTACCCCCCCACCCCGCCCCGCCCACCGCCCCACAGCACTCCCACTGCGAGCCGCCACTGGACGCGGAGTCCCCCTAAATGACATCTGTCAGGCAGCTATGTGGGCATCGCTGCACACGTTCACCAAACACTACTGCCAAGTCCTGAGAGACGGCTTCTTTGGCTGTTCTGTTCTCCAGGACTTTCTGGTGTGAACTTGGTTCGCAGACCCACCTTCGGGGTTGGTATTGCTGGGTATCTATTCTAAGGTAAGGAATCTATAACTAACTGTTTCTTTCAGATGAACAAGTTACTTACCTTCGGTAACGATATATCTGTAAGAAACATAGGTTAGTTATAGATTCCTTACCGCCCCACCCATCCTCCCCGTTCTGCGAACTGACTTCTAGGGTTAAGGTCTTCCTTTCAGGGCCCTAGTTTTGTGCACCAGTGGTCAGTGTCTTGCATGGCTCTGTGCTTCTGGCGTGGAAAGTCGTGTAAAGAACTAACGTCAGCGCGCAAGGGCGACCACGACGACGAACGCGGAGTCGACCTACGCCACCTTCCGAAGCGCAGGGGTACTGCTGACGAAAAAACTTTCCGGATCCAGTCTGATGCCTGGGGGAATTCTAAGGTAAGGAATCTATAACTAACCTATGTTTCTTACAGATATATCGTTACCGAAGGTAAGTAACTTGTTCTTATAGATTATATGTTTGCTAATTTTGTTTTTGTACCTTGGTTTTCCAAAGGCGAGATTGAATGTACTGAGTGGGGGATCAAAATGCACTATATGCGCTTTTTTAGTATTTCCGATCAATAGTTACTTGTGTAATCCAAACTCTCACACTCTATCACACAGCATACCACTGATGGCTTAAGACTAATTTGGAGTCTTAATAACCCTTCTGACTCACTGTCTATGATGCTCAAATCCCACCTAGATCTATTTGTAAATTGTTTGGCGGACACTGAATATGATACGATGTTGCAGCACTATAATAGCTTAATAGACAGTATCAGGAAGTCTATGCTAAAGCCAACTAGCTCGCAGAAAGATAATCCCCAGTGGTTTGGCATGTCGCCGACTTAGAAAAGCATTGGCAACCCATCCTAGGGCAACATCTGAGATCTGTCAGGCTCGACGGGAATACAAAATCGCATTGTTACGTAGGAAGAAGGAATTGTATAATAGAGACTGGGGGCTGTTGGAGCAAGCAGTAAGTGGGAAGGACAGCAAACATTTCTGGGCCCTTGTGAAACAAGTAAGAGCTAGGACCTTTCCTTCAAATCCACCTTTGGAAAATAGTATCTTTGGGGTGGATTGGGCCTCGCATTTTACTTCTAGATATTATATCGAGGATGACCCGATTGTGTCTGGCTCTTATTTTCATCTCCTTACAGAATCTATCGCCCCTTTCTATTACAATGAAGGAAGTGGAAAAGGCCATACAGCATAGTATAGGCAGGAATGCTCCAGTCCCGGATGGAGTTCCATCGACTTGCTGAAATGTTTGCCCAGCCTATGGAGCCCCCTGACTGTTAATGTCGTCAATCAGTGCTTAGTAAATAACATCCCCTATTCCTGGACTTTATCAACGATTGTGGCAATATTTAAAAAGGGTGACCGTATGTTTAAAAAGGGTGACCTATGTCCCCAAATGCTATCGCCCTATTTCACTCATTGACAGTACAGTCAAAATTATAGGTAGACTGATATATGATTGGTTAGCTGAGTAGGCAGATAGTAAAGGTATTCTTTGACCTTTTCAATTTGGATTTAGGCCTAGATAAGGAACCAATGAGGAATGTTTAAACTTAGCTTTGAAACTGAGTAAACATATTCATGCTAGAAGTTCTCCCATTTATCTTGCCTTCATGGACCTGTCCACTGCTTTTGATTCAGTGAACAGGACCAAACTGTGGCTAATGTTGCTGGACCTAGGAGTGTAAGCCCCCTCTGGTGAATTTCCTCTACTCTCTGCACGCAGAGCTATCAGCCAGAGCGCGTCTAAATGCTTCTGCCGAATAATCACCTGTTTTCAACTGAAAAGGGGAGTACGCCAAGGGTGTATATTGGCTCCTCTGCTTTTTAGTTAGTATAATAATTGGATCACAGATTATTTAGATTTAGTCTCAGTCCAAGTAGATATCCCCAGAAGGGCAGGCACCCCGATGCCTGCCTTATTATATGTAGACAACGTGGTTCTTATAGCTCTTACCCTCTAATGTTCTGAAGTGATTAGGGGAGCGTTTTGTTCTTTTTATGCAGAATTTAGATCTATCTACCAACTATTCTAAATTGCACATTATGTACTGTGAGCCAGGAAAAATAGGCTAAATAAATTTGTAACTAAGGGCCAAGTTCTAACTAGTGTAGAGAATTTCTGTTACCTAGGGCCGACTTTTAGCTCCACTGGAATTTGGCAATTGCAGACCAATAGCTACACTCTTGTTGTGCTTCTGGGGGCCACCTTTTGCTCTGTCCTTAATTTGAGTCCCTATTGTAGCTGGTTGAAGGCCCAGAAACTTTCTGATGTCCCCTTTCAGGTAATCATTGGGTGTGTTGGAGTTTCCCCCCGCTCCTCTGCTTCTCTGTCATGGGGGAAGGTGCGCCCCTTCATCAGCAAAACTACCACTTGCACGACTCACCTCAGGGCCAGCTGCCCTCTTGCTAATTAATCCTGGGAGTACCCTCTTCAGGCAGCCCCACCTCCAATGTCCACGCTCAGGGCTGGGGTCTCTTTGGTGGATGGAGCGAGGGGGTCTCCTAGAATGCTCCCATCAAAGCCCCACTGCTTTTTTCTGGTGGACAACATTTAAAATAGCAGCTGCCACTCCACAAACATGCTGCTGCAGGCCCAGAGCCCCCTGTTTACTGCTCTAAGGACTTTTGTTCCTGGATTTGTGCACTGAATCAAATTGCTAGACTATATATTATCTTGATCCTTCGTGGCAGTGATAATGGACACATTTCAGTGCACACAAAGGCTTATGTATTGGGCCTGGACTATTCTACCTACATTAATATGCCCAACCTTTTGCCTTCGCATTATCTTTTCCTCCTTTTATTTGTCTGGCTTAGTCATACTTCAAAGTTATATACTTTACCTACCTTATTTTTCTTTCTTTCCTGTCTTTGATCTAGGCTTTCTGAAAGGCGTTTGTTCTCCTATCAACTCAGTTTGTTGTATTTTATCTCATGGATATTTGAGCCTAGCATATCCAAGAACTCTTGTTATGGGGAAGCAGTTGTTATTGTGTTTAGTACTCATGCTGTACGCCTCAGCCTCATTTAGACTTTTCGTACAAAATATTTGATAATACCATGAATTGGTAATAACATTCTCTCACATGGTAATCAATGTGTTACCCCTGGGTTCTATCTTAAAATTTGGAATACCATGCTCAGATAGTACTTTGTGAATTTACATCATTTAAAGATGCAGATATGACTCAGTATTTTGCCTGGACCAAAGTATTGGCTGTCCTATTTTGTACTGTTCCATTACTGCATCACAAATGCAACGTTGGAGCAAATATATTGCAGTAATGCCACAACAATGTAAGTAGTAAAAACAATCTCATTTAATACTGGCATTATTTGCCAGTGACTTTTTCTACATGAGATTCTGCATGTAGTGCTGTAGGTGTCAAAGGCTAAGTGCACTTGAACAGACAGTATATTGCCAGTTCCATTTCTATTTCTTGTTTCAAAGTTGTCACTGAAGTTCATTGTTGCTATTTGTGCCTACCTTTCATCTAGGAATAAGAGGATGCCACCCAGGATATATAAAGTAGATTGTTTACTCAATATGTTTCCTGCTTTTACCCAGTTCTTTGTGGATTAGTTACAGTGAATTGAATTTCTTAAAAGCAAAATGTGATTATTTAATACTTCTTCTTGGTACATATTTCTATTTGAGAGGCTATTGATTGTTAATGGTCAATGAGACTTTTTTCCTCCTTCTGAGGTTCTCTGGGGACTCCCATCATTTGATCTCTATAGTGCAATCTTCTCTTGTTCTCCTCACTATCACTTCGAGACATCATTCCCAGTCTGTATATTAAAGAGTTACAAACTGTATCTATATTTCATTGAAATTTGTTGGACCTCACCTTAGTTTAATAACTCATCTAAAAAAAGAAGATAAAGTTAACTTTGAATGCTGATAATGAGCTCCTCTTCTCAAATGCCAAATCTTTTTTGGAAGAAGAAGTCAAGGGTATTGAAACAATGGGCCTTAACCAAACAAGAGGGACATTTTTGTTTTTAGATTTTGTTGAGTCAAGGTTGTTAACTACCACACAGTCATCCCATAGTTGTGTATTAGTCACTACATAGCCACTGCTAAATTCACATTTGAAACATTTGTGAAAAATTGCCATCCACTAAGCCAACTTTAATTCCTGAAACAGTTTCTGCTTGAGTTATGCACCCTTAATTGACACAGGTTCTATTTAGAACGGGAATTAGGAAATTAATACACACTTTCATCAAGTTGCATCACAGTGGGAAACCAGTTGGAGCTGAATAATGATAAAAAAAAGTTAATTCTACAAACAACAGTTATAAGCTTGGTTTCATTTTGTAGCCATTACAATTAATCACAAAGCTGGCCTGGAAACCGGGGTTCCCATAGATTGCAGAATAATCATGAATATGCAAGCTCTAGTAAAGGAAAACACCACACGTTCCCAGTGGGACCCATATTAACATAAATATGCTACAGATCCAAGATATATGTGGGTATATTAGACAATCATAAGGGTTTCCCATATGCATTTTTTATTGCACCCGTGTTTTATCAAAGAACTATCATTGTTTGATCACAATGTTTTACCTGCATTATTAGCTCAGTTTCACAAATAAACATATGATCAAAAACGAAGGACAGGAAAGGCCGAGAAACTATGGCGGATTTAGAAGAGACGTATCAATATATCCGAGGATATAATAATATAATAAGCTATTTATCTGCCCGTTTGCGTACTACATTAAATATAATAAGTGTGAAATGTGAAATGTTATTTACTTTTATGAGAACTGAAAGAACTGGACCTGGGTGCAGGAGGTGCATTATGGGGTTTAAAGGGGCAACTAAAGATTTAGTAAACTATTAGAATTATGATAAAATAAGGCCAGTAATACAATTTGTATCTTTGATGTTGAGATGATTATTTCTATGCTGGAATAGGAAATTTAAAAAAAATGGGGAAAAAATAAACAAACACAGGACTATTTATCTGAAGATTTGCTTTATGATTTAATTGAAAAAGGTCTTAATTAGAGAGATAGCTAAAAAAAATAACTAAGAACTAGTAACACAAGATAGAAGTAGGTCCTCCGTTCCACCAGAGCAATGGGTGCTCTGACAGAAAGAGGCAGCAAGCCTATATCTCACTGACGCCACTTACACTGATGGGAGTTGTCTTAGCAAATGACAGCAGGCCTGGTGCATACTCATATGCAGATGGCATTTATACCGTACTCTTCTTATCGCTACTGCCGTCCTCCCCTTCATCCCCTTTCGGTGCTTTCAATAGATGTCAGCAAGTCAGTATGTGGCCATGGTATGGGAGTTAAATGACCTACACAGATTGATTCCAGAGTGAGATAGAACACCCAGCACGTTTAGTCTCAGTTATGATCAAGACTTCTGAGCTTCTGAATTGCCAGACACATACAGTGGTTGTTTCTTTCACCTCTCAGTTACCAATTTCCAGAACCACATAGTGTCATCTGGACCAATGTGGCAATAGTAAGGTAAAAGCTGATGCCATTGAAATATCATTAGCCCCTGATGTTAAGTGTGTTTTTGCACTAAATTATGATTTTAGTGATACTTAACCGGGAATAACGCGATGGCGTTATTTGTCCCCGATTTTGCCTGTGATATTACCAATTTCACAATGTTTTACAATGGAATTACCACTTTGTACAGGTTGGTGGTAGTTGCCTGTATAAAGACCAGAACAAGTGCACTTTGCATACAGCTCCTAAAAGGCCTAAGCACTGACATAGGTCAAAAAACCATTTGCAGCCATTTTAACGTTTGTATGCAAGTAGAAGTGACCCTGTCAATTGTTTGCATACATAGATCTAGTAGATGAGGTGGTGAAGAAGGCCTACCATATATGGCAAAAGGGATTCCCAAAAACAGCAGCCTAGCATTGTCATGGTGGGATAAAAGCAGAATGCAATATCCTTTGCTCTAAAGATAATATTGCAAACAATAGCATTTTACTTGTAACTCTACAGCTACCAGACCTAGGTGAACTGCTCTGTTCTTTGGTAAACCTCACATTGGAACTTCAACTTTTGTACTCATTTATTTGAATATTCTTCTATAGCACTCCGGCACAGGAAAGAAGTGTAGTGTTTTACAGAGAACTATAGATACATATGCAACATATGTTCATATATAAATTTGTCAAAACAAAGGAGGGTGAAAAGAGGCTGGAGGGAAGTACGATGGCAAGTGGCAAGGTAGATAGACGAATAAGGAGAAGTGGAAAGAGATATTGAAGGGGGAGAGGTAGAGAAATGGTTGATAGAACATGAGATTTACAAAGAAGAAAAGAGGTAAAAACAGGAATTAAGCAAATTGTTAATCATCAGCAGATGATCAAGTTAAAGTTGAATATTCCAGAAAAGAGAAGTACCAGATTCAGTCACATCGTTGCTTAGGTGTCATCTGGACAGGAATTCTTGATCCCTTTGGGGAAGGTCAGGGTGCTAGGAGCCATCCTTTGTTTGGGCTCCAGAGAGTTCTGTAAGGTAAGTGTAGAACCAAGAAGGTTTGTTGTTGTGTTAGAGTAGATCTGAATTTCAAGGATTTGAGCGTGAGAAATTCATGCTCCGCGATGTTTTTGAGTCCCCTGAAATTGCCCGAAGGTCACATAAATAGCTCAATTCCTGAGGAGACTGTTACATCCCCCCTAAAAACCAGTGAATTATATTGTTTAATCACTTCATTCAGACAGAAGATAAGCAAATTAGGGTGAGTGGTATCGAAATTCACTGGTTTGATGCATAAGTAAATTAAGGGAAATGCCATTGAAGCAACCGAAAATGCTCATACCGGGTAGCATTAAGCACTCATTCTTTTTGTACACTTAGGGGCCCATTACGATGGCGGGCGGAAGCACTACCGCCGTGCTGGCGGATGCAAAAACCACCAGTTACCGCCGGCACGCAGCAGTCCACACGCCCGCCCAATTACGATGCGAAAAGCAGGCCAAACACCGCCGGCAAGCCAGCAACACCGTCCGCCATCAAAGTGCGCCCGCACACGTAGCGGCGCAGCACAACTGACACACACCGTCCGACGAAACACGCCCCGCCCGGCGCATAAATTACGATGCCGCAAACAAACGGCTCCCACGGCAAAGAGACACCGCACGTGAAAGAGAGGCGGAAACACGGACGCAGAGCACGGACAACGAAGAAGCGGCACCCCGGGCATGAATCCAGCACTGCAGGCCCTTCCCATGCTTCTGCTGATGCACCACCAAGGACGCAACGTACCGCGGAGACGCAGGTAGGCACACACACAACAAGTGCACGCAAACAGCGCACACAGTGCAAGGGCGGAAAAAGCGGACAACCCCCACCAGCGCGTGCACACTACACATCCACCATTGCATCCACATATGACACACAGGCCAAATCCTAACATCGCGGAACACATGTGTACACACCACCTGGGACTAGGAACCAACCACCCCGTCACGGCCCCAAAGCGCCGATGACGCCGCCACACATGCGCACAACGCAGAGGCCAACCGCAGCGCCATGCATGCGTCGCACACAGACACAGGGACACAACCAAGCAGCACACACACCAGCCCCACCCCGAACGCACATGACACGTGACAGGCCGGCCACAGACATGTCCCCAACGCCCAATTCACGGACAACACCCAACGCCACACAACCGACGCACACATGTCAGTGAAGTCACGCAACAGCAGGACACACCCCAGTGTAACAAACATGGCGAAGCACACAGCGGCGGCAACACCAACTAGGAGAAGCAGGGCTCCTTCGGGAAGAGGAACGCCAGTACCACACTGAAAAACCCATACCACCCTGCACATATGAACAAGACACATGAAACGGAACACCAAAGAGCCCGGTGACCGACAACAGGTGGCCCAAGAATTACATCCACACACAAGGCCCAACGCAGAGCGGAAAGGCAGCCTGCCGCCCACACAAGGGAGAGCAGACAGCACTGAATGACCTTCCATTCCAACACCGAAACCACAGCCCTACGACAGAAGCCGGTGAATACAGCCATTGTCCAAGAATAGACCAACACAGGCATGCCGAGGAGACCGACCACACGGCAGATAGCGCATATCACAGAAGCACACAACGGACGGGGAAGAAAGAAGAAAACACTCCCCCATGTCGGCCACATGCAAGTTAATTGGAAGGAGTCACACAGCACTGACCTTGAACTGTCTGAGAAGCATGTGGGAAGAGGGCCCGTGTCCTCCAAACAAGCCAACAGAACACAAGTCCTGTCTCCCCACGACTACACAGAGCTCACAGCAACCCCGGAGTGTGCACATTGCAGACTGCACACACAGCCGGAGCACGCCACCACAACGCACCGCTGCGAAATGGCAACCGCAACACACCTACCCAACTACGCCGAAGAGCTCAAGCTGTACCAAACCAGCACGATACATACATTGGGATGCGATCTCCTGTCCCTGCTGAACGTAAGTTACCGACTGACTTACCGCATCACATTGTTCAGCTGCGTCATGCCCGTCTTCTACTGTCGGAGGTGTCCCTACCAGCATCCCGTCGAGATATGCCTCTCCAACCCGGCATGTCTGAAGGCGGACCTGCTACCACTACTCCTCCCTCTGGACGCACACGACAGGGCCTGCTCTGCCTATGGGGGCATGGCGTATGTGGCCAACATCGCACGCGCACTGAAATGGAACCACTGTGCCTCCACACGACGGATCATCGAGAACAGCTACATCGAATGTCACCCAGCATGCCCCATCATGGTCCTCCAAGGGACAACCTACGAACAACACCTTGACAGCCACCATCCGCTTCATTGGCTGGCAAACATGTACACCACCAATGACATGGAAGCCCTGCTGGACGGCATCGCATACCTGACAACCTGTAAATACGTCGGACCACAACGCAGGTTCCCCGAGTGACCTATGAAGTCCAACCCCGCACCCATGCTCAGCTTCCGCACGGACTGGCCAGTCACCACCACAACAGCCATACCAAACGACCGGCAACTGTAACCACACCATCAACGACATCGCCATGACATCGGATATGACCGGGACATGCACACTGTTCCCCATCACATCCAGGAACACCGCATGCATCGTGGGAGGCAGTGGCATGGGCTCTGTGCATCGCACCCACATGGACGGAACTGCACGAACAACCAGGACACGACATGGATCCAGCGCACATGGACACACACACCGCTCAGTGGACATGAATAGGTCGCCTGGAGTCTGTGGGTGCTGCACCCCTCCCACCCCCGCCCCGGGAATCCCATACCAGGACCTTTGCATGGACGACAAGTGCATACAACAACAACACGACCCCAGTGACTGTGACATGTCCAGTAACCACCACAGTGCAACAACAAGTGGCACGCCGCTGCATGCACGCAAGCACATGCCCTGATGTCATCTCACATGCACGCGTGCATGAGGAACAACCGCAGCAAACCTGTCACATGGAACTGAGATGGACTGTGCCCATGATGCCGAGCGGTCTGGTAGGCTACATGTATACCGTCTGTGTCAAAGTCCGCAGCTCCGCAGCTATACGTAAATGTACATTAGCACAGCCTTGGCCAAGCAGATGTAACCCCACACCCTATCCCATTTGTAATCATGCTCAGTATATCCTCAATATGTATTCCGCTGCCAGTAGTGTCCACTATACTGCATCACAGAGGACAGAAGACTCAATATAATGTTTGAAACCAGAACTGTCTCCGCTGACTCATTTCACAAGTACGAATGAGAGAGGATGAGAGTATGTGAAGTACACGGCAGTCGTGACATGACCATGTAGTCCACTGGTATTGGATGTCAACGCAAATGAGTAGCACTACTGTGGAAGACACACATGTGTCGTGTGAAGTCGTATGGACGCAGTGCTCAGGTGGGTGGGTGCGACGGGTAGATGCGCACATGCCAAGTTGGAGCACGCCGTGTTGGGAGGGCTCATGAACAGTACACCACCGCTTCCCTGGGCATTGTGAGAGGACACCTGTCGGGGGGAGTGAACACGTGTGTGCACAGCAGCCGGGCACACGTACAAAGCGGTACCAGGCGCACCTCAGCCCACCCTCTGTGGACGAGCTGGATCCTGTTGTGCGCCCGCCATGCCCCTTGACAAGGCACACACAGCCCCAGTCGACCAGGTGTAACCCCAACATAGTCAATCCGCACAGGCGATACAGGGCACGGGATGGCAGTGGAGCATGGTGTGTGAGAGGTCTCCTCGCGCTCCTCCTGGTCATATCACGCAGGCAATAGAACCTCAACGTCCAGCATGGCAAAAAGTCAAATGGAAGTGTAGGGGGGACGCACCACAGCACGAGCAGCACTGACGTCACGGGAGGTGGCTCGCACCATCCCATCCATTGCCCATCATACCAACCACGACACATGCCATTGCGACTAAGTGCAAGCGCGTGCGCCACCACCCCTGAGCCCTCCCCAGAGAGGCCAAAGAGTGAATGTGTGGGCCATCAGCCACAGACGGACGCGGCATGGCCGCAAGGGCAGCCACAGCCACTGGGTGTCGCAGGTGGCGGATCCGGAAGGCGAAGACTGTGATGCATAGTCCATGCAGGCCGGGTCTCCATTTGGGGCACCACGCAGGTGGACGGCGTCCCGCCACACATCATACCCTGAGACAGCCCACTCGTGCAACTGGACCCACACATACACTCCTTGCCCTCTCTGGTGCAAGCTTGGGGCTGCCTGTGCAAGCGCTAGCCTCGCAGGTGAGCATGCATATTGGGGGGCGAGGGGAGGACATGAGGGCTGGGGCGAAGATGACTGTATCACTGTCAGTTAGTACAAGGGATGACCCAGATGTGGAAAGGAAGAGACGTGTCCCGTGTGTACTGCAACTAGTCGCCAATCCAACTACCCCCCCATGTCCGGAATGTAAGCCCGCACCTAGGCCCGCCCATCCGCCACATCGAACATACCACCAGCACGACAACCTTCCCATTCGAAACACTGACTGGGGGTGGCGACCAGTGAACAATCATGTGTAGCCTACCCACGCGTACATGTGGGCCCTCCATGATCCATGTCACCTGCGGCAAAGACATGACATGCGCAATGAGGGAAGTGAGGAGAGCTGTCCGCCCCACGCGCAGAAGGTGCATCAGCTCCACAGACCCAGCAGCGAGTCCAGCAGGGGTCACATGTGCAGGGGCAGCTGTGCCTGGTGTGAAGGCACATGCATATAGACAGCACATCGACCAATGTGTAGTCTGCCCACATCCACAGTCCATCATCATGCGGACATAGGAATTGAACACAGGGCAACACATCTTAGCTGGTGCACCCACCGTGACCAACAATGCGCAATCATCGACGTACCCGCCCTGTGCATGGCCCCCCCCCAACGGAGGCACATCCAGTGCCACCATCCCACACACACAAGCCTTCCACGGAACATGCTGTGTCCAATGGTCAGTACAGAGTCAGCGCCCATCTGGTGGATCCTGAACAGGAGACACATGCACACACATGCCAGCTCCCACTATGTACGACTGCCACCTGGCACGTGCAATGTAACCTCTCACCTGTGACGTGTGACTGCAAGCACACAGCCGTCTTGGCATGGGGCTGTCAATGTGGACACCAGTCAATGTTTCGGGAGCTGTGATCCGTACAGTGCTGTACATAGGGTGCAGTGCTGACACCTACTACTGTCTCATATCCCCTCGTGCCACAGGTCCCACTTGTATTGGCCGCTCAGCCCGTGCCCACATCGTCGTCGTCGTGTGCCATACTCATCCAGCCTCGGAAGCAGTACCATGCTCAGCAGACACTCATGTTGCCGTGGCGTTGCCGCTTGACGAATATGCAGTCAGTCCCCATCAGCACGCCCCGCAAGTCATTGGGGCCTAGATCCCCATGTGCATGCACATGGCAGTGGTATGTCTCACTTGCCATTGCCATTGTTGGGAGACCTGTGTAAGTGTATTGTGGCCGTGCCGCCCCAGCTTGACAGCTGGGCTGTGGCTCATGTGCTTGCTCAGTCATGTCAGTGATGTGTATGCGAAATTGCTATGTGCCGTGTTGCTTTGACATGTGTCCTCTGCCATTTAACCCAGGCGGAGACCGAACATTGACCGCCCATACCAATTGCTGGCGGACATGGACGATACAGAGGTAATCAGGAAGTTTCGGCTGGACAGGCCAACTCTGCATCGACTGTGTGCCATGTTAGAGCCCCATCTCCGTCCCCGCAGGGTGTATCCGACTGCTGTCACCCCCACGGCTAAGGTGATGGCCGCCATGCATTTCTTCGCCACTGGGTCATTCCAGCACACAGTGGGCAGTGGAGGAGGGATGTCCCAGCCCATGTTCAGCAAGGTGCTGAGGGATGTACTGGCAGCCATGATGCTGTACCGGAACAGGTACATCAGATTCCCCAGGGCTCGTGAATTGGCGGCAGTGAAGGGTGCATTCTATGCCCTTGGCAGAATCCCACACGTCGTGGGAGCCATTGACTGCACTCATGTTGGCCTTGTTCCACCACAGGCCACTGAGCACCTGTACCGCAACAGGAAGCACACGCACTCCCTGAATGTGCAAGTGGTGTGCCTTGCGGACATGGTGATCACCCACGTGTGTGCAAAGTTTCCAGGCTCGGCCCATGACGCACACATAATGCGCAACAGCATCTTGCCACGACTGATGGCCAATCTGCAACAGGATCGTGGCTGTATTGTCGGTGAGTATGTGGAGTGGTGTAGCGTGCTGGTTGTGCGATGCTGTCCCCTGTCCAGTTGGAATAGCAACGGTTCTCTGTGTCCCTCACACCCAGGTGACTCTGCGTATCCGAATGGGGCATGGCTGCTCAGTCCATTGAGGAATCCTCGCACCCCAGCAGACGATCGATACAATGAGGCACATGGGAGGACCAGACGTGTGGTCGAGCGTACCTTTGGCCTCCTCAAGTCCAGGTTCAGGTGCCTGGACCGCACCGGGGGTGCACTGGCGTACTCCCCACAGAAGGTGTGCCAGATAGTGGTGGCGTGCTGCATGCTGCACAATCTGGCCATTCGGAAGCAGATCCCCCTCATTGTGGATGACGGAGATCAACCAGGGCCCCAGCCCGCAGACCAGGACAGCTCGAGTGAGGTGGACAGCGGAGAGGAGGAAGCTGGGAATGTGCGCCAGCAGCTCATCGCCCGCTACTTCACTTGACGGTGAGTGTCCATGTACGACGGATGATGTGTCTGTATCTATGCAGGTGTGTGTGTGCTGTGTCAGGGTGGCCGTATGTTCACTGCGTGCAGTGTGTCAACGCTCCATGGCCAGGGTAGTATGCCACTGTTGGTGGCTGTGGCATTGTGCCCTATTGCTCTGTGCGATGTGTGTACATTGCTTGTAGTTGTTGACATGTACTGTGTGATGGGTGTGTGACACACTCATTGAATGTGCTCCTGTTCTGTCTCCCACCCCTAGGTCCCTACAGGCCCTCCGGATTCCATTTCCATGCCACGCATCAGGTGCCTTTCCGCCCAAGGTGGCCGTTGTATTCCGTACAATAAAGACACAGGGCACAAACAGCAGTTAGTGAAAAAGGTGCATTTATTACAAACTGTGACATGTGATTGTGTGTAAGGTGATGACAAAAGTGGTGCGTGCAGTGACAATGAGCTGTCGGTCATGGCTGCGTGATGATCAGGGTGTACCCACTGGTTCTATGTCCATAGTCCAACACACACATGCCATCCAGATGGCTGTGTGGAGTGGGATCGTAGAGCAAGTCAATGCAGTGGCTGGTCAAGGAAGGCTGGCGGAAGGCTGGCTGGCTGCCTCACTTGCGACTGGAGCGTGCGAAGTCCTCCCGGGAGATCTGTTTCCTCTTCGGACGGCCCCTTCCACGTTTGGGAGGGGGGTGTGTGGTGGCGACCTGCTGGTGGTGGGTGAGGTGTGCTCACTGGCTGTGGACGCAGGGGAAGTGGACACTGCTGCCCGAGCCTGCGCCCTAGCAGGTGGTGGCGGAGGTGGTGTTGCTGGCCTTGCCTGTGACCCCACCGCCACCACCAGCTGGCCCATGAGGTCCACGAGTTGGTCCATACGGGACACGAATTGGCCCATATGGGCGTCCATGGACCTCAGCACCCCCAGCACCTCCCGCGTGTCAGTAGCAGACCTGGCCCATTGTCCTTGGGCCTCTTCATAGGCCCCAAGGACTCTGTCCATTTGAGGCAGGGCATGGCTCCCAGGGGAGGCTGGCGTTTCCCTGACCCTGCTCCTCCTACCAGTCCTGCTGCCACCGGCCTGCCCACTAGCCACATTGCTCACCACGGTCCTCGCTGTGGCTCCCAGGGTGGATCCAGTCGGCCGGGCCACCACCTGCGCTGGGGCTGGTGCCAGCGAAGACGTGGTGGTGGTGGAGGCGGTGGTGGTCGGTGCGGCGATGGTGGCGGTTGCGGCAGTGGTAGTGGCCGCAATGACCGTGGGTGTGGCCGCAACGACAGTGGCAGCAGGGGACTGGGACTGTTCAGCATCCCTGGATGATGGGTTGGTGGGTAGGAGGGGTCCTGGGGAGCGGCTGGGCCCTGCCACGCCAGATGGGCCAGCTTGGTGGTCCGTGTCCGAAGAGGTGGACAGATCCTCCAGATCCGTGTGTCCTCGTTGGGGGCTTGTAGGCTGGCTGTGCTGGCTGCTGTCTCCATCCCCAGCGTCCAGCAGTTCGTCACCTGTGGAGAGAATGAGATTTGTTATTGTGTTGCACCTGGCGAAGTATGTATTAGTCGTCTGACATTGGCAGTTCGTGCAATCTCGTACATGGGTTTCCCGGAGGCGAGTGTGTGGCTGTGGCATCTGTAGGTGTGTGTGCTAGGCAATGGGACTGTGTGTTGTGCACATGTGGCATGGGACGGATTGGCCATGCCGATGGGTGTGTTGCTTTGCCCCTACTCATTGTGACTCTGGTGTATGCGGGCTCCTGGCCCATCCTGGGTCTGGTTTGTACTTTGCTTTTGGAGTTCAAATGGAACGCTTAGGAACGCATATGGCAACATGGGGGCCATGCCCCAGATTCGCATTTGGGAGGGTATATGCTTTTGGGGTACATGCTGTGAGCCATGGGTGCCGAACGTGACATGTGTTGTGGCAGCATGACAGTGCATGGTCTGAGGTGTGTGCATGCCTGACATGCCCTGCATATTTGCTGTCTGTTGTGGTTACTGGACATGGCATTGGACGCATCGTTATGAGTGAGTGATAGTTGTGTGCCAGCCAACGTATTGCAGTTGTCCCATCTCCTTGGTGTGCGTGCTGCCCTGTGCCATGTGCATCACTGCAGTGCTCGGGGGGTGTGGCCCATGTTGTGTGTTGTTGCTCACAGTGTGTCGTGCGCTTAATTGACTTCTGGCACATGGTTGGTCATGGGCATGTGTCTTAGCGTGACTGCTGTATGTGTGGCAGCTGTGCGGATGACATGCCTTTCATGAGACTGGGGCTGACGGATGGGATGGATGGTATGTTGTATGTGCATGGTGTGTCTGTGTGTTTGATGGGTTCAGTGGTGTTCGTGTGCATTTCTGTTGTTCCGCTCTGTTGCGTCTAGTGTTGTTTGTCTTACATAGGCGTAGTTGTGGGGTGTGTGGTTGACAGGCAGTAGGGGCTACATGGACAGGACTTCAATGGTGTTTCGGTTGTGTGTGATGAGTTGCACAGTGGCTGCCGTGTGGGACTATATTCAGTGTGGCTTGTGCATGCAGACGTGGCTCCTTGGGTGTTGCTATGTCTGTGATGGGTCATGTGGGGTGTGAGTCTGCTGTTCATGTCCGTGTGCACATTGTTCACTTGTTCGTGACGGTGGGCGGTGCTGCGTGTCCGTGTGCTACGTGACATGTCCCATGTGTTGGTGGTGTTATGGTCCTCATGCCTCCAGTAATCCAGCCCTGTCCAGTTTCCCACCTGCAAGTTGTTCGTGCGTGCACTGTACTGGATGCCACATGGCTCTTAGCGGGGGTGCTCCATGTTGCAGGTCTGTGGGGGTGGGGGGTGTAGTGGGTCGTGGGGGTGGCTGTACACCCACTGACACCGATTGCTGTGGACCGTGATGTCTGCCTTTCGGCTGTCGCTGTGCACTGCGGTGGCTGACACGTGGGTGTGGGGTGTGGGGATGCTCCTCCTTGCTGTGCTGTGGGACTGGGGCCTGGTGTGTGTTGTACTTGGGCTGTCCACCGTCCCACCCACTGCACTTTGTGTTCCTGCCACTTACCTGTTACTTGTCGGTTGGTGCAGCTGTGCCTGACACATGGGTGTGGGGAGTGCTCCACCTTGCTGGTCTGTGGGAGTGGGGGCCTGGTGGGTGTTGTACTTCAGCTGTCCACCGTCCCACCCACTGCACTTTGTGTTCCTGCCACTTACCTGTTACTTGTCGGTTAGTGCAGCTGTGGCGGACACATGGGTGTGGTGGGTGCTCGTTGTGGCGCTTCTGGCATATTTGGGGACCTGTTGGTGGTTACGTGGCTGGCTTAGTGTACACATGTCCCCACGCATCTTACAGTTGTTCGGTTTGGCCTGTGTGTGGTAGTGTCTGTTGCATGTGCGTGTGATGTGTTGTGTATTGTGTGCTGGACATGGGGGTGTTTGTCCCTGGGAGCTGTGGCATGGTGGTTGCGCATGTGTGTACATAGCGGTGTGCTGGTATACATTAGTTTGTACTTACCAGCCTCCACTCCCTCTGCTAATCCGGCGAGGATCTCCGGATGGATTACGACTCGCACCTTCTCCTCCCACGCTTTGAAGGTCTTAAAGAGCGCGGGATTCCCTCCGCCAGTGACGGCAGCCAGCTCTCTGTTTTTGCCCTCCTTCTTCTTGACCAGGCTCTTTACGTCATTCCAACGTTTGTTTATCTCGGTTCTGTTCCTGGGCAGGGTCCCGACTGCATTGACCTGGTCTACGATCCGGGTCCACATTCTGTTTCTGGTGGCTAGTGGTGTGTGCTGGACCATGTTCCCATAGATTTGTGGGTACACCTTGATGATCTCGTCGACCATGACCGTCAGCTCCATGGGCGTGAACTTGGGCATCCTTTGTGGTGCCATGGTGTTTGTGGTGCTGGTGCGGTGTGTGTTGTGTAATGTGCAGGGGGTTTGTGGTGCCGGTGTTTGGTGGTGGTGGTGGTGGTTGTGATGTGTGCGTTTCTGTGGTGTGCTGCTGTCCTTGCTGTGTCACTGTGTCCTCTCCTCTCCTCTCTGGTTTGCAATGTAGCAAGGGGTTGTGGTCTGTGGGAGTGCTGCTTTTGTACTCACCTATGTGGGTGTGTCCTCATGGTCTGTTGTTTTCAGGTGTGTTGTGTCTGGGGTTCTGGCCTTTGTATTTTTTGTTTGTCCGGGGGGTGTTTTCGGGATGTGTACTGTGCTTGTGTATTTGTGCGTGCCTTGCTGTGTGGACTTGTTGGCCATGTTGTGTGCTATTGGTTTTGTGTGCGGATGGTTTCTGTGCAGGTACGTGGGCGCCATGGCTTCTGCCGTGTCGATTCTCATCGGCGTTGTTTGCGCTGGCGGGCGGTATTTTTGTTGTTTTTCCGCGCTCATGGCGGTGCGATCGTAATTTCACGTGCGGTGTGTCGGCCGTGAGGGCGGGCGGTTTTGTGTTGTCGTGCGTGTTTCCGTCCGTGGCGGGCGGTTTGACTCCGACTCGGACGATGGCGGGCGGTATTTTGTATGATTTTTCGCCGATGGCGGTTTTCAGTTTGTGTACTCATAATGGCGTGGTCGGTGTTCAGGCGGTGTGTGCGGGCGGATTTTTGCCGCTTCCATGCCTGGCGGATTTTTTTACGCCGGGTATCGTAATGTGCCCCTTAAAGTGGTATAAAAATGTAGAAATGCATCTTTATGGCTTTAAAATGCCCTTTCATCAGGTTGTGTCATTGTGAGAAACCAATGCGGTGGGGGCTGGAAGAAGCTTGACACCTTAAAACTACATATAGCAGATATGGTCTTGTGTACAAATTATTGTTGCTTTATCTCAGTATGAATGATTTGTCCCATCATATCAATAAACAAAGTGTTTCAAATTTGCTATGTGGCACAATAATAGCAAATGCCAGTCTTATAGTGCTCTACAAAGAAGTAAAGTGAGAGGGCAGGCATTCAAAGATTGGAAAGGGGAAAGAGCGGAATAGCAAGACATAGGTAGAAAGAAGAATACCACCGGTGGCACAAGTGAGATAGCCCCTGGGATGGAGACATGCACTCCTTAGTCCCTGCAGTGCACTTGGCCCTCTGGAAAGTGGTGGCGAGGGAATATTTCACACACATCAGTTCTACTGGTGGTAATTAATGGGAGAGATTGTGCGAAAAAGGTAGAGCACTGATTTTGATTGTGTATTTAGTCGTTTCACAATATTTTCCCTAGAATTACCACCATGCACAAGCTGATGGCAACTGCCTGTGTAAGAACCAGAGCAAGTGCATTTTGCATACAGCTTCTAATGGGAACAAGCACCATATTACCTAGTGGCAGTTGCCACTAGGTAGTTATAGCTAGGTCTGCTTTTTCGTAGAAAGAGAGTTTTTGGTTTGCTAATAACTTTGGCCCCGTTTAACCAATCTTCACAAAACCTTTTAAACTAAAGGGTCATCCACGTCAGTTCCTTCCTTGAAAGTTTCAGGGTGATCCTTCAAGTGGGGGCAAAGAAAAAGGGGGGGTTCTAAAACATAAAATCCCCATGCATTTTCCATAGACTTCTTTAAGATGGGCTACAGCAAATACTGCAGAACAGAATTACACCAATTTGGCAGGAAGCTAGATCTTGGTCCGCGGATTCTGCTTTTTGTGATTTGATGTAAATCCGTTCAGTAACTTTTGAGAAATTAAGGTTAAAAAAATATGATATCTGGATAGTTGGTGACCAGATATGCTCTGATTGGCCAATTTAAAAGGGACTAGTCAATCCTGATTGGTTGGTTTCAACCTGAACAATATGTTTTGGCAGTCATTACTAGACCCTGGGACTCAGTCCCTCTGTCCTGTAAACAAATTAAAGAAAATATGTAAGGGGGCAGAGTGAGCACACCCAGACAGCGAAGGGCATGTGGGGAGTCCCAATATGAAACCCCCTTTATTGGCTGGCCACAACATGGACTACATGCTGTAGCAGGTGTTGCAGGACTCTGGGACATGGACCCCATTAAAATGCATTGTAGTGAATGGCAGGTTTTAAGGATCACAAAAAGGGGCACATATAAAGGGTGATAACCGATTTTAGTTACAATATACATTATTTGTTGGTAGTACCATACTAATTTTAGGAATTGTGGTGTGCTCTAGGGTGATTGTACCCCTGTGGAAAATGCTGATCTTCTGCTGGGATTTTATGAATCATGTTTGAGTGAAAACTGATTTCTCATGATTTTCTGGTAGAGGTTATGGAAGGTGTTCCAGAAGGTAAAATGAGAGCATATTTTCTGTAAATTCACACTATCTTTCTCAGCACTGTGAGAATAAAGTCTGACATTCTCAGTAAAACATGTACTTCCAACAGGCACAGCCTGCCAGTTGATTCTATGTCAGGACCGGAGGCGAGGATTATACATAGCTTTCTTCACTTTTTATTACCAGAGCAGTTTAAAAGTTCAACAAAAAACACTAAAAAAACTCAAATTGTATGGGAAGTGTATGAGTTATGACAAAGGTGTGGCACACCTGAAGCCATCTTGATTGAATCAAACTGGTAAAACTTAAAACATTTCATTTAGAAAGAAACAAAAGGAGGGGTTCATTTTGTCACAGAAATTATGGTTAGTGCTGTAGAAAACAAAATTAGGGCACATTTTAAATTAGTTCTCAAATACCTTCATCTTCTGTTTCGTTAAAACATTCTGACATGCAGACTGAAACATGCACTTTCAACACCAGCAGCAGACTGACAGTTAACTTCCTGGTGATCAACTGCAGCTTTACCTCAGTGTTCTAAAGAGCAACTAGAGTGCTAACCTTCTTAGGTTATGCCAAACGTGTGGCACATCTGAACCCCATCTTGATGGAATTGAAGTGAAAAACTGAAAGCCTTTTCTACTGAGGATACTGTAGTAAATGAGGAGATTAGGGAGCTTCATTACAAAAAGTCTCCCAAGATAGCCAACAGAAAAAAAGGGCCCAAATGTGGTACAAATATCACCATAATGTAGCCAAAGTATAGCCCAATGATAGAAGTGTGCAAAACGCTTTTTTTGTTGTTGCAGTTTTTTATAGCTCAGACTTGACCCGAAGGTATTGGCGTGCTTCACATGAACCTCATTTACATTACACACAGACACATTCATTTTGGTTTTAGGCATGGGGACATTAAGTGATTTGCCCAGAATCACAGGATGTTGAGCCGAATATCGAACCTGGTTTCCCAATTGCAAAGTCAACAGCTCTGGCCGTAGCGCCATATTCTCTCCCCTAAGCGCAACAAATAATCAAATGATCAACTGGATAAAAAAAACATTAGTATAGCAAATAATTAAAAAGCGCTTTGTTGCTATTTGATAACTCAGAAAATGTGTCCTCATTTTAGTTTTTTACAGCATTAACCATAATTTCTATGGCAAAAATCCCCCTCATTTTTATAATTACTAAAGGAAATGCTTTAGGTACTGCAGGTTTTATTACAACAAGATGAGCACCAGTGCTCCTGTGCTCATGACGGAACCATTCCATATGAGTACAGGCTCAGAAAATCCCTCTGCTGCAGACAGCAGAGGGATTTCCCATTTTTTTGCCTTGGGAGGTGGGGAAGAGCTTCCCAACCTCCCCAGGCCTATTTTTGGTTTTCCTTGCAATGACGATCGTGTGTATGGCGCACTATCATCATTGCAATGAAAACGAAACTGAAACTTAGTTTCAGTTTCACAGTTTCAGTGCTTGTGGGGCTATCTCAGCCCCCGAGCACCGAAACACATGGGAGGGGTATCGTTGGAAAGGGGAGAATCTCCCCTTTCCAATGGTACCCTTCCCTAGTGGATCCCTGCTTGGGGATCACCCCAGGAGGGCGATCCCCAAGCAGGGATCCACCCACTAGCACCAGGGAGGGGGGAGCGGCCCCTTGGGCAAGGGCCTTTGCTCCCCCCATAAACATTTGGCACAGACAGTCTTTCTGCCCAGAAAGCATCCTAGATGCCAGGGATTATTTTTCTATAGGCCAAGGGTGGGGGCTGCCCAGAATGGGCATCCCAATGCCCCCACCCTACCCCCCCAAAGAAGGCAAAAGACTTTCTGCCCCCCCTCCAGGAGGCAGATGGGGGCAATAGCCCCTGATCTGCCCCCTTAGGGGGCAGAAAGCCCACTAGGCACCAGGGTTTTTTGGGGTTTTTTTATACGTGGGGGTGGGGGCTGCCCAGGATGGGCATGCCAATGCCCCTACCCAAAACAAAATGGTACAGTCTTTCTGCCCCCCCCGGGAGGCAGATGGGGCAATAGCCCCTTATCTGCACCCCTGGGGGGGGCCAGAAAGTCCACTAGGCACCAGGGATTTTTTTTCTCCAAAGTTCGGGTGGGGGCTGCCCAGAATGGGCATGCCAATGCCCCCACCATGCCCCCAAAAATGCCAC
Organism: Calotriton arnoldi; assembly: GCA_963921515.1. Lineage (NCBI taxonomy): Eukaryota > Metazoa > Chordata > Amphibia > Caudata > Salamandridae > Calotriton > Calotriton arnoldi. The sequence goes on from CAWUFW010006077.1 coordinate 84,669, forward strand.
AGTCTTTCTGCGCCCCCAAGAGACAGATGGGGGCAGTAGCCCCTGCTCTTCCCCCCAGGGGGTGTCAGAGAGCCCACTAGGTAACAGCAATTACGCTGGCTTTTTTTATGTGTGGGGGTGGGGTCTGCCCAGAATGGGCATACCAAGCCCCCACCCCCAAACAAATAGCCACAGTCTTTCTGCCCCCCTTTTGTTTTTAGATTTTGTTGAGTCAAGGTTAACTACCACACAGTCATCCCATAGTTGTGTATTAGTCACTACATAGCCACTGCTAAATTCACATTTGAAACATTTGTGAAAAATTGCAATCCACTAAGCCAACTTTAATTCCTGAAACAGTTTCTGCTTGAGTTATGCACCCTTAATTGACACAGGTTCTATTTAGAAAGGGAATTAGGAAATTAATACACACTTTCATCAAGTTGCATCACAGTGGGAAACCAGTTGGAGCTGAATAATGATAAAAAAAGTTAATTCTACAAACAACAGTTATAAGCTTGGTTTCACTTTGTAGCCATTACAATTAATCACAAAGCTGGCCTGGAAACCGGGGTTCCCATAGATTGCAGAATAATCATGAATATGCAAGCTCTAGTAAAGGAAAACACCACACGTTCCCAGTGGGACCCATATTAACATAAATATGCTACAGATCCAAGATATATATGGGTATATTAGACAATCATAAGGGTTTCCCATATGCATTTTTTTATTGCACCCGTGTTTTATCAAAGAACTATCATTGTTTGATCACAATGTTTTACCTGAATTATTAGCTCAGTTTCACAAATAAACATGTGATCAAAAGCGAAGGACATGAAAGGCCGAGAAACTATGGCGGATTTAGAAGAGACGTATCAATATATCCGAGGATATAATAAGCTATTTAACTTACCGTTTGCGTACTAGATTAAATATAATAAGTGTGAAATGTGAAATGTCATCTACTTTTATGAGAACTGAAAGAACTGGACCTGGGTGCAGGAGGTGCATTATGGGGTTTAAAGGGGCAACTAAAGATTTAGTAAACTATTAGAATTATGAGAAAATAAGGCCAGTAATACAATTTGTATCTTTGATGTTGAGATGATTATTTCTATGCTGGAATAGGAAATAAAAAAATAAATTGGGAAAAAATAAACAAACACAGGACTATTTATCTGGAGATTTGCTTTATGACTTAATTGAAAAAGGTCTTAATTAGAGAGTTAGCTAAAAAAATAATTAAGAACTAGTAACACAAGATAGAAGTAGCTCCTCCGTTCCACCAGAGCAATGGGTGCTCTGACAGAAAGAGGCAGCAAGCCTATATCTCACTGACACCACTTACACTGATGGGAGTTGTCTTAGCAAATGACAGCGGGCCTGGTGCATACACATATGCAGATGGCATTTATACAGTACTCTTCTTATCGCTACTGCCGGTAAATAGACATAATATCGAAATAAAAATATCGAATGGACCGAATATCGAATCCAAAATATAGAATGGACATAATATCGAATGGACATAATATAGTCGTTAAAAATATCGAAATTAAGGTAAGTAATATCGATTGTCAAAATATCTAAGTACAAAATATAGGCATTAAAAATATCGAATTTTTAATAATATCGAATTTTTTCAAAGTGTTTTGTATGTTAGTATATGTGTTAAAAGTTTATATTAGTTTTTGTAATGTATGTTTAATTTTTTTAAAGCAATGATTTTTATGTTATTTAATTTTTGCGTCATTTAATTCCGTAGCGGGTTGTGGGTTTATAGGGGAATAGGGTGGGAAGTAATTTAATTGTAATTAAGTAAATATTTATTTTTATTTATTGGTATTGATAATTAATTTATTGTTAATTAATTATTAATTGGTAATTAATTTTTATTAATTGGTAATTAATTTTTATTAATTGATTAATTGATAATTATGTTAATTCTATTAATTTATTATTTGTAGCGGGTTGTGGGTTGATAGGGGATATGGTGGGAAGTAATTTAATTGTAAATAATTATTGAAAATATTTTTTTTGTTTTGATAATTAATTTATTGTTAATTAATTATTAATTGGTAATTAATTTTTATTAATTGGTAATTAATTTTTATTAATTGATTAATTGATAATTATGTTAATTCTATTAATTTATTATTTGTAGCGGGTTGTGGGTTGATAGTGGGATATGGTGGGAAGTAATTTAATTGTAAATAATTAATTATTGAAAATACGTTTTTTTGTTTGGATAATTAATTTACTGTTAATTAATTATTAATTGGTATTTTTTTTATTATTTATAAATTTTTGGTATTGAATATTAATTGGTTGTTAATTAATTATTAATAGGTAAATAATTTCTAATAAATAAATTGTATTGGTATTTATAATTAATTAATTATTAAATATTTTGTAATTGGTAATTATTTTTAATAATAATGTTTATTAGTATTGATAATTAAGGGGCACATTACGAGGTCGGGCGGAAGCACCACCGCCGTGCTGGCGGATGCAAAAAGCACCAGTTACCGCCGGCACGCAGCAGTCCACACGCCCGTCCAATTACGATGCGAAAAGTAGGCTAAACACCGCCGGCAAGCCAGCAACACCGTCCGCCATCAAAGTGCGCCCGTACACGTAGCGGCGCAGCCCAACTGACACACACCGTCCGACGAAACACGCCCCGCCCGGCGCATAAATTACGATGCCGCAAACAAACGGCTCCCACGGCCAAGAGATACCGTACGACAAACCGAAGCGGTAACACGGATGCCGAGCACGGACAACGAAGAAGCGGCTCCCGAGCATGAATCCAGCACTGCAGGCCCTCCCCATGCTCCTGCTGATGCACCACCAAGTACGCAACGTATCGCTGGAGACGCAGGTAGGCACACACACAACAAGTGCACGCAAACAGCGCACACAGTGCAAGGGCGGAAAAGCGGACAACCCCCACCAGCGCGTGTACACAACACATCCACCATTGCATCCACATGTGACACACAGGCCAAATCGTAACATCGCGGAACACATGTGTACACACCACCTGGGACTAGGAACCAACCACCCCGTCACGGCCCCAAAGCACCGATGACGCCGCCACACATGCGCACAACGCAGAGGCCAACCGCAGCGCCATGCATGCGTCGCACACAGACACAGGGACACAACCAAGCAGCACACACATCAGCCCCACCCCGAACGCACATGACACGTGACAGGCCTGCCACAGACATGTCCCCAACGCCCAATTCACGGACAACACCCAACGCCACACAACCGACGCACACATGTCAGTGAAGTCACGCAACAGCAGGACACACCCCAGTGTAACAAACATGGCGTAGCACACAGCGGCGGCAACACCAACTAGGAGAAGCAGGGCTCCTTCGGGAAGAGGAACGCCAGTACCACACTGAAACACCCATACCACCCTGCACATATGAACAAGACACATAAAACGGAACACCAAAGAGCCCGGGACCGACAACAGGTGGCCCAAGAATAACATTCACACACAAGGCCCAACGCAGAGCGGAAAGGCAGCCTGCCGCCCACACAAGGGAGAGCAGACAGCACTGAATGACCTTCCATTCCAACTCCGAAACCACAGCCCTACGACAGAAGCCGGTGAATACAGCCATTGTCCAAGAATAGACCAACACAGGCATGCCGAGGAGACCGACCACAGGGCAGATAGCGCATATCACAGAAGCACACAACGGACGGGGAAGAAAGAAGAAAACACTCCCCATGTCGGCCACATGCAAGTTAATTGGAAGGAGTCACACATCACTGACCTTGAACTGTCTGAGAAGCATGTGGGATGAGGGCCCGTGTCCTCCAAACAAGCCAACAGAACACAAGTCCTGTCTCCCTACGACTACACAGAGCTCACAGCAACCTCGGAGCGTGCACATTGCAGACTGCACACACAGCCGGAGCACGCCACCACAACGCACCGCTGGGAAATGGCAACCGCAACACACCTACCCAACTACGCCGAACAGCTCAAGCTGTACAAAACCAACCTGTTCCATACATTGGGATGCGATCTCCTGTCCCTGCTGAACGTAAGTTACCGACTGAGTTACCGCATCACATTGTTCAGCTGCGTCATGCCCGTCTTCTACTGTCGGAGGTGTCCATACCAGCATCCCGTCGAGATATGCCTCTCCAACCCGGCATGTCTGAAGGCGGACCTGCTACCACTACTCCTCCCTCTGGACGCACACGACAGGGCCTGCTCTGCCTATGGGGGCATGGCGTATGTGGCCAACATCGCACCCGCACTGAAATGGGACCACTGTGCCTCCACACGACGGATCATCGAGAACAGCTACATCGAATGTCACCCAGCATGCCCCATCATGGTTCTCCAAGGGACAACTTACGAACAACACCTTGACAGCCACCATCCGCTACATTGGCTGGCAAACATGTACACCACCAATGACATGGAAGCCCTGCTGGACGGCATCGCATACCTGACAACCTGTCAATTCGCCGGACCACAACGCAGGTTCCCCGAGTGACCTATGATGTCCAACCCCGCACCCATGCTTAGCTTCCGCACGGACTGGCCAGTCACCACCACAACAGCCATACCAAACGACCGGCAACTGTAACCACACCATCAACGACATCGCCATGACATCGGATATGACCGGGACATGCACACTGTTCCCCATCACATCCAGGAACACCGCATGCATCGTGGGAGGCAGTGGCATGGGCTCTGTGTATCGCACCCACATGGACGGAACTGCACGAACAACCAGGACACGACATGGATCCAGCGCCCATGGACACACACACCGCTCAGTGGACATGAATAGGTCGCCTGGAGTCTGTGGGTGCTGCACCCCTCCCACCCCCGCCCCGGGAATCCCATACCAGGACCTTTGCATGGACGACAAGTGCATACAACAACAACACGACCCCAGTGACTGTGACATGTCCAGTAACCACCACAGTGCAAGAACAAGTGGCACGCCGCTGCATGCACGCAAGCACATGCCCTGATGTCATCTCACATGCACGCGTGCATGAGGAACAACCGCAGCAAACCTGTCACATGGAACTGAGATGGACTGTGCCCATGATGCCAAGCGGTCTGGTAGGCTACATGTATACCGTCTGTGTCAAAGTCCGCAGCTCCGCAGCTATACGTAAATGTACATTAGCACAGCCTTGGCCAAGCAGATGTCACTCTGAAGCCCACATCCCACATGCAACAGCCAATCACATGTAACCCCACACCCTATCCCATTTGCAATCATGCTCAGTATATCCTCAACATGTATTCCGCTGCCAGTAGTGTCCACTATACTGCATCACAGAGGACAGAAGACTCAATATAATGTTTGAAACCAAAACTGTCTCCGCTGACTCATTTCACAAGTACGAATGAGAGAGGATGAGAGTATGTGAAGTACACGGCAGTCGTGACATGACCATGTAGTCCACTGGTATTGGATGTCAACGCAAATGAGTAGCACAACTGTGGAAGACACACATGTGTCGTGTGAAGTCGTATGGACGCAGTGCTCAGGTGGGTGGGTGCGACGGGTAGATGCGCACATGCCAAGTTGGAGCACGCCGTTGTCGGGAGGGGCCATGAACAGTACACCACCGCTTCCCTGGGCATTGTGAGAGGACACCTGTCGGGGGAGTGAACACGTGTGTGCACAGCAGCCGGGCACACGTACAAAGCGGTACCAGGCGCACCTCAGCCCACCCTCTGTGGACAAGCTGGATCCTGTTGTGCGCCCGCCATGCCCCTTGACAAGGCACACACAGCCCCAGTCGACCAGGTGTAACCCCAACATAGTCAATCCGCACAGGCGATACAGGGCACGGGATGGCAGTGGAGCATGGTGTGTGAGAGGTCTCCTCGCGCTCCTCCTGGTCATATCACGCAGGCAATAGAACCTCAACGTCTAGCATGGCACAAGTCAGATGGAAGTGTAGGGGGACGCACCACAGCACGAGCAGCACTGACGTCACGGGAGGTGGCTCGCACCATCCCATCCATTGCCCATCATACCAACCACGCCACATGCCATTGCGACTAAGTGCAAGCGCGTGCGCCACCACCCCCGAGCCCTCCCCAGAGAGGCCAAAGAGTGAATGTGTGGGCCATCAGCCACAGACGGACGCGGCCTGGCCGCAAGGGCAGCCACAGCCACTGGGTGTCGCAGGTGGCGGATCCGGAAGGCGAAGACTGTGATGCATAGTCCATGCAGGCCGGGTCTCCATTTGGGGCACCACGCAGGTGGACGGCGTCCCGCAACACATCATACCCTGAGACAGCCCACTCGTGCAACTGGACCCACACATACACTCCTTGCCCTCTCTGGTGCGAGCTTGGGGCTGCCTGTGCAAGCGCTAGCCTCGCAGGTGAGCATGCATATTGGGGGAGCGAGGGGAGGACATGAGGGCTGGGGCGAAGATGACTGTATTACTGTCAGTTAGTACAAGGGATGACCCAGATGTGGAAAGGAAGAGACGTGTCCCGTGTGTACTGCAACTAGTCGCCAATCCAACTACTCCCCCATGTCCGGAATGTAAGCCCGCACCTAGGCCCGCCCATCCGCCACATCGAACATACCACCAGCACGACAACCTTCCCATTCGAAACACTGACTGGGGGTGGCGACCAGTGTACAATCATGTGTAGCCTACCCACGCGTACATGTGGGCCCTCCATGATCCATGTCACCTGCGGCAAAGTCATGACATGCGCAATGAGGGAAGTGAGGAGAGCTGTCCGCCCCACGCGCAGAAGGTGCATCAGCTCCACAGACCCAGCAGCGAGTCCAGCAGGGGTCACATGTGCAGGGGCAGCTGTGCCTGGTGTGAAGGCACATGCATATAGACAGCACATCGACCAATGTGTAGTCTGCCCACATCTACAGTCCATCATCATGCGGACATAGGAATTGAACACAGGGCAACACATCTTAGTTGGTGCACCCACCGTGACCAACAATGCGCAATCATCGACGTACCCGCCCTGTGCATGGCCCCCCACCCAACGGAGGCACATCCAGTGCCAGCATCCCACACACACAAGCCTTCCACGGAACATGCTGTGTCCAATGGTCAGTACAGAGTCAGCGCCCATCTGGTGGATCCTGAACAGGAGACACATGCACACACATGCCAGCTCCCACTATGTACGTCTGCCACCTGGCACGTGCAATGTAACCTCTCACCTGTGACGTGTGACTGCAAGCACACAGCCGTCTTGGCATGGGGCTGTCAATGTGGACACCTGTCAATGTTTCGGGAGGTGTGATCCGTACAGTGCTGTACATAGGGTGCAGTGCTGACACCTACTACTGTCTCATATCCCCTCGTGCCACAGGTCCCACTTGTTTTGGCCGCTCAGCCTGTGCCCACATCGTCGTCGTCGTGTGCCATACTCATCCAGCCGCGGAAGCAGTTCCATGCTCAGCAGACATTCATGTTGCCGTGGCGTTGCCGCTTGACGGATATGCAGTCAGTCCCCATCAGCACGCCCGCAAGTCATTGGGGCCTAGATCCCCATGTGCATGCACATGGCAGTGGTTTGTATCACTAGCCATTGCCATTGTTGGGAGACCTGTGTAAGTGTATTGTGGCCGTGCCGTCCCAGCTTGACAGCTGGGCTGTGGCTCATGTGCTTGCTCAGTCATGTCAGTGTTGTGTATGCGAAATTGCTATGTGTCGTGTTGCTTTGACATGTGTCCTCTGCCATTGTCCCTAGGCGGAGACCGAACATTGACCGCCCATACCAATTGCTGGCGGACATGGACGATACAGAGGTTATTAGGAAGTTTCGGCTGGACAGGCCAACCCTGCATCGACTGTGTGCCATGTTAGAACCCCATCTCCGTCCCCGCAGGGTGTATCCGACTGCTGTCACCCCCACGGCTAAGGTGATGGCCGCCATGCATTTCTTCGCCACTGGGTCATTCCAGCACACAGTGGGCATTGGAGGAGGGATGTCCCAGCCCATGTTCAGCAAGGTGCTGAGGGATGTACTGGCAGCCATGATGCTGTACCGAAACAGGTACATCCGCTTCCCCAGGGCTCGTGAATTGGCGGCAGTGAAGGGTGCATTCTATGCCCTTGGCAGAATCCCACACGTCGTTGGAGCCATTGACTGCACACATGTCGGCCTTGTTCCACCACAGGCCACTGAGCACCTGTACCGCAACAGGAAGCACACGCACTCCCTGAATGTGCAAGTGGTGTGCCTTACGGACATGGTGATCACCCCGTTGTGTGCAAAGTTCCCAGGCTCGGCCCATGACGCACACATAATGCGCAACAGCATCTTGCCACGACTGATGTCCAATATGCAACAGGATCGTGCCTGTATTGTCGGTGAGTATGTGGAGTGGTGTAGCGTGCTGGTTGTGCGATGCTGTCCCCTGTCCAGTTGGAATTGCAACGGTTCTCTGTGTCCCTCACACCCAGGTGACTCTGCGTACCCGAATGGGGCATGGCTGCTCAGTCCATTGAGGAATCCTCGCACCCCAGCAGACGATCGCTACAATGAGGCACATGGGAGGACCAGACGTGTGGTCGAGCTGTACCTTTGGCCTCCTCAAGTCCAGGTTCAGGTGCCTGGACCGCACCGGGGTGCGCTGGCGTACTCCCCACAGAAGGTGTGCCAGATAGTGGTGGCGTGCTGCATGCTGCACAATCTGGCCATTCGGAAGCAGATCCCCTCATCGTGGATGACGGAGATCAACCAGGGCCCCAGCCCGCAGACCAGGACAGCTCGAGTGAGGAGGACAGCGGAGAGGAGGAAGCTGGTAATGTGCGGCAGCAGCTCATCGCCCGCTACTTCACTTGACGGTGAGTGTCCATGTACGACGGCTGATGTGGCTGTATCTGTGCAGGTGTGTGTGTGCTGTGTCAGGGTGGCCGTTTGTTCACTGCGTGCTGTGTGTCAACGCTCCATGGCCAGGGTAGTATGCCACTGTTGGTGGCTGTGGCATTGTGCCCTATTGCTCTGTGCGATGTGTGTACATTGCTTGTAGTTGTTGACATGTACTGTGTGATGGGTGTGTGACACACTCATTGAATGTGCTCCTGTTCTGTCTCCCACCCCTAGGTCCCTACAGGCCCTCCGGATTCAATTGCCATGCCACGCATCAGGTGCCTTTCCGCCCAAGGTGGCCGTTGTATTCCGTACAAATAAAACACAGGGCACAAACAGCAGTTAGTGAAAAAGGTGCATTTATTACAAACTGTGACATGTGATTGTGTGTAAGGTGATGACAGAAGTGGTGCGTGCAGTGACAATGAGCAGTCGGTCATGGCTGCGTGATGATCAGGGTGTACCCACTGGTTCTATGTCCATAGTCCAACACACACATGCCATCCAGATGGCTGTGTGGAGTGGGATCGTAGTCCAAGTCAATGCAGTGGCTGGTCAAGGAAGGCTGGCGGAAGGCTGGCTGGCTGCCTCACTTGCGCTTGGAGCGTGCGAAGTCCTCCCGGGAGATCTGTTTCCACTTCGGACGGCCCCTTCCACGTTTGCGAGGGGGTGCCTGCTTGCGACATGCTGGTGGTTGAGGTGTGCTCACTGGCTGTGGACGCAGGGGAACTGGACACTGCTGCTCCACCCTGCGCCCCGGCAGGTTGTGGCGGAGGGGGAGCTGCTGTCCCTGGCAGTGACCTCACCGCCACCACCAGCTGGCCCATGAAGTCCACGAGTTGGCCCATACGGGCGTCCATGGACCTCAGCACCCCAGCACCTCACGCGTGTCTGAAGCAGACCTGGCCCATTGTCCTTGGGCCTCTTCATAGGCCCCAAGGACTCTGGCCATTTGAGGCAGGGCATGGCTCCCAGGGGAGGCTGGCGTTTCCCTGACCCTGCTCCTCCTACCAGTCCTGCTGCCACCGGCCTGCCCACTAGCCACATTGCTCACCACGGTCCTCGCTGTGGCTCCCAGGGTGGATCCAGTCGGCCGGGCCACCACCTGCGCTGGGGCTGGTGCCAGCGAAGACGTGGTGGTGGTGGCGGCGGTGGTGGTCGGTGCGGCGATGGTGGCGGTTGCGGCAGTGGTAGTGGCCACAATGACCGTGGGTGTGGCCGCAACGACAGTGGCAGCAGGGGGCTGGGAATGTTCAGCAGCCCTGGATGATGGGTTGGTGGGTAGGAGGGGTCCTGGGGAGCGGCTGGGCCCTGCCACACCAGATGGGCCTGCTTGGTGGTCCGTGTCCGAAGAGGAGGACAGATCCTCCAGATCCGTGTGTCCTCGTTGGGGGCTTGTAGGCTGGCTGTGCTGGCTGCTGGCTCCATCCCCAGCATCCAGCAGTTCGTCACCTGTGGAGAGAATGAGATTTGTTATTGTGTTGCACCTGGCGAAGTATGTATTTGTCGTCTGACATTAACAGTTCGTGCAATCTCGTACATGGGTTTCCCGGAGGCGTGTGTGTGGCTGTAGCATCTGTAGTTGTGTGTGCTTGGCAATGGGACTGTGTGCTGTGCACATGTGGCATGGGACGGATTGGCCATGCCGATGGGTGTGTTGCTGTGCCCCTACTTATTGTGACTCTGGTGTATGCGGGCTCCTGGCCCATCCTGGGTCTGGTTTGTACTTTGCTTTTGGTGTTCAGATGGGACGCTTAGGAACGCATATGGCAACATGGGGGCCATGCCCCAGATTCGCATTTGGGAGGGGATATGCTTTTGGGGTTCAAATGGAACGCTTAGGAACGCATATGGCAACATGGGGGCCATGCCCCAGATTCGCATTTGGGAGGGGATATGCTTTTGGGGTTCAAATGGAACGCTTAGGAACGCATATGGCAACATGGGGGCCATGCCCCAGATTCGCATTTGGGAGGGGATATGCTTTTGGGGTTCAAATGGAACGCTTAGGAACGCATATGGCAACATGGGGGCCATGCCCCAGATTCGCATTTGGGAGGGGATATGCTTTTGGGGTTCAAATGGAACGCTTAGGAACGCATATGGCAACATGGGGGCCATGCCCCAGATTCGCATTTGGGAGGGGATATGCTTTTGGGGTTCAAATGGAACGCTTTAGGAACGCATATGGCAACATGGGGGCCATGCCCCAGATTCGCATTTGGGAGGGGATATGCTTTTGGGGTTCAAATGGAACGCTTAGGAACGCATATGGCAACATGGGGGCCATGCCCCAGATTCGCATTTGGGAGGGGATATGCTTTGGGGTTCAAATGGAACGCTTAGGAACGCATATGGCAACATGGGGGCCATGCCCCAGATTCGCATTTGGGAGGGGATATGCTTTTGGGGTTCAAATGGAATGCTTAGGAACGCATATGGCAACATGGGGGCCATGCCCCAGATTCGCATTTGGGAGGGAATATGCTTTTGGGGTACATGCTGTGAGCCATGGGTGCCGAACGTGACATGTGTTGTGGCAGCATGACAGTGCATGGTTTGAGGTGTGTGCATGCTTGACATGGCCTGCATATTTGCTGTCTGTTGTGATTACTGGACATGGCATTGGACGCATTGTTATGAGTGAGTGATGGTTGTGTGCCAGCCAACGTATTGCAGTTGTCCCATCTCCTTGGTGTGCGTGCTGCCCTGTGCCATGTGCATCACTGCAGTGCTCGGGGGGTGTGGCCCATGTTGTGTGTTGTTGCTCACAGTGTGTCGTGCGCTTCATTGACTTCTGGCACATGGTTGGTCATGGGCATGTATCTTAGCGTGACTGCTGTATGTGTGGCAGCTGTGCGGATGACATGCCTTTCATGAGACTGGGGCTGACGGATGGGATGGATGGTATGTTGTATGTGCATGGTGTGTCTGTGTGTTTGATGGGTTCAGTGGTGTTCGTGTGCATTTATGTTGTTCCGCTCTGTTGCGTCTAGTGTTGTTTGTCTTACATAGGCGTAGTTGTGGGGTGTGTGGTTGACAGGCAGTAGGGGCTACATGGACAGGACTTCAATGGTGTTTCGGTTGTGTGTGATGAGTTGCACAGTGGCTGCCGTGTGGTACTATATTCAGTGTGGCTTGTGCATGCAGACGTGGCTCCTTGGGTGTTGCTATGTCTGTGATGGGTCATGTGGGGTGTGAGTCTGTTGTTCATGTCCGTGTGCACATTGTTCACTTGTTCGTGACGGTGGGCGGTGCTGCGTGTTCGTCTGCTACGTGACATGTCCCATGTGTTGGTCGTGTTATGGTCCTCATGCCTCCAGTAATCCAGCCCTGTCCAGTTTCCCACCTGCAAGTTGTTCGTGCGTGCACTGTACTGGATGCCACATGGCTCTAAGCGGGGGTGCTCCATGTTGCAGGTCTGTGGGGGTGGGGGGGTGTTGTGGGTCGTGGGGTGGCTGGACACCCACTGACACCGATTGCTGTGGACCGTGATGTCTGCCTTTCGGCTGTCGTTGTGCACTGCGGTGGCTGACACGTGGGTGTGGGGTGTGGGGGATGCTCCTCCTTGCTGTGCTGTGGGACTGGGGCTTGGTGTGTGTTGTACTTGGGCTGTCCACCGTCCCACCCACTGCACTTTGTGTTCCTGCCACTTACCTGTTACTTGTCGGTTAGTGCAGCTGTGGCGGACACATGGGTGTGGTGGGTGCTCGTTGTGGCGCTTCTGGCATATTTGGGGACCTGTTGGTGGTTACGTGGCTGGCTGAGTGTACACATGTCCCCACGTATGTTACAGTTGTTCGGTTTGGGCTGTGTGTGGTGGTGTCTGTTGCATGTGTGTGTGATGTGTTGTGTATTGTGTGCTGGACATGGGGGTGTTTGTCCCTGGGAGCTGTGGCATGGTGGTTGCGCATGTGAGTACATAGCGGTGTGCTGGTATACATTAGTTTGTACTTACCAGCCTCCACTCTCCCTGCTAATCCGGCGAGGATCTCCGGATGTATTACGACTCGCACCTTCTCCTCCCACGCTTTGAAGGTCTTAAAGAGCGCGGGATTCCCTCTGCCAGTGACGGCAGCCAGCTCTCTGTTTTTGCCCTCCTTCTTCTTGACCAGGCTCTTTACGTCATTCCAACGTTTGTTTATTTCACCTCTGTTCCTGGGCAGGGTCCCGACTGCATTGACCTGGTCTACGATCCGGTTCCACATTCTGTTTCTGGTGGCTAGTGGTGTGTGCTGGACCATGTTCCCATAGATTTGTGGGTACACCTTGATGATCTCGTCGACCATGACCGTCAGCTCAATGGGCGTGTACTTGGGCATCCTTTGTGGTGCCATGGTGTTTGTGGTGCTGGTGCGGTGTGTGTTGTGTAATGTGCAGGGGGTTTGTGGTGCAGGTGTATGGATGGTGGTGGTGGTGGTGGTGGTGGTTGTGATGTGTGCGTTTCTGTGGTGTGCTGCTGTCCTTGCTGTGTCACTGTGTCCTCTCCTCTCCTCTCTGGTTTGCAATGTAGCAAGGGGTTGTGGTCTGTGGGAGTGCTGCTTTTGTACTCACCTATGTGGGTGTGTCCTCATGGTCTGTTGTTTTCAGGTGTGTTGTGTCTGGGGTTCTGGCCTTTGTATTTTTTGTTTGTCCGGGGGTGTTTTCGGGATGTGTACTGTGCTTGTGTATTTGTGCGTGCCTTGCTGTGTGGACTTGTTGGCCATGTTGTGTGCTATTGGTTTTGTGTGCGGATGGTTTCTGTGCAGGTACGTGGGCGCCATGGCTTCTGCCGTGTCGATTCTCATCGGCGTTGTTTGCGCTGGCGGGCGGTATATTTGTGGTTTTTCCGCGCTCATGTCGGTGCGATCGTAATTTCACGTGCGGTGTGTCGGCCGTGAGGGCGGGCGGTTTTGTGTTGTCGTGCGTGTTTCCGTCCGTGGCGGGCGGTTTGACTCCGACTCGGACGTTGGCGGGCGGTATTTTGTGTGATTTTTCCGCCGATGGCGGTTTTCGGTTTGTGTAATCGTAATGGCGTGGTCGGTGTTCAGGCGGTGTGTGCGGGCGGATTTTTGCCGCTTCCATGCCTGGCGGATTTTTTTACGCCGGGTATCGTAATGGGCCCCTAAGTAATTGTTATTAAAATATTAAAATATTACTTTCCCTACTGTTGCACTCTTTGGAGTGGGAATAGTAATTTTTACCCCTACGCTATCCAACGCTTTCCCTACTGTTGCACTCACTGGAGTGGGAATAGTAATTTTTCCCTCCCGCTATCCAACGCTTTCCTACTGTTGCACTCTCTGGAGTGGGAATAGTAATTTTTACCCCTACACTATCCAACGCTTTCCCTACTGTTGCACTCTTTGGAGTGGGAATAGTAATTTTTACCCTCCCGCTATCCAACGTTTTCCCTACTGTTGCACTCTCTGGGGTGGGAATAGTAATTTTTACTCCTACACTATCCAACACTTTCCCTACTGTTGCACTCTTTGGAGTGGGAATAGTAATTTTTACCCCTACGCTATCCAACACTTTCCCTACTGTTGCACTCACTGGAGTGGGAATAGTAATTTTTACCCTCCCGCTATCCAACGCTTTCCCTACTGTTGCACTCTCTGGAGTGGGAATAGTAATTTTTACCCCTACACTATCCAACGCTTTCCCTACTGTTGCACTCTTTGGAGTGGGAATAGTAATTTTTACCCTCCCGCTATCCAACGTTTTCCCTACTGTTGCACTCACTGGGGTGGGAATAGTAATTTTACCCTCCCGCTATCCAACGCTTTCCCTACTGTTGCACTCTCTGGAGTGGGAATAGTAATTTTTACCCCTACACTATCCAACGCTTTCCCTACTGTTGCACTCTTTGGAGTGGGAATAGTAATGTTTACCCCTACGCTATCCAACGCTGCACTCACTGGAGTGGGAATAGTAAATTTTACCCTCCCGCTATCCTACGTTAAAAATATTGAATATTTTTTAATAATATTATGTTAATATATGTATGTATTAAAAAATAAAAATGTATGTTTATTTATTTTTACTTAAATTAATTATTCATTAATTTGAAAGTTATTTAAGTATTTTTAAGTATGTTTTACTTAATTATATTTATTATGTTATTAATTTTACATTACTTTTAAGAGATTTAAAAAATTCGATATTTTGACTATATTTTTACAACGATATTTTTGATTCGATATTTTTGTACTTACCTGTTTGTAGATAGGGAGTCGATATTTTGGTATTCGATATTTTTAACTCGATATTTTGTCAGGTCGATATTTTCTTCCTCGATATTATGTCAGTGATCCGCTACTGCCGTCCTCCCCTTGATCCCCTTTCGGTGCTTTCAATAGATGTCAGCAAGTCAGTATGTGGCCATGGTATGGGAGTTAAATGACCTGCACAGATTGATTCCAGAGTGAGATAGAACACCCAGCACGTTTAGTCTCAGTTATGATCAAGACTTCTGAGCTTCTGAATTGCCAGACACAGACAGTGATTGTTTCTTTCACCTCCCAGTGACCAATTTCCAGAACCACTAGTGTCATCTGGACCAATGTGGCAATAGTAAGGTAAAAGCTGATGCCATTGAAATATCATTAGCCCCTGATGTTAAGTGTGTTTTTGCACTAAATTATGATTTTAGTGATACTTAACCGGGAATAACGCGATGGTGTTATTTGTCCCCAATTTTGCCTGTGATATTACCAATTTCACAATGCTTTACAATGGAATTACCACTTTGTACAGGTTGGTGGTAGTTGCCTGTATAAAGACCAGAACAAGTGCACTTTGCATACAGCTCCTAAAAGGACTAAGCACTGACATAGGTCAAAAAACCATTTGCAGCCATTTTAACGTTTGCATGCAAGTAGAAGTGACCCTGTCAATTGTTTGCATATATAGATCTAGTAGATGAGGTGGTGAAGAAGGCCTACCATATATGGCAAAAGGGATTCCCAAAAACAGCAGCCTAGCATTGTCATGGTGGGATAAAAGCAGAATGCAATATCCTTTGCTCTAAAGATAATATTGCAAACAATAGCATTTTACTTGTAACTCTACAGCTACCAGACCTAGGTGAACTGCTCTGTTCTTTGGTAAACCTCACATTGGAACTTCAACTTTTGTACTCATTTATTTGAATATTCTTCTATAGCACTCCGGCACAGGAAAGAAGTGTAGTGTTTTACAGAGAACTATAGATACATATGCAACATATGTTCATATATAAATTTGGCAAAACAAAGGAGGGTGAAAAGAGGCTGGAGGGAAGTACGATGGCAAGTGGCAAGGTAGATAGACGAATAAGGAGAAGTGGAAAGAGATATTGAAGGGGGAGAGGTAGAGAAATGGTTGATAGAACATGAGATTTACAAAGAAGAAAAGAGGTAAAAACAGGAATTAAGCAAATTGTTAATCATCAGCAGATGATCAAGTTAAAGTTGAATATTCCAGAAAAGAGAAGTACCAGATTCAGTCACATCGTTGCTTAGGTGTCATCTGGACAGGAATTCTTGATCCCTTTGGGGAAGGTCAGGGTGCTAGGAGCCATCCTTTGTTTGGGCTCCAGAGAGTTCTGTAAGGTAAGTGTAGAACCAAGAAGGTTTGTTGTTGGGCTAGAGTAGATCTGAATTTCAAGGATTTGAGCGTGAGAAATTCATGCTCCGCGCTGTTTTTGAGTCCCCTGAAATTGCCCGAAGGTCACATAAATAGCTCAATTCCTGAGGAGACTGTTACATCCCCCTAAAAACCAGTGAATTATATTGTTTAATCACTTCATTCAGACAGAAGATAAGCAAATTAGGGTGAGTGGTATCGAAATTCACTGGTTTGATGCATAAGTAAATTAAGGGAAATGCCATTGAAGCAACCGAAAATGCTCATACTGGGTAGCATTAAGCACTCATTCTTTTTGTACACTTAAAGTGGTATAAAAATGTAGAAATGCATCTTTATGGCTTTAAAATGCCCTTTCATCAGGTTGTGTCATTGTGAGAAACCAATGCGGTGGGGGCTGGAAGAAGCTTGACACCTTAAAACTACATATAGCAGATATGGTCTTGTGTACAAATTATTGTTGCTTTATCTCAGTATGAATGATTTGTCCCATCATATCAATAAACAAAGTGTTTCAAATTTGCTATGTGGCACAATAATAGCAAATGCCAGTCTTATAGTGCTCTACAAAGAAGTAAAGTGAGAGGGCAGGCATTCAAAGATTGGAAAGGGGAAAGAGCGGAATAGCAAGACATAGCTAGAAAGAAGAATACCACCGGTGGCACAAGTGAGATAGCCCCTGGGATGGAGACATGCACTCCTTAGTCCCTGCAGTGCACTTGGCCCTCTGGAAAGTGGTGGCGAGGGAATATCTCACACACATCAGTTCTACTGGTGGTAATTAATGGGAGAGATTGTGCGAAAAAGGTAGAGCACTGATTTTGATTGTGTATTTAGTCGTTTCACAATATTTTCCCTAGAATTACCACCATGCACAAGCTGATGGCAACTGCCTGTGTAAGAACCAGAGCAAGTGCATTTTGCATACAGCTTCTAATGGGAACAAGCACCATATTACCTAGTGGCAGTTGCCACTAGGTAGCTATAGCTAGGTCTGCTTTTTCGTAGAAAGAGAGTTTTTTGGTTTGCTAATAACTTTGGCCCCGTTTAACCAATCTTCACAAAACCTTTTAAACTAAAGGGTCATCCACGTCAGTTCCTTCCTTGAAAGTTTCAGGGTGATCCTTCAAGTGGGGGCAAAGAAAAAGGGGGTTCTAAAACATAAAATCCCCATGCATTTTCCATAGACTTCTTTAAGATGGGCTACAGCAAATACTGCAGAACAGAATTACACCAATTTGGCAGGAAGCTAGATCTTGGTCCGCGGATTCTGCTTTTTGTGATTTGATGTAAATCCGTTCAGTAACTTTTGAGAAATTAAGGTTAAAAAATATGATATCTGGATAGTTGGTGACCAGATATGCTCTGATTGGCCAATTTAAAAGGGACTAGTCAATCCTGATTGGTTGGTTTCAACCTGAACAATATGTTTTGGCAGTCATTACTAGACCCTGGGACTCAGTCCCTCTGTCCTGTAAACAAATTAAAGAAAATATGTAAGGGGGCAGAGTGAGCACACCCAGACAGCGAAGGGCATGTGGGGAGTCCCAATATGAAACCCCTTTATTGGCTGGCCACAACATGGACTACATGCTGTAGCAGGTGTTACAGGACTCTGGGACATGGACCCCATTAAAATGCATTGTAGTGAATGGCAGGTTTTAAGGATCACAAAAAGGGGCACATATAAAGGGTGATAACCGATTTTAGTTACAATATACATTATTTGTTGGTAGTACCATACTAATTTTAGGAATTGTGGTGTGCTCTAGGGTGATTGTACCCTGTGGAAAATGCTGATCTTCTGCTGGGATTTTATGAATCATGTTTGAGTGAAAACTGATTTCTCATGATTTTCTGGTAGAGGTTATGGAAGGTGTTCCAGAAGGTAAAATGAGAGCATATTTTCTGTAAATTCACACTATCTTTCTCAGCACTGTGAGAATAAAGTCTGACATTCTCAGTAAAACATGTACTTCCAACAGGCACAGCCTGCCAGTTGATTCTATGTCAGGACCGGAGGCGAGGATTATACATAGCTTTCTTCACTTTTTATTACCAGAGCAGTTTAAAAGTTCAACAAAAAACACTAAAAAAAAACTCAAATTGTATGGGAAGTGTATGAGTTATGACAAAGGTGTGGCACACCTGAAGCCATCTTGATTGAATCAAACTGGTAAAACTTAAAACATTTCATTTAGAAAGAAACAAAAGGAGGGGTTCATTTTGTCACAGAAATTATGGTTAGTGCTGTAGAAAACAAAATTAGGGCACATTTTAAATTAGTTCTCAAATACCTTCATCTTCTGTTTCGTTAAAACATTCTGACATGCAGACTGAAACATGCACTTTCAACACCAGCAGCAGACTGACAGTTAACTTCCTGGTGATCAACTGCAGCTTTACCTCAGTGTTCTAAAGAGCAACTAGAGTGCTAACCTTCTTAGGTTATGCCAAACGTGTGGCACATCTGAACCCCATCTTGATGGAATTGAAGTGAAAAACTGAAAGCCTTTTCTACTGAGGATCCTGCAGTAAATGAGGAGATTAGGGAGCTTCATTACAAAAAGTCTCCCAAGATAGCCAACAGAAAAAAAGGGCCCAAATGTGGTACAAATATCACCATAATGTAGCCAAAGTATAGCCCAATGATAGAAGTGTGCAAAACGCTTTTTTTGTTGTTGCAGTTTTTTATAGCTCAGACTTGACCCGAAGGTATTGGCGTGCTTCACGTGAACCTCATTTACATTACACACAGACACATTCATTTTGGTTTTAGGCATGGGGACATTAAGTGATTTGCCCAGAATCACAGGATGTTGAGCCGAATATCGAACCTGGTTTCCCAATTGCAAAGTCAACAGCTCTGGCCGTAGCGCCATATTCTCTCCCCTAAGCGCAACAAATAATCAAATGATCAACTGGATAAAAAAAACATTAGTATAGCAAATAATTAAAAAGCGCTTTGTTGCTATTTGATAACTCAGAAAATGTGTTCTCATTTTAGTTTTTTACAGCATTAACCATAATTTCTATGGCAAAAATCCCCCTCATTTTTATAATTACTAAAGGAAATGCTTTAGGTACTGCAGGTTTTATTACAACAAGATGAGCACCAGTGCTCCTGTGCTCATGACGGAACCATTCCATATGAGTACAGGCTCAGAAAATCCCTCTGCTGCAGACAGCAGAGGGATTTCCCATTTTTTTTTTGCCTTGGGAGGTGGGGAAGAGCTTCCCCAACCTCCCCAGGCCTATTTTTGGTTTTCCTTGCAATGACGATCGTGTGTATGGCGCACTATCATCATTGCAATGAAAACGAAACTGAAACTTAGTTTCAGTTTCACAGTTTCGGTGCTTGTGGGGCTATCTCAGCCCCCCGAGCACCGAAACACATGGGAGGGGTATCGTTGGAAAGGGGAGAATCTCCCCTTTCCAATGGTACCCTTACCTAGTGGATCCCTGCTTGGGGATCACCCCAGGAGGGCGATCCCCAAGCAGGGATCCACCCACTAGCACCAGGGAGGGGGGAGCGGCCCCTTGGGCAAGGGCCTTTGCTCCCCCCATAAATATTTGGCACAGACAGTCTTTCTGCCCACCCGGGGGGCAGAAAGCATCCTAGATGCCAGGGATTATTTTTCTATAGGCCAAGGGTGGGGGCTGCCCAGAATGGGCATCCCAATGCCCCCACCCTACCCCCCCAAAGAAGGCAAAAGACTTTCTGCCCCCCCTCCAGGAGGCAGATGGGGACAATAGCCCCTGATCTGCCCCCTGAGGGGGCAGAAAGCCCACTAGGCACCAGGGTTTTTTGGTTTTTTTTTATACGTGGGGGTGGGGGCTGCCCAGGATGGGCATGCCAATGCCCCTACCCAAAACAAAATGGTACAGTCTTTCTGCCCCCCCCGGGAGGCAGATGGGGCAATAGCCCCTTATCTGCACCCCTGGGGGGGGCCAGAAAGTCCACTAGGCACCAGGGATTTTTTTTCTCCAAAGTTCGGGGTGGGGGCTGCCCAGAATGGGCATGCCAATGCCCCCACCATGCCCCCAAAAATGCCACAGTCTTTCTGCGCCCCCCAAGAGACAGATGGGGGCAGTAGCCCCTGCTCTTCCCCCCAGGGGGTGTCAGAGAGCCCACTAGGTAACAGCAATTACGCTGGCTTTTTTTATGTGTGGGGGTGGGGTCTGCCCAGAATGGGCATACCAAGCCCCCACCCCCAAACAAATAGCCACAGTCTTTCTGCCCCCCTTTTGTTTTTAGATTTTGTTGAGTCAAGGTTGTTAACTACCACACAGTCATCCCATAGTTGTGTATTAGTCACTACATAGCCACTGCTAAATTCACATTTGAAACATTTGTGAAAAATTGCCATCCACTAAGCCAACTTTAATTCCTGAAACAGTTTCTGCTTGAGTTATGCACCCTTAATTGACACAGGTTCTATTTAGAAAGGGAATTAGGAAATTAATACACACTTTCATCAAGTTGCATCACAGTGGAAAACCAGTTGGAGCTGAATAATGATAAAAAAAAGTTAATTCTACAAACAACAGTTATAAGCTTGGTTTCATTTTGTAGCCATTACAATTAATCACAAAGCTGGCCTGGAAACCGGGGTTCCCATAGATTGCAGAATAATCATGAATATGCAAGCTCTAGTAAAGGAAAACACCACACGTTCCCAGTGGGACCCATATTAACATAAATATGCTACAGATCCAAGATATGTATGGGTATATTAGACAATCATAAGGGTTTCCCATATGCATTTTTTTATTGCACCCGTGTTTTATCAAAGAACTATCATTGTTTGATCACAATGTTTTACCTGAATTATTAGCTCAGTTTCACAAATAAACATGTGATCAAAAGCGAAGGACATGAAAGGCCGAGAAACTATGGCGGATTTAGAAGAGACGTATCAATATATCCGAGGATATAATAAGCTATTTAACTTACCGTTTGCGTACTAGATTAAATATAATAAGTGTGAAATGTGAAATGTCATCTACTTTTATGAGAACTGAAAGAACTGGACCTGGGTGCAGGAGGTGCATTATGGGGTTTAAAGGGGCAACTAAAGATTTAGTAAACTATTAGAATTATGAGAAAATAAGGCCAGTAATACAATTTGTATCTTTGATGTTGAGATGATTATTTCTATGCTGGAATAGGAAATAAAAAAATAAATTGGGAAAAAATAAACAAACACAGGACTATTTATCTGGAGATTTGCTTTATGACTTAATTGAAAAAGGTCTTAATTAGAGAGATAGCTAAAAAAATAATTAAGAACTAGTAACACAAGATAGAAGTAGCTCCTCCGTTCCACCAGAGCAATGGGTGCTCTGACAGAAAGAGGCAGCAAGCCTATATCTCACTGACACCACTTACACTGATGGGAGTTGTCTTAGCAAATGACAGCGGGCCTGGTGCATACACATATGCAGATGGCATTTATACAGTACTCTTCTTATCGCTACTGCCGGTAAATAGACATAATATCGAAATAAAAATATCGAATGGACCGAATATCGAATCCAAAATATAGAATGGACATAATATCGAATGGACATAATATAGTCGTTAAAAATATCGAAATTAAGGTAAGTAATATCGATTGTCAAAATATCTAAGTACAAAATATAGGCATTAAAAAATATCGAATTTTTAATAATATCGAATTTTTCAAAGTGTTTTGTATGTTAGTATATGTGTTAAAAGTTTATATTAGTTTTTGTAATGTATGTTTAATTTTTTTAAAGCAATGATTTTTATGTTATTTAATTTTTGCGTCATTTAATTCCGTAGCGGGTTGTGGGTTTATAGGGGAATAGGGTGGAAGTAATTTAATTGTAATTAAGTAAATATTTATTTTTATTTATTGGTATTGATAATTAATTTATTGTTAATTAATTATTAATTGGTAATAAATTTTTATTAATTGGTAATTAATTTTTATTAATTGATTAATTGATAATTATGTTAATTCTATTAATTTATTATTTGTAGCGGGTTGTGGGTTGATAGGGGGATATGGTGGGAAGTAATTTAATTGTAAATAATTATTGAAAATATTTTTTTTGTTTTGATAATTAATTTATTGTTAATTAATTATTAATTGGTAATTAATTTTTATTAATTGGTAATTAATTTTTATTAATTGATTAATTGATAATTATGTTAATTCTATTAATTTATTATTTGTAGCGGGTTGTGGGTTGATAGTGGGATATGGTGGGAAGTAATTTAATTGTAAATAATTAATTATTGAAAATAAGTTTTTTTGTTTTGATAATTAATTTACTGTTAATTAATTATTAATTGGTATTTTTTTATTATTTATAAATTTTTGGTATTGAATATTAATTGGTTGTTAATTAATTATTAATAGGTAAATAATTTCTAATAAATAAATTGTATTGGTATTTATAATTAATTAATTATTAAATATTTTGTAATTGGTAATTATTTTTAATAATAATGTTTATTAGTATTGATAATTAAGTAATTAAAATATTACTTTCCCTACTGTTGCACTCTTTGAAGTGGGAATAGTAATTTTTACCCCTACGCTATCCAACGCTTTCCCTACTGTTGCACTCACTGGAGTGGGAATAGTAATTTTTTCCCTCCCGCTATCCAACGCTTTCCCTACTGTTGCACTCTCTGGAGTGGGAATAGTAATTTTTACCCCTACACTATCCAACGCTTTCCCTACTGTTGCACTCTTTGGAGTGGGAATAGTAATTTTTACCCTCCCGCTATCCAACGTTTTCCCTACTGTTGCACTCTCTGGGGTGGGAATAGTAATTTTTACTCCTACACTATCCAACACTTTCCCTACTGTTGCACTCTTTGGAGTGGGAATAGTAATTTTTACCCCTACGCTATCCAACGCTTTCCCTACTGTTGCACTCACTGGAGTGGGAATAGTAATTTTTACCCTCCCGCTATCCAACGCTTTCCCTACTGTTGCACTCTCTGGAGTGGGAATAGTAATTTTTACCCCTACACTATCCAACGCTTTCCCTACTGTTGCACTCTTTGGAGTGGGAATAGTAATTTTTACCCTCCCGCTATCCAACGTTTTCCCTACTGTTACACTCACTGGGGTGGGAATAGTAATTTTACCCTCCCGCTATCCAACGCTTTCCCTACGGTTGCACTCTCTGGAGTGGGAATAGTAATTTTTACCCCCACACTATCCAACGCTTTCCCTACTGTTGCACTCTTTGGAGTGGGAATAGTAATGTTTACCCCTACGCTATCCAACGCTGCACTCACTGGAGTGGGAATAGTAAATTTTACCCTCCCGCTCTCCTACGTTAAAAATATTGAATATTTTTTAATAATATTATGTTAATATATGTATGTATTAAAAAATAAAAATGTATGTTTATTTATTTTTTTACTTAAATTAATTATTCATTAATTTGAAAGTTATTTAAGTATTTTTAAGTATGTTTTACTTAATTATATTTATTATGTTATTAATTTTACATTACTTTTAAGAGATTTAAAAAATTCGATATTTTGACTATATTTTTACAACGATATTTTTGATTCGATATTTTTGTACTTACCTGTTTGTAGATAGGGAGTCGATATTTTGGTATTCGATATTTTTAACTCGATATTTTGTCAGGTCGATATTTTCTTCCTCGATATTATGTCAGTGATCCGCTACTGCCGTCCTCCCCTTGATCCCCTTTCGGTGCTTTCAATAGATGTCAGCAAGTCAGTATGTGGCCATGGTATGGGAGTTAAATGACCTGCACAGATTGATTCCAGAGTGAGATAGAACACCCAGCACGTTTAGTCTCAGTTATGATCAAGACTTCTGAGCTTCTGAATTGCCAGACACAGACAGTGATTGTTTCTTTCACCTCCCAGTGACCAATTTCCAGAACCACTAGTGTCATCTGGACCAATGTGGCAATAGTAAGGTAAAAGCTGATGCCATTGAAATATCATTAGCCCCTGATGTTAAGTGTGTTTTTGCACTAAATTATGATTTTAGTGATACTTAACCGGGAATAACGCGATGGCGTTATTTGTCCCCAATTTTGCCTGTGATATTACCAATTTCACAATGTTTTACAATGGAATTACCACTTTGTACAGGTTGGTGGTAGTTGCCTGTATAAAGAACAGAACAAGTGCACTTTGCATACAGCTCCTAAAAGGACTAAGCACTGACATAGGTCAAAAAACCATTTGCAGCCATTTTAACGTTTGTATGCAAGTAGAAGTGACCCTGTCAATTGTTTGCATACATAGATCTAGTAGATGAGGTGGTGAAGAAGGCCTACCATATATGGCAAAAGGGATTCCCAAAAACAGCAGCCTAGCATTGTCATGGTGGGATAAAAGCAGAATGCAATATCCTTTGCTCTAAAGATAATATTGCAAACAATAGCATTTTACTTGTAACTTTACAGCTACCAGACCTAGGTGAACTGCTCTGTTCTTTGGTAAACCTCACATTGGACCTTCAACTTTTGTACTCATTTATTTGAATATTCTTCTATAGCACTCCGGCACAGGAAAGAAGTGTAGTGTTTTACAGAGAACTATAGATACATATGCAACATATGTTCATATATAAATTTGGCAAAACAAAGGAGGGTGAAAAGAGGCTGGAGGGAAGTACGATGGCAAGTGGCAAGGTAGATAGACGAATAAGGAGAAGTGGAAAGAGATATTGAAGGGGGAGAGGTAGAGAAATGGTTGATAGAACATGAGATTTACAAAGAAGAAAAGAGGTAAAAACAGGAATTAAGCAAATTGTTAATCATCAGCAGATGATCAAGTTAAAGTTGAATATTCCAGAAAAGAGAAGTACCAGATTCAGTCACATCGTTGCTTAGGTGTCATCTGGACAGGAATTCTTGATCCCTTTGGGGAAGGTCAGGGTGCTAGGAGCCATCCTTTGTTTGGGCTCCAGAGAGTTCTGTAAGGTAAGTGTAGAACCAAGAAGGTTTGTTGTTGGGCTAGAGTAGATCTGAATTTCAAGGATTTGAGCGTGAGAAATTCATGATCCGCGATGTTTTTGAATCCCCTGAAATTGCCCGAAGGTCACATAAATAGCTCAATTCCTGAGGAGACTGTTACATCCCCCCTAAAAACCAGTGAATTATATTGTTTAATCACTTCATTCAGACAGAAGATAAGCAAATTAGGGTGAGTGGTATCGAAATTCACTGGTTTGATGCATAAGTAAATTAAGGGAAATGCCATTGAAGCAACCGAAAATGCTCATACCGGGTAGCATTAAGCACTCATTCTTTTTGTACACTTAAAGTGGTATAAAAATGTAGAAATGCATCTTTATGGCTTTAAAATGCCCTTTCATCAGGTTGTGTCATTGTGAGAAACCAATGCGGTGGGTGCTGGAAGAAGATTGACACCTTAAAACTACATATAGCAGATATGGTCTTGTGTACAAATTATTGTTGCTTTATCTCAGTATGAATGATTTGTTCCATCATATCAATAAACAAAGTGTTTCAAATTTGCTATGTGGCACAATAATAGCAAATGCCAGTCTTATAGTGCTCTACAAAGAAGTAAAGTGAGAGGGCAGGCATTCAAAGATTGGAAAGGGGAAAGAGCGGAATAGCAAGACATAGCTAGAAAGAAGAATACCACCGATGGCACAAGTGAGATAGCCCCTGGGATGGAGACATGCACTCCTTAGTCCCTGCAGTGCACCTGGCCCTCTGGAAAGTGGTGGCGAGGGAATATCTCACACACATCAGTTCTACTGGTGGTAATTAATGGGAGAGATTGTGCGAAAAAGGTAGAGCACTGATTTTGATTGTGTATTTAGTCGTTTCACAATGTTTTCCCTAGAATTACCACCATGCACAAGCTGATGGCAACTGCCTGTGTAAGAACCAGAGCAAGTGAATTTTGCATACAGCTTCTAATGGGAACAAGCACTATATTACCTAGTGGCAGTTGCCACTAGGTAGTTATAGCTAGGTCTGCTTTTTCGTAGAAAGAGAGTTTTTTGGTTTGCTAATAACTTTGGCCCCGTTTAACCAATCTTCACAAAACCTTTTAAACTAAAGGGTCATCCACGTCAGTTCCTTCCTTGAAAGTTTCAGGTTGATCCTTCAAGTGGGGGCAAAGAAAAAGGGGGGGTTCTAAAACATAAAATCCCCATGCATTTTCCATAGACTTCTTTAAGATGGGCTACAGCAAATACTGCAGAACAGAATTTCACCAATTTGGCAGGAAGCTAGATCATGGTCCGCGGATTCTGCTTTTTGTGATTTGATGTAAATCCGTTCAGTAATTTTAGAGAAATTAAGGTAAAAAAAATATGTTATCTGGATAGTTGGTGACCAGATATGCTCTGATTGGCCAATTTAAAAGGGACTAGTCAATCCTGATTGGTTGGTTTCAACCTGAACAATATGTTTTGGCAGTCATTACTAGACTCAGGGACTCAGTCCCTCTGTCCTGTAAACAAATTAAAGAAAATATGTAAGGGGGCAGAGTGAGCACACCCAGACAGCGAAGGGCATGTGGGGAGTCCCAATATGAAACCCCCTTTATTGGCTGGCCACAACATGGACTACATGCTGTAGCAGGTGTTACAGGACTCTGGGACATGGACCCCATTAAAATGCATTGTAGTGAATGGCAGGTTTTAAGGATCACAAAAAGGGGCACATATAAAGGGTGATAACCGATTTTAGTTACAATATACATTATTTGTTGGTAGTACCATACTAATTTTAGGAATTGTGGTGTGCTCTAGGGTGATTGTACCCTGTGGAAAATGCTGATCTTCTGCTGGGATTTTATGAATCATGTTTGAGTGAAAACTGATTTCTCATGATTTTCTGGTAGAGGTTATGGAAGGTGTTCCAGAAGGTAAAATGAGAGCATATTTTCTGTAAATTCACACTATCTTTCTCAGCACTGTGAGAATAAAGTCTGACATTCTCAGTAAAACATGTACTTCCAACAGGCACAGCCTGCCAGTTGATTCTATGTCAGGACCGGAGGCGAGGATTATACATATCTTTCTTCACTTTTTATTACCAGAGCAGTTTAAAAGTTCAACAAAAAACACTAAAAAAAACCTCAAATTGTATAGGAAGTGTATGAGTTATGACAAAGGTGTGGCACACCTGAAGCCATCTTGATTGAATCAAACTGGTAAAACTTAAAACATTTCATTTAGAAAGAAACAAAAGGAGGGGTTCATTTTGTCACAGAAATTATGGTTAGTGCTGTAGAAAACAAAATTAGGGCACATTTTAAATTAGTTCTCAAATACCTTCATCTTCTGTTTCGTTAAAACATTCTGACATACAGACTGAAACATGCACTTTCAACACCAGCAGCAGACTGACAGTTAACTTCCTGGTGATCAACTGCAGCTTTACCTCAGTGTTCTAAAGAGCAACTAGAGTGCTAACCTTCTTAGGTTATGCCAAACTTGTGGCACATCTGAACCCCATCTTGATGGAATTGAAGTGAAAAACTGAAAGCCTTTTCTACTGAGGATACTGTAGTAAATGAGGAGATTAGGGAGCTTCATTACAAAAAGTCTCCCAAGATAGCCAACAGAAAAAAGGGCCCAAATGTGGTACAAATATCACCATAATGTAGCCAAAGTATAGCCCAATGATAGAAGTGTGCAAAACGCTTTTTTGTTGTTGCAGTTTTTTATAGCTCAGACTTGACCCGAAGGTATTGGCGTGCTTCACGTGAACCTCATTTACATTACACACAGACACATTCATTTTGGTTTTAGGCATGGGGACATTAAGTGATTTGCCCAGAATCACAGGATGTTGAGCCGAATATCGAACCTGGTTTCCCAGTTACAAAGTCAACAGCTCTGGCCGTAGCGCCATATTCTCTCCCCTAAGCGCAACAAATAATCAAATGATCAACTGGATAAAAAAAACATTAGTATAGCAAATAATTAAAAAGCGCTTTGTTGCTATTTGATAACTCAGAAAATGTGTTCTCATTTTAGTTTTTTACAGCATTAACCATAATTTCTATGGCAAAAATCCCCCTCATTTTTATAATTACTAAAGGAAATGCTTTAGGTACTGCAGTTTTGATTACACCAAGATGACTTCAAGCGCGCCACTCTTTTGTAATTAACAACTAGATTGCTAACATTCTCTGTTTATTAGAACACTGTGGGGAGGCAGAGGTCAGGAGCACAGACTCGGACAATTAAGAGCAGGGAGGAGGGGGCAGAGGCAGCAAGTTGACCATGCTTGGCAGGCAGGAGGGGCAGTGGCAGCACAACGGACCATTGAGGGCAGGGGAAAGGGGGACAGGGGCAACAAACCAACTATGCAGGACAAACAAGAGAGGCTGTGGCAATACAACAGACCATTGAGGGCAGAAGGGAGAGGCAGTGGCAGTACAACCATGCATGCCAACAGACCCGATTAAGGCAGGATTCTCCCAATGTTTTTAAGCCCAAAAGGGCTTTATTTGAGCCATCTCCCACCTAAAATCTCCTCTTTTTCAATGTATTTCAATGAGGAAAATCAATTCCCCAGAATTTGTTTTCAAAATCTCCCTCTTACCAAGTTCAATATTTTGGCATGTATGGTACATCAGACTACAAAAGCAGGAGGAATGGGGTAGGGACATGGGCTCAGACAATAGAGGGCAGGAGGGAGGTGGGCATGGGCACTAAACTGAGCTTACTGGGCCGGTGCCAGGGGTTGCAGCAGAATACATCATACAGGGCAAACGGGAGGCCGGTGCAGCACAATGGACCATGGAAAGCAATAGGGAAGGGACAGGGCCAAGCACATGGACTATAGAGAGCAGATGGAAAACCGACAAAGGCAGCAAGCTGACCATACTGGACAGACAGGAGGGGCATTTGCAGCACAACGGACCATGAAGGGCAGTAGGGAGGGGGCAGGGGCACACAAACGGACCATGGAAGGCAGGAGGGAGGGGATAGGGGTTCGCACATGGAAAACAGAGGGCATGGCAGGAGTAGCAAGCTGACCATGCAGGGCTGGTGGGATGGGCACTGGAAGCACAACACACCAAGGAGGGTAACAGGGAGACTATAATGGCATACACATAGACAACGGAGGGAAGGTGTGAAGGGGTCAGAGGCAGCATGCTGAACACATAGAGTAGGTGGGAGGGGCAGTGGCAGCACAAAAGACCATGCATGTCAAGCGGGAGAGTTAGTGGCAGCACAGCGGCCATGGTGGGCAAGTTGGAGGGGGGGCATGCACAAAAGACCATGGAGGGTAGAAGGGAGAGGTAGGGGCTGGACACAGTCCAGAGAGTAAAGTGGAAGGGAGCAGGGGCTTCATAACAGACCACGCAGGCTGGGCAGGAGGTGCAGGTACAGCACAACAGAGCATGGAGGGCAGAAGGGCAGAAGGGAGTGGCAGCAAAATGGACCATGGAGGACAGGAGGGAGAGGATAGGGGCATGGCACTTAGACAATAGAAGGCAGGGCGGAGGGGGCAGGGAAAGCTGGTAGCCATCTGACCATGCTTGGTAGGCAGGAGGGGCAGTGGTAGCTCAAGAGAACACTCAGAGTAGACAAGAGGGGCAGTGGCAGGACCATAGAACATGGTGGGCAAAAGGGAGGGAGCAGGGGCATGCAACCAGACATCGGAGTTCAGGGGGAAGGAGGGTAAGAACAGGAAGCTAAGCACAGAGGCTAAGCAGGAGGGCAATGATAGCAGCATAGCCTCAGGCAGCGGTGGGCAGGAGGAGTGGGCAGGGACATCAAGCTAACTGGATGGCAGTTTCAGCACTTTGGACCATGCAGGGCAGGAGGGAGGGGGCAGGTGCATGAACCCGAACAACAGAGGGCAGGGAGGAGGTTGTTAGGGGTAGCAATCTAACTGTGCAGGGCAGGCAGGAAGGACAGTGGCAGAACAATGGCCACACATGGCTGGACGAAGGGTAAGGGTATAGACTTTGACAATGGAGGGCAAGGAGGGAGGCTGGGCAGTAAGCTTGGACGGGGGCAGCACAAGGGACTATGTCAGGTCAGCTCCTGCGTCCAGTCCCCCCACCAAGCATAACAATGGACATCTTACTTTACATTAAAAAAAACTAGAAATTCACTGAAAAAACAAAGGTTAAAGGGATGCTATAGATGGGTGAAAATGTCCAGTAAAACATACCATTTGAAACTAACAAAACCAACGAAATTCACAAGTTGTAGTTATCTCAAGTAACTATAACTCGTACTCTATAGTAGCTATAACTCGCACCCTTGCCATGCACTGCTTTTACCCTCGCATATTACATCACTCATGACATATTAATTAACTACATTTATAATATCCCTAATCATATCTGAAATGCCATCATTGTTGATAATACTGTGCATGGCAAGGGGCGCAAGTTATAGGTACTGTAGGGTTGCTAGCTATAGTTACTGTAAGGTACTAGTTATAGTTACTTGAGATAGGCTCGAGAGAGTCTCACAGGATCACCATTTTACAAATGGAGCATTCTGAATGGCCCAGGAAGCATTTTTCCCTTTAGGCCAATTCCCTCCGTGGGAGTCAGTGGGAGCGAGCCCTCTGATTGGCTGCCAGTAACATCAGAAAAATTTTGCTGGCGGCCATTATAGGACTCGGGGACTTAGTCCCCTTTTCTGTACTTTAAAAAGTGATATAAGGGAGCTGGGTAAGAACAGCCTGCCCCCCTAAGCCCCATGGGGAGAGGCCAAAAGGACCCCGCCTGGGGTCAAAAAAATACAAAAATGTCAGTTTTTGCTGCAATCTCACAAGACTCCAGCAGGATCGAAAAAAAGCCCAAAATGGTGGCCCGAGCCGCATTCTTTACTTAAGGGAAGGGGGCATGCAGCCACCCTCCTCCAGTCATTTTTGGCCCCAGGGACCCAATCCCTCGGGCCCAATTTATTAATATGGGGAGGGGGGCACACTGCCCCCTCCCCTTTAATTAAAACAAAACAGCTCCGGGGATGGGGTCCCCAGGGCCTAATAAGGCTTGGTGCACCCTCCCCTTTAATTTAAAAAAAATAGCCCTGTGGGCTGGGGTCCCCAGTGTCTAACAAGTCTCGAGGAGGGGGCCACTTGTTCCCCATTCTCTTTAATTATTGTAGTGACCCCGGGGGGATGGGGTCCCAAGGGCCATAAAGGCTTAGGGAGGGGGCCTACATGTCCCCTTTCCTTAATTAAAAGAAAACGCCCTGGAGAATGAGGCACGGGGTCAGTGGACGCTCGGGGAGGAGGGTGGCCACAAGCCCCCCTCCCCTTAATAATAAATTCTGCCCTGGGGATGGGGTCCTCAGGGCCTGCAAAATCTCGGAGCATGGGAGCATGGCCTCCCCTTACAAATCCTGCCCCAGGGATGTGGTCCCAGGGGCATGTGGTGGCTCAAGGAGGGAAGTTACGCACTCCCCTTCCCGTTAATAACAAAATACAGCCCCAGGAGATGAGGTCCCCGGGGCCTGCAAGGGCTTGGGGATGGGGGTCATGAGCCCACTTCCCCTTATAAAAAATAACTTATGGGTGTCTGGGGTGGGCACCGGGACAGCCAAAATATATATTTTTTAAATGAATAATAAATGAGAGGTGGGAGCCACTCATTTATTATTTACTGCTCCTAGCAAGGAGCACTCTATGATGCCCTAGGGCATTTTAATGTACAATATGTTTATGCTTGTGGCACGCCTAGAAAAGGCATGGGACTCATCAAGCTTTTTTTTTTTTAATGTTGTGCGGTTCTGCAGGAAGTGAAGCAGCCCCCACAGATATTAAACAAAAAATCAGAGAGTCGCATGGGTCATTAAATCCATGACCTGGGAAGAACTTACCATAGTTTCCTATCTGAAGCTCTATGTTCTTCAGCTGAAGTGTTAGGCCCTCTTGTGGGAGCTTTTATGATTGCATGATGTGGGCTAAAAAATAATAAAAGAAAGACTCAGAAGCATTCTGGTTTATTAACAGTTCTTTTAACATTTTTTCAACCCACAAAATGCAGTCATAGAAACTATGTTAAGAGAAAGACTCATAGACAAGTTGATGTTTTTAATAAAACTTTATTAAACATTTTTTGTTGAAATCACTATTAAAAAACATTGATTGTGTGAATTACTTAAATATACATTTGAATAAAAATATTGGAGATTTTTGGAGAAAGTAATAGATAGATGTGCTTTATATATATTGATATGCTTATCCCATGATAAAGCCAATAGGCCAACTTTTAGGATTTTGGTTTTGTTACTCTTTGACAAAGTCAGTAAGTCTGCCTGAGTGCAGGGGTTTGGCTGCAGGTCATGGCCTATGGCCAGGCCGTGCGGCCAACTCCAAGTCGCACATGGGCAAAAGCTGTGAGTTGCATGGGATTTTCTACCCATGATCTTTAAAACAGTGTGAGATCAAATTGCTTGATATCTTGGGACCTTTGGCCAGGACTTTTGATCTGGTTTTGGAAGCCTATGTTACGAGATGTGATTTGGATCTGAATCTGTTAAGAGGTTGGAGTCAGAGAGAGATTTGTTTTCTGGAGAATGCTAATGCCAGCCTCATAGCAGAGAGACGTAAATCAGTGTTAATGCATAAAAGCCCTAAGCTGCGGGATCTACCGAAGAAGTAATCTAGAAAGGAGACTAGAGGGCTATTGTTTGGAGACAGGATGATTAAGTCCCTTGGTAAATAGGTTTTGACCTTTATTGCCTTAGATAAGGCAGAAATCACAAAGCACAAAGTTTTTGGGGGAAATAAAATTCATTTGGAAGAGCTGGAAAGAGAGGGCAACCTTTCGGTCATTGGTATGATATGTTCCAGTATGGACAAAACAGAGGAGCCTACAAAGGAAATCAGGGTTAATCAGGTTTCTTCCAGCAAAGAGGATGGGGTGGAAGGTCTAAACCCTCAAAGAGATAAGACCAATCGTTGGTGGAAGGAAAGGGTGAGTATGAGAGGACTATTTCTGGTTGAATCAATGGAAAGGTGGGAGGAGGACTGAAACTGTTTGTAGAGGAATGGAAAAAGATAACGAAAAAATCCTTGGATCATTTCTACTGTGTCAGGATTTGTGACAGAGTTCGACAGCTCTCCAGGCCAGTTAAAGAAACAAAGAGAGTTGGTTTTTAGCAGGTTCCAAGGGAGATTGTAACAGGCAAGACAAACAGATGTAGGAAAAAGGTGCAATATGGATGATTGATGTCTGGGAAAAAAGGGTTTTCTGAGCACTCTGTTTTTGGTGGGGGAAAAACGACAAGGGTTGGAGGCCGGTATTCAATTTGATAAGTCTTAATTACTTTGTAGCATACAAGTATTTCAAAATGGAGGGAACTCATCTGTTAAGAGACACGTTGCAGGAAGGATATTCGATGGTGAAATTGCCTCTGAAGGATGCTTATTTCACAAATACAATAGCTGGAAAGATTTGGAGTTTCCTTTAATTCAGGTGGCAATGTCAATTATAACAGTTTCAATGTTTGCCCTTTGGGCTGATAGCTGCTCCTTGTTGCTTCACAAAGGTTCAAAGACCTGTTGTAGGTTACTTGAGAAAGAGAGAGCAAAGAACAATAATAATATATTTTATAAAGCGCATAGCTACTGCACATGAGGTGTCCCAGCGCTAGAAGCAGGACCCTGCACCCTACGCTTCACTCTAAACTCTCAAACATCCTGCTTGAAAAAACAGGTTTTAAGTCTCCTCCTAAAAAGCTTTTCAGATTGCACCTGAGGAAGCGGCAAGGGCAAGGCATTCGATAACCTTGGCCCCAGGTAACCAAAAGAACTACTTTCAGAACAAACTCTCTTTACCATAAGAATAATCACCAGCATTTCCCCTGCTCATCTTAAGTTCGTTTAAGGTATGTGCAGTTTCACTAGGGATTGAAGGTATCCCGGCCCTATATTGGCAAAAGCGTTGTGATAGTAACACAGTGCTTTAAAAGCTGATTTCTGCTTTATCAGCAGCCAATGTAATTTCCTGAGCGCAGACTCAATAGACGCAGTCCTCGGCAAATTCAGTAGTAGGCATGCTGCTGAGTTTTACACTCTCTGGAGTCTTTTAATTCTTCCCTGAGTAACTCCAAGATACAAGACATTGCAATAATCAAGCCTTGACATAATCAATGCTTGAATCACCATTTGTTTTGGCAGACTCTGGCAACAGCCACAAGATTTTGCTCACCAATTTGAGCAATCCTAAACATTTGCCTGCCACTGCAGTGACTTGACTGTCAAAAGACAGTCTATCGTCAAACCATACACCAAGGTTCTTGGTCTTAGGTTTGGGAACAGGGAGTGGACCAAGGTCCTGGGGCCTCCAAGCAGTGGCTCAGATGTTTGCCTGGTTGCCCAAGGTCACGACCTTGGTCTTCCCAGTGTTGAGTTTGAGACACTTTGGGTCCATCAACCAAGCAATCTCTGTAAGACAGCGCCACAAGGCAGAGGCCATAGGGGCCCTATTCTGTGACAGTGTGATGATAAGCTGCATGTCATCTGCATATGATATGATGGTAAATCCATAATGCTCGATGATCTCTGCCAGCGGTCACATGTACACATTAAACAAAGTAGGGCTCAATGAAGAGCCCTGCGTCACTTCTTGTCTCAATGAGAAAACTTCTGGGGGGAGAATGTACAACAAGGTTTAGTGTTAAAAGAGGGATTAGACAGGGGTGCGTGATGACCCCTACCATCTTTTCTCTATACATTAACGAAATTGACAAGGATCTCCAAGCTCTGGATTCCGATGCACCTAAAGTTGGATCCTGTGTCACTCCAGTGCTCCTCTATGCCAACGATGCAGTGTTAATGTCCAGAACTGCAAATGGTCTTCAAAAACTGATTAATGGATTTGTGGCATTTATGGAACGGAAAGACTTAAAACTGAACCTATCAAAGACTTATAATATGGTATGTGGTAGTGGTAGGCCTAAAAAGAAAATACATTCTGTAAGGGGCCACAAACTACTTGAAGTCAATAAATTCACTTATCTGGGCATTCTTTTTTCAAACACTGGTTCATGGAACCCACATTTGGACTTAGCTAAATTGAAATTTGTAAGGTCCATTGAGGCTTTGTTCAGGTTTGCCAGGAAAGTCGGAAATAGGCCTATCCGAGAAATGCTCAAACTCTATAAGAGTAAATGCATTCGAGTAGCTACTAATGGATCAACAGTGTGGGGGACAAGGGGAAACATTGCATTACAAACTCAGGAAAATGTATTTCTGGCTAGGCTACTTGCTTTACCGCGCACAACACCCACCATAATTACCCATAGAGAATTAGATATAAAGTACATGGAAGATATAATAGATCTGAGTGTGATAACTGGCTGGTATAATATCTGGAGTACAGCAGGGACGAAATTCTCCAGAACAGTCATTACAGACTGCCTCACACTCGATAACTACAAGAAAATTCCATGGTTGGCTCAGGTCAATAGATTAATACAAGAAATCGATGCAGATTATAAAATTAAACAACCAGCCAACATATTAAAGTTTGGAAACAATGAAATTAAAGCTATCATTATGAATAAACGAGTAGCTATGTAAGAAATTAAGGGTAGACACAAAGTTACAGTAAGATATTTTTGGACGGACCTGTGCAACCTGGGCTGCAGGGATACCTTGTAATGGTTTCAGATGTTCAAAAAGATTTTACCTATCAAGGTTTCTAATAGGCATAGTACACTGTCTGGTGGCTATTTGAAAAGAGAAGTATGGTCAAATCGACTCCCCAGATGCCCGTGCGACAGAATCTCTGTTCAAACTACAATGCATTTTATTTTGTTCTGTAAATTTGATCATACTCTTAGGAAACGTTTTTTGTGCCCGGCACTACAATCGAGGAATTTTCTAGTACATCAGGAAGCCTATATGTTTTTATTAAGCCTTGAGTCCGACGTTATTTGT
This sequence comes from Calotriton arnoldi, assembly GCA_963921515.1. Classification (NCBI taxonomy): domain Eukaryota; kingdom Metazoa; phylum Chordata; class Amphibia; order Caudata; family Salamandridae; genus Calotriton; species Calotriton arnoldi. The sequence continues at coordinate 121,030 of CAWUFW010006077.1, forward strand.
TCTGCTGTCTCTCTATTAATTAGTGCTGCCATAAGAGAAAGGAAAACCCTATCGCTGTACAATAAATTGGTATATGAATATGAATAACGTATCTGAAAATTACTTTTGAATTTTAATTGTCAATATCTGCTCTGTTGCTGTATTTATTGTATTGTAATTATGGATGGTGCAAAGTGGTATAGGAACAACTTTCACCTCAGTGTGATAAAATTGGTACTGATAATGTATGATGCATTTGTGAATCTCATCTCATGGTTTTTAAAATATCTACATTTTATCTTTTTATATGTTTGTGTTGCTGACTGATGAGTAGTTGTGACACTTGAAAAGTGCGACCCTGCAGAAATAAAGCAATCCAACTCAGCATTTTCTGGCCCACCCCACTGTTCCAGAGCCTCTCAATTAGTATGTTATGGGACACAGTATCGAATGCGGCGCTAAAATCTAGAAGCAATAGTGCTGCAGAATCGCCTGTATCCAAAATCTGACAAACAGCCTCTGTTGCCAAGAGTAAGGCCGATTCTTTACTGTTAGAGGGCCAAAAATCGGATGAGTCCTGTGCAGCAAGTTGTTGCGCTCTATGAAACTTGAGAGCGGTATGTTGACAAATTTCTCCGCTATCTTGGAGAAAGCTGGCACTAGTGAGACGGGCGGTAATTTTCAGGTTTGGAGGGGTCCAGAAGCGTTTGTTTTGCTGATGGAACCACCACTGCATGTTTCCATGACCGCGGGTATCTGCCTGGGGTGTATCATCCAAAAAGAGCTTTTATTCTTGTTGGACATGGAAGATAGAGAGCCTTATGCACAATGCAAAGAGATTGAAACATAATGCGCTTTCTAAGTGTTAGATCTCCAATGCCATTGCGGCAGATTGGCGCCTGGGGATATCCAGTATTAGTCTGGCCAGCGCTTTTTGTACCACCTGGAGTTTGTACTGTGTGTTCTTATTCGAGTCCAGGTATAGTGAGTTGCAATAGTCCAATCTGGACATTACTAGGGCAATAGCGACCTGCTTACGGGCAGACTGTTGAATAAGGGGAAAGATTTTCTTAAGCATCCTTATAATCCAGATGCAGGTTGCTACTGTACGATTCGCCTGAGCGTTGAGGTTGATTTCGGTATCTATCAGAACTCCAAGGTTCTTGCTCTTTTTCCCCGGAGTCGGGCAGGTTCCTAAAGATTGAAGCCTGCAGCTACTATTCCAGCTGGGCGATCCTGCGCCAAAAATCAGCACTTCAGTCTTTTCCCCGTTAAGTTAAAAAAAATTACAAGACATGCATTCTACCACTGTTGAAATGCATTGTGAGATATTCTCTGCCAACGAGCATGAATGCTTGGGTATTGACACAATAATTTGAGTGTCATCAGCATATGATACTACATCCCGAAAGTCTGAATTATTGCCGCTAGGGGGCCATATAAAGATTAAAAAGCATGGGGCTCAGTGATGAGCCCTGCGGCACTCCACAAGGCAGGGAGAAAACCTCTGAGTAAAAGTGCTGTACCTTCACCTTTTGAGATCTATCCCGAGGGAAGGAAGACAAAAGGGCTAGGGCTTGGCGAGAGATACCCAGTCCTTGAAGTCGATCCAACAGCAGCAAAGGCGAGATGGTATCAAATGCCACTGATAGATCCAAGAGTATCAAAACCACACTCTGTCCTTCATCCATTAACCGCTTAATGCAGTCTGTGGCTGAGATCAGTGTGGTTTCCGTCCCATGGTGTTTCCTAAAGCCGAGCTGGGAGTCATTCAGCCAATGCTGCTGTTCTGCAATTTCCATCAAATGGATATTAAGGTGCTTCTCAAGAATCTTTGCTGGAGAAAGAAGTAGAGAGATCGGGCGATAATTTTTGCAGTCTGTGCTATCCAGATTCGGTTTCTTAAGGAGGTGCCTAATAATTGGCTCCTTTCAACTCCAGGGGTAGGATCTGGATATGATCACTTTATTCATTGATTTGGAAAGTGGATAGGCTATAGTGCTGGCCGCCAGATGAAGAACTGCTGGTGGGCAGGCTTCCATAGGTGATCCTGAGTTTGTATTAAGAACATATTGTTCCACCATTTTAGGGGCGAGAGTTGGAAAAACAGAAAAAACTTTCTTTTCTTGAGCTGTTTGCGTTGACATCCCTTGAGGTGTCAGTTGGGGCCGACTGGTAGAACTTGAGTGTGTGGACATATTAGGGGTTAGTTCAAACCCTGGATGGATGTCTATGATCTTAGAATGAAAGAAAGTTGCTGATTACAAAAAGGTTGAGAGCCTTCTGGCTCATCTCTGGCCTGCGGGGTAGAAAGGTGCTGCACTACTCTGAATTGTACTCTGGCAGATGAGGCATTTTCGATTCTATGCGTGCAATATTTGGATGTTTCCTTATTTAGAGCGAGCTTATATTCTTTAATGATTTTTCTGTATAGGATTTTTTCTTGCTTTTCTTGATTTTTCCATCCATGACCGCTCTTGACGGCGACACGCCTGCTTGAGCGTCCTAAGCCTATCATTGTACCAGGGGGCTGATGGTGAGAGTCTTTTTTGCGAGGCTGCCTTAAAGGGAGCCAATTTGTTGGCTGCCCTCTCCAGCCATTCAGCAAAGGCCTCCGCCCCCCTATCTGTGTCATCTGGGATTTCACAGGGTATACTATTTAGTGTTTTGGACAGTGCTTCGGCCGAAACTCCCCTCCAGTTTCCTGATTTAGTCAGAGAGCGAGGGGTTTTATTACTTCTGCCTGCGGGTGAGGATGAGAGAAAAGGCTACTGCGCTATGAACAGACCAGCTGATTGGGATGATTTTTTGACAGGCCAGCCTAGTATCGTTAGTAAAAATACTGTCCAGTGTATGGCCCGCCCTATAAGGGAGCGTGAGTCTTGATTATCCGACTCTTTAAGGTGAAAATTAAAATCACCCAAGATGGTCAAACAGTTAATAGTTAAAAAAGGTTCTAATAAGAGTTGAGCTCCATAAGAAAGGAGGGTCTGAGATCCGGGGGTCTATAAATCAGCACACCTTCAAATGAGCAGGTGGCTGATAAAATGAGTTTGAAATGGAGAGCTTCACAAGTTTTTAGATCGTAACCCAATTCCACCAAGCATTTAAAATGTGACTTGAAGACAATAGCCAGACCTCCAACTGGCTGCCCAGCCCTGTCTACCCTCAAGATTGAATAATTAGTCGGGATGGCATCCACTAAGTCAGGTCCTGATGCATCATTAGCCCAGGTTTCGGTAATAAAGACCCAGTCAGGTTCAGATGCTGCTAGAAAAACAGCAAACTCCAATTTGTGTTTTATAAGGGAGCGTGAGTTTACAAGGAAGCCATTGTATCTCTCTTCCAAAGTAGGGCCGATAGGTCTTGAGTCATTAATAGGTGTAGAGGTCATATGAGGCCTAGGAATGCTTTGGCAGAGGGACATACGAAAGCCACATGAGGCACATATACATTGCTGCTGCTCATAGAGGTCCAGGAAGGGGAATCTGATACAAGAGGGGGCCTTCCGACTCTCTCTAAGCTTTTATAGTGACTCTGTGGAGTAGCTAATCCTTATTACCTTTTCCCTCTCATGAGGGCCAGGGGTCCGGGCGCCGGACGCAGACGAGCTTGCCTTTGGCGCGCCAGCAGCACGCCTGCTGCACGCTTCCGCGTGCACATGGCCCTTATGTAGGAGTGTCTAATCAAGACACTAGAGTGCTAACTGCCAGGGTTCTCCCCCTCCCCGAAACCGAAAATGCTCCCAGTGCCTGCTTCACTCCGCAACAATAGAGCCGAACTGCTCGTGGCAGACAGGGGAAGCAGAAAATGCCCAAAGGACCGAGAAATGGCAGGAAAGCATGGGTAAGTTAAAAATAAAGTTTAAAATGACAATTAAAACAGAACTTCAATGCTGACCATTAGGAGGCAAGTGTACCGGACGGCACTATCTAACGGCACGTCCGCATGCACATGGCCCTTATGTAGGAGTGTTCAGTCATGTCACTAGAGTGCTAACTGCCAGGGTTCTCCCCCTCCCCGAAACCGGAAATGCTCCCAGTGCCTGCTTCCCTCCGCAACAATGGAGCCGAACTGCTCGTGGTGGACTGAGGAATCAGGAAATGCCCAAAGGACCGAGAAATGCTGGAAAGCATGGGTAAGTTAAACGTAAAGTTTAAAATGACAATTAAAATAGAACTTGAATGCTGACCATTAGGAAGCAAGTGTACCGGACGGCACTATCTACTATTTTACGCTGTGGCGGCTTAAAAAATGCGCCACACTGCGCCATATTTACAAAGTGACACATCTAGGCAGATACGTCACTTTGTAAACCCCTGCGCTACATTATACCTTCAACAGGTATAATGTATGCAGGGTGGGCGTTCAGTCACAGCAAAGCCACGTAGAAGTGACGCAGTGAAATCTATGAGATTTCACTGCGCCACTTCTAGGGCGTCACTACATCAAATCCTTACACCTGCTTCAAGCAGGCGTAAGTAGTAACGCAGGGCTTTTTACATGGGGCTTGCCCCATGTGAAAAGACACATTGCTGGAGTTGAGTCTGTTTTCAGACACACTCTAGCAATGTGCCAATTTTGCCTCCTACAGATACGTCCGGAATGCTGACGTATCTGTAAATCCTTGCGACATGGAGTACCATACAGTAAATATGCCGCATCCATGGTGTCGGAAGGATGGCTCTGAAAAGTGTTGAATCGCTGTTTTCCCGCAGCAAAGCAACACTTTTCATAAATGAGGCCCTGAATAGTAAAACCAGGCCCTCAAACATTCCGTGTCTCTGGCCGGAAATGGTTCATAAAGTTTATTTACTTTTTCAAAGAAGAATTGGGCTAGAGTATTGCAACCTGCCTCAGAAAGCACGTTCAACGCTGAGAATGGCTCCACTGGTAGAAGATACTTTAACACTGTAAATATCTATAAGAGTGATAATCTATTTAGATGGCATTATGATGATGAGTCTGGATGTGGAGGTGTTAAAATCACACTTGATAGAAGTCGAGGCATTGTTGGAGACATTATGATGCATTGTGAATAAGAAGACCATTTTAATACATTTGCGGGAGATGGAGTTTTTGGGGTTCACAATAGAAATGATAATGTTGCAGATTCAATTACCAGAGAAGAAGGTGAAGTTGACAAAGCGAAAGGTAAAACATTTGTTGGGAAAGCAGGGAGTGAGCTTGAGGGAACTTGCTCAGGTGATTGGCTTTTTATCTTTATCAGTACAGGCAGGTTTCCCAGGTCCATTGCATTAAAGAGGCTTGCAACCCATGAAAAATGTAGCTCTGTTTGAAGGTCTCTGGCACGCAGACAGAGTAAGAGTTGCAAAAGAAGCAGAGTAAGAATTAGTTTGGGGGTTGGAAATTTGGAAGCATAGAATGGTCATGCAGTTTTTGAAACATACCCAGAATTTGTGCGAGTTTCAGTTGCGAGCAACTTATTGTTGGGGAGTAACCAGTGGCGTAACGAAACTTGAGGGGGCCCCCCTGCAAAGTACATGGAGGGGGCCCCCCATTCTCCTCGTCAGTCAAGAGCTCTCAGGCCAGCGACCCGCCATACTGCAGGGGCTCACCCCAGCCATAAAAAAAGGATTCTGGTTCCTCCAGTGGTCACATCCGCCCTTTCATCGGGCGATTTACATACATCAGTAAATACTGCTGCTGTGCCCTCCAGCAAAGTTACATAACACTGCCTCCAGCCGGCCCACCAAACACATCCTCCTACTTGATGACCCACCTTCAAGCGAAGCCCGCTCAGTTGACCACCTCCAAACACAGACCACTGCCTTCGTGCCTACTACTAACGCATCCATTAACTCTACTCTCACCCCTACGAAATCCGCAGTTATGCTTTTCCGCCGCCTTTGAAACCACCCCTCGGATGTCACTGTGAACCCGTGCCTGACGCCCACTGCTCCCCAGTCCACCACCGACAGAAAGACTGATGGCCGGTCCCCATCTAACCACTGCCTACCAGTAAAGACAGAGCCTTTCAGCTGCTGCCCTCCCAAATGCCACTGTAGTAGTTTAAAACATGTTAAACAATCTCTTCAACTGACCACCCCAAAACAGTTCTTCCTGCTAGCCTCTACGGCATCAAAGCCGTTCCTGCTACTTTTCATCCTCTGCATGATGCACACAATAATATTAAATGTACAAAGGGTCCTATTTTTGTTTCCTCACACCAACATTAATTTACACTATGTACCCCACTAAACCATACCTCCTATCAAAGGCAAACCTGATCCCATGTGTAGCACCAGTCAGCAAGTACCCCAAGGACGAACACCAGAGAGAATGCGCAATTCATGTAATTAAACCTATAGTGACAACGTAGCATTTCCCCACCCACTGTCAGCCCAGTGAAGTCTGCAACCACACAGTAACCATCAATACCGGCAACATCTAAAGCGTATTTCCACTTCCTTTCAATGGCAGCTCCTGATACATATACCTATGACTTCTGGGTGGCATCTACCACAGACCACAGTATTCTTTGTCTCCCTAAGACTAACCGAATGCTGTCGGTGAACGCTTCTCTTTCCCCTTCCTTACTAATAACTAATGGAGGATAACAAAAAATATATAGTATTTATGGGAAACAACCTTTACAACGCAGTCATTACATCGCACTACATTTACAACGCAGTCATTACATCGCAACATCCTTTACAACGCATGTCACTACAACGCAGCCATTACATTGCATGTCACTACAACGCATGTCATTACAACGCATGTCACTACAACGCAGGCATTACATCGCATGTCATTACAACGCATACCATTACAACGCATAGTACCCCTACACTATCCAACACTTACCCTATTGTTGCACCCACTGGAATTAGAATAGTAATTTTTACCCCTACACTATCCAACACTTACCCTACTGTTGCACCCACTGGAGTTAGAATAGTAATTTTTACCCCTACACTATCCAACACTTACCCTACTGTTGCACCCACTGGAGTTAGAATAGTAATTTTTACCCCTACACTATCCAACATTTACCTTAAATGCAATGTAAGGGTATGCGTTGTAATGGTATGCGTTGTAAAGGTATAATGCGATGTAATGGAATGCGTTGTAAAGTTAGTTTCTAAAAATGCGATGTAGTGGCATGCGATGTAAAAGAATGCGTTGTAAAGCATGTTGCGATGTAAAAACTGCGTTGTAAAGGCATGCGTTGTAAATGTATGCGTTGTAACGTCATACATTCAGTATTTTCTTATGCAAATAGCGTATCAAGCACTTGCTGCCCGCAGTCCTCACCAGATCCACACATATCAATATTCTGCTATCGCACCATCCTGTCAACCCTATTATTATCTGGAGATACTTTTTATCCCTTCCGTGAACTGGGAAAAGCAATACCTTGCACGAAAACAAGTCCCTTTAAAACCTTTGCTACTTATACAGGCTCGCAAAGCACTTACTTGTTTTACTAACTGTCGTTTTAAAGCAAACAGGTAACTCATTCTAGGATTGGAATTACGGCTTAGAAGTGTGGAAGTTAATACTGAGACGTTGGATGATTTTTTGCATGTCTGCCAGACACTCGTTCTTCCCTGCATGGGCACACAATGCAACAATACAATTTAGCTTAACAAATTGTTCAGAAATGTACCGGAAGGTAAAGAAACAGCCCATAATATTTTTACAAAGAAAAATAGACAAACGTCCACTTTATACCCCATGACCTATAAGCCTTAGCGTGCACAGCTTTTCCAAATCCACGCCACCTAATTCAGCCCTGCCAAGTACCACGCATCTGGCGTTAGACTAATGAATGTCCCTTTTCTATGCCCACAACATTTTGCCGTGTTTCCGTAGTGTGTCCATAAAGTTAGGTCTCGAGAAGATTTGTTGCAGGCGCGCGCGCGCCTTGCACCGGCAGCCCTACGATGTCAGCCGCTTCGAGTGCGACATTTGCAAGGACTGGTTCCTGACGGGAGGTAGGGGCTTGAGAAGGGCACCAGAGCTCTGGAGTGGGTGATGTTGTGACCTGGGATAACCTCCGCCTCCCTGCGGGGAGCGATGTGCAAAAACAGCCGCTCTGCATGGAGGAGCCGGGGTCTAAGATTCCAACACGATGACACCACAGCGCTGAAGTGCCCAATTTCATTGCTGTTTTGATGTTGGGGGACCGGAAATAACGATGAGTAAGTATTAGAGGAATAACATACGGGAGTCTGTTTCCAGGCTGATTCCTACTTTTTTTCTTCGAAACTTTCACATGGCGGTAAAAGCTACTTTCAGCGGCAGCCATACCGGAATGAAAAACAAAAACATTAATTGTGAAGGTCCCGTAACTCCTGTGACCTAGGTGTATTGGTAACTCTTACCTGTGTCAGAGCGTTGATTTCTTCAGATGCAAGATAGATATATAGCTGCACTGATTAGGGGTGTTACATTGAGTAATTGCTAAATGCGTGACAATGGTTTCCGAAAGCATTACTGTACCCAGGTGACATTGTATTGATACCGCACAATACACTCTCGGAGTGCATAGACATAACCTCCCCTCCCCTTACTGCCATGAATTATTGCTCCTCAGAGGGTTAGCGCCTCCAGTCATCTCTTGTAGTTCCACCTATTCCTGTGGGCAGTCCCCTCGCAGCCATCCAACGCCTGTTGGCCCTCCCGCGGTCCTCAATGCTCCTCTTTTGACTAGAGTCCATCGAGAGGCATGCTCTAACAGTCTACTATATTGCCTCATCCAGCCTCTCAAGTTCGGGCCTCTGCCTGCTGGTCCCAGGCCCATGAGGAACAATTTACACACACACAGAAGAGGCCTCAGGTCCCCCTCCGTCCAGCAGGTGTTGTATTAATGCACCTACAGACCTTGCTCCGCAGACGAGCTGATTGCGCCGAGGGTCTAGGTGCCTACCGTGGCGCAGGGAGCTGTGGCCTAACTCTAGTCTGGGAGCATCAGAGGCACCACTGCACATACTGCTTCAGGCTCGGATCTCCCCTCCTCTCACACTCCTGGCTAAATGGACGAAACACTTCAGCCCAGGGCAGTCTAGACCACATAGTCGTAAAACACGTTAGATCCCAGTTGCACGCTACCTCAGACAGAAGATCACTGAGGAGGCATTAGAGGGTAGGTCACTGGGTCTTACCGTGATTTTAGCATCCCAGAAACGGACTGATTACTCATAGATGAAAGCAGCTCTTTTTGGAAGGTTTAATCTGACCACAGATTAGCATTTAAAAAAAACTTTGCAGCATTTCTACGCAGAGTAACCAGACATTATGGGAGGCCTGATTGGACCTTGAATGAACTGCCACTTTTAAAGTGCTGGAGTAAGTGTAACCTGGCGCAGGCAAACCTCTGATTTCTGCAGAGAACATCCTATGTATTTATTTTGTAGAGTTACATTAACATGTAGCTGATGGAAAACTGCTTGGCGCTTGCAAATTTGCAAAGACACCTGGCAGGCTGGTCACTATGAGGGTGCAGAGGAATACACCTCAATAAGAGCACATTTTCACACTGATTCACTCATAGATGCCAAGGTTTCATATTGGTAAGTGTGACGTTTTCAAAATTTAACTGTAATAATGGGTGGCATTCACACAGTCTGACTCTGCTCAGTTTTCCATAGCCTGCTGTTAGCGCACTTTAGTTCAGTGACTTTCTTAGAGTTTCTAGTTGCTCAAATGGGTGTCATTTCTGATATTTATATGTTTCCCTCCTCTTCATTGCTTGATTTTGGTCATGAGAAAGTGTCACTCATAGTCGTTGAAATGTCACTCATAATTACACTGAAATTATGAAAATGTCACACATAGCAGTCTGAAACCTTGGCAGCTATGCTAATTCTACCACACACAGCACATTTGAACATCTCATATTCCATGCCACACAATTCAACTATAAATAATTTAACCCTACAACATTCCATACCACATAATTACAATCCTAAAAATTAAAAAACACATATTTCCACTTCACTCCATACCACATAATTCCACATCACATAATAACATTCCACGCAACTTAATACCACTCCAAACCACATAATTACACTCCACACAACACAATTCAACTACACATAATTCCACTTCAACTTATATAATTATACTTCACACAACATATTTACACTCAACTCCAAAACACATAATTACCCTCCACAAAATACAACTCTGCAACATGCTGCATAATTCCACTCCGCACAATTATACACCACACCATGCCACATAATTCCACACGTCACACAATTCCACAATTCATCCCCACACAATTCATCACACAACATAATTACACTTCACATAATGCCACTCAGCACCACATAATTTACCTCCACATAATTATGCTGTACTCCATATTGCATAAATACACTCCACATAAATCCAGTCTATGCCACGTAGCAACATTCCACATAACTACACTTCACACCATGCCTCATAATACCACTCAACACAATTTTCACTCAACAGCGCACACTACCACGTCACACAAATTCAACTCTACACATTTCCATTCCACACCACATAATTCAACAACAAACTACATATTTCAAACCAACAACACAATTACACAACACACCACATACATCCAATCTACAGCACACAATTCCACATCATGCTACAATATTTAACAGCACACCACATAAGTAAACTCCACTACATACTACTCCCCAACACAAAATACCATTCCACATAATCTCACTCCAAGACACACAATCCCACTCCATGACACACAATCCCACTCCACATAATTCCAGTACACTCAATACCACAAAATTACTATCCACATAATTACACTGCACACCATGCCACATTATTTCACTACACAGATCCAATCCACACAACACAATTCCACAACTAACAATTCCAATCCAAACCATATATGACTTGCATATATGCAAATGCATATATTGCAAAACCATATATTGCAAAACCATATATTGCAAAACCATATATTGCAAATGCTTGTTTACCTTCTAATGGGTCCCAGCAGATCCTGTTCCTGGAGCTGCAATCCTGACCTTCTCCTGCCCCTGTCAGCTCTGTGCTGACTGCCTCGTACATTCTCAGAGGCTGTGCCCTCTGGGGAATGCTCTCTCTGGGGCCCCCACCCCCATCCTTTTTCCGGGCCTGGCTCGTGGCTCTGACTGAAGAGAAACAATGTAACTTGTTACTTTGTTTCTCTTCAGTCCTGGGTCAACTCAGCGCGAGGAGCTCAGAGCAGGCTGCAGACTGCAGCTGCTTAAGAGCAAACCTCTCACAGCTCTCTACCAAAGAGCTGAGGGGGCCCCCTTCACCTACTTAAGTCTGGGGGAACCCCCGCACCGCGGGGGCTGCGGGGGTGTTTGTTACGCCCCTGGGAGTAACATTGTTGGTACAGGAGACTGGTACAAAATGGAAGCTAGAGAAGAAAGATGAACATATAAACTATTTGAGAGATGAAAGCGGGCTTCTTTGCTCTTCAGTTTCAGGAAGCATTTGCAGGGGTGTTCGGTGTAACTGAGATTGGACATCGTTACGGCAGTGACTTACATAAATATGTTAAGAGAAAGTAGGTTGAATAAGTTATCAGAGATAGGAAGGGAGAAGCAGAAGTTATGTCTGGAGCACAAGATGCGTTTGAAAGTGCAGTATTTGGGAGAAGCGCGAGCGCATGATTGAAGATGGCCGCCTGCCGCTGATCTCCGGCACGCCCGTGATTACTACGAGCTATTTGTGCCGGTTTCTAGGGCAAATGAATTCTCATTTCATCAGCACTTTACCCCCATAACATAAGGAATCTTCTGGGGGTTTCAATAGCGGAGTATTTCACATGTGTGCGCCGAGGACTGTCAGGAAATTCTCCAATGCTCAGCTTGCTTTTCTTTCCGAAGTTCCTGTCAGAGAAAGCAGAGTTTCACCTGGAGAGGGTGCGGCTTTGACCTTGAAACCTCCCACTGTCTACTTTAGCTGCTGCACCTGTGATTTCTTCACCAGCTTGTCACTGATTTGGCTTCTTTTACCTTTATTATCATTTCTCTTTTATTCATATATATATTTAGTGGATTATATTATAATATGGAGGGCAAATCTTCATCTACAGTTGCTCATAAGCGCAAACAGGAAGTATCTTCTCCACCTCTGAAGTCTAAAATTGTTGATTCTGCTTAACCTTCACTTAATACTATATTTGAGGAATTGCAAGTTGTTAGATCTAACACTGACATTATTGTTAATGAAACTAAAAATATATGTTACAATATGGCTGGTTTTTCAATGAAGGTGTCAAAAACGCAATTAAAATTAATGACAATAAAGTGAGAATAGAGCAACTACTTCCACTTACTGCTAAAATTTCTCCTATGAACAAATTGTTGTTCGACTTGGAAAATAGAAATAGACAATATAATTAGCAAATTTTCAATCTGCCTGAAGACGTAGAAGGAAATCATTGCAAATTGTATCTTGAGAACATATTGCCTAATTTATTAAAGTTAACATTTGCAGAAAAATTCAAAATTAACCAAGCTCATTGTATACCACCTCATTGTAAACCTCACCAAACCAAACCGTTAAAAGTTATTTTCAAATTTCTTCGTCATCATTCTCTTGTTCTGAAACGCAAAGCAGCACGAAAAATTTCCTCTTGTATGGTGAAATGCAATAAAATATTCATTCATCAGGACTTTGGTAAGGAAACAGTTGCCATCTGTAAAGACTTTGTGGCCTTGCAAACCAGACTTTGAAACTCTGGATTTAAATATGTGCTTTTTGATCCTTCCACCATGCACATTTGGAAGGATGATATCTCTAAATCATTTCACCGCCCAGAAGAGCTTTGAGCATTTTCAACTTTCAATGGATACGCAGGACCCATCAAACTGACACCACTTTGACCTTGTTGGGGTTTCTATTTTTATTCAAGTTTAGGACCTTTTCATACGATATTATGATTATTATGGGCCTTATCACCTTGCTTATCTTCTCAATGCGTGTGTGTGTCTCGACTCTATTCTATATGTTCCCTGTTCTTTGTTTAGATAGACATATATGTTTTCTTCTTCTTTTTTTCTCTTTTTCTTTTGTTTTGTCTCTACATGTTTCTTCGAGCTACCTCACTGGTCTCCACCACTCTCTTTTTTCAACTTCGTCTCCTGTCAGTATTTCCTCTCTTATTCCATGACTTATACATACTACTCACAATATTAAAATTGTTTCTTTGAATGTCAAATATTATGACATCTTGTTAAATGTTTGAAAATTATAGACTATTTGTTTAGGCATATAGCTGATATATGTTTACTACAAGAAACATGTATCAATGATAAGATTTTACAATCCATGCAAAAGAAATGGATTGGTCAGCTACTCTCATCTCTAGCAGTGGGTGAAGAAAATGGAGTGGCAATCTTATTTTCAAAGAAACTGCAATTGTAAATATTAGATAAGCATCTAGATTCAGAAGGCAGATTCCTATTTGTTGAAGTAAAAATTGGCACCATAGTTTTACATTTGAATAATACATATGGACCAACAGTGAATGATCCCACGTTTTGGAATCACATGACCTCCCCAATTATTTAACTTGGTATGTTCCTCTTATTGTTGGAGGAGATTTTAATTTAATATGTGACCTCCTTTCTAGATAGACTTTCCACCACTAAATTTTCACCTCAAGAGCTTTTCACTCACTTAGACCTTATTTAAAGATACAAAACTTGTTGACATTTTGAGATTACATTTTCCAACTCATAAAGATTTTTCCTTTTTCTCCTACCCTCATAACTCTCATTCATGCTTAGATTATTTACTGGTGTCAAAAGATTTCGTGTAATCCATTACCCAACCTCTTATTGGAAATGTTAAAATTTCAGATCACGCAATGTTATCACTATGCTTGCAGATCAATAAATCTTTTATCACTCAGCCCCAATGGTGAATGAAAACTGACGCTGTTCTTCAGGAAACTCACTAATACACTTTACTATCTGCTATCGGAGATTATTTTTTTCATAACCATGATGGTGTGACATTTCCTATTATACAATGAGATGCTTTTAAACCATATATAGGAGGGGTAAGAATCTCTATAATGGCTCATGAAAATAAGACATTTAATGCAAAACTCTTAAATTTGGAGAAACAAATTGCTAAATTTGAAAGATTGCTTATCTCTTTAACTAATATTACCTTTAAATCTGCCCTACACAAACTTAGATATGGATATAATTCATTCCTAAGTAAAGAAAAAAAGGAATACAACTTTCAAACTAAAAAGCTACATTTTCTTTTGATATCAATAGACCTGGGAAATTATTAGCTAATTATCTTCACATCAAAAAAGATAAAACACAAATTCATGCTATTCATCTACTCCTGAGATTATTGATGAATTTCTTACTTTGCATTTATCTTTACATAACAAACCTGACTTTATTGATTCTCAGCTCATAGATGCTTATTTACATTCTGCTAAACTTTCACAAATTTCCCAACAGGAGAAATCCAAACTAGATATGCCCTTAACTAAGGAAAAAACATTTAACAGCAATTTATTCACTCAAACCCCAAAAACCCCCAGGACCAAATGGCATTCCTGCAGAATTTTATAGAATATTCTCTAATGTACTTGCTCCTCATTTACATCATTTTTTTACCTCTTATAGTAAGTCAAGTATGGTTTCAGGATCTTTTCTGAAGCTTTAATAATAGTATTACCTAAACCAGATAAAGATTGAGCAAAAGTTTCTAACCATCACTCACTCTCACTCATAAATCAAGACTGAAAAATTTTGCAAAAAACTTTGGGGCAGATTTACAAGAACTGACGCATCTCTGCATATCAGCAGAGATGCGTCAGTTAATCTGCGTCACGTAAAAAACCCCTTGCGCCACCATGGATGTGTCACATTTACAATGAGGCGCACCGTGGCGCAAGGATTGACAGATGCGTAACGCATCTGTCGGCGTAAAGATAACGCAGTGCTGGAGTCGTGTCGCAAGCGCGATGCAACTCCAGCACTGCTCAGGGGCGGCCTATACTTGCTGTGCTGCGTCACTCCTTCCGTCAGGCGTAAGGTTTTGACGCAGCGGCGTCGTAAAAGTGACTCAGTGAAATCTTGTAGATTTCACTGCGTCACTTTTACAAGACTTTCCTGCGTGGAACGCCCACCCTGCATACATTATATCTGACGCAGGTATAATGTGACGCAGGGCTTTACAACGTGACGCATCTCCCTAAATGTGTCACGTTGTAAATTTGTCGCAACGTGGTGCATTGTTTACGACACCGCTGCATCACAGAAGTGATGCAACGGCAGCGTAAATGTGTCGCAAGGGGCTTGTAAATCTGCCCCTTTGGCCACAAGACTTTCTAACGTGTTATCATCACTCATACATATAGAGCAAACATGTTTCATGAAAAAGAGATTCTCTGTCAATAACACACGACTTCTGTTTCATGTGATAGATGCCATCCCCACATTTAACTCACCTTCTGGTCTTCTTGCTCTAGATGCTGAGAAAGTATTTGATAAAGTTCACTGGCAATTCCTATTTAATACACTATTTATCTTTTAATTTTGGAACTGAATTTATTAAAATGGTATCAGCTTTTTTTTGGTTCCCCTCAGCTCTGCTTTTTATTAATGGTCCATTCGCTCATTCTTTTTTCTTTAAAGAGGTACCTGACAAGAATGCCCACTGTCCCCCCCACCTTTTTTTGTTAGCTATTGAACTCTTACTGTCTAATATCCAAACGTCCAACGAAATCATCAATATTGCTAACATTCCACTTAAAACATCTGCTTATGCTAATGACATTGTATTATTCCTTAGTAATCTAGCCACCTCTATACCTGCAGTACTCAATCTAATACACAAATACTCCTATGTCTTGAACACTAATAAAACAGATTTTTTTTTTCCTTGAATATTTTATGTGCTGCGGATGTGTTGAACAATACTGACATTATTTTGAAAAAGAAATGTAAATACCTGGGAATCCAATTTCCTTACTCACTTAAACATTCAATTACATTAAATTGCAATTCCCTAATTACTAAAGTCACAGATAAAATTTGCAATTGGTCTCCACTATACTTCTCCTGGTGGGGTAAACTTGAAGCTATTAAAATGGTACTAATTCCTCTAATTTTGTATACTTTATCGATGCATCCATTACAACTACCTCTCACATTTTGTAAAACAAATAGATAGTATTCTTTCCAAATTTCTTTGCCATCAAAAACCTCCAAGAATTCGATATGCCAAATTCAAACTCTCCAAATTCAATGGAGGATTTGGGTTACCAGATTCTTTTAATTACCACAAAGCATTTATTTTAAGACAAGGCCCTCATTGGTTTTCATTCACTAATGCTGTTTATTCACCTAAATGGCTTCAAGTGGAACAGCAATTGGTGTCATCATTTCTGTTACCAACTCTCCTATCTATGGTTAACACTAATAAACTTCTTAAATCATCTGCCATTATTTTATCTACAAAGCTAATTATACAAGATTTTGATTTCTCACTTCCAACACATATTTCAGATTCTATCAAGCTCTCTTTGGCATAATCCTAAAATAAAATTCAATCAGACCATCACATTTTGGGGATCATGGATACATGCTGGTATTTTCTATCTTGAAGATATCTATCATAAGGGTGCTTTAAGATAAATTACTGAATTACAAACTAAATTCATGTTACCTGATACTGAAATCCATAAGTGCCATATTTTATGTAATGCTATACTCAATAGTTTTCCCATTTTATTACCCTAAAATACTACCCCTGATTCACTGATTTGTTTTCAGGCCTTTTCTGCTTTTACACTTACAGTTTTGAAATTTTACAAACAATTAAACACTACCCGTGAACCTAAATGGATTTCTTTTAGTAGATACTGGAATATGGAACTATCTACAGAATTTTCCCTAGGAGACTGGAAGCAAATTTGGTTAGTGTAGGAAAGTAGGATCTGCTTCTTATGGTTACCCCCACTTTTTGCTTCATGTTATACTGTTTTTGACTAGTCTGACTGGGATCCTGCTAATCAGGACCCCAGTCTATCTGCTTTCTCCCTAAACTGTTATGTTATGTACTTAGGTACACTCCAGATTGGATATTGAGGTACCCTTGTCAGTCCCTAGTATATGGTACCCATGTACCCAGGGCATAGGTACCCCAGATGCCTCCCATGGGCTGAAGCATGTATTATGCCACCCATGCGAGGCCATGCAAAATGGAACTACAGGCCTGCCATTGCAGCCTGTGTAAGTTGGTGAATGCACCACTTACTTAAGATATAGGTTTACTATATCTAGGGGTCACTACACTTAAAACCTATAGTCACTCTATAGCAGGCCTTAACAATCCTGAAGGCAGGGTGCGTGGTTCTAAGTGAGAGGGTGCCACTGCATGAGCAGGACACCCCTGCAGCCTACGGAGTCCATTCTCCCGGGTTGTTAGTGCTACAGCCATTTACGACATATAGAGTGGCATTATGCGACCGCGTGATGACCAACTCTAAAACGGATGGAAGTAACCTTATCGTCTTTGGTGTCAAACATTGTAGAATCATACCCCCACACTGTTAACCGGTGTGGGAGGTACACCCCTCAGAAACTAGCTTTGTGAGGACCCTGGTGTTCCCGGTACCAGCCTTCTAGTCCCCGGCAGCCCAAAATGGTTGCTGCCGACCAGAGACACATTTCTGCCCTCCTTCTGCTGAGCCAAACTCGAGCAGGGGAAGGCAGAACAATAGGCATCCTGTCACAGGGAGGTGTGATCACCTCCCAGACAGGATTTAGTGTATTAGGCCTGGGTGGGTGCGCTTGCCAGCGACTGAAAGTCTGCATGAGGGGCACATTTGGTGTCCCTGTGCATAGTCCAGGTCAAACCAGTCCTGGGAGCCGTTGGCTCCTGCTCTGGCGCGAAACTGGACAAAGGACATGGGAGTAACCTCCCCACTGTCCAGACCCTCCCCTGGGAGGGTCCCCTGAATCTGTCCAACCCCCTCCCGTGGGTACAAAAGGGCTTACCTGGCTGTAGGACCCTAGATTCGATGTGGACAAGATTCTGATCAAGAAACCACTGACCTTCGACCATCTGGACACTGTGGACTACGCTGGACTTTGTTTGGGCCTGACTTCATCTCCCCCTCCGTTCAATGCATCGTCTGTGCCCGTGCACCATGCAGGCTCTGTGCAGGACCTGTGGAGCATCAAGGACAACTGAAGATATCTCCCAGGGGGAGGAGGAGTGAAGGAGTCACTCCCCTGCAACCGCAGGCACCACATCAAGATTGACTGGTCTGCTGCTCCTGAGCTCCTACAGACTCCGAAGGCTTCAGCAACACAAAAGGTGGGTTTCCAATTCCCTGGAGGTTGGAGCTGCCCTCTCACTAAGTTTGAGGTCAGAATCCCTTGTGGGGGCTGCAATACCCGTACCCCTGTGCACTGCATCCTTTTGCAAGTGCATATGCTTGTTGGCGTTCCAAAAACAAGTGCACTGGGCTCCGAGTAGAACCAACCTCTGGCATCATTTCCACCAAAGAACTTTGGCCTCCTTGCACCGAGTGCTCCGTGGGCTGTTGCTTTGTGAAACTGCTTGAGGTCCACTCGCGACTCCTGTGCCTCTGGCCTGTGGGTCCTCTTGAGGGTCAACTTTGCTTTCCTTGGGCTCTCCTGGTTGCTCAAGGCTTGCCCTGACACCCTTACATTTTGTGAGTCTCCTGGACCTTCCTGGTCCAAACCGTAACCTTCTTCAACCTTCTGCATGGATTGCCGTTGCCAAGGCTTGTTGGTGCTCCAGCTGGACACTGACCCCTCAGTACTCGACATCCTTTGTGGGACAGCTTGTATCCGGCTCCTGGTTGTCCTCGACATCTCCTGGTCCCAGGGGCTACAGAGTCAAGAACCCCCTCAGTGCACCTGAAGCACCCGACATCGGTGGGCATTCGTCTACCGAGCCCCTGGTCACTCCTGAGTGACCCAGACTCTGTCCCCTCTGCATTCAGGTATTCTTCACCAAGAATCCACCTTTGGATTCAGACGGACACTTTTCTTCTTCCCAGCAGTGGCTCTTCTTCGAAGTCCTCCATAGAGATCGACTGCGGTTTCCGACGCCACTTCAGACCTATGCACCCGGCTTCCCTGGGATAGGTAACTCTGGTACTACGGTATCCACGAGTGGGGTGGCTCTCCAACCTCCTAACTTCCACGGGGTTTCTTCGAAGTCCACTTAGAAGGGTCCTTAAACTTTAAAACTGCAACCGCGACTCTCCCATAGAATTGTACGGCGCACGCGGTCGTGTTCCCACACTGCACCCGTCCTCCGGGGGTCCCTACTTACTCACTGTGGGTGTTCCTTGGGGTCCCAGCAATTGTACAACCTCTAGACACTGTCTTGACTCGAGTCGAGGTTCTTATACCACTATTTTAGTATATGGTTTGGTCTCCCCCTTGAGCCACCTGTGTATTAGTGCTATTTACATTGTTTCTGTGCTACAGTATTGTGTGCTTTGTGACTATCTGGGTGTAGCAGATACTTTATCGTACTTAGAGTGTGTTATACTTATAAATACATATTTTTATAACTTCTGTGTGGTTCTCCTTTCATTTAACCAATACTATAATGTTGCATTCTGGTAAAACAAGCTGCTTAACATTACTTCAAGACTAAGCCTGAAGGTTGCTCTGCACAGCTACCACTTGGATAGCTTTCTAAGGTTATCTTTGACCTCTTAAATCACCATAAGGGTTGTTTGGACTGGTACAGGGTGGCCACTTTAATTAGTGGACAGCATATACCAGGCCAACTTCTCACAGTTAGCAAATAAAACATGTTGGTTTCCTGTAACTTTATCACAAACAAATGTGTTTATTCTATTTAATTGTTTATGGACTCCATGTAAATTACACAAGGCTAAGCTTATTGACTCCCTCTTTGTTGGCATTAAAAACAGCATGGAGGGTCTTTAAAACATGCCCTGTTTGAATGTTCAATGATAATGCAGTTTTGTAAAAATGTTTCGAATATTATACTCAAAATACTTCCCATCTCTGATACCTTGACGTATAGCATGATTATGTGTAAATCTATTTCACTCTCCTCCAAATTAACAGAACCCCATAATAAACTTCTTGACCTCTTGATTTCTATTGCCATTAAATCCATTACGACTAACTGGAAATCCACTGAAGCTTTATTGTTTCATACATGGTGGTCTTGGGCCATGCTCACAAGACGTGGAGCTCAATTATCTATTAAGGGAACATGTACAAATACTCCAAAGTTTCACATTTATGGAGTCCGGTTGATTAATATACTACTATATACATGTAGAATATTTATTAATTGCATTTACTATTTATTAATAATGTACTTTGCCGTCTATGACTTAGAAGGTAGCTCTTGTTTGTTCCTTTTCACCATTTCTTTTTTCTAGCTCCACGATTTACAATTATTATAGGTATATTTATATTACAAGAACGGTATTTAAAGTTTTAGCATTTTCATGTTATATATACAAATATAGTATACTTTTTTTGGGTTGTCTTTTAATTTTGTAAAAATCAATAAAATATTTTGAACTGGAAAGTGCAGTATTTGCCAGGACAGAGAATGTAGTGGCAGATTTGAATTGACAACATTTAGTAGATTACAGCCATTGGGTGTTAAAAAAGAAAGCGTTTCAGAAGGTCCTGGTGTATTGAGGTTCACTGGAAGTGGATTTATTTGCTTCACAGTTGACCAACCAGTTAGAAAAGTATGTGAGTTGCCATCCAGAACCAGGGGCTATGGTAGTGGATACTTTCAGTCAGAATTGGAAAGGAATGAATAGCTATGCTTTTGCACCAATCGCAACGATTTAGAGAGTGTTGCTGCAAGTGAGGAATGTCAAATAGTTTTGGTGATGCCTTGGACAGCCCAGGCCTAGTTTCCATTGATTATGGGAATGACAGTAGCAATGCTGTAAGTAACTATAACTTGCACCCCCGCCATGCACAGTATTGTCATCAATTATATAATTTCAGATGTTGCAGTCAGGTTACCAATGATGATAGAGACCATGTCATGAGTGATGTAATTTGCGGGGTAATTACAGTTCTTTACGATAAGGAGACTTTAACCTTTGTTTTTTTCAGTGAATTTCTAGGTTTGTTTTAATGTAAAGTAATATTTTATTGCCACATGTAAAGCCAACCCCACGCCGCGCAGGATATGACCTGTGATCAGGCCCTGCATCCAACTCCCACGAGCAGCCAATCTTACGCCGCTCATGGCCTTCAGTCATGTGTGATGTGGGGTTGGTTGTAAGGCTGGCCTGTGGACAGGCCCTGCGTCCAACCCCCGCACTCAGGTGGCCTTACTGACTTTGTCAGAGAGTTACAACACCAAAATACAAAAAGTAGGCCTATTGGCTTTATCAATGGATGAGCGCATCAATATATATAAAGCAGATCTATAATTGTTCTTCAAAAATCACCAATATTTTTTAATCAAATGTATATTTCAGTAATTCACACAATGCAATGTTTTATAATAGCGATTACTACAAAACTATTTAACACAATGTTAATTAAAACAAATGTCTGTGAGTGTTTCTTTTAACATTATTTTTATGATTGCATTGTGTAGGCTAAAAAATGTTACAAGAAACATTCATAGACATGTTGTTGTTGTTTTTTTTTTAAAATAAAACCAACATGTCCCTCAGTGTGATGAACTAACATGCCATGAATTCAGCATTGAACCACTGTCATAATTCCATTGGCTATAGCTGAATGCATCATTCTTGACTCTGTGGCTGGAGTCTGGCATTTGTTAAGTCAATGGAGATGCCAGAGCCAATATCATCGATAATGGTCAAGAATTCAGGTCAAACTACAGAAGGCTTTTGAATTACTTCTGTTTTGTATTTAAAGTACTGGGAGGGGTTACAGCAAACGTATGGACAATGCTCTCTTCAAGGACCTCACTCATTGCTAATGAGTGAGCTGCTTTGTGTGGCTCAAACTGCCATAATTTTCACTGTCAACGTCACTTACACTTCATTTGGAGATGCTTCAATAACTTGGTTGCTAGGAGGACTTGAGTGTGAGGATGTTAAGGAACTGTTTACTGTGTGATTTTCATCAACGCTATCATATTTCTAGCACTCAGCTAGGGGGCTGGGCTTATATGACGCCAGCTATGTTTGCGCAAATGTTGCTGGATTCCTAATGCAAAAAACAATAACAATGTTTTTGTTTTTTTAAATCAGTGGTGTCCATGATCCTCGTAGATCTAAGCGTGTCAGGACACTGATACCTGGCATAGTTTGCCACTGAGAGAGTTTAGAAGGTAATTCTGTTGCACAGTCTGGTTCTTTTTGGATGAGGTGATTGAGCGTCAAGTAGTCCAGTACTTGTCTAGTGATGGCACTTTCCACCCACTTGGCTGAGCAAAGCAGCATCAATATATGTCATAAGTTGGCCGGAACTGTAGGTCATAATGAGTGATAGGAAGCCAGCCATCTGACCTCTGACTCAACTAATCCAGTCCTCAGGAATGTCTTGAAGTTGTGGTTGATGATGTGTCCAGAAGTTACTTTAGAATTCTGCCTTTGATAGAAATTAACAGGAGAGTCATAGCTGCAGCTTCTCCACCTCAAACATGTGGCTTCTTCCATAGTGAGCAGAACCAATGGCATGAGGAAATGCTTTAAAGGAGTTTTGTCAGGCTCCATGTTCAAGTAATAGACAGCCTGGTATTTGGGTAGAGTAGCACATCGATTTGGAGTAGTGTGCAGATTAAGCTCAATACACTCTTTTAAGTTGGTAATCTTCACTGGAGAGAATTTACTCAAATGGTCACAAAGCTGTTGTTTAGTAGGACTCAAGGAGCATATTGCATTTGATCTGATCAAAAATCTGGAAAACGTTTCTCATTTTGCTGGGGGCATCTGTAATACTTGTGGCATGGATTTTTGTTTATGCTTAAAAATGGGTTGATCACGTATCTTGTCTTGACAGGGATTAAGCCGGTGAATCTAAAGAAGGTTGCAAGTGTGCTATTTGCTTTTCAGGTCATGTGCAGCTTCCTTTTCTTTCAATCACTCATCGATAAACCAGGGACTGTGCTCATGTCTACTGTGAAATCAATGGTTCAATCTTTTGTTTTCCATAGTCTATTTTCTCATAAAATGGTAGCTCGGGTAAATTGGACAAACAATCATTCCTGATGATCAAAGCAATATTGGCTTTTCGACAACCTATCTGTGAGGAAGGAAAAAGCATTGTATAAGGATAGCACTTTCTGCTTTATATTGCTCCTCACTGGATCTTTTGATGAGGAGTAGCCCTTGACTCTTGGTCCTATGAGCCACTCCCCCACTGCTGCTGCCTAGCTCCATGAGTCAAGGCATCGCCTCCATTCCTCGAGGCCTACTGTTTGTTTTTTGCTGTCGGGTGACCACCTGCCACTGGGAATCATTTGGCTCAGTCTATTTAAGCCTCTAGTGTTGGGACAGACTTTTGCTTGTTTTGGTAATTTGACATTTTTACTTTTATTTTCTTGGTTCACTCTGTAATTGTTATTGTATTACTGATAATGGCCCCCGCACGCTCCTGCCATTTTCCCCGCACCCACCGTTTCCCGCTCCCCACCCTCCAGCCTCTCTGACAGCCCCTCCTACCTCCCAGGGCTACTTATGGAGTCCGCTGTGTGACCACACGCAGCGGGCGCACCGCAGGGTGCTTCAATGATGCACCAAAGGCAAGCCTGTCTGCGCACATCTGTGCCTGGACCACACCCAGTGCCAGGAGCCCTGGCCCTCCAAACTCCCACAGATACTTCACCGCAGATCTCCATGCCCTTGACCCCGGATGCAACAACAACTGCTGCCTTGCATCGCCTCACTTCATAGCTGGACCTTTCTCCTGCATCTGTTGCAAGTTCACCGCCACCCTAGGATCAACTGCCATCGCAGCAAACAGCGCCACACCATCCCCATCGGCCAAGACCCCCCTAGAACAACTCAGTTGCCTCCTGATCAATGCAAGGTCACTCTGCAAACATGCCAACGAAGTCTGGGACACCATCTCCAACCTCGCCCCTGACGTGGCCTTGATCATAGAGACCTGGCTCACCCTCACATCCACCCTGGACATCGCCACTGCAACACCCATCGGCGACAAGATGAAGCACCGCACCGACACCAACAGACACGGAGGCGGCATCACCATCATACTCACAGAACCAATCTTCTGCACCACCACCGATGAAGAGACCACACGATCATGGAACATATGAACGTCCAGCTCCGCACTGACGACAAAAGCACAATCAAAGGTACCCTTGCCTACAGCCCACCAGGACCACGAACTGGCCTCAGTGACGCCATTGTGGAATTCATCACCTCACTCACCATAAAATCCAAACACTTCGTATTCCTGGTAGGCCTCAACGTCCACCTGGACAACCCCACTGACAACAATACCACAGACCTCCTGGAACGATTGGACCTCAAGCAGCTGGTCACAGACACCATGCACGCACAAAGCAGGACACACGCTGGACCCCATCTTCACGTCCAGTCACAGAATCAGGTACAGCCACACCACAGAACTCACCTGGTCGGACCACTCCATCGTACACTTCACCATCACCAGACCGCCCGCACTATCCTCAACCACCACAGCGCCCCCTCCTGCAACAGGACCAAGGTCACCCAGCGCCAATGAACCTCGGCATCATCCAACCCAACTTCACCTCAGACGTGAACCAGGCAGTAGAGAACTTCAATGCCTGGATCACTAGCGCCGCTGACCGAGTCACTCCCACCAAACCGGCCAGAGCACACACATCCACCAAATGAGCCAATTTGGTACACCCGGAACTAAGCAAGCCAAAACGCAGATGCAAATAACTGGAAAGAAAGTGGCGAACCAGCAGGACCAAGCCACCTTCAAGTCGGCCCTCAACAACTACCACTGCCAGCTCAAAGCCAAGAAAAAGGAGGCCCTGACACACCCGATCGAGATCAGCACCAATCAAACCAAGTAACTTTTCACCAGCGTCCGTGAGTTCACCTGCCCGTCAGCCACTGAAAACTCAATCCCCTCCTCACAGGAACTCTGCAACGCCCTTGCCGACCACTTCCACAACAAGATAGCAACCATCTACAGAACCTTCAATTCCCAACCCACCGACATCCTCAGCATCCCATCGACCACTGCTGCCAACCAACCGCTCTCCCACATGGGAACAACTCAGCACACCAAACACAAATACTCTAATGAACTCCACCCACTCGGGGGGCACCCACTGACCCATGCCCTCACCGACTTTTCAACTCGGAAAAGACGAGATCAGCCACCAGTTCACCACCATCCTCAACACCTCCATCGCCACAGCAACCTTTCCCAACGCGTGGAAACACGCAGAGGTCAGACCCCTCCTCAAGAAACCCTTTGCAGACCCTATCGAGCTGCAGAACTACCGTCCCATCTCACTTCTCCCATTTCCCAACAAAGTCCTGGAGAAGGCCATCAATCTTCAACTCACCGAACACCAGGAGAGAAACAATCTGCTGGGCCCTTCTGAATCAGGATTCAGAGCCAATCACAGCACCAAGACAGCCCTGATCTCCGCAGACTTCAACACCGTCTCCCAACACACACTCATCAACCGAATGCGCCAGATCGGAATCACAGACGATGCGCTCAAATGGATGGTATCCTTTCTCGCGGGATGCACCCAGAGAATTTGGCTCCCTCCCTTCACCTGTCAACCCAAGCGCACCATCTGCGGTGACCCTCAAGGCTAATCCTTCGGTCCAACCCTCTTCAACATCTACATGACCCCACTCACGAACATCGTCAGAACCCACAACATCAACATTGTCTTCTATGACGACGACACCCAGCTCGTCCTCTCGCTCTCAGCGGACCCCACCACGATGAAGATCAACTTACTCAACTGTATGAAGAACGTCTCAGCCTAGATAAAGAACAACTGCCTGAAGCTCAACACGGACAAAGCTGAAGTACTGATCGTCTGCAGACACACCTCCCTCTGGAACGACTCATGGTGGCCATCGGAACTCGGACCCACCCCCACTCCAAAAGACCATGCCTGCAACCTCAGCATCATCCTGGACAGCAAGCTCTCCATGAAACGTCAGGTCAACGCTGTCTCCTCAGCCTGCTTCCACTCTCTCACCATTCTCCGCAAAGCCTTCAAGAGACTCCCCATCAGCACCAGGAAAACTATGACGCAGGTCCACATCACCAGCCGGATGGGCTACGACAATGCACTCTATGCAGGCACCACCATCGAACTCATGAGAAGACTCCAGACAATACAGAACACAGCAGCCAGACTGATCCTCAACCTGCCAAAGAGAACCCACATCACCCAGCACATAAAAGACCTCCACTGGCTCTCAATCCAGAAAAGATGGTGATTCAAGATCCTGACCCACGCCTAGAAAGCCCTCCACGGCCAATGACCCGCCTAGATGAACCACCACCTGAATTTCCCCCTACCTCCCAGGAACCTCTGCTCTACTCGCCTCGCCCTCGCACAGATGCCACGCATCGGAGGACTCTCCTTCTCCCACCTCTCCGCCAAGTCCTGGAACACCCTTCCCCTCCACCTACAAACTTCACCCTCACTGACTCACTTCAGGAAGGGACTCAAGACCTGGCTCTTCCACCTACACCGCAGCACAGTGCTTGGATACCCTCTCGGGTGATAAGCAGCACTACATAAGTACTGATTGACTGATTTATTGATTGATTGCCTGCCACTGAGCATTATGCTTCAACTACACATTGGGCTAGATGTACGAATAACAGTAATAGCCATTTCCAAACAGCGTTTTTTTGCAAATCGCTATTTGGTAATCGCTAATATTAATGTACAAAGGGGTTATGTAGCCCCTCTTCCTTAAATACAGAGTTGTGGTGGGTCACGAATAGACCTACCTCATGAATATTAATGAAGTACGTTGCAATTTGTGACCCACTATGGTTCACTGCCATCACAGGGATAGTGGCCTGCTGGGGTCAGCAGACCACCATGTCTGTGATTGATTTTAAATAAAGGAATCTTTTCTTTTTTAATGCAGATGTATTTTTTTTTAAATGCAAAGTTTCATTTTTCTTTTTTAAGAATAGCAGTGGTCCGTGGGTCCACTGCCTGCTCTTAAAAAAATATTTATTCAACCATTCTCAAAGAGGAAGGGGTCCCAAGTGAACCACTTCCCATTTGCGAATGAGTTACTACCAACTTTGAGTTGGCAGAAAAAGTGTGAATGGTTTGCGACCACATTACGGTGGCAAAGTATTCGTACATACCAATGTGAATCAGTATTTTGAAGGGACGCCCCGAACACGCCCCTTCCAAATACCGATTCGCAAACCCATACTGCGATTCGGTAAAAGGTTACAGAACTGCAATTTGGGCTTTGTACATCAGAAAAGGCATTTTTGCGTTTGCGAACGCAAAAATGTTTCGTAAATCTAGCCCGCTGTTCCCAGTTTCAATGTTATTGACACACTAATTAGTAAGATGACGAGATATACAAAACAGATGGAAAGGCATGTGGCCCAGTAATCTACCCTCTGCATTGATGTTAGGCCTCTTAGAACCTCTTAGACTGAGCCATCATTTTCTACTCCATGGAAGATGTACGAGAGACCTGTATGAAGGGGTTCTTCTTCATTCTGAAAGGACACCTCAAGTAGCACATTAAACAAGTCACATTGAAAACCTTAGGTATATCATGGGAGCTTGGACGTCAATTGAGTAACTGATCTTGCTAATAAGTATCAAGATTGGGATGTGTCCACTCTCTTTGTCCTCAAGCTATGTGGGTTTCAGATGTTCTACCATTCTAAACATCTGAGCTAAGCTCATACACCATACGATTTGCCTTTTGGTGACACCAGAGCTTAATATGATTCTGACTTCAATAAAGGTACTTCTTTTCTTTTACAAGTGTTCCACCATCTTCTCTTGAAGATCAACTAGATACTCTACCAGTTAATTGATGAGTGACTTAGGGTTGACTCCCAATTCCTACTTTTCAAGGGGAGAGGACCCACTACTGGGGCATTTGAACAACAAGTTTAAAGCATAAAAATGCCACTGCCTTCTGCAGAACTTCTCTGTTTCTCTATATGCAAAGGGTAAGCAAGGTAAATGATATACCACTTATTTTTCAAAGGCGTACCAAGATTATCAATGAAGTTTTATTAAGGTTTGATCCAGTGTTTTCTGGGACCCATACTCTTTATTTCAGTATTTAATTATCTTCTATCCTTGCATGCAGTCATTTAATCTCACTGAGGGGTAGGAGTTGTTAAGGTGCTCATTCTGCATACATCCAATTAACAGTGCAGCCAATTTGGCTACACAAGGAGGACCAGGAATCGGTAGCCAAGTTTAAGAGTGTTTATCACAAATTGGTAATTAGGTTCAAATAAATCACTCTCAAGACCATTCTGTATAAATATAAGATGGCAACAGGGAAGTCAAGTCTCCTAAAGAAATTTAGGCGAACAAGAATTTAGCAAACAAGGAGCTCAGTTGCTGCAATAAAGAACAATAACATGAGCAACTGATGCTCAGACAACAATCTCAATTGGTCTTTTCTATGCATTCGCAACCTAATTCTCCCAAGCACAGACCAAGTCACAGAAATACTCAGAGGCATATTTACAACAGAATGTCGGAGCGTGGTGTTCCACCACAATTGGTAACGCTGCGCTGTGACATTCTGAAAACGCAGGGATGCGCCGTATTTACTATAATACGGCGCACCCGCACCCCTGTGTTCTCCCTAGCACTGGTGCCAAATTTACCTGCCTAGCACCAACGCAGGCGCCCTTGCACCATAGTGCAAGGGTGCCTGCATTGCAGGGAATGATTGTTCATGTGCAGGAAGGTGTCCCTTCCTGCACATAAACAATCACTAATGGCGATTTGTAACTTCTCTGTGTGCTGCAGAATGCAGCACATATAGAAGTTGCAACTCTTCATTATATAATGATTATTTATGTGCAGGAAGGGACACTTTTCTGCACATGAACAATCACTATTGGCGATTTGCTCTTTCTATGTGGGCTGCAGAATGCAGCCTGCATAGAAACAGCAAAAACGAGGAGAAATTAATAATTTCTTCTCGTTGTGCCAGTTTAAGACCATGTTTTCCCTGGTCTTATTTTTGGAGCAGCCCCATATTTATGCCAGCCTTGTAAATAGGGGACAGCATCAAAAAGCAAAGGGGATTGTGGCGGAATGCCCACTGCAACACCCATTGCCCGCCCCTTTCCGTCTAAGTGCTGCGTAAATAGGGGCATTATTTACAAGGTGGTGTTAAGCCAAGTTAAGTGACTTAACGCCTACTTGTAAATAAGGCAAAGGGGTTATTGCCACCAGAACGTCAATAAAAGTGATGTTCTGGTGGCGATAACCCCTTGTAAATATGTCCCTCAGAGTTCAGAAATCAAATAGCTCTATAGAAAACAATAGGGATAAGGCACAAGAGTATTAACAACACCAGCAGTAGCATTGCAGAGCTAGGTCAGGAGCCTTCAGTAAGTTGAAATAAGTGTCGGTCTAAACCACGCTTAGGGAAAACAACGGGAAATAGGAGACTGTCTAAAAGAGCCCATTCAAAGGGCAATGGGGATTCAGGAAATGGTTCGGATAGGAGTCCAAGGAAGGTTCTACATAGGGTCTGCAGAAAGGGGCTCAGCAAAGAGTCTGCAAGGAAAGTCCGAGGTCATCTGCAAGATTCAGGGGCAAGTCTGAAGAACCTCTGGCCAAGTTCAAAAGGGTAGTCGATAGGTTATAGTCCACAAGTTGGTAGAGCAACACCCCTTAGGTTGCATCATCAATAGAAGTCCATTGTATTTGTTTCAATCTCTTGGTGGAGTCACATGTCGCACACTGCAACAGTAGAGAAAAATCTCCAACTGGACAATGGAACATCGTCTTGGTCACACACTCAGGCTAGAGTACAGTAGTATTTTATTCCTCCACAGGTTTCTCATGTGCTCATAGTGGAATTCCATTCCCAGACATGTATCTATTGCTTGTTACAAAAAATCTATCTATCCTAAACTAGCAATGCATGAAGACACCTGCAAAAAGCAAGTCAGCAGAATACGGAGCACAAAAAATTGTGAAATGAAATACAAGGAAATACAGGCCTTTTGTGTAAATGCTAACTTGAAGACATTAAATCAGTGATGCACATTTATTATGCATGTGTACATTTAAACATATACGAATATAATATTTCTTTAGTACTTTTAGTTTCTATTGTATAGGTCACTCAATAATCAATCAAACTACACATTTAGGAACCATAAGTGAAGTAAATAGGATGGTTTTTGGAACAATTACATATTACTAGCATTCATCTTTGCATTGAAATACACGTTATAACTGTAAAGCATATACGTTTTATTATTGCATGTCAGTCACTTTCTTTATCAACATCAAATTATTATTTCTAGATTCTTTTATTAAATGCATCTCTTATTTTGTAATGACGGTTCCTAGGTCAAATGTTCAAAAGTTCTTCTTTCAACATTAGTAATTATTCTATATGAGGACTGTAAATTCTACAGTAAGGATCCTCCTGCAACAGAAGTGTTAAACGCAACGTGTGCCTGAATCACTTATGACATGTAAGACTCATGTGCAAAGTGCACGTTCATTTTGTGTGTCAGGTATCATTTGCATGTAGGTTTTAGTGACGTATAAAGAGTGGGAAGTTTTGCACTGCACAAAAGGTCTTATTAAAGCACTCCCCATGACCACAGGTTTGTTGCCAACATGACGTTGATAACTTGTAAGTAACTCCACGTTCCTTCCACATGTTGTTCACGTAGGTGGACATAAATCTTTGTTCCCATTTGCAGTACATTCTTTATGGGGCACCTTGTTTAAAATCTGACAGACCTCTGCCTACCTGGTGGTCACTGCACTTTTCAAGGGAATTGTCTCCTTTTACTGAGTTTGTGGCACGAATAGAAAAGCACTTGGTTCATAAGATGTTGGTAGGCCCATGAGTCCAACAGTGCAGATCCCCCCTTCAAAATGAAACCCCATGCCGGCAGTGGCACACCATGACGGTCCTGCACTATTCCTTGAAATGCCCAGTAATCTGAGGCTAATAGAGGTTATCTTACAGTATATCTATTGTCATCTTCCTTAAAAGAGGCACTGTATGAGCCATCTGCAAGAGAAAAGCCTGTGGTAATGGGTCTAGCTAATGTACCAAGGAGGTTATTTACAAAGGGTTGCATTGGCACACACCTACCACTGCCAACTTTGTGCTGCGTCTGCAGGCTTTTATAATGGTAACTAAAGCAGGTAAATGATTTGAGTTACTTTGCGTTCATTGCTTTGCACCATGTGAGCACCCATGAAATTCCTTAATAAACAGACCACCGAGTTATCAGAAATTAAGTATGGCATGTTATTTTCGTCTAAAAGTAAACAGTGATAATAAATCAAAGTGGTTTCAGTATAGTGTATATAAGAAAAATTAAAGTTAATTGTGACATTTTTTATTTTTAGCTGTTCTCAAAACATACCCATTACCCCGTACTAAAAGACACGGCCTTATCTGCACTTCCGTTGATAAAGTTTAAAAGATTGCCAATAAATGGTTTTACAATGTCATATGATTTGTTTTTGCCTTCAGTTCTGGCATGGATCATGTAAATGTTGTGTTATAAAATGCTCCCACTTTGCATGGGGGCACATCTAAACAAAGATGTGCATGAAAAAAAAGAATAAGAATTGATATGAAAAAAACACTGCCTTCCTGGCTTAGTTATACCTAAACTTTGACCCTCTGAACACACATGAAAGGCAGCAAGAGAAAACAGACTAAGCGGCCTCATTATTGCCCGTTCTCCTGTTGAAATCTCTCCAGTCATTGTGGGGTGCTGCAACACCTGCTGCACCCCTACTTCCAGCACCACTGTTCTTAGCTCCAGTCTTTTGCAGGCTGCCTACCCCTGTTTGCTAGTATACTTGGCAGGACTGATTTAAGCCGCAGTCAGGATCAACGATAAAGTGGGCGCCCAGACGTCAAGTTACAGATGTGGTTAAGTAACTCATTGCACTGGGCAAGCTTGATTTCAGAGGGAAACTGTTCCACCAGAGCACGATTCACTGTGGTGTACATTCCTGTGATACCCTCCAACCGTACCACATCCCTTACGCTGTAGGACAGCTGTCACGCTTTCTGTTAAAAGCTGAGGAACAACAAGAACAGCTAGGACAAGTGACCCATTCCTGTGAAGTAAAAATAAGTCCAGCCAGGGATTGTTCAATGGTTGGTGACACTAAGGTGGCTCAATCAGCCTCACAGCCTTCTATTGTACTGGATAACACCTTACTGGATAGTTCACCCTTTAAGTCAGAGTTTGGGGTGGTAAATAGGGGTATGGAATTACTGCCTGAAACGCCAAAGTTGCAGAAAAAGTTTATGAAATTGTTGTCTAGTACCCCTAGTTTTACAACTTCTGTGCTATCAAATATTTCGGTATCTCCTGATATGTCGTTGAATCCACCTCTTAATTTTTCATTTATTGTCATCAATTTTGTCTTTATTGGAAAAGTCTACTGATAGTTTAGACCGCATCTTAGACATTCTAATAGTAATACTAAAAGAATTACCTTTAAAATCAGTTGGTTTTGGCAATTTGACCAGTGCAAAAAGTTTCGCACCTAGATTTACTGCGGAAGGTGTCCAGGTGGGTGGCCCCAGGCTTAAATACCAAACGAAGGCCAAGAGTTGTGACCTGTCAGTGGATCTATCCTATTTGGAAGCCCTTTTCAAAGAAGAAGACCTGTTAGTCCCAGAGGTAATTAACAATGTGGAGGAACTACCTAGTCAAGCCCTTGAGTTAGGGAAAAGTAGTGAAGCGTTCCCAATCTTTAAAAAACTAAAAGGGAAAAAATCTGCTTCCATTGTAGAGGAATTTGCTCTTAAGCCTAGTAAAAGAAAGGTTAAAAGGAAATAACAAAGAATAAACAAGAGAAGCACAAGAAGGGTTAAAGTCCCTATGACCGATTTGCAATCAAAGGTCCCTGCTATTCAACCAATAACAGATAAGGTCACTACTCCAGAGCTTCATGGGTTTGATTCTTTTCCTCCGGCCCTTATTTCAACCGAACCAATGATAGTAAATTATGGCCCTGTTTATAAATCTGTGCAGATGGGCCATGATACATCAGTGTCCATATATGGGAAGGCCATACTTCCCCCGATTGCTGGAGCTGAGTCCTTTGAGCAGGAGGAGGAATGGATATTTTTGCTGACTCTGGTACAGAATGTGTCCTAAATAGATCATGTATCTTATCTCTTTTTAAATCAATTACGCAGTTGACCAAAATATCTTCGAACATCTCCTTGGTTGTTCTTCCCAAAGACAATGTTGGAGCCACTTCCTGGCATCTTTATTGGCTCATTTTTATTCCAGGGTAGTAGCAGACAAAGTTCTGTACTTAAAGGATGAGCTACGATGGTCAGTCTTTGACATTTATGAATCATTTATACAACGGCGTGAACCCACTAGGGAGTTATCAACTCACGTTAAAGTGCAAAGTATGAGAGTTCAATTTGATCAGCTCAACCCTGATTCCCCGTTAGTGGGTTTGGGAGGGACAAATGGCCACTGGGTCTGATGGGATTTTCCTAGTTAGATCAGAGAAGGTGAGGCACATCTTTACTAACCATGAAGAAGCATCAGAACAGCATGATAACAGGAATTGGACTGCAGCAACAATCAATTCGAAAAAGGTGATCTCAAGACCTCTATTCTGTAGATCCTGCTGATGTTGGTGTAGATTTTTTGTGATGGAATATTGCTCGTTTGAAAGGGAACTTTGAATCTCTTTTGCCTGTTTTAGAGAATAAAAAGGTCATTGCAAGAGACCTGGGAATTGGCATTGCGAGAGACCTGGGAATTGGAGGACATAGTAATGAGCGATTTTAGAGTTTTTAGTATTAAAGCATTCAAGGGGCAATTCGGTTGTCCGGCGAGGGGCTTAGCTGTCATGATGTCTGTAAAATATGAAGTCAATGGGGTCATTTTATTTAAGGAATTTACCATCTTTTTGACAATGTCAGTTTCTGGATTGTCCTTAAAAAAGCAGGATAAAATGGGGAAAAAGGTGGCCTAGACTTAATATTAATACGAATACTAATTCCTCCCCCCCAAAAAAAAGGCAGGCAATACGGCTAAAAAAGCTGGCAGTTCTAATGGATATGGTTAACTTGTCTTTCCCTAATGTGTCGATCCTGTTGATAGGCGATTTCAATGCAAAGATTCCACTTAACCCATCGAAGGATGAGTTTCAATTGGAGAAAGAAAATGCTCTGGAGATTCCGTGTCAGGTTTCACAGTGCAAGAGGGGGGATGGGATTGGACTATAATTAATGGTAGATGTTTAGGAGATCAGCCTGCTTTGTTCACTTTTGACAATAGGAAGGTGTCTACACTGATCGATTATGTCATCTCCTCTGAAATATTTTGTTTAGTAAAGGACTTAGTAACAGGCGACATAGCAGGTAGTGACCATGGGCTCTCGCTGCATAGTGGTGCTTATTTAAGAGATCATTGGCAGAATAGTCAGTCAATTTACTGCAGGAATGAGCGTAGATTAGTGTGGTCTGCAAAATTAAAATCTCAAACTATAAATGGCATGATGGAGCTTCTGAAACTTCAGATTAATCAATCACCTCAGTACATAGTACAGGATTTTGAGAATTAAATTGAGACATGGCAATGGTGGGCTCTTCAGTGGTTGGGTTAGGAAGGCTATACATAGTCCTGACAAGGTGAGGGCAAAGTCTACACTAAATAGGAACATAAGTGAGGCCTATAACAGAGGTGTGGTTAATAGGGAGAGCCTAATTTAATTACACAGAACATTCTTTAGGAAAGAATTAAGACAAATCAGGTGGAATGAAAAAGAGAATGTATGGATGAAGACAATTGTCTCACTTCTTACGGGAAGCTTAAAGGGCTTCTGGAACATAGCTCATAGTGCTCTCGGGCTGTCAAAAAAATGGTAGCACTGCCAGTTCATGAAGAAGTATGGGTCAGGTATATGTCCAAGCTCTATAAGGCAAAAGAAGAAAATAGAGGTGTAATGGGCAGCATGCATGCAGGGTCACCAGAGATGGGGATGATGGAGAGTTTTTTGTTTCCCTCAGTAAGTAGTATTGAGGCCGTAATAAAAGGTTTGAAAAGCTCTAGGGCTCAAGGTCTTGACAGCCTTTCATCAGATATCATTAAACTCAATCCTAGTTTGTGGGCTCAAGTTCAGGCTCCGGAGCGATAATAAGTGGACACGACCTACCAGTAACTTGCAAAGGAAGTATTAGGGCCCCGCTGTATAAAAAAGGTGAATGAGACCTGCCATCGAGTTACTGTATGATTACCCTGTTGGACATTCCCAGTAAGATTTACGGAAAACATCTGCTGGGTTTATTGGAAGATTGGGTATACAGTGCTAGAATTTTACCAAAGGTCTGAATGGGCTTCCGTAAAGGGTATTCAACAACGGATGGCTGTTTTAAACCTTTTGGTCAAAGAATATGCTTTCAAAAGCAAACAGCTCCCCTATGTGTCATATATCGATTTGTCAACAGCGCTTGGCACAATAAATAGGCAATTACTTTGTGAAAAAATGCGTAAATGGAAATGCCCATCGGCTTATTGAAGCTGAGAATTCAATTACATGAGGGCTCATGGACCAGAGCTTGATTAGGGGGCAATGGAGCTTTGTCCAGCAAGATAGCTACCCCCAACGGCCTTAGACAGGGCTGCAGTTTGACTCCACCTCTGTTTTCAATCTATATTGCAAATGCTATGGTAGTATCAAACCAGGTTTGGTCTTTTCCGCCAAAATTAGTAGAGGCCATTTCAGTAATGTATTATGCTGATGACACTGTCTTACTGGATCTTATGCCGGTGGGCCTACAGAGGCATCTGGATGCTTTTCAGAGTATTGTAAGGCCAATGATGTGAAAATAAATACGTCTAAAACTAAGGTCATAGTCTTCTCAAAAGGAAGTGTGCAGTCCATTAGATACAAGAGGTGGCTAAGCGGCGTGGAAGTGGTAAAAGAATACATACTTATCTGTGCCTTCTTTTGAGATATAACCTACATTTTAAACCCCACATAGACCTTCAGTAAGCTCGGTCCACAGCTATTGCAGGAGATTTACATAGGTTGGATTTAGATTTGGGGCATGAGTCCGTTAAAGTCTTAAAAGAGACGTATAATTCAAAAATTGTAAGCTTATTACTGTACGGCTATGAGGTTATGCCT
Source organism: Calotriton arnoldi (assembly GCA_963921515.1). Lineage (NCBI taxonomy): Eukaryota > Metazoa > Chordata > Amphibia > Caudata > Salamandridae > Calotriton > Calotriton arnoldi. The sequence goes on from CAWUFW010006077.1 coordinate 157,342, forward strand.
GCAAAGAAGATAAAGAGGATGCAGATTATGGAAACTAAACTTGGCTCAGTTTGTCTAGAGGTTCTGTGAACAGTGCCCTGAGACTAGAGTTGGGCCTGACTAATATATGTTTTAAATACAAGCAGAGGTTCCTTAATTATTGGGCCTGTCTTTTAAGGTCAGATGAGGGATCTCTGAGGCAAACAATAAAATCCTGCCTGCAGGAGAAGTGCTTAGGCAAATGGGTTAATAACCTACAAGATATTAAGGCCTCCTTGGCTATACCATCAGAGTGGGATCAGCAAAACATCTTTATCACAGCAGAGACAAAAATTAAAAAGCATGATAAAAAAGTGTTCCAGGAAGTGTGACATAGCTGATGTGGGTAAGAGGGACAACCTGCAACATCTAATGGAGTCAGACGACAGTGGTCATCTCCAATCCTATCTGTGCCATATAAAAAGAAGCTATATTAGAAGGTGGGCCTTGAAGGTCTGGCTGAGGCAGGTCCTTGCAGTCATATAGTGGAAGTTGGTTGGACAGGTTGGGGCGGAAAGTGGTATTTGTCCATCCTGTCAAAATGCTTCATTGTCTTTTTCGCATATAAATGTATTTTGCACTTGCTTCGACATAATAAGAAGACGTCTGTTACTCCCTGTTTTTAGAAACTTACAGGTCCGTCGTATTAGTGACTTAATGACAGTAATATTAAAGTGTAACAATATGAGACCGTGCTTCGCCGTAGGGACATTTTTGTCTGCTGTGGCCGAAACATTTGTTGATTTGAGTAGCTCATAGTACAGATTTATTCTTATGGAGTGTGGTGGTTCGAGCCATTTATCTGGGAATTGTGAGGCCTGTGAATTTTATTCTATTTTTAGTAAACCGGATGGTCCTCTACGGCACTTATTTTCCATAATTTTATCTGGTTCTTGCTTCTTTGATTGAGAAGGTGAGGTCCACAACCTGCTGCTACCATACATTTTGCACAAAAATAACTCTATTTTGCACAAACAGTATTGTTACTGCTACCCTGTCTGCAGCCATTAAACTAATTTGTACTTATGAGTCGTGTCTAGTCTTCTACTGTATTTATCCTCTATAAAAGTATTGAGGTCCACTATCCGCTGTTACGAATGTATTTTGCACAAAAATAACTGAAGTTTGTTCAAAAAATTATTATACAGTTATATCATTAGTAAATACCGGTCTGCGGTTCTTTGCACTTATGAGACGTGTTTAGTCTCCCACTGCTTTATCCGTCTATAAAAGTAGTGAGGTCCAGCTATAATTGTATTTTGCACTTAAACATTTGGAAGTTGTCCCAATAATAAGGATATTGTTATAGTATACCTATTAGTGCTATAGCATATTATAAGAGATGAAGCATGTATCGGATGGCCTTTTACTGTATTTATTCTCCATCATTGTATATGGTTCCTTAAAAAGTGAAGTTGGGGTCCGCTATCCGCTGTTACAAATGTATTTTGCACAAAAATAACTGTGCTTTGTACTATAATTGCGAGATTGATATTGTAATTGTATTGTAATTGAAATAATATAGCGCTTACCTCTGACGAGGCGTCGAAGCGCTTTTTCGGCGAGTAGCACGCTACTCCGGAACCCATAAAGGATTAGTGGTGAATTAGTATAGTGAAATATGAAAGTAATTTGAGTGGTGGATATGTTAGTCAGTTATTAGGATTCAGAAGGATAGTGGAGGGATAGAAGAGGGAAAAGGTTTGCATTTATATAACACTTGCTACCCCTGATGGGGTCTTGAAGCTCTTTTTCGGCAAGTAGCACGCTACTGCGGAAACAATAAAGGATTAGTGGTGAATTAGTATAGTGAAATATGAAAGTAATTTGAGTGGTGGATATGTTAGTCAGTTATTTGGATTGAGAAGGATAGCGGAGGGATAGAAGAGGGAAAAAGGTTTGCATTTATATAGTGGTTGCTACCCCTGATGGGCTGTTGAGGTGTTTTTTTCTGCGAGTAGCACGCTACTTCGGAACCCACAAAGCATTAATGGTGAATTAGTATAGTGAAATATGAAAGTAATTTGAGTGATGGATAGGTTAGTCAATTATTTGGATTGAGAAGGATAGCGGAGGCATAGAAGAGGGAAAAAGGTTTGCATTTATATAGTGCTTGCTCCCCCTGACGAGGCGTTGAAGAGCTTTTTCGGCGAGTAGCAAGCTACTCCAGAAACCATAAAGGATTAGTGGTGAATTAGTATAGTGAAATATGAAATTAATTTGAGAGGTGAACATTTTAGTCTGTTATTTGGATTGAAAATGACAGTGAAGGGATAGAAAAGGGAAGGATTTTGAATTTTTTATTTGTTTGTTTTGGAGGTCATAGCAGGAGGATGAGGCTTGGGATGATTAAAAGGGGTGTAGAGGGGGAGAGTAAGAGGGAAGGGTTTAGAATGGCTTGTTTTGGGGAATTGGAATAGTAATTTTGGGGATCATAGTAGTGTATGGGGTTTGGGATGAATGAGAGAGTGGAGGTAGAGGATATACTGATAGAGGTATAGGGTGAGAAATAGGGTAGTGCAATGGAAAGAGTAGTAGAAAGAGGTTTGAGATGAGTCAGAGAGTTGAGGTAGAGGATCTATTGAGAGAGGTATAGGGTGAGAAATAGGGTAGTTAAATGGATATACTGAATTTGAAGAAAAGTAATAAATATATAGATCCAAAAGTACATGGAAGGTATATAGATGCATAAAGGAAGTAAGTATATGTAGATTAAAGATGCATTAAATAAACTCCGGCTTTCAAGTGTTGTTGAACTTAAAATTAATTTTATTTATTTGTTTATATATAATTTTTCTTTTTTTGTAATTCAATAGTGAAGCAATTGTAGATAAATAGTTATGATAAAAGATTTACTTATTTATGCAGTCACTTATATAAATGTTAACAACATAGAATAATGTAACTATCAGTAATATGTACATTTGTTTCGCAGAACTAATGAATATCTATATATTTATTTATTTTTAAAACATAATTATTCAACGCGTTTATACAAAGCAATACACATATATAGGTACATATCTATAGTACAAATAAATGCTTATATAATGAGAGATATGTTGTATATTTCTGTTTGCGTATGGTGCTTATGTGGGGAAGAGCCAATTCTTGAGTAGTTTTCTGAAGATAAGGTGGTTATCCGTGGATCTTATGTTGGGGGGTAAAGAGTTCCATAGTTGAGCTGCTTGAACAGAGAAGGGTGTGCCACCCATGGTTTTTTTCTTGTATCTTGGGATTTTGAGGCGAGGTGGCACTCTAGAGCGGAGGTTCCTTTGTTGAATGTGTTTGGTGATTTATTCCTGATGAAGAGCGGTCCCGTTCTATGTATCGCTTTATGGGTGAAACAAAGCAGCTTGATCGTGGATCTTCTGGCAACCGGTAACCAATGCAGGGCTTTCAAGGCAGGGGAGATGTGGTCTTGGAGTTTTATATGTAAGAGTAGTCTGGCAGCTGAGTTCTGAATCCGTTGTAGTCTTTTCATGGTTGTTAAAGGTGATCCGTGGTAGAGGCTATTGGCGTAATCGAGTTTGGACAGAACAAGGGAGATGGTAGCTTGGACCTTGTGTAGAAATCCCAAATGGGGGAAGATTCATTGCAGAGTTTTTATAGTAATAAAGCTTGATCTTGCTAGTTTGCCCACTTGGGCATTCATTGATAGCTTGGAGTCCATGGTCATTCCGAGGTTTCTTACTTCCTTCGATACTTTAGGCGGTGTTCCCAGATCATCAGGCCAGGCAGCAAGCGGGTCACTCATGCCCTAGTGACCAGGAAGTTGGATTAGGGGAACACCCTGTATGCCAGGATTACCAAGCAACTCACTAGAAGTCTACAAACCACAATCAACTCACTAGAAGACTACAAACCATCCAGACTCAGCAGCCAGATTCATCCTCAATCTCTTACACAATTCTCACATCAAAACATACCTCATGGAACTACACTGGCTCCCGATACACAAACGTGCTCAATTCCAACTCCTCACACACATTCAAGGCACTACACAGTTCAGGCCCCACCTACCTAAACAGTAGCATCTCCTTTCACCAACCACCGAGACACCTCCGCCCTGCAGGAATCCTACTTGCACACATCTCAATCAAGGGTTTGATAAAATTTAGTGCAGTGGTGGCTGGTGATATTTCAAAGTGGTGGGGCATAAAAGTTGGGGATGAGCAGCAAGAGCAGCGAAGCGAGCGAGCCCTACCGACATAGGATAGTCTGGGTGATTCTAACCCCTGATAAAACGGTGGGAAAAAAGTGGCAAATGTTGCATTTGAAAGCAAATTTTAATAAAGAATTTAGTGAGAAAGCAAGTGGGTATATAAAACATGTGTGAATGTGTAATCACATGACATCACGACGCGTGACATTCCACATGGCATCACAGGAAGTGACCTCACTGGAAGTGATGCTCTGATATGTGTATGTTATAACATATGTCAACTGAAAATGCAATAAAATATGTTGGTTTTTTTTAAAATGTCTCCTGCAAAGCATATCATGTAACATGCAGATCACAGATTTTTATTTTATGCAGATAGGTAAGTGGATTACTGCTATGAACACAGAGATTCTTTTGTTACTTACAGTTAATAAATTGTAATCCTTCTAATAGACCACAGTGAGCTATGAAGTGTATTTGACTCCCACACCTTGTAACCCTGACTGTCACATGTAACACATCTTGTACATTAATTCACACACTTACATGATTTATTTGGAATGGATAATGTGTATGTTATGTAAAGTGCTCTGACACTCTGCATTGGGATGAGTAGCGCTATAAAAGAAATAAAATAGTGCTATTTAAATTGTTATTTGTGTAAATACTGAGACAGACCAACCCATCTAACATTCTTGCAGTGCATGCACTTATATACAACAAAGTAAAAAGCATGCATCTCTTAAGTACCTGTGAAGAGATAACTAGCTGTGTGCTTTTGTTTTCTCGCCTCCAGTCCCATACTCGATCAAAAGGAGGCCTGATGGCCCCTTAACTTCTGTCTTTATCGTTGCCCAGCTGGAGGTGGAAAACAAAAGCCCCATCCCCGCCTGCACGCTGCTGCTGGGAATCGAAAGAAGACAACGTGCAGGAGCTGATGAACGTTTCCCGGTGTTTTAAAATTACACTGGGACAAGTTCAACATATTTCTGTGGCGCCCAACTTCTCAGCAGGGGGGACAGCGTCCACCCTGTGAAAAGAGTGGGTGGACGCCGTGTACCCGCGTGTACCCCCGACTCGTGCCTGTGTACCACAGAGCACATGTAATACGAGTTCATTACCTGCGAATCACTGATGTCACGACGGGGCCACTGGCAAGTCCTAACATCGTACATGCCTGGAGCATACTCACTCCTGCTCCGAGTGCGGGCATGCAACCACGACGCAAGGCGACTGCTAATCTCCACTCCTCTCATGCGCAATGCGGTCACTGGCTCTGTGCATGAGTGGCAAAATCAGCGCCATTGCGTCACCACAGAAACATACCCAATGACAGTGACCCACAGGGAGAAGCTTGAGTGCCCAAACCAATCCAGGCTTTGCTCTCATGCTTTTTATTCTTAAAACTGCATGAGAGCAAAGCAAGGATTGGCTGGATCGGGTGAATCCAGCGCTCCAAAGGAGACCAAAGGGGCTTTGCTGAGTTCCCCCGGACTCCGTAATAGAGCACTGGTATGAGTCCTGAAGTGTGCATGTCGAGTTGGCCGCAATCAGAGACCTGTCCAGCCCGACATGCGCACTGGACTTTAGCTGATGCCAGTCACTCCAATCACCGGCGGTTTGGCCCTCCCTCTCTGCCTTGTTGTACTGCCCCCAGAGCTCACATCATTCAAAATACCTTCGGAGCGAGCACGAGTAGGATTTTTAATTTTAAAAATGATCATTCACTGGCGCCTCACACTGGCTGAGTAGCGGGTCAACACCCTTACACCCTAGAAAAGGAACCGCCCCTGATTTAGTGATTGCCCCAACTGACACTACACCATCTCATATGGTTTGGGCTACCCCCCCCCCCTGTCTCAAGTATACAGCAACAATGTATTAGTGAATGTTTGACCACTTGCCAAAAGGGTTGTGTGCCTGCTTTGTGAAGTCTGCTCTTCAGTGGACCAGGCATCTCTTTGTTGGATGAGATACCTGGTTCCCGCCCAACCAGCAAACACCCTTTTGGTTTTAGCTACTTTCTCTCATTGGTGGACTGCCCTGACTTTCAAAGCATGTGGATTAGTGATTGAAAACTGGGCACCTGCTTCTCTGTCCTTCCTGGATAAGTCATGGAGCTATCCAGCTAGTGTTGAGGAGATGTATCCCTCAACAGAGATGTCTGAAGTCTTAAAGCTTACTAGATGTTTGGGCCACAATCTGCCTATTTAATTGATGAAGAACTTGTCTGTCTGGATATACTGCCACCTGGAGTGCTTCGAAGGTAGCGCACATACATTCAAAACTTTCAAGCATCTACCTACAGGCCTCCTGGTTATACTTCAGCATAAACACAGCAGACCTCTACAACCATCCACAACAGCCCAGTACAGATGAATGAGCCCAGGAGTAGAGATCCTGCAAAATCCAAGAACCTTGTTTTAACACGAAAAGTGGGACATCAGCGTCTCTCTCTCTCCCCCTAAGAGATAAAGTCTGCCATCTCAGTCGATAGGCTGCAAGAGTGTCCTGCTAAATACCTTGTTGGTCCATCACTTCAAATCTTCAAACACAAACTGAAGGCACATCTACCAAACACAAACTAGCTCATCAGTTCAACACTCACTGTGATGGTTCTCTTTCACTATTTGTTGATACAACTGCACTATTTAACATACACTGGACTTCCAATGGTCCTCAATTATTCTCCTCAATAGTCCCTCATCTTTTGGTTACCTGCATTATTGTAAGTAAGACGTTTACAGTTGTGTAACAAGATAAAACATTTTTAATAGGTTTAAGCTTCATATAATACATCTGATGGATGGTATCACAGGAATAAACACCATAACTAAAATAAATATCCAGGATGTTGTCACTTGTATTCCTCATACATGTAGAGAATGAATGAACAAAGAAACTAGGGGAAAGTAGGATAAGGATTACAAGGGGAAAGTAAGGTAGGATGGCAGTGAGAGTGAATGAATGAAGGAAAAGGAAGGAAGGAAGGAAAACAGCAGGGCAGGTAACAAGCAGAGATTAGGGTACATCCCTTAATTTTAAAGAGAACAGAGAAATGGAAATAGGGGCAAAATGGAAAAAGGGAATGAAACAATGAGTAACTTCGCATAAAATGTACATGATTACTGAGAAATGACATTGCTCTTGGATAACTCTCCAAGTTGGTTTTCTAATTCTGGCAAAATTCATAAGTCTATCAGTTATAGTATGCTCCTCCCAGGCCACACTCTCAGTTTCAGAGGCACTCTCTTCATCTTCAGTATCAGTAACCTCATAATGCTCTCAGTACGAGTGCAATGGTGGGCATCTCTTCCATGTTCTGCATTAGACGATCCAGGATCACAGTTCTCAAATTCAGATTCAGAATCATCAGTTAAACTCCTGAAGGAGTCGGGTTCCCTCCCTTGATTGTACTCCGGAATCCTTGGTCGATGGACCTTTGGTGCCTGCTTTAGAAGTGTAGAGGGGAAAAATAACTCATTCAGTTGGAATCACCAGCTCAAAGAATCAGGACTCCAAAGAATCACAGACTTCAGGTTGTCAAGTTTAGTGGGCTTATTACCAAGCCAAAAATAACTGGACATACAAACACCTCAAGACGAGGTTGTAGAAATACATTGGAACTAACACAAAGCCAAACCTACGACCGAAATTTAGCTTCTGGAACATGAAAAGAATGACAAATTCCAAGACCAGAACGCAGGCAATAAGTGCCCCCACGTCTAGATCAGTCTTCATTGGAGGTTCGTAAGTAAAAAGCATTAGTCTGTCCCTACTCTACCACTAACGTGACATCCCTTCTTAGCATTTCCCCAGGCAAGTCAGGAAAAGGTGTCAGCATGTGAAAACTTCCTAAGAAGTACACTCACATTGTATGGGTCAAGTAGCCAAAGGCTAAAGAGCTCATTCTAAGATGCTCCTTCTCTCCTCATCGATCTCCTCTCTTCTCTTGGCTCAACCCCTGGGGCACTGTCCCTAATTCAAACGCCAAAATCTCTGATCGCACCCACTGCTCGTCTTCTGATCACCTCATCCAGCTGGGCACTCCTCATAGGTGATTTTCCATTTAGTTTCGATACTCCCAGCCCCTGGCTCGATGACCTTGATTCCCAGGCCTTCTCCAGTGAGAAAGAACACCGTCCCACGTTATCAGCGCCTTCTTGTGTAAATGTATTCTTTCCTCCCCTGAGCCTAGTTCCTAAAACAAAAGAGTTATTCTAACTAACAAAGACGGGTTTCTCCACCTGTAACAGAAACGTGAGAAAGGAACAAATCCAACATGCACATGAAATTCAACTATTAACTCTATGGCTCGAATGCATCAGGGAGACCACATTTCAGACCTACAGAAATCTGCCAACATAAGAGAATAATACATAGGCCTCATGAGTTTACATATAAATCCACTCTTGTACTGAGCGGTTCTAAATCAACATGTTACATGGGCACATCAAATGCGTGAATAAGTGCAAGCGTCTAGCACAAGTCTACACATTAATTTTCAGCTAAACACGCGTGTATTGCAACATTAATTTTTCCACGTTTATATGAAAAATATACCTAGAACATCACGTTCGTCATTATTACAGTACACATTCTACTGTCACATGTTAGCACGACAAAGGAATAAATGTAGGTGCGAACTACTCATGATTATAATGCACCCCTACAAATGAAAGAGCACCTTCGCGCTCTATCACTCCTTTGAGTTGTTACCAATGAAATCCGTGTTACAGTTGGAAACACTCCACGTATTCCAACACCTCCTATTCAGTGTGATATTTCTGCTAATGATTTTCACAACCTCAATGCTTTGCTGTATTTACATCTACATTTCTCAGAATAACAGGGAGATTGTCTTTTGATCCAATATCTCATATTATATCTGTGACTTTAATTTTTTTTCCTGATGTATCTGTATTTAGACAGTAGCTGTTTATCCCACACATAGCATGAAATATTCTCTTTCTTACCCATGGAGATACTGTCTTCCATATCAAGTGGCTTCCTGCCACAGCATGGGCACGGTGAACGGTGATCTGCTTCCGAGGTAGAAAGGACTGACACCGGTCAGTATGAAGTGCAATTCTGGATGTCCACAATATCTCTCTTCAACAAGCAGCCAGGAATTTGTATTTTGAAAAGGTCACTGAATGCTATCTTTGAGGTAACAATTGAATATGTTCACCTGCCCATTGGAGTGAGGATTATACAGCTCTAAACTGTTCATCTTCATGTCATGACTGAAGAAGAAAACATACATGCCCTTGGATATCAACTGGACACCATTAGACCATTCCTCTTCTGACACATCATCACTAGCCTGATTTGCCATTTCCTCTTAGGCTGCAACAACATCAGTTTCTACTCATTCAAATTCACCTTGGTCAGCCTCAGGACCTGGAAGACCTGATGAACAATCAGCTATTTGTTGCCTCGGCCAGGAGCAGATCTTACTTCGAAACAGTACACTTTCAGTTTGGAACACAAATGCGGAATATGTTCAGTGGATGTAAGCCCTCCACAAGAAGGCAAGATATTAAGAGGGGGGGATTTTGTTTGCTAGTGGTGGGGAAAGGGATGATGTTTGATGATTTGATGATCAGGAGAGGAAGAGTGTGAGTGGAACAGAGAGCGATGGAAAATATGTTTTCGAGCGATGGAGAGGGTGATGGTGTGCGTACGTCATGGGAAGAAAAGTGGGTTGATATTTGGTGGTGGAGACAAGATGGGTGTATGTTGGTGGTACAGATTGAGTGTTATGCTGTTTGTTGGTGATGGAGAAAGGGAAATGGAGTTTATTGGTGGTGGAAAGAGGAGGTGGACGTGTTGGTGGTGGGAAGCGGATGGAGTGTTTGTTGGTGGTCGGGAGAGGGGTGCATGTTTGTAGGTAGTGCAAACTGAGGGAATGCAGTATGTTAGTGGTGGAGAAAGAAGGAGGTCAGTGTTGGTGGAGGGAACAGTGTAGAAATGTATTTAATGTTGAGGAGAAGCAATGGTGTTTGTTCATGTGGTGGAAAGGGGGGGAGTTTATTAGTGGTGGGCTGGGGCGTGTGATGGTGATATTTGTTGTCTGGCGCTGAAGGAATGGGTGTATGTTTGGGAGACGGTACGGTGTGTTTTTTTTAATTTTTTTTTATTTTACAGCAGTTACTTCCTTGGACCAGCACACATTTGTTGTCTGTCGGAAGCTGTACTTCAGTGCGCACACCGCCCACCTCGGGCGTGTCCTGCCAGAGCAGTGTTAGGCGGGGCTGCTGTTCGGCTCCAATGAATCAGAGGTTGACCCGGAACGGGTCTATCATTTGACAGACTTTAGTGCGTTTCCTCGGCGTACCCCGCCCTTCCCTCCCACAGCCCTGAGGTCACGGGGACATATATCTGCCTCTGCATGGACGCGAAATACAATATATTCGATTTTTTAATGCAGAAGTGATAAATATGGCGCCGTCTGTAAAGCTACGAAAACGGCAAGTAGTAAAAAAAAATAAAAAAACGGGCCCCTTAAAGAACCGGACTATAAATATTCAGTGACAAACAAATTACACTCCTAGCTCAAATAGGAAAGATATAAACATTCAAAGACGTGCCCTTCTTTCCCAGACATTCATTAGTGCAGGGAGTTATTGCGAGCCCATGAGAAAGATTATTAGGGAGCTGCAGATTTGCATAATGCCGCCTCTTTATGGAAGACGAATGAGAGAAATAAGATTCCAGCCGTGATGGCGCGCTTGATAGAGAAGTGAGAGCTGTAAAGTTGATATAGAATAGGGTGCTTAAGACTTCACAGCTCTATTTTAATAGCGAGCGTCCTCACTGTGAGGCCATTTCACGGGAGAAGGAAAGTTACTGTGAGGAAACCTTGCCACGTCACGCGACGGGGTGACATAGATGCCAACATTTTAGAGCAGGGAAGTGGGAGATTTTGAAAAAATCGAGGGAATGTATTTTCCCCATTGACAGAGTCGATGTTAAACAGGATACAGCTGAATTAAAGCCATTTTTTTGCTTTAAAAATCGAGAACCTCCCACCTGAATCGGGTCTATTGGCATGTATGGGATAAGTAATGTGGGCCTTCTTTAGAAGAAGTGACGCAGCGCGGCACCGCAAGCCATGTGGCTGCGCCAAGCTGTGTCACTTTGAAAGCACAGGGATGCGTCATATTTACAACAATATGTCGCATCCCTGTGCTTTCCCCTGCGCTGGCGCACAATTGGCTGCAATGCCCCAACGCAGGCACCCTGGCGCCATGGTGCAAGGGTGTCTGCGTTTTAGGAGAGATTGTTTTTGTGTAGGAAGCTGTTGTGTCACAATAGGCCCAATCACAACACTATGCCAACACTGCATATGTGTTTATTGTTTAAATATACCAAAAACACCCTTATCCAAAGGAGTAATGGGGCTTTGTACAGTAATGCAAAATACTGCATTTTTCTAAACTATCATTTGATTACAATCAATAAAATAAGTGAAAAAATAGGAAAAGTTGGAAGAAAAAATACAATAAAAAAAAGAATGCCACACATTCCCTCTGCAGTTTGTTGATGCAAGGCGTGCATAGGTGGATCACAAGGGTGCAAGGGAAAGGGTAGCGCAACATTGGACAAATTTTATTGTTGCTGACAAAGTCTAAGAGAAAATAGTGCAGCTTCAGGAGCTCACTGAAAAAGGCCAGGAGTGCATGTGAGCTCTGTATATAGGGAATGCATGAGACAAGGGATGTTATCTATAAAAAAAACTCATCCTGGAGTGGATGTTTTCTTTAAGGGTGGACGGAGTTGGCGGAGTGCCACTTCGCGGAATTCCACGGAGTTGGCTAAAAACTCAGTGGAATTCTGCTACGCTCCGCTCTGCCCCCTGTCACCTGACCCACCCCGAGCAGGCTTACCGTCATGGCGCTCCTCCGCTTCCGTGCCCTGCCCCGGCTGTCCTCCTCCTCCTGGCTGTCTCCGTTTCCACTCCAGGCTCACTCCCAGGCAAAACGAAACTCCTGTTCTTCGTCCTGCGAGAACTGCGCATGCGCGCGCGCATCAGCAGTCGTCCTGCGAGTGACTTTATGTGGCCTTGTAAATATAGGCAGGCACACTGCGCCACCGGTGCGTCAAAAAAAGTTATTCACCGGTGGAGCAATGGCCTTGTAAATGAGGCCCACAATTCTTATATATGGTGGGGAGAGCTGCACCCTGCCATCACAATCCTGGCATCAAGACTTAATCCTAGAAACATCAATAGCCAAGCAGTCAGCAAAATTAGCAGGCTTTATACTGGACTCTGCCTGCCCTGTTCATGATTCAACACTGTGAACAATTGCGTAGGTTGCAGATATTTTGTATTTGAGGAAGCTGCCAGGTCTGCTGTTCAGGCCTTGATTTTTTCCATGGTTGATTCAGTGCATGCTGTGGTGGCGGGCTATGCAAAGGTAGCTGTTACACCCACTACTTAACATGTGATTGAATAAGTGCAGGAGGAGAACATTTTTCTTAGGATTGCTGCCAGCACTATTGAATGCCTGGTTTGCCAAAGTGCAAGGCTAGTTCTAGCCCTGATTCCACCTCATGTCTCATTCATTCACCACCCTAGGCTTCTTGTCACTTTATATCACCCCCACTGGGGAGTTTTAATTTTTTTGTCTCTATTTGTCACTGTTTTCCTATCTTTCTCTTCCTCTTTCTTACTCCCTTTTCTGAATTTCTGTCTCTTGCTCTTGATCAAAATATGATGATGATAAAAATGTGGTCCCAGGACCCATAAATGAGTGGTGTTGCTCACCACTGGCAACTACCAGCACAAAGTAAGCATTGCTGGCATCACTAAAGGCTGCTCGTCAGGCAGCATCCGATACACATGGAGAGCTGGGAAGTCAAATCACATTGCATGCATCATAAGAGAAAGAGGTTTACTGACACCCACTTGAAACAAGACTCTTCTTTGAAAAACTATGTCTTGCTTACAAGGCATTGCAACTCAGTCACCCTCATACTCTCATACCTTGGTCAGTTACAAATGCAAACCAACAAAAGTCCTGTTATCAAAAAGGAAATACAAGGTGGCACAAATGAATGAATTTATGACCTGTTCTATAGGAACCATATGTGAAATAAGAGGTTCCTCATAAATGTCAGAAACTAATAATAGAAACTTGTCGACAGTAACATTTAATTAAGTGCACATATTTATTAGAGTTTGCCTGTCAATAAAACAATTACACAGGAATACTGGGGAAAGTCTATTATCGTACCTGTCGTTTTTTCCAGCGGCGGCTGCCCCATATGGGCTAATGAGCGTCGCCCCGCGGCAGGTGCAGCTAAAGCAAAAAATAAAATGGTAATAAACTGAGTTTATTACCATTTTATTTTTACCTCTGGCAGCCCGAGTTGCGAGGGCAGCGCTGGGCCATTTCTGCAGATTGGCAGCAGAGAGAAGTGATGACAACAGTTTAAAGTGCACAAGTCACTTTGGCCGGCTGTCTTCAGATGGCCAGCCTGACATGTGCACTTTAAACTTCTCCAAACCAAGCTGTCTAAGACAGCTGGGTGGCAAGAAGGCACAGGTCCCCAGTGCCTAAACGAGAATCAAGCCAGCCCACTACAACCAATCCTGGCACTTTTCTCATGCTGCTAACATTATCAAACACAACAAGATGATGGACAGAGTGCTGAAAATTTTCAACCACTCACACCCAGTGCAGAGATCTGGATTGAATCCAATGTTCCATTTCTCACTATGCCACCACAGTTTGGACCCAGCCATATGCAAACCAGTCTTGACACTGCTCCTCATGGGAACAGTCCTGCGCCGAAATGCCAGGACAGGTCCTCCCTAGACTGGAAGCAAGCATCCTGGGACCGGTTTCAGGGTATCACCCCTCTTCAGCCTAGTTCTCTAGTTGGCAGATGTTTGCACCTTGTCCAAGTAGGGTCCACATTCCTAGTTAGGGTAAGCAAGATACACACTTTAAATTAACCTGTGCTCACCCTCTGGTAACTTGGCACAGAGCAGGCAGGCTTAACTTAAGAGGTAATGTGCAAAGTATTTGTGCAACACACACACAGTAATGCAATGAATGCACCACAAAAAGACTCAACACAGGTTTAGAAAAATAGAGAATATTTATCTGAGTAAAATTAGACAGAAACAGCGAAAATCCAATAAGTAGAACCGGAGTTATGAATTTTTAAAGAATAAACCAAAAATAGTGGTTGGAATCAATAGCACTAAAAGGTTACTTGAGGTCACACTAGACTAGGAAAATCCAAAGTTCAGCCGACTGCGATCAAGGGCAGGCCGGCCATAGGACTCAGACAGTTCCTGCTGACAAAGTACCTTGGATGGAGCAAAGAGACGACATAAAAGACTCGAGGCGAGGAGTCAAGGAGGAGCTGTGTCATTTATCCGTGGATGGAGAAGAGCATCGCCGTCGATGGAAGCTCATAGATGGCAGAGTCCAGCAGCACCAACAGGATTATAGGAAGTCTTTTGTGTCCATGAGACTTCAGAACACAGGAGGCAAGTCAGAAAGCCATTTGAATCACTCTGGGTTCAAGTGAGATGGGTCCAGTCCTTCTCCTCAGAAGGGCAGAGATCAGCAGTTAGCAGGGGAGCTCAACAAAGCAGATATGCAGTTCCTCAGAATAGTCAGTGAAGGCAAAGTGGCAATCCTTACAGCACAGCAGTCTTTACTCCAGCAGAGTTCTTCCCAGGTTCAGTAGTGTACTGATTTGATAGGGTCAGAGCCCCAGTACTTATACCCAAATGTGTGTTTGAAGTGGGGTGACTTCAAAGCAGTTTCTTGAAATACCAGCCCTGTCTGCCAGGCTATCTGTGGGGGTAATCAATCCTTTGTGTGGGGACAGGACACAGCTTATTCAGATGTAAGTGTGAGAGAGTTCCCTCTCCCTCTTCCTGCCCAGGAAGGCTATCAGAATGCAGATGATTGCAGAGGTGTCCTCTGTCACGCCGACCCTTCCTCTGTCTGTGGCTGTCGAGAGGGAATGCACAAATTGTAGCTGTCACCCAACCCAGACATGTATTGGAGAGAGGCTGCAGGCACACAGAGCTAAGTTAATATCAGAGAAATGCCCACTTTCTAAAAGTGGCATTTCTTAAGACGTAATTTCAAATCCAACTTTAGCACTAAAGCGTATTTATCATTACCATTCCAAAGATATGAAACATAATTTAACTTCTCCTTTCTACTCAGGAATTACAGCTTTAAAGTGTTTTAAGGAATTCCCAATGCTAGCCTATGAGAAGAGTAGGCCTCACAGTAGTGGAAAGCAAATGTAGCTGTTTGTCACTACCAGGACACGTAAAACTTAAAAGTAAATGTCCTACCGTTTACTTACGCAGCACCCTGCACTTAGGGCTACCTAGTACCGATCTTAGGGCTGACTTTTGTGTAATAAAAGGGGAGTTTAAGACTTGGCAAGTGGTTTTAAATGCCAAGTTGAAGTGGAAGTAAACTGCACACACAGGCTCTGCAATGGCAGGCCTGAGACAGGTTTGAAAGGCTACTTGTGTGGGTGGCACAACCAGTGCTGGAGGCCCACTAGTAGCATTTAGATTACAGGGCCGGGGTATATGGTATATCAGTTTACAAGGGACTCACAGGTACACTAGATATGCCAATCAGGTATGCACCAATGTCCCCTAGTTTTAGGGGAGAAGCACATGCACTTTAGCACTGGTTAGCAGTGGTAAAGTATTCAGAGTCATATAAGCAACAAAAAGATACAGCAAAAAGTGAAGGTAAGCAGGGGAAAAGTTGGGGGAAGTTCACCCTAGGAATGACAGGTCTAACAGTCAGGTTATGAGATCTTAAGTTAAACATAATTTGTTTTATCTGTCACTTTTCCACACACACCCATCACCTCTCCACACACATGTATCACAATGCGCTCGGGTGCACACACACACATACAGACACCCTGATCCTTGCTATACCCTGGTAAAGCTTTGAGATCTTAAGGTTTTTAAAAAATATATTTTTATTGGGTTTTACAGCATAAGCAACAATTGCATATGATAGTATACAGCAAACGGTAAAGCCACTGGACATAAAATATAAACTACACATGTGAAAGTGTATAAGACAACATCACCAATAGGCATGTAAAAGAACAAAGGTTAGAAAAGTCCATATTATACATTTGAAGTGAGCAGCAACACATTGCCTCCATTTTGCAAACTAGGGACTGAACTAGAAACTGAGGTGGAAAGTAGGCGGGTGAACGTGATGGCGGTGGCAGAGCGTGGTGGAAAAAGAAGGAAAAGTCACATGAACAGGTGGACATGCGTACGGGGCTGTGATTTCTGTGTGAAGGAGAGTGGAAATAGCGGGTTAGCACTAGCACGGGACCCCAAGCAGGTGTAGCGCATCTGGCATGTGTGGGGAATACATGCTGTGATCATGGGGGAAGATCATCGTTACCCACTTCCTGTAGGAAATGCAGGAGGAGGGCAACCCATTGGGGAGAAATGGGTTGCTTGTGCAATCAACGTACCTCCTCATAGAGAAGGGCATCTTCTTCCACTGCACCCCATTTGTGTACTGCTCCATGCCATGCAGCTACCAGTGGGGTCATAGGTGAACACCAGTGGAGCATGAGTGTGCGTTTGGCTAGTAGGAGTGCTAGGGCCACAAACCGAGCACATACTGTTTGTTGTTTCCTACATTTAAAAATGCCTTGTGAATATCTGGTAATTCCTTGACCCTCACACAGTGTGGTGTGGATTGAATACCAATAACTCTGCAGAGCAGGGCCACAGCATGTGCGTGAGGTCTGAGTCAGGGGTTTGAAAATATGGACATCTGACCTGTGCCCCAGTGAAATAAAGATTCAGTTGGGCTGGGGTAAGATGTGTCCTGTGGAGCATAAAGAATTGTATATTCTTAAAGCAGGAATTGCGGGAGACCAGTTGGGGAAATTCTAGTGCTTGTCCCCACTCCCTATCATACAGCACCCTCCCAAAGTCGTCCTCCCATTTTTGCCATATAGTAGCTAGGGGGGCAACCGCCAGTTCACAGATGGCTTTACAAATCCACGTGATACGGTGGCGGCCGACACCATGGTGAGGATGGTTTGCAGTACAGGATGCGTGGTGGGTTCCCCCTCCGAGATGTCCCAGAGGACATGACAGGTATGGCTGAGTTGTCTGAGTAGGAGGAACTGCCCTGTTGGGAGGTCGTGCTCCGCAGCCAGCTGGCTGAACGGTAGAAGGTAGCCGTCAGAGAAGAGATCACCCATCGTAAGCAACGAGTGTTCCATCCAAACCTTCAGGTCTCTTGAAGAATAAAAACCCTGAAATGGGGGGAGACCAACCTGGGCCGACGTTGGGGGGTACATTGGGGCCCCATGGGAGAGGCGATGTATCCGGACCATACATGTCCGAGCCACCGCTATTTACAAGGGCCAAGAAGAAGAGGGTAAAGTCTTCGGAAGGAGGAAGCTGCGCATCGCGGATACCAACAGAAGCCCCTGCTCAGTACATGCCTCACCCATATAATGCCCAGTGGTCCAGCAGAATAACCATTGGAGCTGTGCTGCTAAAAAGTACACTCAAAAGGAGGGGGCGCCCAGGCCTCCCTGGTCCACAGGCAACTATAACTTTGCAAGGGCAACTCGACAATTCATCTAGTGCCCCAGTTGAGTGTGCATAGTAGAGTGTAGAGCTCCTTAAAAAGGAACACAGTGGGATGACTGGAAAGTTCATGAAGTAATACAAAAGGCGAGGCAAAATGGCCATTTTCGCCAGGGCGATGTTACCTATTGGACCAGGGGTAGGGACTGGCAGAAGCGTACTTGGGTTCTGTTACCCGCTAAGGCCTTGCAAAGTTCCCTTCGTATAATTCTGAGGCGGGGGTGATAGAGATGGTCCCTAGATAGTGGATTGCTTCATCATGCCAGCAAAGGCAAGTGTCGCCCAGATGTACTACTGGTGGCAGTTGGTCAGGACATAGAGGGTAGAGGGCTGATTTTGCTCAATTAATTCGAAGCCCTGCAGCAGAAGTGTACTCCACTAGGGCATTCCAGAGCGGAGAGAGGTCAGTTGTTATATCTCGCAAATATAAAAGCAGGTCTTCCGCATATAATGACATGGCATGCGTTTTGTCCACGATCGGGATATCCCACTGCGCAATCATATGGCTAGGGGCTCCATCGTGAGCGTGAAGAGCAGTGGGGAAAGCAGACCCCCTTGTCTGGTCCCGCGGCCCACCAGGAAGGGTGCTGAGACGAGGCGGCCCAGGCAGATTCAGGAAGTTGGTTTAGTGAAAAGTAGCCAGGTGTAAGTAAGGAGCTTGCGCCCGATCCCCATGCAGGTGAGGACCGTAAAAAGATATTGCCATGTCAGTGGGTCGAACGCCTTCCCCAGATGTAAAATGAGACAGGGCGCTCACGGGAACTGTCCCCTGGCTTGATCGTGTACATGAAAGAGACGACTAATGTTCAGGGAGGTACTACAGCCAGGAACAATGCCATTTTGATCAGTATGAACAAGCTCCGGGAGGATCTGGCAAATCTATCAGCGAGGATCTTTCTCAAGATTTTATAGTCTGCCCGAGAACGGGTAATGGCCCTATAAAACTTCAGTAGTGTGGGGTCTTTGTCTGGTTATGGGGGGAGATCATAAGGGACTCCTGAAGTGAATGTGTGTGCTCACCGGTACTCAAGGCAGCCTTGTACATTTTCGCAAGGAGGGGTGCCAGGAGTGAAGAAAAGGCACTGTAATATTCAAGAGATAGACCATCCAACTGCCGTGTTTTGTTCCGGGTGCGGTCCCAGATCACTTGCGCTACATCTTTAGTTGTGATTGTGGTATCTAGAGAAAAACTGGTGGAAGCAGGAATGCGCAGGAGAGTACTGTCCGCTAAGAACACATTGGAGTGACCCTCTGAGGCGTCGGGTAAATGGAGGAGTAGTATTCGTAAATGGATGCAGAATGTCACTTTGCGTACGGGTGGTAGCGCCAAAGAGAGGGACCACTTTGGTGATGGGGTAGATTAAGGATTCCTGTCTGATTAGCCAGGCCAGAAGTCTGCCAGATTTATCACCCTCCCTATGAACTTTGGCTGCATGAGCTGTGAAATTATAGTGTTGCAGGCATTCCAGGAGGGCTGCACAGGACATTTTCACATCAGTGAGTTGTGGAGCGAGTGCAGGATTTCCATCCACTGCTTTACCCAATCTAGCAAGGTGTTTCTTGGGGTCCACTATGTCCCTATCTAAGGTTTGACGGACTGCTACTATCTTTCGAATACAGATTCCTCTCCTCATCAGGATCAATATTATTGGATGTGATCCCCCTGCTCGTCTCGGAAGAGTGGGTCCTCCAAGCAATCCTGTGGGAGCTTCCACATGGGCGTTGGTGGATGTGGAGACGCCAACCTGAGGTCCATCCTGTGTGCGTCATGATCAGAAACAATGCGCCCCAGGTAATCCAAGTGCTGAACAAGGGATACCAGGGAAGCAGAACAAAGGAAATGTCAAGGCGCTCGCATAAATTGTGGGGTACTGAGTGAAATGCATAGAGCCGGGTCTCAGGGTTTTGAGACCGCCATGCATCTGTGAGTGACCAGTGACATACACAGTTCCAGAATTGATCCGTCTGCGCGTATGGGTTGAGCGGGGAAAAGGATGGTGGGATATGTCAAATCCGAAGTCAAGCATGCAGTTGTAATCCCCTCCCAGCACCCACATCAGCATGGTTCTCATGGGCAAGTGCGGCAGAGAGGGTGTCCCAAAGGCTCCCTGGTCTGTATTAGTGGCATAAATGCTTCAGATGAGAAGTGGCGGCCATCGAGGCGGCCCTGCAGGAGCATATACTTCCCTCTTTATTCATAGTTGTACCCATTTCCTGAAACGATTTCTCCGGGCCGGACTCAGACCAAGGCCCTCACGCATATGCCCACCCAACACCTGTGCAAGTGTTCCAGCTCCTCCCTCATGGTGTGAGTCTCCTGTAGGAGAATAAACTGTGCCTGTTGGTGTTTGATATATGAATAGATGGGAGAAGGTGGAGAGGTGTGGTGCAGCGGCCAGGGCAGCTGACTTCGGAACACAGGGTTCACGGTTCGATCCCCGGCTCCGGCGGCAGCTCAGCTCAGCACCATGTGACTCTGGGCAATAGCTCACTTAATTTCCACTACGGCCCCAGCGCCTTGAGACCCGTAAGGGTGAGTAGCTGCGCTATATAAAAACGGACTTACATTTTTTTACATTTACATAGAACACAGAGCTTTCTGGCAGTGTGCATTCCCAGAACATTTAAGGTAAGAAAGTGGACATCAGATATGGAGGCCATGACGCTGAGAGGATTCAACAAGCAGGGCATGAGGAGGGGGCCACCAAGGATAAATTCCAACCCAACATGCTACCCATCCCGCGTAAAACATAGAAGGCCTGCCCGCCAAGGCCGAGCATGTGTGGAAGGGGGAGCGAACAAGGGAAAATGTGACAAATTGTGAAAAGAAAAAATCCAATTTGAGGGCCTACTACTATCGGCGGTATGCCCAAACAAGGCATGTTCAGAAAACCTCTAGTGTAATGTGGGGGTGTGGCTAGGTTGCGGGGTGTAGTGTAGTCGCCATAGTGCCCTAAAGTAGAAGGGCTGAGTCATGCCGGGCCTGACAGAGACCGCCGGCGGCCCAGGGACCCACCACATGAGCTACGTGAGGAGTGGGTCACAGATATGGGAAATCAGCAGGATTGCCTGAAGAGGCCGAACGGGGAGAGCAGGCAGTGAAGGCCTTCACAGCTGCAGCCATGTTTACATTATCACCTCACAGTTCAATACAAACAAAATATGTGTCTCAGACTGCTGCGTAACCACAGAAGGAACACCTTTCAAATAAGATTGTCTGCTGTCTGAGGTGTTACCAATGAGGGAGTCTAAGAGTCCAATTGAGAGTCATCAGATGGGAGGGTGTCATCATCTGATATGAAGATATGGAGGCCTTTCTCATCATCTGTGGCTGTGGCAATGATTCCCAGAGTAGCTGCAACGTGCAGCGCTTGCCTGCGAACTTCGATGATCTGTTCTAAATTGTGGAATTTCGTTGGAGATGCCCGAGGTGCAGCCCCCGTGCATGATCTGTCCCGTCTCCAGCAACGCAACCTGGGTGGGTAAAAATGTAAAAAATGTAAATCCGTATTTGTAAAGCGCGAACTACTCACCCTTACGGGTCTCAAGGCGCTGGGGGCCGTCGTGGAAATTAAGTGAGCTATTGCCCAGAGTCACATGGTGCTGAGCTGACCTGCTGCCGGGGATCGAACCGTGAGCCCTGTGCTCCGAAGTCAGCTGCCCTGGCCGCTGCACCACACCTCTCCATCGTGGGTCCACCGCCTGTTCGGTGCGAGCCAAAGTTGACTCCCCCTTAGGGTCCATGAAGAAGATGGTGGCACCATCAGACTTTATCTTGAGGCAGGCTGGGAACAGCAACGAGTATTGCACCCCCAGTTGGTGGAGATGCCTCTTGTCCTCCAGGAAGGAGGAGCACTGGTGCTGGACTGCTCAGTGTGATCTGGAAATAGCATGATTATTTTGTCCTCTACCCGAAGTGGACCCGCCTGTCTGGCAGTGCAGAGGATAGAATCACGGTCCCTAAATGTAAGAGTTTAGCCAGCATGTGGTGGGGATTGGCCCCCAGTGGTGGATGCTGAGCTGGGATGCAATGAGCCCTCTCTAGGGAAAAGAAAGGGGTGGGATCCGATGGTGAAGCGAAAAATTTGAACTAGGATTCCAAGAACCGAGGGGGTCACAACCTTCAAACCCCTCCGGTAGCACTTGGATGCAAATGTTACTGCTACAACTGTGACCCTCCAGATCCTCCGCCCTGTCTTCGAGATGTTGAACACGGTCCTGCAAATCCAGGAATGCGGACTGGTTATCCGCCACCAGTGGTTGTAAGGTCGGAAATGTTTTCTCCCTTTCAGAGACTTTGTCCAAAAGCTTACGATGGTCATCACACAGGAAGCTTAATTCCACAGCTAAGGATCAAAGCCTGGTCTCCATGAAGACCCGGGAGTGTATTATGGCTGCCAACACCATGTCCAACTCATCAGAGGTAGAGAGAGATGAGGTGCCTTCCAGCAGCGTTGTGTCTGGGACAATGGAGTGTGGGTTTGCTGAAGACGACGGCGGGGCAGGAGTGGCGGAAGGAAGTCTACCCATGGTTGATGTTACCATAAGGTCAGGGTTATCAGCACTATGTGAGGTTCAGGGTAGTGGTAAGTGAAGGGCAGGAGGACCAAAGAGTGTAGGGACTAGAGGAGGAGGATAAGAAATGCTCACGCTGGTTCCCCTGGCAGCACAGAGTAAGCGCCTCACCGTACTGAGTGGACTCTGAAAGCAGGTGCAGGAGGGTTAAGACAACCACTGGAATAGCCCAATGGAGGCGTTACGGAGCTACAGACATGTCACGCATTGGCCCAAGTGAAGTGTCGGAGCTGTTCATGGGTTTATACCATTCCCCCGTGCCCCAATATAAGCACCTTCCAGGGGGGCCGAAGAGCAAAGGGCTTAGGTGCTCTCAACTGCATTGGTATGATGCACGGTGCTGGAGGTGATAGTTGCATGATGAGCTGGAGGGATGGTGAAAACCAGAGCATACCATGGCCCCTAAGGTAAAGGAGACCAGAGTCCTGGGGAGATGCCCAGTGGGCCAACAAGATGGTCAGTGGGGGTGGATAGCAAAAGTCAAAGTTCCACTGGCCTTCAACGTAATGTAGGTGCCTCTCACATGCCTTGGTTATGGCGCTGGAGTGGGGGTAGGGAGAGCAAGAGGGAGGGAGCCACCAAATACCCCCACGTGCTTCAGGGTGACTGCTCTGTTAGAATAGGCTTGCAAACGCTTGTGTGAGTACCCTATATAAGTTAGCATTTGCAGCACCATTTTCTGTTCAGACTCCAATGCCCTTAGCTGAGTTTCGTTTTTGCAAAAAAAAAAGAACTGTGCCAGCGCATAGCTTTCCCACTAGATAGAGGCCCTCTCCCACCTGTCTAGTAGTTTGATCACGGCTCGGGGTGTAACGGCCTTGGACTGTGCTGATTTGCGACGATACGAGAACAGAAACCTTTTTTTGTATTCCACATCCCAACTGCATCTGTCTGGAAAATTCCACTGTGGGCGTGTTCTTAACCGATCATGAAATGTACATAATGTATCTCTATGTTTGCTGATCTTTAGTTCCCTCTGTGCCACTCCTAGAGACTGTGCAGATGGGGCTCAACTCTGAGTGTATCTGAATAAACAATTATTGGCGTATATTCTCCACTGTCTTTCCGACTCTTCATTTGGTATGGAAGGCTGAGAGGTGGTCTACAGTGACCCGGGTGGCCCCAGGCAGGTCACTTCCTTCAGTTGGCGCCTGAACAGGGACTCCTTCGGGTTATTGATCCATCCCCTTTCCGCAGACGGAGGGGAGGACGAGGACATCGTAGGGTCAGACTGACGGCTCAGGGATCCCTGCACGAAGAGTTTCTGTTACTCACAGCTGCTACCTCTGTCCCGCCGGACGGTGCCTCGCCCAGTGGTCATCCTGACTGGGGTCCTGAACGGCGAACCCTGATGTAACTGTTTGGTCCGAAGAGTCGGCAGTGGAGAACTGGTTTCTTTGTACTTCGGATATCAGGCGAGTCTGTTTTGGTTTTATATGGATGTGGTACCACTGTGATTTGGTTTTGTTTTAGTATTTGGATTGGTTTGGTAAAAAGTGTTTGCAAATACTTTGCCAGGTCAAATATCGATTTATTTCTTATTCTTTTGCAATGCCTGGTTTCAGCAAGATTCAGAGTCTGTTTTGTGGTTGTTGTTCTACTGATGCCCGGTTGGCCGAATCCCAACCTGCACCTCCTGAGGGCAGTCCTAATTTTGATATGTATGTGAAACATGGCCTTGGCCCTATTATGTTTAGTACATTATAGCACAAATATACAAGGGACAATGCTGAGTTACAGTGGCCTTACACAGGCTCTTTTGATGAGCTAAAGATGAGTTTTTTGCAGGAACAATTGTTTAAAAGACGCAGTAGACAATCTATGTTTGACTCTCTTCGTACTTGGCAGAAGGAGGCCAAGCAAAGGAGATTGAAAATGGAAAAGGATGCTAGAAAGCAAGGTATTCAAACTCGTACACAAAAGGCCGTAGCTTACAATAAAGAAAAACAGGAGACAGGGATAGAACGTCTACTAGTTCCAATTGATATTTGGCGGCAGGTACATACCCAAGATCATGTTGCTGAGTTGGGTGGAACGTGGGACACGATTAAGGGTTGGGATAGAGATAGGAAGCCTGGAGATAAACCATGCGCTGAGTTACTTGGCTTGCCCGGCCGTATAATAGCATACATGCATACTCTTATTCCACTTAAGAAAGTTAGTTGGGATAGATTGACTGCCTGCAGGCAGAAGAAAGACGAGAGTGTGTCTGATTTTTTCACAAGGTTTGAGGAAACGTTTTTGGATTACAGTGGGCAGTATATGTCTACAGAAGGAGGAGTTAGTTTATTTGTTGATAGGTTTGTCATTAATCTCCTCCCCGAAATAATGTCCCGACTCCAGGCATCTGAAAGCACTTGATCTATGTCTTCTCCTTCTGTGATTTTAAATATGGCCCAATATTACGAGCATAGGGATAATGAAGAGAAAGACAAAAATGATAAAAAGCATAAAGATTTGAAGACCAAGGTATTATTGCAACAAGATTCACAAATAGAGGGACAAAGGGCTTTTATACATGAGGTCCAGCACAAATGCCCAAATGCAATATGAAAATTAGAGTTGTGCTGTTCCTAAATAATCTAGAGTGTAGCAATCTGCAAAAGACAGTAGGCTACAGAGTCTAAGAGATGGGAATCCATTTCTTTGGAATATAATGCCCTCACACACCCAGTTGGGTGTCATGCTTCATCATCGGGCTGCTCCTCGTCTGGCCGGCGCTGCAATGCCTGACGGGCTCCCAATGAGGGGCACTTTGGCGGAGATCTTTTTCCAAATAGCCGTTTGGTGCCGTGGGGGTGAGGGGCTTAGTGAGTGTAGATGAATGAGTGGTGTGTGATGTTTATGTGAATTAAAACAGGGTTGGGAGTACCAGCAAAAATAATTTTAATTGTGGGGTCTCCTACCCTGATTAAAATAAAAAGGAAAGGCGCAATGCTAAGTTAATGTCTCAGGTGTGGCGCTCTTCCGTGTGGTTGGTCAACATGTTTCTCGCCTATTCTACAAGTCTAGAGGCGATTCGTCAGGACCTAAAGTTAAAAAACTATCTACACTAAGGTGGACCGAAAAAACAATAATGAACTAATGATAGAGGTTTATGCCACCATGACTTACTCTGTCTAATGACTGGTAGTACTGGTTCTACCTATTATGGAGAGAAAATCACATATTAATGCATGATATCAAACCAATAATACGAGTATCAAACACTACTGTCCTGTTCCCTGTGTGTCTAATTCACAGCACACAGTGGTGAGGTGTTACAGGCATATATACACCAGGTGCCAAATGTTGTTGTGGTCACATTATGTCTCATGTATGTAGTGACCAAATCAGTGTATTAAAAACCCAAAACTGCAGAAAGAGCACAAGACTCACCCTATTTGGGATATACTACTGCTTCATCAATCCCCGGCAGGTCTAGATATGAGGAACTTCCCCATATACTAGAGGGGTATACAGATGAAGGGAACAGTTAAGAACTGCCAGCTTGCGAAGTTGATCGCGCTTAAATTAAATAAACTAGAGGATTTGATATGCCTCCTTAAAATGTATAGTAACATGCTCCTACATCACGCTATCTGTTACATGGAAAAGTGAACATATTTCAAGGGGAGTTCTTTAAAGTTGCCCAAATCATAAAAAGTCATAGTCCCTGTTATGATGGAAATACACAGGCTTCATAATTTTTTACCGAAGTTAGGTTAAGGAAATAAAAAATAAAAAAATAAAAAAGAGGGGGGGTAGGGAAGGTGCATCTACCTAGTTGACTGTGTTTAAAATGGCTGAGAAACCATTTAACAGGGGTTAGCAGTAGGGAACAACAACAGACCACCAAGGTTAACAAAGTACTCACGTTTGCGTAGTACGCAATATGTCCAGGGACCTACCCACTGCTGCCGGGACCGGGAGGTATGGTGTAGTGCGAAAGCCCGGTTTAAATACCTGCTACTCCTCCTCATCAACTCGTGATTGCTACCAGATGTTGCTGGACCGCTCGCGTGTGTGAGGGCAGTCATTGTGCTGGTCTCCACACTGCGGGCGCCAT
Source organism: Calotriton arnoldi (assembly GCA_963921515.1). Taxonomy (NCBI): domain Eukaryota; kingdom Metazoa; phylum Chordata; class Amphibia; order Caudata; family Salamandridae; genus Calotriton; species Calotriton arnoldi. The sequence goes on from CAWUFW010006077.1 coordinate 183,793, forward strand.
ATTGGAGTGGGTACGATAACTTGGGCCGCTGGTCAGATTCTACCTATAACTGCTCTGGAAACATCCTCGATTGGGTGCAGGGTTTGAGAGTTTGTTGAATTAGTAAAATTATTGAGGGATTTTACTGGTTGGCAACCAACATGAGTTTGGCGCTACCTCTGTTCTTGGTAAACAGAAAAGAAAAGAAAAATGGGGGCCATTTTGAAGTCTATGGAAAGTTTGGAGGCCATTTTGGAGTGGAGTAAAAGTCACACTAAGGCTTCATCATCATCTCCTAAACGGTGTCCCCAGTATGTAATATAACATGCAATGTGAATCTTAATGTACGGGTTCCAGTGAAGGTCAAAAAGTGTCAATGATGCAGTAATAAGATACTATTCCAAAGGAGTTTTAAGTGCGTAAAGCACTTCAAGGAATGTCTTCATTCAGTCCTTGTGTGTCAGAAGACAGACGATGCACCCATCTTTGTTCTTTGTAAAACAAAGCTTCTTTGCTGATTTTAGTGAATGTTTCAAGAATCACCCAACGGAAAGAGTCTGGTGAATGTTGGGTGTTAAAGAAGTGTGTGCACATTTTGGTATTCACTTTTTGACACCGGAAATTACTGCGATGTTCCGTGATTCTCACTTTGACCGGACGTGTGGTCATCCCTATGTATCTGAGATTACAAGGGCACGTAATCATATAAATGCAATTTGTCGTATTACAATTAGTGTGCTTACGCAATTCCCATGTGAAGGTTGCATTGAAGATGATATTCTTAGTCACAGCTGTGAGGGCGCAAACTGTGCAAGTGCTGCACGGGTAGTGACCCTGAGCAGGCGGAAGATCCCACAGCTGTCTTTGTGTGTTAACCGTTCGTGTCTTAGCCCTCGTGTGGATCAGTATGTCTTTCAAATTACTTGATCGTGTGAAAGCAAAGTGTGGTTGTTCAAGGGTCATGCTCCCAGTATTTAATATGCCCCAATGTTTCTTGATAACATTGTTTATCCTATTGGAGGCTGGAGTGTATGTCGTTACACATGTCAAGGTCTCTGTTTGTGCTTTTTGTCTAGGTTCTAATAGAGCCTCCCTGTTATTGTTTCTTGCACATTTTTTTGAAAGGGCAATACTGCGTATGGGATATTCACGATGTGTAAGACTTTTTGCCAATGTTTCTGCTTCTGTTTTATAGTCCTCCACTTGACTACAGTTTCTGCGGAGTCTCAGAAACTGTCCCACTGGAAGATTCTCTTTAAGGGCACGCGGATGGCAACTACTGAACAGTAGAAGGCTGTTGCGAACCGTTGGCTTCCTATATATTGTTGTGCTCAAGGTACCATTATCTAGCCTTATCAAGAGATCAAGGAACGGTATTTGGTTGTCTGAAATGGAGCTTGTGAATCTGAGGTATGGATTCAAGGTGTTAATCCACACGCAGAAATCATTACATGTATCCACATCGCCTCGCCAGAAGATGATTATATCATCTATAAACCGCTTCCAGAGGCATAGATTTTCATGGTATGGGTTAGAGTCGTTCAAAATGTATTCCTCCTCAAAAGAGGCCATGTATAAACAGGCTACACTAGGGGCCATGGTGCTCCCCATGGAAGTTCCCTGAGTCTGATGGTATAATTGACCTTTGAATTCGAAAAATTCTCGGTCAAAACCAGTGTTGCTAGTTCCAGAACGAACCTGCTGGGTGTGGGCGAGTTCCAGGCTGATTTGTTGAAGGCTTCCTCAATCACACCTAGAGTTGCCCTCTGCGGGATGTTTGTGTAGAGGGCTTCTACATCTAGGGTGACCAATAGACTGATGTTACTGGCATTGGGGAAGTTCGCTAGTAGACGTAGCACGTCTGCGGTGTCCTGTAGATATGAGGGTGTCTGTTTTACCAATGGCTGTAAGAAGTGATCGCAAAACTTGGACAAGGGTTCAAGTATTGAGTCTATCCCAGATACTATGGGACATCCTGGGACTGGTTGAACGCCCTTGTGGATTTTTGGCAGTGTATAAAAATATGGAGTTTTAGGATCCTTCTTGATCAAAAATTCGGCCTCCTTTTTGCTTAGCCAACCTTGGCTTTCTGCCGAGAAAACCATTGATGTTATGGTTTGGTGTAATCGTGTCCCGGGACTACTAGCGATAGGCGTGTAGTACTGCCGATTCTCTAATTGCTGTTGGCATTCAATGTCATAGTCACTGGTGGCCATTATCACAGTGACTCCCCTTTATCTGCCTGTTTGATGGTTATGGAGGTGTCATTGGCAAGAGAGTTAACAGCTGTCAACTCTTCATTAGAGATGTTTTTGAAATGTTTCTTAGTTGCACCACTCCCTAGATCTTTAAGTACGGCCTGTTCGAAGGTTAAAACTTCGTTGGGTACCATCCCATTGTTGGGAGTAAATGTCGAGGCATTATGTAAACCAGAATCGGTTTGCTGTGGTGTTGGTGTCTCATTAAAGAAGGCTTTGAGGCGTACCTTCCGAAAGAAATTTTGTAGTTCGCACTGTTCCTGGAACCTGTCTGTCCTGGGAGTTGGAACATACCCAAGTCCCTTTTCTAGGACTCTTGTCTCGATATCTGTCGGAAGAAAAAGAGGGAATCAGCAACAACAACAGAGAAGAGTTCAATGGCAGGAATCCAACCAGAATGTGGTGGAAACCCGGAGCCACACCAAAAGGAGACACTGATTGTTAATCTCTCTTAAAAGCAGTGGTAGTAGACATGGCGCTCTTAATGGCCCCTTCTGCTACCTGGATTCTCGCCAATAGCGCATCCGCTATTCTCTTAGCTGTGTTGATTATCAAGATCAAAAGATCCCTAGTACATTTCCACGACACCAGGGACCATTCTTTCTTGAATGTCCCATCTTCCAGGAATAGACGGGGAAAATTACGTACTATTAGGCCATTAGGTGCTATATTGGCCCTCAGATATTCCGTCATTAACGCGCCATGTAAGGTTATTTTTACCCATTCGCGTTTCAAAGAGGACAGGGATTGCCAGTCCTCAGACTGGCTCCCTGTGGTAGCGCTACTCTCTGTTCCTAAAATAGTATCTGGGATAGACTCAATACTTGAACCCTTGTCCAAGTTTTGCGATCACTTCTTACAGCCATTGGTAAAACAAACACCCTCATATCTACAGGACACCGCAGACGTGCTACGTCTACTAGCGAACTTCCCCAACGCCAGTAACATCAGTCTATTGGTCACCCTAGATGTAGAAGCCCTCTACACAAACATCCCGCAGAGGGCAACTCTAGGTGTGATTGAGGAAGCCTTCAACAAATCAGCCTGGAACTCGCCCACACCCAGCAGGTTCGTTCTGGAACTAGCAACACTGGTTTTGACCGAGAATTTTTTCGAATTCAAAGGTCAATTATACCATCAGACTCAGGGAACTTCCATGGGGAGCACCATGGCCCCTAGTGTAGCCTGTTTATACATGGCCTCTTTTGAGGAGGAATTCATTTTGAACGACTCTAACCCATACCATGAAAATCTATGCCTCTGGAAGCGGTTTATAGATGATATAATCATCTTCTGGCGAGGCGATGTGGATACATGTAATGATTTCTGCGTGTGGATTAACACCTTGAATCCATACCTCAGATTCACAAGCTCCATTTCAGACAACCAAATACCGTTCCTTGATCTCTTGATAAGGCTAGATAATGGTACCTTGAGCACAACAATATATAGGAAGCCAACGGATCGCAACAGCCTTCTACTGTTCAGTAGTTGCCATCCGCGTGCCCTTAAAGAGAATCTTCCAGTGGGACAGTTTCTGAGACTCCGCAGAAACTGTAGTCAAGTGGAGGACTATAAAACAGAAGCAGAATCATTGGCAAAAAATCTTACACATCGTGAATATCCCGCACGCAGTATTGCCCTTTCAAAAAACGTGCAAGAAACAATAACAGGGAGGCTCTATTAGAACCTAGACAAAAAGCACAAACAGAGACCTTGACATGTGTAACGACATACACTCCAGCCTCCAATAGGATAAAAAATGTTATCAAGAAACATTGGGGCATATTAAATACTGGGAGCATGACCCTTGAACAACCACGCTTTGCTTTCAAACGATCAAGGAATTTGAAAGACATACTGATCCACACGAGGCCTAAGACACGAACGGTTAACACACAAAGACAGCTGTGGGACCTTCCGCCTGTTCAGGGTCACTACCCGTGCAGCACTTGCAAAGTTTGCGCCCTCACAGCTGTGACTAAGAATATCATCTTCAATGCAACCTTCACATTGGAATTCCGTAAGCACACTAATTGTAATACGACAAATTGCATTTATATGATTACGTGCCCTTGTAATCTCAGATACATTGGGATGACCACACGTCCGGTCAAAGTGAGAATCACGGAACATCGCAGTAATTTCCGGTGTCAAAAAGTGAATACCAAAATGTGCACACACTTCTTTAACACCCAACATTCACCAGACTCTTTCCGTTGGGTGATTCTTGAAACATTCACTAAAATCAGCAAAGAAGCTTTGTTTTACAAAGAACAAAGATGGGTGCATCGTCTGTCTTCTGACACACAAGGACTGAATGAAGACATTACTTGGAGTGCTTTACGCACTTAAAACTCCTTTGGAATAGTATCTTATTACTGCATCATTGACACTTTTTGACCTTCACTGGAACCCGTACATTAAGATTCACATTGCATGTTATATTACATACTGGGGACACCGTTTAGAAGATGATGATGAAGCCTTAGTGTGACTTTTACTCAACTCCAAAATGGCCTCCAAACTTTCCATAGACTTCAAAATGGCCCCCATTTTTCTTTTCTTTTCTGTTTACCAAGAACAGAGGTAGCGCCAAACTCATGGTGGTCGCCAACCAGTAAAATCCCTCAATAATTTTACTAATTCAACAACCTCTCAAACCCTGCACCCAATCGAGGATGTTTCCAGAGCAGTTATAGGTAGAATCTGACCAGCGGCCCAAGTTATCGTACCCACTCCAATATGGCGCCCGCAGTGTGGAGACCAGCACAATGACTGCCCTCACACACGCGAGCGGTCCAGCAACAGCTGGTAGCAATCACGAGTTGATGAGGAGGAGTAGCAGGTATTTAAACCGGGCTTTCGCACTACACCATACCTCCCGGTCCCGGCAGCAGTGGGTAGGTCCCTGGACATATTGCGTACTACGCAAACGTGAGTACTTTGTTAACCTTGGTGGTCTGTTGTTGTTCCCTACTGCTAACCCCTGTTAAATGGTTTCTCAGCCATTTTAAACACAGTCAACTAGGTAGATGCACCTTCCCTACCCCCTCTTTTTTTCTTTTTTATTTCTTTAACCTAACTTCGGTAAAAAATATGAAGCCTGTGTATTTCCATCATAACAGGGACTATGACTTTTTATGATTTGGGCAACTTTAAAGAACTCCCCTTGAAATATGTTCACTTTTCCATGTAACAGATAGCGTGATGTAGGAGCATGTTACTATACATTTTAAGGAGGCATATCAAATCCTATAGTTTATTTAATTTAAGCGCGATCAACTTCGCAAGCTGGCAGTTCTTAACTGTTCCCTTCATCTGTATACCCCTCTAGTATATGGGGAAGTTCCTCATATCTTGACCTGCCGGGGATTGATGAAGCAGTAGTATATCCCAAATAGGGTGAGTCTTGTGCTCTTTCTGCAGTTTGGGGTTTTTAATACACTGATTTGGTCACTACATACATGAGGCATAATGTGACCACAACAACATTTGGCACCTGGTGTATATATGCCTGTAACACCTCACCACTGTGTGCTGTGAATTAGACACACAGGGAACAGGACAGTAGTGTTTGATACTCGTATTATTGGTTTGATATCATGCATTAATATGTGATTTTCTCTCCATAATAGGTAGAACCAGTACTACCAGTCATTAGACAGAGTAAGTCATGGTGGCATAAACCTCTATCATTAGTTCATTATTGTTTTTTCGGTCCACCTTAGTGTAGATAGTTTTTTAACTTTAGGTCCTGACGAATCGCCTCTAGACTTGTAGAATAGGCGAGAAACATGTTGACCAACCACACGGAAGAGCGCCACACCTGAGACATTAACTTAGCATTGCGCCTTTCCTTTTATTTTAATCAGGGTAGGAGACCCCACAATTAAAATTATTTTTGCTGGTACTCCCAACCCTGTTTTAATTCACATAAACATCACACACCACTCATTCATCTACACACACTAAGCCCCTCACCCCCACGGCACCAAACGGCTATTTGGAAAAAGATCTCCGCCAAAGTGCCCCTCATTGGGAGCCCGTCAGGCATTGCAGCGCCGGCCAGACGAGGAGCAGCCCAATGATGAAGCATGACACCCAACTGGGTGTGTGAGGGCATTATATTCCAAAGAAATGGATTCCCATCTCTTAGACTCTGTAGCCTACTGTCTTTTGCATATTACTACACTCTAGATTATTTAGGAACAGCACAACTCTAATTTTCATATTGCATTTGGGCATTTGTGCTGGACCTCATGTATAAAAGCCCTTTGTCCCTCTATTTGTGAATATTGATGAGCACGGGTCTCCCGTGGGACTCAATTTTGTGTTTCAATTTTGTGTTTTGGTGGGTAAATACTATATTTTGTCCCCCTACACTTTTTGTTGGCACAACCCATTCGGTTGGGTGTTTGCCACTTTTATTATCCCACCCACCCCTTGAAGCACACCTATATCCTCAGCATCATGGAGGAACAAGGACTTAGCTTCGGAGATGATCAAGCTGCAGAAATTCTACGAGCTCCCTCTATTTTAGGAACAGAGAGTAGCGCTGCCACAGGGAGCCAGTCTGAGGACTGGCAATCCCTGTCCTCTTTGAAACGCGAATGGGTAAAAATAACCTTACATGGCGCGTTAATGACGGATTATCTGAGGGCCAATATAGCACCTAATGGCCTAATAGTACGTAATTTTCCCCGTCTATTCCTGGAAGATGGGACATTCAAGAAAGAATGGTCCCTGGTGTCGTGGAAATGTACTAGGGATCTTTTGATCTTGATAATCAACACAGCTAAGAGAATAGCGGATGCGCTATTGGCGAGATCCAGGTAGCAGAAGGGGCCATTAAGAGCGCCATGTCTACTACCACTGCTTTTAAGCTCAAACTAACTGAGCTAAATAATGAAATAGCGGAACATAAAGAATACTTAATGAAGCAGAAAGTAACTAAGCTACAAAAAGACATTCGTAAGTTCGATAAGGAGAAGGTTTACCCATACCTTAAAACCGATTATGTTCCCCCAGATTCTAACAACACCTCTGATGCGAGCTCCAACTCGACTAGAAGAGTCTCATCCATTAATAGCGACTCAAGTACGGAAGAGTGGGGCTTTAACCAGCGTAGAAGGGGAGGCCGACAAGGCTTTGCAGGATTCCAAGTACCCCAATACCAGGGGCCTGGTTTCTGGCCATACCCCATGTACCCTCAAGGGCCCCTACAGTTTTACCCTACTGGCAACAACCAGCCTTTTTTAGAAAGAGGTTAGGGCAGAGGGCGCGGAAGAAAAAGAGGTAATCAGCAACAACAACAGAGAAGAGTTCAATGGCAGGAATCCAACCAGAATGTGGTCGAAACCCGGAGCCACACCAAAAGGAGACCCTGATTGTTAATCTCTCTCAAAGGACTCTGACAGATATCGAGACAAGAGACCTAGAAAAGGGACTTGGGTATGTTCCAACTCCCAGGACAGACAGGTTCCAGGAACAGTGCGAACTACAAAAATTATTTCGGAAGGTACGCCTCAAAGCCTTCTTTAATGAGACACCAACACCACAGCAAACCGATTCTGGTTTACATAATGCCTCGACATTTACTCCCAACAATGGGATGGTACCCAACAAAGTTTTAACCTTCGAACAGGCCGTACTTAAAGATCTAGGGAGTGGTGCAACTAAGAAACTTTTCAAAAACATCTCTAATGAAGAGTTGACGGCTGTTAACTCTCTTGCCAATGACACATCCATAACCATCAAACCGGCAGATAAAGGGGAGCCACTGTGATAATGGCCACCAGTGACTATGACATTGAATGCCAACGGCAATTAGAGAATCGGCAGTACTACACGCCTATCGCTGGTAGTCCCGGGACACGATTACACCAAACCATAACATCAATGGTTTTCTCGGCAGAAAGCCAAGGTTGGCTAAGCAAAAAGGAGGCGGAATTTTTGATCAAGAAGGATCCTAAAACTCCATATTTTTATACACTGCCAAAAATCCACAAGGGCGTTCAACCAGTCCCAGGACGTCCCATAGTATCTGGGATAGACTCAATACTTGAACCCTTGTCCAAGTTTTGCGATCACTTCTTACAGCCATTGGTAAAACAGACACCCTCATATCTACAGGACACCGCAGACGTGCTACGTCTACTAGCGAACTTCCCCAACGCCAGTAACATCAGTCTATTGGTCACCCTAGATGTAGAAGCCCTCTACACAAACATCCCGCAGAGGGCAACTCTAGGTGTGATTGAGGAAGCCTTCAACAAATCAGCCTGGAACTCGCCCACACCCAGCAGGTTCGTTCTGGAACTAGCAACACTGGTTTTGACCAAGAATTTTTTCGAATTCAAAGGTCAATTATACCATCAGACTCAGGGAACTTCCATGGGGAGCACCATGGCCCCTAGTGTAGCCTGTTTATACATGGCCTCTTTTGAGGAGGAATTCATTTTGAACGACTCTAACCCATACCATGAAAATCTATGCCTCTGGAAGCGGTTTATAGATGATATAATCATCTTCTGGCGAGGCGATGTGGATACATGTAATGATTTCTGCGTGTGGATTAACACCTTGAATCCATACCTCAGATTCACAAGCTCCATTTCAGACAACCAAATACCGTTCCTTGATCTCTTGATAAGGCTAGATAATGGTACCTTGAGCACAACAATATATAGGAAGCCAACGGATCGCAACAGCCTTCTACTGTTCAGTAGTTGCCATCCGCGTGCCCTTAAAGAGAATCTTCCAGTGGGACAGTTTCTGAGACTCCGCAGAAACTGTAGTCAAGTGGAGGACTATAAAACAGAAGCAGAATCATTGGCAAAAAATCTTACACATCGTGAATATCCCGCACGCAGTATTGCCCTTTCAAAAAACGTGCAAGAAACAATAACAGGGAGGCTCTATTAGAACCTAGACAAAAAGCACAAACAGAGACCTTGACATGTGTAACGACATACACTCCAGCCTCCAATAGGATAAAAAATGTTATCAAGAAACATTGGGACATATTAAATACTGGGAGCATGACCCTTGAACAACCACGCTTTGCTTTCAAACGATCAAGGAATTTGAAAGACATACTGATCCACACGAGGCCTAAGACACGAACGGTTAACACACAAAGACAGCTGTGGGACCTTCCGCCTGTTCAGGGTCACTACCCGTGCAGCACTTGCACAGTTTGCGCCCTCACAGCTGTGACTAAGAATATCATCTTCAATGCAACCTTCACATGGGAATTGCGTAAGCACACTAATTGTAATACGACAAATTGCATTTATATGATTACGTGCCCTTGTAATCTCAGATACATAGGGATGACCACACGTCCGGTCAAAGTGAGAATCACGGAACATCGCAGTAATTTCCGGTGTCAAAAAGTGAATACCAAAATGTGCACACACTTCTTTAACACCCAACATTCACCAGACTCTTTCCGTTGGGTGATTCTTGAAACATTCACTAAAATCAGCAAAGAAGCTTTGTTTTACAAAGAACAAAGATGGGTGCATCGTCTGTCTTCTGACACACAAGGACTGAATGAAGACATTACTTGGAGTGCTTTACGCACTTAAAACTCCTTTGGAATAGTATCTTATTACTGCATCATTGACACTTTTTGACCTTCACTGGAACCCGTACATTAAGATTCACATTGCATGTTATATTACATACTGGGGACACCGTTTAGGAGATGATGATGAAGCCTTAGTGTGACTTTTACTCCACTCCAAAATGGCCTCCAAACTTTCCATAGACTTCAAAATGGCCCCCATTTTTCTTTTCTTTTCTGTTTACCAAGAACAGAGGTAGCGCCAAACTCATGGTGGTCGCCAACCAGTAAAATCCCTCAATAATTTTACTAATTCAACAACCTCTCAAACCCTGCACCCAATCGAGGATGTTTCCAGAGCAGTTATAGGTAGAATCTGACCAGCGGCCCAAGTTATCGTACCCACTCCAATATGGCGCCCGCAGTGTGGAGACCAGCACAATGACTGCCCTCACACACGCGAGCGGTCCAGCAACAGCTGGTAGCAATCACGAGTTGATGAGGAGGAGTAGCAGGTATTTAAACCGGGCTTTCGCACTACACCATACCTCCCGGTCCCGGCAGCAGTGGGTAGGTCCCTGGACATATTGCGTACTACGCAAACGTGAGTACTTTGTTAACCTTGGTGGTCTGTTGTTGTTCCCTACTGCTAACCCCTGTTAAATGGTTTCTCAGCCATTTTAAACACAGTCAACTAGGTAGATGCACCTTCCCTACCCCCCTCTTTTTTATTTTTTATTTCTTTAACCTAACTTCGGTAAAAAATATGAAGCCTGTGTATTTCCATCATAACAGGGACTATGACTTTTTATGATTTGGGCAACTTTAAAGAACTCCCTTGAAATATGTTCACTTTTCCATGTAACAGATAGCGTGATGTAGGAGCATGTTACTATACATTTTAAGGAGGCATATCAAATCCTCTAGTTTATTTAATTTAAGCGCGATCAACTTCGCAAGCTGGCAGTTCTTAACTGTTCCCTTCATCTGTATACCCCTCTAGTATATGGGGAAGTTCCTCATATCTTGACCTGCCGGGGATTGATGAAGCAGTAGTATATCCCAAATAGGGTGAGTCTTGTGCTCTTTCTGCAGTTTGGGGTTTTTAATACACTGATTTGGTCACTACATACATGAGGCATAATGTGACCACAACAACATTTGGCACCTGGTGTATATATGCCTGTAACACCTCACCACTGTGTGCTGTGAATTAGACACACAGGGAACAGGACAGTAGTGTTTGATACTCGTATTATTGGTTTGATATCATGCATTAATATGTGATTTTCTCTCCATAATAGGTAGAACCAGTACTACCAGTCATTAGACAGAGTAAGTCATGGTGGCATAAACCTCTATCATTAGTTCATTATTGTTTTTTCGGTCCACCTTAGTGTAGATAGTTTTTTAACTTTAGGTCCTGACGAATCGCCTCTAGACTTGTAGAATAGGCGAGAAACTTGTTGACCAACCACACGGAAGAGCGCCACACCTGAGACATTAACTTAGCATTGCGCCTTTCCTTTTTATTTTAATCAGGGTAGGAGACCCCACAATTAAAATTATTTTTGCTGGTACTCCCAACCCTGTTTTAATTCACATAAACATCACACACCACTCATTCATCTACACACACTAAGCCCCTCACCCCCACGGCACCAAACGGCTATTTGGAAAAAGATCTCCGCCAAAGTGCCCCTCATTGGGAGCCCGTCAGGCATTGCAGCGCCGGCCAGACGAGGAGCAGCCCAATGATGAAGCATGACACCCAACTGGGTGTGTGAGGGCATTATATTCCAAAGAAATGGATTCCCATCTCTTAGACTCTGTAGCCTACTGTCTTTTGCATATTGCTACACTCTAGATTATTTAGGAACAGCACAACTCTAATTTTCATATTGCATTTGGGCATTTGTGCTGGACCTCATGTATAAAAGCCCTTTGTCCCTCTATTTGTGAATATTGATGAGCACGGGTCTCCCGTGGGACTCAATTTTGTGTTTCAATTTTGTGTTTTGGTGGGTAAATACTATATTTTGTCCCCCTACACTTTTGTTGGCACAACCCATTCGGTTGGGTGTTTGCCACTTTTATTATCCCACCCACCCCTTGAAGCACACCTATATCCTCAGCATCATGGAGGAACAAGGACTTAGCTTCGGAGATGATCAAGCTGCAGAAATTCTACGAGCTCCCTCTATTTTAGGAACAGAGAGTAGCGCTGCCACAGGGAGCCAGTCTGAGGACTGGCAATCCCTTTCCTCTTTGAAACGCGAATGGGTAAAAATAACCTTACATGGCGCGTTAATGACGGATTATCTGAGGGCCAATATAGCACCTAATGGCCTAATAGTACGTAATTTTCCCCGTCTATTCCTGGAAGATGGGACATTCAAGAAAGAATGGTCCCTGGTGTCGTGGAAATGTACTAGGGATCTTTTGATCTTGATAATCAACACAGCTAAGAGAATAGCGGATGCGCTATTGGCGAGATCCAGGTAGCAGAAGGGGCCATTAAGAGCGCCATGTCTACTACCACTGCTTTTAAGCTCAAACTAACTGAGCTAAATAATGAAATAGCGGAACATAAAGAATACTTAATGAAGCAGAAAGTAACTAAGCTACAAAAAGACATTCGTAAGTTCGATAAGGAGAAGGTTTACCCATACCTTAAAACCGATTATGTTCCCCCAGATTCTAACAACACCTCTGATGCGAGCTCCAACTCGACTAGAAGAGTCTCATCCATTAATAGCGACTCAAGTACGGAAGAGTGGGGCTTTAACCAGCGTAGAAGGGGAGGCCGACAAGGCTTTGCAGGATTCCAAGTACCCCAATACCAGGGGCCTGGTTTCTGGCCATACCCCATGTACCCTCAAGGGCCCCTACAGTTTTACCCTACTGGCAACAACCAGCCTTTTTTAGAAAGAGGTTGGGGCAGAGGGCGCGGAAGAAAAAGAGGGAATCAGCAACAACAACAGAGAAGAGTTCAATGGCAGGAATCCAACCAGAATGTGGTGGAAACCCGGAGCCACACCAAAAGGAGACCCTGATTGTTAATCTCTCTCAAAGGACTCTGACAGATATCGAGACAAGAGACCTAGAAAAGGGACTTGGGTATGTTCCAACTCCCAGGACAGACAGGTTCCAGGAACAGTGCGAACTACAAAAATTCTTTCGGAAGGTACGCCTCAAAGCCTTCTTTAATGAGACACCAACACCACAGCAAACCGATTCTGGTTTACATAATGAATCGACATTTACTCCCAACAATGGGATGGTACCCAACAAAGTTTTAACCTTCGAACAGGCCGTACTTAAAGATCTAGGGAGTGGTGCAACTAAGAAACTTTTCAAAAACATCTCAAATGAAGAGTTGACGGCTGTTAACTCTCTTGCCAATGACACATCCATAACCATCAAACCGGCAGATAAAGGGGGAGCCACTGTGATAATGGCCACCAGTGACTATGACATTGAATGCCAACGGCAATTAGAGAATCGGCAGTACTACACGCCTATCGCTGGTAGTCCCGGGACACGATTACACCAAACCATAACATCAATGGTTTTCTCGGCAGAAAGCCAAGGTTGGCTAAGCAAAAAGGAGGCGGAATTTTTGATCAAGAAGGATCCTAAAACTCCATATTTTTATACACTGCCAAAAATCCACAAGGGCGTTCAACCAGTCCCAAGACGTCCCATAGTATCTGGGATAGACTCAATACTTGAACCCTTGTCCAAGTTTTGCAATCACTTCTTACAGCCATTGGTAAAACAGACACCCTCATATCTACAGGACACCGCAGACGTGCTACGTCTACTAGCGAACTTCCCCAACGCCAGTAACATCAGTCTATTGGTCACCCTAGATGTAGAAGCCCTCTACACAAACATCCCGCAGAGGGCAACTCTAGGTGTGATTGAGGAAGCCTTCAACAAATCAGCCTGGAACTCGCCCACACCCAGCAGGTTCGTTCTGGAACTAGCAACACTGGTTTTGACCGAGAATTTTTTCGAATTCAAAGGTCAATTATACCATCAGACTCAGGGAACTTCCATGGGGAGCACCATGGCCCCTAATGTAGCCTGTTTATACATGGCCTCTTTTGAGGAGGAATTCATTTTGAACGACTCTAACCCATACCATGAAAATCTATGCCTCTGGAATCGGTTTATAGATGATATAATCATCTTCTGGCGAGGCGATGTGGATACATGTAATGATTTCTGCGTGTGGATTAACACCTTGAATCCATACCTCAGATTCACAAGCTCCATTTCAGACAACCAAATACCGTTCCTTGATCTCTTGATAAGGCTAGATAATGGTACCTTGAGCACAACAATATATAGGAAGCCAACGGATCGCAACAGCCTTCTACTGTTCAGTAGTTGCCATCCGCGTGCCCTTAAAGAGAATCTTCCAGTGGGACAGTTTCTGAGACTCCGCAGAAACTGTAGTCAAGTGGAGGACTATAAAACAGAAGCAGAATCATTGGCAAAAAATCTTACACATCGTGAATATCCCGCACGCAGTATTGCCCTTTCAAAAAAACGTGCAAGAAACAATAACAGGGAGGCTCTATTAGAACCTAGACAAAAAGCACAAACAGAGACCTTGACATGTGTAACGACATACACTCCAGCCTCCAATAGGATAAAAAATGTTATCAAGAAACATTGGGGCATATTAAATACTGGGAGCATGACCCTTGAACAACCACGCTTTGCTTTCAAACGATCAAGGAATTTGAAAGACATACTGATCCACACGAGACCTAAGACACGAACGGTTAACACACAAAGACAACTGTGGGACCTTCCGCCTGTTCAGGGTCACTACCCGTGCAGCACTTGCACAGTTTGCGCCCTCACAGCTGTGACTAAGAATATCATCTTCAATGCAACCTTCACATGGGAATTGCGTAAGCACACTAATTGTAATACGACAAATTGCATTTATATGATTACGTGCCCTTGTAATCTCAGATACATAGGGATGACCACACGTCCGGTCAAAGTGAGAATCACGGAACATCGCAGTAATTTCCGGTGTCAAAAAGTGAATACCAAAATGTGCACACACTTCTTTAACACCCAACATTCACCAGACTCTTTCCGTTGGGTGATTCTTGAAACATTCACTAAAATCAGCAAAGAAGCTTTGTTTTACAAAGAACAAAGATGGGTGCATCGTCTGTCTTCTGACACACAAGGACTGAATGAAGACATTACTTGGAGTGCTTTACGCACTTAAAACTCCTTTGGAATAGTATCTTATTACTGCATCATTGACACTTTTTGACCTTCACTGGAACCCGTACATTAAGATTCACATTGCATGTTATATTACATACTGGGGACACCGTTTAGGAGATGATGATGAAGCCTTAGTGTGACTTTTACTCCACTCCAAAATGGCCTCCAAACTTTCCATAGACTTCAAAATGGCCCCCATTTTTCTTTTCTTTTCTGTTTACCAAGAACAGAGGTAGCGCCAAACTCATGGTGGTCGCCAACCAGTAAAATCCCTCAATAATTTTACTAATTCAACAACCTCTCAAACCCTGCACCCAATCGAGGATGTTTCCAGAGCAGTTATAGGTAGAATCTGACCAGCGGCCCAAGTTATCGTACCCACTCCAATATGGCGCCCGCAGTGTGGAGACCAGCACAATGACTGCCCTCACACACGCGAGCGGTCCAGCAACAGCTGGTAGCAATCACGAGTTGATGAGGAGGAGTAGCAGGTATTTAAACCGGGCTTTCGCACTACACCATACCTCCCGGTCCCGGCAGCAGTGGGTAGGTCCCTGGACATATTGCGTACTACGCAAACGTGAGTACTTTGTTAACCTTGGTGGTCTGTTGTTGTTCCCTACTGCTAACCCCTGTTAAATGGTTTCTCAGCCATTTTAAACACAGTCAACTAGGTAGATGCACCTTCCCTACCCCCCTCTTTTTATTTTTTATTTCTTTAACCTAACTTCGGTAAAAAATATGAAGCCTGTGTATTTCCATCATAACAGGGACTATGACTTTTTATGATTTGGGCAACTTTAAAGAACTCCCCTTGAAATATGTTCACTTTTCCATGTAACAGATAGCGTGATGTAGGAGCATGTTACTATACATTTTAAGGAGGCATATCAAATCCTCTAGTTTATTTAATTTAAGCGCGATCAACTTCGCAAGCTGGCAGTTCTTAACTGTTCCCTTCATCTGTATACCCCTCTAGTATATGGGGAAGTTCCTCATATCTTGACCTGCCGGGGATTGATGAAGACGTAGTATATCCCAAATAGGGTGAGTCTTGTGCTCTTTCTGCAGTTTGGGGTTTTTAATACACTGATTTGGTCACTACATACATGAGGCATAATGTGACCACAACAACATTTGGCACCTGGTGTATATATGCCTGTAACACCTCACCACTGTGTGCTGTGAATTAGACACACAGGGAACAGGACAGTAGTGTTTGATACTCGTATTATTGGTTTGATATCATGCATTAATATGTGATTTTCTCTCCATAATAGGTAGAACCAGTACTACCAGTCATTAGACAGAGTAAGTCATGGTGGCATAAACCTCTATCATTAGTTCATTATTGTTTTTTCGGTCCACCTTAGTGTAGATAGTTTTTTAACTTTAGGTCCTGACGAATCGCCTCTAGACTTGTAGAATAGGCGAGAAACATGTTGACCAACCACACGGAAGAGCGCCACACCTGAGACATTAACTTAGCATTGCGCCTTTCCTTTTTATTTTAATCAGGGTAGGAGACCCCACAATTAAAATTATTTTTGCTGGTACTCCCAACCCTGTTTTAATTCACATAAACATCACACACCACTCATTCATCTACACACACTAAGCCCCTCACCCCCACGGCACCAAACGGCTATTTGGAAAAAGATCTCCGCCAAAGTGCCCCTCATTGGGAGCCCGTCAGGCATTGCAGCGCCAGCCAGACGAGGAGCAGCCCAATGATGAAGCATGACACCCAACTGGGTGTGTGAGGGCATTATATTCC
Source organism: Calotriton arnoldi (assembly GCA_963921515.1). Classification (NCBI taxonomy): domain Eukaryota; kingdom Metazoa; phylum Chordata; class Amphibia; order Caudata; family Salamandridae; genus Calotriton; species Calotriton arnoldi. The sequence continues at coordinate 200,645 of CAWUFW010006077.1, forward strand.
AAAGAAATGGATTCCCATCTCTTAGACTCTGTAGCCTACTGTCTTTTGCATATTGCTACACTCTAGATTATTTAGGAACAGCACAACTCTAATTTTCATATTGCATTTGGGCATTTGTGCTGGACCTCATGTATAAAAGCCCTTTGTCCCTCTATTTGTGAATATTGATGAGCACGGGTCTCCCGTGGGACTCAATTTTGTGTTTCAATTTTGTGTTTTGGTGGGTAAATACTATATTTTGTCCCCCTACACTTTTTGTTGGCACAACCCATTCGGTTGGGTGTTTGCCACTTTTATTATCCCACCCACCCCTTGAAGCACACCTATATCCTCAGCATCATGGAGGAACAAGGACTTAGCTTCGGAGATGATCAAGCTGCAGAAATTCTACGAGCTCCCTCTATTTTAGGAACAGAGAGTAGCGCTGCCACAGGGAGCCAGTCTGAGGACTGGCAATCCCTGTCCTCTTTGAAACGCGAATGGGTAAAAATAACCTTACATGGCGCGTTAATGACGGATTATCTGAGGGCCAATATAGCACCTAATGGCCTAATAGTACGTAATTTTCCCCGTCTATTCCTGGAAGATGGGACATTCAAGAAAGAATGGTCCCTGGTGTCGTGGAAATGTACTAGGGATCTTTTGATCTTGATAATCAACACAGCTAAGAGAATAGCGGATGCGCTATTGGCGAGATCCAGGTAGCAGAAGGGGCCATTAAGAGCGCCATGTCTACTACCACTGCTTTTAAGCTCAAACTAACTGAGCTAAATAATGAAATAGCGGAACATAAAGAATACTTAATGAAGCAGAAAGTAACTAAGCTACAAAAAGACATTCGTAAGTTCGATAAGGAGAAGGTTTACCCATACCTTAAAACCGATTATGTTCCCCCAGATTCTAACAACACCTCTGATGCGAGCTCCAACTCGACTAGAAGAGTCTCATCCATTAATAGCGACTCAAGTACGGAAGAGTGGGGCTTTAACCAGCGTAGAAGGGGAGGCCGACAAGGCTTTGCAGGATTCCAAGTACCCCAATACCAGGGGCCTGGTTTCTGGCCATACCCCATGTACCCTCAAGGGCCCCTACAGTTTTACCCTACTGGCAACAACCAGCCTTTTTTAGAAAGAGGTTGGGGCAGAGGGCGCGGAAGAAAAAGAGGGAATCAGCAACAACAACAGAGAAGAGTTCAATGGCAGGAATCCAACCAGAATGTGGTGGAAACCCGGAGCCACACCAAAAGGAGACCCTGATTGTTAATCTCTCTCAAAGGACTCTGACAGATATCGAGACAAGAGACCTAGAAAAGGGACTTGGGTATGTTCCAACTCCCAGGACAGACAGGTTCCAGGAACAGTGCGAACTACAAAAATTCTTTCGGAAGGTACGCCTCAAAGCCTTCTTTAATGAGACACCAACACCACAGCAAACCGATTCTGGTTTACATAATGCCTCGACATTTACTCCCAACAATGGGATGGTACCCAACAAAGTTTTAACCTTCGAACAGGCCGTACTTAAAGATCTAGGGAGTGGTGCAACTAAGAAACTTTTCAAAAACATCTCTAATGAAGAGTTGACGGCTGTTAACTCTCTTGCCAATGACACATCCATAACCATCAAACCGGCAGATAAAGGGGGAGCCACTGTGATAATGGCCACCAGTGACTATGACATTGAATGCCAACGGCAATTAGAGAATCGGCAGTACTACACGCCTATCGCTGGTAGTCCCGGGACACGATTACACCAAACCATAACATCAATGGTTTTCTCGGCAGAAAGCCAAGGTTGGCTAAGCAAAAAGGAGGCGGAATTTTTGATCAAGAAGGATCCTAAAACTCCATATTTTTATACACTGCCAAAAATCCACAAGGGCGTTCAACCAGTCCCAAGACGTCCCATAGTATCTGGGATAGACTCAATACTTGAACCCTTGTCCAAGTTTTGCAATCACTTCTTACAGCCATTGGTAAAACAGACACCCTCATATCTACAGGACACCGCAGACGTGCTACGTCTACTAGCGAACTTCCCCAACGCCAGTAACATCAGTCTATTGGTCACCCTAGATGTAGAAGCCCTCTACACAAACATCCCGCAGAGGGCAACTCTAGGTGTGATTGAGGAAGCCTTCAACAAATCAGCCTGGAACTCGCCCACACCCAGCAGGTTCGTTCTGGAACTAGCAACACTGGTTTTGACCGAGAATTTTTTCGAATTCAAAGGTCAATTATACCATCAGACTCAGGGAACTTCCATGGGGAGCACCATGGCCCCTAGTGTAGCCTGTTTATACATGGCCTCTTTTGAGGAGGAATTCATTTTGAACGACTCTAACCCATACCATGAAAATCTATGCCTCTGGAAGCGGTTTATAGATGATATAATCATCTTCTGGCGAGGCGATGTGGATACATGTAATGATTTCTGCGTGTGGATTAACACCTATAATCCATACCTCAGATTCACAAGCTCCATTTCAGACAACCAAATACCGTTCCTTGATCTCTTGATAAGGCTAGATAATGGTACCTTGAGCACAACAATATATAGGAAGCCAACGGATCGCAACAGCCTTCTACTGTTCAGTAGTTGCCATCCGCGTGCCCTTAAAGAGAATCTTCCAGTGGGACAGTTTCTGAGACTCCGCAGAAACTGTAGTCAAGTGGAGGACTATAAAACAGAAGCAGAAACATTGGCAAAAAATCTTACACATCGTGAATATCCCGCACGCAGTATTGCCCTTTCAAAAAACGTGCAAGAAACAATAACAGGGAGGCTCTATTAGAACCTAGACAAAAAGCACAAACAGAGACCTTGACATGTGTAACGACATACACTCCAGCCTCCAATAGGATAAAAAATGTTATCAAGAAACATTGGGGCATATTAAATACTGGGAGCATGACCCTTGAACAACCACGCTTTGCTTTCAAACGATCAAGGAATTTGAAAGACATACTGATCCACACGAGGCCTAAGACACGAACGGTTAACACACAAAGACAGCTGTGGGACCTTCCGCCTGTTCAGGGTCACTACCCGTGCAGCACTTGCACAGTTTGCGCCCTCACAGCTGTGACTAAGAATATCATCTTCAATGCAACCTTCACATGGGAATTGCGTAAGCACACTAATTGTAATACGACAAATTGCATTTATATGATTACGTGCCCTTGTAATCTCAGATACATAGGGATGACCACACGTCCGGTCAGAGTGAGAATCACGGAACATCGCAGTAATTTCCGGTGTCAAAAAGTGAATACCAAAATGTGCACACACTTCTTTAACACCCAACATTCACCAGACTCTTTCCGTTGGGTGATTCTTGAAACATTCACTAAAATCAGCAAAGAAGCTTTGTTTTACAAAGAACAAAGATGGGTGCATCGTCTGTCTTCTGACACACAAGGACTGAATGAAGACATTACTTGGAGTGCTTTACGCACTTAAAACTCCTTTGGAATAGTATCTTATTACTGCATCATTGACACTTTTTGACCTTCACTGGAACCCGTACATTAAGATTCACATTGCATGTTATATTACATACTGGGGACACCGTTTAGGAGATGATGATGAAGCCTTAGTGTGACTTTTACTCCACTCCAAAATGGCCTCCAAACTTTCCATAGACTTCAATATGGCCCCCATTTTTCTTTTCTTTTCTGTTTACCAAGAACAGAGGTAGCGCCAAACTCATGGTGGTCGCCAACCAGTAAAATCCCTCAATAATTTTACTAATTCAACAACCTCTCAAACCCTGCACCCAATCGAGGATGTTTCCAGAGCAGTTATAGGTAGAATCTGACCAGCGGCCCAAGTTATCGTACCCACTCCAATATGGCGCCCGCAGTGTGGAGACCAGCACAATGACTGCCCTCACACACGCGAGCGGTCCAGCAACAGCTGGTAGCAATCACGAGTTGATGAGGAGGAGTAGCAGGTATTTAAACCGGGCTTTCGCACTACACCATACCTCCCGGTCCCGGCAGCAGTGGGTAGGTCCCTGGACATATTGCGTACTACGCAAACGTGAGTACTTTGTTAACCTTGGTGGTCTGTTGTTGTTCCCTACTGCTAACCCCTGTTAAATGGTTTCTCAGCCATTTTAAACACAGTCAACTAGGTAGATGCACCTTCCCTACCCCCCCTCTTTTTTCTTTTTTATTTCTTTAACCTAACTTCGGTAAAAAATATGAAGTCTGTGTATTTCCATCATAACAGGGACTATGACTTTTTATGATTTGGGCAACTTTAAAGAACTCCCCTTGAAATATGTTCACTTTTCCATGTAACAGATAGCGTGATGTAGGAGCATGTTACTATACATTTTAAGGAGGCATATCAAATCCTCTAGTTTATTTAATTTAAGCGCGATCAACTTCGCAAGCTGGCAGTTCTTAACTGTTCCCTTCATCTGTATACCCCTCTAGTATATGGGGAAGTTCCTCATATCTAGACCTGCCGGGGATTGATGAAGCAGTAGTATATCCCAAATAGGGTGAGTCTTGTGCTCTTTCTGCAGTTTTGGGTTTTTAATACACTGATTTGGTCACTACATACATGAGGCATAATGTGACCACAACAACATTTGGCACCTGGTGTATATTTCCCTGTAACACCTCACCACTGTGTGCTGTGAATTAGACACACAGGGAACAGGACAGTAGTGTTTGATACTCGTATTATTGGTTTGATATCATGCATTAATATGTGATTTTCTCTCCATAATAGGTAGAACCAGTACTACCAGTCATTAGACAGAGTAAGTCATGGTGGCATAAACCTCTATCATTAGTTCATTATTGTTTTTTCGGTCCACCTTAGTGTAGATAGTTTTTTAACTTTAGGTCCTGACGAATCGCCTCTAGACTTGTAGAATAGGCGAGAAACATGTTGACCAACCACACGGAAGAGTGCCACACCTGAGACATTAACTTAGCATTGCGCCTTTCCTTTTTATTTTAATCAGGGTAGGAGACCCCACAATTAAAATTATTTTTGCTGGTACTCCCAACCCTGTTTTAATTCACATAAACATCACACACCACTCATTCATCTACACTCACTAAGCCCCTCACCCCCACGGCACCAAACGGCTATTTGGAAAAAGATCTCCGCCAAAGTGCCCCTCATTGGGAGCCCGTCAGGCATTGCAGCGCCGGCCAGATGAGGAGCAGCCAAATGATGAAGCATGACACCCAACTGGGTGTGTGAGGGCATTATATTCCAAAGAAATGGATTCCCATCTCTTAGACTCTGTAGCCTACTGTCTTTTGCATATTGCTACACTCTAGATTATTTAGGAACAGCACAACTCTAATTTTCATATTGCATTTGGGCATTTGTGCTGGACCTCATGTATAAAAGCCCTTTGTCCCTCTATTTGTGAATATTGATGAGCACGGGTCTCCCGTGGGACTCAATTTTGTGTTTCAATTTTGTGTTTTGGTGGGTAAATACTATATTTTGTCCCCCTACACTTTTTGTTGGCACAACCCATTCGGTTGGGTGTTTGCCACTTTTATTATCCCACCCACCCCTTGAAGCACACCTATATCCTCAGCATCATGGAGGAACAAGGACTTAGCTTCGGAGATGATCAAGCTGCAGAAATTCTACGAGCTCCCTCTATTTTAGGAACAGAGAGTAGCGCTGCCACAGGGAGCCAGTCTGAGGACTGGCAATCCCTGTCCTCTTTGAAACGCGAATGGGTAAAAATAACCTTACATGGCGCGTTAATGACGGATTATCTGAGGGCCAATATAGCACCTAATGGCCTAATAGTACGTAATTTTCCCCGTCTATTCCTGGAAGATGGGACATTCAAGAAAGAATGGTCCCTGGTGTCGTGGAAATGTACTAGGGATCTTTTGATCTTGATAATCAACACAGCTAAGAGAATAGCGGATGCGCTATTGGCGAGAATCCAGGTGGCAGAAGGGGCCATTAAGAGCGCCATGTCTACTACCACTGCTTTTAAGCTCAAACTAACTGAGTTAAATAATGAAATAGCGGAACATAAAGAATACTTAATGAAGCAGAAAGTAACTAAGCTACAAAAAGACATTCGTAAGTTCGATAAGGAGAAGGTTTACCCATACCTTAAAACCGATTATGTTCCCCCAGATTCTAACAACACCTCTGATGCGAGCTCCAAATCGACTAGAAGAGGCTCATCCATTAATAGCGACTCAAGTACGGAAGAGTGGGGCTTTAACCAGCGTAGAAGGGGAGGCCGACAAGGCTTTGCAGGATTCCAAGTACCCCAATACCAGGGGCCTGGTTTCTGGCCATACCCCCATGTACCCTCAAGGGCCCCTACAGTTTTACCCTACTGGCAACAACCAGCCTTTTTTAGAAAGAGGTTGGGGCAGAGGGCGCGGAAGAAAAAGAGGGAATCAGCAACAACAACAGAGAAGAGTTCAATGGCAGGAATCCAACCAGAATGTGGTGGAAACCCGGAGCCACACCAAAAGGAGACCCTGATTGTTAATCTCTCTCAAAGGACTCTGACAGATATCGAGACAAGAGACCTAGAAAAGGGACTTGGGTATGTTCCAACTCCCAGGACAGACAGGTTCCAGGAACAGTGCGAACTACAAAAATTATTTCGGAAGGTACGCCTCAAAGCCTTCTTTAATGAGACACCAACACCACAGCAAACCGATTCTGGTTTACATAATGCCTCGACATTTACTCCCAACAATGGGATGGTACCCAACAAAGTTTTAACCTTCGAACAGGCCGTACTTAAAGATCTAGGGAGTGGTGCAACTAAGAAACTTTTCAAAAACATCTCTAATGAAGAGTTGACGGCTGTTAACTCTCTTGCCAATGACACCTCCATAACCATCAAACAGGCAGATAAAGGGGGAGCCACTGTAATAATGGCCACCAGTGACTATGACATTGAATGCCAACGGCAATTAGAGAATCAGCAGTACTACACGCCTATCGCTAGTAGTCCCGGGACACGATTACACCAAACCATAACATCAATGGTTTTCTCGGCAGAAAGCCAAGGTTGGCTAAGCAAAAAGGAGGCGGAATTTTTGATCAAGAAGGATCCTAAAACTCCATATTTTTATACACTGCCAAAAATCCACAAGGGCGTTCAACCAGTCCCAGGACGTCCCATAGTATCTGGGATAGACTCAATACTTGAACCCTTGTCCAAGTTTTGCGATCACTTCTTACAGCCATTGGTAAAACAGACACCCTCATATCTACAGGACACCGCAGACGTGCTACGTCTACTAGCGAACTTCCCCAATGCCAGTAACATCAGTCTATTGGTCACCCTAGATGTAGAAGCCCTCTACACAAACATCCCGCAGAGGGCAACTCTAGGTGTGATTGAGGAAGCCTTCAACAAATCAGCCTGGAACTCGCCCACACCCAGCAGGTTCGTTCTGGAACTAGCAACACTGGTTTTGACCGAGAATTTTTCGAATTCAAAGGTCAATTATACCATCAGACTCAGGGAACTTCCATGGGGAGCACCATGGCCCCTAGTGTAGCCTGTTTATACATGGCCTCTTTTGAGGAGGAATTCATTTTGAACGACTCTAACCCATACCATGAAAATCTATGCCTCTGGAAGCGGTTTATAGATGATATAATCATCTTCTGGCGAGGCGATGTGGATACATGTAATGATTTCTGCGTGTGGATTAACACCTTGAATCCATACCTCAAATTCACAAGCTCCATTTCAGACAACCAAATACTGTTCCTTGATCTCTTGATAAGGCTAGATAATGGTACCTTGAGCACAACAATATATAGGAAGCCAACGGATCGCAACAGCCTTCTACTGTTCAGTAGTTGCCATCCGTGTGCCCTTAAAGAGAATCTTTCCAGTGGGACAGTTTCTGAGACTCCGCAGAAACTGTAGTCAAGTGGAGGACTATAAAACAGAAGCAGAAACATTGGCAAAAAATCTTACACATCGTGAATATCCCGCACGCAGTATTGCCCTTTCAAAAAACGTGCAAGAAACAATAACAGGGAGGCTCTATTATAACCTAGACAAAAAGCACAAACAGAGACCTTGACATGTGTAACGACATACACTCCAGCCTCCAATAGGATAAAAAATGTTATCAAGAAACATTGGGGCATATTAAATACTGGGAGCATGACCCTTGAACAACCACGCTTTGCTTTCAAACGATCAAGGAATTTGAAAGACATACTGATCCACACGAGGCCTAAGACACGAACGGTTAACACACAAAGACAGCTGTGGGACCTTCCGCCTGTTCAGGGTCACTACCCGTGCAGCACTTGCACAGTTTGCGCCCTCACAGCTGTGACTAAGAATATCATCTTCAATGCAACCTTCACATGGGAATTGCGTAAGCACACTAATTGTAATACGACAAATTGCATTTATATGATTACGTGCCCTTGTAATCTCAGATACATAGGGATGACCACACGTCCGGTCAAAGTGAGAATCACGGAACATCGCAGTAATTTCCGGTGTCAAAAAGTGAATACCGAAATGTGCACACACTTCTTTAACACCCAACATTCACCAGACTCTTTCCGTTGGGTGATTCTTGAAACATTCACTAAAATCAGCAAAGAAGCTTTGTTTTACAAAGAACAAAGATGGGTGCATCGTCTGTCTTATGACACACAAGGACTGAATGAAGACATTACTTGGAGTGCTTTACGCACTTAAAACTCCTTTGGAATAGTATCTTATTACTGCATCATTGACACTTTTTGACCTTCACTGGAACCCGTACATTAAGATTCACATTGCATGTTATATTACATACTGGGGACACCGTTTAGGAGAAGATGATGAAGCCTTAGTGTGACTTTTACACCACTCAAAAATGGCCTCCAAACTTTCCATAGACTTCAAAATGGCCCCGGTTTTCTTTTCTTTTCTGTTTACCAAGAACAGAGGTAGCACCAAACTCATGGTGGTCGCCAACCAGTAAAATCCCTCAATAATTTTACTAATTCAACAACCTCTCAAACCCTGCACCCAATCGAGGATGTTTCCAGAGCAGTTATAGGTAGAATCTGACCAACGGCCCAAGTTATCGTACCCACTCCAATATGGCGCCCGCAGTGTGGAGACCAGCACAATGACTGCCCTCACACACGCGAGCGGTCCAGCAACAGCTGGTAGCAATCACGAGTTGATGAGGAGGAGTAGCAGGTATTTAAACCGGGCTTTCGCACTACACCATACCTCCCGGTCCCGGCAGCAGTGGGTAGGTCCCTGGACATATTGCGCACTACGCAAACGTGAGTACTTTGTTAACCTTGGTGGTCTGTTGTTGTTCCCTACTGCTAACCCCTGTTAAATGGTTTCTCAGCCATTTTAAACACAGTCAACTAGGTAGATGCACCTTCCCTACCCCCCCTCTTTTTTATTTTTTTATTTTTTATTTCCTTAACCTAACTTCGGTAAAAAAATATGAAGCCTGTGTATTTCCATCATAACAGGGACTATGACTTTTTATGATTTGGGCAACTTTAAAGAACTCCCTTGAAATATGTTCACTTTTCCATGTAACAGATAGCGTGATGTAGGAGCATGTTACTATACATTTTAAGGAGGCATATCAAATCCTCTAGTTTATTTAATTTAAGCGCGATCAACTTCGCAAGCTGGCAGTTCTTAACTGTTCCCTTCATCTGTATACCCCTCTAGTATATGGGGAAGTTCCTCATATCTTGACCTGCCGGGGATTGATGAAGCAGTAGTATATCCCAAATAGGGTGAGTCTTGTGCTCTTTCTGCAGTTTTGGGTTTTTAATACACTGATTTGGTCACTACATACATGAGACATAATGTGACCACAACAACATTTGGCACCTGGTGTATATATGCCTGTAACACCTCACCACTGTGTGCTGTGAATTAGACACACAGGGAACAGGACAGTAGTGTTTGATACTCGTATTATTGGTTTGATATCATGCATTAATATGTGATTTTCTCTCCATAATAGGTAGAACCAGTACTACCAGTCATTAGACAGAGTAAGTCATGGTGGCATAAACCTCTATCATTAGTTCATTATTGTTTTTTCGGTCCACCTTAGTGTAGATAGTTTTTTAACTTTAGGTCCTGACGAATCGCCTCTAGACTTGTAGAATAGGCGAGAAACATGTTGACCAACCACACGGAAGAGCGCCACACCTGAGACATTAACTTAGCATTGCGCCTTTCCTTTTTATTTTAATTAGGGTAGGAGACCCCACAATTAAAATTATTTTTGCTGGTACTCCCAACCCTGTTTTAATTCACATAAACATCACACACCACTCATTCATCTACACTCACTAAGCCCCTCACCCCCACGGCACCAAACGGCTATTTGGAAAAAGATCTCCGCCAAAGTGCCCCTCATTGGGAGCCCGTCAGGCATTGCAGCGCCGGCCAGACGAGGAGCAGCCCGATGATGAAGCATGACACCCAACTGGGTGTGTGAGGGCATTATATTCCAAAGAAATGGATTCCCATCTCTTAGACTCTGTAGCCTACTATCTTTTGCATATTGCTACACTCTAGATTATTTAGGAACAGCACAACTCTAATTTTCATATTATTGCAACAAGCACATCGAGGTAACACCAGGGGACGGGGACCCTAACAACAGCTGCCTCGTACTAGACCGCCTCCAGTTACACCTCTGGGGCAGAATCAGTGTGCATACTGTAAGGAGGAGGGTCATTGGCTTAGCTAGTGCCCCGTACTCTTGCAAAGAGTTTGCCCACTCGAGGACGAGGTTCAGGAAATAGGGGGCCGCGGGACTGATAGGCAGCAACGTACTTCTGTCCCTGCAGATTGTTCTGACAATTATTTTGATGACGCCAGAGACCGGCAGTACTACATGACGATTATGATTTTGATGATGTGACGGGGATGTCTTACAGTTAGGGAAGCCAGGGACAGGGTACGGGACCAGTTCAGATACCTGTAGACCAACGTGTCCCTTATGTCAAAATAGATCTGCAAGGCCTCCCTAAGGAGTTCCTGGTTGATACAGGTGCCACGAAAAGTTCTATTTCCCGAATCCTGGTCCCTGGGCACCCCTGTCTAGCCAGAATAATGTTTCAGTGGGTTTTTCGGGAGTACCGGTTGTAAGCCCCATCTCACGCCCCCTTGCTTTCACTGTTGGTCCTTTTACTGGGGATTCTTCATTTCTTTTAACATCTAATTGTGGTGAAAATTTGTTGGGTTTGGACTTGCTAAATAAACTGGATGCTACTATTTATTGTTCCCCAGATGGAGTATACATTACAATGGGCCCAGATGTGGGTACTAGACAGTGTCTATCTAAAGATGCCCCCCTTCCACCTGAGTTTGCTCAAGCACCCCCTATGTTGTGGGCCACCGGCAGTGCTTAATTTGTAAAATATGAAGTCCAGGTGCTCAAAATTTTTCCGGAGGCCGCACCCACTTCCTCCCGGGCTCCACCCACTTCCTCTACTGGCTCCACCCAAAAACTATTGGCTCCGCCCACATCTTCAACTGGCACTGCTGAAAGTCAGATGTAATACCGGAACTGAATTTCAGCAAGGGAGCCTTCCCGCAAGTAAGGATTTGATAGGAGGTTCCCCTGCCCTCTGAATATTTTGAAAAGATTAAACCAAAAGTGCATTTAAAGACACAATTTTGGAATAAATGAGCTAAAACGACTAATGCATTGAAAAGGGACACTTGTGCCGATTTGGGGAAAGGACAATACTGGGGTATGCCATTTTTAACAGAGTCTAATTGTGTGTCATGAGTTTAAAGATACAACTATTACATATCTTATGCGACAAAATAAACCAAAATGTTCTGAAAACACTCTAAACAGAAAAATTGAATAAAATCATGCAATACACTTGAATGAGCCACTTTGTCACTTCCAGTGGCTGAAGGGGGTTTGGTTCATAAATAGTAGAGTATTCCGTTAAAGTGATTAATTTTAGAGAAACAATTAAATAAAGGTGATTACCAATTGGGCTTGTTATTATAACTTACTCCCCTGGAGCAATATATGTGCATTTATTAGAAATTCAGAATAGTAAAAACAGATGGACCTTAACTGGCGTTTCCAAATGTAGTTCTGTGTCACACAGGAGACAAGACAGAGATTACAAAAGAAGCATATGTTCAAAATATTACTTTTTAATTAAAGATTTGTATCTGAACATAAAGCACAGAATAATGCCATCTCCCCAAAAAAGTCCTAGAAGAACCTAGGCCAAAAGAAGAGGTAGTGGCTGGGCAGTTTGAATTTGGCCATATTCAAGTAATGCCTATAAGTGCAAAATGACCACAGTGCCATACAAAATATAAATATATAAAGACAAAAAAACTAAAAATAAAACATAAATACACATAAGCACATGTCCTAAAGTGAAAAAAGAAAAGAAAATTATGTCTTATAAATACAAAATAAATAAAATATATAAAATAGAACAATAAATATAACATTCAAACAAGGAAGACACATAAATATAATAAAATATTAAATAAATTCACACTGTCAAAGTGTCAATAAAGTGTTATAAATGCAAGTAAATAACATATATAAATTAGAACAATAATCAGGTATCCAAAGACGGTAAAGCCTAACTTTTTAACTTATTTAAAACATTGCAAAGGCACATTTTGTCAGTTGGACTGGGCTAGCATCTATTTTTCCAGAAAAGCCCACAAACTGTCTAAATTGCTTGTGCGTTCCAAGTCTTCCTCTTTCCTTGCTTTACTCCTAGTGTCATCAGCTGCTCTTCGTCCTTTTGCAAGCCATGACTGAACATAGGGGATGGGGTTGAATCTTTTAAAAGGTGGGCCAACAAGATTCAGAAACATTAAAGAAGATGTTGTTTCAGTCAGCAATGATGCTCTTGTAGATGTGCATATAAGATTCATTTGAGAAAAGCCCCGCTCACATTCTGCAGTACTGATAGCAATAGTGTGTAAGGCCATCAAAAGCTCCTTGAACTGCCTTTTAATTTCTTTCCCTCCAGATTCCTTAAACTCTCTGTAAGCACGTATGGTTTCTCGACTGGCAATGTTGAATCTTTTACACAGAGATTCAATATCATTTTCACCATAAAGAGTAGGTAGTTCATCAGGCCAGTACTGTTTGTATAAAACTTTAATTTCACTAATCAGGATATCATACTCAGCCTTTTTGTCAGTAGAATTAGTACCTCCTGTAGACAACAAACGATGTCTTACATTTTCTGCAAGGCTGCGAAAAAATTGTCCCTGTTCAATTATTTTGTCAGTGGTCTTTCCTTTGTGCAGCATCACACCATGGAATATATTTTCTTCTATGGCCTTTTTACACTGTGAGAAATGGTTCCCTTGCCTGTCTACCATGGCTTCAAACACTGCTATTTGCCGACAAATAGCTCTATGAGCATCAATGATTGTAGAGTCCCGTTTCTGTAACTCAAGTGATAACTCCGATAATTCCTGAAGAGCATCATACATGAGGCCAAGATTAGTAACAAACTGTATAGATGATAACCGCCTTCCTAGGCCTGTGTACATATTTCGTGTTGAACTGTCACGGGAACCATCCTCAGCTGCACTAGTAAAGTGCCTGTAGAGAGCAGGATATGCATTCCAAATAGCCTCCACTGTTCTGAAGCTTGATGCAACCCAACGAGTATCTAACACTCTACCTATTCTGCAAAGCTGAATGTCAAGAGCTTCTGCACATTCTTTTAGCTCCAAACGATTTTTAACAGATGTTGAAAATAGAGAATACAGCTTATCGAGTAAGTTTTTGAAATGATTGGTAGCACCAATATCTTTCATGACATCATGAACTGCAAGTTCCAGACGATGTGCTGAGCAGTGCCAGGCTACAATACTCGGAGAGATTTTTCTTGCAACCTCTTTACAACACCACTGTGGCGGCCAAACATCACTGAAGCTCCATCACAGGCAACTGAAACCAGGCATTTGGAGAGAAAGTCCTCACTTACGTTAACTGGATCCTTTTTAGTGCAGAGAGTAGACTGTTTACTATGCCGTCAGCTGACAAATCACTCAGCTCAATGAGGTCAACAAAAATATTGGCTGGGGAGTCCATGCCAGGTAGCTGCATTCGCATGTACACAATTAAAGAACTTTTCCGATTTAAAGCAGTGGCTTCATCTAGTAAAAGACTTACTTTTGGGGAAAGTTCAATTATTTTGGCAAATATCTTCCTCTTCATTTCTGAGGATATGTGGCGTTGTATGTTTGAGCAAGCTACATTGGAGTGCAAAATTCGCCCCATATCCAGTCCATTCAACTGGTGGCAGTCTATCTCTGTTTCAAATCCATATGCTGGCCTGTTCCGCTTTGCTTCCTTATAAGCTACACGGAATATTCTGGCTGTTGCTGACATTTGTACAGATTGAGCTTTTGCAGTTACTTGTAATAAAGGATCTTTTTTAGCGTTGTCTAAGATTTTTAAAGTTGCAACATGAGCCTTGGTTTGTGCATGTTCTGCAATCTTTTTCCTCAATGATTTCTGCTGTTGGTCTATATTGGTGCCATATGCTTTGACAGTAGACTCGGTCCATTCTTTGGACAACTTCATTCCCCTGGATTTCTCAGCACCAAGATCACGGACTTGGCGACACACAGAACAGCCAAGGTTAGGGCCTTTAACAATTAACACGGATGCTTTCGTTGGAAATACATTTTTGGTCATGTTTCCAACCTTTAGGAAGAATGCCTTTCCTAAACACTGTGGCAGAATGGGGTTTAAGTGATAATGTGTCAAACTGTTTGCTAGTGCTTGGTGTTTCCTCTGTCTCTGTATCAATCTCCACAACATGATGATGTTCATCTCTTAGAGGAATATCTTGTGTCTTTCCATCTGTAGGGGTGATAAAGCTGCTGCTAGCAGTGGTGTCACTCTCATCTAGTGCCTTCTTTCGCACTTCATCATCTTCCTTGTTCCCTTCTTCCATTGTAAGTGCAGGGTCTTTTCTAGCAAGTTTACTCGCAGGCTCCTCATCATCTTTGGGCTTAAATTTCGTGAAGTAGCTTGAAATCTTCTTTTGTCCAGTGTGTGACATTCTAGGGAAGCAAAGTGAAAGAAAACACGCTAGACATGTGCGAAGTGTGATGTCAGTTCATCTAAGTGACAGGCACAGTTCTGAACAAGCGTAATATTTATTTGCAAACTTTGCACCAAAGACATTTCTGCATCTGCACATCTATTACCATGACTGATGACAAGTACAACCCAAATGGATCCTACTTTGCCTACCCAAATTCAGGCCTTTTCCAATTCATACCCCTGCCCTTTAGCGCTCACTTGAAAGACACACAAAGTCTTTACCGTTTGCCTCACTTTTAAGCTTTGGCTTCCAGTATTACTACAAAAGCAGGGTGCAGTGGCAGTGCGCAGAGTTAGTTACACACTGCGAGTCCCAAAAATTATTAATTAATCGACATTCAGGGCCTGACTGGGAACCCTTGCAAGGTTTGTTAGACCAGCCCCCATACAGTGCGTAGCGAGCGCAGCGAGCCTAACGACTGCTAGAGGGGTTTGGGTGGGATCCTTCCCTCAAGAAAAACCAAAATGGTGCACAACACATTTTCCATTACATATTTAACAGTATTATCTTTCAAAGCATAGTAAATCGTAAATGATGACCTGACATAAGCACCCAGGCCAGAAAGCATGGAAATGTCACACATAAGCACCCATGCCATAAACCGTGGAAATGTCACACATAAGAACCCATGCCATAAACCGTGGAAATGTCACACATAAGCACCCAGGCCCGAAACCGTGGAAATGTCACAGATAAGCACCCAGGCCAGTAACCATGGAAATGCAGTGGAAATGTCACACATAAGGCCTCAGGCCAGAACACCCAGGCCAGAAAGCATAGAAATGTCACACAAATAAGTGCACAGGAAAGAAAGCATGGAAATGTCACACATAAGCAGCCAGCCCAGAAAGCATGGAAATGTCACACATTAACACCCAGGCCAGAAAGCATCGAAATGTCAAATATAAGTACCCAGACCAGGAAGCACGGAAATGTCACACAAAGTCACCCAGGACAGAAAGCATGAAAATGTCTAAGGAAGGCATTCAGGCCAGTGGCGCTGGAACAATTTTCAGAGTGTTGGTGTGCCCTCTTGGTACATCACTGAAGTCAGAGGATTGTGAAAATTCCAAACATCACTCCTAAGAACAAGAACAACCCATCCATGTCCACAAGGCATGTCCACAATGCAAGGATCACAATGGAAGGGCCACCAGACACAATTTATTTAACAAGTACTTTATATAAAACGTCTTGGTCTGTGATGTTTGTTGAGTTGGCTGAATAAAGCAGAGACACAGAAACACAGACACACACAAGGACAACTGTACGTATGCATGCACATGCACACGCACAGACATTTTACATTTGTGGATAGTAGAGGATGCACCAGAGTGCAAAAACATAACAATACAAAGGTATTGCACATACTCAATGGCAAAGACCGAGGGCAGAAATTAAAATTAACCAGAGCAACTGAGATTTACATAGAACCAAAATATGTGCCCTTCACATACAAACACACAAAAACCTGAACCATTCTATACTGAGCGTTAGCCATCCTCCACCCTCACTGTCCCAAACACACACACACATTCACAGACACACTCAATGCTAAAGGCAGAGAGAACACATGAAACATTCACATATGTAGAATATGCCAACACACGTGTGGAGTACAATAGCAAAACACTGTGCTGTGCTGACAAGAGAGTGCAGCCAGTATCTCCCGCCTTTTGCTAGATAGTGCTAATAGTGGCTCAGCACTTGTTCCCTGAATTCTCTCTAATACCATCTATCTACATGATCGTGGTGGGTGGGTGGATGCAGGTTGTAAG
Organism: Calotriton arnoldi; assembly: GCA_963921515.1. Lineage (NCBI taxonomy): Eukaryota > Metazoa > Chordata > Amphibia > Caudata > Salamandridae > Calotriton > Calotriton arnoldi. The sequence continues at coordinate 217,540 of CAWUFW010006077.1, forward strand.
AGTGTTGATGGTGTAAAAATGAAAGACGTGATTTAAATGGAACTCCATAGTTCAATCTCTGACAGTGTAAAGGTCTCATGCTGTTGAAGATGAGAGACAGTGCCCAGAGTCAGACATCAACTCCATCCCTATACTTTGGTCCACCAGTTCCCTTTCACCGCAACAAAATCAAGACACCATCTTTGTGAGTGTGTTGGTTGGCTAAGGATAGCCTTTTTGTAAAAATAGTGATGCTGACACTCCATCATTTCCATCTCAAAATATTATCTGACTTTTAATAGATTTCTATCATTCCTCTGACAAGAGGGAAGCAAGTTAGCAGCAGTAAGTTGCTATTAAATAAATAATTGCTTGCTGCACTGGTGCTCTGCCTTCCTGACAGCCTACATTACCAAGTGCAATAAAGATAGTGCCTTTCGTTTAAATTTGGCAGGCGTTTACAAGAGTAAAAGGTCTAGTGTTTACTGGGACCGAGTCTGTGGGAAATGTTGGTGCTTGTGCAGTAACTAAGCAACCACCAACATTTGCATGTTCCCGCAATAGTCAGCTTACTAGCATAGGCAATAATTTTCACCTCCGATAAATTTCGACCATCTCGCGGTTAGAATTTATTGGATGCGAGAATTATCACATCTGACACCGGACAGAGAAGGCCCAGTGTGCCACAGGGGAAATGCGGAAGATGCTGTGAAATGAATATAGTGATGCCAAATGGGCAGGAATTGGACTTGACAACATGACCAGAAGCCAGGCCGGCCCTTTATAAAAGGCAGGAATACTCCCTACTACTGTAGAATATACCTCAGAACCTCAGGGTTGAGGCCAAAAGAGGCCAAAATAACCTGCTCATCTCTCTGTTCTTCCCGTCCTTTCTCTTCACGGGTGCATATGGAATGAATGAAACTCAGGCTTTCATTCACCACTGCCTCACTCCATTTCCTCAACTCCTGAGTTGCTGAGCATAGGGTCAGTCTCCCACTCTCTCGCCTTTCTTTTCCCAGGATGTCATGCGCGAGCTGTTTACGCGGTCCGTCATCACTTCCTGCGATCATTAGGGGACATTACCATCTAGCACTGGATTACTCACGAGAAGTGAGAGTAATGTCTGTGCCTGTCCAGGTGTGTCAGAACCAGTCTGATCATCTCAGGGTTGCTCAGGCATCTCACATTCCACGTCATGCATTTCAGTGACTGAGAGGGCTCCTAATACTAGCCATGGGCTGAGATCATATAGATTAGTTGCTGTCTGTGTATGTAAACCAGCATATAACTGCTACCAGCCAATCTTATGCCAGGACTGGAGGTGAGGATTATGCTAATTTTTCTCCCTTTATTTTGACTACAGCAGCTACAACATTTAATAAAAAACTATCTTTCCCATGAACCACCAGGAATTGAAGTCACAGTCGAACCAATCAGAACACATTATGTGCCATAATAGTCCTTGTCTCTCATCTATGCTCCACTTTCTTGCCCCAGCAGAGCACAGATGAGACATGAGAGTCTCTTAGTTAACTTATCCTGTAGACGTACTGTTAATATTTGTGCTTATCCGTCTATCATTGCTTTATGTTAACGTTATGCCTACAGGTTGACCTGTTTTGGGGATTTTTCAGTGAGGGAACGCACTTCAGCGGTCTAATCGAGCCGAGGTGTATACTTTTAAGGCATCTGGACAGCATGAGCCCGATATTGACATACACCCACTAGAAGGTGCTCCAGGGCCATAAATAACATTGGGAGTGCAAGAAGCGCGTCTCGCTGCTCCGGGCACCCTAACTTGTAGGCCTGTATCACTTGTGCATGGTATCCTATAACATCGAACACAACAGACGCACAACAACCCACACACATATACAAACATGCAAAACACATGGAATGTTGTGTTCAGGACTCCAGATTCATCGTGAGCAGCAGAACTTCATATGACTGAGCTTCAAGTGTGTATTCACGCCTCAGGTACAGGCCTGCCACTGTAATTCACCAATCATGGTACGTTGCCATTTTCGCGCTCGCTCGAGGCATGAAACCAATAAACCCACGATAGGGTCCAGAATCTATTATTATCAAAACATTGTTCCTCAGACAATTTATTCACATGGGATTATGTGTGTCATAACAAAAGTCAGAGACCCAGGATTACAGGTCGGGCATGCAGTGCTGGCAGGGCACACGGGCTGTCATGCAAATGACATTTGTGTCCTAACAATGCCATTTTTTTAAACTTAAATTAGTGTATTTATATATCTTTTTCACTGGGTTGAATTTTGTGTGCTTTAAAAGTAGTCAGTAATAAACAGTAGCAAAATACTGTTAAGTTAACACATAGTTGCCCTGTGCAAAGCAGTTTAAAATCCTAAGTTTTCCCACAAAGATCCATGAACATACGAAGGTCAGAGGCACACAGCCTGCTTAAGCTGCATAGCAGCTGACCCTGTCTTTTTCTAGAACTCCAAACGAAAACAGTGCTACAGATAACAGTTGTTTTTTTGTCCCTGAATTTTAGGAAGTGAAATGAGCAGGGAAAGAATGTAATCACTGCATTTTCTCACGAGGGCAGGGCATGCTTCTCAAACCCCTTCTTGCATGATGGCATTAGCATTTTCTAACAAATGTAATACATTGGAAAGGGAGCCCGTGGACAGGTGCTCCCTCTTTGTTTGCAAAGCTCAGCCTCTCCTGTGTAAACTCTCGTCATCTGTATATAATTTTTTTTCTGTTTCTAACAGTAAGTGTAATATACTTTCACGAGCTTTCAGCGATCCCCCACCCAATTCATCTATGTCTTATTATTGTGTCATTCACATTTTGGCCTACTCAGTGCTTCCGATCAGCGCGCTGGTTACTCAGTCTCAGGTCAGGTCTCAGCCTGGGCCAAAGGAATTCCAGTGCAGCCTTGGAGCACCGCAACCGGCCCTGCCTGCTTTCTCCCATCTGGCGGGCACAGTTATAATTTGAGCTCAGAGTCCTCAAACATTGCTGAAAGCAGGGCTGCGCTGAAGTGATAGAGTATGCCAGGCTGCCCAGCCCGAGTCCGACGCCAGTGGCATGATTGCTCGGGCCTGGGGCGGCGGGCCTCTGAGTCTGACTCGGTTCAGGTGACACCAAAGAAAAAGCAGCATGAGCACGAGCATCGGATTTTTTATTACATGGAAATTATAACTTACTAGGGTCGTCGGTCGGTTACTGCTGGACTGGTGGAACAGCACTTTCTTTATTAAGAGGCCTGCTGGCTGCTGCGCAGCTGAATAAAAGGGCCCAGCTTAACGTCGTGCTAACTGCTGCTACTCGTGCGTCCACTGCAGTGCGTGTGTGCGGGGCGTGGTCCACCATCCGTTGAAGGAAAAATGTTACGCACGACGCCACACGCTGCCCGCCGTAGCCCCCTACCACCACCATAGAACCAAATGCAGCCCAATTAGTGGCCGCCCACCGGCAACACTGCAATGGAAAGCAAATATTAAATGGATTTATTTATCGGGCTCGCTGCACCTCGCTCTCTCAGCAGCTGCACTGTGACCTCATCGTTAACACTCTTCATCTTCACCGATGGACTGGAGACAGTCTCAAACAGTAACGGAGTGTTGAACAAAACTGTCTGTGCAGTAAGCTGGCAATTATATTTAATTTTTACTTTTACTACATGACACATGACGTGCAGACTGCAGTGATGTAAGTTGACAGTGTAGACCCGGCCCTGATAAAAAGGTGCCGGTGCTAAGCACCGGAAACCACCGGCACAAATTAAGCACTGGCCACCGGTGATATCGATGTCGGTCTATTACATATATCCTCAGTTTCCATACAGGTTAAGGACAATGCCATATTGCCCCGTATTCCACAATAAAAAATACCAAAGGCAGGAGAACGAGCCCTTATTCAGATAGTGCAGGATTTAATATGTAAAGGAGTTGTTGAGGAGACTACAGGTAATGTGTGTGTAATAGTCCTATTCTTCCTGTCCTAAAGAGGACTCTTTCAGATTCCTCTGATACAGATGACGAGGTATATCGTTTTGTGATTGATTTGCGAGAAGTTAATAAAATAGTAGTCCCGCAATTCCCAGTGGTTCCTGACATTATTACCCTTTTGACAATGATTCCATCCACCGCACAGTTTTTCTCCGTTACTTTAGAATGGAAGGTGCACCAGAAATGAAGCCGACTTCGTATCTGGTGACTATGCCGTAACCAGGGAACACGGAGTACCTGGATTTCAAGCTGGGACTTGACTTGACTGACCCTTATTTTTTAGGTGAATACCCGGGCTACACTACCACTACTACGACCACTAAGGATCTTTGTGAATACTCTACTAGACAGACCAACCCCTGATGAAGTTCCTTATGCAAAAGGAACAAAAGGAGTTGGCTGATGGCTGATTTTATTTCAATTATAAATAAAGAAGGATGATGGACTAAACTTGCTATCCCAACTTCCTTTCTGGTGCACCTTCCATTCCAAAGTATCTTGTTCTTTCTGGATTCCAGTGGCGCTCAATGGCGGCGAGTGCCGGGAGTAGATGCACAGGATAATAAATTTAATACGACAGGGATTGATGTGCTGAACCTGTGGTCAGCCGTTGGAAGTATTGTCTATAACAGTTTTTCTCCGTTATTGATCTGAAAAATCCATTCTTTAGCATTCCTATACACACGAATAACAGGTATTTGTCCGGATTTACACTAGCTGGTAAAAGCTTTCGCTTTTGTAGCGCTCCTCAAGGCTATACTGAAAGTCCTAGTTGTAGGAAGGTGGAATCTGACTATATGGTTGCCCCCACTTTTTTTATGGTGTTTTGCTGGTTTATGACTTAGTTGGACTGGGATCCTGCTATTCAGGGCCCCAGTCTATCTGCTTTCTCTGTAAAATGGTTTCCATGTGCCTTAGGCACATCTCTGATTGGAATCTGGAGTGCCCTTATAAGTCCCTAGTATATGGTATACTATGTACCCAGGGCATAGGTACCTCAGAGGCCTACCAGGGGCTGCAGCATGTATTATGCCACCCCTGGAAGGCCATCCAAAATGACACCACAGGTCTGCTACTGCAGCCTGGGTAAGGTGGTGCCTGCACCCCTTACTGTGATATAGGTTACCTATATCACTACATACTTACACATATATAAACCTATAAGTCACTCCTATAGCAGGCCTTATCAATCCTGAAGGCAGAGTGCTTGGTTCTTATGTGAGAGGGTGCCACTGCATGAGCAGGGTCCCTCTGCAGCGCCCAGAGTCCATTCTCTGGTGCTGTTTGTAAATGCGGTTAAACCATATACTCTTAAGTGCATTATATCCTCGTGGTAGAATGCTAACTTTGGAATGACTGCATCAAAACATGTCGTGTTTGGTGTCAAACATCTTGGAATACTACCCCCCCGCCAGTTCTGGCGGCGGGGGTAGCATTCCACCCTTCTAGAGGGAGAGACATGTACACACTGGTCTACCCGGTAACTTCTTCCTAAAGCCCTGGCATCACAAAATGGATGCTGCTGCCACAGACACAAGTCTGGCCTCCTGCTGCTGGACGAAACTCCGGCAGGGGAGGCCTGGACAATAGGTTTCCTGTTGCAGGGAGGTGTGACCACCTCCCCAGACAGGATAATGTGTATTGGGGCTGGGCGGGAGCACTCTCTGGGTGCTTTGAAGTCCTGCACTGGGGGCACATTTGGTGTCCCTGTGCATACCCCAGTTCAAACCGGATCAGGGGCTTCCAGCCCCTGCTTTGGTGCAAACTGGACAAAGGGAAAGGGTGTAGCCACCCCTCTGCCCTGACCCACCCATAGGTGGGGCCACAGAGTAGTCCAACCCCTAAACTTGGTATAAGTATAGGAACCCAGTCCTTAGGACTTTAGATTATCCCTGGACGAAACTCTGACACTGAATCCTGGACCTTCGACGCTCTACTCAAGACTAGAGGACAGAAGAATCTCCCTTGGGGTCAAGGAGTGACTCCCCTGCTTGGCAGGCACCAAAGAAGCATCTGTCCGGTTCGCATTTCTGAAGCTCCCGTTGGACGCCAAAGTCATCGCATCACCAGAGGTGGATTCTCAGACTTCCCCGAGGCTACCCTGAGTCCCCAGCAAAGCTGAGGCCCGTGGCTATCGTGGGTAACGTGAGACCGTGACCCCTGGACACCGAGCACATTTGCAAGTGCATCCTCTTCCTGGACTCCCACGAAGTCGTGCTTTGGGCTCCGAGTAGCCCCAGCCTCCAGCACTAACTGCACCGAAGATCACTGGCCTCCACTCCACGAGTGTCCTGTGAGCCAGCTCCATGTGCGACGTCTCAAGGCTCCTTCGCGGTCGCTAGCCCGTTGGCTAGTAGCCCTTCACGAAGACCAATCCTTTTCTTCTTGGGCTCCCTGGTTGCTCCAGGCTTGCCCTCACTTACCCTCGCTGGGTGAGTTCCTCAGACCTTGCTGGTCTGCACCATCGTCATCTTCCACTTTCCACGAGACTTGCTGTTGCCAAGGCCTGTTGGGTCCAATCCGGTCGCCGACACCTCAGCAAGCCGCAGACGTCATGGGACAGTCCGAATCCTGCTCCTGGTCGCCGACAACGCCTCCTGGACATCGTGACTGCGGAGTCAAGACGACCGTCAACGCTCCTGAAGCACCCGACATCGGTGGGCATCTGCTCATCGCCTTCCTGGTCACTGGCTAGTGACCCAGACTCTGTCCCCTCTGCTTTCAGGTTCTTCAGATCTCCGATCCACTCTTGGATCCACCCGGACACTTTCCACTTGGTCGCCAGCAGCACTTTGCAGCAGATCGCCATTCAAATCGACGACGAAACCCGACCCCGAAAGGCACCTATGCACCCGGCTTCCCTGGGTGAGGTAACACGAGTACTCCGGTGCTCCCGTGGGTAGAGACTCTCCAAAGTACTAGTTATCAAAGGGTTTGCTCCAAGTCCTCCTTTAAGTGTCCCTTTTCTTTAATTTCCTGATCGCGACTTTCTCCATAGAAGTTAACGGCGTATCGCGGTTGTGTGTTTACACTGCACGCGTCCCCCGTGGGTCCCCTGTGTCACTACCTTGGGTGGTTCCTTGTGGTCCAAGCACTTCTAGAGGCTCTAGGCCTAGTGTCTAGCTCAGTCGTGGTTCTTATACCACTTTATTGGTATATGGTTTGGTACGCCCCTAGGGCCCAAACGTGTATTTGTGCTATTACTGTGTTTAAATAACTTATAACTTGTGTACTTCGAACTCTAGCCTCATAAAGAGACTAGAGGGGTGTGTTTAGCAATAAATACATATATTTTGAATATATACCTGGTGTGGTGCTCTTTCATTTGGTCACTCAAGAGATTATAGACTGGTAAAACAAGCTGCTTTACATTCCTTCAAGACTTAGCCTGAAGGCTGCTCTCCATAGCTACCACTAGGATAGCTTTCAATAAAGGTTGTCTTTAACCTATCTCCAATAAGGGGTTGTTTGGACTGGTGCAAGGTGCCCACTATAATTAGTGGACAGCATATACCAGGCCAACTTCTCACACTAGTATTTATAGTCAAGCATTGAATAGTCAATTGGATTCCCTGTCACTTTCTCCAGGTAATGTATTGGTTCAATATGTCGATGATTTGTTAATGGCTTCTGACACGGAACAAGGTTGTAGGGATAGTACAGTGAAATTATTGTTACATCTGGCCCATCATGGACATAAAGTATCCCTTTCGAAGTTTCAGTATTGTCGACAGGAGGTCACCCATTTAGGTCACCTACAGTCGAAGGAGGGTAGAAGGTTAACACCAGAATGCGTTACTACCATCGTTAAAATGCCCCTTCCAAAAACACAAAAAGATGTGCGTGCTTTCATAGGCATTACTTCTTACTGTCGCCAGTGGATCCCGAACTACTCTTTATTAATAAAACCTTTGCTTGCATTAACAATGAAAGAAGTGCATGAGCCTTTGCCCTGGACGCCTGATTGTTAGCATTCTTTTGAGCAACTAAAAACTGCGCTTTGCTCTGCTTCAGTGCTAGGTACGCCTGATTATAGGAAACCTTTTGTGGTTTATGTTCACGAGATGGCTGGTTGTGCTCTCTCTGTCTTGACTCTGAAATTTGGTGATAGACAGAAACCTTGCGCTTATTTTTCTGCTGTGCTTGACCCTGTCGCAAGAGCCCTCCAGAGCTGTCTACGAGCGGTCGCGGCTGTGGCCACTTCGATCAGACAATCGGCTGGACTCGTACTTGATACTGACCTCACAGTTATGGTACCCCATGCTGTGGATACACTTTTGAATAAAACAAGGACACAGCACCTCACCAGTGCACGTCTTACCGGTTATGAATTGACTTTGTTTGCTAAACATATTACGATTAAACGATGTGCCACTCTGAATCCAGCCATATTACTACCCCTCCCTTCTGAAAGCGATGCAGTTGATAAGCATGACTGTATTTTCCGAATGGAGGAAGAGAAGAAAGGACGGGTAGACCTGACTGATGTTCCCTTATCTGACCCCGAATGAGAACTAAATGTTGATGGCTCTTGTTTTAAATTACCAGATGGCACAACTACTGCAGCTTATGCTATTACTACTTTGCGCACAGTGGTGGAAACATCACGAGTCCCTTATCAGTCTGCTCAAGCGGCAGAGCTTGTGGCTCTAATACGAGCTTGTGAATTGAGTGAGTGTTTGGTTGTCAATATCTACACAGACAGCCAGTATGCATTCGGGGTCACGCATATCTTTGGGCGACTGTGGGCAGAGAGATGGTGCCTTACCTCTCATGGTACCAAAATTCAACATGGACACCTTATATTGCTGCTTTTGCCCGCTTTAACGCTCTCTAAGAAGATGGCAATTATCAAGTGTAGCGCCCACAGAAAGGTGACAGATGATGTAGGTAGAGGAAATGCGTTTGCAGATCAGACAGCCAAGGAAACTGCTTGAAGCAAGATGAAGAGAATGTTTGTTGCAGGTCCAGCTAGATGGGTTCCTGAGAACACTTTGTTTGAAAATACGGTTGAGAGTGTGAAAGAGATACAAAGTGAGGCAACGGTAGAAGAACTAGCGATATGGCAGGAAAGCACAGCACAGTTAAATGATGAAGGGTGTTGTATTGATAAGTCTGGAGAACAGAAATGGATGTTACCAGATGCATATGTACTCCCCATGGTTACTATGGCTCATGGTCCAGCCCACATTAGTGCAAAAGGCATTTGTAAATTATTGGCTCCGGTTTGGTACAATGATAACATTTCTAGAATGGCTACACAGCTAGTAAAAAGTTGCATGATTTGCATGATGCACAATCTAGGGAAGGGTACCCCCACACCATCTGGCAATTTCGCACCACCTACATTCCCATTTGAAGTCCTCCAGATGGACTTTATTGAATTGGAACATTGCAATAATCTCAAGTATGTCCTAGTGGTTATATGCGCGTTCAGTAAATGGGTTGAGGCGTACCCCACTAAAGACAATACAGCCACCACAACGGCGAAGGTACTCCTTGAAGAGTATTTTCCTTGTTTCGGTATGCCACTAATTATCTGGAGTGATAACGGAATTCATTTTAATGGGAAAGTGATTAGATTAGTGTGTGAAGGTTTACACATCAAACAGAAATTTCATGCTGCCAATCATCCGCAGTCAGCGAGTTTGGTTGAGAAGTACAATGATACTTACAAACTGAAATTGGCAAAAATTCAAGAGATGACAGGGTTGAAATGGCCAGATGCTCTACAGCTAGCTTTTCTGTCAACAAGAACCACAGCCTGTTCTTGAACAGGCTTGTCACCATACAAGGTCGTGTTTGGACGCCCGGCAAATGTCTGGGGTGTCCCACGTCCTCGTAAATACTCTGATATTGAATATCCTGTGTTGCTTGATTATCTTGGACAATTGACAGAAAGTTTACGTTCTATTCATCAACAGGTACGGGAATCCCTACCTCCCATACTAGAGGGGCTCGGCCACAACATTCAGCCTGGCGACTTTGTATTGGTCAAGAAATTCCAGAGGAAGAAAAGTCTGGAGCCCCGCTGGAAAGGCCCTAAGCAAGTTCTGTTGGTGACACGGATGGCTGCAAAGGTTGCTGGTCGAAAGAACTGGGTGCATGCCACCCGTTGCCGAAGGGTCCCTTTACCGTTTCCATATGACCAGTGGGTCAAAGAAGGAATTGGAGATACTGAATGTGAGCAAGTGCCCAGATTTGTCCCATTCAGCGACGCCCAGCTGATCTGGACACAAACAGAGAAGGAGAACAACAACGTTTTGAACGAGGTTGTCCCGGCAGAAATATGAGCTAACCAGGAGCCTTTGTTCAGTGATCATACAGTGCCTGGGGCTGCCAGGTACAATTTGCATCCTAGACTGAGGGCTACTGAATCTAAAGAGAAAAAAGATTAGGGATGGACTGCACAAGATAGGTAGTACTGAGTAACAGTACCAACGAATAATTGAAATAAGTGAAAATTCTGTATCTGCTTTGCCTTTGTTGTTTGAACACTAGTCAGGAAAAAAAAAGTATACTTTGAAAGTATACCACCTTTATCGACGTAGAATAGATTAGGAGAAGAGCTTAGGGCAGAGTAAGCTCCACCGCCGGTGCTCAAGAGCGCCAAATTATTGATAGACAATAGGAGCCTGTGCCAGTGAGGCTCTAACGGACACTGAGAACTTTTATATTTCCATGCATCTTCCCCCTTTTGAATTCACTATGCATCCCTTTGGCAGAAAGGTTGCCGAGGAGAAGCAGCCAATGGTTACTGTACAACGTAATATGATGTGGTCAAAGAAAAGAAAAATAACATGCTTTGTTCTTTTGATACTGGTGATAATAATATTGTGTGGGGTGTCATGGGTTTTAAAAGATGCTCAAAGCATGCCTCTACGCAGTAAGGGTAAGGTAATTTCCCGAGACGAAATAAAAGAACTGGCTTAAGTAATGTATTTCTGGAAACACATAAGAGGTTCTTTGGTGAAAGGACTGCCTGTTACCCTATCCAATCAGTCACCAGCCTGTGGACTGCATATCCATTGTCACTCGTTAATTACACATATACTCGGCCATCTCAGTTTACAGAAGTAAAAGGAGTGTTTAGTTTTGCTTATCCGGGGCCATGTCTATACCATAGAAAGCCACTGGGAGTGCGTTATCCAGGTTGTGACAACAATACATATTGTGATAATTTTTACATTGAAAAACAGAATATAACATTAGTGGGTTGGCACTACAAGGAGTTGACAGTCCCTCGAGAGGCCGGCTATTACCCTGCTTGTTGCCCCATTGTGAACAGTACGGGTACTTCATTGTATATAAACTGTTTAGGGATAGTATTGTACAAACATACGGTCCCCTTAGTGAATAAAGAGGATCTAAGTACTTTTGGAATGAACTCTAGGTACGCTGCAGTGGTTTACGAGGGGCAAATTTATGCACACCCAGGGTTTTTCTTCTTATCTAATGGGACTTATTCCAATGTTTATAATGGTACAGACGATGTGGCCCTTGGAATGGTATTGCCTTTGAGTGTGCCCTGTAAATATGCCAAATGTAAAATAAGATGGGTTAAAAGGACACTAACGAAAAATTTTGTGAGGGAGTGACTGATACAGAGGTCAATAATTATAGCAATTGTATCACCTTTGGATACATCCTTTCTTCTATTTTCACATTGGGTGGTACTTCCATGGCCAGGGGTGAGAAGGCTAGAGAATACTTTGGATGCAAGCTGCAAATTCTATCTAATACTAGTGTCAGCTTTGTGTGACATCACCACTCAGTTGGAAAGTATGCGGGTATATTCGGAACAGACTAGAGTGGATTTTATTCTAGCCGAGAGTGGTGGTGTATGCGCGGTAGTTGGCGATCAGTGTGTGGTCGAGATCAAGAATTTGGAAAAGAACATAACACAACATATTATGCACATAATTGAAAATGTTAAGGGAATGGAAAGTGGGAATTGGAGTTGGTCCCTCTTCGGTAGCTGGGGTTGGATCCTTGAAAAAGTAATTTTATCTTATTGTGGTCTTGGTGCTCTGCTGTGTCCTCATTCAGTGTCTTCCCTTTTGTTGTTCTTATTGTGCCACTGTTTTCATGTCTAAAAAGAAAATATCAGTCAATGATACTAATGCGCTATAATGCTTCAAAAGGACATTGATGATTTGATGAATATTGACGAGGGAATATTTGAGGATTCTTCCCTCCTTGCTGTTTCGTTTCCTGATGCTGATTGTATGGAGTGCTCATAACTGCACCTTCATTTGATGCTCTATTAACGTTTGCCATTCTTGTTCCTTTTGCAATAGTAGAAAATGTTTTAGCTCATGCTAAAAGGAGGGTCTGTTAGAATAGGCTTGCAAACGCTTGTGTGAGTACCCTATATAAGTAAGCATTTGCGGCACCATTTTCTGTTCAGACTCCATTTTGTATTGTGATCTAAACAAATCTCCTTCTATTTCTAAGAAATGCCCTTAGCTGAGTTTCGTTTTTGCAATAAAGAATTGTAAGTGCCAGCGCATAGCTTTCCCACTAGATAGAGGCCCTCTCCCACCTGTCTGGTAGTTTGATCACAGCTCGGGGTGTAACGACCTTGGACTGTGCTGAGTTGCGAAGATACGAGAACAGAAACCTTTTTTTGTATTCCACCGCATCTGTCTGGAAAATTCCACTGTGGGCGTGTTCTTAACCGATCATGAAATGTACATAATGTATCTCTATGTTTGCTGATATTTAGTTCCCTCTGGACCACTCCTAGAGACTGTGCAGACGGGGCTCAACTCTGAGTGTATCTGAATAAACAATTATTGGTGTATATTCTCCACTGTCTTGTCGACTCTTCATTTGGTATGGAAGGCTGAGAGGTGGTCTACAGTGACCCGGGTGGCCCCAAGCGGGTCACTTCCTTCAGCTCCCAAGGAGAGACCATGTAAAAAGGAAGATACAGTGGTCCACAGGGTGTCCGCTTCAGAGAAGGTCACCTAGGGCACTGCTGGCTGCAAAGGCTCTCACCTGGTGTCTGAATGGGGAGCTGTGAGTAGAGGATGGATGGTTTGTGGGTCCAGGAAACAGTTCGGAGGCCGTCGGGGTAGGAGCGCAGCCTCCCCGCCTGAGGGGGCTGCTGTGCTGTGTCTGTAACGGGGAGCTGCAGCATGCAGGGCCCATTTGTGCGGCAAAGCGGAGTGAAACTCCTACTGTGCACCTCGATTATGGCACTGAAGTGGAGGAGCTAAGTGCGGGTCAAGTTGATGAGAAGGGTGCACCCTACTTCGCCTAGCCGAGTGACTCCCGTGCCCTCCCTGGATTGCTAGGAGGGTCCGCCGTAGAGGGAAGTGTGTCAGGGCCTCACGGCCTTCGCCTCAGCAAGGGCGAACCCATCCAATGTCCAGGGAGGGAGCAGGGGAGCGACTTCAGGTTCACCGCTGCAGGCTCAATGAGCTCCCGGTCAAGGCAACAGATGCAGCCCTCCGCTGCAAGGTCAGGAGGCACAAAGGCACGGGCCACTCAGACGACCCAGAGGCAAGTCCAGGACCCCGGTGAGAAGAGAGTAGTGTCTAGGTGATCATCTGTGTGCACCGGCGGCCAATCCGATGGGCTCCCAGACTCGATGGTGATTGATTAGCGGGCCGATGGATGGAGCTCTAGTAAGGTGCGTCTGCTGTCTTGGCAGGCCTGGCCACGCCCCCTATGAGATCTGATGATAATGCAATTTGTCTTATTCATCTCCCACACATACACCCATAAAAATACACACAAAACCTTCTCCCAATTCACCCTGAACACCTTCGCCAGGACCAATCCTTTACAAATGTAATTAGACTTTGAACCAGAGCAAGAGAGAGAAAGAAAGAAGGAGAAGGACAAAGATAGGAAAACAGTGAAAAGGGGGAAAAGCAGGCATGGTAAAGAATCTGTAAGAGCGAGCTTTAAAGAGAGGAATTGTAGGTCTGTGGAAGAAAGAGGCAAGAGATAAAATCAAAAACTAGTCAGTCTTATTATTATTCTTTGGCAACCCTAGCATTTGACAGCAGCTGCAACATGCTCCTAAAAAAATTAATGTGAAATTGGTATGAAATTATACAAACTATGCCATGTGATTGCTTAACTATTGATATTGCTCTACCTTCTGTCTCACGCTAACATAGGCCCTTATTACGATGGCGGTCGGTCTGACTGCCGACCGCCATCGCAGCGGGCAAGAGACCGCCCAAGAATCAGTCAGTCAGTCGACGTTCCGACCGCCCAATTAAGATCAGATCGCCGTGCTGGCAGTCGGAAATTTGCTTTTCCACTCCCAGGAAAAGAGCCACAGCACAAGCTGCATTGCATAAAAGTACTTTGTGCACATCCATGCACTGTGTGCCAGGCCCCATCTGGGCCTGGCACACGGTGCATGGATGTGCTTGGGGGACCCCAAAGTCCATTTCTGTCTGCCTTTTCATGGCGGCCGGGCCGCCATGAAAAGGCAGTCGGAAAGGGACATTATGATCCCTATGGCACCGCCACATTAGAAGGGATTCGATTCCGACCGCTGCCCCGACGGGATCGTAGATCCTGTCGGAGGCCGCGGTCTGTCCCTGGCACATGGTGCGTGGATGTGCGTGGGGGACCCCAAAGTCCGTTTCCATCCGGTCGGACCGCCATGAAAAGGCAGTCAGAAAGGGACATTATGCCTGCGCAGGCACCGCCACAATAGAAGGGAAACGATTCTGACTGCTGCCCGGACGGGATCGTAGATCCTGTCGGAGGCATCGGTCTGTCCCCCCAACCTCTGCAGTCTGACCGCCTGCATCCAAATGCGGTGGTCCGGTGACAATCACCCTGACATCGTAATTGGGCCCGTAGTTAACTTGAAATGCCCATTTACGAGCTGAGACATGAAGGTCCAGGTGAGGATATTAGAGTTTCTCTTGTTTAGCCTCAACTGTGTACTTTGTTATCTGTGAAAATGCTCTGATTGTGCTTTCATAGGTATCAATTGACATTGTCTCTTCATCCACTCAGACTCAATGGACCTGTTTCACTCGTGCAACAATGCCAGAACAATGATCGATGGCCAATGAAGGATTGTATACCCTCCTGGCTTAATCGCACTGAATGTTATCTTATTCACCAGCATTAGGCAGGACTTTCACCTATGAACTGGTGCATAATAAAGTCTGCACTGTAACACAATGCCGCAAACAATTGCAACAATCTAAACAACTGATCCATGTATTGCCACCTCCTTCTCAATTCTTCTAAAGAAGTGTTCTGTATTTCAACATAGAAAGGATCCATTTGCGAAGGAGCAATCCACAGCCCTCCAAAATCCTCCCAGAATCCATCATCTGGCCCTGTTCCCCCAGGGTCTGTACGACAGCAACCCTCTTGTGTACTGCAATGTTCCAGGCGCAGCTCCACGGAGACAAAGCAGCATGTGCCGAAGACACCAGCGCCTTTAGTTAGAGACATAACAAGAGGATTTACATGCGCTATTCCCTCATGGCGACGAGAACAAAATACAAAATGGGAATGAGTTGGGTATGTCATTACTCATACTCCGGAGGAGGGACAGCACTTCAATTAGCATGCATGCAGGGCCCACTGATGCTCTGCAAGAACTATTATTGCTCGCAACAGCAAACTGTCTCCTCAATCTACCTCTGTATGTTTCTAACCCATGGTGGCATCTGGCTCTAAACTTAACCAACACACTTCTATGGCCAAAGGGCAACAGGTCTATGGAGTGGTGTCCTCTTGACTTCCAAGGAGGACTCAACCTTGCCTGCTTTCTGAAATTATTTTCGTTTTAAATTTTAAGAAATTGGCAGCTTAAGACAAATCTTTGATGATACTTCTGTGAAACGACTGGCTTCGTTTACATGCCTAAAAGCTGTGCAAGCTTCTTCAGTTTACAAATCTAGGACAGTGCAAGCAAAAGCAGTGCAAGTCTTCCTTAAACACAAAGCATGCCTGGGGAAGTCCTAGGCATTGTTGTAGATGGCAAATACAGATTACAACACCTAAATCACACATGAGCATTTCACTTTCAGGATCTGTCTGAGAAGTGCAAGCTTCGCCGAAAAGTAAATGGCATGCACAGCCCAGACCAAGAAAGTACAGACTTCTTTCAGACACAACGAGCAACAATAACTAGAATCCATGCAGCAAAAGAGCAAACTCCTGTAAAAAACAAACAACAAGGAGGAGCAGGACCATCGCCAGCGCAAGCTTCATGTGACAGCCCTGGCCCCTGACCGAGAAAGTACACGCTTACTTCAGACACAAAAATAGCTAGAATCCATGCAGCAAAAGAGCAAACGTCTGTAACAACCAAACAACAAGGAGGAGCAGGACCATCGCCAGCGCAAGCTTCACGTGAAATAAAGGGCATGCACAACCCAGATGAAGAAAGTACACGCTTACTTCAGACACAAAAATAGCTAGAATCCATGCAGCAAAAGAGCAAACGTCTGTAACAACCAAACAACAAGGAGGAGCAGGACCATCGGCAGTGCAAGCTTCATGTGACATAAAGGGCATGCACAGCCCTGGCCCCTGACCGAGAAAGTACACGCTTCCTTCCTTCAGTTGCATTCTAGCAACAATAGCTAGAATACACGCAGCAAAAGAAAAAACTTCTGTAACAACCAAGGAATATGAGTCACCAGCACTTATTTGCGGAGATCCGCCACTTTTTTCCCGCATCAGATATTTAGCATGGGAGACAGGGAAAAACACACTGATCGGAAACACTGAGGAGGAGAAGGTCGACAAAACCAGCATCAGCCCGTGCAGGTAAGAGAGGTGGGACGGTGAGGCCGGTTTGGGGGGGGGTCATTTCTACAAACGACGTGGGGGGTAAATTAATCCCCAACCCGGCCCCACCTCTCTTACCTGCAGGGCCGCTGCTGGGAAAAACCCTCACAAAGAAAGAAAGCAGGGCCCGTCATGAATGAGAGAAAGGGGCAGGGAGTGTCTGGTAGTGGATTAAAGTGCCATGAGGTAGATTTAAGGCTGCCAGCCTTGGTATTTAGGACACTGACGTTTAATTTGATTGTCTACGGGCTTCAGGCACCGACACTCTTTCTTTCACGAATTAACTACTGGAAATATACATGAAACTTTTAGAGAAGTGCACAGACTAAAACAGCTGAATGCTCAAGCTTCAAAGCCTACATTAGCTAAAGAGGACCAATGAAAGCGTGAATGCGAATTAATTGAGCAATTTGTTTTTGAACTCGAATCTAGATTTATTTTGCCAACCACAATTACCTTAATGTAGAAATGGCTGTAAGGGTGACTAGGTGGATGTTTAGTGAACTAGAGCACCATATTAAAATAAGCTTGAAATTGTAGCTTTAAATAAAATATATTCATACTCACAAAAAATCCAGAATCACAACTGACATTTTCGTTGCAAGAGTAAAAAAAGACTGCTCCTTTGTTGTTTACAATCCCATTAACTGAAATCTAACAATGTTTTTCCTAACCCTCCTTTTCCTCAGTGGGTTTCCTTGGTACTAGCAAGATTCTCACTGAGAGGCGTGTGTAACGAACCATTGCATTTGATCTTATGGTTATTTTGCTTCTAATTGCAGTCACATTAGTCTGTTCAAAGTAGAACTAACATTTTGTTTCATCACGTTTTGTGGTTTCAAATTTTCTGTTGCGAGTGGGATGCGATTGTGTTTGTAATAGTAAAAGGGTTGACCCCAAACTAGAGTTTAGTTGGTTGCCTAACTCCGCCATATCAATATTATAGGTTCTAGTGTTGGGGCATTGAGTAGGATCCAGTCCAACATATGGCTCTTGGTGAATGTTGAGGTCATGACAGTTTGATTTAGTCTTGGATCTGAACATGGTCAATGAGCTTTAGGTTGTAGAGTGATCTTCAGAGCTCACTCTCTGGCTAAAGTTTCCTACAAATAACAGTCTCTCTTCCTTGGATCCTGCAGATAGCAAGGGGACCTTCTTCATAACTTTTGTTCGACCTCAGTTGTCATAGCACATATATGTGTACACTTGATGTTTCTTCTGATAGAGCCTGCAGGCTAGTGCATCAATTTTCATGTTTTTGGGGACTGGTATCAGTTTTGGTTTGATTGGTCTGTGGCAGGCCATGTCCACTCACCTATTTCTACCATGTCTTTGATTGCCTTAGCTGGTGCTTGTATGCGGGAGACATACATTTTTCAGGGTGCTGAGGCATCATTGAGCCAGGATTCTGTCAGGTGGAGAGACTTGGGAATCTCTAACAAGTTGTGTGTGTCGAGCATGTTATGTTTGTATGTAGGAAAGTAGGATCTGCTTCTTATGGTTACCCCCACTTTTTGCTTGATGTGATGCTGTTTTTGACTAGTCTGACTGGGATCCTGCTAATCAGGACCCCAGTCTATCTGCTTTCTCCCTAAATTGTTGTGTTCAGTACTTAGGTACATCCCAGATTGGATACTAGGGTACCCTTGTCAGTCCCTAGTATATGGTACCCATGTACCCAGGGCATAGGTACCCCAGAGGTCTCCCATGGGCTGCAGCATGTATTATGCCACCATTCAAAATGGAACTACAGACCTGCCATTGCAGCCTGTGTAAGTTGGTGCATGCACCACTTACTAAAGATATAGGTTTACTATATCTAAGGGTCACTGCACTTAAAACTTATTACAATCCTGAAGGCAGGGTGCTTGATTCTAAGTGAGAGGGTGCCCCTGCATGAGCAGGACACCCCTGCAGCCTACAGAGTCCATTCTCCTGGGTTGTCAGTGAAGCAGCCACATACTATAGAGAGGGGCACCACGTAATCGCGCGATGATCATCTCGAAAACGGCTGCAACAAGCCCTCCATTAGGCTCTCAGTGTTCCCGGTACCAGCCTTCTAGTCCCGGACAGCACAAAATGATTGCTGCCGACCAGAGACACATTTCTGCCCTCCTGCTGCTGAGCCAAGCTTGAGCAGGGGAAGGTAGAACAATAGGCATCCTGTCACAGGGAGGTGTGACCACCTCCCAAACAGGATTTAGTGTATTAGGGCTGGGTGGGTGCGCTTGCCAGCACCTAAAAGTCTGCATGAGTGGCACATTTGGTGTCCCTGTGCATAGTCCAGTTCAATGCAGTCCTGGGAGCCGTTGGCTCCCGCTCTGGCGCAAAACTGGACAAAAGACATGGGAATAACCTCCCCTCTGTCCAGTCCCTCCCCTGGGAGGGTCCCCTGAATCTTCCCAACCCACTCCTTAGGGTACTTAAGGGCTTACCTGGGTGTAGGTCCCTAGATTCGTCGTGGGATAAGATTCAGAACTGAAACCACTGCACTTGTACCATCTGGGCACTCTGGTCTTTGCTGGACTTCGTTTGGGCCTGATTTCATCTCCCTTCCAGTCTGCTGCATCGTCTGAGTCTGTGCATCATACAGGAACCTCCCAAGGCCTGTGAAGCATCAAGGACTACCGAAGTAATCTCCCTTGGAGTAAAGGAGTCACTCCCCTGCATTCGCAGGCACCGCAACTAAGTCAACCGGTGTGCAGATCCTGAGCTCCTCCGGACTCCGTGGGCTCTGCAACACAAATCATTGTTTTCCCCGGCTCCCGAGGCCTGCTCTACCCTCTCACTAAGTTTGAGGCCAGTAGTTCTCGTGGGGGTTGCAATAACCGAACCCCTGAGTACCGCATCCCCTTTGCCGTTGCAAAGGCTTGTCGACATCTTTGCAAGAAGATCTTCAGGCTCCAAGTAGCCCCCACCTCGAGCACCTCCAGTGACCAGAATATTCAGCCACACTGCATCATGTGCATCGTGGCCTGCATCTTTTGGTGCGCTGCTTGAGGTCCTCTCGCGACTCCTGTGCCTGTGGGCCCATTTGAGGGTCACCTTTTTTTTCCTTGGGCTCCCCTAATTGCTCGGACCTGCCCTGACTCCCCTGCTTGTGGTGAGTCTCCTGGACCTTGCTGGTCCCAACATTGCACCTTCTTGACTTCCTGCGTGGGTTGCATTTGCCAAGGCTTGTTGGTGCTCCCGCCGGACACCGACCCCTCAGCACTCGACATCCTTCGTGGGACAGCTTGTATCGAGGTCCTGGTTGTCCTCAGAGTATCCTGGCCCTCGCAGCTGCAGAGTCAAGGTCACCGTCATCTTCCCTGAAGCACACGACATCGGAGGGCATTCGTCTTCCAAGTCTCCTGGTCACCCCTGAGTGACATAGACTCTGTCCCCTCTGCTTTCAGGTACTCCTCTTCAAGAATCCACGTTTGGATTCCTTCGGTCATCTTCTCCTCTTCCAGCAGCGGCACTTTCCTGAAGTCCTCCATTGGGTTCGACAGCGGTTTCCGATGCCACTTCACACCTATGCACTCAGCTTCCCTGGGATAGGTAACTTGGGTACCACGGTATCCACGGGTGGGGTGGCTCTCCAACCTTCTGTCTTCCACGGGGTTTCTTCAGGGTCCATTGGGAAGGGTCCCTAATCTTTAAAAATCCAACCGTGACTTGCACATAGACTTGTACAGAGCACGCGGTCGTGTTCACACACTGCACACGCTCTCCGTGGGATCCCTATTTACTTACCTTGGGTGGTTCTGTGGGTCCCCAGCAATTCTACGTCCTCTCAACATTGTCTTGACTCGAATTGTGGTTCTTATACCACTTTCTTAGAATATGGTTTGGTCCCCCCCTGTGGCCCACTGTGTATTGCTGCTATTTACTGTGATTCCTTTGCTAAAGTATTGTGTGCTTTGTGTCTATCTCCGTGTGGGAGATACTGTAACATACTAGATAGTGTTATATAATAAATACATATTTCTATAAATACTTTGTGTGGTTCTTTTTAATTTAATCTATACTATAAGATTGCATTCTGGTAAGACAAGCTGCTTTACACTCCTTTAAGACTTAGCCTGAAGGCTGCTCTCCACACTTACCACTTGGATAGCTTTCTAAGGTTGTCTGAGACCTCCTAAATCACCATAAGGGTTGTCTGTACTGGTGCAAGGTGCCCACTTACATTAGTGGACATCATATACCAGGCCAGCTTCTCACAATGTAGGTTCACAGTTTTTACATCTTCTAAATGATTGCTCTTTGCTCCTTTACTTCTTCCTTTACTCCTTTAATCCTTTCCTCCTTCCTACTCACTCTTCTTCTCCACCTCTCTTCTTCTTGCTCTATCCCTGTTCTATTTTAGAGATTACAACATTTACATGTATTTGTAAGTTTATTTGTAAAAGACACTGACACCTGTTGGGGTGGAGAAGTGCTATAGAAAAAACATTTAAATGAATACATGTTTGCTGTTGTGGCTCAGTAGTACAGTTGTATGTGCATAAGTGTACTACTCCTTGATGGTCTAAAAATTAGATGCTTGTGATTTTATGCAGATTGTCAAAATAAAACTTTGTTGAAGTGCACCAATGGCGTAGCCGAACATCCTCTAATGCTACTTGAACTGTGAATGCCTGCTTTTACATTGATGTCAGTTTTTACTTTTTGCTTGTCCTTTGTGTCCCTCTACACTGCACGTGCTAACTCTAGTTTCAAGCATCATAAAAACACCGACAGTAACAGAATTTAAACTGGTGTCTTCAATATTTTTTAGGTGTTGCCTGAGACAATGCATGCACTGTCACTTGCTAGATTTTTCTTACTTAAAAAAAAATCTAAATAGGGTTGTGAGCCCACCCGGTACTTACCATTGGGTGGCTTCATCGTCACTCTTATTTGCTGTCTCTTGCTTGGTCAGGGTGTGTGGGTTTCGCTTTCTCTTCATGCGTGTGCTCCTTCCCAGGAGCAAGTACTGATTAATTTCTTTATTGGTGCCATTCCTATTCTCGTTCTTGGACTGAGGTACTATTTTTTCTTGTTGCTTCTATGTTGTCGTTGCTTTTGCTGTTATTGTTGCTTGTTCCTCCATCGTTGTTGCCTGTTCATCGTTGTTGCTTGTTGTAGTTCCTCCCTCCTCCCTCCTTCCTCTTCCTGCTTTCCCTTTTGTTGCCTTCTCCTATCACATCTGTGGTCCCCCGCCAGAATAAAAAAAGTGCTTTCATGCGGCTAGATAACTTTTAGCCGCGCTGCTGTACAACATGGCTAAAAAAGATTTAACAGAGCCAATAGATCTTGCATACGCGAGACTTATTGCCTTTGCCAATGCTTGATACATTTTGTAATCTCCATAGTTTGCCCTTCTTTTAATCACTCCACAGCACATAGGAGCATGATGAGGGAATAAGGCTGGGCAAGGAAGAAATCCTTGCACTGTCCCCGGGGGTCAAATGGTGCATGATGAAATGACACCTGGTGACTCCTTTACGTCAGAGGCACATTTTTCCAGTCCTCAGCTTTCCTCTAGCATCCTTGTGCATTCTTGGAGTGGGAGTCTCAGTTCAATCCATTTCTACCAACAAATCTGAAAATGTTTGGTGAAAGTAAAGCTGAGGACTGGATCTCAGTGTCCCTGATGATATGGAGATTAGCATGAAGTCACTTCCACTACTCTTGACATTTTGGCGAATCAAAGATCCTTGATCAGTCCAAGGGCGCCTAAGTTTCCCATTTCCTTGCGCGAGTAACTCGTCCAGGTTTACTTATTAAGGTATGAAGTGCCTTTGATCCATTAGACAACTGGTTAACAAGTCACAGAACTGAAACAAAAAACCTGGAATGGATGAGCTACTCATGCAAGGAACTGGGAAATTTAAGAGGTTTGTAGTCGCCAGGAACAGTACATTTTACTAAAAAGACTGGAGCAGGCCACAAACAACAGAAGCCAGAGTTGGATTGCAAACACCACAATCAATGTGTTAATAAATTAGACCTAAAGACACGAAAGAAAATGTAATATTAAATCTAAAATGAGGGAAAGGACCACATTTATGTTAGAAGAGGACAAGAAGACTGTCTGACCTGTCCAATTTAGGATTAGGTAGTCTATGTTTGCCGCCACACTTGAAACATACGTTCGCCTCTGCACTTGAAGCACACAAGGGTCCACCATTGAGGATTCTTAGACATGAACGTAAGCTTCTCCAAATCCACTTCCCACCGAGGAAGGGCGTCGGAGGCCAGGCTGTATAAAAAGCCACTAGCATTCCACGGAGACTGCCTATCTCCCGGCAGCACTGCCATTCAATAGGTCTTTAAAAAAGTCCTCCCTTTGGCGGCGTTATCCACATGTCACAATGAAGCCCACATAAGCGCAGCGCAGATTGCATTGATCTCAGGCGAGGTTCATTTCTCCCCATGGAGTTTGGGGGAAAAAAAGATGTGGAGTGCAGGAAAAGCGAATAATGGAGCATGCTGCAGCTCTTTATCCGACGAGGACCCAACAGCGACTCCAGCGCTCGAGCCAGCTTTGATAGCGCATATGCGATGCTTCTTCTGAAGGCAACTCATGGAAGCAGTATTGGCGCGAGACTGTCGCGGAGTAGAGTCATTTGTGCAGAAAGATTATATTTTAGGAGAATTAGGATCAGGGAAAACGCTTGTTCCTGCCTGTGACTTTGCAAACCTACAGTTGATGGCCACCAAAGAATTAATGAATACAGCACAGTACTTTTCCTGACATTTGCTCGCTATTTAACGTTGCTAGAGACATTTTAAATATTTTAAAGGTAAAAGCTTGCTTTATAAAATGGTATTTGCTGATGTACAAAGGCAGGTTGCACTGTACCACAGTAAATTAAAGGAATTCATTCCCTACACCATTGTGTTTGCTTCACCTAACTATCAAGGGTGAAAGGCTGAATTGAGGAAGCTCAGTCTGAGAATTGTTTTAAATATATTTTTAGCATATTGTTTACAGTGTAACAAAAAAGGAAGTACATTAACATGATTTATGAATTTCAGGCTACCTAAAGTACAATCTTATTGACACTCACACTAAAGGGCATTAGAAATGTACAGATTATAAAGGCTTAAAAGAAGACATTACCATATTTAAAATGTATTCTAAAGGCTCTACTAACACAGGTGTCAAGACACTCATACCTGCACAAAGAAAGAAAAAAGGAGATGATATAGTGCAGATCTATAGATTAACTATCTCACGTGAAAAACAAAGGCCTTATAGATCGAACCTATAGATTTTCAAATCCACAACAAATTGAATCATATTTGTATGCTGCCCAAGCGATTGCGCTTCAGAACAATATTTTCTCGATAGCTGTCAACTTTCAAAGACATTGTTTCCAATCCTATATCAAAGGATATCAATTAAATGTTCACAACTTCAAGACACCTTTTATCGCTACAAGTGAGGCCGAGATGAGAAATTCTGTTTGATTTCATGAACGCTTTCTAAAGTTAGTATCATTTTAACCTCGGTTTCTGAGCAGGTACATTAGCCCATTCTGCCTGTTATTTTTTCCTATTATCAGCAAATTCCTCTAATCGACCAGTGGGTGGTGCTGATGAGAGACCTGGGGATGGCATGCATCACCTTTTAAACAGGGAGCTCATAGGCAGGCTCCAAACCATCCAATCCTAGGCAACCAGAATGTGAACCGGCGTGATCATAAAGTGCTCCACAGGCTCTCCATGCGTGCTGCGGTCATAGTAAAAGTTCTGCATAGACCTACCTGCACAGAGACCATGGGTAGCGACTGAAGCAGTGGCGTAACGTAAAATGATGCCCCCCCGCAGAATGTGAAGAGGGGCCCCTAAGCATTCCATGTCTGACAAATATTCATTGGACTTGGATAGAATGGGGCCCCCTTTGGGGGGGCACTGAAGGGCTTGGGGGTAGGGGGGTGCATTGGCCTGCACAGGCCTCTGTTATGTCCCTGACTATCTTGTCATTCTGGGCAAATCACTAATCTCCAGGTGCCAAAATAATGAATGTGACCTTGTGTAATGTAACTGGCGTTCATGTAATGGTCTCCAATACCTTGGGTCCCCTTTGCACTATGTAAAACTGCACAAAAAAAATCTGCAAAAAAATAAATATATATATGTATAATGATTCAGTGCTCTGAAGTGGTCAAGCTCCTTGTGAGGGAATGCAAGTGCTATGCAACACTGATTCAAAAAATCTATACATTTTATGTATTTGTATGATTTGGAATTCGTAGAGCACAAAACTAGCAAGGAAACAATAGAGAGGAGTATTGTATTGCATCATTTCTGTATGTGGGGTGCTGACGCGCTTGCCTACATGGGTAGCACGCTACACCGTGTGGCGTGTGTGGCTAGAAGTGTGCTGCCTTTGTTTTGATTCTGTGTGGGAAGTTTTGCAGTACCTAGGAGTGTGGTACAGCACATCTCCATATTGCGTAAATATACTGTTCCCATTTGCTGAATGGGTGAATATTTGTTTATGAAAAGTAGAGGCAAAAAGACAATTTTTCATCCCAAATATCACTGCCAAAAATGCATGCGTTCGATTTCACAGCTGGTAAAAAATAGTCTGTATTTTACAATATTTTGTCTGATAGAAGCACATTTAATGTACAGCGCCACAAATGATAGCCCGGCACAATACACCATTTAAACTATCACAGATGTAAATAGAAAATAAACAAATACATTTTAGACGAAACGATTCTAGAGAATTCCTTGGGCTGGGGTTCGAGTTAGGGGATGGCCGGCAAAAGCCAAGGAGCTCAGAGGGGCTTTGAATCTGTAGTGAAAACTTGAAAAAGGGGGGAGGGGGTTCGAGTTAGGGGATAGCCGGCAAAAGCCAAGGAGCTCAGAGGGGCTTTGAATCTGTAGTGAAAACTTGAAAAGGGGGGGAGGGGGTTCGAGTTAGGGGATAGCCGGCAAAAGCCAAGGAGCTCAGAGGGGCTTTGAATTTGTAGTGAAAACTTGAAAATGGAAGAGGAACACGGATGGCAGAGGGGGAGGGAGCCGGGCGAGAGGCCAAACCCCCAGGGTGTATTTTGACACGAGTATACAACAAGTAGGAATTACAGTGCCAGAGACATTATGAGTGCGCAGTCGTCCAAGAATAAAATTGATTAAGTACAAAGTCTGGCCAAGTTTTACTATTCTTTCGCGCTCGCACAACACCAAGCCGTACTTCTCAACAGAAAGCAGTGACAGGGGTGCCCTGATACAGTGTCATTTTAAGGATTGCGGGGGACCCTGTGCAAAAATTATTTTTGGGGTCCCTCTTTGCAACAACTTTGAATTTTGTTACGTATTTTCTGCTAAATGAAGCCCTATGTTGCCAAACTGTATTGTGTCATACGTTTAAGGTTGAGATACAGAAATACCAATAAGTGAGCTAGAAAGTTAATTTCCCCTGGGAGCCCCTAGAAGGTGGGGGCTGGTCAATTGCCCACTTTGCCCATGCCTTAAAAGGTCTCTGCAGCCTGATAAAAAAAATCCAGCTCCCATGTATTTCAGCTCCAAAAGTTGGCCTGAGCGCAGTGCCAAAAATGTTTTGCGCCTTGTAGTGCCAAGCCCTCTTACTGTATGCAAAGGAGGCACAACTTGGGGGAAAGAGCGCAAAAAATCATAAGGATTTTACACAAATCAAGGCCTACTAATCTAGCATAATCAGGCTTTGCATCACATCCTCATGCCAAATGAAAACTGGTGCAAACAAGGATTAGCTGGAATATTGAGTCATTGTCTCACTAGAAACATGCACTTTAAGTGACATTACATATTTTAGTGGTTTACACTTAGCTGGTTGTCATCGGAATAAATATGTATTTATTTTTTATTTTATTTTTTTATGCAGATTTATATAGCGCGAACTCGACCCGAAGCTATTGGAGCGCTTTACATGAGCACCCGTTACGTTACACATTCAGGCACGGGAAGATTAAGTGATTTGCCCAGAATCACAGGATGTTGACGCGACCCCGAGGCTCGAACCTTGGTTTCCAGCACCAAAGTCGGCAATCTAGCCGACGGTCCACATCCTCTCCCCATGTATTGGATGGTGTACATCAAGTGTACACCTCATACTGTACACCAATCACTTGCCCTTGCGCAAAAGAGCAATGCCTAGTGTCACATTAAAAATGATTTGTGTTCCTAAATTCACTGAGTGCCTTCTGTTGTACACTTTGCTGCAGCACAACACATCAAGACTGCTAGCTGTGCAGCTCTGCATTGGTCAAGTGCCAGGGGAGTGTAATTATCAATTTTGAATAGCAAATGTGTCAGGCATGGCCTGTACCTTTAATGCAATACACTGCTTCACATTGCATTTTTGTATATGTGCACTTAATAGGTGACCCACATTACCCCATGTTGCTGAACGAGTATGATGACATGATTATTACAATTTGAGGCCTACTTCTAATTGACGCGATGCGGGTGAGTTGACATTTACTGGGACCGTGACATAAACGCCGACACAAATAATGGCTTCAAACATTTATTTCCATGTTGGACCTTCCTATTATGTTTGGACATTCTGTCCATTATAGTTCATGTACTTTAAGTGAAGAAATTCTGCACAATGTGAGTCATTGCCGACTCCCAGCCACTGTATTTTGGCTCTCGGCTCCATCCTTATCCTCATCCTCCATTGGGTCCTGGTCATCATGGTCCATGTCCCACAGGACATTTGTCCAGACACAGATGTTGTGGAGAATGGCACATACTTGGATGATCTTGCAGACCCTAGGGGTCGAGTATAGCAATCTCCCCCCTTACATGCCCAGGCATTTGAACTGGGACTTCAGCACACCAAAGGTTCTCTCCACGTTGTTATGGGTCATGACCAGTGCTTGGTTGTACTGTCATTCCAGCGCAGTGCGGGGATGCGCTATTGGGGTCATGAACCATGGCTGGAGATCATATCCTTGGTCAGCTGAAACTTAAACAGAAATTACAACTGTCAATAATTTTAATCTCTGTTTCAGCTACATTCCTGTCCACGTGTGCCATGTGTAGTGAATGAGTCATACACATTTCGTATGGTATTTCAGAATATGTGTTATTGATACGGTTGGCCAAAGGTTTACACATGTCTGTTCCAGTTCTCTGTGTAATAACAAATGATGAGCATGGCCTGAAACATTGTACACTTCTACATGTGGACATTCATGTGTATTCAGTAGCTTACCACAGTGTATTTAAAATGATCCTGATCACTCTATGTTATGTTCACTCACTACATGTGAGAAGTGGCACATTATTGATCAGAAATTTGGCTAGCTGTTTCTCCCTAGGTAGGTTGTGACATTGCCAACATGTTTAACACTCAGACATACATATGTCCATGTTAAACCACATATTTTGTTGGTGGCCTACATGGCATTGGCACAGCAGTTTCATAGTTCCCTAACTTTGCCATGTGATTATGATGCATTAATTAGGTGCAGTTCAAACATGTCACATGCATTGTTATGCTGTTTATTGTTAGCCTTCAACTATTGTTTTTTGCCAGAGAAGTTCTCATGATGCATTTTGACACAAATATATGTATTGCAGTGAGGGCCATCTTTATGTGGGACACACTGATGTTGTTATAAGGATCTGTGTCCTCCACATTTAGACACAATACATTGGATTTTGACATGTGTGTATACAACTCTAATTTGCAGGGGATTGTGTAGTTCTATGCCTTGATTTTTTCCTCATTGCTGTGGCAAATATATGTTGGGATTGGTATCATGAGTCCATTGTAGTGCCTTGCCCAGGTTGGCATTTATTCTAAGGTGGTGACTGATGCATGACATGTTTGGTAGCATTGTGTTTTACTTAGTGAGTTTCACATTGCTGGATATATGCGCTTTACATTTGTCCTACTACTCCTTAATGCTCAATTTGTAAAAAGAGAAGTGCCAGCGCTCTCATCAGGAGGCCACTGCAGCTTGCACCACACATTGCCCCTGCCATGCTGCAATGATAGCAACAACTCAACTACTAACCATCAGAATCCCACAAGTGTAACAATTCAGACTATTTCAGGCCCCCAAAGCTATAAGAATGGCTTGGACAGCCGGTAATAGTCATTTTTAAAGTATATTGATTTAATAATTAGCTGTTGTTGTGGCATCTCTTAATTAGCCAGACAGCGCCACCTTGTGGCATGCTGTCACAAACGCCGGTGCCGAGCACCGGAAACCACCGGCTCGAATTAAGCACTGGTTACAACAGTCAATGCGGACGTCAACCTACCTGTATGTGTGTACGTAGACTGTCAGTATTGCTGAGACATATGTGTGTTTTGTACTGTTGGTGTCACAATGTTATCCAGTATTGACATTTACACATGTCTGGGGCCTACACTGACATGACATGCCACACATGGCTTTTCCACATACTTTTTCCTGTGTTGCTTCTGACACTTTGAGCAACATACAAATTTACTGCCACGTGTGACACACTTGGTCAATTCCACAGTACTTGTTCTCACACCAAGGAAATTTGACTGATAGCAAGAGTTTGTATGCCATTAAGGAAAAACTCACCTCAGAATTTAATGTTGTGTTGCCGTTGTACTCATAATTGCTTTGTCTGTTTTGCCACATGATTTCATTCAGGGTTTTTTACCCTGTGCATTTGATGTGGCTCCATCCATTCACACAGAGTGAAATGACACATTGCGACTCACTGACAATCTGTCACTACTGCCATTGACAATTTAGTAAGTTCATGTCAATGCGGCACAGCATTGTCTCCATATTGCAGTGCATTGTTGCCACTATGTGCAGAGGAAACAAAGCCCCAGATTTTTGGAAAAGTAGCACTGTGCAGTGCTGTAAGTCACCTGTCTGCACTGCACTGTGTCACTTAGAAAGAGCAGTAGTGCACAGTGTTTAGGCCATACAGCACATTTCTGACCTTTCTTCCTACATTGGCACATAATGTACTGCCTAGTATAAACACTGACAGACTTGCACCACAGTACTCAGGTGCCTACATTGCATGCAGGATTGTCTTTGTGCAGGAGGGGGCACCTTCCTGCACATGATATACCCTCAGAGCCATGATCGTCTATATATGTTTGCTACAGACTGCAGCACACAGAGGAAGTGGGAGTGACTTGGATGACTTCAGTTCATTTTCCTTGTTACACATTACCTGAGGAAACCAATTGATTTGTCACATTCCAAAGGTTACCTGGTGTAGGATACATGACATGCCTCATGAACCATGAGAGTTGCATGGTGACACCCCCACAACTCCCATGGAACCCCTCTCTTGCACACAGTGATGCTATACTGCATTTTGGCCAGCATTGCATTGCTCTTTACCTTTACCCCATTCAAAGGCACACAAAGTGGCTTTGTGTGTCTCAACATGTGTGACTTGGGGAGTTGCATTACATGTGTATCATGCTGCATGGTGGATGTATAAGGCACACCCGCAGACATATGGCCCTATCTTCGTCAACGGACACAGATATGGCTATTATGTCATACATTTCTTACTGTTAACCCCTTCCATGCTCATGACGGAATGGTTCCCTCATGAGCACAAGTTCAAGTGTGCTCATGACGGAACCATTCCGTCATGAGCACATGCTCAGGAAATCCCTCTGCTGCAGACAGCAGAGAGATTTCCCATTTTTCTTTTTTTGCCTGGGGAGGTGGGGAAGAGCTTACCCAACCTCCCCAGGCCTATTTTTGAATTTCATTGCAATGACAATCGGGCGAATGGCGCGCTATCGTCATTGCAATGAAATCGAAACTGAAACTTAGTTTCAGTTTCTCAGTTTCGGTGCTTGTGGGGCTATCTCAGCCCCCCAAGCACCGAAAAGATGGGAGGGGTATCGTTGGAAAGGGAGAATCTCCCTTTCCAATGGTACCTTTCCTAGTGGATCCCTGCTTGGGGATCACCCCAGGAGGCCGATCCCCACGCAGGGATCCACCCACTAGCACCAGGGAGGGGGGAGCGGCCCCTTGGGCAAGGGCCTTTGCTCCCCCAATATTTATTTGGTCACAACAGTCTTTCTAACCCCCCCTGGGGGGCAGATGGGGGAAGTAGCCCACAATCTGCCCCCCGTGGGGGCGGAAAGCCCACTAGAAACCAGGGATTATTTTTTTTATTGACGGGGTGGGGCCTGCCTAAAAAGGGCATGGCAATGCCCCCACCCCCCCAGAGAAATGTCAGTCTCTCTGCCCCCCCAGGGGCAGACGGGGGCAGTAGCCCCCAATCTGCCCCCGGGGGGGGCAGAAATCCCACTAGAAACCAGGGATTTTTTTTATTGATGTTGGGGTGGGGGCTGCCCAAAAAGGTCATGGCAATGCCCCCACTGCCCCCCCAGAGAAATGTCAGTCTTTCTGCCCCCCTAGGGGGTAGACGGGGGCAGTAGCCCACAATCTGCCCCCCGGGGGGGCAGAAAGCCCACTAGAAACCAGGGATTGTTTTATTTTATTGACGTTGGGGTGGGGGCTACCCAAAAAGGGCATGGCAATGGCCCCACCCCCCCCCAGAGAAATGTCAGTCTTTCTGCCCCCCCAGGCGGCAGACAGGGCAGCAGCCCCCAATCTGCCCCCCGGGGGGCAGAAAGCCCACTAGAAACCAGGGATTTTTTTTTATTGACATTGGGGTGGGGCTGCCCAAAAGGGCATGGCAATGCCCCCACCCCCAGAGAAACGTTAGTCTTTCTGCTCCCCAGGGGGCAGACAGGGCAGTAGCCCCCAATCTGCCTCCCGGGGCAGAAAGCCCACTAGAAACCAGGGATTTTTTTTTATTGATGTTGGGTTGGGGGCTGCCCAAAATGAGCATGCCAATGCCCCCACCCCCAGTGAAATTCCAGTCTTTCTGCCCCCCCAGGGGGCATATGGGGGCAGTAGCCCCCAATCTGCCCCCCGGGGGGGCAGAAAGCCCATTAGAAATCAGTTTTTTTTTATTGATGTAGGGGTGGGGGCTGCCCGAGATGGGCAGGCCAATGCCCCCACCCCCCCAAAAAAAATGCAACAGTCTTTCTGCTCCCCCCAGGGGCAGATGGGGGAAATAGCCCCTGATCTGCCCCCGGGGGGGGCAGAAAGCCCACTAGGCACCAGGGATTTTTTTTATAAGGTAGGGGTGGGGGCTGCCCAGAATGGGCATGATAATGCCCCCACCCCAAAAACAAAAAACAATTACCACAGTCTTTATGCCCCTCCCGGAGGCATATTGGGGCAATAGCCCCTTATCTGCCCCCCAGGGGGGGCAGAAAGCCCTCTAAGCCTCAGGATTTTTTTTTTTATTCAGGGCTGAGGTTAGCCCAGAATGGGCATGGCAATGCCCACACCTCCCCCAAAAAATGCCACAGTCTTTCTGCCCCTCCGAGGGGCGGATGGGGGCAGTGGCCCCTGATCTGCCCCCCGGGGGTTAGAAAGCCCACTAGGCGCCAGCGATTACGCTGGCTTTTTTTATGCGTGGGCGTGGGGCCTGCCCAGAATGGGCATACCAATGCCCCCACCCTCCAAAAACATAGCCACAGACTTTCTGCCCCCCTTGGGGGCATATTGGGGCAACCCCTCCCCCCCCCTGATTCCCCCCCAGGGCGGCAGAAAGCCCACTAGGCACAGACTTGTTTTTAGCAATGTGCCTACCTGTGGATTTTGGGCCCTAGCGCAGCCGGCACATAGGGAAACCTAGCAAACCTGTACATTTTTTTAAACTAGACACCAAGGGAAATCCAGGATGCGGTGACTTGTGTGCCTCTCACCAGGTTCTTTTACCCAGATTCCCTTGCAAACCTCAAACTTGGTTAAAAAAACACATTTTTCTCACATTTCTGTGATGGAAAGTTCTGGGATCTGCGTGGATCCACAAAATTCCACCCACCACGCATTTCCCAAAGTCTTCCGAGAAAAATGGTACCTCACTTGTGTGGGTAGGCCTAGTGCCCGTGACAGAAAATGGCCCAAAACGCAACGTGGACACACCACATTTTCACAGTGAAAACTGACACTATTTTGCAAAATGCCTAGCTGTAGATTTTGAACCCTAGCTCTGCCGGCACCTAGGGAAACCTAGCAAACCTATACATTTTTTAAAACTAGACACCCAGGGGAATCCAGGATGGGGTGACTTGTCTGGCTCTCACCAGGTTCTGTTACCCAGAATCCCTTGCAAACCTCAAACTTTGTTTAAAAAAAAACACATTTTCCTCATATTTCTGTGGTGGAAAGCTCTGGAATCGGCGTGGATCCACAAACTTCCACCCACCCCGCATTCCCCAAAGTCTTCCGAGAAAAATGGTACCTCACTTGTGTGGGTAGGCCTAGTCCCCGCAACAGGAAACGGCCCAAAACGCAACGTGGACACAACACATTTTCACAGTGAAAACTGACCCTTTTTTTGCAAAGTGCCTAGCTGTAGATTTTGAACCCTAGCTCTGCCGGCACCTAGGGAAACCTACTAACCTATACATTTTTTAAAACTAGACACCCAGGGGAATCCAGGATGGGGTGACTTGTCTGGCTCTCACCAGGTTCTGTTACCCAGAATCCCTTGCAAACCTCAAAATTTGTCCAAAAAAACACATTTTCGTCACATTTCTGTGGTGGAAAGTTCTGGAATCTGTGTGGATCCACAAAATTCCACCCAGCCCGCATTCCCCAAAGTCTTCCGAGAAAAATGTTACCTCACTTGTGTGGGTGGGTCAAGTACCCGCGACAGGCAAGGGCCCAAAACCTATTGAGGCGACTTCAAAATTACCTATCACAAAACAACCTGGTTTTGCCAGGGGGGGGGTCCCATGAGTTTTTGGCCCAGGGCTCGGCGGCCATCTAGGGAAACCTACCAAACCCACACATTTCTGAAAACTAAACCCCCTGGGGAGTCCAGCAAGGTATGACTTGCGTGGGTCCCCCAACATTTCCCTACCGAGAATCCCCTGCAAACCTCAAATTTAGCTGAAAAAATAACTTTTTTCTCAAATTTCTGTGTGGGAAAGTTCTGGAATCTGCGTGGATCCTCAAATTTCCTTCTACACAGCATTCCCCCAGGTCTCCCGATAAAAATGGTACCTCACTCGCGTGGGTGGGTCAAGTACCCGCGACAGGCAAGGTCCCAAAACCTATTGAGGTGACATCAAAATTACATATCACAAAACAACCTGGTTTTGCAAGGGGGTCCCATGAGTTTTTGACCCCGGGCTTGGCGGCCACCTAGGGAAACCTACCAAACCCACACATTTCTGAAAACTAGACACCCGGGGGAGTCCAGCAAGGTATGGCTTGCGTGGGTGCCCCAACATTTCCCTACCCAGAATCCCCTGCAAACCTCAAATTTTGTTGAAAAAATCTATTTTTTCCCACATTTCTGTGTGGGAAAGTTGTAGGGTCACCGGGCTGACACAAATTTCCTACCACCCAGCGTTCCCCCAGGTCTCCCAATAAAAATGGTACCTCAGTTGTGTGGGTAGGCATGGTGGCTGCAACAGGAAATGACCCAAATCGTACTGTGGAGACTTCAAAATTACATATAACAAAACTACCTGGTTTATGGGGGGGGCACCTGGGGTTTTGGCCCCGGGCTTGCCGCCATCTAGAGAAACCTACCAACCCCACACATTTCTGAAAACTAGACACCCTGGGGAGTCCAATGAGGTATGGCTTGCGTGGATCCCCCAACGTTTCCCTACCCAGAATCCCCTACAAACCTCAAATTTAGCTGAAAAAACCCACATTTTCCACATATTTTTGTGTGGAATCACCATGGCGGCACAAATATCCTACCCCACATCGTCATCCTTAGTGTCCCGAGTAAAATGATACCTCACTTGTGTGGGTGTCCAATGCAGAATTGGCTAAAAACGTATTTTAAAAAAATGTAGCTCTTAGAATTCCCGGTGCTATACCCTTATTGCCTATGTTTTGGGCTCTTCCCAGTCACAGGCCCTTGCCCCACCCACACAAGTGAGGTATCATTTTACTCGGGAGACTGAGGGGAACGCTGTTGGGTAGGACATTAGTGCCGGCATGGTGATTCCACCCAAAAATATGTGGAAAATGTGGTTTTTCCAGCTAAATTTGAGGTTTGCAGGGCATTCTGGGTAGGAAAACGTTGGGGGATCCACGCAAGCCATACCTCGCTGGACTCCCCGGGTGTCTAGGTTTCAGAAATGTGTGGGTTTGGTAGTTTTCCATGATGGCCGCCGAGCCTGGGGCCAAAAACCCAGGTGACCCCTCTTGCAAAACCAGGTTGTTTTGTGATAGATCATTTTGATGTCTACTCAATACGTTTTGGGCCCTTGCCTGTCACGGGTACTTGACCCACCCACCCGAGTGAGGTATCATTTTTATCGGGAGACCTGGGGGAACGCTGGGTGGTAGGACATTTTTGGATCCACGTAGATTCCAGAACTTTCCCACACAGAAATTTGAGAAAAAAATGATTTTTTTCAGCTAAATTTGAGGGTTGCAGGGCATTCTGGGTAGGAACACGTTGGGGGACCCACGCAAGCCATACCTCGCTGGACTCCCCCGGGTGTCTAGTTTTCAGAAATTTGTGGGTTTGGTAGGTTTTCTAAGAAGGCCGACGAGCCCGGGGCCAAAAACCCAGTTGACCCCCCCTTGCAAAACCAGGTTGTTTTGTGATAGGTCATTTTGATGTCTCCTCAATACGTTTTGGGCCCTTGCCTGTTGCGGGTACTTGACCCACCCACGCGAGTGAGGTACCATTTTCATCGGGAGACCTGGGGGAATGCTGGGTGGTAGGACATTTGTGGATCCATGTAGATTCCAGAACTTACCCACACAGAAATTTGAGAAAAAAGTGATATTTTCATCAAAATTTGAGGTTTGCAGGGGATTCTGGGTAGAGAAACGTCGGTGGATCCACGCAAGCCATACCTTCCTGGATTCCCCCAGGTCTCTAGTTTTCAGAAACGTGTGGGTTTGGTAGGTTTCCCTAGATGGCCGCCAAGCCCGGGACCAAAAACTCATGTGACCCCCCCATTGCAATACCAGGTCATTTTCGGATACATAGGGGGCATCTGAGTTTTTGGTCCCGAGTCGGCAGCCATCTAGGGAAACCTACCAAACCCACACATTTCTGAAAACTAGACACCGAGGGAAGTCCAGGGAGGTATAGCTTGCATGGGTCCCCCAACGTTTTCCTACCCAGAATCCCCAGCAAACCTCAAATTTTGTTAAAAAAAACCTATTTTTTCTCACATTTCTGTGTGGGAAAGTTGTAGGCTCACCGGGATGACACAAATTTCCTACCACCCGGCGTTCCCCCAGGTCTCCCGATAAAAATGGTACCTCACTTGTGTGGGTAGGCCTAGTCCCCGCGACAGGAAACGGCCCAAAACGCAACGTGGACACAACACATTTTCACAGTGAAAACTGACCCTTTTTTGCAAAGTGCCTAGCTGTAGATTTTGAACCCTAGGTCTGCCGGCACCTAGGGAAAGCTAGCAAACCTATACATTTTTGAAAACTAGACACCCAGGGGAATCCAGGATGGGGTGACTTGTCTGGCTCTCACCAGGTTCTGTCACCCAGAATCCCTTGCAAATCTCAACATTTGTCCAAGAAAACACATTTTCGTCACATTTCTGTGGTGGAAAGTTCTGGAATCTCTGTGGATCCACAAAATTCCACCCAGCCCGCATTCCCCAAAGTCTTCCGAGAAAAATAGTACCTCACTTGTGTGGGTGGGTCAAGTACCCGCGACAGGCAAAGGCCCAAAACCTATTGAGGCGACATCAAAATTACCTATCACAAAACAACCTGGTTTTGCAAGGGGGGGTCCCATGAGTTTTTGGCCGCGGGCTCGGCGGCCACCTAGAGAAACCTACCAAACCCACACATTTCTGAAAACTAGACACCCGGGGGAGTCCAGCAAGGTATGGCTTGCGTGGGTCCCCCAACATTTCCCTACCCAGAATCCCCTGCAAACCTCAAATTTTGTTGAAAAAATCTATTTTTTCTCACATTTCTGTGTGGGGAAAGTTGTAGGCTCACCGGGCTGACACAAATTTCCTACCACCTAGCGTTCCGCCAGGTCTCCCGATAAAAATGGTAACTCACTTGTGTGGGTAGGCATAGTGGCTGCGACAGGAAATGGCCCAAATCGTACTGTGGAGACTTCAAAATTATCTATAACAAAACTACCAGGGGTTTTGGCCCCGGGCTTCCCGCCATCTAGGGAAACCTACCAAACCCACACATTTCCTAAAACTAGACACCCTGGGGAGTCCAATGAGGTATGGCTTGCGTGGATCCCCCAACGTTTCCCTACCCAGAATCCCCTGTAACCTCAAATTTAGCTGAAAAAAACACATTTTCTACATATTTTTGTGTGGACTCACCATGGCGTCACAAATGTCCTACCCCACAGCGTTCTCCTTAGTGTCCCGAGTAAAATGATACCTCACATGTGTGGGTGTCCAATGCAAAATTGGCTAAAAACGTATTTTTAAAAAAATGTAGCGCTTAGAAATCCCAGTGCTATACCCTTATTCCCTATGTTTTGGGCTCTTCCCAGTCACAGGCCCTTGCCCCACCCACACAAGTGAGGTATCATTTTACTCGGGAGACTGAGTGGAACGCTGTGGGGTAGGACATTTGTGCCGGCAAGGTGATTCCACCCAAAAATATGTGGAAAATGTGGGTTTTTTCAGCTAAATTTGAGGTTTGCAGGGCATTCTGGGTAGGAAAACGTTGGGGGTTCCACGCAAGCCATACCTCGCTGGACTCCCCCGGGTGTCTAGTTTTCAGAAATGTGTGGGTTTGGTAGTTTTCCAAGATGGCCGCCGAGCCCGGGCCAAAAACCCAGGTGACCCCCCTTGCAAAACTACGTTGTTTTGTGATAGATCATTTTGATGTCTCCTCAATACGTTTTGGGCCCTTGCCTGTCGCGGTACTTGACCCACCCACGCGAGTGAGGTATCATTTTTATCGGGAGACCTGGGGGAATGCTGGGTGGTAGGAAATTTGTGGATCCACGTAGATTCTAGAACTTACCCACACAGAAATTTGAGAAAAAAGTGATTTTTTTATCAAAATTTGAGGTTTGCAGGGGATCTGGGTAGAGAAACGTTGGTGAATCCACGCAAGCCATACCTTCCTGGACTCCCCCGGGTCTCTAGATTTCAGAAATGTGTGGTTTTGGTAGGTTTCCCTAGATGGCCGCCAAGCCCGGGACCAAAACTCAAGGGACCCCCATTGCAAAACCAGGTCATTTTCGGATACATAGGGGGCATCTGAGTTTTTGGTCCCGAGTCGGCAGTCATCTACGGAAATCTATTAAACCCACACATTTCTGAAAACTAGAGACCCAGGGAGTCCAGGAGGTATAGCTTGCGTGGGTCCCCCAACGTTTTCCTACCCAGAATACCCTGCAAACCTCAAATTTTGATGAAAAAATCACTTTTTCTCAAATTTCTGTGTGGGTAAGTTCTGGAATCTATGTGGATCCACAAATTTCCTACCACCCAGCGTTCCCCCCAGGTCTCCCGATAAAAATGGTACCTCACTTTCTTGGGTGGGTCAAGTACCCGCGACAGGCAAGGGCCCAAAACCTATTGAGGCGACATCAAAATTACCTATCACAAAACAACCTGGTTTTGCAAGGGGGGTCCCATGAGTTTTTGGCCCCGGGCTCGGCGGCCACCTAGGGAAACCTACCAAACCCACACATTTCTGAATACTAGACACCCGGGGGAGTCCAGCAAGGTATGGCTTGCGTGGGTCCCCCAACATTTCCCTACCCAGAATCCCCTGCAAACCTCAAATTTTGTTGAAAAAATCAATTTTTTCTCACATTTTTGTGTGGGAAAGTTGTAGGCATCACCGGGCTGACACAAATTTCCTACCACCCAGCGTTCCCCCAGGTCTCCCGATAAAAATGGTACCTCACTTGTGTGGGTAGGCCTAGTGCCCGCGATAGGAAACAGCCCAAAACGCAAGGTGGACACACCACATTTTCACAGTGAAAAATGACCCTTTTTTTGCAAGGTGCCTAGCTGTAGATTTTGAACCCTAGCTCTGCCGGCACCTAGGGAAACCAAGCAAACCTATACATTTTTTAAAACTAAACACCCAGGGAAATCCAGGATGGGGTGACTTGTCTGGCTCTCATCAGGTTCTGTTACCCAGAATCCCTTGCAAACCTCAACATTTGTAAAAAAAAAAATAACACATTTTCGTCACATTTCTGTGGTGGAAAGTTCTGGAATCTGTGTGGATCCACAAAATTCCACCCAGCCCGCACTCCCCAACGTCTTCCGAGAAAAATGGTACCTCACTTGTGTGGGTGGGTCAAGTACCAGTGACAGGCAAGGGCCCAAAACCTATTGAGGCGACTTCAAAATTACCTATCACAAAACAACCTGGTTTTCGAAGGGTGGGTCCCATGAGTTTTTGGCCCCGGGCTCGGCGGCCATCTAGGGAAACCTTCCAAACCCACACATTTCTGAAAACTAGACACCCAGGGGAGTCCAGCAAGGTATGACTTGCATGGGTCCCCCAACATTTCTCTACCGAGAATCCCCTGCAAACCTCAAATTTAGCTGAATAAATCACTTTTTTCTCAAATTTCTGAGTGGGAAAGTTCTGGAATCTGCGTGGATCCACAAATTTCCTTCTACACAGCATTCCCCCAGGTCTCACGATAAAAATGGTACCTCACTCGCGTGGGTGGGTCAAGTACCCACGACAGGCAAAGGCCCAAAACCTATTGAGGCGACGTCAAAATTACCTATCACAAAACAACCTGGTTTTGCAAGGGGGGTCCCATGAGTTTTTGGCCCCGGGCTCGACGGCCACCTAGGGAAACCTACCAAACCAACACATTTCTGAAAACTAGACACCCGGGGTAGTCCAGCAAGGTATAGCTTGCGTGGGTCCCCCAACATTTCCCTACCCAGAATCCCCTGCAAACCTCAAATTTTGTTGAAAAATATATTTTTTCCCACATTTCTGTGTGGGAAAGTTGCAGGCTCACCGAGCTGACACAAATTTCCTACCACCCAGCGTTCCCCCAGGTCTCCCGATAAAAATGGTACCTCACTTGTGTGAGTAGGCATAGTGGCTGCAACAGGAAATGGCCCAAATTGTACTGTGGAGACTTCAAAATTACCTATAACAAAACTACCTGGTTTTGGGGAGGGGCACCAGAGGTTTTGGACCCGGGCTTGCCGCCATCTAGGGAAACCTACCAAACCCACATATTTCTGAAAACTAGACACCCTGGGGAGTCCAATGCGGTATGGCTTGCGTGGATCCCCCAACGTTTCCCTACCCAGAATCCCCTGCAAACCTCAAATTTAGCTGGAAAAAACACATATTCCCCATATTTTTGTGTGGAATCACCATGGCAGCACAAATGTCCTACCCCACAGCGTTCTCCTTAGTGTCCCAAGTAAAATGATACCTCGCTTGTGTGGCTGTCCAATGCAGAATTGGCTAAAAAAGTATTTTTGAAAAAATGTAGCGCTTAGAAATCCCGGTGCTATACCCTTATTCACTATGTTTTGGGCTCTTCCCAGTCACAGGCCCTTGCCCCACCCACACAAGTAAGGTATCATTTTACTCGGGAGACTGAGGGGAACGCTGTGGGGTAGGACATTTGTGCCGGCACAGTGATTCCACCCAAAAATATGTGGAAAATGTGGTTTTTCCAGCTAAATTTGAGGTTTGCAGGGCATTCTGGGTAGGAAACGTTGGGGGATCCACGCAAGCCATACCTCGCTGACTCCCTGGGTGTCTAATTTCAGAAATGTGTGGGCTTGGTAGTTTTCCAAGATGGCCGCCGAGCCCGGGGCCAAAACCCAGGTGACCCCCTTGCAAAACTACGTTGTTTTGTGATAGATCATTTTGATGTCTCCTCAATACGTTTTGGGCCCTTGCGTGTCGCGGTACTTGACCCACCCACGCGAGTGAGGTATCATTTTTATCGGGAGACCTGGGGGAATGCTGGGTGGTAGGAAATTTGTGGATCCACGTAGATTCTAGAACTTACCCACACAGAAATTTGAGAAAAAAGTGATTTTTTAATCAAAATTTGAGGTTTGCAGGGGATCTGGGTAGAGAAACGTTGGTGGATCCACGCAAGCCATACCTTCCTGAACTCCCCCGGGTCTCTAGATTTCAGAAATGTGTGGTTTTGGTAGGTTTCCCTAGATGGCCGCCAAGCCCGGGACCAAAAACTCATGGGACCCCCCATTGCAAAACCAGGTCATTTTCGGATACATAGGGGGCATCTGAGTTTTTGGTCCCGAGTCGGCAGTCATCTACGGAAATCTATTAAACCCACACATTTCTGAAAACTAGAGACCCAGGGGAGTCCAGGGAGGTATAGCTTGCGTGGGTCCCCCAACGTTTTCCTACCCAGAATACCCTGCAAACCTCACATTTTGATGAAAAAATCACTTTTTTCTCAAATTTCTGTGTGGGTAAGTTCTGGAATCTATGTGGATCCACAAATTTCCTACCACCCAGCGTTCCCCCCAGGTCTCCCGATAAAAATGGTACCTCACTTTCTTGGGTGGGTCAAGTACCCGCGACAGGCAAGGGCCCAAAACCTATTGAGGCGACATCAAAATTACCTATCACAAAACAACCTGGTTTTGCAAGGGGGGTCCCATGAGTTTTGGCCCTGGGCTCGGCGGCCACCTAGGGAAACCTACCAAACCCACACATTTCTGAATACTAGACACCCGGGGAGTCCAGCAAGGTATGGCTTGCGTGGGTCCCCCAACATTTCCCTACCCAGAATCCCCTGCAAACCTCAAATTTTGTTGAAAAAATCTATTTTTTCTCACATTTCTGTGTGGGAAAGTTGTAGGCTCACCGGGCTGACACAAATTTCCTACCACCCAGCGTTCCCCCAGGTCTCCCGATAAAAATGGTACCTCACTTGTGTGGGTAGGCCTAGTCCCCGTGACAGGAAACGGCCCAAAACGCAACGTGGACACAACACATTTTCACAGTGAAAACTGACCCTTTTTTTGCAAGGTGCCTAGCTGTAGATTTTGAACCCTAGCTCTGCCGGCACCTAGGGAAACCAAGCAAACCTATACATTTTTTAAAACTAAACACCCAGGGGAATCCAGGATGGGGTGACTTGTCTGGCTCTCACCAGGTTCTGTTACCCAGAATCCCTTGCAAACCTCAAAATTTGTAAAAAAAAAAAAAACACATTTTCGTCACATTTCTGTGGTGGAAAGTTCTGGAATCTGTGTGGATCCACAAAATTCCACCCAGCCCGCACTCCCCAACGTCTTCCGAGAAAAATGGTACCTCACTTGTGTGGGTGGGTCAAGTACCCGTGACAGGCAAGGGCCCAAAACCTATTGAGGCGACTTCAAAATTACCTATCACAAAACAACCTGGTTTTCGAAGGGTGGGTCCCATGAGTTTTTGGCCCCGGGCTCGGCGGCCATCTAGGGAAACCTTCCAAACCCACACATTTCTGAAAACTAGACACCCAGGGGAGTCCAGCAAGGTATGACTTGCATGGGTCCCCCAACATTTCTCTACCGAGAATCCCCTGCAAACCTCAAATTTAGCTGAATAAATC
This sequence comes from Calotriton arnoldi, assembly GCA_963921515.1. Taxonomy (NCBI): domain Eukaryota; kingdom Metazoa; phylum Chordata; class Amphibia; order Caudata; family Salamandridae; genus Calotriton; species Calotriton arnoldi. The sequence continues at coordinate 259,845 of CAWUFW010006077.1, forward strand.
ACTTTTTTCTCAAATTTCTGAGTGGGAAAGTTCTGGAATCTGCGTGGATCCACAAATTTCCTTCTACACAGCATTCCCCCAGGTCTCACGATAAAAATGGTACCTCACTCGCGTGGGTGGGTCAAGTACCCACGACAGGCAAAGGCCCAAAACCTATTGAGGCGACGTCAAAATTACCTATCACAAAACAACCTGGTTTTGCAAGGGGGTCCCATGAGTTTTTGGCCCCGGGCTCGACGGCCACCTAGGGAAACCTACCAAACCAACACATTTCTGAAAACTAGACACCCGGGGTAGTCCAGCAAGGTATAGCTTGCGTGGGTCCCCCAACATTTCCCTACCCAGAATCCCCTGCAAACCTCAAATTTTGTTGAAAAAATATATTTTTTCCCACATTTCTGTGTGGGAAAGTTGCAGGCTCACCGAGCTGACACAAATTTCCTACCACCCAGCGTTCCCCCAGGTCTCCCGATAAAAATGGTACCTCACTTGTGTGAGTAGGCATAGTGGCTGCAACAGGAAATGGCCCAAATTGTACTGTGGAGACTTCAAAATTACCTATAACAAAACTACCTGGTTTTGGGGAGGGGCACCAGAGGTTTTGGACCCGGGCTTGCCGCCATCTAGGGAAACCTACCAAACCCACATATTTCTGAAAACTAGACACCCTGGGGAGTCCAATGCGGTATGGCTTGCGTGGATCCCCCAACGTTTCCTACCCAGAATCCCCTGCAAACCTCAAATTTAGCTGGAAAAAACACATATTCCCCATATTTTTGTGTGGAATCACCATGGCAGCACAAATGTCCTACCCCACAGCGTTCTCCTTAGTGTCCCAAGTAAAATGATACCTCGCTTGTGTGGCTGTCCAATGCAGAATTGGCTAAAAAAGTATTTTTGAAAAAATGTAGCGCTTAGAAATCCCGGTGCTATACCCTTATTCACTATGTTTTGGGCTCTTCCCAGTCACAGGCCCTTGCCCCACCCACACAAGTAAGGTATCATTTTACTCGGGAGACTGAGGGGAACGCTGTGGGGTAGGACATTTGTGCCGGCACAGTGATTCCACCCAAAAATATGTGGAAAATGTGGTTTTTCCAGCTAAATTTGAGGTTTGCAGGGCATTCTGGGTAGAAAACGTTGGGGGATCCACGCAAGCCATACCTCGCTGGACTCCCCTGGGTGTCTAATTTCAGAAATGTGTGGGTTTGGTAGTTTTCCAAGATGGCCGCCGAGCCCGGGGCCAAAAACCCAGGTGACCCCCCTTGCAAAACTACGTTGTTTTGTGATAGATCATTTTGATGTCTCCTCAATACGTTTTGGGCCCTTGCGTGTCGCGGTACTTGACCCACCCACGCGAGTGAGGTATCATTTTATCGGGAGACCTGGGGGAATGCTGGGTGGTAGGAAATTTGTGGATCCACGTAGATTCTAGAACTTACCCACACAGAAATTTGAGAAAAAAGTGATTTTTTAATCAAAATTTGAGGTTTGCAGGGGATCTGGGTAGAGAAACGTTGGTGGATCCACGCAAGCCATACCTTCCTGAACTCCCCGGGTCTCTAGATTTCAGAAATGTGTGGTTTTGGTAGGTTTCCTAGATGGCCGCCAAGCCCGGGACCAAAAGCTCATGGGACCCCCATTGCAAAACCAGGTCATTTTCGGATACATAGGGGGCATCTGAGTTTTTGGTCCCGAGTCGGCAGTCATCTACGGAAATCTATTAAACCCACACATTTCTGAAAACTAGAGACCCAGGGGAGTCCAGGGAGGTATAGCTTGCGTGGGTCCCCCAACGTTTTCCTACCCAGAATACCCTGCAAACCTCACATTTTGATGAAAAAATCACTTTTTTCTCAAATTTCTGTGTGGGTAAGTTCTGGAATCTATGTGGATCCACAAATTTCCTACCACCCAGCGTTCCCCCCAGGTCTCCCGATAAAAATGGTACCTCACTTTCTTGGGTGGGTCAAGTACCCGCGACAGGCAAGGGCCCAAAACCTATTGAGGCGACATCAAAATTACCTATCACAAAACAACCTGGTTTTGCAAGGGGGTCCCATGAGTTTTTGGCCCTGGGCTCGGCGGCCACCTAGGGAAACCTACCAAACCCACACATTTCTGAATACTAGACACCCGGGGAGTCCAGCAAGGTATGGCTTGCGTGGGTCCCCCAACATTTCCCTACCCAGAATCCCCTGCAAACCTCAAATTTTGTTGAAAAAATCTATTTTTTCTCACATTTCTGTGTGGGAAAGTTGTAGGATCACCGGGCTGACACAAATTTCCTACCACCCAGCGTTCCCCCAGGTCTCCCGATAAAAATGGTACCTCACTTGTGTGGGTAGGCCTAGTCCCCGTGACAGGAAACGGCCCAAAACGCAACGTGGACACAACACATTTTCACAGTGAAAACTGACCCTTTTTGCAAGGTGCCTAGCTGTAGATTTTGAACCCTAGCTCTGCCGGCACCTAGGAAACCAAGCAAACCTATACATTTTTTAAAACTAAACACCCAGGGGAATCCAGGATGGGGTGACTTGTCTGGCTCTCACCAGGTTCTGTTACCCAGAATCCCTTGCAAACCTCAAAATTTGTAAAAAAAAAACACATTTTCGTCACATTTCTGTGGTGGAAAGTTCTGGAATCTGTGTGGATCCACAAAATTCCACCCAGCCCGCACTCCCCAACGTCTTCCGAGAAAAATGGTACCTCACTTGTGTGGGTGGGTCAAGTACCCGTGACAGGCAAGGGCCCAAAACCTATTGAGGCGACTTCAAAATTACCTATCACAAAACAACCTGGTTTTGCAAGGGTGGGTCCCATGAGTTTATGGCCCCGGGCTCGGCGGCCATCTAGGGAAACCTTCCAAACCCACACATTTCTGAATACTAGACACCCGGGGGAGTCCAGCAAGGTATGGCTTGCGTGGGTCCCCCAACATTTCCCTACCCAGAATCCCCTGCAAACCTCAAATTTTGTTGAAAAAATATATTTTTTCCCACATTTCTGTGTGGGAAAGTTGCAGGCTCACCGGGCTGATACAAATTTCCTACCACCCAGCGTTCCCCCAGGTCTCCCGATAAAAATGGTACCTCACTTGTGTGAGTAGGCATAGTGGCTGCAACAGGAAATGGCCCAAATCGTACTGTGGAGACTTCAAAATTACCTATAACAAAACTACCTGGTTTTGGGGAGGGGCACCAGAGGTTTTGGACCCGGGCTTGCCGCCATCTAGGAAACCTACCAAACCCACATATTTCTGAAAACTAGACACCCTGGGGAGTCCAATGCGGTATGGCTTGCGTGGATCCCCCAATGTTTCCCTACCCAGAATCCCCTGCAAACCTCAAATTTAGCTGGAAAAAACACATATTCCCCATATTTTTGTGTGGAATCACCATGGCAGCACAAATGTCCTACCCCACAGCGTTCTCCTTAGTGTCCCAAGTAAAATGATACCTCACTTGTGTGGCTGTCCAATGCAGAATTGGCTAAAAAAGTATTTTTGAAAAAATGTAGCGCTTAGAAATCCCGGTGCTATACCCTTATTCACTATGTTTTGGGCTCTTCCCAGTCACAGGCCCTTGCCCCACCCACACAAGTGAGGTATCATTTTACTCGGGAGACTGAGGGGAACGCTGTGGGGTAGGACATTTGTGCCGGCACAGTGATTCCACCCAAAAATATGTGGAAAATGTGGTTTTTCCAGCTAAATTTGAGGTTTGCAGGGCATTCTGGGTAGGAAAACGTTGGGGGATCCACGCAAGCCATACCTCGCTGGACTCCCCTGGGTGTCTAATTTCAGAAATGTGTGGGTTTGGTAGTTTTCCAAGATGGCCGGCGAGCCCAGGGCCATAAACCCAGGTGACCCCTCTTGCAAAACCAGGTTGTTTTGTGATGGATCATTTTGATGTCTCCTCAATACGTTTTGGGCCCGTGCCTGTCGTGGGTACTTGACCCACCCACGCAACTGAGGTATCATTTTTATCGGGAGACCTGGGGGAACGCTGGGTGGCAGGAAATTTGTGGATCCACGTGGATTCCAGAACTTTCCCACACAGAAATTTGAGAAAAAAGTGATTTTTTTCAGCTAAATTTGGGGTTTGCAGGGCATTCTGGGTAGGAAAACGTTGGGGGATCCACACAAGCCATACCTTGCTGGACTCCTCCTGGTGTCTAGTTTTCAGAAATGAGTGGGTTTGGTAGTTTTCCAAGATGGCCGCCGAGCCCGGGGCCAAAAACCCAGGTGACCCCCCTTGCAAAACCAGGTTATTTTCTGATAGGTCATTTTGATGTCTCCTTAATACGTTTTGAGCCCTTGCTGTCGCGGGTACTTGACCCACCCACACGAGTGAGGTATCATTTTTATCGGGAGACCTGGGGGAACGCTGGGTGGTAGGACATTTTTGGATCCACGTAGATTCCAGAACTTTGCCACACAGAAATTTGAGAAAAAAGTGATTTTGTCAGCTAAATTTGAGGTTTGCAGGGCATTCTGGGTAGGAAAACGTTGGGGGACCCACGCAAGCCATACCTCGCTGGACTCCCCCGGGTGTCTAGTTTTTAGAAATGTGTGGGTTTGGTAGTTTTCCAAGATGGCCGCCGAGCCCAGGGTCAAAAACCCAGGTGACCCCCCTTGCAAAACCAGGTTGTTTTGTGATAGGTCATTTTGATGTCTCCTCAATACGTTTTGGGCCCTTGCATGTTGCGGTACTTGACCCACCCACGCGAGTACGGTATCATTTTTATCGGGCGACCTGGGGAAACGCTGGGTGGTAGGAAATTTGTGGATCCACGTAGATTCCAGAACTTTCCCACACAGAAATTTAAGAAAAAGGTGATTCTTTCAGCTAAATTTGAGGTTTGCAGGGCATTCTGGGTAGGAAAACGTTGGGGGACCCACGCAAGACATACCTCACCGGACTCCCCCGGGTGTCTAGTTTTCAGAAATGTGTGGGTTTGGTAGGTTTCCCAAGAAGGCCGCTGAGCCTGGGGCCAAAAACCCAGTTGACCCCCCTTGCAAAACCAGGTTGTTTTGTGATAGGTCATTTTGATGTCTCCTCAATACGTTTTGGGCCCTTGCCTGTCGCGGGTACTTGACCCACACACGCGAGTGAGGTACCATTTTCATCAGGAGACCTGGGGGAATGCTGGGTGGTACGAAATTTGTGGATCCACTTAGATTCCAGAGCTTACCCACACAGAAATTTGAGAAAAAAGTGATTTTTTCATCAAAAATTGAGGTTTGCAGGGGATTCTGGGTAGAGAAACGTTGGTGGATCCACTCAAGCCATACCTTCCTGGACTCCCCAGGGTGTCTAGTTTTCAGAAATGTGTGGGTTTGGTAGGTTTCCCTATATGGTCGCCGAGCCCGGGGCCAAAAACTCATGGGACCCCCCCCCTTGCAAACCAGGTTGTTTTGTGATTGGTAATTTTGAAGTCGCCTCAATAGGTTTTGGGCCCTTGCCTGTCTCGGGTACTTGACCCACCCAAACAAGTGAGGTACCATTTTTCTCGGAAGACTTTGGGGAAAGCGGGCTGGGTGGAATTTTGTGGATCCACACAGATTCCAGAACTTTCCACCACAGAAATGTGAGGAAAATGTGTTTTTTTGACAAATTCTGAGGTTTGCAAGGAATTCTGGGTAACAGAACCTGGTGAAAGGCAGACAAGTCACCCCATCCTGGATTCCCCTGGGTGTCTAGTTTTCAAAAATGTATAGGTTTGCTAGGTTTCCCTAGGTGCCGGCAGAGCTAGGGTTCAAAATCTACAGCTAGGCACTTCGCAAAATAGTTTCAGTTTTCACTGTTAAATGTGGTTTGTCCACGTTGCGTTTTGGGCCGTTTCCTGTTGCTGGGACTATGTCTACCCACACAAGTGAGGTACCCTTTTTCTCTGAAGACTTTGGGGAATGTGGGGCGAGTGGAATTTTGTGGATCCACGCAGATTTCAGAACTTTCCACCACAGAAATGTGAGGAAAATGTGTTTTTTGGGACAAATGTTTAGGTTTGCAAGGGATTCTGGGTGACAGAACCTGGTTAGAGTCAGTCAAGTCACCCCATCCTGGATTCCTCTGGGTATCTAGTTTTCAAAAATGTATAGGTTTGCTAGGTTTCCCTAGGTGTCGGCAGAGCTAGGGTTCAAAATCTGCAGCTAGGCACTTTGCAAAAAAAGGGTCCCTTTTCACTGTGAAAATGTGGTGTGTGCATGTTGTGTTTTGGGCCGTTTCCTGTCGTGGGCACTAGGCCTACCCACACAAGTGAGGTACCATTTTTCTCATACGACTTTGGGGAACGCGGGGTGGGGGGAATTTGTGGATCTACGCAGATTCCAGAACTTTCCACCACAGAAATGTGAGGAAAATGTGTTTTTTTGGACAGATTTTTAGGTTTGCAAGGGATTCTGGGTAACAGAACCTGGTGAGAGCCAGTCAAGTCACCCCATCCTGGATTCCCCTGGGTGTCTAGTTTTCAAAAATGTATAGGTTTGCTAGGTTTCCCTAGGTGCTGGCAGAGTTAGGGTTCAAAATCTAGAGCTAGGCACTTTGCAAAAAAAGGGTCCGTTTTCACTGTGAAAATGTGGTGTGTCCACGTTGCGTTTTGGGCCGTTTCCTGTCGCGGGCCCTAGGCCTACCCACACAAGTGAGGTACCATTTTTCTCGGAAGTCTTTGGGGAACGCGGGGTGGGGGGAATTTTGTGGATCCACGCAGATTCCAGAACTTTCCATCACAGAAATGTGAGGAAAATGTGGGTTTTTTGACAAATATTTAGTTTTGCAAGGGATTCTGGGTAACAGAACCTGGTGAGAGCCAGTCAAGTCACCCCATCCTGGATTCCCCTGCGTGTATAGTTTTAAAAAATGTATAGGTTTGCTAGGTTTCCCTAGGTGCTGGCAGAGCTAGGTTTCTAAATCTACAACTAGGCACTTTGCAAAAAAAGAGTCCGTTTTCACTGTGAAAATGTGGTGTGTCCATGTTGCGTTTTGGGCCGTTTCCTGTCGCGGGCACTAGGCCTACCCACACAAGTGAGATACCATTTTTCTCGGAAGACTTTGGGGAACGTGGGGTGGGGGGAATTTTGTGGATCCACGCAGATTCCAGAACTTTCCACCACAGAAATGTGAGGAAAATGTGTTTTTTTTTTACAAATGTTTAGGTTTGCAAGGGTTTCTGGGTAACAGAACCTGGTGAGAGCCAGTCAAGTCACCCCATCCTGGATTACCCTGGGTGTCTAGTTTTAAAAAATGTATAGGTTTGCTAGGTTTCCATAGGTGCCGGCAGAGCTAGGGTTCAAAATCTACAGCTAGGCACTTTGCAAAAAAAGGGTCCGTTTTCACTGTGAAAATGTGGAGTGTCCACGTTGTGTTTTGGGCCGTTTCCTGTCGCGGGCACTAGGCCTACCCACACAAGTGAGGTACCATTTTTCTCGGAAGACTTTGGGGAACGCGGGGTGGGGGGAATTTTGTGCATCCACGCAGATTCCAGAACTTTCCACCACAGAAATGTGAGGAAAATGCTTGTTTTACTTTTACAAATTTTTAGGTTTGCAAGGGATTCTGGGTAATAGAACCTGGTGAGAGCCAGTCAAGTCACCCCATCCTGGATTCCCCTGGGTGTCTATTTTTCAAAAATGTATAGGTTTGCTAGGTTTCCCTAGGTGCCAGCAGAGCTAGGGTTCAAAATCTACAGCTAGGCACTTTACAAAAAAAGGGTCAGTTTTCACTGTAAAAATAAAGTGTGTCCACGCTTGCGTTTGAGCCGTTTCCTGTCGCGGGCACTAGGCCTACCCACACAAGTGAGGTACCATTTTTATCAGGAGACTTAGGGTAACACAGAATTGTAGAGCAACTGTTATTACCTACTGACTTTCGATGCATTTCTGCCTTCCAAATGAAAGACAATGTATAAAACAGAAGTCATTTTGAAAAATTACCTATAATTCTCATGCTAGTATGGGTACTCACAATTTCGGAAATGTGCAAATATCTACTGTTTCTATACTCTATATTTTGTTCCAATTTCAGAAATACATAGGTGTCTTTCATACCGATTTTTCCATGTATATATTTTCCCAAATTAATTGCTATATACCCGGTAGATAATAAAAAACCATTGCAAGACGCTGCTCAGTTACTGACTCTGGGTTCGTCGGGTTCTTGGTGAACCTACAAGTCCTATATATTCCCACAACCAGAAAGGTCCAGCGGATGTAACGGTATATTGCTTTCAAACAGATGTCATAATTAGAAGAAGTTACAGGTGAAAACGTTGACACAAATGGCTGTTTTTTTCAACTAATTTTCAATTTTTCCTATATTCAACGGTTAGTTTCTATAAAGAAACCTTGAAGGATCTACACAAATGACCCCTTGCTGAATTCAGAATTTTGTCTACTTTTCTAAATTGTATAGCTTTCCAGGATCCATTATTGCTTTTGTACCCATTTCTACCATTAACTGGAAAGAGGTTGAAAGCACAAAAAATAGCAAAACTAGGCTATGTCCCAGAAAAATGCCAAAACTGTGTAAAAATGTTTGGTTTTCTGACAAAAGTCTGCTTGTCCCTGAAAGCTGGGAAGATGGTGATTTCAACACCACAACCCCTTTTTTGATACCATTTGCAGGGAAAAAACAGATGCTTTCATCTGTAGCCCTTTTTTCCCATTTTTCAAAACAAAAATAAGAAATTACCTGTATTTTGGCTAATTTCTGGGTCCCCTCCTGGGGAATCCACAAACCCTGGGTACCTTTAGAATCCCCATGATGTTGGAAAAAAAGGACACATATCTGGCGTGGATACCTTATGTGGTCAAAAAGTTACAGGGGCCTAAGCGTGAACTACCCCAAATAGCCAAAAAAAGGCTTAGCACAGGGGGGAAAAGGCCTAGCAGCGAAGGGGTTAATAGGTCTGCAATGTACTTCAGTTTTGCTTACCACCAAGTAGTCCATTCCCATATTAGCCAATCTGGAAGCGGTCATTGATGACGGAGTGCCTGAAGATGTAGGCATCATGCGCACTCACTGGGTATTTTGCCAGCACATTTGTTAACATCCCTTGGTGGTCCTCTATGGCCTGGAGGTTGATAGAGTATGTGTGCTTCCAGTTCCTTTACAGATGAGATATTGCTGACGGGGGAACCAGTTGCACATGTGTGCAATTCATGGAACCCAGTACATGTGGAAACCCGGCAAAGGCATAGAAACCTTGCTTGGTGTCCAGCACCTGTTGTTGTGTCTTGGGGAATACGAGGCAATGGTGAGAGGCAGACAATGGCATCCAGGACAGAGGAAGTATATGACCTAGCTGGAGGACAGGCTAGGAAGCTAGGAAGCACAAATTGGAGCTTGAAAGGCTCAGAATGGAAATGGAGGAAAAGAAACTAGCTATGCAAGAAAGGAAAATGATTTTAGCCCATGAGCTGAGCTTAAAGGAGCTGGACTTGAAAAGCAAGGCCAGCACAGATAACTGAGGAAGCTTGCTCAGGAGGCAGACCGCTGGATGAGTACCAGGGTCCAGAAGAAGTTGTATGGGGAAACTCTGCCAAGGGTAGGCAGAGTCCCCATCAGCAGAAGGGGTGGGGGACAAGTGTAAACATGGGGGGCTCTCTAAAGGGCCCCAAACCAGTTCCCTGGGTAAGGATTCCCAAACCCTAGTGAAAAGAAGAAGGTTTATCTGCCAGGGAAGTCTGAAAGGAGGGAGCCCCTGAAGGGTTTTGAGAGTAATCAGGAAGGGCACTTCAAGGGGGACTTCAAGTGTCTTAAGTGGGCCCAGCCCCCCACCGGTGGGCAGTCATGGGGGATGGCCAGTGTTGCGCTTGGGGAGGAGTTGGTCCCAGGTGGGTGTGGGGAACCAGCAGAGATTATCCTTGTCTCACTAGGGGAAAGTGAGATAGTCCAGAGAACCCTCATGCCTGATAACCCTAAGAAATAAAGTCAGTGGGTAACCATTAATGGGCAGAGGGCAGAGACTCTGGGAGACACCGGAGCCAGTGTGACCACTGTCATGTGTCACCTGGTGTCTGAAGAGTGAGTGCCAATGTACGGTGGTGCAGGATCCCTGTGAGCGAGGGGGTGGGTCCTCAGGTTCCTTGAGGGTAGCTGAGAGCCCATCCATGCCTGTTGATTGTCTGCTGGGAAACGACCTGGAGCATACCGTCTGGAAGGAGTTGGAGCTCAGGTTGCACTTGGAAACGTTGGGATTGCCTGAGTGGTTGGCCTGACCACATGGTCCCTGGCAGCCAAGGTTGATCAGAAGGACCTGGAGCCTGAAAGAGTGGCCCAGGTGCCTGCCAGGAAGAAGGAGGCATGGGGCATTGGAAACCCACTCCAGAGATTCCCATGGTCCGGGAGGAGGCTGACGACCCAGAACCTACAGGGGAAGAAGTGGGGTAACTGGGGAACCTGTCTGAGCTGACCCCTTGGCAGCAGGAAGGGGGTCCAACCAGGGAGGAATTCTGTGCAATTCAGAGAGCGTGCCCCATTCTTGTGGGTCTTCGGCAGCGGGCAGAGGACCAGGCAGCTTGTAAAGAGTCTGGATCTCACCTGATTTATTGGGAGAACAGTCTCCTATTTAGCAAGCCTAAGGTTGCTGAGCCTGGGGCAGCCCATGTGCTGGTGGTACCCCAGTGCTTTAGAACCTTCTTACTGAGTTTGGCTCATGATGTGTCTCTGGCGGGTCATTTGGGACAGGGCAAGACCATTGACAGACTTGTCACCCACTTTTGCTGACCCCAAATGAGAAAACACTCAGATGCATTCTGTAGGTCTTGTCAGACTTGCTAGGCAAGTGGCAAGAGTGGGAGGAGATTAAAGGCTGCCCTGCAACCATTCCCTGTCATGAGCACCCCTTTCGAGTGGTTGGTAATTGACATTGTGGGGCCTCTGGACCCCAAGACAGCCATGGGCAACAGGTTCGTCCTGGTGGACCATAAAACCTGGTACCCAGAAGCTATCCCTCTGAGGACAGTCACGGAGCCCATCATGGCCCGGGCACTGATGGGGATCTTTACCCACCTGGGTTTCCCCAAGGAGGTGGTATCTGACTGGGATACGAACTTCATGTCCCTGTACATGAAGGCCATGTGGAACGCGTGTGGAGTGAACAACAAATTCACCACCCCTTACCACCCCCAAAGCAATGGGTTAGTTAAAAGATTCAACCGTACTCTGAAGTGCAGGATTATGGGTCTGTCGGAACCCATGAGGCGTAAGCGGGATGTCCTCTTACCTTGCCTTCTATTTGCCTACAGGAAAGTACCGCAGATGGGGGTTGACTTCAGCCCTCTTGAACTTCTGTATGGGAAATCTGTGAGAGGACCTCTCAGTTTGGTACAGGAGGGTTGGGAGCAAGCTCCTAGCAGGCCACCCCAAGATGTGTTCAGTTACATGCTGGTCTTTCAGAACCAGACAGCCATCTTCAGGGAACTCGCCCAAGAGAACCTAGAAGCTAGCCAGGAGGACATGAAACGTTGATACGACCAGAATACCACTCTGGTTTCAGTTTCATCCTGGTCAAATGGTGTGGGTGATGGCGCCAATGGAGCCCCGTGCTCTACAGGACAAGTGGTCTGGCCCATATGAGGTGTGGGAGTGCAAGAGTGACGTCACCTACCTGATGGACTTGCAGTTTCCTAGGATCCCCTTGAGGGTCCTACATGTGAATCGCCTCAAACCCCACTTTGAGAGGCCTGAGTTGACCATGCTCTTGGCTACTGATGATGGGGTGGAAGAGGAGAGTGAACCACCTCCTGTCTGCCCAGGAGCAGGATGGGTTAGTGGAGGGTGTGATCCTCTCCCCTACAGGACCTTAGAAAAACAAAGTGACTGTCACCAGTTGCTGGAACAGTTTGCAACTCTATTTTCACTCACCCCTGGAGTCACCCATTGGGGCACTAATGACATCGATACAGTGCACTGTGTGTGCCCAGGGCCTGTAAATCAAATGCTACTAGTGGGACTGCAGCACCGATTGTGCCACCCATGAGTAGCCTTGCAAACATGTCTCAGACCTGCCACTGCAGTGTCTGTGTGTGCAGCTGTAAACTGCCATTTCGACCTGGCAAGTGCACCCACCTGTCAGGCCCAAACCTTCCCTTTTGGTACATGTAAAACACCCCTAAGGTAGGCCCAAGGTAGCCCCATGGGCAGGGTGCAGTCTATTTAAAAGTTAGGAAATTACTGTTGTGTTTTACATGTCCTGGTAGTGAAATACTGCTTATTTTGTTTTTCACTACAGCAAGGCCTATCTATCCCATAGGTTAGCATCAGAGCTGCCTTGTAACATCTTAAAGAGTATCTTCCAATTGGGAGCTGATGGAAAATTGAAGTGTGAGGTCTCTGGACTCGCAATTTAAAAATACATCTTTTAGTAAAGTTGGTTTTTAGATTGGAAGGTCTGAAAAGGCCACTTTTAGAAAGTTGGCATTTTCTTACTTTAAGCATTTTATGCCTCTGCCTGTCTGCTGAATACACTTCTGGGTTAGGATGACAGTTAGGCTGTTTGTGCATACACTCTAAAAAATCACACAAAGGGAGCTGAGGTGTGCCTGCATATCCTGATGGGCCATCACCAGGCTGATTGATCTTCCAGAGCTAGAGTGTTGGGAGGAGTTGACACTGACAGTTGAATAGGGCTGTGCCTGTCCTCACGCAACGCTACCCCACCTCCCTGTAGTGTGTCTGGAGCCAGGGCAGAAAAAGGCAGGGTCTTGTGCACTACAAAGACGATCCTTTGAAGTTTGCCTACTTCAAGACTAAAATGGGTATAAGTTCTGGACCTGTGACTCCATATTTTTAGAACACTTCTGATCTGTCAGGAGGGACTGTCGCCTTGCTGTTTGCTTTGCTGTGTTGGCCTGCTGCTTGCTGCTTTTGTCCAGGGAGTGAAAGAACCGGACTTTGCTTTCTGTATCCTGCTTCCAAGGTTCTCCAAGGGCTTGAGTTGAGCTTGCCTCCTATTAAGAAGTTTCAGGGCCATCAAAGACTTCACCTGCCAGTACCTGGGCTCTTCTTCTTAGAGTCCTGACTTGCCAAGTGGTTCCAAATCCAGTTTCTGTGCCCTTGGATGTGAATTCTGGTGATTTCAAGAAGAAAATCTACGCATCGTCTCGAAGCGTCATTCGGAATCAGCACAGCACCACCAAAACTCGACGCATCACCACTGCCTGCACCAGAGCATGGTTCCCGCTGATCGCAACAACTGTGGCTTACAACGCAGGCCCCAGCTTTTTATCGCAGTGCCTTCAAAGAGCTGCTGCTGCGTGAGTCTCGAGCACTGCATCACCGAAGTCAGTGATGCATCGCCCTGACACAGCGGCTGCTTCAACGCTGTGGAATTGATGCAGCATGAATTGACTTTCGACACGTCATCAATGCATCGTCCCTGGGCACCATTTTCTTCATCAACACCACACCAAAGTAAGGAATTGAGGTCATGTGTCCGAAAACAGTGCATCACCTTCCCTGTGACAGTAAGGATTTGACACATCACCACCCCTGGCTAGCAGTAATGAACCGACGCATCACCTCCCCTGTAGCAGTATGGAATCTACACATTGCCTGCTTTTTGGCACCTCACCTCCCGTGCGCCTCGCATCACCTTTGAATCTTGACGCATCTAAGGTACTTTGTCCTGATCAAGCGCATCCATTGATTTCTATGGATTAAACTTGCTTAATCTTTTAAAAGTGATAGTTTGACTTGTATATGTTGGATTTTTGTCGTTTTGGTCTTGTTTTACTCAGATAAATATTGGCTATTTTTCTAAACTGGTGTGGACTCCTTTTATAGTATTTTCACTGTATTAATGTTTGTGTGTACAAATACTTTACACATTGCCTCTGGGAGAAGCCTGACTGCTCTGTGCCAAGCTACTAAGGGGGAGAGCAGGGGTCATCTTAGCTGTGTGACTCCCTTACCATGACTAGAGTGAGAGTCCCTACTTGGACAGGGTGCAAACCACTGCCAACAAGAGACCCCATTTCTAACAGGAAGGCAGAAAAAGATGGCTGCGATATTCCTGCCACTCTGGCGATCTTGAATGAACCAGATGCCAGCATATAGAGGACAGCCATCAGCTTGACCTGCGGTGGAATGTTAGTGGGCTTGGCAGTTGGCTGTTGCAGCCTTGGCACTATCTGATTCAGCAGTTCTATTATGGACTCCCTCCTGAGTCCTTAGTATGTGATGACCTCATTCTCCCTGAGGTCAATGAGGGTAATCTGCTGGCGAAAATTATGCTTCCTTCTTCTCCACTGCCTACATGGTGGGGTTGGTGGTCTCCTTGCAACTCCCAGCTGCAAAATTAGCACCTCCATAGCATAGCTGAGCTTGCCAAACTGTTTTGTGTGGCTTGTCTTAATGTACCACAGCAAACACAAGGAGATGATGGACAGAGCGTTGAAACTTTTCAGACACTCACCCCCAGTCACAGATCTGGGTTGAATCCATCATCATTCTTTAGCTCACTTCGCCACCCAAGTTCAGACTCAGCCATATGCAAATCAGTCTTGACCCTGTTCCTCATGGGAACAGTCCAGCCTGAACTGCCAAGCCAGGTATTCCCTGGACCGGAAACAAGCATTCTGTGACCGGTTTTGGGGGTAACACAGCCAATGTGTCCTTTCTTACGCCTGGGTTGCCGATGCGCAGGAATTTTGATGCATTTCAGGCTCTGTGCGCCACTTGCCAATGATGTGTCACGCATTGTTAAAACCAGAAATATCACTGCTTTGGTTTTCCGCTGGATTTTACGAGGGAACACCTACTTTGAAACCATTATTATCTGTGTGGTGCAGCCAGTTCTGGCTCTGGTAATTTCCAATGCAGGCTATCCAAAATTAACGCATTTGGTCACATGCACCTCTTTGTAAATATGGAGTACTCTCTGCACTGCAGTCGCGTCAAAATTAGTGACGCAACAGTGTCACAGGCCTGTCATAAATAAGCCCGTTAGTATCAATCGTTTGTGATTGGAATTACGGTTGTAAACCATTGAAAAGTCACCAAATCCCAAGATGGGCTGGTAGCCGTTTGCAAAAGGGAAAAGATCCCATTTACATCCCCTCCTCTTTGAGAATCGGTGTGGAAGCTTTAGGAGAGTAGGAATTGGACAACTGCCAACTCTCACTGAAGTTTTTTAAAATTGAAAACTTTTTTTTTACACAGGCATCCTCTTTTCCTTTAAGGAATTCATGTTGCTTTAAAAAAACTTTCCAATTTTTAAAAGCAATCAGAGGGATGGTGTCCCTGGCTTTGTAGCCAAACCTAGTGAGTTACAAATTTCAACCTTCCAAATTAATATTCTTTGGGCAACTAGGTAGCCGTCCCTTTCCACAAGTCCACAGAACATCAGCCTTTCCTTTCCATAGATACTGTTGTAAGGAAATCTGGGGGTACATGTCCACAGGACCTCAGCGATCCCATTCCACTTGTCTGTAGGACCTCAGCCTTCCATTTCCACATGTCCAGAGGGGCCTCAACAATTCCGTTACATATCTCGGTGGTAGAGCTCCTTTTGGATGCAACCTGAGGTGTAACCTCCTATCACCGTGTGCAGTGTGATCGTTTAGTGTGCTTATGTGCAGTCATCTCACCCCAGACTGTCAGCTGCATTAATATCTATAGTGCGGTAAACAACGTTTACCACGAAACTTTTACCCCGCAGGGAATTACAACGCGGTCGTTACAACGACCGCGTTGTAATTCTGCATACCATTACTCCGCAAGCCGGAACAACGACTTGCGGAGAGGGGAGAAGGTGTTGGATTTAAAATTCAACACCTTCCCTACTGTCCGCACCGACTGGAGTTGGAATAGTAAATTATACTATTCCAACATCCAGCGCCCCCCCTCCGCAAGTCGTTGTTACGACTTGCGGGGCAATGGTATGCGGAATTACAACGCGTTTGTTGTAAAGACCGCGTTGTAATTCCCTGCGGGGAAAAAGACTGCGTGATAACGAGGTATATTCCTATAGTGCCCACATCCCCACCACACAAGCCCTGGGCACCACCTACCCCATCTCTGCCAACTTTGCTTCTGGTTTTGTGTGAGTTACAAAAGCCAAGAATGAGCTAGTTGGCTAAAGAGTCGAAGCAATTGGATTCTGCTATAATGTTGTCATTCATAGAGCCTAGGGCCTACATGTGTGAAGCGCTTTTGCGTTCGCAAATGGCCCAATTCAAATCTGGCTGTTTGCAACCGCAAAAATGCTTTTTGTGATGTACAACGCCCAATTTGTGATTCGGTAACTTGTTACCAGATCGCAAATTGGGTTTTGCGATTCGTTATTTGGAAGGGTCATGTTGAGGGCATCCCTTCCTAATACCGTATTGGCATGGTATGTACAAAAGTTTTGCAGCCGAAATGCAGTCACAAAACATTTGCAATTTGCCGCCAATTGAAAGTTGGTGGTAACCCATATGCAAATGGGAAGGGTCCCCAAGGGATCCCTTCCCCTTTGAGAATGGTTGTTGAAATATTTTTTAACAGCAAGGGACCACTGCCTACTATTGAAAATTGAAACTACAAAGTTTCATTTTTTTTTGTAAACACATCCTGTTTTCTTTCAAGAAAACAGGCTGCGTTTAAATACAATGATTGCTTTCTTTAAAGCAGTCACAAACATGGTGGTCTGCTGACCCCAGCAGGCTACCATTCCTGTGATGGCAGGGAATTAGTAGTGGGTCACAAATTGCGATTCATGAGGTATGTCTATATGCGACCCACTAAGACTCGCTAATGAAACTCAGAAGAGTTTCATACATTAGGAATAGCGATTTCCTAATTGCGATTCTCAAAAAATCGCAATTAGGAAATCGCTGTTCCTAACTCATGCATCTAGCCCCAAGTGCCATTTTTTAAAATCTTGCTTAAGCTGCAACCCTAGACCAAACTGCATCATGTGCCATAAGTTCTACCTCTGAGATTTTTTTGCCTTGCACACTCGTATGCCTGGAGGTTCCCCCTCATGAACAGATGATAAAGAACACTTAAGTGGAGAAACCGACCCAGCACCAGTGTGCACTATAAACCATACCTGGTACCAAATTCTTTCCCTGAGACGCAATTGCTTCCATCACGCTTGAAGTCTGGGGTCATCATTGCTACTGGTCCCTTTTGGTACACACATAAGATGTTTCCACAGTAAGCACAGGTGAGTTTCATCACAGAAACCACAAGTACACCCAGGATAAGAGTTCCCAATGAAGAAAAGCAGGATTTGTGTAGGTTAACCATTGAGAACTGATCCACAAACGATGCACTGTATGAAACCCATAGTAAATGGTATTAGTAAATGGTGTTTGTGGCAAAGGAAGAAAGGTTCTTTGCAGACCAACTGAATTCAAAAACACCAGGAAAGAAAAACTATTCAATAAAGGGAAGGCACTGAAAAAACAATACCACACCACCGAAAAAAGGAGAGCACAATGGAAGCCAATTCCTCTAGTTCTGAAAGGTGGAAAAAAATAACAGGAGCTGGGAGAGGTTTCTCATCTTGTTCCGGTGTCAAGTGGAGTTTACCTATGCAGGTGTGGGCTCAAACATTCTGTAACGTGAGAGTGGCAGAAGATAGAGCAACACGACCGAGAATCACATGAGGTTGTTGGCAAACACATATATTCTAATAATAATGGCAGAAGACAGTGGTCAGTCAAAATATCGACCACCAAGATATTGACCCACACGTATATTGACTCTGAAATATTGACTTGCTCTGTGTCGTCAAGGCTAGCATACATTGAGAAATGTAGATTTACTAATCTAACTCCAATCTACGACCATTGACAATTTAGCGCAAGTTGATATTTCGGTGTCGATGCACGTGCAGTCGATATTTAAAACTCAATACTTTGGTACCACATCCAGGAAACTTTAATCGCAGACATATGACTGGGCTAGATCCTTTAATGGGAATTCATAACCATATGACAAAATTTAGGTCCACGTTGGATCAATGTGTGCCAAAGACTAGTTTTAGTGGATGGCTGGAGTAATGTAAGTACACTCAGATATGTTACAAGAACAGATTCCCCCCCCCCACACACACATAACTCCCGCCAACAGACAAAACAGAAAATAATAAACTAGAAAGCGAAACCATTGTCAGTGTCTTTGTCTTTATAAATCCTTGCTTCACATTTGGGTTTATATCAGAAATGGCCAATTTTGGACTTTGCCCTGACATTTAGCAAGAATGCACAAATGGTGTCACATTATAGAATTTTGCTAGTGTGTGCTGAAATAGTAAACAGCAGAAAGATACGTTTGAAACAAAAGACATATACATTTAGGAAATAATATCAATATTTTAGAGTTCATTCCACCGTGGCACTAGAGATGGTGACCTTTGGGTGATAGGGTAACTTTAAATGGCAATACATCAATTGGAACCTGCTTCCTGTAGCAAAGGGTATTGAGAACTCTTGGTGGACATAACCAACGTGCTATATTTTCATATCCTCAGGTCATGTCTCTTGTTGGGAACGACAATGCATATCTTACCTACGCAGACGTTTCATATCTTTCTTTGGCTAGGAAACCTGAAAAAGTGGACAATGTGGGTAGCAACGCCCACTGATGCACAGCAGGAAACTATCTACAACTAATATACATATTTTTTACCAGCCGGTGCAGATCCACTCCAAACCACGGCGCTGAAAGTACACAAAATAGCAGCCTGGGGGAAAGACTGGACGGTTATTTTCCATGTGCATAACACCCACAGACTTATATTGGCCAATGGGATAACATTAAACCATTACTTTCTGCAGCTGTGCCCAGTGGCGGCTCCTCGAGGGAGTGCTGCGGGGCGGTGGCGCGGGGCGGGGGGGGAGGGGCTAGGTGGGGGGTATAAACTCCGGCATACGGCCGAACGGAGTTAAGTAAATAAATAATTAAACGAATTACATTGCGCGCGCTGCATCGCAGATTTGGCGTTGCAGCGCGCAATGTAATTCGTTTTATTTATTTATTTATTTATTTACTTAAATCCGTTCGGCCATATGCCGGAGTTTACTACCCCCACCCAGCCCCTCCCCCGCCCCGCCTCACCGCCCCACAGCACTCTCTCGAGGAGCCGCCACTGGAGCCTGTGCCGTGCTATCGAAAACCTAAGTACAGGTCAAAGATTACATAGGACCTGCAATAATCCTATTGTTTAATACAGGCCCATGCAACTCTACAGGCGCTGTGGCATTGCCTTTTTTTGTTGCAGCTCTGTGGGGAGTGATTTTTTCTTAATCTGTGAAGTGCTGATCCCTCCATTTTTCTTTCTCCTGCTTGATTCGAGGCTCTTTTCTACTATTCTACAACGCAACTGAAAAATATTCTGAGATATGAAGCTGCTGGCATAACAGTTGGATAGTCAAATTTCACACCTTTAGTGACATTTGTGTTGTATGGTATCTATTATCAACCATCACAACACTTTCCATGAGCTGAGCCGTCACAGCTCGGCCTCCGCTACCCAGGGAGAGAGGAAGAAGCTATGGAATGCTGTCCACCCATTGCACTTGTAGCATCTTGAGTTATTGTCCAGCACCAGGAAGATGTGATGCCACATTTGCATCTGCTAGGTTGTCACCTTTAAGATGTGTAGAAAAATCACAAGATGCTCATTCCCTGCATGAGAAGATACAAAGTCACGCAAAGATCAGTCTTCTAGTCTCGAGGTAAAAACCAGATGTTAATGTCTACTAGCGAAGCTCAAGCAGCATTTGCTTGCTCTCAAGACACATCTACTTTAGAAACATTCTCAATCTAATTTTATATGTTGAATTGTGTTGTGTTGTGTTTTTTTATGTCATTATGCTCCTTTACGGTTCTTTTTGCCAAATTGGCTTTCCTGCGCTAGGGAGAGGAGAAGCACGGAAACCGCATTTCGGTTATGGAAAAAAGAAGAATTTTCATTGTAGATCGATACCTTTCTGAGAGTCTGGGTAGAGCAAAACATGAAGCAATAAATTCTACGTGGTGGGAGCTTGAACAAAGAAACTTCAAACTCCCACGCAGGCCTTTCTGAATGTAGGAAAAGGCAGAAGAGTTGCACTCGAGGAACACAAAGTCCAGGAGGGATAAGGGAAGATCTTTCCTTTAATGAACCCAGGAGAGTGGCCAAAGGCAGCTCTGCTGGCAGCACACCTACCTTTAATTACTACAAATTCCTTTCCAGTAAGCTAATGTAGGGTTCCTCAAGATTGGAGAAGTGTGTCTTAATCTGGTGGTGTGAAGGATCAGGAGAGCCACATGAATTTGAACCTCTTGCAGATGAGCATGCAATGTAGGCAACACCAGGTAAAAGGATTTCACGTTCTAAATATGTAAACCAACGACACCATAAGTCATCTGCCTTCCTGGTAAAGATATAGAACAATTTCCCAAAGACAGCATGGGTGATAAGTACCACTTGATGCTACTGCCAATATCTGTGGGAGCAAGTTTAGATTATAGTAAAATTTCAACCCAAGCTTAAACACACTTGGACCATATTAAGGCAGAGATCCATCGTTGAGGACCAGTAATCATTAAGTGTGGGGAGAGGGTGTTTATCGACTAGAAGGGTTTCCATTTTACTCTTAATGAGCTTGAGCCTATGGTTATTCATCAACTCCTAGAGCAGTGTAAAATACGGCTGGACAAGTGTTGGTGACAACTCAATCCCAACCAAGTGGATTATGAAAAGAGTAGCAGCATACGTGTAGAAGCTGATGCCCAAGGAGTGGACCAGTTTAGTTAAAGGTCCAACATAGATATTAAATGAGAGGAAGTGCGGATCCCTGTGAGACCTCACAATTGATGGAACAAGGCTCTGATGAATAAGAGAACAGTATAAATAAAAATAACTGTGACTGGCATCCAAGCCGTAGCCGTACCGATGAAGCCAACCTCCCCCACTTTATCAAACAGGATGGAGTGGTCACCAATGTTGAACGTGACTAATAGATTAAAAAGACTCAGGGAGAACAACATTATCTTCCACTACAGCCTTAGAGCACGCTATAGCGGGCTCTACCAGCCATTAAAGGCCCACTCCAGCGTTAAAGGCCTGAGCCGCTTCTAGAGGGCAGATTGTTCTAATTTGTAAAACAAAGGCCTCATCAAGCCCGAGGGGGTTGAAATCCCCTCTGGCTCCGTGAGACCTTTGTTCACAGCAATAGCTGTGAACAAACATTGGAATGTTGGAGCTCTGGAGTTCTACCAGCCATTAGAAGCCCGGAGCACTCCATTGTTTTCAACGGAGCTCCCAGCATTTCAATGTTCTAACAGTATATGGAGATTATCAATGATAGCAAACAGTGCTAATTCGGGTCTGTTTCTTGGAAAAAAGCCTTCTTGATGGACGTCATGGACCATATTCTAGTCACAGTATTCACTGAATTGCATTGCTACCAAACCTTCTGGTAATGTGGCTGAAGGTAATAAGGAAACAGGCCTAAAGTTGGAAAATGTTTCTCCCTTTTCTCATATGTCTGTTAATTGGCCAAAAGTAGCCCATTTCCCCCTCACAGGTATTGAATCCGTTGCAATTGCCACCACTACTCTCTAGGACCTCTGAGAGCCTCATATCGGACTCCATCAATCCGAGCATGGCGCATTCTCTGGTCTGGTGTTAAT
This sequence comes from Calotriton arnoldi, assembly GCA_963921515.1. Taxonomy (NCBI): domain Eukaryota; kingdom Metazoa; phylum Chordata; class Amphibia; order Caudata; family Salamandridae; genus Calotriton; species Calotriton arnoldi. The sequence continues at coordinate 281,462 of CAWUFW010006077.1, forward strand.
GACCTGTGTGCAGGATACACACATCAGAGCTCTGTAACGAGATGTAAATGGCTGTAGCCGACAAAATGCACAGGGCCCTCCTGCATATTGTGCACAGCATGCTCAAATCAAGGCGCCAGCTGAGGAAGAGGCTTTAATGTCTGTCTGCAGCCTCTTAATCCCCAGATGCTTCCCACAGTTAAAGGATGGAAAACTTCAAGGCAAATGGTGCAGCTTGTAAGTACCTTGATTTAAACAATCCAGCACAGAAATCAGAAACAATGTTAAAGAGTATTAATATTTGTAGGTCTGTGTTAGCATTGACCTTTTCATTTTACTAAAACTATGTGTATAATATACTTACAGACAGCCCTCTTAATCCAAGGGTCTTTTATTGTGGCATTCAAACTATTCTTCTGCCCACTACAGCATCAATCATGGGCAATGAGTCTACCTACATCAGCCACTGGCTAACTTCAATGTGAGTGTATGGCATTGTTCTCTTTTACGAGAATATCCAAAAGTTGTTCCCTTAATAGGCAGGGTCTACTATGGCAATATGTGCTTTTGAGACCCCGTTTTTCTCCTTTTAGCTTCCTGGCAGCCTCTCCAACAATGAGGTTTTTAAAAGACTATGACAAAATAAAACAAGCATTTACAAAGCCAAAAGGCTGGTAGCCAATGCCACAGCTATTGGCTTTGCCAATGTTTGTTTGGAATGGTGATGAGTAGCTGCCTTCTAAAATGATGCACTGTGTGCTCATACTCTCAATCAAGGAAGCAGATATACACCCTTTATGCAACACCAGACAGCCAATTTATTCTATCAGGAATTTCCCTGATGTGTTGAACCTTTTCTACCTTTTCCATCTCCCCCAGATTAATTGCAGCCAGCACCAAGACAGCTGTAACTTAGATATTTAATGCATCCGATAACTATCGGATGCATTAAATAACTCAACTTTCGTTGCATTCCTGCAGGGCAAACCTGCTGAAATTTAACAAGGGAAAACCATACAGTAAATACTGTATCATGCGGATTTTGATGCATTAAATACCAATTTCGCATTTTATTCCCCAGAAACTCGTAATAAGTGCTATTATCACACCCAATAAATAAAGAACCCTGCAATATTGTTATTTACCAGGTGTGATAAATAGCACCTATACTTCTATTAAGGCCCATAGAATTGGAAGGCTCCAGTATATAGTTTATAGAGCTGTCAAGGAGTATGTTTTCTTATGTTATATATATTGCTTTCGATTTGCGGAGTAGCATGTTTTGCAATTGATGTGGAGGTTATTTTATGTTTGGAACCTGGGTTATGACCAGGGCCACTGGAATTATGAGGCACAGGAGGATCAAATCATGAGGTAATGTTGATAAATTATGCTACAAGAAAAGGCAAAGTATGTGGCATACCGCAGCACATTTTGTGATAGTATTACTTCATTATTTTGTCACTTTTACACGTTAACACTGTCTGGGGATGGATTTCACCTTATTAGTACCAATGTAAAACCCGAATACACCAATAAGCAACTGAAGGACTACCAGTCAACCTTTGTGAAGAGCATTCCAGTTTGCCAGAACACGTGTCACCATGTTTTCAATAACTTTTGATCCGTTAGAGCTAACAACAAATTTTTGTTAAAATCTGCAGATTATGCAGTTGATGATGGATTATGTGGCAAATGCAGCAAATACATCCTCATGCACAAACTCTGCAGCCGCAGAACCGCACAATTCCAGTGGCCCTGGTTATGACCGCAGACGAGTTGTAGGTTTATCAATGCTTTCTGATTGCTAATGTATCAAACATTGTGCTGTTTTTGATGGTTGGTGATGTTTTTGATCAATGGCCTGGATGCTATACGTCATGTTGCAGTTTATAATCAGCAATGTTTCATGCAGAATGAGATTTTATGTTTGGTGATGTTCCCTGTAACCCCATTGCACGTTTTATGCTGTGTTTTGTTTTATGACTGATGATGCTTTAATAATGTGATGGGTTTATGTATGGTGATTTTTTTTTAATGATAGCCAATGTATGAGTGGTGAGGCTTTGGGACTGAAAGCGTTTCGTGGTTGTTTATTGCTTTGTAACTGCCTACATTTTATATTTGTTTAGAACTAGTGATGCTTTATGGGTGCTCCTGTGTTATGCGTTTTATTATTTCGTTTGAGGAAAATTCACGTCATCAGTCATGTTTTATGACTGATGAAATTATGTTTGTTGATGTTTCGTAACTCACACCGTTTCCTTGCTGTTGTTTTTATGGAAGTTTACATTTTTGTTGGTTGTTGCTTTAAAATGTGTTTGATGTTTGTTGTCATTTTATGGTCTGACAAGGATTTAGTTTGTTTAATTGTGTGAAAGGAGAAATCTTTTAAAGAATGTATGCTCTATGAAGTCTTATATTTTTGATATTTGTAGTCTGGGGATCATCCATATTTATTAAACTTACAGTATTAAAGCTATACGTTTGTTGATGCTTAATGTTGTGGCCTTTTTCGATTTTTGAAATGTTATATTTTACATTTCTGGAATATTTTGGGTTTTGTTGAGATAGCCAGATGATTGCAAGCGTTGGAGGGGTGTAAAGTAGTTTTGGCATAGGAAAAATAATTCTCAAGGATACCTAGACTTGTAAATACAAATATTTGAGTCCTGTACATTGGCACAAAATGAGTCCTTGAACATCTGCAAGTTTCAATTCCTTTGTTAAGAGAACATCATTTCCATTTATAATAAATATCTTTCTGCACCGAATACCAGAAACATATCATGTGTAACTCATACTGAGACATAACATTCAAATTTCCGATTAGCACTTGAATCCATCTTGGGCTGTTAAGTGTCACTAGTTTGTTAAAATATTATAGCCATAAAGTCCTCTGCCGAGAGCAATGCCAGTTGTTAAAGGACCTGACAGGGGTGGCTAGTACCGTTTGAAAGTGGTGGGTCGAGTGAAGTGACCCACCACTTCCCAAAAAAACAAAATTAAACACCCATCCCTCAAAAAACCCAAAATAAAATGGGTCTTCTTTCAAAAGCCCAAAATAAACAACCCCTCCCTCCAAAAGCCAAAAAAAACCAACTACAATAACATTTTAATAAATAAAATAAATGGTATTTACCCATGGCTTCACGTCCTCCTCGGAGTTCCACTTCTGAATCTGCAGTCTGCTGTGGAAGTCGAACTCCCCTAACCAATCCAGACGCTGATCTCATGCTATTAAGCAATGCTAGAGAAGCACCTGGATTGGATGGAGTGGGCTGGCTAGATGCTCCTTAAAGCCCTGGAGGCCTGTGCTTGAGCTTCCCCCAACTGTCTAATACAGCTGGGTGGAGACCTTCAAAGTGCTCATGTCACTTTGGCCGGCTAAAGACAGCCTGCCAAAGTGACATGCACACTTTGAAGTGTCTGGCCAATGCTTCAGACCTTCATGCTGCCAATCGGCAGCAGATGGCATACTCTGCATGTCTCCGGACTCTGGGTAGGCTGGGTGCTGAACTGCGTACATCGGTAAAAAATATAATGGCAACAATCTTTTCATTGCCATTTTATTTTTCTCCTGCATGGCTCACAGCAGGTGGAGGGGGGGAGGGAGGGGAGCGACGCTCCACGCCCTTGTGATGAAACCACCGCTGGGCCCTGACCCCGAGTTATAGTCCCGGGCCGCAGGTGAGGGTCTGTAACAAGAGTGAGGGTCTTTCACACCCAGTACAGACAGAGGCACAAGCAATATAAGGCTATTAGCCACTGAGGGTAGAACAGTCTACATCAAGGGCCTGATACACAAAGTAAACCTACACATTTGTGTATGTTTATGTTTTTTTGCTAATCGCAAACAGATTTTAGGAGTAGTATCATTGCGACTGCTTAGTCTCTGCACTTGTGGCAGAGACTCTGCTCATAAAAAGATAGGAAGTCCTATCTAGATAAGACTGTCCTATCTTTCTATGTGTGGAGTCTCTGCCACGAGTGCGGAGACTCAACAGTCGTAAAGATGTAACCCGTAAAATCCGTTTGGGAAGAGCATAACATTGTAAACTTGCTTAAAGGTGTAAGTTTACCTTTTGAATCAGGCCATAAACAGGGAGAAATAGAATGACAAACATTGGACTATTGAAGCAGAAGGCTTATACCAGCCAATATTAGCCCTGGCCCACTTCATTGTCTTCAATGGAGCTCCCAAAATTCCAGTGTTCTAATTTCAGTTCATACATCGATGTAAATTGCGAAATAAGTCCATGATTTACCTAAAATGAGAAACTATGGAGCAAACTCTTCTTTTAATCCTTTAATCACCATGCCATACTCTACATGTCTTTAATAGGTATCAAACATATTGGTTTCAAATACTACACAATTCTCTTGAACATGAAAGAAACAAAGTTCTATGGGACATAATGATGATGGCACAAGCTTTACTTAGCACATTTCTAGGGGGCTGTGATGCCTAAAGCCTTTAAAAAATCTCAAATGTCTGAGAAGAAACGAATCAAGTAGGTACAGAGTCCATACTTCTTGGTGCTGGGCACGAGAATCTTTTTTGCTCCAAGTGTTTGCATGTTAAATTTGTTTATAGACCTACGTGACCTGGTGTCTGTCAGTATGTTAGTGTACTCACAGATTTAGTGAATCTGTTCTTCTAGGAAAGTGGAATATTATGTGTTATGGCTGGGTAGACTTACCATGTGATATTTTCACGAATAAATTCTTAGCTCACTCCTGGTAGAGTGGCAAAGAGCAGTCAGGCTTTACTAGAGGAACATGTGTTAAGCCAACATAGACAATAAGTAATTGTAATTGACACAACACTATTTGAGAAAGATAGAGTATATTTTTATCTTAATTTAGACAACAATACAAACGAAATAGCATACAAATAACCGCAGTTATAGATTTTTGAAGCAATATTAAATCAGTGCAGTAAAATACATAAAAAAGATAATAATGCAGTCAATGACAAAAAACACTAGTGACAATCGGTCACATGCAGGCCGAGATACGTGGAACCTTTACAGGGTTAAGGTCATGCGGGCCCCAGGACTAAGCCACAATAGTCAGATCAATTTTACCTAGCCTGTGGTCGGGTTGGATGCAGAGTTGTCCTGGCTGTTCTCGGCTCTGATTGAAAGGCACAGGTGGTGCTGATTTTGCTGCATAAACTGTGCTGCAAGACACAGAATGCAAAAGCACAACAGATACACAGCTGCTGATGTCGGATGATAGTTGTACGGTGTTCCCTGTAGATGCAGCGTCGAGTGTGGGGGTCAGTTACCAGTTTGGTGACCAACAAGCCTTGGCAGTGGTAGGAACAGCGAAAAGGTACTGGAACTTCACTGGATCCGGGGGAGTGAGATAGAGGCCGAAACTTTAGAACAGGCGAGACTACAACTACCACAATGCACTGGACCACTTGGATTTAGGCATTCCCACAGAGGGCCGATGGCCAGTGATTCTTTGGATCCAGCAAGTGTTTTTACCTGCACTTTGCAGGGGACTAGTGCCACTAGTCCAGGGGCGTCTGAGGATGCTACTGGCTTCCATAGGGGCCCCTCTCTTTGGGAGTGCTGAGTTTTTGTCAAGGACGAGTGTCGTTCACTCATTTCCAAGTCTGTTATCACAGGGACAAAGTATCCCTCTTTTGCTTTGTGGCGGTGGACAAAGTCCTGTTGTCAGTGACATCTGTCTCCTCTTGGTTCTTACTTGATGCAAGTTGTTCAGATCTGAGGTTCTGGTGTCAGGGGGGTCCCTTAAATTCTAAATTTAGGGGAATTAAGGGTGTAGGGGCTAGTGGCCAATGGGCAGCTAGTCTGCCTCTGAGGTGACCACATTCATGGGTGTAGTTCACCTTTTCTACCCAGATCCCTCTATTCTGTCATTCCTAAAGGTGGCAGAAAGCAAATTTTGGTGTACAGACCAGGCTGCTCACCCTGGAGGTGTGACCAGCCTTCCGGGGGTGTACACCTCTTTCATAGCTAATTTCCCGTCTGCCTGGGTGCAATTGTGCCTGGGGCAGGGGGAGGGCTGTTTCCTCCACTGGGAGCCAGCCCCAATGCTTATCAGAGCCAGTGTAGACTTTAAAGCTCACCGCCTTGGTGTGCCACTTCACTAGCCTGCTTGGGAAGAGGGAGGTATGACTTCCTTCCTACCCAATCATTTGTTCCTGACTCCTGGGAGTGCTCACACTGCCTAGCAGGAGGTCAGAATTCTGTCTTGGCAGCAGCAGGCGCTGGAAAGAGTAAGCTAGTCAGCCAGAACACAGTGAAGCTGGGGCAACCAGGTGGCCAACCTCTACAGTCGCCACCGGGGTCATGCCACGTCACCCAGGGCATGAGATTCATGTCAGTGGTGAGAAGGCACGTTATCTGATACCAAACATGACATATTATAGTGGTATCATAATGGAGCTGCCAACCTCGAGAGTGCCCGACTGGCAGCCCATGTTATCCAATGGACCGCTAACACTTATAGTAGTTTCCAGGGAACACCACTATAGGGACATATAGGCTTGCACTTATATGTCCTCACCTTTATTATACTGCACCCTGCCTCCTGGGCTGAGGAGGCCTACCTTAGGGGTGTATGACATATGGTAAAAGTAGTGCATTAGACTGTGCCACACATGGTGAGGGCACAGTCGGTTTGAGCAGTTTGCACTGCTCCTAAGTCTGCAATGGCAAGTCTGCTGTTAGTAGTTTGTTTGAGTCACCCAAGGTGGAACTAAACCCTGCTGCAGCCCTGGGGACCACTTTCCCACCCTTGCCCTGGGTACTCCTGGTACCATATACTAGACACTTATAAGGGGGTGAAGTGTTTGCCAATTTGGAATTACCAAGTCAAACATAACAGTTTTGGGAAAGAGCACAGGGGTCTGGGCAGCTGACTCCAGTGCACCATCAGCATTTGCAGTAAAACGTGGGGGTGGGGGTGGGGTCCATGCAAAAAGGAGCACTTTCCTATAGTCCTGTAATAGCATTTGTGAAAGAAGCACAAACATTTGAACATTGTATGGTCCTTAGTCCTGAACCAATAACACAGCAACGAGCAGAATTATGCAGTGACTTTTTCTAATCCCTACCCCCAGTCTCATACCAGCAACCTGACATACTCCAAACGTAGAACTTCTGCTCCAGCTCCTTAATAAAGCTTTTTGCATTGGTCAGAGCCACACATTTACGATCCATAATACACCCTCAGCACAGTGGCATCTGTTCAAAACATAATGCAGTGTCATTGAATGTTTGAGTGGAAGAAAATAGCTGACAGCTTTAAAAAGATGCAAATGGTGAAGTCTCTAAAAGCAACTCAAATTGCAGACATAGAGCTTAATAGCAGAATCAAAACTTGGTGTTCTGGCACGTTCTCTTCACCTGAGAAGAGGAATAAGATTGGTTCTGCCATCTTCTTTCATGAAAATATCATTGTTGACATATGGAACCATAAGGCAAATGAACAGCACAGATGGGCAGAAACTGTGTGGGCTAAAAGTGCTAATCTAAGTTGTGTACAGCTGAATGTCAGCGACACAATGTTTTAGGAAAACCAGCTGAAATTGATTAAAGCAGAGTTAATTTTATTAAGGCAACCTTTTCTTAATGTGCATAAATTAACCAAATTGGTGGACCGCTGGAGGTTGCATTTCTCCACACAAAATGATTAATAATCTCCAAAATTTGCATAATACACTCAAGGTTTGCCCATCTAGTGGTCCTGCATAAACTTAGTGATATGGTCTTCTCTCCTGAATGGAGTAGATTGGTACTTTCAGCTGTGCAATGATCCACTTGCTCCTAAAATATGACTGAATTAAAGCTCATAATATCAGAAGGAGAGTGAATGTTGACATCAGCATCTTTCGATCACATTCATCCAAAGGCGAGGAAACAATAAAATGGTTATCCATAGGAAAGCAAAGACTTTACAACTTTCTTTAGCATAAACTATGACTCTATCAAGACCATTTTGAGAGGCACTAACATTTCATAATTGTTGCTGCAATAAAGCATTCATACTATGGATAATTTAGTTTGAAAAGTACATTAGAAAGATTGAACACTAGTTAATTTAAGCTAGAATTTATTTCCATTTTACAGAATACAGAAAGCATCTTATGATTGTACCGCTGTCTTGAGCAAGCGGGCTGGTTCCGCGGTGTGTGATTAAGAGCACAAACATTTGTTGGATTCGGCAAATGGAAATTTAAGGATTAAGCAAGAGAGTGAAGAAACCTGATATGTGGCAATAACATTTTTATGTGATGTCCTATTAAATAATTTTGTAGATTAGTTTGTATGCCATTTTTTCTAGAACATCTCTCATGATGGACATAACACCAGCACTATATACAAATTGGCCGTGTCGAATTGTGTTACACATTATTTTTATCTTCGCCATTTCTCACATATTTAGCTCGGGTATTTGTTAGGGTACGAATTCGTTTTAATCTGTACATACATTTTTATGATATGATGTTTTTAGCGTTATTTGCCTTATCTCTAGATTTTTAAACTTTGTTAAAATGTTGTGTAATCACATCCTTAGCGAGCTTGTTGTATTTAAAGGTTTGTTAATATGTATTCATGTTTTTATCTTTTGTATAAATGCCAAACAAAGCTTTTATGACACAAGCTGTTGAAATAAAGCTATTGATGATGATGATAAAAAATAACCCAGGCAAAGTACTAAAAGCTTTTGGTGATGCAATGCTTAGAGATGTATATCTGACTGTATATCTGACTATACATGTACTTTGAGTTTCCCATCTTCAGAACCTTAAGAGTTTGGATGGAGGTATGTTGGAAGGACAGATTCACATTGACAAAGTACAAACCACAATTAGATGGTTTCCTACTAATCTTTAGAGTTTTTAACTATTTCATCAGTCTCCAATTAGCAACCGGTTTGGCATTGAAAGTTAATTCAGATGTCATTCTAATTCATATTCAATATCCTCAAAATTGGGAAAGACGTGATATTAATGAAAGTCCAATTTCTCTGGTTAACCAAGATAGCAATATATGCACTAGAATACTGGGGAAAGGGGGAGGGTTATATTCTGTGACGTGCAGAAATCATAAATTCCAGATGTCATTCACATATTATTTTCAGTGGCGATACTTGCAACTAGAGGTAGTTATAGCATCAAGTACATTCCTAAACCCGGTTTATGGGATATCACCCGGTGGGATAGTTATCTCAATCGCATCTGAGACACTCGTAAATGAGGACCATAGTCTCCAAGCTCTAAAAAAAGCCCAATAAAACACACTTTTCCATGAAGTGGTAATCCCCAGCTGGAATTTCCTCCAGACTGGACTGTATCAAACCATATTGAGGACTTTAGTAGGATGTAGTTCTCAATTACTAAATGGCCACCACTGACATCAGTAGTACATTTCAATGACTCATGTCTTCACACATCCATGTCACATTTCACAAGCAGTACATTCTGCTTACTTTGTCTATTCCATCAAATGTTGGTACTACACATTTTTAGTGCGCTCCCAGGCTCAAGTAATCTTTGAATACTCCAACAATTGCCCTTTTTGAGAGAATTACCTTGAATATGCTATATATGTTGTATCTAAAGTCTCTTGTCTAACACTTAAAATAAAGAAAATGACATAAATTGGCCAGCCCTGACTGGCACTTGTCTATCAGGTGCCTCAATGAATGACCCCTGCTCATCAATAACTTCATTCGTTTTCACATCCATAGACAATACAGCTGCTATGGTAAATCAATTCTTCAAGTGTAATGTGATTGGTCACCATTGGAAACCCAATGTTCATACTCTTGCCCATTAATGAAGCTCTTTTCCTTCCATCAAGACTCAGTTAACTAGTAGTCAGGTAACTTGTAGTCAGTTTCTCAGGGTTTAAGTTCCTCAGTACAGACCAGGCCAACATATGTCTCTGTGTGGCAGGTATTCATTTTTGCATATCAGTTGTTTTTTACCTTTGGCATTGCTACTCACAGTGATTGCATTTCTAGGTATGCCAAGCTCAAATATCTCTTTTGGTTGGGAAACAGCCTGTACAAGCGGCTGTTACCGAGCATGCCTTTACCACGCATGCGTTTGAACGCACGCACCTTTACCATGCATAGCCGTTACCACATATTTTTTTTACAACGCATATGCCTTTACAACGCATGCCTTTACAACAAATTAACATTGTAACGGTATGTATGGTAAGAGCATATGTGTTGTACTGGTGTAGGGGCATATGCGTGATAATGGTGCCGGTGTGTGGTAAGGCCATATGTGTGGTAAAGCTGCTGGTGTGGTTAAGGCTATCTGCGTCGTTAGAGGAAACGGAGAGACCCTTTTGCTTCCTCTTTACGGCCTGCACCGCACCTGAAGAGATGCCTCATTGTCATTGTGAGTGAGCTAAGGGGGAATGGGCCTAGGGCGGAGGAGGGGTGATTTTAGAGCTTTAGGGGGTAGGGTCACAATTTTAGGGATTTCGTTTTTTTTAAAAAGGGCTGGGGGGTGTGCAGGGGTCCTGTTCTAGGGTGGGACGGGTATTTCTAAAAAGGGCTGGGGGTCGGGAGGGGGGTGTCGTGCAGGGGTACTGCTTTAGGGCTTAGGGCAGGGGACGGGTATTATTTAGAAGTGCTGAGGGCCGGTGGGGGTCGCACTGAGGTCTGGTTTTTGGGGCTCAGGGCATAGGTCGGTATTTGTAAAAAGGGCTGGGGGCCAGGGGGGTCTCGACGGGAACCAATTTTAGAACACAAGGCAGGGGTCAGGGAAAACCTTTACAACACATTTGCCTTTAACATTGATGCTTTTCCAAAGGAATTCGTTGTAAAAGTTTGTGTGGTAAAGGTATATTCGTTGTTAGAAAATGCGTGGTAAAGGTTATGTGTGGTAAAAGCATTCATGTTGTAACGCACGCGTGGTAAAGACATGCGTTGCAACGGAATGCGTTGTACCGTCATACAACCCTTTTAGTTATCTATTGGTAATGTGTAAGTACACCCCGAGTAATGTGTCAATAATAATGTATAAAAGAAAACAATTACAAAATAAAAAATGTCTCACTTAAGATGATCTCTGTTTGGTATGATCCTCTCACATTTTTTTAAATGATCTCACAGGAGCTCCTAGAGGCTAATACCTTCTCCACTTATAGACATCTTCCATTTCTTTTTGTATTGGTCCTGTACCACTCTATTCCTCGAGGGGTAACTCTTTCACTTTGCCTCCCCTTTGCTTACTTCACTTGAGTGCTTATTAATGCTTATACCATGTAATCCTTGGTACAGTGGCAGCCATGTTTAGGAACAAAACAGTACTACTAGTGCATACTAAATAAAATATTGGAAAACAACAGAAGAGTGAGGAAAATATGAGGGGGAACGTCCTCTTCCCCAAACAAATTATACTATGAACAACATGGACGAACCCATCCACGTACGTCACGTAACGAATGTTGAAGTAACATTTTTATCTTCACTATATCCCGTTACCAGTTTTTAACCTTGTCCTAAACCCTTTTAATAAAGTTTACAAGTGGGCATTCTTAGAGACATTTTTAACTCTTCACCACCTAGCACTTACCTCACTGCACAACAAAAAAAACCCGCTCCGCTGTAGTCAGGCGTTGAAGCACAGCTGGGTTGTACTCGACAGCCCAGCTGGGACCCCAATGATGAAGCATGCCACCAACTAGGTTGGTGGGTGAGGGGTCTTCTTACAAATCCATTGGATTTCTGTACTCTGCAGCATCATATTGAGTCAATATAAGTGGCAACACGTATCTATGGGTTCGTCCACGTTGTTCATAGTACTAAATAAAATAGTCATCATACATAACCCAATGTAACCCATAAAGTGGATGCATTACACATGAAACTAGAATTATTTTCTTTCTCTTGATGGTTAGAACAACACCATTCAGCCATTCAGTGTAAGTATAGTAAGCCAGTTCTGGAAACAAAATGTGGAATGTCAGCAGAAAGCCAGAAAATGTGTATTTTATATGGTTTACTTTAGTATAGTTGTGTAACATTCATTCCAAAATGGATGGCAAAAATTCCTTTAGGTGCACAACATTTTGTTTACGATTTTTACTTTATGGTGGAGCTGCGTGTCATCCAAATTTATCAATGGAATGTGATCTCCATGCTGTCAATCAAGGCTTTAAAACGTTCCACTAGAAAATCAAAGTGAAACAATTAAACGGAGACAAAAGATGATCCTTAATAATGCTATTGAATAACATAGCAACATTAAATTAATCGTCATTTACTGTTGAGTATTGGTTAATTTACAAAAAGATATTGTGGCCAAACATTTCTTATGTGCCCGCCATTGCTACTGAATGCTGTGACTGCCAATTACCAAGGCTGCCCAGCTGTGTTTCCCCCGCATGCCTCTGTCTTCCTCAACCCTACATTTTCTGCCTCCTTATCTCTTTCTTGCGGGTTCTTTTTCAACAATGATTTCTCCATTTGTCACTCATTTCTTATCCTCCTTCCCCCTTCTTTATCCCTTTATAATTTTCTCTTGCTTGCTCAGGGTCAAAGTCTGAAGATGAAAAATAATTCCAGACCTAAAAAATGGTGCCAGCAACAGACCACCTACAACCACCAGTACACATTTAGCACCACTGGATGGGATATCCTAAGGCATTGGGCAATCAAATGGGTCTTTGGCCCAGAGCCCCAGCCCTTCAGGGGCTCCATGCATAAGGTGACCAGATGTCTTTTGCTTCATGGATGCCTGTTCTGGGCACGAATAAGGCTTGGAAAGGTACTTCGTGTGCTCTGCATGTTCAGTGTGAGAAGTTGATACACGATGTATTATGTGGCAATATAACTGCATGCCAAAAAATCAAGATCATTTTGGCATCAGCCTGACTGAATGTAAAAATAAAAAGAAAGGAAAACACTGCCCTACATGCACCCAATTTTGCAAATGTTCAATGTCAGCTGAATGCTGCCCAATACAAACACATGAAACTTATAGAACGCAGATTTGTTTCCTTTTACATTATTTATTGGAGCCTTTGTTTGTAATTTGTGTGCATTACCTACGGTTATAAATGAAGAATTAACATAAAATGTAGATCACCAAACTTCAAAGGTCACACCAGCATTCAGGGGCAACATTCAGGAGCATACTCAGCAAGTCAGGGGATTCAGCAGACACTTTTCTTCCAGGTACAAAATTAATTCTTTATTTTATTCTTTCATTTAGATGGAAAATATATCACAGGGAGCAATATCTGCCTTTATCGGTAGTGCAAAGGGCAAAAAAGAGTTCAAGTGCAAAAGGGGTATAATAAAGCCTGACACATTTCGGCTGGCACCCTAGCCTTTGTCATAAGAAATCCTAGCTACCATTTACAGAACATTTTATTATAAAACCACTTACCTCATGCTTGCCACATCGCTCGGCAATGGATGAACTAGTCCTTGTATATATGAATGTATGAGGGTCTTACAGTGTGTGTGTATATATATATTCACTGGAAAAAACCAAAGGCTACCGTAACGTTATTGTTAGGCTCAGATTTGACATGCACAAAACCATAGAAATTCAGCAGTTATAGTTACCTTAGCTAACTATAACTTATGACCCCGCAATGCACTGCTTATGACCTCACATATTACATCACTCATGACATGATCAGTGACATCACTGATGACATGTTAAATGACATAATTGATGACATTATCCACAGAACCAATCACACACACACTTACTTATCCATACACCCACTCACAAAGCCACTCACTCACCGATGCACTCACACAGCCACCCACTCACCCATACTGCTACTCACACATTCACTTATTCAATCAATCAATCACAGAATTTGTAAAGCGCACTACTTACCCGCGAGGGTCTCAAGGCGCTGGGGAAGTAGAAGGGGGGGGGATGCCGCTACTGGTCGAACAGCCAGGTCTTGAGTAGCCTCCTGAAGGTCAGCAGGTCTTGGGTCTGTTCACCCATACAGCCACTCACACACCCACTCACTCACCCATGCAGCCTCTCAACAGAGCCACTCACACACCCACACAACCACTTACATACCCATTCACACATCCTCCATACAAGCACTCACATGTCTACTCACTCACCCATACAGTCACTCACACAGACACTCACTCTCCAATACAGCCACTCACACACCCACTCAGTTAACCAAACACCCACTCAAACAGCCACTCACTGATCCATACAGTCACTTACACACACAGTAACTCACCCATACACACAGTCACACGGCCACTCACATAATATATGTTAGAAATAGTATCCCTCATTAGTAGTACACAAAGTATACTAATTTAACTTTTGTAGTACCTTAGTGTATATGTTTAACACTCATAAACGTTTAGAAAACACTCACAATCACTGGATGATGTCATCAGCAATGTCATCAAAGATGCCTTTTGAGATGTCATCAGTAATGTCACCGACCATGTCATGAGTGATGTAATATGTGAGGTCATAAGCAGTCGATGGTGGGGGTGTAAGTTATAGCTAGCTCAGGTAACTATGACTGCTAAATTTCTATGGTTTTGTACGTTTGAAATCTGAGCCTAACTATGACGTTCCTGTAACACTTAGGTTTTTTCAGTGAATTTCTACATTTTTTAAATTCAATTTCCTAACTATAACGTCTCTGTAACCTTTGTTTTTTTCAGTGATTTTCTACAATTTTTTCATGTTATTTCCTAACTATAACGTCCCTGTAACCTTTGAGTTTTTAGTGAATTTCAAAGGTTTTTAAGATTTTATTTCCTAGCTGTAACCTGTAACCTTTGAGAGAGGGCGTGTGAGTGACTGTATGGCTCTGTGAGTTGGTGTGTGAGTGGCTGTATGGGTAGGTGAGTGGATGTGTGAGTGGCTGTATGGGTCTGTGAGTGGGTGTGTGAGTGGCTGTATGGGTCAGTGAGCGTATATGTGGGTCTGTGAGTAGGTGCGAATGAATGAATAATTTATAAAGCACGACAATACCCTGAGGTGTCTAGGGGCTACCTGAAACACATGTTGTTGGAAAGAAAGGAATACAGTTATGTTCTAAAGAGCCAGGTGTTTAAGTTCTTCCTGAATTTTAATAAGTTTGTCTCTCTCTTAAGAGAAATTGGAAGGGTGTTCCAGAGTCTTGCTGTGGTCAAATTCTTAAGTTCTGCGGATCTTATTGGCCTAGCCGGGACATATGTTTTTAAAAAGCTTGCTAGTTGAATTGGGCCTATTTGATTCAATGTTTTAAAAGCAATGTAACGAGATTTGAATTGAATTCGCTTTGCTACAGTCAGCCAATGCAACTGCGGAACGGCGGAGGTTACAGACTCGGATTTAGGAATACCCAGGAGAACCCTGGCTGCAGTATTTTGCACGATCTGCAATTTTTTAATACTACGTTTTGTCGCGCTAGTGAGCAAGGCATTGCAGTAATCCAGTCTTGATAAGATTAAGACTAAGATCACTGTTTTCCTGAGTTCTACAGGGATTGAGGGTAGGATCTTCCACAGAATTTTTAGTATGAAATGGCAGCTAGAAGTGGTGGAATTTATTTGGGCCTCAAAGGATAATTTTTTGTCCATGATTACTCCCAGATGTTTTGCTTTTAAAACAGGCGTGGGTAGTGGTCCCAGCTGGGCAGGCCACCATTGGGTGGTCCAGAATTGAGGGTTATTGCCAAAAAGTTAGACCTCTGTTTTGGACGAGTTTAGTTTCAGGCAATTTTCTGACATCCATATCCCAATGTGGCTCATGCAGTCCTGAAAACTGCCAGCAGTGGAATTGCAGGATCCACTTATCGAAACGATTATTTGTGTATCATCGGCATACGATACCAGGGTGAACCCGTGACTCTTTATTAGTCTGGCCAGTGGAGTGACAAATAGATTAAAAAGTGTGGGGCTCAGGGAGGAGCCCTGGGGAACCCCACATGGTAGTGAGAAGGGGGGAGACAAAGTCACCTAATGCGACCCACTGAGATCGGTCGGATAAGAAGGAGCCTAGCAGGGAGAGCGCCTTGTCCCTGATCCCAATGGTTGCTAAACGGTCCATCAGCAGCCCATGACTAACAGTGTCGAAGGTCGCTGACAGATCTAAAAGGATCAGGGCCGTGCTGCCCCAACATCCAACGTCCGTCTGAGCTCCTCAGTGGCCGTGATCACCGCTAACTCTGTGCTGTGGTGAGCCTGAAACCCGAATTGGGAGGGATCCAGAAATTCGTTGTTCTTGATGAAAGAGAGCTCTAAATTTATAGCTTTTTCTACCACCTTTGAAGGGAAAGGGAGTCTTGAGATAGGCCTGTAGTTCAGTGGATCCTCAGTATTCAAAGTGGGTTTTTTAGTAGTGGCAGTATGGATGCTTTTTTCCATTCTATTGGATATCTCCCAGAAGTGATCATGGCATTAAAGATTACTGTTAACAGGGGGACAAATGTCTCAGGTGCCAAAAGTAAGATTTTAGGGGGGCAAGGGTCTGCTGGGGAACCTGATTTGATCATACTAATTAGTTGTAAAGTTGTTTCACTGGTTAGTGATGTAAATGAGGACAAAGTAGCAGATGGTGTCTCTAAAATGGGAGTACTTTATGTACCCCGCCAGGGTTTTTTTATGGCCGTTAGGCAGTTGTAGAAAAGAATCATAAGCTGCTTTGACCTTGTTTTGAAAAGTATCCCCAAGGATATTACAAAATTCTTGGCTGGCTGCAGTGTTTTCAGGGACTGGCAATTTAGACATATTTTTTATGGTGGCAAACAGAGTTTTAGGACATTTATTGGATGCTCTGATTTGCTCCGTAAAATAGGCGACTTTCTCTGAGACAATAAGGTTTTTATATATTTGGAGGGATTCTTTATATTTCTTTTTGGTATCGACATTATTGTTTAATCTCCAGTTCCTCTCTAATCTACGACAGAGTTGTTTTTGAAGTTTAAGCTTATCATTGACCCAAGGTTCAGAGGGTGTGCGCCTAAGCCGACGGCTTTTTTTTTCTGGAGCCAGTTCTTTCATAGCTGCCCCTAGCCAAGAGTGATAGTTCGCAACAGCCAAATCAAGGTCCATAGACAGATTCGTACTAGATTTTGATAGTCGGGAGGTTAGTTGATTGGCTTCAGTTTTGTTCCAGGCCCGGCTAATAAAGGATTCTGCTGTCTATTTGCGATATGTCCTTTGTGGAAAACTAATTTTAAAGAGAACAGCAAAGTGGTCTGAACATGTTAATGGGAGAGAGTCAGTCCAGCTTATATATGGATTGTCCATAAAAATGCAGTCCACACAATGGCCAGTGGTGTGCGTTGCACCTTTTACCAATTGATGAGGATCTAAACTAGTCATTTGGTTGAGTAATGTTCTTGTGTTCGGATCGACAGTTTTTTCAAAGTGGAAATTAAAATCATCTAAAAAGATAAAATCAGGATGATCCGCTTTGAGAGATAGAAGATGTTCAAGATTGTCAATGAAGAGGGATTTATTTTATTATTTATTTATTTATGCAATTTATATAGCGCGCAAATACCCTGGGGTGTCTCGGCACTGTGGAGTAAAAGGAGAGCAGCTAAATTGGATGACTACTGATTGAATAGCCACGTTTTTACTTGTTTCCTAAATGTCAGGAGGGTGGGACTGGTTTTGATATGGAGGGGGAGGGTATTCCACAGTCTAGCAGTGGCAACTGTGAATCGTCTATCTCCCCAAGATGTTTTCTTTGTGCGAGGAATAGTCAATAGGTGGGCTGATGAGGAGCGCAAGGGTCTGTTTGGGTTGTATGGGCAGAGTACTTTTTTTAGGAATTCAGGTCCCGTGTTGTTAATTGCTTTATATGCGATGCACTGTGCCTTGAATTTCGTTCGACTTCTGATAGGCAGCCAGTGAAGCTGACGTATGACTTGAGAGATCGATTTGAACTTGGGGGTGCCGGACAGAATTCTGGCAGCTGAGTTCTGGACTAGTTGTAGTTTGTTCAGGACTTTCTCCTGGGCATTTAGGAGAAGTCCGTTGCAATAGTCAATCTTTGACATCACCAAAGTGCACATGAAAGTCTTGCCGGCGCGGGGGGGGGGAATGGTAGAAGTTTCCTTATCATTTTAAGGGTGTAGAAGGATGAAGAGACGACCGCGTTTGCATGGTGGATGAAAGACAGTTTGTCGTCAAACACTACACCTAGATTCCTGACCTTTGTGACCGGTCAAGGAGGAGATCCCAAATTGGTTGGCCACCAGGTGGGGGACCAGCCAGGGGCTAGGTTGCCAAAGATCATTACCTCCGTTTTATCGGAGTTAAGCTTTAGGCAATTGTTTGCCATCCAGGAGCTGATGGCTAACATTCCCTCTTGGAAGCTGGCAGCTTTAGAGTTGGGCGGTCTATAAAGGAGAATACCATTGAGGGAGTACTGTTCATTCAGCTCTACTTTGAAGCTCATGGCTTCACATGCTGGGTTGCCAGTTATTTTTAACGTGTGGGATTTAAATTTAGAGTTGAGAATAAGCGCTACGCCGCCCCCTTTCTTCTCCGCTCTGTTCACGTGATGAATTTTAGAGCCTGGGGGGAGGGACAAGGATAGGTCGGGGTCAGAGCAAGCCTCTGCCCACGTTTCTGTTACGAAGGAAAGGTCAATCTCATGTGTTTCTAGAAACTCTCAAAAATGAACAACGTTTTTAACTAAGGATCTGGCGTTTATCAAGGCGCAAGATACAGATGGTCTACTATTTCCTATTGGAAGTGTTTCTTTAAGATGGCTTGGGCTCGGACTGAGGAGAAAGTTAAGGCTACAAGAATCACAGTGCGTTCCGTCCTGGGCAGAGAATGGGTCAAAAATTGGGCCAGGGCAGGTCTTACCAGGTTTTCGAAGATTCCTCAAGGTCTCGATGGAGTATAGAAGAAGCTGAATAGGTACAGTGTGTCCTGGGGCAAAACTGGCATTATGGCTGGCGCTGTGCACGGTCCATGCGCGGGCGGGCACAGACGGGCTTGCCTTTGGTGCGCTGGGGGCGCATCGGCGGCATGCCCGCTGCGCGTGTCCGCAACTATGGGATGGTTGGGGGGCGTGGAGGGGGTGTGGCCACTGGCGCTATAGAGCGCGAGGGCTCAAGTTAAAAAAGCAGATTTTAAACGTGAGGGCAAAATAAAACAGAACAGGGGTCCAGCTACCCCGGCCACACTCACAAGCTCCCTTGTGAGATGTGGCTACTGTGAAAATAAAGCAAGTTAAAACAACAGGGCGAAATACAAATCATGAACAGAATAAAATGCCGCTCAAAGACGGCGACTTGGCAGGAGCCAGGCAACTCCCCGGCACGCTAAGTGCCTACAAGGAAAACAAACTGACGAGCTAGTCAGTCAATGCAAGTGCATGCGTTCAGGCGTGTAAGTGTCTGAATGGGTCTGTCAGTGCATGTGTGGGTCTGTGACTTGTTGTGTAAGTGTCATTCTGGGTCTGTGAGTGGGTGTATGAGTGCCTGTGTGAGTATGTGAGTGGCTGTGTGAGTGCCCGTGTGGATCTCTGAGTGGGTCTGTGAGTATCTGTGTGAGTCTGTGAGTGGGTCTGTGAGTGTGTGAGTGCATCTGTGAGTAGATGTGTGGGTTCTTGTGTGGGTCTGTCACTGGGTGTGTGAGTGTCTGAATGGGTCTGTGAGTGTCTGAGTGGGTCTGTGATTGTGTGTGTGACTATGTCTGTGGGTGTGTGAGTGGGTGTGTGAGTGTGTCTGTGAGTAGGGCTGTGAGTTCCTGTGTGGGTCTGTCACTGGGTGTGGGAGTGTTGCAGTGGGTCTGTGAAATGGCGTATGATTTTCTGAGGTGGTCTGTGAGTGGGTGTTTGAGTGTCTGTGTGGGTGTGTGAGTGTCTGTGTGGGTTTGTGAGTGGACATGTGAGTGCCTGTATGGGTCTGAAAGTGGGTGTGTGAGTGCCTACATGGGTATGTGAATGGGTGTGTGAGTGCATGTGTGAAACTGTGAGAGAGTCTGAGTAGGTCTGTGAGTAGGCATGTGAGTGTCTGAGTGGGTCTGTGAGTGGGTGTGTGAGTTCCTGTGTGGGTCTGTCACTGGATGTGCAAGCATCTGAGTGGGTCTGTGAGTCGATGTGTGAGTGTCTGAGTTGGTATATGAATGGGTGTGTGAGTGTCTGAGGGGATCTGTGAGTGGGTGTATGACTGTCTGAGTGGGTCTGTGAGTGGGTGTCTGTGTGGGTTTGTGAGTGTGTGTGTGTGTGTCTGTGTGGGTCTCTGAGTAGGCATGTGAGTGCCTGTGTGGGTCCGTGAGTGGGTGTGTGAGTGTCTACATGGGTATGTGAGTGCCTGAGTGGATCTATGAGTGGGTGTGAGAATGTCTGAGTGGGTGTGTGAGTAGGTGTATGAGTGTCTGACTGGGTCTGTTAGTGGGTGTCTGAATGTCTGTGTGGGTCTGTATGTGAGTGTGTGAATTCCTGCATGGCTCTGTGAGTGGGTGTTTAAATGACTGCGTAGGTCTGCAAGTGGGTGTGTGAGACCCTTCATGGATATGTGAGTGTCTATGTGAGTGTCTGAGTGGATCTGTGAGTGAGTGTGAGAGTGTCTGAGTAGGTCTGAGTGGCTGTGTGAGTGCCTGGGTGGATCTGTGAGTGGGTGTGTGAGTGTCTGTGTGAGTCTGTGAGTGTGTGAGTGGGTGTGTGAGTTCCTGTGAGTGTCTGTCACTGGGTGTGTGAGTATCTGTGTGGGTCAGTTATTTAGTGTGTGAGCATCTGTGTGGGTCTGTGAGTAAGTGTGTACATGCCTGCATGGCTCTGTGAGTGGGTGTGTGAATGCCAGTGAAGGTCTGTGAGTAGGTGTGTGACTGCTTGGGTGGGTCTGTTAATGGTTGTGAGAGAACCTGTGTGGATGTATGAGTGGTTCTGAAAGTGTTTTTTTAAAAGTGCATCAAGATTCGCAAATTTGTCGCAGATTTACACAGGGAGCCGTGCTGAGCCTCACGGTGGATCCGTGGATTCCTAAAGTGAAATAACTGATATTACTCAATTTTATACCCAACATAGGTCCCTCTCACACTCCTCTAACACACCCATGGGGTCAAGGTACCTCTACCGTGACCCCTTTAATCATTTTGCAGATAACCTTTAAGGCTCCGTTACCGTTCCCATATACTATATATGACGGCCTCAACATCCCGGTCAGGTTGTGGTCAGCCAATCAAGGCGTTGCTGTTGGCGTGTGACTTCGCGGAACCACCGCCGGGGATCCAGGAGGGTCCGCGTCCCTAGATATCTATATTTCTATTTTCTTTAATAACTCCACAAGTACGGAACGGATTTACACCAAATCAACCAACAGCTACCTCTCTGCCAAATTTGGTGTAATTCTGTCCAGTACTTCGGACACCCCCCCCCCTTTTTCTCGGTCCCCGCTTGACGGATCACTCTGAAATTTTTTGTGCAGAACTAGATATACTGTGGCACTTTTTGGGGAAAACTTAGAGAAGATTCGTCAAACTGTGCCAAAGTTAGAAGCAAGTAAAAATACTTTTCCTATGGAAACTAGGTCCTAACTATAACTACCTACTGCTGACAGCCAGCAGGTAATATATCTATATATCTATGTATATATATATATATAGACCGATGCAGAACCGCAAATAAAGAAAAGTTTTCAGCACGAAATTGTGGTCCGTCTCCGTCTTTGTGGATATCGAGGAGTGACGGAGTGAAGAGAGATATATATATATATATTCACTGAAAAAACCATAGGTTTTAGGAAAGTTATAGTTAGTTGGACATTTCACTCGTACAAAACCAGAGAAATTCCCCGTTATAGTTAGTTCAGCTAACTATAACTCGCGCCCCGCAATGCACTGCTGATGACGTCACATATGACATCACTCATGACATGGTCAGTGACATCACTGATGACATCACTGATGACATCACTGATGACATCATCTAGTGACTGTGTGTTTCTGTAAAGTTTAAATATGTTTAATATATATAGGGAAAGGCGTATTGAAGAATGAGTGGGTGTATAAGTGTCTGAATGGATGATTTAGTAGGTGTGTGACTGACTCTATAAGTGAGTGATTAAATGTATCTTACTGAATGCAGGGGTTAGTGACTAAACTGTGTGAATGTCTGTATCCGTCTGTCTGTTGGTGTGTAAGCGGCTGCATGGGTTTGTGAATAGCGACATGAGTGTCTATATGGGTTATTGATTGGTTGTCTGAGTATCTGTATGGATGCCTGAGTGTTTGTATGGGTGGGGTGTGTGTGACTCTGTGCATAGATGTGTGAGTGGGTGATTCACTGGGGGAATGGTTTCAAGAGTGCATCTGTGATGGACTGTATGGGTGTGTGAGTGTGTGTATGGGTGTGTTAGTGAGTGAATGTATATCTCAGTGGTACATGTGTGAGTAACTACATATGTGAAAGGCAGTATATATGTGTGTTGGAATATATAAATAGCTATAAGTGAGAGTGTGTGATTATGAGAGTGACTGTATGGATGAGTGTGTGCTTGTATCAGTGATTGTATAAGAACGTAAGAATGTCCTAGTATTTGTATGAGTAAGTGAGCTGGTGTGTGTATAACTGTATAGGTGAGTAAATGGGAGTGTGATTAATTATTTGCATGACTGACTAGGTGTGTGAGAACCTCTATGGATGAGTGGTGGTGTGTGAGTGTCTATATAGGCGTATGAGTGCATATGATAGTCCTGTACTGAGTGATTGTAAGTATGAGTGACTGTACGGGTGAGTGAGTGGATATGTGTTTAGATCTAAGAATCAGTGAGTGGGTATGTAGTTATTGCTGCTGGAGTGTCTATGGTTTTGAGAATGGCAGTCTGTTATTTAGAGTTGGTGTATCAAAGGTTACATTAGGGTGTGAGAAGATGCATCAAATTATCACATGGATGATGTCATCAGTGATGTCATTTGAGATGTCATCAGTGATGTCATCAGTGATGTCACTGACCATGTCATGAGTGATGTCATATGTGACGTCATCAGCAGTGCATTGCGAGGCGCGAGTTATAGTTAGCTGAACTAACTATAACGGGGGAATTTCTCTGGTTTTGTACGAGTGAAATGTCCAACTAACTATAACTTTCCCTAAAACCTATGGTTTTTTGAGTGAATTTCTAAGGTTTTTTAAATGCTAATTTCTAACTATAACTTGCCTGAAACCTATGGTTTTTTCAGTGAATTTCAAAGGTTTTTTAAATGCTAATTTCTAACTATAACATGCCTGAAACCTATGGTTTTTTAAGTGAATTTCAAAGGTTTTTTAAATGCTAGTTTCTAACTATGCCTACAAAGGTAGGACATGTGAAGAAAGAAGAAGAAAAGCGCAGAAAGAAGGAAGACAAATGCAGAAAGAGGCAACAGAAGTCCAGAAAGACGAAGAAAAGTGCAAGAAGAAGGAAGAGATGTGCAGAAAGAACCAACAGAGGAGTAGAAAGTACTCCTGTGCCCCCAACTTTTTGCTGATGGGTACTGGTGGTAACTGACTCTGTCTCTGGTGGTAGAAGACACTTAGAATACAGTGAAAACACCTACATACACTAGGGAACACTATGCGTTGGGGTACCCCTGTGATTAGCATGACCTCCTCTGTATTTGCCATTTTTTACATTTCGGCGGGATTCGCGACCCCAGAAAACAATTTTCTCATGCTTGTCCCACAGAGGTTTGGAAGGTGCTTAAAATGAGAGCATATTTTCTGTAAATTCACATTATCTTTCTCAGTCATGTGAGAATGAAGTCTGACATTCTCAGTAAAACATGTAAATCCAACAAGGGCAGAGACTGTCAGTTGATTCCTTTGTGTTCTACTGCAGCTTCCCAGAGTGTTCTTAAGAACAACTAGAGCGCTAACAACCTTACCTATGACAAAAGTATGGCACACCTGAAGCCATCTTGATTGGAATAAACTGGTAACTCTTAAAACATTTAATTTAAAAAGGAACAAAATGAGGGGGTTCATTTTGTCATAGAAATTATGGTTAGTGCTGTAGAAAGAAAAATTAGGACATGTTTTAAGTGAGATCTCAAATATCTTCCTGTTATATTTCAACAGGAGCAGCCTGTCAGTTGATGCCTTTGTGTTCTACTGCAGCTTCCCAGAATGTTCTAAAGAACAACTAGAGCGCTAACAGTCTTACTTATGACAAAAGTATGGCACACCTGAAGCCATCTTGATTGGAATAAACTGGTAACACTTAAAACATTTAATTTAAAAAGGAACAAAATGAGGGGGTTCATTTTGCCATAGAAATTATGGTTAGTGCTGCAGAAAGAAAATGTAGGGCATGTTTTAAGTGAGATCTCAAATCCTCCTCTATTTCATTAGAAAATTCTGACATGCAGACTGAAACAATCACTTTCAATACCAGCAGTAGACTTCCAGTTAACTCCCTGGTGAGCAGTAGCTTTACTACAGTGATCTAATGAACAACTAGAGTGCTAACATTCTGAATTTATGGCAAATGTGTGACACATCTGAATGCCTTCTTGATGGAATCAAAGTAAAAAACTGAAAGCATTTCCTACTGAGGAGACTGCAGTAAATGACGAAATTAGGAAACTTCATAACAAATAAGTCTCCCAAGATGGCCACCAGAGAAAAAAAGAGCCCAAATGTAGCACAAATATCACCCAGATGTAGCCCACATATAGCCCAATGACAGAAGTGTGCAAAACACTTTTTATTTTTAGTTTTTCTGCAGTTTTATATAGTGCAAACTGGTCAGGTATTGGAGCGTTACATCTTACTTGGACCCCTTATTGCGTATTTTGCACGAAGTACATGAGATTGATCTTGCGAAACATTGAACTTTACGATTCTGTTAACCTGAAGTTGCTCTGAACCGGGCTTTGTAACACCCGTTTTTACCTACTGGTTTTAATTAATTCTCACTGTATTGTATTAGGAAAGAGGATTTACTGTTTTTATGTACACTTTTATGATCTATGTTTCTAAATCAGATCAAATAAAGTTTAATGAATTCTATGGCAGGAAGGAGGCGAGGATTATGCATATCTTTCCTCACTTTATTTGCATAGCAGTTCAAAGAAAACGTAACACAACAATCATTAAACAAAAGACTACACAACCCATGAACCATTAGGGGGTAGTCTCCAAGGCAACTATAGTCCAATCATATCACAGTCCATCGTATATAATATCGTGACGTCCCTTCCGCTTCCTCTTTCTTCACTGCTCGTCAGTTAAGTTAATTCCTTACATTCTTGGCTTAATCTGACGTTGTTGCTGTTTGTATAGCGGTTTCTTGTGCACGTTATTAGCATTATTGCCTTGGTATTGTTTCATATTCCCTGCGCAGCAGGCTCTTGCCCGAGCGCGTTCTCCCCCTCGCAGTTTCTCCCGCTGTGTGCTCTGCGCGTGGTGAGATCCTGTCAGGCGCGTCTGGTCCGAGCGAGGCAGCTCCGTCAAGCGCTCCCGCTGGTCTTTACGCGCGTTTGGGAATCCGGTCACTCCTTTAGTGTCCGCTTGATTCCCGACCAACCCTCGCCTAATTTTGACACCGCTACGCGGTGATTTCCCCACACAGCCACGTTAGTGACCAGCGCCACCTGGTGGTGGTAATTGGTATTGCGCCTCAGTCTATTCTTATAACAGCTTCGGGAAAACCCAGCTGTTGGAGCACCGGCGAGGGGGCTGTCTTAAGGATTTTAAGGGCATTTGTTCTGTGCTCACACCCTCTGCTATCATGTCTTCTCCAGAAGACCATTTTTACTCCTCCTACCAGGAAGTGGAGGAGGAATGGCCCCCAACTTCTCCCTCCAGCAGTGGACCAAGCCCTCTCTCTGGCTATTTTTAGGGCGCTGGCTCCTCTTAGGGATCAGGTTGATAAGCTGGCGAAAAGCATCCCTGGGGTGTTCAGTGACCCAGATCTGGTGGTGGCGGGTCCAAGTAGCTCCCAGATGGGGAATAAAAGGGCCGTTAAGCATAACGCGGGGCACTTGGAAGGATTTGATAAACTTACGGAGACCTTCCTCAAGAGTGCGCGAACGCTAAAACATGCACCCTGCCGGGAGGAGGAGGGGCCCGGAGAAAATTGCGACACTGTCACCACTATTGTAGACCCCGACGTCGGGTTTCCCTTAGAGGGAGAGGGTGTATCGGAGGACGATTTCTCTTCCGATGAGGATAAGGACTGGGGCGTCCCTGGCGTCCAGAGTCCCACTCCTCTCAGTCCCCGGTTGGGGACGGGGTCCACTCGGACATGTTCGAGCCTACTCAAATTTACCATCCTAGGTCGGCAGAGTGGACACCTGACGCCAAAGTGGCAGAGTATGTGGTGGGGAAAATCCATCAACCCCTTGAAAGGGAGGTCAGGAATAGGATGAGGGGAGAATGCCCCAAGCCCTCACTGAAGGGGAAGGTGGCACACACGCCTGAAATTGATGAGAAACTATGTACCTTTTTCTCCAAGTATATGAGGGATCCCAAGAAAGGAATTGATAGGTCTTGGACGTGGTAGGGCCCTTGACCCAAATTATTCAATTGACGGAGCGTTCCAAAGAGTCAGGATCCGCTTTGTCCACGGATATTGTAGCTGGTGGGCGCCTACCCTAAACCCTAAAACACTACCCCCTCCACTACCCAAACACCACTGCACTACCCTAAACCCTAAAACACTACCCCCAGCACGACACCCTACACTACCCAAACATAACTGCACTACCCTAAACCCTAAAACACTACCACCAGCACGACTCCCTACACTACCCAAACACCACTGCATTACCCTAAACCCTAAAACACTACCCCCAGCATGACTCCCTACACTACCCAAACACCACTGCACTACACTAAACCCTAAATATACCCCCAGCATGACCTCCCACACTACACAAACACCACTGCACTACCCTAAACCCTAAAACACTACCCCCAGCACGACCCCCTACACTACCCAAACACCACTGCACTACCCTAAACCCTAAAAAACTAACCCCAGCATGACCCCCTACACTACCCAAACACCACTGCACTACCCTATACCCTAAAACACGACCCCCTACACTACACAAACACGACTGCACTACCCTAAACGCTAAAACACTACCCCCAGCACGACCCCCTACACTACCCAAACACCACTGCACTACCCTAAACCCTAAAACACTAACCCCAGCATGACCCCCTACACTACCCATACACCACTGCACTACCCTAAACCCTAAAACACTACCCCCAGCACGACCCCCTACACTACTGCACTACCCTAAACCCTAAAACACTACCCCCAGCACGACCCCCTACACTACCCAAACACCACTGCACTACCCTAAACCCTGAAACACTACCCCCAGCACGACCCCCTACACCACCCAAACACCACTGCACTACCCTAAACCCTAGAAAAGAAACCCCCAGCCCATGCCCAATCCCCCTTACCTCTCTCTCCTCGTGGTTCCTGCTTCACGTCATCTCTAAGGGGCGGTGCACGTCGTTGTGAGGAAACGGAACAGCCTCTTTTTCCTTACAACGACATGGATCGTCTACATGTTTTTTAGAACGCATGGTCATTTACCATACATACCTTTACAACAAAATTCGTTGTAAAGGCATGCGTGGTAAATGACCATACGTTCTAAAAAAATGCGTAGTAATGACTTCGTGATGTACAACGCATGCGTGGTAATGCATGCGTTGTAATGGTATCGCAAAGTAAAAAAGTCGTTGTAACGGCTGTTTACCGATCGAAGCTGGCCCCTGTTCTTCAGTGAGACGTTTATTTGATCAATTAGGAGGAAGGAATGTGGTTTTTTTACCGAAAAGTGTATTCCCGGCTGTTGTATTGTGAAAGTGTCTGCGTGGCCTGGTTTCACTTCCGGTGAGAGAGTGGAAGAGTCTGTTTGGATCTAAAGGAGTTCTGTTGTTGGACGGGGCCGGCGCGACATGTCATCAGAAAACATAGCCAATGGAAAGCATCCTCCCTGAAGTGTGGAGCAGTGCCATGAGAGGTCAACGAGTGTGCGTCCCACCGCAGTATGACCGTACCGCGTGACCCATGTGCCGCCTCCAGGGTACGGGAGGCAGAAGCGGCATCGCAGGTCCTCTTGAAGACCGTTGTAGCACTAATTCTACATTTTGTTACTAGGGCATTTTAACTTCGTTGTTCCTGCCAGATACAAAGAG
Source organism: Calotriton arnoldi (assembly GCA_963921515.1). Classification (NCBI taxonomy): domain Eukaryota; kingdom Metazoa; phylum Chordata; class Amphibia; order Caudata; family Salamandridae; genus Calotriton; species Calotriton arnoldi. The sequence continues at coordinate 309,559 of CAWUFW010006077.1, forward strand.
AAGATCCTGTGTTATTCAGTGCCCTCGTTACCTTTTTTGTGGGTTGTGGTGCTTGTCACTTCGCTGCCCCGCCGGTGCACACGACTGGGCACCCCACCTCGTGTGCCATCTGCAGGGCCTCTGCCCTCGGATCACTGGTTTTGGTTTCTGGAGTGGCAACATAAACAGATGCTCACAAAGGACTAGCCTAAACACTTAGGTGAATATCCCCTGCACCAGCATTCCACGGAAATTCTTTCCTAGCTCTCCCACGACAACGAGCACGCGACACCGTATGACGTCATCGGAGCCATAAGAGGACCTCGTCGGCGTGCTGACGTCAGTTCCACCCATTTTTTCCGTGCCACCGAGGCAAACAAAGGACCGAGACATTTTCACATGTATACATAGTATAATAAATATATATATATTCACTGAAAAAACCATAGGTTTCAGGCACGTTATAGTTAGAAATTAGCATTTAAAAAACCTTAGAAATTCACTGAAAAAACCATAGGTTTTAGGCATGTTATAGTTAGAAATGAGCATTTAAAAAACCTTAGAAATTCACTGAAAAAACCATAGGTTTCAGGGGCGTTATAGTTAGTTGGACATTTCACTCGTACAAAACCATAGAAATTCCCCCGTTATAGTAAGTTCAGCTAACTATAACTCGCGCACCCGCAATGCACTGCTGATGACGTCACATATTACATCACTCATGACATGGTCAGTGACATCACTCATGACATCACTGATGACATCTCAAATGACATCACTGATGACATCATCCTTGTGATAGAGTGGCAGACCTCCTCTAACCCTAATATAACCTTTGATACACACACTCAAAAATACAAACTAACATTTTCAAAACAATGGACATACCAATACCAGTTACAACACACCTATTCAGTAATTCCAAGATCTACACACACATCCACTCATTCACCAACAGTCCCTATATAGTCACTCATACATGTACTCACTCATCATATGTACTCATACACCTATACATCCTGTTACACACCGCCACTCATCCATAGAGTTACTCACACACATAGTCACACATGCAAACAAAGTATCAAACATCCATTTACTTGCATATACAGTTATACACACACTACCACACTTACTTCTACAGAAACTTACACATACTTACTCTCTTAAACAATCACTTATAGAAACACCTACTTATTTGTACAGGAACTCTTCCAATATCTCACTCTCACATATACTCACTTATATACACCAATACTCACATATACTAGTTTAAAACATATGTAGTTACTCATAAAGACACTATTGAGACAGTCATTCACTCACTAACACACCCATACACATACTCATCCACCTATACAGTCCTGCACACATGCTGTCTTCAACACATACAAACAGTGAGTCACTCATTCATGCATCTATGCACTAAGTAATACCCCCCACCGAACCATACAGACACTCAGACACTCATACTGATACTCAAAAAACCAACTAATAACCCATATAGACACTCATGTAGCTACTCACCAACCCATGCAGCCACTTATACACAAAGTGAGAGACTGATACAGATATTTTCATATTTAAACATTACTCACTAACCCATGTATTCACTAAGATACACTTAGTCAGTTATACAATCAATTTTACAAAAAGAAATCATCCATTTAGACACTTATACACCCATTTATTCTTCCATCGACCTTGAGATATACATATATAAAACATATTTAATTTTCAGAAAAACACACATTCACTGGATGATGTCATCAGTGATGTCATTTGAGATGTCATCAGTGATGTCATGAGTGATGTCACTGACCATGTCATGAGTGATGTAATATGTGACGTCATCAGCAGTGCATTGCGGAGCGCGCGAGTTATAGTTAGCTGAACTAACTATAACGGGGGAATTTCTATGGTTTTGTACGAGTGAAATGTCCAACTAACTATAACGCCCCTGAAACCTATGGTTTTTTCAGTGAATATATATATATATATTCACATAGATAGAGAGATATAGATATGTAATATGTATGTATGTGTGTATACAGATTGAGGGCCTTACAAAGGGGGGGCACATTATGGAGGGAAAAGGACTATATTGAGAGGACACATCATGTGGTACATTGGACATGTAGGGATGAGTCATAAAGAGGTGGACTGGAGGAATGGAGAGTTGGTAGAGGATGGGCACAGGGAGGGTGGAACGAAAAAGGAATACAGAAATAAAAGAGGGGCAGCGTGGTGCGTGGAAGAGTTAGAACAACAAGAGGAAGAGCATGGTGAGTGGAAGAGCGAATTTAAGTGAGGAAGAGGGATGGAGTGGTGGGTGGGTGGCAGAGGATGTATTGGGCAGGGGATGCAGGTATCCTTCACATGATTACCCTAGCCACGAGGTTACTTCAGGTGCGTCCAGCACCGATCGGAAGTAGGGGGGGCGGGAGTGGGGGAAGACGCGTGAGGTAGGGGGAGGACCCGGGAAGGGGGAAGGATGCGGGGGAAGAGGCTATGAAAAAATTAAATAAAAAACTTACCTTTTTGCCGTTTTCTCGTCTGTCTCTCCTCCGTAGCCCTCCCTCGCTCGGCCACAGGAAGCACACCCAGGCTCCCAGTCAGCCAATGACAACGCTGCCTTAGCAGCATTGTGATTGGTCTGAGTGCCGTTTTTTGGCGCTCAGACGCTGACTGGGGGCCTGGGCATGTTCTCCAGGTAGGCTGTAATGCGGCCTGCATGGAGAATATGCAAAGTGGGCAAGACTGTTTTTCCAAGCAGTCATTGCGCCCTTTAGGAGGGTGCTACCACTCCTCCCCTGACCCCGTCCCCTCACGCAAAGCTGTGGTCGGAAGTAGGAGAAAATAAAATGATAATACAGCGAGTTATTATCATTTTATTTTCTCTGTCTTTCACTGCAAAAAATCAGTGGGGCAATGCTCCTCCGCCTTAGCGGAAGAGCCGCCACTGGGTTACTTGGTGCTGCGGTGTTGCTTAACAAGCAGTATCTTGACTCACTTTCTGAAATGGTGTAGGGAGGGAGCGTGACTGGCTTCTTTCAATTGGCTACAGTTGCACAACTCTTAGTATGTAGCAGGAAAAGACCTGTGTGAAGGTATTGAAGAATCAGAAGAACTGTATGGCTATATTGTATGATCTAAAGCATTATGCAAATATTGCAGAACCTGAAGCTTATGTGTATATACTATTGGGTCTGAAATACCATGGTTACCTATTACCTTTTGCAGAAATCCTATATTCACATTTACCAGACTCTGAAGCACAATGCATACATGCTGAATGCTCCCACTGCCTGGATTGGGCGCTCTGCAGAAATGTGCTATTTTTACTTATGGTCTCTAAGGACATTCCAGGACATAGCAGATCATTCTATACCGTGCTCCGAAATGGAGTCAGTGTTTTCAGGAACACTATTTTCAATACTTGAAGTTTCCTTTAAAACCCTAACATATTCTAGGAGCTGCTTTGCTAATTCACGTCAATAAACCAGTTGGACAAACACACCTAAGAAGAATGAATTGGAAAAAAAACTGAAAGTGCAGGATTGTAACTTTGTCCCCGATGGCACAGTCATCTGGTAACCTTATCCATAATGACACATAAAATAAAAATGATAATGGCAATGCCCTTTTCGCTTCCTAGAAGCAGATTTAGCGACCGTAATTGTTTTAAAGAGGCACACCGAGGTTATCGTTCACTTTAATTAGCCCGAGAGCAGGAAATGGTCCCAAGGTGTGTGGGCTTGCAAATTAGTTTTAGCTTCTTTCTGTCCACCCTCCTCACCATTTCTACTCTTCCTGTCACCCTGCCACGCCATCCTTTCAAATGCGCTGCCCTCCACTCCTTTTCCCCCACCCCCATCTTCTCACCGCTCTTCCCCTCCCCTCCCCTCCCCTCTACCTCTCTTTCCCATCTCTCCACTACCCTCACGTCTTCTCTCATCTGTTGTTACCTCCATTCGCCTCTCCTTTTCTCTCCTCTCCTCTCCTCTCCTTTCTTCTACTCTCCTCTCCCACGCACAATCTTTCGCCCACTCACTGCATCCCTGTCTTACTCTCCTCCCACACTCATATTACTTATTTTAGTCTGCTCCCTCTTTCTATCTCAATTTGACAGCTCGCATTTGACATGCATTAATTAATAACGCATTTTTCTCCCACCTGCTGCTCCAGAGTTAAGTTAATTAGGAGCATCATCGCGCGTTGCCTCTTCCAGTGTTTAATTTGAGCTGGTGGTTGCAGGCGGGGCCCACCCACACTCATTTTTGGGGACCGGCACTTTTCCTTCCTCATCATACTATGACCCAGAGCAAGAGAGAGAAAACACAAAAGGGGGAAAGAAGGGTTTAAGAGAAACACAGAAGAATAGAAACAAAGAATGAAAGCAAGGATAAAATAGAAGCCAAAAGAGTGAGATAAAGGCGCAGGGAGGCCTGGAGGGAGATGAAAGAGGCATGAGATGGAATCAATGACTAAGAGGCCTTAGGATTTGGCAACTCGATCATTCAATAGCACCGACCGCGGGATTCAGAGCAAAAGACACCAGCACCAATACTTTTACAAATTAAGCACTGGTCTCCCCCACACCCCAGTGTAGCAATCATCTGCCACAATCGTGCTAAACTGAAATTCATTTACAAGCTGCACATTAGTATCTCTTCCTGCTGCTGCTTAACAGCATGTGATTACAAAGAACTTGTCTATGCTTGAAAGGCAGTGCTACAACAGGGTTACATCTAGTTCCTTGTGATTAGTATATAACGCTAAAGAAGACACCAATGTCTCATGAAAGCTATGATAGACAATCCTGCAAAGAGAAGAAGCTACTTACCTGTAACATTAGGTTAGTCATGGATAAGATAACTCTGCCATTTCATTTGTGGGACTCTTCATGCACTTTAGTAAGGCAAGAATTAAAACAATTCCGGGGCATATTCTCAAGGACCCATCGCCTAGTTAGCGGCACTTTATCGCAGCCAAAGTGGCGATAAATTTAACGCACTTTTCACAAGCTGGTGTTAACAGCCCATAACACCATTTTACCCGCGATAGCAGCCGCAAAAAAACATCGCCACAGATGACCCCCGCAACTATCGCTAATGAGATGCAGAGTAGGCATTCCCGAGCAAAAATCCGCGACAACACCACACCTCAACATTCTCAACGACCAGCCCGATCAGCGATAAGACCACAAAACAGGCGATAATTTTATTTTATTTATTTACTTGAGTTTTATATAGCGCTGGCTAGACCCGGAGGTATCAGAGCGCTTTACATGAGGAAAGTTACATAGGTTACAAGTTACACATTGTTACAGAAGGTACATCAGTTACAGGTTACATCCGTTGGTTCAAGGCGTGTAGAAGGGTAAGGGGGTAATGTAAAGTAGAAGGGTAAGGGGGTAATGTAAAGGGGTAACGGGGAGGGAGATTAAGCGGAGTATAGGAATAAGGATACACAAAGCAGGCAGGGGGAGAGAAATTCAGGGGAGAGAGGAAAGGAATAGGGGAGTGTTAGAAATGGGATCTCTAGTTGGCAAGGGCTTGCACCTTTGTCCAAGTAGGGACCCTTCTTCCTAGTCAGGGTAAGGGTGTTACACTCGTGAAGTAACCCCTGCTCACCCTCGTGGTAGCTTGGCACGAGCAGTCAGGCTTAATTCAGAGGCAGTGTGTAAAGCATTTGCACATAACCAACAGTAATACAGTGTAAGCACTACAAACGGACACCACACCAGTTTAGAAAAATAACCAATATTTTATATACTCAAGACAAGACCAATTACGACAAAAATCCACAATACTATACTTTAAAAACGAATACTTGATAAGGTAACTTCTTCTTTGCAGGAATAGTCCAAAAACAAAGTTCGTACGAGTCGGTAGCTCCGTCCGAGCCTACCGTGATGCTGAAAACCACAGAGTCTAACAGTTCCAGCCGACCACGTCGATACGGGCCAGCAGAGTCATGAACAGACTCGGTTACAGTACCTTTCTCATTGTGGCTGGTACGGAGTGTACGAGCCGGTCGGCGTTCGTCGCGGTTGCGGTGCAAGACGGAGCGATGCAAGGTGCGGTGTCCCTCGATGCGGTGCAGGCAGCGGCTCGATGAGCGTCGTGCAGACGGAGTCGGTGAGTCCAAGGCGTGCGATAAAGGGTGAGACGATGCTCGATGCGGGGCTGACAGGTTGCGATGCAGGCGACCTAGCCGGAGTGCGGGAGCTGGCGTCGGACAGCGGTGCGAGTCGGAGCGGTGCGTCGCAGACGTGCGAGCGGTGCCCCAAATGCGGTGCGGTCACGACTCTTGAGCCAGTTGCAGCGACCGCGTCGGTCGGGTCCGGCTGGTTCAGTGAAGCGATGCGATGCGAACTGCGGTGCCCACAGGTCACGGTGCAAGCAGCGGCTCGATGTTGGCGGCGTCGGACGTCGCCACGGTGAGACCAGGGTTGCGATGCGAAGCGGGGCGATGCGGTCTGCGGTGCAAACAGGTCACCGGCCAGGGATGGATTCGGTTGACGGAGTCGTTGCGGTTCCCTTCCTCTGTGGCAACTGAAACAGCGTTCCAGAAGCGGTACCCAGAGGCTTGTGAAGTCTTTGCAGTCCCTGAGACTTCTTAACAGGAGGCCAGCTCGGTTTCAGGCCCTTGGAGATACTCCGCACAAGTTTGTAGAAAGTTCCTTCCTTTCACTGCCCAAGGCAGAAGCAGCAGCTGCAGGCCAACCCAACAAAGCAACAACACAGCAAAGGGGCAGTACTCCTCCTGGCAGCTCTTCCAGCGCTTCGTCTTGGCAGGTTCCTTGATTCCAGCGAGATCTAAATTCATGGGGTCAGGGCCCCAATATTTATATCCCAAATTCCTTTGTTCTCTGAAGGCAGAGAGGCCTTTGCCTAGTCCAAACCAGTTCTGGAGCACTTTGTTGACAAGTCTCCGTCCCTTCTTTCAGTGAGTAGGCCAGGGACATCAGACGCACCACAGGAGGTGGAGCCAGCATTGTGGAGGGAAGGCACTGTCCTATTCAGGGCCCAGGTGCAACTCCTCCCACCCATCTACATGTAGATCTTGCTATTCAGCCGACTCACCCTGTCTCCTGGCATGCCCCTGTCACTCACACTCCAGACAAGGAATACACAACCTCGCAGAGGCAGGCTTGGATGGTTTAGACAAGAAAATACCCACTTTCTAAAAGTGGTATTTTCAAACACAGAATGTTAAAACCAACTTCACTAAAAGATGCATTTTATCATTCTGAGTCCAGGCATACTAAACTCGAATTTCTACCATGTTCCCGGGGTCAGTTAGGATTATAAGCTGTAATAATCAAAACTGCCCGTTCTGGCCTATGGGGAACAGGTAGCCTTGCAATAGTGAAAAACGAACTAGGCTGTAATTCACTATCAGGACATGCCACACACACCAGGGCATGTCCTACCTTTCGCATACAACGCACCCTGCCCACAGGGGTACCTTGGGCCTACCTTAGGGGTGACTAACATGTAGAAAAGGGAAGGTTTAGGGACTTGCAAGTGTGCGCACTTGCCAAGTCGACATGGCAGCCCCAGGCTGCGCACAGGCTCTGCAATGTCAGGCCCGAGTTACACTTTACGGGCTGTTTGCGTGGGTGGCACAATCCAGTGCTGCAGCCCACCAACAGCATTTGGTCTATAGGCCCTGGCACTCGCAGTGCACTTTACAAGGGACTGACACATAAACCAAATAGGCCAATCATGGAAACACCAATCCATAACACATTTTATACAGGAGCACTTGCACTTTCCCACTGGACCGCAGTGAGGAAAGTGCGCAGAATCATTACACCAGCAAAAACAGAGTCAAAACCGGGAGGTCAGAAAACAAAAAGTCAGGGGAAACACCCCAAAAGATGCCAAGTCTAACACATGTCCCCTCCAGCTGAAAGTAGGGAGAACTACCCAACCCCATGGGAGTTCTCTTCACTAAGGCGGAAGAACCTGGACAGACCATCTGCGTTGGCGTGTTCTGTACCAGGACGGTGTTCCACCGTAAAGTCCATTCCCTGTAGGGAGATGGACCACCTCAGCAGTTTTGGATTCTCACCCCTCATTTGCATCAACCATCTGAGGGGCCTGTGGTCTGTCTGAACCCGGAAGTGAGTTCCAAACAGGTATGGTCTCAACTTCTTCAGCGCCCAGACCACAGCAAAAGCTTCCCTTTCTATGGCACTCCACCTCTGTTCCCTGGGAAGTAGTCTCCTGCTAAGGAAGACTACAGGCTGATCCAGGCCCTCTTCGTTCAGTTGTGAGAGCACCGCTCCCACACCATGCTCTGAAGCGTCAGTCTGCACGATAAATTCTTTGGAGAAGTCAGGTGCCTTGAGCACGGGCGCCGTGCACATGGCTGCCTTCAGGGCATCAAAAGCTTTCTGGTAGGACTCAGTCCAGATCACTTTCCTGGGCTGCCTCTTAGAGGTCAGCTCTGTTAAGGGGGCAACGATGGTGCCATAGCCCTTAACAAATCTCCTATAGTAGCCGGTGAGACCTAAGAAGGCTCTCACCTCTGTCTGGGTCTTGGGGGGTTCCCAAGCCAGAATGGTGTCAATCTTGGGTTGTAGGGGCGCCACCTGGCCGCTTCCTACCTGGTGTCCCAAGTACACCACAGAACCCTGCCCGATCTGGGACTTACTGGCCTTGATCGTGAGGCCTGCACCTTGCAGAGCCCTCAACACTTTCTCAAGGTGCTGTAAATGTTCTTCCCAGCTGGAACTGAACACAGCAATGTCATCCAGGTAGGCGGCACTGAAATCCTCCAGCCCGGCCAACACCTGATTGACCAACCTCTGAAAGGTGGCAGGGGCATTCTTCAACCCAAAGGGCATCACCCGGAATTGGTAATGACCTTCTGGGGTTGAAAATGCTGATCTCTCCTTGGCCCCATCGGTTAAGGCAATCTGACAGTACCCCGACGTCAAATCAAACGTGCTGAGGAACCGGGCAGCTCCCAACCGATCAATGAGCTCATCAGCTCTGGGGATGGGGTGCGCGTCAGTCCTGGTGATGGCATTGAGCCCACGGTAGTCCACACAAACCGGAGTTCTGGAGTGGCACCGGGCGCCGCAGCCTTTGGGACCAAGACCACTGGGCTCAATCACCCCTAACGCCAACATCTTAGAGACCTCCTCCTTGATGCTGGCTCTGACCCGGTCAGTCAACCTGTAAATCTTGTGCTTCACAGGAGGGCTGTCACCAGTGTCCACGTCATGGGTACACCAGTGAGTAACACCGGGGGTCAGAGAGAACAGTGGGGCGAACTGTCCCAACAACTGGCGACAGTCCCCCTGCTGCTCCTGAGTCAGAGTAGGGGAGAGGATCACACCCTCTACTGACCCATCATGCTCCTTGGTAGACAGGAGGTCAGGGAGAGGCTCACTCTCCTCTTCCACCCCATCATCTGTCGCCAAGAGCATACTCACTTCGGACCTCTCGAAGTGGGGCTTGAGGCGGTTCACGTGAAGAACCCTCAAAGGGTTCCTTGGAGCTTGCAAATCCACCAGGTAGGTGACGTCACTTTTGCGCTCCTTTACCTCATATGGCCCAGTCCACTTGTCCTGCAAGGCACAAGGTGCCACTGGGGCCATGACCCACACTTTCTGCTGATGCAGCGCGTACAATAAAAACTATTCTCCTCCTAGGTCACTTATAGGTCATCCAGGGGCAAACTATATTTTCTCACATCCACATGACGATGGGGCCCATAAACATCGCCTAACACACACACACACACCTGGATTTCCTTTACACCTTTACGAAATTCTGTATTCCTAGGAGAAGCATGAGAACTAAATGGAAAACACCATTTATGTACCGCTGGAAGGAGCCGGGATATCTTATTACCTTAACTTATCGCTTTCTTTTAGTTATTTCTTAAGATATTCCTGCTCATTGTTTTGTCGATGAATCATTCATGTAAGAAATTAGTTCATAGTGATTGAGACCAGCTAAATCACAATAACCAATTACTGATGTCACAATCATTTAGGAAAATAACCACCGAGTCATTTGATTTAAAGAATCTTAAATTTTATATAATTTTAAAAGCATGAGAAAGAATTTAAACTTTTATTCAATTATTCATTCATTATTAATTCAAATATTTATTAAGCATAATCAATTTATTGCAGAAAGGAAATTTTTGTCATGAAGCAAACCCTAATTACCTGCCTACCTTCCTAATTTAGCCTAATGATTTCTAACCTAAGTTTAAGAATTAGAAATAACCTGATTCTCATACTCAACTGGAAAATTAAGACAGCAACAGAAACTTCAGCTCGTCAGCATCAGCTACCTGCAACCTGTCTCATCTAACAGTCTTTCAGCATCTCCCGCTCAGTAATGGATCGATCAGGACCACCCAGCACTGGAAGCCACCAACACCAACACGACTCTCCAACTCCGCTTCTGACTGTGACTGCGACTGACCCCCTCCCACTAAGAGTAGGCCCTCTTATACCCTAATTCTAACTTTGCTAACTAATTGTTGCAACATTAATAACACGCTTTTCTTTCATTGGTCCATGCATGTCATCTTATTCATTCTTTTAATCAAGTTCTCTTGGATCCAATGGTCCTTGGATCATTTCCTTTCTCACAGTTCAAGACATGTTTCCATCCGCTTCGATCAGTACATTTGTAACTTCTTTCGATACATTCGAGAACTCTGCAGGCATTGTCCTTTCTCTTAAACTGGTTTCCCACGGGTCTCTGCTGATCACCACGGCACACTATCAGTTCAATTAGGTCACATCAGCCTTGACCATTTCTCGCATCCTAGCCTCTCAGCAACATCACGAGGTTAGCTTTTCTCCGACTTCTTTCCCGTGTCACATGTTTCCCTGCGCTTGCGCACATCACCAACTGGCAGCCATTTTATATCGCCACTCGGTTATACTTTAGAAGCACTATTTTGAAATAAACAAAACATAATTAAAATAGAGAAAAATAGCCTTTTCGTTTCCCTCCCGTCATCTACGTACCCCAATTAGTTATTACCTAGCAGAAAGCAACATTTAAGCTGTTTCTTACTTACCATCACTATTGTTTTTGCAACGACACGTTTATTTCTATGAAGCACAAAATCATGCATTTATTTTAAATTAGTACGCATTTAATTTTATGTTATAATTAGACACACAGACATCCATTAATAGATTATTCAGCACATACATTTGCGTATTACCCTTCCCACACGTACAGTGTTGATTAATACATTTAAACGAACATTTTATTAATTATTTATAAAATTTGTTAGGGGTTAAAAAAAATTATTTTCTCTGCTCCATCAACTCCCCCCTTTGGTGATTTTTAAATCACCATATAAAACCCAAGTTATACTTCTTTTTCAGGCAGTATATGTCTTTCATCCTTTACTTTTTGTTAGTTACACATCTGTTTCTCCTTCATCTTGTCTTCTTGTCTCCTTATACATGTTTTCTTTCATTTTCTCTAACTCGATTTCACCCATTTCTCTCTCTCTCTCTTTCATTATTCTGTTATTTCTTTTTATCTTATTTTGTCTTACTCTTCGTTTTATACACGTTATTACTATTTTCAACACCATGGCTAACAGTATTACTACAGTTGCTATTATTATAACTTTCCCTATCATTAGTCTACTCATTCTGGTCAACCAATTTGCTACTGAAGAAAACCCTCTACCAAGTTTTCCCAAAACACTTTCAACCTCCAGTGGAACTAGTTCTTTGTGCAAATTTGTAATATTTGTAATATACTTCTGTATATTTTCACTTTTATCAGGAATGTAAGTGCAACAATGTTGGACTTTCAACATTCCACAGACTCCACCCTCTTTTGCCAAAAGAATATCAAGGGCAAGCCGATTTTGCATCACCATAGCTCTCATGGCAACCATTTCGGTATTTACCATTAAGAACCCTCCCGCAGTATCTGTAGACAAACGATCTACTACTGTGGATAACTTCCGAATTTTAAATGCATTCAAAGATATTCCCACTGCTGGTATTAATGCTCCAAAAATATCACCTACAATTTCTGAAAAACTTTCCCTCTTTCTACGTGTAAAGCTATTAATCATCTTGTATGTTCCTTTTTCTTCTCTGTCCATATGAAAGATTTTTGGAAAGACCAGGCCTACATAGCAAGTTCCATACCAATGGTCCGGTAACCTGTAATAAGCTCTATTCCCACAAATATAATAGATACCAGGAAATATTGGATCTTTTCCACCTTTGAATCCCCAACCTCCCAGAATTTGATAATTGTCATGGCAGATACTGGAACCTACAAAGTAATTGTCATAGACTGTCTTATTCCTCCTAATACACAACTTTCCTGTTTGCGGCCAATCTAATGTCATTGCTGCATTTATCTTTTTCCCTTCATGATTTCCTTCCTCAAACGTCCATAGATGTGTTCCTTCCTCTTTATTGCTTCTTTTTGAAATTTCATTCTTCTTTCTTCAACCATTTCTAAAAATACCTTTTCTTCTTTCTTTAACTCACAGGTAAGGTTGTTACTAGCTATTTCTTCTAACGTTAATTTTCTATGTTCTAAAAGAATTCTCCTAAAACTTTTGCTGGTTTTACTTTGTTAAGTTCTGGTACTACTGGAATGTTTGCAAAAATCTTGTCTATATCAGTATAATAAGATTCTAATCTACCTGTTTTATAAAATAAACTTGCTATTACACTACAGGTTATTCCATAAATTAGAGGTAGGTGATGATAAGTCACACCTTCTGACACTGATGCAGGCAACTGCATACAAACATAACAATCTCTCACGTCCATTGTCTCTACATATTCGTACAACAATTTTGTAAAAACATTTTTAGAAAAGTCTGTTACTGACTTATCCTTATGTAATTCTGCACTACTTCTTAAAATAACTGGTTCTTTAATATTAGTTTCTTTTTCTGGTTTAGTATCATTCTTTGCTTCTATCACAGCTAAACTAATAGGAATTGTAATTGCTAAAACTATCCATATGGTCATTAATAACCCTGTACAAAAGCAGCACATTTTACACCATCTTTTTACAAACTCACTTTATCTCTTCTATCCCTAGTATTTTCCATTTTGCTTTTTCTATTTGTTAAGTTTCAGAAAATTGTGTCACTACACCTCAGAAATGACTCAGATGCCACTCTGCTTTCAAAAAGTCTTTGCTTGGTACTTTCTTTTAATTCTTTCCAGAATTCTTTCGTTGTCACATCCGGTGATTTGTCACATCCAGTAAAATTGTCATGTCCGGCAGAAGCACTATAAGTCTTCACTTCAGGTTTGTTGCATCTCACCTTTTCCCATTCGACTTCTTAGTCTCTGGTTCTCGTGAGTGTTTTCTTCTTCTTTGTAATCCGTCAGTGCGATATACAGCCACTCAGGTGACTTATACTTTGCATTCACTTTCTTTGTTCTTTTGGACTTTTGTAATCTTTTTCCACTGGGTTTTTCTTGTCCCTTTTGACTTGTTATCTCATTCACTTGTTCAGCACTTTCATCTCCAGCTCTTATTATTCTATATCTCAATTTTCTTATATAGCTGTTGGGCCAATTATCTCCTTTTCTTGGCCTTTTGGCTTCACCTTCTTTTTCTTCTCTTTCTGATTTCCAATTTCTTTTTCTTGATTCAGTTTTTGCTTTCTCCTCTTCTCCACTCTCTTCAGTTTCTGTTTCAACTGTTTCACTATTGTCTCTTATTTTGAAGCTTATGATCTCGTCATCTCCTACTGGTGGATCTGTCTTCTCCTTCTTGTGTTCCCTTATTACTGTCCCTCCTCGGTGTTCTTCCGATTTGGTGTTTTCCTCCCTTTCTACTTCTAAATTTCCCTGTTCTTCTGTTTCTCTATCTGTCCCTATTGCTCCTCGGGGTTCTTCTCGAATCTTTAACTTCTTGTGTACTTCTCTCCCTACTTCATCTATTAATATTATTTCTGAAGGATTTCCACCATAACTTGTACTTGGTTGTTCATCTAGATCATCTTCTTGCTCATTTTCTTCTCTAATTGGTTTATAACCCCAAGTTCTCCTTCGGAATTCTTCACAGTTTGCAACTGAATCATCAGATCCTGAACTTGTGTCAGATGTTTCCAGATGTCGACTTACAGGTCGATCTTCAGGTTCTGGAACTTCTGAATTTCCTTCTTCTTCTTCTTCCTCTTCTTCTCTAGAGGTGTTTGCAGTTGGGGTTTCCAGATGTCGACTTTCAGGTCGATCTTCAAGTTCTGGCACCCTTTCTCTTATCCTTGTTGTCCCAGCCGTTAAACTTTTATCCCACACTTCCAGACGTCGACTCACATGTCGATCAGTAGGTTCTTGAACTCTGATTGTGTGGCTGGCATGGACCCAGTTCTTCACTCCTGCACACTTGACGGCAGTCGTTGTCACTAGGATTACCTGTCGTGGTTCGTCCCAGCGAGGAACTAGACAGTTTCTTCTCCTGTGGATTTTTATACGGACCCAGTCTCCTGGATTCAAGTCGTGGGCTGGTTTTCTTTCAAGAGTGGTCGCATCCGGTCCAACCTGATGAAACACAGAACGCACCACATCAGCCAGTCCCTTGCAATAATCCAGTACTAGATCATCAGTTATAGTCAATAACTTGTTGACAGGTACTTGTGCTTGTCTCATTGCTCGTCCCATGATCATCTCATGAGGACTATGTCCAGTTTTCTTTTCAGGGATGCTTCTGATGGTCATCAAAACAAGAGTCAGTGCATCTGGCCATTTGAGTCCTGTAGCTTGACACATTTTTCCTAATCTGTTCTTAATTGTTCCATTAATTTGCTCCACTACCCCAGAAGCCTCTGGTCTGTAAGCACAATGTAGTTTTTGTTTAATACTCAATGCTTCGCAAATCAATTGGATCAACTCATTTTGAAAATGTGTTCCTCTATCTGTCTCAACCGTGACTGGAAAACCATACCTTGGAATGAACTCTCGCAGCATAAGTTTTGCCACCGTTGTTCCATCATTCCTTCTAGTGGGGTATGCCTCCACCCAACGAGAAAACAATCAGACGACCACTAGAACATATTTTAGTCTGTTACTAGGGGGCATTTCTATAAAGTCTAACTGCATTCTAGTGAACGGACCTCCTTCTCGTCCTATTGTTCCTAGACTCACTACCGTCTTTCTTCCTGGGTTAAACTGCTGACAAATAAGACATCTTTGACAAAGACTTTCAGCTATGGCTCTGAATTTTGAGTTATACCAGGTTTGTCTAAAAAGTCTGATCATTGCATCTCTCCCAATATGAGCTTGTCCATGGTACATCTGTGCCATGTCTGCAATCATGCTATCAGGCATAACTGGTCTTTCATCTCTGTATACCCACACACCATTATTTTCCTGTCTTCTACATCCTGCTTTTATCCAGTAATCTTTTTCCTCATCACTTGCAGTTTCTTATAACTGTCTTACTTCATCCCATGTCTCGACAGTATTAGTAAAAAGCAAAGGAGAAGAGATATGCTCCCTTTCTCTATTTTTGTTCATGGACACCATGTTCTCTGCACAATATTTGGCAATCTCATCGGCATAATTATTGCCGACGGCTATGTAATCTTCGTTTTTCTTATGCGCCTTGCACTTCACTACAGCGATTTGTTTAGGCAACTGTATCGCCTCAAGCAGCTTTTTAACAAAATCTCCATTTCGGATAGGTGTTCCTGCAAATGTCAAGAAACCTCTTTGTGACCAAATCTGACCAAAATCGTGTACGATGCCGAAACCATATTGGCTATCGGTCACAATCGTGACTCGTACATTTCTTCCTAATTTACATGCTTGAATCAAAGCAATTAGTTCCGCAACTTGTGCAGACCTTATTCCTTTCAGACAAGACGCTTCCATCACAGTTGCCACTGTGCACTGCGTAAGCTGCGCTTGAAACTCCTTCTTTTGTTCTCAAACATGAGCCATCTACAAACATGACATAATCGGATTCCTTTAACGGTTCATCTTTTATGTCAGCTCTTGGTTTCGTGCAATATTCCAGCACGTTCAGACAATCATGATCTACTTCGTCTTGTTCAATTATACTCTCCTCATCTGGCAATGATGTTGAAGGATTCACATTCATGCATCTATCTATGGTCACATTTTCAGCACTCAAGATGACTTTTTCGTACTTAGTCAGCCGACTATGTGTCATGTACTGTGTTTTTGTTCTTGTCAAAAGAATTTCTACTGAATGGGGAACATATACTCTCAGTGGATACCCCATCACTATACCTTCACTTTGTTCCAGACTTACACAAGTAGCAGCAACTGCTTTCAGACATCCGGGCAATGCTTTTGCTATAGGATCTAAAACGGCTGAAAAATAAGCAATTGGTCTTTTCATTGTTCCATGTTTTTGTACCAGTACTGAAAACGCACATCCATCTCTTTCACTGCAGTACAACTCAAAATCCTTCTCATAATCAGGCATGCCTAATGCAGGTGCCTCACACAATTTCTTTTTCAATTCTTTGAAAGATTTCATTTCTTCATTGTTTAACTCAAAAGGGTCTTTTACATCTTTCTTGGTCAACTTTTGTAATGGTTTTGCAATCAAAGAGAAACCACTTATCCATTGTCGGCAATATCCAACCATTCCCAGAAACATTCTTACCTCTCTTTGCGTCATTGGTGCTCTCATTCCTTGAATCATTCGTACTCTTTCTGTCGCTATCTTTCGCACTCCTTTCTCAATTTTATGCCCTAAATACTGGACTTCTTTCTGACAAAACTGCAATTTTGAAGGAGACACTTTATGTCCTCTTTTCTCTAGATGGTTCAGTAAAGCAATTGTATCATTTACACATGCTTCTTTTGTTTTCGATGCCACCAACAGGTCATCGATATACTGCACCATCACTGACTTTTCTGGCATTTTCAAATCTTCCAGAGATTTCTTTAAGATCTGATTAAAGATTGAGGGGCTTTCGGTATACCCCTGAGGAATTCGGCACCATGCCAAAATACGCTCTCCGAACCGGAACGCAAATAATGGCTGGCTATCTGGATGCAAAGGAATAGAGAAAAATGCGTGACACAAATCTATCACAGTGTACCACTCGGCTTCATGTGGAATTTGATATAGAATTACTGCAGGGTTTGGCACTATTGGACAACAGGGCACAACTATTTTGTTGATCTTTCTCAAATCCTGTACTATTCTATATGTTCCATTTGGCTTTTTCAGTCCCATAATAGGTGAATTACATGGACTGCTCATTATTTCTTTTAGAATTCCCTGTTCAATCATTTTATTTATTACAGGAGTTATTCCTTCAATTATTTCTGGAGTTAACTTGTACTGTGGCGTATTCGGGTAAGTTGTTCCTTCTTTTACTGTTACTTTTACGGGATCAACTTCTTTCATTAATCCAATGTCTTCTCCTGTAAAATCCCACACACTTTCTTTCACTGCAATTTTTAGTTCTTCTGGAAGTTTTTCTGCATCAAATGCAGGAAACAAACCATTCATTTCAGGTTCCTGATTCATCAAAGTTACTTTATACAAGACATCTTCATCTGAGGTCTGAAATCCAATTCCATCTGGCGTACAATAAATTGTGCAATTCATCTTGCACAAGAGGTCACGACCTAAAAGATTTACAGGACTACAATCGCACACTACAAATTTATGCATTTTGCTAAAAGAACCAATTTTTACTTCCACTAATACAGTAAGGGTGTTTTAATCTGCTGATTGGCTACTCCTACCACTTGGATGTATTCACCTGAGAGAGGAAGGTTTGGAATTTCCACTGATCTAACAGTAGAACGGGTAGCTCCAATATCGACAAGGAATGTTACATTTGCACCATTCACTTCTCCATCCACAAAGGGACCAGACTGATCTACCTCTAGAGTTGCGCCAAGTACGCACTCTTTCCCCTCTCCTGGGCACCGTCAGAATCTTTCATCCGGGTCATCCTCACTCTGACGCAACCAATACTGAGAAATGTTAGCTGCTCGCGGCAACTGTGTTACCTGCTCTCCTCCGTAGAATCCTGTTTCTGTACTGTATCTTTGCTGGTTAATAGTGTTGGGAAGTGGTGGTTGCGGCACCTGACTTTGTTTAACAACTACCTCATTCTGCACCTGTGGAGTTAATGATTGATTTTCCGGATTAGGTTTAGGTGGGAACTTACACTCGTTTCTCCAATGCCCTAATTTTCCGCAATTATGACATGGCCATTTCTTCTTTGCTTCTTCTAGACTCACTTGACCTTTCCCTTTACCTATGTTAGGTCGCATTTTATTCTGTCCTGTTTCATTCCCATTATTATTGTCCAATTGAGCTTCTTGTTTTTCTGCCACCTTCACCTGTGCCCACATTGCCTTCTCTTTCAATTTACGCTGTCTACTCTCAATATCATCACTGCAATACTTAGCATACCTCAGCACATCATCGACTGTGCCATTCTGCCAATTAATCATATGCTGTTTAATCATTTCACTAATCTCTGGTTTTAATCCAAACACAAATCTGTACACAAAATGACTCATATCTTTTTCACTTAATTCCTCATATCCACTATACTGCTTGAAAACCAACAACAACCTTTCATAATAGGCGTGTACAGACTCCTTACTTTCTTGTGTAGTTCTATCGATTTTTACCCAATCTGTCTCTTTAGGAGGAATCTTATTCTTCAAAAAGGTAATCACCTTATCATACTTCTTCATCACATCAGGACCTGGAGCTCCTGTCTTAGGATCTCTTGGATATTCTGTAGTTGGCCAGTCAACTGTAATCTTACATTCTGACCACAAATCAGTTGGTACCACTATGTCAAATAATCCATCTAAATCTATCCACAACACTTTTGAAACCTTTACAAATCTCTCTACTTGTCGGTACCACTCAACTGGTTTCTCTCTTAGCTTTGGAAAGTCATTGGTAAATGACAGTATGTCCTGCCTAGTCCAGGGAACATGCACATAACTACCACCTGGAGTTTCTCTCATAGGGTATTCTTTAGCAACAGGTTCTTTTTCAGTTATCATAAAAGCCAACGAACCTTTGTCTGTAGTTTTCTCATTCTTCTTCGTCCATCTAACCTTCCATCTGTCCACATCACCCCATTTTCTCAACAACACAATTAACTCTTTTATCTGTGTCAGCCTTCCTGCTGTGTTCAAATTCAATATCCTTTTCACAAAAGTCTACTCTATATGGTTTCTGCAACGTTTTCACTTTCGCAAAGTCTATTCCAATTTCACTGGCTACTTCTTCTAGTTTGTCATTTAAATTCTTTGCTCTCCATGTAATACTTTTGCACAGAAACATTATTTCATCATCCTGGTAATTTTTTATCTTTTCTGTACCAATCGTTCCTAGAATTAATTCTTCCATGTCAATTTTTAACCTAATTACATCTAATGGTTTTTCTTCTGGTTCTTTTATTTTAAATGCCTTCATCCACTCATTTAACTCATCAGGAGTCGGACCTATGGGTGTATTATTTAGTTCTACCCAATTACCACTCTTTTCAGGGGTTTCTGTTGCAGATTCTGTTACCATATGCATTTTCCTACCATTGCACTCATTCACAGTCAAATTTGTAGGTGGACTTGGTCTGCAAGTACTAGCCAAATTACTTGTACTTGCACTTTGTTCCATTCTTTCTTTTTCTCTCTGAAATTGTGAACTCATGGGAATCACCAAAGATCGTTCATCAATTTTCTGATTCTCAAAAACTGGTATTACTGGACCTATTGTTACAGGCACAGTAACTGCTTCCATATTTTTCGTTAACTCTCTAATCTTCTCAGTTAGTTCTTTGGTTGTCCTTGCTAATTCGCTTGCATTGTCGCTTTCTATTCCTTCATTTTGTGAAGTTCTCATTTGTTCTTGTGACCTATTTATTTCAATTCTTTTTTCCGGACTTTTATTTCGCATAGTCTCTATTAGCGGCGCATTTGGTGTCACCACTGTGGGCTCTGCTGATACGGAGGTGGATTTCTATTTAGAATATCTTCCAGCAATTCATCATCCGTTTCGCTCTCATGCATATATTTCTCCCTCTCCATATGTTTCTTTTTCTCAGTCCGTTTTTTCTTAGTCCCTTCCTCAACTGTAAAAGCTGGAAACAAACCTCCTGTCATGTTAGCACATCTCCATCGTTTTATTCTATCTTCATGATTTATTCCCCACATCCTTCCAGGCATAAACTCATGATCCCTAAAACCTCTGAATCTCTCTCGCTCATACATCTCATCCTCCCATTCCGTCAACGCTTCAAACTGTGTCGGTCTAGGTCTAGGTTCTAGATTTGTCATCTTTTCTCGCAAATTTCGCAAAACCGCTACACTAAATGAACCATTCTCAGGGAAAGCTAAAGCACCATCATTCTTCGTATACTTTGCCCAATTTTCCAACCATATGCATGTATGATATCCATATTTCAGCATCATATGTGAAGCTGCTGATTTCGGCGGAGGAATTACTTGTCCCTCTCTAGTCACGACCTTTTTGTCTTTCTTAAAGAAATTCTTTAATTTTGTCGTCCATGACGTTCTCTCCCTTTCATACTCGTAATACGGCATGTTTTCTATTTGTTTTTCTCTTTACTCTAACGCTGTTCTGTGTACGGAACTTCAACCAATTACAGCGCGACTCACACTAACGTACCAATCAGAACAATTCCCTTCGTCCGCGAACCAACCAATCCTAGCGCAGCACTTTTCTACGTCACTCCTGCTCTGTGTTCACGTGACTAGCGCACTATCCAATCCTAGCGCGGCACTGTTCTACGTCACTCCTGCTCTTTTACCCCTCCTTTACAAAATTTATCGGCAATTTTTCTTTTCGCTGTTTTCTCCGTTAGTTACAACAATTAAAACAATTCCATAGTCTGATTCGCTAAACAAAAGTGACAGCTTTGTCCTTTTACACAAGAATCCTGTATTTCCAGTAGGCAGCGCTTACCTCTACCCTACCACAGAATTATTTACTCTCGCCGATAAAGTAGCACTTCCCTCTACCTTACCCTTCTTTCAAGCAAACAATTTACTCGTTTCTCTGGGGATAAGACACATGTGGAGACTAGGCTCCTGAGAATTAAGGCCAAAGTTTCACAAGTAAACGTGATTTGCTATTTCAGTTACACACTTTTCGTACAGAAAATCCCTAACATAACACAACCTGTGTTATTACCAAAATGAATTCAGACCATGTACCAAATTCCATGTGACTTCTCTTGCCACACGTATTCCACTTCCTACATCCCAGAAGCGTGAAAACTCACATATAACATAACACGACTCAACATATAGTTTTAGTCATAAAAAATAATCAATAATCAATAAACAATAATCACTAAACTAATCTATAGAAAACCATAACTCTGCTACCAAGAAATCTGATGCAGCGCGTACAATAAAAACTATTCTCCTCCTAGGTCACTTATAGGTCATCCAGGGGCAAACTATATTTTCTCACATCCACATGACGATGGGGCCCATAAACATCGCCTAACACACACGCACACACCTGGATTTCCTTTACACCTTTACGAAATTCTGTATTCCTAGGAGAAGCATGAGAACTAAATGGAAAACACCATTTATGTACCGCTGGAAGGAGCCGGGATATCTTATTACCTTAACTTATCGCTTTCTTTTAGTTATTTCTTAAGATATTCCTGCTCATTGTTTTGTCGATGAATCATTCATGTAAGAAATTAGTTCATAGTGATTGAGACCAGCTAAATCACAATAACCAATTACTGATGTCACAATCATTTAGGAAAATAACCACCGAGTCATTTGATTTAAAGAATCTTAAATTTTATATAATTTTAAAAGCATGAGAAAGAATTTAAACTTTTATTCAATTATTCATTCATTATTAATTCAAATATTTATTAAGCATAATCAATTTATTGCAGAAAGGAAATTTTTGTCATGAAGCAAACCCTAATTACCTGCCTACCTTCCTAATTTAGCCTAATGATTTCTAACCTAAGTTTAAGAATTAGAAATAACCTGATTCTCATACTCAACTGGAAAATTAAGACAGCAACATAAACTTCAGCTCGTCAGCATCAGCTACCTGCAACCCGTCTCATCTAACAGTCTTTCAGCATCTCCCGCTCAGTAATGGATCGATCAGGACCACCCAGCACTGGAAGCCACCAACACCAACACGACTCTCCAACTCCGCTTCTGACTGTGACTGCGACTGACCCCCTCCCACTAAGAGTAGGCCCTCTTATACCCTAATTCTAACTTTGCTAACTAATTGTTGCAACATTAATAACACGCTTTTCTTTCATTGGTCCATGCATGTCATCTTATTCATTCTTTTAATCAAGTTCTCTTGGATCCAATGGTCCTTGGATCATTTCCTTTCTCACAGTTCAAGACATGTTTCCATCCGCTTCGATCAGTACATTTGTAACTTCTTTCGATACATTCGAGAACTCTGCAGGCATTGTCCTTTCTCTTAAACTGGTTTCCCACGGGTCTCTGCTGATCACCACGGCACACTATCAGTTCAATTAGGTCACATCAGCCTTGACCATTTCTCGCATCCTAGCCTCTCAGCAACATCACGAGGTTAGCTTTTCTCCGACTTCTTTCCCGTGTCACATGTTTCCCTGCGCTTGCGCACATCACCAACTGGCAGCCATTTTATATCGCCACTCGGTTATACTTTAGAAGCACTATTTTGAAATAACAAAACATAATTAAAATAGAGAAAAATAGCCTTTTCGTTTCCCTCCCGTCATCTACGTATCCCAATTAGTTATTACCTAGCAGAAAGCAACATTTAAGCTGTTTCTTACTTACCATCACTATTGTTTTTGCAACGAAACGTTTATTTCTATGAAGCACAAAATCATGCATTTATTTTAAATTAGTACGCATTTATTTTTATGTTATAATTAGACACACAGACATCCATTAATAGATTATTCAGCACATACATTTGCGTATTACCCTTCCCACACGTACAGTGTTGATTAATACATTTAAACGAACATTTTATTAATTATTTATCAAATTTGTTAGGGGTTAAACATTTTTATTTTCTCTGCTCCATCACTGCCCAGGTTGAAATTCGACCAGAGTGGCATTCTGGTCATACCATCTCTTCATTTCTTCCTGGCTTGCTTCTAGGTTCACCTGAGCGAGTTTCCTGAAGCGGGCAGTTTGGTTTCTAAAGGCCAGCATGTAGCTAAATACATCCTGGGGAGTTTTCCTGGGAGCCGCCTCCCAGCCTTCCTTTACCAAACTCAGAGGTCCTCTGACAGGGTGGCCATACAGGAGCTCAAAGGGGCTGTACCCAAGAGACTTCTGAGGCACCTCCCTGTATGCAAAGTGTAGGCATGGCAAGAGGACGTCCCACTTACGCCTCATGGGTTCTGTTAGACCCTTGATCATGCCTTTCAAGGTCTGGTTGAATCTCTCCACCAGACCGTTTCCTTGTGGGTGGTAAGGAGTGGTGAACTTGTAGGTTACACCACACTCCTTCCACAGGGATGTCATATACTTCGATATGAAATTGGTCCCCCTATCAGAAACCACCTCTCTGGGGAATCCCACACGGGAAAAGATCCCCATTAACGCCCGGCCCACCACTGGCGCCGTCGTTGTCCTGAGAGGGATTGCCTCCGGGTACCGGGTGGCATGGTCCACCAAGACCAGGATGTACCTGTTGCCCATGGCTGTCTTGGGGTCCAGTGGCCCCACAATATCCATCCCTACCCTTTCAAAGGGTGTTCCAACAACAGGAAAAGGTTGGAGAGGAGCTTTGACCTTCCTCCCACTCTTACCACTTGCCTGGCAAGTTTGGCAAGACCTACAGTGTGCATCTGACTGCCTTCGCATTTGGGGCCAAAAGAAGTGGGTGACAAGCCTGTCAAAGGTCTTGTCCTGCCCCAAATGTCCTGCCAAAGGCACGTCATGAGCCAGACCCAGTAGGAAGGTCCTGAAGCGCTGGGGTACCACCAGCACACGGGCTGACCCAGGTTCAGCAACCTTAGGCTCACTGTATAGGAGACCACTCTCCCAGTAGATCAGATGTGACCCGGACTGATTACCAGCTGCCTGGTCTGCAGCCTGCCACCGCAGACCCTCCAGAGTAGGGCACTCGTTCTGCTCCCTGCAGAACTCCTCCCTGGTGGGACCCCCTTCTTGCTGCCAATGGGTCAGCTCAGAGATGTCTCCCAGTTCGGCTACCTGCTCCCCTGTAGGCACCGGGGCGTCCCCTCGAGGTCCGCCTCCTCCCGGTCCGTGGGAACTTCGGGGGCCGGTTTCCCGCGCCCCTGCCCTTTCTCTTGGCAGGGACTTGGGCCACTGTTTCAGGCTCCAAGTCCTCTTGATCACCCTTTCTGGCTGCCATTGACCGAGTAGACACGCATGCCCACTCTGGCAACCCAAGCATCTCCAAGTGAGACCTGAGCTCAACCTCCTTCCATAAGGACTGCTCCAGGTCGTTTCCTAGCAGACAATCTACAGGCATGGTAGGGCTCACAACCACCCTCAAGGGACCTGAGACCCCCCCATTCAAAGGGAACCTGCGCCACCATACATTGGCGCTCTGAGTTGTCCACCGCAACTACTTGGTGGAATGCCCCGGGGACTACTTGCTTCTCAGACACCAGGTGACACCGGACTGAGGTCACACTGGCTCCAGTGTCTCTGAGAGCCTCTACCCTGTTTCCATTGATGGTCACCCAGGTGCTATATTTCTTTGTGTTAGGGGGCACCTGGTTTCCTGGGACCATCTCACTGTCCCCTAGTGAGACAAGGGTCATTTCTGCGGGATCCCCACCCTCCTGTGGGCACCCCTCCTCCCCAAGCGCTACACTAGCCAACACTTTGGACTGTCCACCGGTGGGTGGCTGTGTCCCCTTCGGGCACTTGGGGTCCCCCTTGAAGTGACCTACCTGGTCACATGCATAACACTTGCGGGGGCCGGTCTCAACAGGCTTCCCTGTGGAGACCCCTTTCTTCTTATCACCGGGGGCTGGGAACCTTTACCCTGGGTACTAGTTTGGGGCCCTTTAGAGAACTCCTGTGCTTTACCCTTGTCCCCCCACCTTTCTGCTGGGGACCCTGCCCACCTTTGGCTGAGTCTCCCCAAACGCTTTCTTGTGGACCCTGGTACTCACCCAGCGATCCGCTTCCATAGCAAGCTTCCTGGCGTCAGTTAGCTTACTATCAACTAGGTGCTGGCGCAGATCTGCAAAACATAGACTAGACAAGTGCTCCCATGCAATCAAGTTGTAGAGCCCCTGAAAATCTGTTACGCTACTGCCCTTCACCCAACCATCCAGAGACCTGCAGAACACATCCACACATTCCAACCAAGTGTTGGCATCAGACTTCTTACTGGACCTGAACTGATCCCTGTACTTTTCAGGAGTAAGACCATACTTCGTGAGAAGGGCATCCTTCATGTCAGCATAGGTGAGGTGATACCCCTTACCCAAAGCTATCAGAGCATCCCTTGCTTCTTCAGGGAAAAGTGGCCACAATCCTGCTCCCCAATTCTCCTCAGGGACCCCATTCATGTGTATGGCTGCCTCATAACCCTGAAACCACCTTTGTATGTCATCCCCCTTCTTGAACTCCTTGCCTACGTTCTTGAGAATGTGCACAATCCTGTCTGCCTTTCTGGACGAATTGCTGCCACCATCTGAGCCTGACTTACTCCTAAGTTCTAGCTCCTTCAGTTCTCTCTCTTGCTCTAAGAGCATCTTCCTCTCCTCTATGGCCAATCTCTTCTCCTCCCGCTCACTCTCCAGCCTGAGCTTCTGCAGCTCAAACTGCCTTGCCTCCCGCCTGTCCTCCAGCTCCTCTGGGGACAGACTGCTGCTGCCTGACCTGGCGGGTTCCCCCTACCCAAAAGCATATCCACCCTGGAAATAGGCTCCTCCACCTCCTCACTGAGATTACCAGGCTGCCCACTGGCATGTCTGGCTGCTACCCAGGCCCTCGGCGCCTTCTGTAGCTCCTCCTTCCTTGTGAGGCCTTTAATTTGGACTTTCAGGTTTTTACAAATCGCTCGTAGTTCCTTTACGGCGTAGGTTTCCAACCTATCCTCCTCAAAGATAATTTCCAGAGATGCAACGGATGATGCAGCTGTGTCAGGCATGACAAAAGTAGTGAGTTGAAAACTGGCAAGATCAAAAATATGCCAAAAGAAAAAGAACCAGTATGTGGTACGTAATGGTCTGCGATATGGTAGTAGTGCACACCAATCACTGTAAGTCAAGTGCAAACGCAAGTCCTATCCTCACCGCTGACAACCAATGTTAGAAATGGGATCTCTAGTTGGCAAGGGCTTGCACCTTTGTCCAAGTAGGGACCCTTCTTCCTAGTCAGGGTAAGGGTGTTACACTCGTGAAGTAACCCCTGCTCACCCTCGTGGTAGCTTGGCACGAGCAGTCAGGCTTAATTCAGAGGCAGTGTGTAAAGCATTTGCACATAACCAACAGTAATACAGTGTAAGCACTACAAACGGACACCACACCAGTTTAGAAAAATAACCAATATTTTATATACTCAAGACAAGACCAATTACGACAAAAATCCACAATACTATACTTTAAAAACGAATACTTGATAAGGTAACTTCTTCTTTGCAGGAATAGTCCAAAAACAAAGTTCGTACGAGTCGGTAGCTCCGTCCGAGCCTACCGTGATGCTGAAAACCACAGAGTCTAACAGTTCCAGCCGACCGCGTCGATACGGGCCAGCAGAGTCATGAACAGACTCGGTTACAGTACCTTTCTCGTTGTGGCTGGTATGGAGTGTACGAGCCGGTTGGCGTTCGTCACGGTTGCGGTGCAAGACGGAGCGATGCAAGGTGCGGTGTCCCTCGATGCGGTGCAGGCAGCGGCTCGATGAGCGTCGTGCAGACGGAGTCGGTGAGTCCAAGGCGTGCGATGCAGGGTGAGACGATGCTCGATGCGGGGCTGACAGGTTGCGATGCAGGCGACCTAGCCGGAGTGCGGGAGCTGGCGTCGGACAGCGGTGCGAGTCGGAGCGGTGCGTCACAGACGTGCGAGCGGTGCCCCAAATGCGGTGCGGTCACGACTCTTGAGCCAGTTGCAGCGACCGCGTCGGTCGGGTCCGGCTGGTTCAGTGAAGCGATGCGATGCGAACTGCGGTGCCCACAGGTCACGGTGCAAGCAGCGGCTCGATGTTGGCGGCGTCGGACGTCGCCACGGTGAGACCAGGGTTGCGATGCGAAGCGGGGCGATGCGGTCTGCGGTGCAAACAGGTCACCGGCCAGGGATGGATTCGGTTGACGGAGTCGGTTGCAGTTCCCTTCCTCTGTGGCAACTGAAACAGCGTTCCAGAAGCGGTACCCAGAGGCTTGTGAAGTCTTTGCAGTCCCTGAGACTTCTTAACAGGAGGCCAGCTTGGTTTCAGGCCCTTGGAGATACTGAGTGAGTGAGTAAGTATACACTTATAAAGCGCATGGCTACCAAAGGCCTCCCAGCGCTAGAGACAGAGCCAACAACCAAAGAGTGGCAAAGACGATCAAGGAAACAACAGAGTCTTCAAAAGTTTGCGGAAGGAGAGATGATTAGCCTCCAGCCGGATATAGTCAGGTAACTGATTCCAACATTTTGCCGCAATGAAGGAGAACAGACGTCCACCACTCCGTGCTCGGTATATTCTAGGAACGGTAGCTAGGAGTTTTTTCCCGGAGCGCAATGCTCGTAACGGGAGGTATGGGGGAATAATAGATTGCAAAATTGGTGGAGCCCTAGCTGACAATGACTTATGGGCAATGCACAGAGCCTTAAACTGGATCCTTTCGGCTACCGGCAGCCAATGCAGAGCAAAAATGTGTGGCTTAGCAGACTCCCGCTTATGAGCCTGCATAAGAAGACGGGCCGCACAATTTTGAACCGTTTGGAGTTTTTTAATAGTAGAGCAGGGAGCTCCAAGGTAGAGCACATTGGCATAATCAAGCCTTGAAAGAATCAGGGCTTGTACCAATAGCTTCCTTGCAGTAAAAGGTAAAAAGGGCAGAACTTTCCTAATCATTTTTAAAAGACCATAACAGGTACCTGCCACCCTGCGCGCCTGTTCACTAAAGTTCAGGTTGTGATCCAACCAAACCCCAAGACTTTTATTTGCTCTTTGGGGGTGGGCATCACACCTAAACATTTAGGCCAAAGTACGCTGGTGTCAAGATTAGTAGTCTTGCCCAGAAACATTAACTCCGTTTTGGCTGCATTCAGTTTCAGGAAAGAGCCATCCATCCACGCGGAAATCCTTTCTAAGCAATTGGCCAGATTAATCTTAGAATTATCCAAAAGATTGAGGGACACTATCAGCTGAGTGTCATCAGCATACGAGATGATCCTAACCCCAAAGGGCTTGACCACCTCGGCCAGAGGACGGAGATAAACATTAAAAAGTATGGGGCTCAGGGAGGAGCCCTGAGGCACCCCACATCGCAGAGGCATACTTTCTGAGATAGAGTTATTCTCTTTTTCTTCCTTTTTTTTTAAAATTATTTTATAAATACCCGTAAAAAACAGAACATAGTACATTGATCAGAATTGATAGATCACATCTTAAAAACCTGGCATAATACAAAATACAGTATATACAAATCCATTAATATCTTTTAGCTAACATGGCACAGCCTAAAAAAAATTGTTATCAGCAGGTCCACTAACACAGCTTGTATACAGTCATTACTTTAAATCAGGAAGACAATTAACAAATGAAAATTTTAACCTCATATTGACTAACATCAATTAAGTCCGTTAAAACACTAGATCCTTCAAAAGAGGGTATCAGATAACACTATTCGTTTCCCCTACTCCCCCAATCCTGCTAATATCCGGGGGCTGAATCCTCTCTCTCCAGCTGGCAAGAGGTGCCCAAATTGCCAACCCCAACTTCTTTGCCTCCCTACCTCGGCTTGAATATAGTGCCACTTCCTGGTTATGAATCCCTAGGAGGCGAATTAACCACAGTTGAAAAGTGGGAGGATCCACATCCTTCCATCTTGCTGCTAAAAGCAGCCTAAGAACCGCTACACACATAAACAGAAAATATTCTTCCTCCCTGTCTAAGCCCAATCTGCTGTCAACACCCAACAGCATCAGGGTAGGGGATAGGTTAATCTTATGTCCTAGCAGCCCCTCCCAAAACCTAACCATCTCTTTTTTGACTAATGATAACTTATCGCACTCACAAAACATATGTACCAGGGTAGCTGGTCCTTCCCCACACCTTGGGCATTTATCGTCCTCTCTTTTTCCCCACTTGAACAGTTTGGCGGGGGTGAAATAAACATTAAATAACGTTTTATAATGTTGTGCCTTTAGGCTAGTCATACGAAAGGTTTTATCCGCTAATTGCAAGGCCTTAAACACATCAACATCTGGATCATTTAATTTTAACACCCACATGGATTCAGTTTTCTCCAAATCATCCCGTATACTCTGTAACAAGATTCCATACATATTCTTGATCCTTCTACCACTCCCAACTACTTGCTCTACTAGAAGAATCTTACCCCGGGAGATACCAATGGCCTACATCCCGCCAAGCTTTTCTGAATTTGCGCATATTTAAAGTACTGACCAGCTGGAATCCCATACTTCTGTTGCAGAACACCAAAAGGGAGTAACTGATCTGCCTCAAATATGTCTCCTATCGTCCTTAGACCTAGTTGTTCCCAGTATCTACCTATCACGTCATAAAATATATGTGGCAAGGCATGTGATCGCCATAATGGTGTATAATAATTAACTTTCGGGATTAGCATGGTTTTTGAACTATCTTCCATAACTGCCATGCACTCTGCATAACCTTGAACCGCACCTTCTTATAATAGCTCCCATCTATTTTACGCAGGAGCAGCCCACGAGCCTCCCCCCCCAACATGAGCTCAAAAATCGATGGGAGGGCATCAGGGCATACTACCTCCCCGGCTACCCTACTTGCTGACACAAATAATACCGTCATCTGACAGAGTAAGCATGCCCAATGATAGAATCTAACATTTGGAAACGCCAAGCCTCCCCTTTCCTGCGGTAGTGTCATAAACTTTAGAGAGCGCCTGACTTTCCCGTACTGCCATATAAAGTTTGCAAATGTAGCCTCAAGTGTTTTCATGAGATACTCATCAATCATAAAGGGAATAGACCGAAACAGGTACATGATTTTTGGGAGCATCGTCAATTTTAAAACATTTCCCTCCCAATAATAGATAAATGCAAACCATCTATCCTTTTAAGATCTGTGGAGATTGTCTTTATTATGGGATCAAAATTGATCTTCACTATTGTATTAACTACTGGACTAATTCGCACCCCAAGATATATAGCGCTCTCTGCACACCTAGAATCTCTCATCTTAATATTATCTGTACACACTATAATGGTCTTGCTTTCGTTCAACGAATATCCTGAATACCTTCCAAACTCCCTGGCAATCAGTGTGACGGCTCTGATTGCACTATCTGGGTCCGGGGTTAAAATAGCTAGATCATCTGCATATGCTAGCAGTTTGGTCTCAAAACCTTTGGTGATAATGGGCCTAATATCATGACACCTTAGTACTCTTTCTATTAAGGGATTTATATATAAAGCAAACAGCATTGGGGAACAGGGACACCCCTGCCTCGTCCCTCTTGAAATAATTATATTATCCGAACTACCCCCCATTAGCTGTATTCGTGCCTTCGGATCCGAATACATTGCCTTCATTGCTCTGATGAATCTAGGCCCAAACCCTTTCTGCTCTAATATCCCCCATAAATAACTCCAGGCGACACGATCGAAAGCTTTTTCAGCGTCTAGGAGGATCATGGCCATCCGACCTCCCGTGGCAGCCTGTACATCAAACAACGTAATAGTCCGCCTTATATGTTCTGTCGTCCCGCGACCGGGAATAAACCCGTGCTGCCACGGAGAGACCAGACCGCCTATGACCCTCCCCATCCTCCTAGCTAACAGTTTTGAATATAGTTTTGTATCCGCATTTATAAGGGATATCGGTCTATACGAGGTGGGGTTAACTGTTGGTTTCCCTTTTTATGGAATACTATGATATTTGTTTCTTTCCATGATTCTGGAACAATGCCGTTATGTTGTATTCCAATAAATAAATCTAATAGTATAGGAGCTATTACCAATTGTATACATCTATAAACTTCCAATGGAATACTGTCGGGGCCAGCTGCTTTTCCCGCTGGGAGTTCTTGTAAAGCTGTTAGAACGTCTTCTAATGAGAAGTCCCTTTCAAGTTCTTGTTTTGCTTGGGTATCCAACCTAGGGCCTAATTCCTCCTCCTCCAGCCTGGGCATTCCTGTCTGCGGCTCTTCTTTGTAGAGTACCTGATAATACTCCATAAATACCCTCCGTATATCTTCCGCCTCTGTATAAGTTTGATCTTCCTTCTGTATAGCTAAAATTAAGTTTCTAGAGTTTTTTTGCCTAATTCGAAGCGCTAACAGTTTCCCTACTTGTTCACCGGATTCATACGACTTACCCTTGTGTACTTGGTATTCATCCGCCGTTTTCTGTGTTAACCATCTGTTTAACTCTGATTTTAAAATCACAATCCTGAGCTGTAGGTCTGCTGATTCCTCTCCCTGGGAGATAGCTGCTATATGTTGTTCTTCTGCCCTCTTTAATTCGCCTATTAGCCTTTCATTTTTAATCCTGTCCTCTTTTCTTAACCTTGCCACAAAACTAATAGTTTCCCCTCTGAGGGCTGCTTTAAATGCATCCCATACCGAGTTTCGACTGGCACTATATCGATTATTATCTAAAAATCCTGCGCCCACTTCCCCAGATGTTCTATATATGCCTTATTAGCTATCAATTTCCTATCAAATGTCCATTTAGAATATATTTTTTTAGGGGCATCGACTTCGATATACAGTACTAGTGGATTGTGATCCGAAATCACTTTTGGAAGTTTTTCTATCCCCACTTTACTAATCAAAGTCGACGATGTCAAAAAATAATCCAGTTTTGTATATTTTTTGTGCGGGCAGGAATAATATGTATAACCTGCTTTGTTTGGTTCCTTGTTACCCCAGATATCTACCAGCCCGTGACTAATACTAAAGGACTTCAAAGCTCTATATACTTTGGGTTTCCGCCCTGTATATGTATTCTTTCTACCCATATCAATTTCTATATTAAAATCGCCACATATAATTAAGGGACAGGGCCATGTCGCCAGCTCCACTTCCAAATGCTCAAATATCTCAGGGTCGTCTTGATTTGAGCCGTAAATTGTACATACCGTGACCCCGATTTCTAATTCAACCACCGCCCACCTACCTAGTGCATCTGCTAATTTATGTTTAGCCCCGCCTAATGCAAATTTAGCAAAAATTGCAACCCCCCTAATATTGGAGGTTTGGGTTGTACAGGCCAGCAAGTTAAACCCACTTAGATTCAACAGGTTTCTTTTCCCCCAAGGGATATGCGTCTCCTGTAAACAAACCAGATCAAAGCGGCATATCCTAACAAATTCATCAAGTCGTTGCCTCTTTCTCCAATCATTTAAACCTCCTACATTTAATGTACAGAAATTAAATTTTCCCATTCTTAGTTAATTCTATATGCCATCCGATTATACTTCCAAGTTTTAACATTCCAGGTTGTGCCAATCCTTTTTGCCTACATTCCTCATAATCACCTATATGGTTCCGGGTATTATTTTCTTCCCCTTTAACCTCCCCCTTCATCCCCCTTCACCCCTCCCTCTCCCCCTTCCCCCTCTCCCTCCCCTGCTTCTCCATCCCTCCCCCCATCTCCCCCCAACCCCCCACCCCCACCACCACCACCCACGTGAAGCGCTCGGACCTTGGTCTGAGCATGTGATGAATGCAGCATACGTGACTGGGCTGATACGTTCCTACATTTTCCCCTGTGGATCCTATATGGTCCCTAAAGGTCCAGTTACTAGATACTCCTAAACATATAAAAACCCTATCACTATGCTTTGTGCCCGAGCCTAACAATCTTTTACTTGATCCTCTTTCCTCCCCCTTCCCCCTATCTTCATTACCCAGTTTAAATCAAATTTAATTTATCCTTCTTTATCCAAACCATCAAGAAATTCCTTTGCTTTAATTTCAGACATAAAATATCTTGTCTGTCCGTCATGAATCACTTTCAACTGCGCTGGGTTGATCAGGTAAATTTGAATATGTTTATCTTGAAAAGGTTTTATCATCTGCCTTAGTCTCCAGCGTCTCTCCACAGTTACGTGACAAAAGTCCGGCCTAACAAAAAACGACACCCCGCCGCTTGATCTTCTAGATTCTGGTCTGGCTTTCTCCGAAATTAATTGCCGCAATAAAAAATTACCGAAATACACAAGAATTGCTCGGGGCAGGGCTCCTTCTTTCGAGTGAGGTCTAAGTTTAAAGGGAGTGCGGTGGGCTCTCTGAACTTCTGCTGCCCAATTCCATTCTGCCAGCTCTGGAAATGAAGATTTTAGCGGCTCTACTACATATGCCCGGGGATCAGACCCTTCAAGCCCTTCCGGAATTCCTAGGACCCTCAAATTATTCCTCCTCTGTCGATTTTCGACATCCTCCAACTTCCACTGGATGTCTTTAATTTGGGAACCATGTGCCTCAGCAGTTTTTACTGCACATGCCGCATCTTCCTCGGTGGTCACAATTCTTGTCTCCAGCTCTGTCATTCTTTCCCCTATATTAATACAGGATTTGGATAATTTCCTCACTACCCCCTGCATTTTCCTCATTGCTGCCTGGGCTTTACGACTATCTTGCCGCGTCTCCTCCCTATGCGATAGTATTGCCTGATGTATAATTTCCAGTGTAGGAGGGGGCAGGCAAGCATCTGCCGCAGTAACCCCTGGAGCGACTACTGCCAGCTGATTCATCTCTGTATAGTCCCATTTAAGATCTTTCCTATCCCTTCGTTGTGACAGAGTCCGGTGGCTCAACTTTTTGGCCGTAAGGAGTTGCAATTTATCGCCTCCTTCAGGGTCTGATTCTGCGTTACTTGCCTCAGATGAACTGAAAGAACTAAAAGCCTCCTCTGACCATTCTGCCCCTTCCGAAACTGAAAAGAAGCAATCACTCTGTTCTCTGTCCAGCTCTACTTTGTTTAAGCCACCATTCTCCACCATGCCAGGTGTCACAAGGACACTCCGGGGTTCAGATTCAGCAGCACCACCTTTGTGAGCTTGTTCCTCTGCGCGCTCCAGTAACTGTCTACAGCACGCCACTTCCACCGTTTCCACCCCTCCATATTGCGGACATATTAGCCCTAGTTCCGGAATGGCTACGCCTTGGTGCCCTGACAGATCCACCAATGGTAATAGTTCTTTTTCTTTAATAGTTCCACGCTCTCCTCCAAGAGAGCCCTTGGTTTGGGTTCTTTACTCCTGACCGTTTCGGGTACCGAATCCGTGACTACTACTTGCGGATGCCTACCTTCATTGGATGCGCCTCCAACTGCTGGCATTTTTGGAAAAACGCCTCGACTCTCGTTCTGACTCTGGTCCAGTCCTTTCCTGCTTTCCCCAGTGCTTCCTCCCGACTGAGTCTCTCTCGTGCGTTGGAACAACTCCGCCACTGACAGGCCGGCGGGACGTTGTTTCCCCGTCCCCCGCCTCTTCCTTTCTTGTCAGCTGGAGGCTCGCCGCCAGGAATCTGCGGCTGCAGACGCCGCCCGCGTCCGGATGCCTGCTCTGTTTGATTTGGTGAGTCTTGCTCCACGCTGACCGCCCCACGTGTCTGGCGGTTACCTCCCGCCTTGGAGGGTCCGCTGTTCGCCGCTGTCTTCGGACCCATTTCGCGGCGATACACCGCCTCCTCACAACGCGAGCAAGGTGTGTACCCCGCTACGGCTTGACTCAGAATCCGTAGACCGAGGTTGATCCAGCCGGCCCAGACGTTGCAGTCACACTTGTAACGTCTTTGGGCACACTGCATTTAACGAGTCGTGCCTCTACTCGTTTCCACCGTCCATAATCCACGGGATACTTTCAGCCCGTCACTAGTGCTGCTATCGGTCACCTTCGCTGCCGCCATCTTGCAGATAGAGTTATTCTCAAAGACCTGGAAAAATCTATCGGCCAAGAAAGACTCAATCCACTTAAGTAGAGAACCAGAGACCCCAATCTCTCTGAGTCTGATAATCAGTAGTTGGTGATTGACCGTGTCAAAGGCCGCGCTGAGGTCAAGTAATACAATAGCTGCAGACCCACCACTATCCAAAATTTTCCTGGCCTCTTCGACCACTGCCAATAGGGCCGTCTCCGTGCCTTGTTGGGGCCTAAAGCCTGTTTGAGAGGGGTGAAGACAATCATTCTCCTCCAAAAAAGCGGAGAGAATGGAAGTGACATATTTTTCACAAATTTTAGCAATCCCTGGCAGAAGCGAAATCGGCCGGTAATTGGCAAAGGCTTCGGGGTCCATGCTGGGTTTCTTCAGAAGAGCTCTGACCATGGCCCGTTTCCATGAACACGGGACGATCCCAGAGGTAAGTGATGTATTAATGAGGTCCAAAATAACTGGGGCAACAGAGTCAAAGACCTGACTAAGAATGTTAGGGGGTACAACATCACTTGGAGAGCCAGATTTCAGACGGTCTAGATAGATTTTAAAAGAGTTCATATCCAAGGGAGGGATTGTCTCAATGAGAGGTCCCGGAGGTTTAGCATCAACAGAGGGGATATTTATACAAGGTAGAAGAGGGGGAAAAGTTGAATAAATGTCTTCAATTTTCTTATGAAAATACTGAGCCAAATCATTACAGCGACCTAAGGGGTCTTCAAACAAAGAGGGGGGCACCGGAGGCTTGAGGAGAGATTTGGCAATTTTAAAAATTTCTCGGGTGGGAATTGGAGGCTGCGATAATCTTCTTTCCATAAAATTCAGATTGGACAATTCTAATTTCTGCCTTATAGGCTTTAATGGCTTCTCTATATTTAGTCTTCTCAACAATAGAGAAGTCATTTCTCCAGCTTCTCTCCAGGCGCTTACATACTTGTTTCAATTCTCTAAGTTTAGGAGAATACCAGGCTGCACAATGACCGGCTTTTTTACTAGATATCCATTTTTTTGGGGCAAGCGTATCTAATGAAAGTTCCAACCATTGATTGACTTCATTATTAGCAGCTTCCGAGTCACTACTTAAGTTGGGTCTGGAGTTATTCAAAGTAGATGCCCAGGAGTCAATAGAAAGTTTAGACCAATTCCGACACCACGTTTTTACCCTTTCACGTGGGTGGCCACTATCCTGTTTAGTCCACACAAAGGGAACCATAAGGTGATCTGACCACGGCAGGGAAATATGCTCCTCCACAACCAAACTATCAATGTTGGAGAAGAGAGGGTCAAGAAGATGGCCTTTTTGGTGGGTGGAGCCGGACACTAACAACTTCAGTGCCAGAGCACCCAAATTGTCAATTACAGCCTCAGCATCCGAAGAAGATGCCACATCAAAATGAATATTAAAATCCCCCAAAACGGAAAAGTTAGAGAAGGAGCTGACCGATGTGGCTAACACATCCGAGAGCTCCCTACTGAAATGGCCAATAGGTCCAGGTGGCCGGTAAATAAGGGCACCAGAAAAGGTGCATATAG
Organism: Calotriton arnoldi; assembly: GCA_963921515.1. Lineage (NCBI taxonomy): Eukaryota > Metazoa > Chordata > Amphibia > Caudata > Salamandridae > Calotriton > Calotriton arnoldi. Next base: position 346,134 of record CAWUFW010006077.1, read on the forward strand.
GGGAGAAGCCAAGTGCAAAGAAGCAGCTTTCACAGTCAGGGATCATGCTTGGAGAGATCCGACAGTTGTACTTATCTTTATAGATAATGGCCAGACCACCCCCTCTGCCTAACTCCCGGTCCTGTCTTTGTATCAAATACCCAGAGGGCAGGGCTTGAACTATTGCTGGGTCTGAAGTGCTTGAGAGCCATGTCTCTGTCAGAAACAGGGCATCGCAATCTCGCTCCTCAAGCAGTAAGCGAAGTTCAGTGCTATGCCTTGGTAAAGAGCGCACAAGTTTGTAGAAAGTTCCTTCCTTTCACTGCCCAAGGCAGAAGCAGCAGCTGCAGGCCAACCCAACAAAGCAACAACACAGCAAAGGGGCAGTACTCCTCCTGGCAGCTCTTCCAGCGCTTCGTCTTGGCAGGTTCCTTGATTCCAGCGAGATCTAAATTCATGGGGTCAGGGCCCCAATATTTATATCCCAAATTCCTTTGTTCTCTGAAGGCAGAGAGGCCTTTGCCTAGTCCAAACCAGTTCTGGAGCACTTTGTTGACAAGTCTCCGTCCCTTCTTTCAGTGAGTAGGCCAGGGACATCAGACGCACCACAGGAGGTGGAGCCAGCATTGTGGAGGGAAGGCACTGTCCTATTCAGGGCCCAGGTGCAACTCCTCCCACCCATCTACATGTAGATCTTGCTATTCAGCCCTGCGCTGACTCACCCTGTCTCCTGGCATCCCCCAGCCCCTGTCACTCACACTCCAGACAAGGAATACACAACCTCGCAGAGGCAGGCTTGGATGGTTAGACAAGAAAATACCCACTTTCTAAAAGTGGTATTTTCAAACACAGAATGTTAAAACCAACTTCACTAAAAGATGCATTTTATCATTCTGAGTCCAGGCATACTAAACTCGAATTTCTACCATGTTCCCGGGGTCAGTTAGGATTATAAGCTGTAATAATCAAAACTGCCCGTTCTGGCCTATGGGGAACAGGTAGCCTTGCAATAGTGAAAAACGAACTAGGCTGTAATTCACTATCAGGACATGCCACACACACCAGAGCATGTCCTACCTTTCGCATACAACGCACCCTGCCCACAGGGGTACCTTGGGCCTACCTTAGGGGTGACTAACATGTAGAAAAGGGAAGGTTTAGGGACTTGCAAGTGTGCGCACTTGCCAAGTCGACATGGCAGCCCCAGGCTGCGCACAGGCTCTGCAATGTCAGGCCCGAGTTACACTTTACGGGCTGTTTGCGTGGGTGGCACAATCCAGTGCCGCAGCCCACCAACAGCATTTGGTCTATAGGCCCTGGCACTCGCAGTGCACTTTACAAGGGACTGACACATAAACCAAATAGGCCAATCATGGAAACACCAATCCATAACACATTTTATACAGGAGCACTTGCACTTTCCCACTGGACCGCAGTGAGGAAAGTGCGCAGAATCATTACACCAGCAAAAACAGAGTCAAAACCGGGAGGTCAGAAAGCAAAAAGTCAGGGGAAACACGCCAAAAGATGCCAAGTCTAACAGGGAGGTAGGCAAAGAATGAAGGAGGGAAGAGGTGGGGGAGGGGGTAGGAGACACAGCATGGAGACGAGGAAGTAACGGTGTCTGACGTCCGGCTGGGTGGGAGACGGCTCCCCGCGGTAAAAGGATCGTTCCCAGTCCTCCGTTTTGTGTGATTCCCTTGTCGCGGTTGACTCTCTCAACGGGGCCGCTGAGACTCCAGGGCATAGATGCTGGATCCCTCCCCAACAAGGGGAGAGGAGTGCTTTGGTCACGGGCACACTCAGAAGAATGAAGGAGGGAAGAGGTGGGGGAGGGGGTAGAAAACCCAGCGTGAACACAGTGTCCGATGTCCGGCAGGGTAGGAGACGGTTCCCAGTGGTAAGGGGATCAATCCCAGTCCTCCAATATGTGTGACTCCCTTGTCACTGTGGACTCTCTCAGAAAGGATCTCTGAGACTCCAGGGCAAAAGCTGGATCCATCCCCAACAAGGGGAGTAGGAGTGCTTTGGACAGGGGCATACTAATGGGGGCCATTTTAGGGAGTCAGGCTGTAAGAGAAAGGCACTCACTGTAGAAGGGTCCCCCAGAACGGGGGCTCTTCCGTGTCAGTCCCTGTTGCGCACTCATCCTCGAGCTGCATGTCCTTTGGATTCTCTCTGCTCTGTTATTCATAGAGCAGCCGCCGGGTGAAGGGGAAGTTCGCAGGACACGCGACCCACTCTGGGGGCCCCCGAGTATCCCACCGATGTCCCAGTCCCTCAGGCAGCCTCGGCAACGATCACTGTACGCAGGCCCCTCCCCCTCCGGCTGCTCCATACCGTACCGATAAGGCGCGTTAGCAGCAGGAATCTAACACCTGCTCTGACCTGGTGTAAAGTCGGACGACAACCTGCACCATCAAAGGGAGACCAGTCCACAGCCACACATGAAGAACAACAGATGCCATGGAGCTACTCACCATGCATCCTGGAGCCCCGAGAGGGCAACAACACCCTCCGCCACCACCCCCAGGGCCCCAGCACCCCGCTGCCTCCCCCCGGACCACCACAGAGGCAGCGCAGACAAAGACAGCGGACCTTCGGGAAATGCACCAGCCCCACAGACCTAACACCAGACAATGTCAATGCCCACTACAGGCTCAAAAGGACAACCATCCACCGCATCCGGACCATCATTGCCCACAGGCTGACGGTACCAAAACAGTGGACAACCAACATCCCTCCGCAGACAAAGCTGCTGGCTGTGTTGGCCTCCCGGACCCCCCAAACAACATCCGCCAGAGTCGGAGGAGACACACAGCCAGCCCCATCCAAGTTCCCCACACCTGTTCTGGATGTCATCATCACCCAGGTACCCCAGTACCTAAACGTCCCCCACAATGTGCAAGAACAGCTGGAGACCATGCAAGGACTACACGCCATAGCAGGAGTCCCGCACCTGTTGGGGGCAATCGACGGCACGCATGTCCAACTTGTGCCCCCTGCCGAAAAAACACACAATTACCGCAACAGAAAGCACACGCATCCCATCAATGTGCAGGCAATAGTAGACCAGAGGGGACCCTACACCAATGTTGCAGCCAACTACCCAGGCAGTGTGCATGATTCCATCATCCCCCGACAGTCCATCATCAACCAGCGTTACCAGGATGGCACCCATGGAAATGCACTGCATGTAGGTAAGTACCAAATGAACACACCACACACCTCAACTCCACAATCAATGCAACTCACAAGACTGGCAATGCGCACGTCACAAAATCACATACAACATGCCAGACAACATGCCCACCCACCAGACACGACAGCACAACTTACTGTGGCAACCTTGCTCAGCCATGTACATGAACCATCAACGGCATGGCACCGCAGCCACACAATAGCGGAATGTGGGGAGAGGTGGGAACCAGGTATGTGCGAAGGAGGCAAGTGACCCATGAATGAGAATGTACACAATGCCAACAGTGGCGGAGATGTCCTGGACAGATTGCAGTATGCAGACCCTAGACATATCCATGCCCACATGCACTGCTGATGTGTGGAGTGTAGTGGACAGTGGACGCAACCATGTCACCACAGCCAGTGGGGAAGAACGCGGAAATGTAGCTTGTGACGTCCCCCCCTGCAAGCGTATGCGGAGTGGCCTGGCCCGGTGTACGCAAGGCCAGCATAGGGGTCTGAATAAAAAGCACATAGCCCTGGGCGTGGTCCTCTTCCGGAATGGCAAACGTGCCTGCCAGTGCGGCTCCTCCTACCCCGCCACGAGGCCGATGCTCTCGCCGTGAGCGCTGTGGCCTGCGAACCTATGCGCCTGCTGCACCACGGGCCGCTGGACTCCCAACCTGTCATGCCCACCCCTGCGTATCCAGGCCTCACAGCTCACCTGCTGACACCGGCATGTGTCGAAGAGGGCCCACCACGTGCCAGCACAAACTCCAAGCCCGAACCCCACGTCCTTGGCAGCCTCCTCACACCATCACGGCCTCCGCGACACAGGCCCGCTTTACCCCTTTTTCGTTTACGTACTCCACCGCTGCCTCCGGCCTACACTACGCTCAAGTAGGTCACACATGTGGAACTGAGTCGTGATATCTGCATGGTGGAGTCCATATCATTGTACGCAAGGAGACGAGTAAGAGGAAGGCGTGGTTCAGTCCGGAGGCGAAAAGGACCATCTTTACGGAGGTGTCCGGACACTGCCGACAACTGCCCTGGTGTCACTAACTCTGTGCATCGCGGACCAAAAACACGTGGATGTGTGCCCTTACTGACCGCTGCCCCGGGCCTACACTGCGGTCAAGTAGGTCACACATTTGGGACTGAGTCTTGATTTGGCAATGGCCGAGTACACACGCAAATGCAGAGTTTAACTCACTATACTCCCTTCGATGTGGTGACACAAAGTATGTGCATGGCATCCCAGCCACACGTGTCTGTGGGCCCTTGAAGACTACGCCTTCGGACTACACTGCGGGCATGCAGGCCTCACACAAATCCAATCCAGTCCGTACCAGGCAGGACACGGCATCGTCGCTAGCTAAACACCCGCTCAGCTCTGTCGCTACTACCTCGGTCAACAACGAGTCATCACCACATGCCATTTCAACGCCGTGTGTTAGTGTTACAGGAGGAGCTTGCTGAACAGCGGTTGGCCCGCGCTGCCCGCTGCCTCCGGACCACACAGCGGTCGAGTAGGTCACACATTGGGAACTCAGTCATGAATCATTTATGGCCGAGCTGATAACATTGTACTGGCCACGTCGCAGACTGCATCCCCTTACAGCTCCGGTGCCACTAAGTCTGTTCCCCAACATCCATGGACACTTACTTCTTGAGATTTGTTGGAGACTGAGTCCATGGCTTGGGGGTTGTCTTCATCATCGTGTCGGTGATACTGACTATGTTGCCAAGACGAGGCTGTAGCATTCCACTCCTCCATTTGCCGTTTCCGGCCGGCTTCTGCCCTCTGCATCATGCCCTGGAGGAGCCCTTCCACTGTCCCCCACAAACCTCCGCGACATTCACCTTCGACATCGACGAGGACCCGCTCACCTAGCGTGGCACTATCTCACTGCACCGCAAGTCACCGTCCCGTGGCGGTGTGCCTGTGCCGGCCGCAGTGCTTCCGGGGCCAATAACTCTGTGCAGCTCAAATTATGGCCCCAACCTGAGGGCATGTTGGATGGCCTCTGTTCCGATGGCCTGGGGGGCATCAACGCCATGTCTCTGTGGCCCTGCGCTGTCCACTGCCTCCGGCCTCAGGTGCGGTCCACCTGGGCTCACACATCAAATCGAGTCCTGGCCTGCCCGGACGTCGCATCACTGCAGGATGCACACGCCACCACCGCCAGGACCAACTCCAAATGACAAGTGCCAGAGTCGTAAGTGTCTAACTGCCAGACTGTCAGAGTTGCTCACACCTGTCGTGGGTGCCATCATCAGCTTGATACCCTGCTCACCCCTTCAGGTGCCACTTACTCAGTGCACAACAAATCAAGGAGCATTCTGCTTGCATGTTGGGTGAACACTGTACTCTCTCCGGCTACCACCATGATGCTTCACAGTTGTTCCTGTTATGCTGGTGTTTTATGTTTCTGCTTCAATTGTGATCAGTCTTCAAGTTGTTGCCAGCACCAACGACTCCCTGAGGGCTGGCTGACACTCACCCCACACACATCCAGCACATGCATCACTGTACATGTGACCATGCCAATAAAGGTGTCGGGCGCACGTGCCCGTGGCCAGTTCAAGAGCTCTATGAGTGTGTCCGTGTGCTCATGATGTATGCATTCGGGCCACGGCCCCACAACATCACATTGTGCCATGTGCAGAGGACGCAGGCATGTCACCGCAGTGTGGGACATTGCACATGTAGCTTTGTCGTCCCCCACTCAATACGTAAGAGGAGTGGACTGGGCTGGCGTGCGCCAGTCCAGCGTGGGGGTGTGGATGATTATCCCGTGGCTCTGGGTGTGGTCAGTCCTGGAAATGTGCAAATGCGGGTGTCTCTGTCGCAGTGTGGGTCTCCTTTGGGGAGTGTAGGTGGTCCCTGATGGGTCTTAGACACCCACGTATGTGATCTAGTTCGGCTTCCATGAGGTGGGACCCCACCCACACCTGTTCTGACACCCCCTTCTGGCAGTCTGACACCTGGCCTTGGACTGCGATGTGTGCTTCGGTGTGCTGCTGTGAGCCAGCCGTGGTGGTGCGTGCGTCCAGCTGTGTTGTCTGTGCAGGGGGTGGGGTATCCTCGATGCAGCTGGGCTGCCCTGCTCCTGGGGGTCGATTGCCCGAAGATGTCCATGAACTGTTGTAGGGCGTCGGTGTCGGAAGTGTGGAGGTCCTCTTCAGTATCACTGTGGAGTTGTCTGGTCTGCTCTGCTGGAGGTGTTGTTTGTCCCTCTGCAATGTGAAGGGGAGATGCTTGTTGACATTGTGTTGGCATGTATGTTTACGCATTATTCAGGTTTACATACAGACTACATGACAATGTACATTGTGACTGTTTGGGAGGAGCGGACTATTTGATGCGGGACAGTGGACATTTGGACTACATGACGTAGGTGAGGTTGTACACTTACATTTTCATCTCACAGTTCCCTGCTATGTCAGATGTGATTGGCCATTTTCTACGCACAGGCGGACCCAGTTGTGTCCTCTGTTCTGCAGTGTAAGTGTTGCACTGTGTACCACATTGTCGTCCATGTGGATGTGCTGGCATTGCTATGTGTGTATGCTGCATTGTGGGAGGGTCGCACCTGCAGCTGTGATTTTGCTGCCCCTTATCCCTTGGAGGCATTGTGCCTTTGACTTTTGTGCTTTTAAGGTGCTGTGATGTTGGCGACTTGGGTCATTTGTGCTCTTGGACGGTTTTTGTACTCTTGTGCATTGTTTGTCTGCAGATGTATTGTTGACGTCAGTGGTTGTTTGTGCACGTGGATGTGTCAGAGTGTGACCTGCTCCTTTCTGGATGTGGTCCACACTCAGCCACCTCAGTCTCGTGGCGCGCACAATGTCATGGTGATTGTACTCCAGCCATGCTGCTGGTCATGTGGTGTCACTTGCATTGTCAGTGTGGCTCTCACATACGCATCTTTGCTGTGTTTCGCACGGGTGCATGTGTGTGTCGTGGACTTGGTGATGTGTGGGGTGTGACCCCTTTGGGCACATGGTGGACGGGGGCCTACTTGATGTTTGTATGTGTGCTGCAGTGTGCCACGGGGATCAGGGACATGACCCAGGGTCGTTGTGGGTGTGCGGTGTGCTACACGTCGTCGTGCATGTGTGCCATTGTGCCCGTCCCACCCGTCCCCCCAGTCCCTGTTCGTTACTCACCCTGTTGATGTTATGTCAGGTCATGTCGAGCTGTATCAGGACTCCCGACTCCTTGCACCGCCTCCGCACTGATGACTGTGGCCGCCATTTGCTCCAGCTCCTCCTGTGGCGCAGGACTCCCACCTCCATTCGCCGTTGCTGCCTTCCTGTTGGCAGCGGGTTTCTGCTTGGTTTGGCTTTTCACATCGTGCCAGCGCATCTTGGCCTCATCGACACTCCGACTGCATTCACAATGGAATGCCATTTTTCCGTCTGTGTTGCCAATGACACGGTGGAGGTGACGGACAGTTGTTGTTCATGCTCTGTCACCTCCGTGAGGACGATCCGGTTGTCATGCGGACTGTACCCCGTCTTCCTCTTCCTCTTCTCCTTGGCCTTCCCCGACCCCGAGGTTCCTTGCTGGTCGTCTGTGGGGCTTGTGGGGTTCGCGTTGACCTGGGCCCTGGTTCCGGGTGCATCCATGTTGCTACGCAGTTTATTTTATTTTATTTTATTTTTTTTGTTGTTCTGCTTTTCTTGTGCATTTTCCCTCATGACGCGTGGGAATTGCAGGCCTGTCGCTGGTTATCGCTGATTTTTGTATCGCGGTTGGCCTCATCGCGACTTTATTTGCGTTAGTGTTTCGCATTTTTGAGGCGTCGATTTGATTTTAACGCGGACATTTGACGTGTTATCGTGGGACCATCGCATGGTGCCGCCAGGTTGAGAATACTACGTTAACACGGCGTTGTTTTCCCGCGATAGACTGCGATATGCAAAGTTGCGTTAAGCCAAATTTGCGGTGGTTATCACACGTTCTTGAGAAAATGCCCCTCCGTGTGCACAAGACTGGAATAGGTCAATTAATTTGCAATGAAGTAGTGCGAAGAATTGGGTTGTTGGTTCAGGGGAGTGTGAGCCCTTCGCAGCCACAATCCTTGTCAGGGTGATCCACAAAAAGTCAATAAATTAACCTGTGCTTAACCCTTTGGTAGATTGGCACAAAAGCAGGCTGGCTTAACTTAGAGGCAATGTGTAAAGTATTTTTGCTGCCCACAAACAGCAATAAAGTGAAAAAACAAAACCAGAAAACTACCACACCAATTTAGAAAAAAGAGAAAATAATAAATTATTTGACACCACAACAACAAATATCCAATCAGTAGAGCCAGAGACATGCAATTTGAAAGATTTAAGGATAAAAAAGGATAGCTTTCCCTCCCCCACCCTAAAAAATACAGTCAAAAGCCTTGAGATCTTAGTCGAGGAAGACTTTTCACTGAAGCCCCAGATAGGCGCAGTGACCTCGTCCTGTTTATTTCTACTTCGAAAAGTGAAACAAATTAGGATTTTTTTTTCCATGGAGGCCATCATCCAGATTATAATTGCCCATGTCGTGTCACAAATAGATCATGCTAATTCTCTCTACCTGGGCCTTCCCAAGGGTTGAGTCAGAGGCTCCAGCTGGTTCAAAACCAAGCAGCTAGATTAGTTTGAAATTAGCCTAGATTTTGTCTCACCACGCAAAATTACACTGGCTTCCAATCACCCAGAGAACCCTCTCTAAAACCGGTGTACGACCTTCAAATCTCGATATGGCAAAAGCCCATCTTTCGTGAACTCCAGAATTTGTAATTATAACCCCAAGTGCAATCTGAAGTCTGCGCTTCAAAATCTATTAGAGGTCCCTCAGTTCAACAGGAAGAGACTGGGTGGATCCAGGTTTTCCGTACTTGCCCCAGGCTTTTTGAATTCCCTGCCCCCTAGCATCAGAGCCCAACCTCCTATACAACTTTTAGGTCTCTACTAAAAACCTCGCTTTTCAGACAGGTGTACAGCTAAGATTGGAAGTCCCTTTTGCCACTGTGCTTTTAGCACCATGAAACCTTCTTGGTGTTCATGCGCTTTATAAATTTGCTCTAACATGGCAAGGTAAGTATAGGACCTAAAGGTGTAAAGTGCCAACTTAGGTTATCTGGTCATGCAGGCCAACCACAATGGAGCGCAGGCCGGGAACAGGACCAAGTTTGGCACACTGAGGATTGTACCTTATGTCCTTGCTGCGCAGTCTGTGTGGCGTTGCTTTGCAAGGCTTTGCGTCGGTTCCGATGAGCTGTGCGGCAAGGCTTTGCAGGGCTTTACATCGCTCAGTGTCATTCAGCTAAAGCTGGCAGCATTGCATATAGGCTTTGAGGGGCTTTGCATTGCTTGGCGTTGATTCCGATGCGGCTGACAGCTGTGCGGCGAAGCTTTGTGGGTGTTTGCGTCGCTTCGGCCGCTTCGCGGCTTTTCTGATTGGACCATAGCTGGGCTGGCAGAGCACCTTTATCCTCACTTCCAAGGGTCCAGGACTGGGATGCACCACTTCTGGGGTTATGATTAACAGAAGGCAGAGTCCAGGTGCAGGGTTCAAGATCGTTAGAGCCTTTTCTGTCCCTGAGCCTCTGATCAGGAGGCCAGACAATTAGCCCTTGGTGTTACTCTGGTGGTCCTGGGTTCAAGGTGCAACTACAGTCCTTATTACTCAGGCAGCAGCACAGCAGAGCAGCAGGGCAGCAGGGTAGCAGAGCAGCAGAGCATACCCTCTTCTGAGTCTTCCACAGCTCCAAAAGTGATCTGAAGAGTGGGTCTGAGGGTCCCTTTTCTATACCTGAGGCTCACTTTGAAACGAGAAGATTCTAGAGGTGTCCCCTTCCAGAAGTGTGCAGAATTTCCTATCTCCCTGCTCTGATCCCAGTCTGTCCGCAGACACAATAGGCTAGTGTGAAGTTCTATGACTGAAGGCAGGGCACACCCAATTGTTTTGCAAGTGGGGCATTGCCCTGCTTCACCTCCCATTCTGCCTGAGATGGCCCATCTAGGCACACCTAATCTATATATTGTGTGTCAATTGCCAACTATACTCAGTCATGAGACCCAGAAACAGGCTGCAGGAACCAAATAGGATAGGAAAATGGCAACTTTCTAAAAATGGCATTTCCAGAACTGTGACTTAAAATCCAACTTTGCCATTAAAGAGGATTGTAAATTATAGTTCCTCAGACTTCAAACTTGACTTTCTTACCAGCTCCCACTCAAACGTTAGCACTTATTAATTGTAATTAGTAACCCAATGTTATTTTAAGATAGAAGTAGGGATCACAAAAGTGTACAATGAAAAGTGAAAAAGGAATCTAAGAGTTTTTCACTATCAGGACAGTTAAAAGTACATGTCCAACTTTTGTAATACGGTTTAGGGCCTGTCCTAAGGGTGACTTATATGTAATGAAAAGGAAGCTTTCTGATGTGTGTCCCTCATGAGTGGATACTTCATCCTGTCCCCCTTTCCTAGGGCTAACATTGTGAATGTTCCTCCAGAGACTAGCTCCCCAATCCTCCTAGCAACCTTGTGCAACTCTATGGCACCTCATAGGCCTCAACCCACTTATCTATGTTGTTCCCTCACAACAAAGTTAAGCACCAGGTCTTTGGGTATGTGGACCCTGTGTGGGCACTGCCACTATTTCTGATGGACTCTGAGGCTTGTTTGAGCATTAGGTACAGCTCCTTGAGACACACTTCATCAGCCCACAACAGTTTCTTTTGCTCCAGAGCTAACTTTTTCTCCTGCAGGCCCGTTCCTGGACTTAATTTGCCTTATTCCTTTTCGCTTTTGTGGCCAGTTCCAGCTGGGCCAGCTCCAGCTTGAGCACCCTTTCAACTTTCCTGTCCTCCAGTTCCTCAGGGGACAGGGGTTGGGAGGACAAACTGCTTCCTGTTGCGGGATGCAGTAGGGGACCTCACTCCCATGGGTCTCCCTCTTTCCTCTGGTTCTGAGGCCAGAGGCAGAAGATTCTCCTCTTTTCCCAGCTCTGGAGCTTTTGCAAAGATACCCTCCTCAGCCTCTATTTGCTTCTCCTCCTATCAATTACATCCTCCTAACCAGCATCCTCCTGTGCTGCAGCTTGTATCTCCGGACCTCCTCCCAGGCACAGAGAGCTATCTCATACTCCAACTTTGGAGAGTCATTGACTGGTTTCTGTCCCCTCTCCCTGCACAACGTTTTCAGCTCAGCCATACTGTAGCTTTCAATGTTGTTAAGATCCAACTCCATCTTTGCAGGCAAGAGTCACAGGTGCAGTGGAGAGGTATGGTGCAGCGGCCAGGGCAGCTGACTCCAGAGCACAGGGTTCACGGTTCGATCCCCGGCTCCGGCGGCAGCTCAGCTCAGCACCATGTGACTCTGGGCAATAGCTCACTTAATTTCCACTCCGGCCCCCAGCGCCTTGAGACCCGTAAGGGTGAGTAGCTGCGCTATATAAAAACGGAATTTAGGTGCACAAAATGTGGGGGGAAATTAAATTTGGAAAAGGAAAGCTATGGCCAACCAAGGAGATTACTTTAAAAAAAGATTGAATTTAGTATCAAATTATTTATAATGGGATTTTTGTATTACACTTATCACTGTATGGTACTGCAAAAACACAAGTACTAGATACCACCACTGAGCACCAACGTGAGAAACTGGAGAGGGCCAGGTCCAACAAGACGTAGATTTATTTTGACACACAATCATGTAAACACTCATCTATAAGCAGGACCTTTTGCAACAGAAATGTGGTACACGAGAATGGAACACAATGCATAGGATGATTAATAGTTTGGGTCGTTGATATAAACCAATCAGTGAGTGGCACAGATGGGTTAGACACTACTGTTGCAGCAGGGATGGGATTTTTATCATGCAGATCGTTGGCACAAACTCAAGTGCAAACTGCTCTCGTGCGGATGGGCCTGTAGTGCCGGGCTGAGATTTAACATCAACAATATATCAATTAAAGTGAGCACATTAGGCCCCACAATCATGACAGAGAGTAGTGGATTTGCAAACCAAAAGTGTTTATAAGCAGATTAGCAAAGTTACCAACTCAAATTACTCAAATACCTCAAAAATCAATGATCATCATATAAGTACATTGGTCAGTATAATTTAAAGCGATTCAAAATAGTAAATACAAAGACAAGCTTTTTAAAGTTGTCATAAGCAAATCAAGTAGGTTTCAGTTTCCCTCGAAGGGAACATGCTAAACTAATAAATTGAAGGAATGGGGAAAGCAGAGCAGAAGGTGTCATCAAATTAAGGCTCTAAAAGTCAGAATCAAATAAAGATTCAGTCAGGTAACTGAGAATGGATTTTCTCAGGAGTTTGCCTCTTTGAGAAGGAGCAAAAGTAAGGGATCTGATCTCAAGAGAGTGGAAAGGGGCATCTGAATCTAACCAGTTCAGCAATGCGCAATTAAAACATACAATTCTCAACAGATTTCAGCACCCATCACACAGTTCTCAGGGAAAGGAGACCAATCAGTTTCGACCATTGCACAACATTTTGCTTTCGACCCTCTTTCCAGCCATTACACAATGGAAGTTTTCAGCTGTGCGGCCATCAAGAGATATCTTGTAGCAGGGGAGGCTCCTCCACTATGGCTGAGGAGCGTTGCCCCACTGCTTTTAAGTAGTGGTAGTAGAAACATAAAATGATAACGCCTGTTTGCGTTATTATCATTTTATGCTTCTTGCTCACTGCTTTGCGGGCGAGCGGGTGGGCGGAGCTCCTCTGCTCTTGGAGCAGGGCAGGCGTGGTTTGCCCACTCCTAAGTGCGCAATGACAGTCTGGTCGGCCCTCTAGGGCCGCCCAAACCAGTCATGCACACTTTCCCCGTTCTCCATGCAGGCTGCATTACAGCCTGCATGGAGAAAAAGTCGAGACCCACATTCCCTGGTTGAGCGTCGAATCAGGACGCTCAAAACCAATCACAACGCTGCATTGCAGCATTGTGATTGGTCAGGGGAGCCTAGGTGCTGACCAATCGCAATGCTGCATTGCAGCGTTGTGATTGGTCAGGAGAGCCTGGCTGTGCTTCCTGAGGAGAAGCAGAGACGCAGGACCGGTGTCTTTTTTTACATTGTGCACCGTTTCCCGACCCCCCGCGCCCCCACACCCGACCCGCCACACGCGAATCGTGCCAGCCACCGTCTTGTAGCAGGCAAAGGTGTGAATATTCTCTTTCTATGGAATGCATATTGATAACCGATTCTCAATGAAACCAAAACATTTGTAACGTTTTAAATAACCCAAACCACTGCAGCTTGTCTTCTGAAACGAGAAAAAGAATACAGCAGCCAAAAGAATATTTTCATGTTAGTGTGAATCACTTAAACTGAGGCCTACATTAACTATGGCTAACTTAACGTGAACATCATGGTCAACCTTAACAGTAAAATCACACTATATGTAAAAGTATGTGAAATGCAAATTAGTATAACATTATTTAAAGCTTAAAAATGTGACAATGTATTACGGCTACAGAACATATAGAAGTGAGCAGTAAATACTGAGGTAAAATAATGAAAACATTATTTTTTCTATATGCATATTTACATGACAGAAGGGGGAGAAGAGAACTGTCTGGGCTATGTCTGCATTTTGTAAACTCCTCATTGAGAAGGTGGATTTGGTGAAAGAGCGCGGAAGTGCTCATATGGATGTAGGACCAATGGGGACATGATGGCTGGCAGAGATCAGATATCAGACTAAGTAAGATGGGGCACTTCATAAATCACGTAAAGACTAAGGTGAAGAGCTGAGGTCTGTTGCTGGTGGACAGTGAGTTGGGCTGACATAGGTGGGCTAGTCTTGAGGAAGAGAGAGCAGTACTTGGGTTGCAAAATTAATAGATAATTTGCATTTTGCTGTGTTTAAATATATAACGTGCATTATGCCCATAGGCGTGACAGCGCTACCATCGGATAAGAAGCTGCCGAAAAAAGTTACAGTCAATGAAAGGAGAATAACCAAGTTTTCAATTGCTTACAGAAGGACATATGAGAAATTAAACTAGCAATGTGGATCTGCAGTGTGTTCCACAATTTAGACGCTGCTACAGAAAAAGTGCCCCCTTCTGGCCTTAGGGAAACTAGGAATGTTCACCTTCCTCAGAGAGGAAGATCTCAGCTGTCTCTTAGGAAAGTACTAGTGAAATACTGACCTCAGGGGTAACGGCCCCTGGAGGTGCAGTGCCTGATGGACTATGCAGAGCACCCGCTTCCTGACAGGCAGCCAGTGCAGAGACCGCATGCCTTCCCTGACTGAGAGGCGTTTATGTACATTCAATACCAGGAGGGCTGCTGCATTTTGAATGGCATGTAGTTTATTGAGCGATGACTTATTAATTTTTAAGTATAGTGCAATTGCAATAGTCAAGGCGAGATGTAAAAAGTGCAATAACTACTGCTGTTCTGAGCTCCGTTTGAATAAGAGGAAAAATCTTTTACAGTATTTTGATGATGTAAAAACATGAACTCACAGTCCTACTGACCTGGGTATCGAAGGTAAGAGTATTGTCAAGAATGACTCCTAGGTTTTTAGTGGAGACAACTGGAGTAGGTAAGGGGCCACGCGTTTCTGGGACCACAGGTCTACCCACACCGAATGCTGTGCCCCAAAGACCAGGATCTCTGTCTTTTTGGCATTTAATTTCAGACAGTTCTCCTTCATCCAGATGCTGATATCCATCTTGCAGAGCTTGAATTTCTCTGCCACTGATAGTGTATCGTCAGATATTGAAACAATTATCTGGGTGCCATCTGCATAGGACAGAACCTGGAAGATGAATGGCTGCACCAGTTTTGTTAGCGGGCCACATAAAGATTAAACAAGGTGGGGCTGAGAGAAGACCCCTGTGATATCCCACAGGGGAGCTGAAATAGTTCTGTCTTGAAGTCTCCACAGCTGATAGTCTGGGACCTATTGGTAAGAAATGAACCCAATAGATCCGGAGCAGTATCCCTCAACTCTGCCTGGCACAATCTTTGCACCAAGTGGGATGGTGATACCATATCAAATGTTGCTGACAGATTCACCATTACCAGGATGGCCGTGCCACCTTGGTTCACCTGGCAACGGATGTAATATGCTGCAGCAACCAGGGCCGATTCGGTATTATGACCACTCCGGAAACCATTCTGTGAAGGGTCCAGAAGGTCTTGGGTGGTGATAAATTCGGCCAATACCTGGTTAAAATACTTTTAAAAAATGTTAGCAGGTGCAGGAAGGAGCGAGATAGGGTAGAGGTTTTTAGGTAATCTCGATCCCCATTAGGCTTCTTTTTGAGGGGAATAACTACTGCTTCCGTCCAGAGTTGGAGGAATACTCCCCAAATTATTATTTGATTATAGACCCTTTACAAAAAAGTAGCAATCAAATCTGGAACAAGTTGTAAAAATCTGGGTGGACAGGGGTCCTCCGGTGAGCCTGATGTCAGGTGCATAAGCAGATTTTTCACTTGCATGCATGATAAGAGGGGAAAGGTGGACATAGTTGCGAAGGAATCCCAAACCATGGGAGCCTCAGCATCCAGAGTAAGGGAAAGCCAATCCTCATTAGCCGTCTTCTCTCTAAAATAGGCTGCAACGTTGTTGCAGAAGCTTTGTGAGTTCTCCAACAATTGCTGGACCGGAGGAGTAGAGTGCTCTTTCACCACCTTAAAGAGTTTCTTGGGAGTGTTGCTGGCAGATCTTATTTTGCTAGCGTAATAAGATGATTTAGCACCCAGAATGGCACGTTTGTATGTAGCAATTAACTCTTTGTATTTGCGTTTCTCCTCTAAAGTAAAGGCAGCCCTCCACCTCCATTCTTGCTTCCAACATTGTCGTCTGAGGTCTTTTAACTCGTCTGAGAACCAGGGTGCAGATGCTTTAGTTTGCGTGCCCATCTTGTATGTGAGTGGAGCAACTTGTTCAATGGCAGCCGTCACCCAAACATCAAAACCTTCTACCTTAGGGTCCTGTAAGCTGTTCTATTTCACTAATACTTCACTGAGGGCTGATCCCATAGCCATGGGGGAAATTTTACTCCAACTTCTCTAAAATGCGGGCTTACTATTGTAAATGAAGAAGGAAGGACGATCTCTTATGTTGAAGAAGGACTAATTACATAAGCCAGGACGAACAAACCCGACCACTTCAGTCAGGGAAACCGCCTCTGCCAACCGCTAAACCGTGGAACCCTGGGCTCGAGAAGTGGAACACAAACAAGTCCACGAGCCCAGGGATACCACGAGCCAAGCAGCTTAGGCAAAAGCAGAGAGAAGCGAAATATAAAATACAACACATCTCCTCTCCTTTCAAAACAAATAGCAAGAAAAGAAACTGTAGAACCAACAACAGAAAACACCATAGAAAAAGAAATTAAACAAGCAGTAGTTAAAATGAACTCTTAAAATCAAGCCATGCACCCCGCTCCCTTCCTAAATAATCTAAGCACACACAAAATCTTTCAAATAAACAGGTGACTTGCATTGCCGAACAGACTTTCTCTTGCCAATATATATTTCAGAATGGCGATCAGACTCCCCCCCCTGCAAGGGAAAAGAATTAGACAAAGTTTTATCATGCTTTTGATACAAAGCGACCCTTCTGAGGTTCCAAGTCTGGCCATTATGTAATTTAACCCAACTCTCCCCCACAGATTTGACCATAAAAGGGCCTCTAAATTTGTTAAAACCTTTGTTGACACCACCAGGTTTGACTTTTACTAAATCACCATGTCGCACATTTCTATCGACCTTACTGGTGCAATGACTCGAACCAAGAAGACCATCCAGAGTAGGTTCTTGAGTAACCAAGAAGGAACCATTTTTATACCAGCTTGCCTACCCCTCATAAGTTCAAAAGGAGATTTCACCATGCCATGATGCACCATAGTGCGATAAGCCCACAACATTTCTTTGATTTGATGTTGCACAGAGGAACCAGCTGCTACTGCCAATTGCATTGTGCCCTTCACAAGTCTGTTTACTCTTTCACACAGACCGTTCCCTTGAGGGTTGTACAAGGAAGTACACACGTGTTTCAGGCCAATCTTAACAAAATATTGCTCCATTTCCTTGGAGGTGAGTTGTGTGCCATTATCAGAGAGAAGCATAGCTGGAATACCTTCCCTACGAAACACCTCACTGAGGACTTTAATGGTGGACTCAGTATTAGTGTTCCTCATAAAAGCCACTTCCACCCACCTTGACGCCGAATCCACCAGTACCAAAGCAAACTTCTCACTATCATGTAGTTCATTGAAAGGACCAATAAAATCTACACAAACTTTTTGCCAGACACCTTTCACACCAAGTACATGCTGAGAAGAAACCGGTTTGTCCACACCAACACGCAACCTTTTCTCAGATTCCTTACATTTGTCACAATTCTCAACCCACTCCTTAACCTGAACATCCATTCCAGGCCACCAAAATCTTTCTTTCAAACGCTTTCCAGTAAGGGTTTGGCCCAAATGACCTCCATGAGCTAAAGCAATAACACGATTCCTAACAGACTGAGGTGGTATGTATCTTTCTCCCCTTAAGACAACATAATCCCCTTGTGTGGATAATTGGTCTTGAAGCTGCACAAAGGGTCTGATAGCAGGTGACACGGTACTTTCCCTAGACACCCCTTCCCTAATCATTTTGACCACACCATCAAGAACTTCATCTTTACTCATACCATCCAACCACTCCTCTCTTGAAATAGCACTACCCAAGTTCTCTGTGAGATCCTCAAGAGTAGCAACAATACTCTCCGTGATCAAATCAGAAGCAATGGCCTTTGTATCAGGCAATCTGGACAAACAATCCGCAACACTGTTATGCCAACCAGGTACATACTCTATTTTGCAGACAAAATCTTGCAAAGCAACTGCTAAGCAAGCAAGTCTACCAGAATAATTCCTAAAGCCATCAGGACTCAAAACTTTAAGTAATGGCTTATGATCCGTCCGAAGAGTAAACACAACACCCCACAAAAAGACCCTAAAATGTCTAGTTGCCCAAGCAGATGCCAATGCCTCTCGTTCAATAACCGAGTAATTTCTTTCAGTATCAGTTAGCAAACGAGATGCAAAAGCGACAGTCCTTTCTTGTCCTGCATGTTTTTGTACAAGAACCGCTCCAATACCCCCTGCACTAGCATCTACTGTCAAAATGGTGCGTAAACCAGGAACAAATCCTGCCAAAACAATGTTCTCCTTAACCATGTTAAAGGCTTTGTGTTGATCAGGACCCCACGAGAATTTCTTGCCCTTCCTCAACAATTCCCTTAAAGGTTCTACTTTATGTGCAAAATTTTCAACAAACTTGGCATAATTTCTATCATACCCATGAAAGATCTTAACTTGTCTCTATCATCTGGTACCTTCACATTTACTATCGCACTGACTAAATCATATTTGGGTCGAATGCCTTCCTTGGTAACATGATGTCCTAGATAGTCAACCTCATCCACAGCAAAAGCACATTTGTCTTTACGTAAAGTCAAACCAGCGGCAGACAAACGTGACAATACTTGATCCAAGATGGAATTGTGATCCTTGGTACTCAGGCCATAAATCAAAATGTCATCTTGAAAGAATACCACACGGTCAATTCCCTTCAAAATATCAGTGCTGATCCGTTGAAAAACACTGGCTGCTGAACACAGACCAAAAGGAAGTATGTTAAATTGATACGTGCCTTCCATTGTAATAAAAGAGGTATACTTCTTTGAATCCGGATGTAGTTTGATTGCACAGATCAAGTTTAGAAAATATCTTACCTCCAGACAGGCTCAGAATAATCTCATTAATGTTTGGGAGAGGAAAACTATCCATGATGACACCCTTATTTAAACTTCTCAAGTCAACACAAAAACGAAGAGAGACATCTTGTTTTTGAGTAATAACTACCGGAGATAACCACTCAGCAGCCTCGCCAGTTTCAATAATGTTGTCGTCAAGCATTTGTTTGATGATGTCCTTGACTTGAGCCCTTGCAGCTAGAGGTATCCTCCTTGGACAATGCTTCACGGGAATGGCATCCTTCCTCAGTTTAATTTCATGTTGATAGCCAATAGCCTCTCCCAAGACAGTATCAAAAACTTTGGCATGTACATGTAGAATACTTTGAATGTCATTGTCATTAATGCACATCACAGGTTGATCAGCCCTAGGATCAACTCTAATGTTAAGATCGTACTGGTGAAGCCAGCCCAGAATAGCAGGACCCTCCTGAGCAATATAAACTTTACCTTCAGTTGATCTGTTTTGAAAGGCAATCTGTGCCTCCAAGTAACCCAAAACACCAATGTTAGCACCCTGGTAACCCATCAAAATGACATCTGAAGGTAGTAATTTGACATCCTTCCAAATGGAATCACATAAAGATTTGGGAATTATTGTGCATAAGGAACCAGTATCCACCATTAAAGATAACACATGACCATTTATAGTGAAGTCAGCCTTGGGCCGAATTCTGTTCCTACCCACATCAGAAAGTTCAGCTTTATCATCTTTGACAACCATAATCTTGACTTTATTATCCTCCTCCTCATCTACCAACACTACTTTCTTAGTAGTAGCTTTACACATACATGCATAATGTCCCTTTTTCCCACACTTGAGACAGTCTTTTCCAATGGCAAAGCAATTCTTAGAATCTGCTAAATTAAAGGTGCTACCGTACCTATGGCATATGCGGTTGTTGCCCTTTTGCCAGGAAACTGTAGTAGCTTTTGGAGAAATGGCTTTGCCACCACTAACAATACCTTTAGTTTGTTTATTACGTATAGCATACACCTCCTCAGAGTTACTTTGTGAGACAGCAACTTCTGACGCCTTATCTTGTTGAATGATTTTCATCTCCCTCATACATTTCTCTGACTCCTCAACCACCTTAGCAATGGTAATGGCTTCTTTTAAAGTAGGATTACTAGCCGCCCACAACCTTTCTTGAGCCTTCTTGCTATAACACTGTACTATAAGTTGGTCCCCAATCATATCCTCCTGCATAGGACCAAACTGACATTTAGTAGATAACTCTCCTAATCTCGACACAAACTCATCAATGGTCTCATTAGGCTTCTGAGGTTGAGTAAAAAAAATTATGTCTGCGCATGACAATATTTTCTTGTTTTGCAAACCTAGTGCGTAGTCTAATGATGGCATCCTTATAAACATCATCAACTTCCTCAGATGAAACTGGAAGATATTTAAAAACATGTTGTCCCTCCTTGCCTAAAGCACCTAATAGTAATGCCTTTTTGCGCACTGCAGAAAATTTAGTACCATCAAGTGCTACAAGATAATTTTCAAAACAATCACACCAATCCTCCCATTCCATGGACGGTTCCCCAGCAGACATAAGGAAAGGAGGTGGTGCGGAAATTGAGTTTGCAATATTCATTATGAATATAACGGCAAACTAACACACAAAGTGAAAATTACTTAACAAAGTTAGCAAAGTACAACAAATGTAAATAAGGGCAACTATACAGTATGTATAACAATGAACAGATTAGATTAAACACTAGAATAAGAAGGTGTGTGTGTCACCGTAGTTGAATTTACACAGTTCACTTGTCAGAAAACATGCATTCTTTTTCAGATGTGCATATCATCGTTGAAGAAGATTAATTATGCAGCAATAGATTTAGTGAGTACTTGTGAGGTGTGTGTGTCACCGGTGATAACAACAACTGAATAAACACTGTGACACACGATGAGAATGACGAGGTGTGTGTGTCATCGAATCAGCATTTACCAAGAGATGACAGCAGAACAGAAATGCAGGGTTGACACAACAATTGAACAAGCTGTGTATGTCACAGGAAATACTCTAAGCTTGCCTGCTGTATCCAATTGAGTGGGACCCAATGTTGGCGTTGCCGCTTTAAATGAAGAACAGGCAGCGTGAGGTTCACTTTAACATCATTTGCGCATTCACCACGTGACTCAAGCCACAATACACGAGTGCTGAAGCACATATACCGGAAAGCGTGTGTAGCCCTTTCTGCTTTAAAGCCGTTGCCGCTTTAACGAAGACACAGCTTGAAATACGCAGCTTACGTGTAGCCCTTCCCGCTTAGATTTAGGGAGTACGTTGCCGCTTTGAAGAAGAGCCAGCACAATAAAAATAGGCTGCGAGCTTTCACTGTTGCATCGCACAATAAAGTAAGTCTCATAACATACCTCTTTTCAGCAAAGTAGATGTAAAGCGCAAATCACGTAAGTTCCTGTAGGGTCACACCTGCGGCGTATAGACAACAGGACTCGGGAATAGGTAGATGAAAGCTTCTTTATTCTCAGGGGGGACACCGCCGCACCCTGCCGCACCCTGCTCGCTCCTCTACTTCCACGCCCCCCTCACGTGGTCCCATTTCCCAGTCACATGGTGCGGTAACAACTAGTGCGCGACACCACACATCTCCCCTCTTAATCAACAATGAACATAAGATGCTGAACAATACATCTGTATACAACATGAGCCCAGGAGGCGGTTCGGCACTACCACTGTATGTGCCAAGATGGGGGTAAAGGAGAGAGAGAGAGAGAGAGAGAGAGAGAGAGAGAGAGAGAGAGAGAGAGAGAAAAAAAGAAAATTACATATCATATTCGCTGTATTTCTTGGGTAACCTCATTATCCTACCTGTGCGGGTGCGTGTGTGGGATACCTGTCCTTTCTGTGTTTCCCTTGGGCGAGGACCGCTGTCCATGGTGTTCCCTTCTGGACCCCTGTCATGTGCTGAGGAAGGCCCTTGGGTGACGTCTGGGTTGTGTCTGTGGTTGGTTCCCTGAGATGGGGTGTACTGTGTGGAACCAGAGTTATTCATTCCTGCTGTGGCACCTGCATCACCCCCTGTCCTCTCTTCCGGAATGTTCCTCTGGCTGTGTGGGGTGAGACTCCCTTCCTCAGTGTCCGATTCCCCTCCATCGTATCTGGTGCGAGGAATGTCCGTGTCCTTGCCCCATCTGATGACTTTGTTGCATTTGGCCATTCTGGTTTGTGACCACACTTTTCCGTCGCTCAGCAACGCAGATCGTGAGTACAGTTTTGATTTGTAAGGGCTTGCTGAATTTGCTATCACCTTTCTTTCCGAGGCCGTTCAATTTGACACAGACCCAGTCACCCGTGGCTAAGGAGACTTCGTGTACTCTATGTCTCCTATCATAGTTGGCTTTGTATATTTTCTGTGCCTTCTCTATGTTGCTTCGGACCACCGCCGGTGACCACTTGCTTAGTACTTGCCGGTTCATCCAAACGTGGTTGTCTCTGGTGAACGGTTCCCGTCCTCTGAGAATTTTAAAAGGGCTGTATCCTGTTAGAGTAGGCGTTATGCGGTATGCCCACACGGTATTCATGAGTTCGTTTTCCCAATTTTTTCCTGCGCTGATGGCCGCCTGAATAGAGCCCATTATCACTCGGTTGAATCGTTCGGCTAGGCCGTTGCCTGCAGGGTGATACACCGGCGTGTGCTTTCTTGTGATTCCGTTCCTCCTGATGAAGGCCGTCCATTTGTCTGATGTGAACTGGGGGCCATTGTCACTAGTTATGACTTTTGGAATGCCTTCCCTTAAGAATGCGTTGGTGAGAAATGAAATGACCGCATCCGTGTCGACTTTCTCACAGACCTCAACCTCCGGCCACTTAGAATATCTGTCGATCAGGACAATGACATATTTGGGTATCCCCCATGCGTCCAGAACGGGACCCAAAATATCGGCGGACAACTCCTCCCAGGGGCTGTTGGGCGTGGTGAACTCTCCCATTGGGGGTCGTAACATGGTGAGAGACTTGTCTGCGTTGGCGCAATGCTCGCACGCTCTGACATACTTCTCCACTGATGTGTCAATAGCTGGCCACCAGTATGACTGTTTGACCCTCCGTTTCAACTTCACGATTCCCAAGTGGCCTTCGTGCATTATGCCGAGGATGCGGTCAACAAGTCCCTCGGGGGAACAACCTTGTCCCCTCTTAGGAGAAAGATGGCGTCGTCGCTGATGGACAGTTCCTCGCGAACCTCCCAAAATTTTCTGAGGTCGTCCTGCATGTGCCTCTTCTCGGGCCATCTGTGTGTAACGCATAGTTTCACTTGCGAAAGTGCGGCATCTGCGTTGTATGTAGCCTCCCAATCCTGGGCACTGATCATGTCTTCTTGGTCTGACGTGAATGCCACATTATACTCGTCCCATTCACTGGGTGTTGGGGCCCCTTCCATGGCTGCCGAACGGCTGAGATAATCCGCGACCTTGTTCTTGTTGCCGGGCAAGTACTCTACATCATAGACAAAGTCTAACAGTTTGAAAGTCATCTTGGCTATGCGGGGGGTCGCTGTTGCGTGGCCACTGGACGTGAGTACCTTAATCAATGGCTTGTGATCTGTTCTGAGCGTGAACCGAGAACCCCATAGGTACTGGTGAAACTTTTCCATGTCCTAGATGGACGCCAACATTTCTTTTTCTATGACGCTGAACTTCTCCTCGTTTGGGGCGAGGGAACGGGAGGCAAACCCTATGGTAGTTTCCGTGCCATTTGAGGATTGCTGTGAGAGGACAGCCCCCAAACCCTTCTCACTGGCATCTGTCGTCAAGATGCTGGGGGTGGAGTTGTCGAATCCTTGCAAGGGGATGGCTTCGCAAATGTCCGTCTTGATGTTCTCCAATTCTTTGTCACATTCCGACGTCCAATTGAACGTGTTCTTTTCCTTCAAAATCTGGCGCATGCTGTGGGTTTTGGTGGAGAAGTTCCTGACAAACTTGCTGTAGAATTCTGCTAGCCCCAGGAAGGAGCGGACCTCGTCCTTGTTGCATGGCTTGGGTGCAGACTGGATGGCGTCAATGTTCGCTTTCTTGGGAGAAATCCCCGTGTAGCTGATTTCGTGCCCTAAATACGTGACGGTATGTAGACCAAACTTGCATTTCTCCAGTTCTGCCGTGAGGCCGTTGACTGATAGCCTCCTCAACACGGTTCTTAATTTATTGTCGTGCTCTGCTTTGTTCTTTCCCATTACGAGGATATCGTCCTGGAAATACAAGACTCCGCTGAGATCTTTGAATAGCCTGTACATTAGTTTTTTAAATGCAGCCGCGGCGGACGCCAGGCCAAATGGCATGCGCCGGAATCTGTAGCATCCGAATGGAGTGATGAAGGAGGTCAGCTTCCGGCATGAGGGGTGGAGCGAAATTTGATGATACGCCGCTGTCAGGTCTATTGTTGAGAACCATTTGACTCCCTTGGTCTGGGTTAGCAGTTCGTTAATCCGCGGGAGCGGGAATTTGTCCACCAGAATGTTCTTGTTCAACTCTCTGAGGTCGATGCAGAGACGCACCTTCCCACTTTGTTTTCGTGCGACCACCAAGGGCGACAACCACTCAGCACTTTCGATGGGCTCTATGATGCCGTTGTCTTCCAGGCGCTTAAGTTCCAGTTGCACTGCTTCTCTGCAGTTGAAAGGAATGTTCCGAACTTTATGGCTGAACGGTATTGCACCTTCTTTTAATAGTATCTTAGGAGTAAATTTGGAGAGGTTCCCTATGGCTCCGCCAAAGACTTCGGGAAATTCATCTTGCCATCTGGGGCTTTCGGACGGGGAAGGGGTGTCCATCATGAGTACTTGTGTTTCTCCCCCGGGATTGAGTTGAATGCCCAATTCACCTTCGTCAGCGCATCGAAGGACGGCCGGCCCTTTTTCTGCAACGTACAATTTTCCTGTGGTTTCCCTCCCCTTGAACTCAAAACGAAGGTGTCTGAACCCGACCATGGGGATTTTTTCGCCTGTGAAAGTGACGGAATGTATGTCAGTGGGATGTAGGTGGCTTCCTATGATGTTGGCAAAGTCCCCCTCTCAGATCTCTCTACGGATGATTGTGTATGGGGAACCCGAATCTGCCACCATGTGAATCGGTATACCTCCAATGGTTAACATACAGGAAGGCTTTTTTCTGTTCGTGCAATCAATGCCCATGACATGTTCCTCAATACATAGAATACTATCATCCTCTACGTCACCCTCCTCAGCATCTGCGTCAGAGTCATACAGCACACATTTGACCGCAGCCTTGCTGGGTTTCCGTCTACAGGCTTTCTCAAAGTGTCCCACCACCCCGCAAAAGGAGCATTTTACATGAAAGGTCGGGCATCTTTTGTCATTCGCCATATGAGACTGACTGCCACATCTGTAGCAGGAACCTTTTTTGTCACTAGGATGTCTGATGGGCCCCACCGGCTTGTGGACGGGCCTCCTACTGTCTGGTGCACTGCGCTGGAGTTGGATTTGTCGCTGGACACTCTTTTGTCGCTCACCTTGCACACTGTGGGTTTACAGTCACTGTCTTTCTTTGCCGCTACTGCGCACCGTTTGGACAGTTCTGCTTTCTTGACAATCGCTATGATCTCATTGAGTGGTGCGTCCCCACTAACCCACAATTTCTCCTGGACACTACTGTTCACTGTGTGCATTATAATCTGATCCCTTACAAAGTCGTCATGAAGAGCGCCAAATTTGCAATTCACAGCCAGTCTTTTGAGTGCAGCCACATAGTCCTCCACCGTCTCTGTGTCGCTTTGTTTTCTCTGAAAACAATTGTACCTATCAATGGCAGTACACACTACCGGCTGATAATGACAGTCTAGGTCATCTAGGGCATGCTGGAACACATCCGTGTCGTCCTCTGGTCTTGGTTTTTTCACCATGCCATCGTAGACTCTCAACCCTTCCGGGTCCAGATTGTGCAGAAGAATTTTCTTCCTGCGTTTGCTGGAGAAGTCCTCCTCCCCTTCATCTTCCAGGGCAGACAAGTAATTAAGCAAATAGCTCTTCCAATCCGCCCATTTCATGGCAGGCTCCCCTGGCTTGGGGAGGAAAGGGACAGGATTCGTCAAGGAAAAGGTTTAAGCGCACATTGTGACTGTCAGGAGGGTGGCCCGACATGACCATGCTGAGGTATGAAGACGGTGCTGTGGGGCAGGTCCCTTACTGATCCAGGGTAAGAAACTTCCTGAGGGTGCCTACAGGCGTGCCCGACAACCGGCATGTGGCGACACAGCAGGCCGCTGGGAGTGGATGACGTGTGCGGTCACTGCAGGGACTGTGGTCTGGGCACGCTGCAGAGTGGGCACAGCCGTCAGTAGCCTGGTGGATGGAAACCATAGGGTCCGGCAATGCTACAGTGCAAGGGTGAGGTAGAGCAGGTGCACTTTGGATAGCCAGAGGAATGGAGCAAGTGCCCCCTCCTGCAATTACTCGGGAGGCAAGAACGTTCTGGAGGGCTTAGATGGCTGCCGGCATGTTGCGCACCTCTGTGTGCATTGAGGGAGTGGCGCGTGATTTCATTTAGCTCAGGAACAGTATTAGGCAGCTAACTTCCCCTTGGACGTGGTAATCTTGGTGCAGAGACATTGTGGGGTCCCCCCCGCTGGTCTGTTTCTGGCGTCGCATCCCCTCACCGGCTAACCTGGTCGCGGGAGCGGTACTTGGGCCGCGTGTAGTGGCGCACCGCAACAGGACACCCGCCGCGATGTAGCGGCCGTATGCAGATGAGCACGCGGAGTTGTTTCCGCCTCGTCACCAGTCTGTAGGGTCACACCTGCAGCGTATAGACGACAGGACTCGGGAAGAGGTAGATGAAAGCTTCTTTATTCTCAGGGGGGCACCGCCGCCGCCGCACCCTGCCGCACCCTGCTCGCTCCTCTACTTCCACGCCCCCCTCACGTGGTCCCATTTCCCAGTCACCTGGTGCGGTAACAACTAGTGCGCGACACCACAGTTCCGTTGGTGGTGGGTTGTTCGTCAAATATAACTGCAGTACTGGCGTTCCTTCGTTTATTCAGAGACTCCGATCGTCGCCAAAAATATTGTAAATGAAGAAGGAAGAACGATCTCTTATGTTGAAGAAGGATTTATTACATAAACCAGGACGAACAAACCCGACCACTTCAGTCAGGGAAACCGCCTCTGCCAACCGCTAAACCGTGGAACCCTGGGCTCGAGAAGTGGAACACAAACACGTCCACGAGCCCAGGGATACCACGAGCCAAGCAGCATAGGCAAAAGCAGAGAGAAGTGAAATATAAAATACAACACATACACTGTGTCCTTTCTATTTCCATCTGCAGTTTGATTCTAAATGTTTCCACTACATGGCCGACCCACCTCCAAGACCGAGCGATTAGCAAAGATTCCATCAAGCATATGGCCAGCAGGGCAGCAATGTGGGTGGGACTTTTAACCAATTGGGAGAAGCCAAAGCTGTTCATAAGTTCTAAGAACGTGGCAGCATCTTTACATCCCTTATCTTCAAAATGGAAGTTAAAATCACCCAATATAGTGAAATCAGGACTTGCAATAAAAGGTTCCAGGACTTGATCCCAGGTCTCGATAAACTGAATTTGAGAACAACGGAGGCGGTAAACAAGAGGTCCAGAAAGGGAAATCTTATCAGTGGGTTTGAGTCTGCCTCGCATGTATCTAGTAAATCAGAGCTAAGTTGCTGCAAAGTGCAGTCAAAATGGTTTCTTGATATGATAGCTAATGCCCCACCTCTACAAGAAGCCCGATAAAGTCTAGCAATCGAGTACCCCAGAGGGGTGACTGCCACTAAATCAGGCATGGTATCTTACGTAGCCCAGGTTTCAGTAACAAATAAAAAATCGAAATTATGGGTTTTGATCAACTCATATATTTCCTTACTGTTTTACCATGGAGCGTGCATTTATCAATTCGTTCAAAGAATTGAGCACGAACACAGCCACCACGTTCTTGATAGAAGTGAGAAAGCTTGAATTTGAGTGAGAAGGCGAGGTTTGAAAGAAGGGAAAGGGAGTGAGATATCAGTGTCACCAGAATAGAGGAAGTGAAAAGTTAAAAGAAAAGATAATGCTGAGAGCCTAGGGATACTCTGCCTGGCCCAGGATTAGGCTTAGCACTATGAGGCACAGAATCAACAATTGTAGAGGTGAGAGAAGAACCAATCAAATGTGGCTATCAGTGTTGAAGGCTGCTGATTGGTTGAGGAGGCTAAGTATGGCTTAGAGATGTCTGTAAAATGCTGAACTGAAGACATTATTCAAGAGAGTAGTCACTGTTGAATGACAATCCTGAACACTAGATTGCAGAGGGTGAAGTACATTGGTTATTGACAGACATAGAGTGTACCTGCTAAAACCAGACATGCCAGGATTTTAGAAAATAAAGGCAGTTGAGAAGACAGGTCTGTAGATTCAGGGGCGAAGATAGTTTGATCACAGTTTTTACTGAAGTGGTTGTAGAACAGAGAAGAAATAAAGTAGATGCTGATGGTTAGTCATTTGCTGAGAAATTGGGAGAAAAGGGAGGATAAATGAGGAGACAGCAAGTGGTTTCATCACTCAGGGATAGAAAGGATCATAGGGAGAACAAAGGAGTATTAACAGATATGAGCTTGGGAGTTATTTTTTTTTGTGGATGCAGAAGAGAAGTGGGGAAATTAGGTGCCGTAGGCTACTGGTGGAGTGAACAAGAAGAGAGGGCAAGCCATGGTTAAAGTAGTGACAGTAGCCCTGATATGATATCTTAAATCAAAGAATTCAGCAAACTCATCAGCAGAGATATTGTAATGCATAATTATCAGGGCGTGGTGGTTTCATTGGATGGTTTTGGGCTGTGATTATGGTTGAGGGATATTTTAGACACAATCATAGAAGAGTGATGTGAAATGTACTGCATGCAATATAATAGACATATGTTGGACTAAATGATTAAATTACTTTCAGCCTCTTGCAATTACTTGGGACTACGTTCCAATCCATTATTTTTTGTCCTCTCTGCCACTGTAGCGAGAGACCAGTTATATGCAAATCAGCCTTGGTCCTGCTTCAATGGGGAAAATACACCCTGAACTGCCATACCAGGTCTCCCCAAGATGGGAACACAAGTTTGAGCCCACACATTTGAAAAGGGGCACCAAACAAAGAGATGGCTAAATACTTAAACTTACTTTTTTCGTTCTCAAATTTACATTTGCAGATTGGTGTTAAACCCTGAACATCGCTGTAAGAAATTCGGTTGCTGGTTGAGTGGGGTAAAACCCTACTCAAGCAGGAACCACAATCCTTGTCAGGGTGAAGTCACAAGCAAATACCAAATTAAACAGTGCTTAACCGACTGGTTTCTTGTCACAGAGCAGTCAGGCTTAACTTAGAGTCAATGTGTAAAATATTTGTGTAACACTTCAAACAGTAACACAGTGAAAACACACCACAAAAAGATCACACACCAGATTTAGATAAATAGAGTAGATTTAATAAATAATACAAGACCTAAATGACAAAAATCCAATAAGTGATGTGCAATTTTAAACATTTAAGAGAAAATATCGTTAAAGGGCATAAAGCGCCAACTGTTGATATCTGGTCGCGCTAGGTCAGCACAAAGTCACAAGGTTAGTCCGACCGCGAAGGAATGCTGGTGGCTGTAGTATCGTGAGACGATGTGTGCTAGGACCCTTGAGGGTTCTGGGCGGACTCAACAGAGGAATTACGTAACTTGCAGGGAGGTGTTAAGGTGTGGTTATTATTATTATCTGACATAATCAGAAAGCAGTGTGAGTGATTGTATGCTGAGAAAAAAATATGTAAAATCAGGAGCTCTGTTTGTGGCGTATTCATTTGCATGCTGCCGGGCTGGGGAGGATGAGACAACTGGCGACGAGTGCGGAATCTGTGCCCAAAAGAAACGAGACTGCTCGCTTGAGAGTTTGCAAAGCTGCAGCAAATTCCTAGTGTGTGCCAGATGTGTCCAAATTCGATGAGAAGCAGTTTGAAGTTGGTGTGTGTGGAATCAAACCCCACTCCAGCCCACATACGGCCCTCAAAGAAGTTGAAGGCCCTATGGAAAGCACATTTGAAAAACCCACCAGAAACTCGCCGGTAAGGCCAGGAGTAGAGGTACTGCGCCATATCATAACACAGAGCCATCATCGATACAAGGCAAAACGCTAAAGGCAGGCACAACCAGGGACAATGCAAAAAGCTATGGGCAGTGAAGAACAAGTACAAGAGACAAAACCGTTCCTTACCTTCAGGAAAGAAGATGGCATCTTACGACCTCCAATCAGGTGTGAGGACCCAAGTACAAGCACACGGCCAGTGCGTACAGAAGGTACCGACCCAAAATAACAGTTGCTGTCGTCTGAACAACATATACTCTCAACGGCAGTAAAACAAAAGAGCAAAGTACAATGCAGCTGTGTTTCTGCAACCCCCACCGCCATTTGACGCCCCCGAAAAGCAGAATATTAGCGCCAGGTGGACTGCATGGATCGAGACATTCAATGACTTCATAGATGCCCTAGAAGAAGTAGATGATATAAAAAAATTATTAAGTATTTGAAGAACCTTGCCAGTGATAGAGTAAAAGAAGTACTGAAGAAACTTTTGCAGACTGATGCAATATTGTACCGTCAGATCAAAAAAATATTGGATACCAAGCTCAATCCGATGCTGAATGTCAACTATGAAAGGTACATTTTCAATCAAGCATGACAGCAAGCTAGTGAAACAATGGATAAGTTTGTTGAAAGACTTGATGTGCTTATTAAACACTGCAAGTTTAGTGAATTTAAGGTTGAAGCCATACGTCTCCGAGTCATCGATGGCTGTCTTTCAGACTCTTTCAGAAGATGCATTAATGGCTGCAAGGGCCGAAGAAAGAGCAGATTGACAAGCTGGTGACATAGACGCTGGGACAGTGAAAAATTAATCAGCGTTGGTCATGAAAAGTAGCAAAAGTACAAGGTAGATGCATGTAGGTTGACATCTTCTAAGAAGAAAAAGTTGTGTTTCCATTGTGGGTTTTCATTTCCCCATGAAGGCAAATGTCCAGCCATAGGACAAAAGTGCAATAGTTGCGGTAAAGAAAGCGAAACAGAAACTAACTACGTCACAGTAAGAAGTGAAAATAGATGCCAGAAAGTTCCAGAAGTAATCTTTTCACGCCCGCAAAACCAACAAGCATTTACAATGCAATAGGTCTCGCAACTGCAAGTTTTAGAGCTATTGGTATTGTAAATGGCAATGCCTTTTGAAAAATTAACAGGTATTGTAATTTATAATAGTAATTTTCCACCAGTACCATAACTACCACTATTATTATTACTATCACCACAGAGTAGTAATAGTAATAATTGTAGTGGTGGTTATGGTACTTGTGGTGGTTGTATCGGTGGTGGTAGTGGTGGTGGTATTGGTACTGGTGGTGGTTGTACTGGGGGTGTTAGTGGTGGTGGTACTGGTGGTCTACGTGGATTTTATTTAATTACTTATGCTACTGCTGGAATATTTTGAAACAAAAAAATAGAAAAACTAACAAACATTATCATTTGCAATGCCAATAGCTCAAACTTTTAGTAATGCCAGCCCTATTGTATTGCAAATGCTTGTTTTATTTTGCAAGCATGAGGTGCATCATCTACTTCCCAAAATACAATCTTAGATTTGTAGACACTCGTAACAGTCCTATGGTAGGAGGCAGTTGTTCAGCCAGTGTAAGGCTAATAGCTCACACAACTTTGCATTTTGATACCTGAAGTTTTAAATTACAATAAATGTAGTAGACCTCAGGCAGGAGACTTGAGTTACCAGTAACTGTGGAAAGAGCAATAACTTTAGAAACTGGTGCTTTATTTCACCTTTTCCGTGGTGTGAAGGTTACGTAACTGTTTTATTGCGTTCGAATGGGCACAATGGGGCTTATTTACAAGTCCCTTGCACCGCCAGTGCTTCAGTTTTTGTGTGGGGAAAAGTGACGCAGCGGCGGCGCAAGGGGCTTGTAAATCAGCCCCAATGTCCTGTTTCTCTGGCTCTAAAGCAGCTTTGCTGACCTGGTTCTCTGGCTCTACAACGGCTCTGCTGACCTGGTTCTCTGGCTCTAAAGCAGCTCTGCTGACCTAGTTCTCTGGCTCTACAGCGGCTCTGTTGACCTGGTTCTCTGGCTCTAAAGCAGCTCTGCTGACCTGGTTCTGTGGCTCTAGAGCGGCTCTGCAGACCTGGTTCTCTGGCTCTACAGCAGCTCTGATAACCTAGTTCTCTGGCTCTAGAGCAGCTCTGCTGACCTGGTTCTCTGGCTCTACAACGGCTCTGCTGACCTGGTTCTCTGGCTCTACAGCAGCTCTGCTGACCTGGTTCTCTGGCTCTGAAGCTGCTCTGCTGACTTGGTTCTATGGCTCTACAGCAGCTCTGCTGACCTGGTTCTCTGGCTCTAGAGTAGCTCTGCTGACCTGGTTCTCTGGCTTTGAAGCAGCTCTGCTGACCTGGTTCTCTGGCTCTAGAGCAGCTCTGCTGACCTGATTCTATGGCTCTAAAGCAGCTCTGCTGACCTGGTTCTATGGCTCTACAGCAGCTCTGCTGACCTGGTTCTCTGGCTCTAGAGTAGCTCTGCTGACATGGTTCTATGGCTCTACAGCAGCTCTGCTGACCTGGTTCTCTGGCTCTAGAGTAGCTCTGCTGACCTGGTTCTCTGGCTCTACAGCAGCTCTGCTGACCTGGATCTCTGACTACACAGCAGCTCTGCTGACCTGGTTCTCTGGCTCTAGAGTAGCTCTGCTGACCTGGTTCTCTGGCTCTACAGCAGCTCTGCTGACCTGGTTCTCTGCCTCTAGAGCAGCTCTGCTGACCTGGTTCTCTGGCTCTAAAGCAGCTCTGCTGACCTGGTTCTATGGCTCTACAGCAGCTCTGCTGACCTGGTTCTCTGGCTCTAGAGTAGCTCTGTTGACCTGGTTCTCTGGCTCTACAGCAGCTCTGCTGACCTGGTTCTCTGCCTCTAGAGTAGCTCTGCTGACCTGGTTCTCTGGCTCTAAAGCAGCTCTGCTGACCTGGTTCTCTGGCTCTACATCAGCTCTGCTGACCTGGTTCTCTGGCTCTAGAGTAGCTCTGCTGTCCTGGTTCTATGGTGCTACAGCAGCTCTGCTGACCTGGTTCTCTGGCTCTAGAGTAGCTCTGCTGACCTGGTTCTCTGGCTCTAAAGCAGCTGTGCTGACCTGGTTCTATGGCTCTACAGCAGCTCTGCTGACCTGGTTCTCTGGCTCTAGAGTAGCTCTGCTGACCTGGTTCTCTGACTCTACAGCAGCTCTGCTGACCTGGTTCTCTGCCTCTAGAGCAGCTCTGCTGACCTGGTTCTCTGGCTCTACAGCAGCTCTGCTGACCTGGTTCTATGGCTCTACAGCAGCTCTGCTGACCTGGTTCTCTGGCTCTACAGCAGCTCTGCTGACCTGGTTCTCTGGCTCTACAACAGCTCTGCTGACCTGGTTCTCTGGCTCTAAAGCAGCTCTGCTGACCTGGTTCTATGGCTCTACAGCAGCTCTGCTGACCTGGTTCTCTGGCTCTAGAGTAGCTCTGCTGACCTGGTTCTCTGGCTCTACAGCAGCTCTGCTGACCTGGTTCTCTGCCTCTAGAGCAGCTCTGCTGCCCTGGTTCTCTGGCTCTAAAGCAGCTCTGCTGACCTGGTTCTATGGCTCTAAAGCAGCTCTGCTGACCTGGTTCTATGGCTCTACAGCAGCTCTGCTGACCTGGTTCTCTGGCTCTAGAGTAGCTCTGCTGACCTGGTTCTATGGCTCTACAGCAGCTCTGCTGACCTGGTTCTCTGGCTCTACAACATCTCTGCTGACCTGGTTCTCTGGCTCTAAAGCAGCTCTGCTGACCTGGTTCTCTGGCTCTACAGCAGCTCTACTGACCTGGTTCTCTAGCTCTACAGCAGCTCTGCTGACCTGGTTCTCTGGCTCTACAGCAGCTCTGCTGACCTGGTTCTCTGGCTCTACAGCAGTTCTGCTGACCTGGTTCTCTGGCTCTACAACAGCTCTGCTGACCTGGTTCTCTGGCTCTAAAGCAGCTCTGTTGACCTGGTTCTATGGCTCTACAGCAGCTCTGCTGACCTGGTTCTCTGGCTCTACAGCAGCTCTGCTAACCTGGTTCTCTGGCTCTAGAGTAGCTCTGCTGACCTGGTTCTCTGGCTCTACAGCAGCTCTGCTGACCTGGTTCTATGGCTCTACAGCAGTTCTGCTGACCTGGTTCTCTGGCTCTAGAGTAGCTCTTCTGACCTGGTTCTCTGGCTCTAAAGCAGCTCTGCTGACCTGGTTCTATGGCTCTACAGCAGCTCTGCTGACCTGGTTCTCTGGCTCTAGAGTAGCTCTGCTGACCTGGTTCTCTGGCTCTACAGCAGCTCTGCTGACCTGGTTCTCTGCCTCTAGAGCAGCTCTGCTGACCTGGTTCTCTGGCTCTAAAGCAGCTCTGCTGACCTGGTTCTCTGGCTCTACAGCAGCTCTGCTGACCTGGTTCTCTGGCTCTAGAGTAGCTCTGCTGACCGGGTTCTATGGCTCTACAGCAGCTCTGCTGACCTGGTTCTCTGGCTCTAGAGTAGCTCTGCTGACCTGGTTCTTTGGCTCTAAAGCAGCTGTGCTGACCTGGTTCTCTGCTCTACAGCAGCTCTGCTGACCTGGTTCTCTGGCTCTAGATTAGCTCTGCTGACCTGGTTCTCTGGCTCTACAGCAGCTCAGCTGACCTGGTTCTCTGCCTCTAGAGCAGCTCTGCTGACCTGGTTCACTGGCTCTAAAGCAGCTCTGCTGACCTGGTTCTATGGCTCTACAGCAGCTCTGCTGACCTGGTTCTCTGGCTCTAGAGTAGCTCTGCTGACCTAGTTCTATGGCTCTACAGCAGCTCTGCTGACCTGGTTCTCTGCTAGCCCGCTCTTTAACAGACAAAGGTCTAAAAATAGATTTGGTTCCCCGGGGTAGATTCCATCCTATACCACTCGCACCAACACCTTGGTGAGCTGCAGTACTGCTGAATCCAGCATGGACACCACCCTAGCTGGCGCACTGGGCCAGAGACACCCGACTGATATCTGGGGACTAGTCTATTCTCATTTAAGGCGAGGGCAGTTTGGCAAAGGCACTGGACACTGGAGAGCCATCGCTCCAGGTTTTTCAAAAAGGGCTCAGAAGCATCCATTGAGCGGGACCTTTGGTCCTCGTGAAACCCAAAAGTTCAAAATTTGGTCAACGTTTTCATGGCTGTCCACCCGCTGACTACGTCCAACCACCTGCCGGAGGAGCCCGGTCCACCCACCAGCTGGTACTTCCACCCACCACGTCACCAAAATCACAGGAGTGGCAAAGAGCGCTGGGATCATGATGTAAGGAAATACAGCCAGAGGGCAAGGGGCGGGTCTTCTTTCCCACAGACATTTATCTTAATACATTTGTTGAAAGCCACGGATGTTATCACTTCTGAGAACAATTCCAGAAACAATCCATACATCAGTCTGCCGCAGCATGCAGGAGGTGCCCGTATGTGCCCACCGGAAAACTGTGCACCCAGAAGAAACAGCGAATGCAGCAGGCCTCACGAGTAATAGTGCCCGGTGCACATGGGGCCACGCTGGAGAAATCACGTCATAAATGCTATTAGCCTTAAATACAGTGTGCATGGGGGTTGGTGACAGCAACACCAGTGTTAGTTCTGTTGGCAGAAAACATCCCAGCACAATCTGTGTGCCAGACAATAAAATACCATGAGAAGGGCAGTTCCCGCTTCCGTGCCAGGGTACTCTCCCAAGAATGAGTGCTCCTCAGACATGCCCGGGCACTGCCATCAGAAGCAGGGTGCCCGCAGTGTGCCACCGGGAAATGTAGGGGCTCGACGGGTCAATATGGGGGCTATAAATACACAGAGGCGACTCTGTTGAAAGTATGCGCCATTCAAGTGTAATATGCTGAACGAAAAAAATACAGAGATACAAAATCCTGGAAATAGCAAACACTATTATGGAACGCAATAGTAAGTAAAACTTGTGAAATGTAAACGGAAACCATATCGCTGGCATGGATTGCCTAAACGTTTTCTTACATTCATTGTTAAACAAAAAATAGATCTGTGTTTTTGCCACAATCGAAATATGTCTTGGAAACGTTTGGAGCGGGAAAGTGCTGGGAACAGGCGCCCTCGGAATGCCTGTGCGCCATGGCTCGTCTGCTTCATGGCTGTTGTGAAGACTTTTCTTATCTGCTTGTTTATTTAACAAGCAGATAAGAAAATTCTTCACGATTGCTGTGAAGCACAAAGAGAGAAAAAAAACCCTCACGAATTGGCTTAGGTCGTGATTAATGTTTTTTCCGTGCTTTTGGTTTGCAGGCTGTCACATGGGCTGAGTGAAACCAGATGTGCTTGTCACGATGGGCGGCATCACAAAACTGCAAGGGCGTCAACAAAAGTGACAGCCAGCAAACCAAAAGCACGGAAAAAACATTAATCATGACCTAAGCCAATTGCAAATGGTCGAGACACAGGGGCGTGGATTAAAGTCCCCTTCTTCATACTCTTTACTATAGCTCTCGCAGGCGAGGAGCGCATGCGCGCTCCAAACACCAGGCCGAGACCTAAAAAGCAACATCAGTTACGACAAATAGAAACCAGATGAAGTTGATCGTTGTCAAGTTCATCCTCCAAAGGCTCATCAACGTAATTATCGAGCGCCAGTGAAGAAGATGGATGTGCAATGATGGCATTGACCAAGGAACAAGAGGCACATGTAGGTTTGGCTGCATGCATGGAAGAACCAATGACTAAGGCGAATCTCCACAAACGATATAACAGAATTCGTTTGGACATTGTCCCAATATTACAATAAAGGTCAACGGTTGCCCTGTGACCTTTATCATAGACAGTGGCGCGTCGATTAAGATCATGCAAGTTTAAAAGTTCAACAGCCCAGCTCCTGTGCCATGCCTCAAACACGAAAGTATACACGTGGGTTGCTTCTAAACTGATGTAATTCACAGCAACATTGAGACATAAAACAGTATCAGAGTATTAGCCATTTCACATTCTTCAAGGAGCTTTGTCCAGTGCCTGCCTACTCAGTTTTGTCCCTGCTGCTGACATGGGACAGATATTTCTCAATTAAACCTCCATATCAGTCTGAAGTTGTGTGTCAGTTCCCGTCATTATTTCACGGCCTGGGCAGTCTCAAGACAATGAAAGTGCAACTTCACATCAATGAAGATGTTTGCCCTGTTGCCCAGAAGCACTGCAGAGTCGCTTTCCACTTGCAAGAAGCTGTTGGAAAAAGCTAGAAACACTGTTGGAACATAACATCATTGAGCACTCCACTGGTCCTACGCAATGGGTTTCATCCATAGTGGTGGTCCCAAAAAAGGACAGTGAGGATGCAGTGCGCATCTTTGTTGGTATGTACCAGACCA
The DNA here is from genome assembly GCA_963921515.1 of Calotriton arnoldi. Taxonomy (NCBI): domain Eukaryota; kingdom Metazoa; phylum Chordata; class Amphibia; order Caudata; family Salamandridae; genus Calotriton; species Calotriton arnoldi. The sequence goes on from CAWUFW010006077.1 coordinate 383,515, forward strand.
ACAAAGCAATCAAGAGAGAAAGACATTCTGGTCCACACATAGCGGACACAGTAGTGCAACTGAATGGTGCCAAATTCTTGTCCTGAACAAGTGATACCATCAACTCGAGTTGGAAGAGAATTGCAAGTACATCATTACCTGTTTTGTGACTCATTGGTTTGTTCAGAAACAAAAGTTTGAGTTTTGGAGTTACGTCAGCTGAAGAAATATTTCAGGATGTTATACTTCAAATAATTCAACCTGTCCTGAATGCTTTTAATTACAGTGATGACATACTGGTATTTGGATCAACGCAAAAGGAGCACGACAAAGCTCTTACACAAGTGTGCCAGCTACTTGCTTATGCAGGTCTCTCTATGAACGCAGCAAAGTGTGAATTTCACAGGACCCGACTTAAATTCTTTAGACACATATTTTCTGATGGCAGTGGTGGCTCCTCCGCTAAGGCGAGGAGCGTCGCCCCACTGCTATTTCAGCAGTGCAAAAACTAAAAATATAATGATAATAACAATATGTTATTATCATTTTATTTTTCTATGCGGGAGTCGGGCAGAGCTGGGCTCTGTGACGCCAGAGCGCATGAGGAGTGGTTTGCACTCCTCTAAGCGCACATGTCGGTCAAACAGTCATGCGCACTTGCATGTTCTCCATTGGGCTGTGTTGCACAGCCCCGTGGAGTACATGCCCAGCCTCCCCAGGCACTGCCTGAGCATCCAAACAGGATGCTCAGACCAATCACGACTCTGCTCCTGCAGCGTCATGATTGGCTGGGAGAGTCCGGAAGCCTGGGTGCTTCCGGTGCTTCCAGCACAGCAGATGGAGGAGAGGCGTGCGGCAGCGGGAGAGGTGTGCGGCGGCGGCGGAGAAGGTAAGTTTATTTAATTTTTTTAATCTGTCCCACCACCCCCGTTCTGAGGCAGTCGCCACTGTCTGATGGGGAATGGAATCCCGACCATCCTAAAGTGAAAGAGCTGTCAACTACTTGCCCCCCACAAGATGTCACTATGCTGAGATCCTTCTTAGACATGGCCAGTTATTGCTCAAGGTACATTCGTGATATTGCTACTGTGAGTGCTCCATTGAGAGAACTGACCAAACAAAATGTCACGTTCAAATGGTCTGCTGAATGTATTCAAAGCTTCAAAAGAACAAAATATGCAATTGAGAATACGACCGAGATTGGCCTATTTTGACCCCAAATTACAGACTGAGATCACAGTGGATAAGAGCCCGGTGGGACTGGGGGCAGTCCTTGATCAAGGGTCATCCAAATGCTCATAGACACATTGTGGCCCATGCCAGTCGATACTTGTCTGACACAGAACTCCCCTATTCTCAGCCGTAGAAGGAAAGTCTGGATGTAGTGTGGGCCTGTGAGCAGTTTCATGTGGTTCTTTACGGGAAACGTTTCATTAACATAACAGGCCACCAAGAGCTGTTCAACATTTTTGGGAATCCAAAAGCCAAAATGCCCCTCGCATTGAGAGGTGAGGGTTTGAGACTGCAAGAATATGACTATGCAATTGTACACAAGCCGGGCAAAGATCAGAACCCTGCTTATTATTTTCCAAAAGCACCGCTACACCGTCACAGTTAGACATCCAAAACAGTTGAGGAATACATTAACTTCATTGTGAAGTCCAGTACGCCAGTAGCCCTATCCAATGAACAGATTATTGCTGCTACCAACACTGACAGGAACATGCTCATCCTCAAAGACATCATTTCAACCCCATACTGGAAAAGAGGTTTCGACCTTTTGTTGATGATGTCGAATTTCAAACAATTCAAAAATGTACAGGAGGAACTGTCTGTGACCAAGGAAGGTGTTGTATTGAGAGGCTTGAGAATTGTCATACCTGAGAGCCTAAGACAACAGGTCACTGAACTAGCCCATAAAGGACATTGTGACATTTTAGCTACCAAAAGAGCCTTAAGAGACCGAGTGCAGTTCCTATGCTTAGACAAGCAAGTTGAGAGGGAACTGAAAGAGTGTCAACTTTGCAACTTCCCTACCCCCAAACTGACGCAACATCCATTGACAATGTCTAACCTTCCTGCACAAGCTTGGGAAAGAGCTGCTGTTGATTTCTTTGGGACCCTAGGACATCATCTCATGGTAGTCATTGATGAGTATTCACGCTTTCCTTTAGTAGAGGAGTTCTCATCAACAACTCATGACAAGGTCATCGAGCAGCTGGACAACATCTTTGCAGCGTGAGGTATCTCCGCCATTCTCAAATCTGACAATGATCCGCCATTCAGTAGCAAAGTTCAGTAGTTCTAGTCAGACTTCATGTCAAGCATCAAAAGAGTACAGCTCTGTGGCCCCAAGAAAATGGTGTTGTAGAACGATTCCTGGGTACCCTCAAAAGGGTAATTCAACAAGCATCATTGGAGGGGAATTGAGTTAAATCAAGCCCTGTGTCAAACCCTTCATACCTATCGCTCAGTTCCTCACTCCACAACAGGTGAAAGTCCAGCCACCTTGCTATTTTGGAGAGCCATCAGAACCAACCTCCCACAGTGGACAGTAGCCCGATCCTTGAATGCTGATATGGTTCATGTCACAGACACTTTTTGAAAGTGCAAAATGAAGACATATGCCAATTGGCGTCGATGAGCCCAAGAAGCAGTCTTGAATGTAGGTGACTTGGTCCTTGTCAAGCAGAAGCGAAACCGGAAAACAGTGTGCTTTCGATCTTCTGAGTATTGCGACATGCAAAGGACATATGGTGATGGAACATTGTCCTGGACAGTCCATCACACGGGACTCGTCACATTTTAAGCACATACCTCTACGATTGTCAACTCCTGCACTTACGAGTGAGGCAGTCCCGCCTGACAGTCCAGATCAAGCATCAGAACCTGTACCATTGGTGCATGAACAGAGTGCATCTACCGCTTGATGCCACTCAATCTGGCCGACTAGTGAAAGCGCCTCGACGACTTATTGAAGAAATATATTGTAACTGTTGTTTGTACTTTTATTTAACAAAGATGGAGATGTAGTGTTGTGACACTATGGGCCAGATTTTCAAAAAATACACGCAATGCAGTGCAGCACCCAAAGAGGTTGCGTTGCGTGACAGAGAGGGAGCAGGATAGCGCCATATCTACAAAGATATGGCTTTCCCCTCCCCTCTCCCTCACATTGGCGCAGATTTCAGCTGCCGAGCGCCACGCACACACCTTAGCGCCATAGCCCTAGGGTGTGTGCGTGAGTATAGCATAGGTTTTGTACAGGAAGGGTACCCTTCCTGTACAAAATACCATGCCTAGACAAGTTTAAAAGCTTTTCCCACTTTGAATGTGTGCTGCGCAGTGGAGCACGCATGCAAAGTCAGAAGCGAAAGGAGAAATAAAAACGTTTCTCCTGTTAGCGCCTCCTTTGAAGTGGCGTTAACTATTGGCGCTAAACCCTGTCTATAATTCTTTGGGGCTTTGCGTCAAGAGGCACGAGTGGTTGCATGGGATTGCCCATGTACCACCCATATAATCTCGTTCTTCAAATTGGAAGACATTCATTATATCAAATCAGCCATTGACTCAATAACTAGGGTGTCTTGGATCTTCGCACTAATTTTCAGTCCTGAAGATGATCTCACACATATATTACAACAGAGACTGAAATGTCGACGCTTCACCCAATTTTCTTTTTACTTATTGTTAAATTTAATTTCAGAGATCTAGTTCCTATGTGGAGGAAATACTCTATATATGGCATCATAGAAAGTGGGTAGCCATACCTTGATGACTAGCTAACCTTCATGGATAACAATTAAAATATCTGTTATCAATGTATATGAAGATTTTGTTGTGAATCCCCTAATTTTATGTATTTGATGCCCTTTGATATAAAATCAATAAGAAGATATACACCCGGCTAATAGAATTTATTTCTTCAGATAAATCGATATATGCACTGTCCTAATTGATTTGTGATGTCATGGTTAGACATCTTGAGTAAGTGATAGATTGGTAAAAATTTCTGTGAAAAACAAATCCCTTGTAGGCACCATTACCTGCTTAACTTTCTAAAAGTGGCATTTTAAAAATTGTAATTTAAAAAATGACTTCACCATAAGAGATGATTTGTCATTACAATTCCAAAGACACCAAACATAAACTGTTTCTTATTTGGAAATGACAGCTTATTAAATGTAATAAGGCAACTCCAATGTTATCCTTTGGGAGAGGTAGGCCTTGCAATGGTGAAAAATGAATTTAAGAGTTCCTCACTATCCGGACATGTAAAACTAAAACGTACATGTCCAACTTTTTAAATACCATTATATACTAATGGGGTATTACCAGAACATGTCAAAGGGCCTGGGAGTAAGTACAGTATAAATAACAGTTGGTCCTGACGTATCTTATTCAAAAGAGGGTGCAGAAAAAGTGCTCATAAGCCGCACAGGCAGCATCCATGGTTGTCGTTTTTAATGTCCTGATGAAGAGCTGCATGCTGAGGCCTTAATCAACCCTCACAGCCCTAGACGGGTCAAAACATCGACACTCCCTGTTTTCTCAGCCTGGAATAAACTATGCTGGTTCTGTTGAAAATTGGATGATGCATTGTAGAATAAGTTGCATCATTCTGTAGCAATGTCATATAAGAATATATTATAATAGTATTGTAAACAGGCCTAACACTGGCTAAGTTATTGTCAAAAACTAACCCGACCAGTGTTGTTCTTCTGTGCAAATTGAGACATTTGTACTTTCAAAATTCTGATTTTTCTTTTTCTTCCTTCACCCACATTTGCACATGAGCACTTGTTCTGCACCCTCTTTTCGGACAACCATTTATTATATGAATGCATCATTGATTATGCTTATTGATAAGTAATATATATAAAAAGATTTGCTCATAAACTCAGTTGTTGTATGTCTTTCTCTCTGGTACACTTCAAAAAATGTTTCACCTTTTTTAGAATGTTTATATGACTTCTCTGATGGAATCTTTGAGTCTTCGGCCTCTTCGGGGTAGTGAATAAGATACTTTAGGACCAACTGTTATTTATACTCAACTTTTTAAATACAGCGCACCCTGCTCTCTGGGCTGTCTAGGGCGTACCCTTAGGGTGTCTTACATGTATTAAAAAGGCAGGTTTGGGCCTGGCAAAAGGTTTATTTTGCCAGATCGAAACGGTAGTTTAAAACTGCACCCACAGCCTTCAATGACAGACCTGAGAGAATCAGTGCTCCAGGAACACTAGTAGCATTTAATTTACAGGCACAGAGCAGATATAGTACCACTTTACTAGGGACTTACAAGTAAGTAAATATGCCAATACAGTATAAGCCCATGTTACCATGTTTTAAGGAGTGAGCACATGCACTTTAGCACTGGTTAGCAGTGGTAAAGTGCACAGTGGTAAGACTAGCAAAAACAAGATCAGTAAAACTAGGAAGGGTGAAGGCAAAACCCTTGGGGGAAGACCACCTTAAAGCTGAAAGATCTAACACTTGTCACCCCAGCTGAAAGTGGTGAGAACTACTCAACCTCCTGGGAGTTCTCATTACTAAGGCGGAAAAACCTTGAGAGACCATCAGCATTGGTGTGGTCTGACCCCGGACGATGTTCCACCGTAAAGTCCATTCCCTGTAAGGAGATGGACCTTCAACCATCTGAGGGGCCGCTGGTCTGTCTGAATCTGGAAGTGAGTCCCAAATAGGTATGATCTCAGCTTCTTCAGTGCCCAGACCACTGCAAAAGCTTATCTCTCAATAGCACTCTACCTCTGTTCCCAGGGAAGTAACCTTCTTCTGATGAAAGTTACCGGCTGGTCTAAGCCCTCCTCATTCAACTGTGACAATACTGTCCTGTGCTATACTCTGAGGCATCAGTTTGCACAATAAAGTATTTGGAAAAGTCCGGGGCCTTGTGTACAGGTGCTGTACACATGGCCTGTTTGAGGGAATCAAAGGCTGTCTGACAGGCCTCTGTCAGATTACCTTCCTTGACTGCTTCTTCGAAGTCAGCTCCATCAAGGGAGCAACAATGGTGCCATTCCCCTTGACAAACCTCTGGTAGTAGCCAGTGAGGTCCAGGAAGCCCCTCACTTTTGTCTGCAATTTTTGGGGCTTCCAGACTATGATATTTTCTATCTTGGCCTGGAGGGGCTGCACCTTACCCCGCCCACCAGGTGTCCCAATGACACCACTGCCCCTGCCCTATCTAGCACTTACTGGACTTGATAGTCAGACCTGCCTGATGCAGAGCCTGAAACACTTATTTGAGGTGAAACAGCTGGTCCTTCAAGCAGCTACTGAAGACAGCTATGTCTTTCCAAGTAAGCAGCGCTGAACGCCTCCATTCCAGTCAAAACATGGTTCACCAGCCTCTGGGAGGTGGCAGGGGCATTTTTCAGGGCAACAGGCATTACCTTGGGATGGAAGTGGCCCTCTGGTGTGAAAAATGTCTACCTCTCTTTAGCCCCCTCAGTTAGGGTGATATGCCAGTTCCCTGAAGTCAAGTCAAAGTACTCAGGAACTTGGCAGCCCCCAACCAATCAATGAGCTCATCAACTTAGAGGATGGGGTGAAAATCAGTCTTCATGACTAAATGTATCCCCCTGCAGCTCACACAGAACTGGAATTCTGGTGTGGTGACCGGTAGGGCAGCATTTGGAACCAGCACCACTGGACCGGACCAGGGAATACTGAGTGCTCAACCACTCCAAACTCTAGCATCTTGGAGACCCTCCTTCTGCAGGCTGGCCCTCACCTTTTCTGTTGGCCGGGAGATAGATTTTTTTTGACAGGAGGACTGTCACCAGTTTCATTATTGTGGGTACACAAGTGTGTAAGCTCCCGGGTGAGGGAGAACAGAGAGGGGAACTGTCCCAACAGCTGGCGACAGACCCTTTGCTGCTCTGGAGTCAGAGTAGGGGAGAGTTTTACACCCTCTACTGACCCATCTTTTTCCTTGGATGACAATAGATCAGGGAAAGATTCCCTCTCCTCTTCTTCTCCATCACCCGTCACCAACAACATGGTGATCTCAGACCTCTCACAGTGGGACTTCAGGCGATTGAGGTGTAGGACCCATAGGAGGTTTCTGGGCAAATTAAGGTCCACCAGGTAGGTGGCTGAACCCTTCATCTCAATCACTTCCTAGGGCCCAGTTCAACGATCTTGGAGGACCCTGGGCTCAACTGGCTCCATCGCCCACACCTTCAGGCCAGGCTGAAACGCGACCAGAGCAGCCTTCAGTTCATGCCATTGCTTCATCACCTCCTAGCTAGCTTTCAAGTTCTCAAAAGCCTTCTTCCAGAATTTCTGCATTTGGTTGCAGAGTGCTAGCATGTAACTGACCAAGTCCTGAGGGTTTTTCTTAGAAGCTTGCTCCCACCCCTCCTTCACAGAACTGAGAGGTCCCCATACAGGGTGACTAAAGAGAAGTTAAAAAGGACTAAACCCTACTCCTTTCTGTGGTACTTCCCTATATGCAAAGAGTAGGCAGGGCAAGAGGACGTCCCACTTCTGCCTCATGGGCTCCGGTAGGCCCATATTCATGCCCTTGAGAGTCTCTTTGAACCTCTCAAATAGCTCCTTAGTCTGGTGGTGGTAAGGAGTGGAAAGCTTGTATGTTACCCCACACTCCTTCCACATGGCCTTCATGTACACAGACATGAATTTGGTGCCCCTGTCTGACACCGCTTCCTTGGGGAAACTCACTCAGGTAAAAATATTCATCAAGGCCCTAGCCACTGCAGGTGCAGTTATGGTACTCTGAGGTATGGCCTCCTGGTACTGCATGGCATGGTCCGCAAAAACCAGGATAAACCTGCTGCCCAAGGCGGTTTTGGGGTCCAATGGCTCAACAATGTTGATGTCCACCCTCTCAAAGGGAGTGCCAACAACAGGCATGGGAATCAGGGAAGTCTTGAGCTTCTTCCCTGTCTTCCCACTCACCTGGAAGCATCTGAGGCTCTCCTCATTTGAGGCCAATAAAATAGGGTGACAAGCCTGTCAAAGGCCTTGTCCTGCCCCAGATGTCCTGTTAAGGGTATCTTGTGTGCCAGGCCTAGAAGGAAGGCCTGTAACATTGGGGGACCACCAGCACATGTGCTGCTCCATGTACAGGTGCCTTAGGCTCACTGTAAAGGAGGCTGTTCTCAGAGTAGAACAGGTGATCTCCAGAGGTGGTGCGGCTGCCTGGGCTTCGGCCTGCCGGTTAGCCCTATAGGGTTGGGCACTCTCTCTGCGCCTTGCGGAACTCCTCCCTGGTGGACCCACCCTCAACTTGCCACCCAGCAAGCTCAAACCGGTCACCAAGAGAGGCAACGTCCTCCCTGGTCGGCTCCAGAGACACCTCCACCAGCTACCCATCCACTGGTACCGTGGGAACTTCAGAGGCAGGTTTTCCACACCTCCTGCCCTTCCCTTTCTTTGCAGCTGCCTGGGCCATTCTTCCGGGCTATCTTGGCTCTCCTATTGGGCTGCTATGGACCGAGTTACCATGCAGACCCACTCAGGTAACCCCAACATTTCCAGGTGTGATTTGAGCTCCACTCCCTTCCAGACAGTGTGCTCCAAGTCATTCCCTAGCAAACAATCCACAGGCATGGCAGGGCTCACAGTTACCCTAAGAGAACCTGAGACCCCCCTCCACTCAAAGTGAATCAGAGCCATTGGGTAGTGGCTCTCACGGTTGTCTACTACTACAAGCTGGTGAAACATATTAGTTATCACCTGCACCTGACCAGAGTCATACTGGCTCCTGTGTCTCTCTGAGCTCCCACCCTCTGCCCATTGATGGTGACCCACTGCCTATACTTGGAAATGCCCTCTTGGAGCATTTGCATCTCCCTTGATGTGCCCATACTGGTAGCACTTGTAGCACTGAGGGACAAACTTACCAGTATTTTCGTCCACATAAACTTTTTTTTGGTGGCCAGATTGGGATTGTAATCCTTTCCCCTGTGAACTATTTTGGGGCCTCAGGAGAACTCCTTTTTGTTTTTATATCCCCCCTCCTTCTCCTGGTGGGAACTCTGACCACCCTTTTAGGAGTCCCATCCAGATTTCTCCTTGGACACCCGCGTACTGACCCAGATGTCTGCCTCCTCAGCAAGCTTCCTGGGATCAGTCAGCTTGCTATACACCAGGTGATGGCACAGCTCTGTAAATGATGATGCAGCTCTGTAAAACAAATATTGAGCATGTGTTCCCTCAGAATTAGGTTGTACAGCCCATCATAATTATCAACTTTGCTGCTCCTCACCCAACCATTCAGTGCCTTACTAGAGTAAAGTCTATCAAAGACTGGTTTGGAAGGTTGTGACAGTCCCTGAACATCTGGCAGTACTTCTCAGGGGTCAGCCCACACTTGGAGACAAGGATGACTTTCATGGGGGCATACTTGGTCTGGTCATCCACCGCTAGTGTGATTATTATATCCCTCCCCACTGTAGGCATATGCTTCCACAAGCCACCCCCCAGTGGTCCTCTGGGATCTTGTACACCCCGAGGGCCACCTCATATGCAGCAAATCACTTGTCAATATCATTCTCCACCACAAAATTGGGCACCAGGCCTTTGGGTATGCGGACCTTCTTGTCACCTTCATACCCTACAGGTAAGCTGTCAACACTGCTGCTGGATTCTGAGCTTGGTCTTGCTTCATTCTCCAGTTCTTTCAGACTCTCATGCTCCAGTAGCATTTTTCTTTTCTGCCAAGACCCTCATCCCTGTTTTACTCTGTTTTAAGTTTGGCCATTTGAAGCCTGAAATCCCTTTCTGCTTTTCTGTCCTCTAGGGACAAGTTCCTAGAAGACACACTCAGTGGTGTAGTAAGGGAGGGACAGCCTCCCCCCTCCTACCTGCGGCCTTCGCGAAAATCGCCAGCACTGACCCCCCCCCCCTTCTTACCTGCGGCCGGAGCAGGAATCTCCAGCTCCTCCCCCACCCTGCGGGCGACAAATGCAGGGACCACCACGGGCAGGCCATGGTCTAGCTATGCCACTGGACACACTGCTGCCTTCCCTCACACTGGGCTCTCTCTCAGTGGGTAGAGAAACTCCTGACTCTAGGTGCTCCTGCTCAGGACACACAGCCAGGTCATCCTCTATTTCCATATCAAGTTCCCCCTCCTCAGGATCCTCTACATTAGAATCCTCATTCTCAAAGTCCTCAGGCTGGGATTGCATCCTAGTGTCTTCCTCATAGGTGCGGAGGGCTATCTGTAGGTGGTCTAACAAGCACAATAAAACTGCACAACCACATCCTGAAAGCACAATACACTGCCATACAATGATGACATCACAGCTTGTGTTTCTGCTTCACAATAAGTGCATCTCAGACAAAAAAAGAGATGTGGAAAGCACCATAAGTTAGAACCATGCCCAGGCCCTTCTGAAATTAGAGTCACAGGAGGTGACTGGTAAATTAATTTTGCACCAATGCACTCATTAAAATATCGTGGAAGAATTTCAAAAAATACTTAGCTTTTTGACAGAAAGTTGCTGGTTCTAGTAAAGTGAGTGATTAGCAAAGAAGCTGGACAATGACGTAGAAGGTGAACAAGTTAATAGGCAAATTATGAATCAATGTTATTTAAGCAGCCTAAAGAGATACTTTCATATTTATATCTAATGCAGGAAGTAGACAAGAGCGGGCCATGCAGGTAAGAGCGGTGAGGCGGTGGGGCCGGGTTGTTGGGGGATTTGACAGACGACCACGAGGGAAAATTAAATAAATAATTAATTTTTCCTCGGCCGCGTTTGTCGAAATCCCCCACCTGGCCCCACCGCTCTTACCTGCACAGGCCACGGCTGGAAGTAGATATGTCACCAAATGGCTAATCATTTGGCAGATCACTGAATGGAGGATTAGGGGAACCATGGGATGGAAACCCCAGATTATCCCTGAGAATTTATGTCAAGAATCAGTGGAGCTTAAAGCTCTTGTCCGGCAATATATAACCTTCAACAGGGAGAGGCCATCAGTATTTCAGAAACATTTATCACAACCAAAAATGTGCTCATTGTAAACTTTATCGAAGTCTCAGAAGGATTAAATGTTATGATGGCCATTGCAGGACTCGAACCTATGACCTTGAAGTCACTGGAGAAGTTGTTTTCAGGAGATTTCACTCCACTCACATTAATGCCTTTACCGATTTCCAGGTCCTTCACTGCCCCTCTTCTTGTCATAACAATCCAACAAAAAGGAGCTTGAATTAAAACAATGCGGAGTCGAGTTTGAGAGCAAGAAGAGATGTGCATTTCCCTAAAATAATGGATTTGCTTTATGGTTTGATGGATGGTACTCCATTCATCAGGGTGGCGGAGGGCATTACCTCCTCCATCCTGACCGACTACTGTCCATCACCTCCTAAACCATCTGAATGTTCTTCTCACTCTACAGATGAATTTGATATATACTTCACTTCCAAAATTTCTAAGATTAGTGCCTCTTTTTAGGTTGATCCTGTGCTAATCACCACATGTGCTGTCTGTTGCAAGACATATTGTTTCTTACCAAGAACATAGAGGGGCTTGGAGCCCGCTCATTAGTTACCGTTGGTTGGCTCTCCTGTCACTCTCATTTGCCTTCTTCTTATTCAGATCCTAGCTTGCCAATCTTGTGTTTGTTCCTCCCATAGAGCATTGCCTCTTTACCATTCCTTTGATTGTCTGGCATCTCTGCTTTTCTGAATCACTGCTTTCACTGCTTGACTTTCAAGCACTACTTTTTTATGTTGTGTTAAGAACTCCATGTGAGTGCATGTATTTTCAAACTGTCTTACTCATACACTTCTCTTTCAACGCACTCTGTGTTGCTCTTTGTCGCTGTGTGCTTCTCCCTGTCCTCTCTCTGTTGTGCTTGCCTTTGTGCTTCTCCACATAGCTTCCTCACACCCACACTCTCATTCTCTCTACCAGTTGTTGCTTCCCCCCGCCCATGCCCTCCGTGTGGCTTCCCTCCAACCCCTATATTCTTTCCGCAAAGAAAGAAAAAGCACTCCTGTTATTTTTTAGGTGCGCGCATGTGTGGTGTGCATGCCTACAAAATGACGTGGGTGATCGCGTCAAATGGTCTTTTTGTTTTTAAAACGCTAGTAATGCTTCACTGCACTGGGGATGCTGTGTAGCATGGCTAAAAACCATTCACAAAGTCAATAGGTCCCAAAAGTGGGACTTATTGGCTTTGATAATGGTTGTTGAATTGGTCACCTACTCTGAGTCTCTGTTGTTCAGGCCCTAGTGTCCTTCTCTATCTTCTTGTTTGACACTCCCAGCTTTTCATTATGACTCTGAGGTGTAAGTCCTAGTTTCAGAGGGCTAAGCCCACAACCTCTCTTTTTGATTCACTTTGGGGCATATTCACAAGGACTTATCGCCGAGTTATCGGCACTTTAGCGCATCAAAAGTGGAGATAGATTTATCCCCCCATTCACAAGCGGGTGCAAACTGCAGACATCACCAGTATTCCCGCGATATCTGCCGCAAACTTTATCTCCACGGGTGACACCACCAACTAACCCTAATGAGATGCAGAGTAGGCGTTCCCGTGCAAAAACACACGAAAACACCACTACACCACTTTCACAACGAACTGCCAGATCTGCGATGCGAACCAAAAACAGGCGATAAGCCGCGGTAGCAGCAGGGATTTAACACCTGCCTTTTGCTGGTGTTAAGAAGGACGACTACCTGCAGTATGAAAGGGAGCCCAGCCCAGAGCCACATCTGAAGACCCACAGATGCCATGGAGCCAATGATCATGCAGCTCGGAGACCCATGAGGGCCACAAAACCCACCGCCACCACCCCTAGGCCAGCCACCACCCCCAGGACCCGACCCGACCCCCCCGGACCACCACAGAGGCAGCGTAGACAAAGACAGCGGACCCACCGTAAACGCACCAGCCGCACAGACCTAACGCCAGAGGAGGTCATTGCCCACTACAGGCTCAAAAGGACACCCATCCTCCGCATCCTGACCCACATCGCCCAAAGGCTGACGGTACCAACACAGCGGACAACCAACATCCCTCCGCAGACAAAGCTGCTGGCTGTGCTGCACATGTTGGCCTCTGGTACCTTCCAACCCACAACTGCCAAAGTCGGAGGAGTCTCACAGCCAGCCCTATCCAAGTTCATCACACCTGTCCTGGATGCCATCATCAGCCTGGTACCCCAGCACCTCCACTTCACCCACACTGCGCAGGAGCAGCTGGAGACCAAGAAAGGCTTCTACGCCATAGCTGGATTCCCTCACGTGTTGGGGGCAATCGACTGCACACATGTACTCCTCGTGCCCCCTGCCGACACTGCACACAACTACCGCAACAGAAAGCACACGCATTCCATCAATGTGCAGGCAATAGTGGACCACCGGGGACTCCTCAACAATGTTGTGGCCAACTACCCAGGCAGTGTGCATGATTCATACATCTTCCGACAGTCCATCATCAACAAGCGCTTCCAGGATGGCACCTATGGAAATGCATTGCTCGTTGGTAAGTACCAAATGAACACACCACACACCTCCACTCCACAGTCATGCAACTCACGACACTGGCAATGGGCACGCAGCAAAACTACATGCAACATGCCACACAACATGCCAACCGACTAGACACGACAACACGACTCCATTGGGAACCTGGGCTTGCCATGTACACAACCCAGCCACGGCATGGCACCACAGCCACACAATAGCAGAATGTGAGGAGAGGCTTGGAGCAGGCATGTGCGAGAGAGGCAAGTGACTAATGAATGAGAAGCTACCCAATGCCAAGTGTGGCGTGGATGTGCCGGGCAGACTTCAGTGTGCAAACCACGGAAATGGCCATGTGGACATTAACTGCTGGTGCATGGAGTGTAGTGGCCAGTGGACGCTACATGTCACCACAGGCTGTGGGGCAGAACGCGGAAATGTCGCTCGTTACGTCCCCCCCTGTAGGCGCGGGTGGAGTGGGTTGGCCCTGCGTATGAGAGGCCTGCGTAGGGGTGTGAATAAAACCCCGTCGCACTGGGCGTGGTTCTCTTCCGTTATGGCCAACGTGCCTGCCAGGGCGGCGCCTCTCAGCTCGCCATGAGGCCGACGCCGTGAGCGGCGGGGCCTGCGACCCTGTGCTCCTGCTGCACCCCAGGCCGCTGGTCCCCAGACCCGTCTTGCCTGCCCCAGCGCACCAAGGAGGTTCCGCTCACCTGCCGACACCGGCGTGTGTCAAAGAGGGCCCAACACATGCCGGTGCAAGCTCCAAGCCCCAGTCCCGCGACCTTTGCAGCCTCCGCAGACCATCGCTGGCCTCCACGACGCTGGCCCACAGTACTCCTTTCTCGTTGACATACCCCACCGGCGTACTCCTCGGCCCAGTTGTTGGCACATGTTGTACTGAGTCGTGAGTTTTGAATGGCAGTGACCAAAAGTCTGTGGCAGCGTCCACATCACTAAACTGCCTCCGATCAGTGAAGCCAAAGTCTGCATCGCAAGCACACGACGCGTAGTGCCACTAACCCTGTTCAACGCAAGCCGGCGACACGTGGTGCCACTAACCCTGTTCAACCCAAGCCGGCGACACGTGGTGCCACTAACCCTGTTCAGCGCAAGCCGGTGACACGTGGTGCCACTGAACCTGAACTACACAGGCCGGTGGGACCATCCAACGTAAGCTGTCGACACTTGGATGAGGGCCCCTGCTGACCGCTGCCTTAGGCCTACACTGCGGTCCACTAGGTCCCACATGTGGAACTGTGTCTTGAGTAATTTATGGAGGAGTTCACACCATTGAACACACCTCATCGCAGGCGGCATCCCCTATCAGCACTGGTGCCACTAACTCTGTGCGCAATGAGTCATGGGCACTGTCTGGTTGAACTTTGGTGGCGTCTGAGTCCATGGCCTGGGGGTTGTCTGCATCATCATCTGGCTGGGACGGACTTGGTGTTCGACATGGGTCTGTTCCATTCATCTCCACCATAGTGACTGTTTCAGCGTGGTTCTGCCCTCTGCATCATGCCCTGGGGGTACACCTTCCACTGTCCACCGAGACACTCCGCGACAACCCCCTTTGACATCTACGAGAACCTGCTCTGCTCTCGTGACCCTGCCCCAGTGCACCGCAAGTCAGCGTCCCGTGGCGGTAGGCCCGTGCCGGATGCTGTGCATCCGGGGCCACTAACTCTGTGCAGCTCAAGTCATGGAGCCTTTATGGTTGAATGGTTGTGTCTTTTACGATGTACACTGTTGTAGTTTTTTGACTGCACCAAGCACTCCATGACAGCTGGTGTACACACACCCCACACACATCCAACACAGGTGTCACTCGACATGTGAGCCTGCTAATAAAAGTGGCCGGGCGCACGTGCCCGTAGCCATTCACACCATCTAAGCAAGTGTGTCTGTGTGGTCATTATGTCAGCATGATGGGCCCGAGCCCTGCAACATCGCAGTGTGCTGTGTTCAGCGGACGATACCATGTCACCTCAGCAGTGGCTAAGACCTTGGACATGTAGCTTCGTCCGCCCCCCCTGCATGCACAAGCGGCGGGTGCTGGGCCGGTGTACGTCAGGTCAGCGCTGTGGTGTGCTGATTTGGCAGGGGGCTCAGGGCGTGGCTCTGGTCTGGCCTTGAGCAGGAAGTGCGGTAAGCGTGTCTCTGTGTTGGAGTGTTGTCGCCACCAGGGCCACAGTCGTCGATGTTGCAATGTAGCATGCACCCGGATGGTGGGGCTGCATGTACGGGGAAATGTAGGAGCTCAAGACCGCTCGGGGTCTTGGCTCATACATGCCAAGTGTTGTGTGTATCAGTCCTGCGGCTGCATGAGTCAGATGCCTAGCCTCAATCGCAGCGCGATCACAGCCAGCCATGGAATGTACACCTGTGTCCGCCCTGTCCAGACCATTGGCCTACACTCACATGGCCGCACACCCTCAATGGCCAGCATCACGGTGTTGTTGGCATGCTGCTGGACATGCGCAGACAGGCATGACAATGGTGTGCCGTAGGAGTGCACGTGATGCAACCGCGTAGTGCACACAAGTGTAAAGGCTCGGGGGAGCGAGGAGCAGCTGTGAGGCAACGTAACACACAGTGAGGCCGCTCATGTGCCACATGCTTGGCATATCATCCATGATTCCCTGGGTCGCAGACATCCCACCCCACCCACGACAGGCCTCTGCACATCTCCTGTATGCAAGCAGATGGTAAACTGACTGTAGGGATGAAAGGTCCTTTGTCTGGACTATCAGGCGGAAGCACATCTGCAGCTCCGAGCTGGGACTTGCATGTGCCCAGCACCCCCTGACAGATACGATAGCATTTGCTGACGACTCCCACACTACGCACTGCCCGATGTGAGACCAACGTGTACACAGAAGTCCTTGGTCGTAGTTATCGTGCGTGAAATGGCCTTCACACGTACTCCCACCCCATCCCAGGCCTGCACCCGTTGCACACAGACACTGCTCATTGATCCGAGCTGTGGCATTTCATCCACAGGACTGGCGCAGGTCAGCACAGTGCCGCTTCAAGCACAGCCACTGACGCAATGGCAGACCATCCCGGACACATGCACAACCCCAGTCACATGGACCGGTACCGTGCACGTCTGTTGCATGTACTGGGGCACTGCCATTGGCAGTGCTGCGGATCAGTTACCGGCTAAGCGTCCACCTTGCCAACGTCACCTGCGTTCAGCCTGTGTTGTATTGTCGCTCGTGCATATTCGAGTGGACCATGGATGTCTGCCTCTCCAACGTAACTGTAGCTGAACTGGATTTCGACGTGTGTGTGCGCCCCCTGTTGGCCCACGACCAGGAGTGTCACCGTGATGCCCGTTTATGGCATGCCTGGATGATTGGCATGCATGCTGGCACCTGGACCTGGGAGATTGCACGACTCATCGTGTGCAGTGACCACATTGAGCTGCTCCCCTATTGGGCTTTAGTGCCAATTGGGGCCAGGGGTTGGAGTCAGCACATCTGTCCGGGACAGCTGATGGGTTACGTCGCCGACATGTTAGATGTAGTCGACAACGAGCTCATATTGGAAATGTTGGCCTACGCTGCTGCACTCGCGTTCATGGACGAGTGACAACGTACCTGCAGCCACAACTGAATGTGACCCATTGCACGTGTCCCGACGCCTGGTTGCATTTTGGGGATCTGGTCACATGTCCCAAGACGACAGTGGACATGGCTGCATTGGCCTGGACTCCGGATACATGCGCGGACAACCAACGCGGGTTGGCACTCACTTGTGTGGGTGATGGACTCCCCCGGGATGGACATGGGCGCTTTCCAACGTTCCTCATTCAGACATGCTGCTGCATTGGTCTGCATGTTGTGGCACTTCTCTTGGCCGTACTGACATGCAATTGTTGATGAAGTTTCTGCACCTTCACTTGTCTCCAACTGTGATGGGTGTTGATTTGTATGCCAATGTGTGTGTCACAGCCTATCTGGGTCCCTGCCATACATGCATTGCTACCCCATCAGGGCTGTGGGTTTGTACTTGAGCATTATCATGTCCCTGTTTCGTGCTTTGCCAGATGCGTATGGCCATTTACCAGCCACAAGTGGGTGCACTTGTGTCCTGTGTTCGGTTGTGCAAATGTTGCTGTTTGTACCACATTGTGTTCGATGTTGGGGTGCTCTGCTTCCTTTGTGTGTGTGCTGCATTGTGTGTAAGTTGGCCCTTCAGCTCTGATTTGGCTCACCCTTCTCCCTTTCAGGCAGTGTGGTTTTCACTTCTGTGCTTGTTCAGTGGTGTGATATTGCCGACTTGTGTGACTTGTGCTCTTGGTTGGTGTTGTTACTCTTGGGCATGGTTTGTCTGCAGTTGTGCTGTGCTTAATTGTGCATGTGTGCCATTGTGCCCATCTCCCCCGTCCCCCAGTCCCTGGTCGTTCCTCTCCCTGTTGCTGTTGTGTCTGTTGATTTTGAGCAGTTTCCGGTCCCCGACTCCTGCCACCATCTCCAGGCTGATGTGGTGGACACCATTTCCTCCATGTCATCCAGCTCCTGGTGTGGCGCTGGACTCCCACCTCCGGTGTGCATTGCTGCCTTCTGGTTGTTGGCGTGTTTCTGCTTGTTTTTGCGTTTTGCATCATTCCAGCTGTTCTGGTTGTCTTCCATTGTCCTCCTCCGCACTCCGGCTGCATTCACTTTGTCCACGATGGACTGCCATGTTCAATGTTTTGTTGCCAATGGTGCTTGTGGGGTTGTGTACTAGCTCCGGCTGCCTCCATTGTGCTTCGCTGTTGTTTTCTGTTTGGTTTGTCTTTCTTTTTCCTGCTTTTGTTGTGCTTATTCCCGCCTGCCGTGTGTGCATCGCGGGCCTGGCGCTGCTTATTGCTGCTTTCCTCATCGCGAATGGGCTGGTCGCACTTTTTTTGCGTTGGGGTTTGTGTTTTTATCTCCGTTGCGGTGGTTGTATCGCGGACATTGGCCGCGTTTTCGGGAGACTATCGCATGGTACCACCGTGTTGTGAATTCCAGGTTAACACGGGGTTATTTTCCCGCGATAGACTGCGATGTGTAAAGTTGCGTTAACCTTTTTTGGCGATGTTTAGCGCACGTTCTTGTGAATATGCCCCTTTGTCTCTTGTAAAACTGTTTTTACCTTTTCTTCTCGTATATTTCGCAAAGTTTCTGAATCGATCCTTATGTCTTGGAATCTTTCCTCCGGTCTTTAAGTTAGCCACTTTCATTTCTCACCTCATATTCACGGACTCTACCCTAATTCCGGCTAATGTTTCCAATTTTCAACATATCTCCATACTCCACTTTCGCTCCAAAATACCCGATTGGTTTCTTTTTACTCCGTATCTTCTTTCCTTCATCGAAATAATTTATTTTCTCCCATTACATGAGGGGTCTATGCTGAAATAGCTGTGCTCTATGTTTCTAATTATCTCCCTGATGCTCAACAGAAAAAGCTGTTTTCTCTGTTAATTTTTTCAGACCTTTCTGAGGCGTTCGATATGGTGGCTCATTATAATCTTCTTTTTCCCCTTTCTACATTGGGTATGTCTGGTTCTGTGCATAATTGTGTTTTTTCCAAATCTTACT
Source organism: Calotriton arnoldi (assembly GCA_963921515.1). NCBI lineage: Eukaryota > Metazoa > Chordata > Amphibia > Caudata > Salamandridae > Calotriton > Calotriton arnoldi. The sequence continues at coordinate 402,551 of CAWUFW010006077.1, forward strand.
GGTCTCTCAATTATTGTTTATTGTAAGGCTACTTTTTCTATCTTCCCGTTCAGTTCAGGGTTCTTTAAGGTTCTGTTCTGGGTCATTTACTGTTTTCCTTATGCATGATTCCCTTTTTTCTATTATTTCACTATTTAACTTTGTTTCCGATTCGCACACTGATGATTCTCAAATATGTTTCCCCTTGTCTTCTTTTTCTATTTCCTTACATTGTGGATGAGTTCACATTTTCTTAAACTTAACCGAAAAAGAAAAGATTGTTTTCTTCTCCATCAACATGTTCTCTCTTTCAGCCCCTTTACTGCAACTCAACTCGTTTTATCTTCTTCTGCTTGTAATATTGGTTTTCTATTCAATTCCTCTCTTGATTTTGCTCCTGAGATCATCACAGTGGCCAAATCTTGTCACTTTCATCAACAATATTCGCAAAATCAAATCTATTTTGTCGTTCTCTGCTTTGTAACCCCTTTTACCAACTCTAGTTTTGTCAGGTCTTAATTATTGTTTATCATTTTATGTTCAACTTTCTAAATAGTTAATTGACACAATTCAAGCTGCCCAAAATGCCTGTACTTGTCTTCTCTATTCTCTACACCCACAAGCTCATTTTTTCCTTACTGTGCTCAGCTTGGCAGGCTACCTTTGTCTGGGCAATGTAAATGTTGTTTTCTGTGTAAAATATGAATTCCTTGCCTCTACCTTATTTTTGTTCACGTGTCTCATCATATACTCCCTTCTTGTTCTCGCGCTGTTTTTCACAGTTTCTTCTTGCTGTTCCCTGGCATCCTTAAGCGTCATCTTGTTCTCTTTCTGTTTCTTTGCTACCACCCAAGTTATGGAATATACTTCCAGTCTATGTACCATCAGCCTTGTATCTGCCTTACTTTAAAAAGCTTTTAAGGAAACACGTATTGTCATTGTGGAAATAGGATTTTTTCACTCTTGTGTATTTCTTGTCATGAACTTTAAATAAGTAATATATAAGTAAATAAATAAACATTGTGAATGATAATCTACTTGGAGGAGGCAATGTGGGAAAATAAGAAAATACACATATAAATCAACCTCAGCTAGTAGAGCAATTCTACAGGTGAGAAAGACACCACATACTCATACATTAGAGATTCCGCTCAGGTTAAATAAAATGTACACTTTCTAGCAATATATGTATTGACAGGTTACACATTTTTATAGGATTTCTGCTCGGGCAGAAATACTGATGATAATGTTTTTAAAAACCTCAGCAATATAGATGACGAAAGGCCTCTATGTGACTCATGAACTAACCAAGGAAAATATGCACCAAGAAAAAATGTCCTCTTGCACCATGAAAAAGGCATCAGCAAAGGAAACCCTCAACTCTGCATGAATGAATTATACAACGGAAACACCATCATTTTGTCCCTGAGTCAGCTTAACATTTACTCAAAAAACAAAGTTTGTTCTCAAAAGCGAGTGTTTCATTGTGGATGATTGAACTCAGTTCCCACAAAGAAAACCTTGTATTTTTGTTTAAAAAATACTTTTTTGCCATCCAAGAACCAACTTTTCTTTAATAGTAAATACAAAAGTTTTGTCCCCGAAATACCTGCCTGTTAGGTTCTTCAAGTATTCACATTTACTACAGCGGCATAAGGACAACACTGACTCACATGTTTGTATATCACAATCACAACCAGGGATGTCCATTGTATGCTTGTGCTAACTTCAATTTAAGGGCTGCTGAACCTAGGCCAAAATACCCATCAGGAACCAAGGGTGCCTATCATATGCCAGGAAGGGCCACCACTGAGTCTTTCATATTAGAGCCAGGGATGAAGTCTATATGCCAATGATGTCCACCATATGGTATGACCATCAATATACCAAGGATGCACACCATGAGCTTAGGGTGGCGATAATAAGCCAAAGCCAGCTACCATAATACTCAAAGCCCACAATATTCTAAGGCATGCGACCACAATGCCCTGAATTAACTCAATGTAACACGGCGGGATGAATGTCCAATGCAAAATGTTGCCCTTTACTCAAGATGTTTTTGGAAGGGAGAAGGCTTCCCTGACAATTTCTTTAGAAAAATGTGATGGTACACCATGGGATATGAGTGCAGTTTTACATGCAGGGATCTGCATGTAAACCTGCCCTGTGAGGGTAAAGTTATCCTTCATGTTTCATCTGCATGCACTTCCCCTAGCAAAGTGCCGCCACGTCACGGCTAGGTTACATTTCCAGTCCTTGCGCATAACCGCAAAACATACCATTCATGGTTCACAACACAAGAGCTCTTCAAACCATATGCAATAAAGTGAGTGGCTACATATTCCACCAACCAGAAAAGCACTCTGGGGGTCTCACCAAGAGGTAAGAAAGTGCTTCAAAAATTCTACAATAATCAGTTTGTTTACCCCCAAAGTATTATCATTTTCAACTCAGAATGTATGTTGTATTCATTGAAAAATTGGCCTTTTTAAATAGGCTTACCAAGCTTGACTCCCCTTACTTTCAAAATGTTTTAATTTACCTAGTTAACAATGTGGAACTAATAAACAAAGGTATACCTAGTTAACTAATATGTCGAATATGAGGTATAACAAAAAGGGCTTTTGATAAGAAACGTAATCACTGATATTAGATTGATAAGTTCCAAATGTACAGGTCCACAGAAGTGCATAACCTCTTAATTTTTACAATCATTAGTTTGTGTTTTATTGCATCGCAGGTATGACTGAATGCTTCCAGATGCATGCATTTATTTTAAATGTAGGCTCATGTTTTGCCTCAGACGTCACTGCTTTCCAATGATAAATAGACATGAATGTCTGATTTATGTATGAAAACATTTTTTATTGTTGCTTAACATCTCTATGGCGCATAAACTGCCATTTGGATGTAAATTTGGGGCAGTGGTGTCATTTCATCAACAGCGAGGTGTAGTCTGTTGGATGGCTCTGTGAGAATTGTTTGTTTGTCAATTAAATGGGATAGGACAGAAGACAGTTACCAAAAGTTGTGTAGGGATCTGCTTTCTTGGTATGCAGGCCCTCTGCTTGGCATACATAATTGTGTAATACTTAAGTAATGGAAGCAAGTGCTGTTGAGTACCTTAAAACATACATTGCACATCATAAATGTATATGCCCATTCGTGGACATTTGGCACCACAAGGCCCAGACTTCACCGCCAGGAGGCGAGGCCACGTTCTTAGCACCAGCGTCGCTTACAATCAGCACTCTGCCCACACTGGGGGGCATGCTTGGGCGAAGACCGGGCCCGACTTCACCCCAAGGAGTCCGGGCCTGGCCACCCCTCTTTGAGCGGTCTGTCAACTACGTTCCATTTTGCTAAGGTACGGTTTCTTTTCATTTATCCCTCTGTGAGCTTTACTCATCTAATATGAGGAAGCAGAAATTTGGAATTCGTAAACCGAATCCTGGCACTGAAGGTGGAAGTACGTACTTGGAGTTTTTTTTGTATTAGCCGGGGGTGTTATTGATAAGGAGATCCAGTTAGCAGAGCGGCGGCTCTCCCTCACTGCCCCTTCCTCGTCCCCCGCGCCTTCTGCTTCTACAGCTGCAATCAGTCCTGATGGCATCTTACCGAATCAGATGGTGGATACTGAAGTGGGTGTGCCTCGTATCTATAATTGCAGTGTGATAACTACCTCTACCTCCCTGTAGCATATGTGAAGGAATCACACAGGAGAATTGTAGTAGAAGAATATCCTTTATTGCCAACCCGCAGGACTAACAGTTCACTCTAACACAGAGAGCGCAGCATCTGAACTCAAGATTCCACACTCAGTAATTAAAGGTAGAACATAGAACATGGAATACACAAGGAGAGAATCTAAACTCTCTAAACAATAAAGCACGTACCTTCCAATGACATCCCTGGCACCCATATACTACACATCCCTCCTCCTAATAAAATAACAAAAAATAAACAACAACAATAAAAAAAACTTTATTCACATATAAAATCATCAAAACGGGAAGGTTTCTTAATAACCCTTCCGCTAGAAGTTTTTGGTTCTGGTCCATTAAATGCAGAACAACCTTCAACAGGCAAAGAAGTTTGAATGGAAACAGGTTGAGACAAATCTTGAGAAACAACCTGAAAACCTGAGGGAACTCTTTCATCAGAAATGTCTTGTGCAGTAGATAAAGCTCCTGGAATAGAATCACTAGAGCATGGTTGGAAACTGTCGTGATCAGATGTTTGAAGATTGCACGAGTCAGAACACTGATCACATTCCAACATCCACCAATAATTCTTTGTAGTGGTAGGCATAGTCACATCCTGTGAAACATTTTCTTGTGAAACATTTTTACTAATAGCCAAACGGTTCATATGCCAAACTTCATCATTGTCAAGAACTGCAGTATTATTATTAACTTTGACAACTTGATGAGGTTCACTAAACCTGCTATCCCCTTTGGGAGTTTTCTTAGCAAGTTTAACACTGAACCCAATCACCCACAGAAAGATCACAAGGTTTACTACCGTGTTTTGCATCAAAATAAGCCTTATTCTTAGATTGAGAAATTTTAATATGATGCTTAACACTATCCCAATCAGAATGAACACACCTGCTCCTATTCATCCAACTAGGATTTTACTTAGAAAACGGAATTCTACCCCTCATGACGGAGAATGGGCTGCAACCTAAAGAAGAATGACTAGTAACTCTGTAAGACCAAGTCATTTTCACCAACTCATCATCCCAAGACAAACCCGATTTACTAGAAAGTTGAATAATCCCTTTAATAGTTCTGTTAATTCTTTCTACAACGCTGTTCCCAGTGGGACTATAAAGTGCAGAACATTTTTGCTTAATCCCAGAAGAGCGTAGATAACAGACCATATCATTAGATTTAAATTGGACACCATTATCAGTGAGAATATACGCAGGAAAACCTTCCCTAATAAACACGGAGTCCAAAAATTTTATAACAGTGATGGAATTGACACTTTCCACTATACATAACTCAAACCACTTGGAGAACACGTCCACAAGAACAATAATGTATTTAGTAGAACTGTCCTGCCACACAATAGGACCCATGAAATCCAAAGCAACCTCCTGCCAAGGAGAATTTGGACAATGCAAAGGAAAAGAAGGGGGATTAAGAGTTTTATGAGACTTATCTGCAATTTCACAATTTACGCATTCCCTTACAAATCGTTCCACAGCCATATCCGCACCTGGCCACCAATATAAAGCTTTAAGTCTCTGCTTAGTACGCGTGATGCCAGAATGACCATCATGACATAAACTGATGATTTTCTTTCTTAAGGACAAAGGAGGTACCACCTTATCACCTCTAACCAAAAATTGATCATCAATACTTAATTCATTCCTCACCTCCCAGAATCCTCTTATTTCATCCGCAATATTCCTTCTTTCAACATCATGCCAACCGTTAATAACTTTGGATTTAACATTGAGGAGATTAACATCCTCACTTTCAGCTTTTAACCACTCCGCACGATCAATGCTACCTTGCAACACATCAACATAAGAAACATTAGCAACAGAAAATTCGTTCCATGAGTTGCAATCAATCTCAGTTAAAGGCAACGCCAATCTGCTCAAAAAATCAGCAGTTCTATTCTTAACGCCAAGAACATACTTTATAGTATACAAAAAATCTTGAAGTCGTAATGAAAATCTAGCAATTCTGGAAGTGGCTTTGGATAAACCTTCAGTTGTGAGAAGTTTAGTTAAAGGTTTATGATCAGACCTTAAAACAAAATGCCTGCCCCATAAAAATTTTCTAAAATGCTCCAAAGCCCAAACGCAGGCTAACGTTTCTCTCTCAATTACCGAATATTTTTCATCTGAGGTAGATAACGACCTAGAAGCGAAAACAATGACAACTTCCTTATTATCTCCATCAAACTGAGTGAGAACAGCACCTAACCCCTTAGAACTCGCATCAGTGGTAACACACGTGTCAGCTGACGGGTCAAAACCTTGTAAACAAGGAGCTTTACTGATGGCTTGTTTAATAGAAAGAAAAGCTTGTTGGCATTCAGAAGACCAATCAAAACTGACCTTATTCTTTAAAAGAAACCTCATGGGATGAGTCTTTTCTGAGAAGTTCTCAACAAACTTAGCATAAAATTCCGCTAAGCCCAAAAATGACCTCAGATCATCCTTGGACTTAGGCGCTGGTGCATCAACAATAGCATCAATGAGTTTGGCTTTGGGTTTGATACCCTTTCAGCTTACTTCATGCCCTAAATACGTTACACTGCGTTCAGCAAACTTGCATTTTGAGATTTCACCTGTTAAGCCTTTGGACATTAAAACCTTCAAAACCTTTCTTAATCGCTCATCATGGTCAGACCTATTTTGGCCCATAATGAGGATGTCGTCTTGAAAAAACGTAATGCCCGGCATATCACCAAATAACTGAGTCATCAACCTCTGAAAAACAGCAGCTGCAGGAAGCTAAACCAAAGGGCATTCTGCGAAATTGGTAGCAACCAAAGGGGTACAGAAAGAGGTGAGGTTTCTGCAAGAAGGATGTAGAACAATTTGGTGATATGCCGAGGAAAGGTCGATAGTGGAAAACCACTTTGAACCTCTGGTCATAGAAAGCATTTCATCAATCCTCGGGAGAGGAAATTGGTCTACAATGATACTTTCATTTAAGCTTCTGAGGTCAACGCACAAACGAATCTTTCCATTGGATCGTCTAGCGACCACTAACGGAGAAATCCACTCAGACGCCTCTATGGGCTCAATAATGCCAGCATCTTGTAGCTTTAGCAACTCGAGTTTAACTTCCTCTCTTGCAATTAATAGAATATTACGCACTTTATAAATTTTGGGAATAGCAGAAGGCTTGACCCTAATGAGATGAGTGAACCCTTTAAGTTTACCAATTTTCCCATTAAACACTTCTTTAAATTCACTCAAAACCCATTTTTTGTGTCTTCACTCTGCTAAGCCACCAAAACTTGTTCAGGGCTATTAGGATCCAGAATAATATTCAAAGCCTTTTGGTCCTTCCAACCTAAAACTGAGGGACCATCAAAAGCAACATAGAGTTTACAATATGCTTGTCTTCCTTTAAATTGAAATTTAAGTAAACGATAACCTAGTACATTTATTTTTTCACCTGTAAAACTTTCAGGATTGATATCTGAGGATTCTAAGTGTGAACCTAAAACACATACAAACTTCTCATCCCAAATGGAACGAGCAATAATTGTGAAAGGAGATCCGGAATCAGCAGCCACCTGTAAAGGAATACCTCCAAAATTGATTATGCACAAAGGTTTACTATTGTCAGAGTCAGTGATATTAAGAACGACTTTTTTAAATTGGGAGTAGAAATAGAGGTAGGATGAATACCTTCAGAATCCACTGAATCACTTTCCGAAGAATCTGAATTTTCTGTGAGACAAGCGACAAAGTTGGATTTTTACTCACTTTCCTTCTACAAACTTTAGCCAAATGGCCTACGACACCACAATTGAGGCATTTAGTAGATCTAGCAAAACACTTATCAAAACTGGCATTATGCTTGGTGCTGCCACACCTGTAACATGCAAAATTATAAACATTTCCTTGAGATTTGGAAGTACTTTTATCAGACCACTTGTGGTTAACTTATGGAACAGATAAGTAAGGTTTTCCTTTAGGTTTAGATGACACAAGACTGACTGAAAGTTTCTCTGAAAGTTTCTCTGAACTAGTTGAAATGGCCTTAGCGCTCCTTTCAGATAGTTCCGCTTTTTTATAAGAATAATTATATCCTTAAGGCAAGAGTCTCCTTCAATCCATAATTTGTCTTGTATACTTTTATTTTTTTGACAAACGACCAATTGGTCTCTTATCATGTCATCGTGAAGTGTTCCGAATTTACAAGGAATCGCCAGAGTTTTTAAGCAAGAAGTATAATCCTCGATGGACTCATTTGGTTGTTGCTTCCTTTTGTAGAATGTACGTCTGGAAATGGCTACGCATACGATGGGGAGAAAGGATTATCCAAATCCAGAATAGCACACTTAAAAACATCAACATCGCCAGCTCTTTCCACTTTCTGCATTTGGTTGTAAACTCTCAGACCCTCCGGTCCAAGACAATGCATAAGAATTCTTGTCTTCTAAAGTGGCAATATAATTGAGTAAATACGCTTTCCAATCTTCCCACTTAACAATAGGCTCACCTGGGTTAGTAAGAAACTCTTTAGGAGTGTTCAAATTGATACCGACAACTAAACTGTTAACCACGTTAGGAGAGGAAGATGTCCCTTCAGAACTTCTCTCCATGTTCACTAAAAATATGCACAGTAATATGAAAGGAGAAGAAAAACAAATATATATGTATATATATATAGAAGTAACCAACCAGCATCCAATCGATAGTTCTAACTGATTCGCTGGGGTGAAATAGTGGCGTAAGCTGAAGTCACCTCATCCGGCATGAAGAAAAGAAACTCCGTAGATCGTGCTCGAAATTGACACGAAGAGCCAGGAGCGTTGCTAGGTAATGCGAAGAAACAATATGGCGGCACGTAGAGGTCACGCAGCGTGACCCAGAGGAATCCCAGAGTACCTTGGTTGTGCGCCGAATCGTGTACAATCACCAGCAAGAGAACGTAGGACTGCCGGAATAGCGGTAGAATGCCGGAGTAGCAGTAGAATGCTGACACTGTGGGTGAGTGCGAGCCAGTTCAAATAGTGCGGGCAACGGTAACGGTATAATGAGCGTTGGAAAAAATAAAAATCCAAGCCAAATTTACCCGACTGGTATGAAAGCGAGCACTCACTTAGTGAAATCGTTGAAGTAGCAAATCATTGAAGAGTTCCCATGCGTTTCTCTGAGTTGGTTTCACTGGTGCGTCGTCGATGAGGGTTCAAAGATGAGCGTCAGGATAACCAAAAGAAATGGATGTGGGTCCAGGGTTGGCATCCCATCCTCGTCGCCAATTTTCTGTAGCATATGTGAAGGAATCACACAGGAGAATTGTAGTAGAAGAATATCCTTTATTGCCAACCCGCAGGACTAACGGTTCACTCTAACACAGAGAGCGCAGCATCTGAACTCAAGATTCCACACTCAGTAATTAAAGGTAGAACATAGAACATGGAATACACAAGGAGAGAATCTAAACTCTCTAAACAATAAAGCACGTACCTTCCAATGACATCCCTGGCACCCATATACTACACACCCCTAACCACTCACCTCTAACTAATTCGGACACCGTCTGCAAAAAAGGACAATCATTTGCAATGCAATCTGTGTCTCATTTGTGAAAGTTAGAGCTACTGGCGTTGTAAATGAAAATGTTTTTTACTTTTTTTGTTTATTCGCAGCGGACTGATTATATAAGCGAACCGCCCCCCCCCCACCATTCCCCACTCCCCACAAGAAAGTTAATAGGCTAGGGTATTTTAATTCCTTTATTTACTGCACAGTGGTTAGTCTTAAGAACAGTGCGTGAGTACACAACACACGTCCTGTCTTATTGGTAGAAACAGGGATGACCAGGTGGGCTGCTGGATGGACAATGCGTGGGTGGGTAAGTTGGGTAGAGACAGGTAGGACAGATGAGCGCATACAGAGTTGGGAGTAGTTTGTACATGTAAAGACAAACATGCGCACAGTTGACGTTCAGTAACCACCAATATGTCACACCCATGTGCCTCTACATGCCTGAATACACGTTTTACCTAAATGCCTTTGGCCCACATGTACACATATGCATGTGACTGTGTGGGTATCCGCAGTGCAAATGTACACACACACGGTTCGCCATACCCTCTCATATGGATGTGTATGTATTGGTTGTATGTATTTGCCTACTAACATTTTAAACATACGTTGCTGAAATATATGAATATTTTCCCCCACTTTGTATTTTACAAGAACAAACGTTTCTGTGGAAGGTCATAGCGGTCCTTTGAATACAAAAATGAGAGACCCCTCAACCCCCTCACACCCTCTCCCCTAGACCACATGATTCAGTAAATAATGAATGCAGAGGTTGTAGAATAGATATGTATTTGTCAGGAAAATCGCAGACACGGTCTCCCTGTGTCTGACATGAAATTCAACTGTCCTTTAAAAAACAAGCATATGACAGTGGGATGCACGTATTCTCCTGGGAAACATGACATTTTTAGTAAAAAGGCAAGAAACGATAGAGGTCCATGTACGATGATAACAACACTGGAAGCAGTAGCGGTCCCGAGTATGACAGGACGTGCAGCACAGGAGCCCACGACAGAGCGGCATGAAGAGGGCAGCTGGGGATGACATCCATATGGCATAGGTACAGACCACGTGGCTCTCGGGCAACGGGTCACACCGAAAACCGAGTTTTGCTTTACTCAAATTGAACTTGCCTTAGTTAGGAGTAGATTACCTGAAACCTTTTTGACCCGAGGCACTGGTGTTTCGTGTGTGGCCATAGGCCTGGTCACTGGCTCACTCAGGCGTAGAAGCTTGTGGAATCCATGGTTGCATATTGCCTAGCAGAGGCGGGGGTAGTGAAGCGAGGAGAGGCAACCTGAGCAGCCATCGCGAGTGTGCTGAACTACGAGGATCCGCTGAGAAGCGGCTAGCCACAAAAAAAGTAAATAAATAGAAAGGAAATGCAGGCAGCTGCCATGTAATACACCAAATATATAGGCGGGCAGCTGCCATGTTTATTAAACCTAAAGCCGGGAATGATGTAAAGGCGGCCGCCCACCTTTCTTTTCTATTTATTTACTTTTGTAGCATTCGCAGCACCCTGCGCTTTAGCTTCACATGTTGAAAGCTAAAGCGCGGCGTGCCGCGAATGCTACAAAAGTAAATAAATAAATAGAAAAGAAAGGTGGGCGGCTGCCATGTTTAAAGCTTAAAGGAACCTTCAGATCAAACAAAAAACGTACAAGCTGCAACCAAAGAGTGCGCAAAGACAAAGGAAAAAGCTTTTAGAGAAAGGATACCCGTAATTGGCCAATACTCCAGGGGAGGAGTAAGACACGAGAAGGTGGAACATATAACCGCAAGAAACCACAGAGAAGAAAGCTTTTCGGAACGACACACTTTAACCAATCGGCAGCGAGGGAGTGTGCAAAGCCCATAGAAGTGAATACAGCATGTCTCGAAGACAACGCATGTGCGCTGCCTAGGCTCAACCTAAAAAAAGGGGACTGAAGATTTGGAAGCCCTCAAGACAGACATTGTCCTACAAATTAAAGAGCAACTTAAGGTTACTTTGGACAATTGTCTTCATCCTCTAATCTCATTTGTAAAGAAAATTTATCTTATGTGCAGTTTAACCAATGTACGCATGGTCAGGGTGAAGCAAAGTTGGTTACACCAGCTGTGAGCCAAGGCAAAAATTATTTTTCTAATCCACCTATCCCCAACCCTGAGGAATGTGGGGCAGCTGGGGATGGGGAGAATCAATCTTTGGGATCTGATGCCTTGACTAATATAGCCAGTCATGATCAACCTTAGTTCCAGCATTATATACAGCGCCCGCCCGCAGACCGTTAAAGAGCTAGGTACTTCTCTGGCGCTAATCCCACCTGATACTACAGGGGATTCCATGAGCAGAAATTGAATTTTATCTGTCTGGCATCTACCCCTGGCAGCCTGCCTTATGTACTGGCCCTGGCAAATGTGCCAAGTGTTTCTGTTAACAAACTTGAAACTATGGAAAAGCTTATGAACAAAGTAGCACATCGACTGCACAAGAATACTAATAACTGGGTGAAGATGTTTTATGAAATCCTGTTTGCTCGCCGGGTGGGTTGGGTGGGCCCCACGGCAAAGGAATTTGAGGGTGATTGTGTTATTGTGAACTTTAAAAAGACAGTTAGTGGAGGGAATGTTGCAAATGTTCCATTCTAGGATGGTTGCCCAGGGTCTGTCAAAGTTTTTCCTTTGTTTTTTTTTCATAGGCGCCACAGTGATGTTAGACCTATACCCGAGCCCAGGTCTTAATCAGTAAGTCTCCTTACCCCGTCTGAGCTGGCTGTGCTGCTTGTAACTCAAAATTGATATTCAGCACTTTCGAGCTTAGAGGAGTGTGATTGACTGGGGTGTCAGAATGAGGGAAACCCTGATTGTAACATGCTACATTTACCAACTGAAGCTAGTGAGGGCTTTGACGGGGACCCCACCATGTCTACGTTGCAACCTGGGGCTTTGTATGCTAATTCTGCCGATCCCATTAAGTCCGCTGGGGAGCGAAGGGTATTACAAATTATGAGCTGGAATATAGCAGGTGTGGCTAACAAATTGGCCAATGATAGCTGGTTGTATTATGTTAAGGAGTACAATGTAGTTTTACTCCAGGTAACCTGATCTACTGTAGAGGATTTCTGTGGTGGTTATACCTGCTTTACAACTGCAGCAGTTCCCCTACTAGCAGGACGAGCATGTGCATGGCTTCTTGCCTGGTTCAAGACAGCTCTGGAATGCAATATAAAAGTGATTAACACTGGTTCTGATGTTATCCAGGCATTTCATTTGATTTGGGGTAGCAAATTTGGTTTGTTTATTATCAACTTTTATAATAACAATTTTACGTCTGCTGCTAACCCTAATTTTATTCAGATTTGTTATTTTTTTAGTATTTTATTGATGGGCATTTAATGAAGAACATGGGGTCAAACGTGATATTGGCTGGTGATTTCAACGCTGAGCTAGGTAGTGAGTCCACCACCTTTGACAAAAGCCTTTTTGAGGGTGGTGAGTGGGGAGTTAGCAGCAGACGCTGTTTGTCTTCGTACATATCCAAGTTTGATTTGTGTAATGCAATGGAGCTCATGGGTAATTCTCACCAAAATACCTCTACTAATGTTTTCGGAGACTAGCAACTGGTAATTGATTATATATTTGTCTCTAGACATCTTGCGACCCAACAAGTTGATGGAGCCATTGAACCTAGTGTGCACAGTGATCATAATCCTCTAACAATTATGGTTGTAATTTCAGAAGGGAAAGAAGCCCGATTAAAGAGGGGCTGTGGTGAACTGAACAACAAAGATAAAGCCATAGACTAGTATGGAGAGGGGCAGATATAGCTGGGATTTTGCTTAGACTCTATACAGCACATTTGCCACTAATTAACAGCTGCTTAAGAGTGAATTTAAAGTCCCTGCAGTTGGTTTCGGTATTTGATTTGTTGGGCCAAGCTATTGGAGATCTTTTCATGAAATCAACCAGAGGTCAGGTGGATGGGCGCTACTCCTGGTTTGATGGTAGCTGTAAATGCGCCTGTGTTCAACTCCATTGGGCTCTGCCGGCCGACCCTAGGGACTGCGTTGCTGTTGCCATGTGCAGGGAGGAGTACAAGTTAACTCTGAAGAAAAGGAAATCAGAACTTCAGTGTGACGCCTGGGAAAAATTAGTTAATGCTTGTAAGCTGATAGATGCTAAATTGTTTTGGCATGCTGCTAATAACTGTAAACCTTCTAAAGATGGCCATAGAACATTACATGTTAAAGATCACAGGGTTAGCCATTTCAGTAAGATTTATAGCTTTGGTGAGTCCATTAATGAGATTTGTGTTACAGCTTCTGCCTCTCTATCCTTTGAATATTGAATTTTTGTTGGAAGAAGTGATTGAGAACTTTCAGTTAAGTTGTTATGGGGAAGCGTAAGGCCGAAGGGGGCATTGCCAGCACACGCCCTTCCGTCTCCATTGACAGCATGTTGGAAAGGGTCGTAGGGACCGCTACACGCGAAATAGAATTGACAGAACGCAGGTTGTCACTGTATTTTGCGGTGCTGCCAGCCTCTTTGGCTGATGGTGATTGTCCATCATCTCCTTGTGTTTGCTTTGTTCGCCCTAAGTTGGCAGGGTATGCCCAGACGTGGGTCCCTTGCTCACTTTGCCACTGGATTCAAGCTAGCCTGGCTGATGAAGGGTGTTACCCAGAAAACGGTCCCACGATCATTGTTTCCGGTTCAGGGAAGACGTGGCTTGGCAGTTCGGGCTGGACTGTTCCCATGAGGCACAGGGTCAAGACTGATTTACATATAGCCGGGTCTGACCTGAGGTGGCGAAGTGAGCTAAAGAATGATGATGGATTCAACCCAGATCTGTGACTGGGGGTGAGTGTGAGTGTCTGAAAAGTTTCAGCGCTCCGTCCATCATCTCCTTGTGTTTGCTTTGTTCGCCCTAAGTTGGCAGGGTATGCCCAGACGTGGGTCCATTGCTCACTTTGCTACTGGATTCAAGCTAGCCTGGCTGATGAAGGGTGTTACCCAGAAACAAGTCCCAGGATGCTTGTTTCCGGTTCAGGGAAGACCTGGCTTGGCAGTTTGGGTTCGACTGTTCCCATGAGGCACAGGGTCAAGACTGATTTGCATGTAACCGGGTCTGACCTGAGGTGGCGAAGTGAGCTAAAGAATGATGATGGATTCAATCCAGATCTGTGACTGGGGGTGAGTGTCTGAAAAGTTTCAGCGCTCCGTCCATCATCTCCTTGTGTTTGCTTTGTCTGCCCTAAGTTGGCAGGGTATGCCCAGACGTGGGTCCCTTGCTCACTTTGCCACTGGATTCAAGCTAGCCTGGCTGATGAAGGGTGTTACCTAGAAACTGGTCCCACGATGATTGTTTCCGGTTCAGGGAAGACCTGGCTTGGCAGTTCGGGCTGGACTGTTCCCATGAGGCACAGGGTCAAGACTGATTTGCATATTGCCGGGTCTGACCTGAGGTGGCGAAGTGAGCTAAAGAATGATGATGGATTCAACCCAGATCTGTGACTGGGGGAGAGTGTCTGAAAAGTTTCAGCGCTCCGTCCATCATCTCCTTGCGTTTGCTTTGTTCGCCCTAAGTTGGCAGGGTATGCCCAGACGTGGGTCCCTTGCTCACTTTGCTACTGGATTCAAGCTAGCCTGGCTGATGAAGGGTGTTACCCAGAAACAGGTCCCAGGATGCTTGTTTCCGGTTCAGGGAAGACCTGGCTTGGCAGTTCGGGTTGGACTGTTCCCATGAGGCACAGGGTCAAGACTGATTTGCATATAGCAGGGTCTGACCTGAGGTGGCGAAGTGAGCTAAAGAATGATGATGGATTAAATCCAGATCTGTGACTGGGGGTGAGTGTCTGAAAAGTTTCAGCGCTCCGTCCATCATCTCCTTGTGTTTGCTGTGTTTGCCCTAAGTTGGCAGGGTATGCCCAGGCGTGGGTCCCTTGCTCACTTTGCCACTGGATTCCAGCTAGCCTGGCTGATGAACGGTGTTACCCAGAAACCGGTCCCACGATGATTGTTTCCGGTTCAGGGAAGACCTGGCTTGCCAGTTCGGGCTGCACTGTTTCCATGAGGCACAGGGTCAAGACTGATTTGCAAATAGCCGGGTCTGACCTGAGGTGGCGAAGTGAGCTAAAGAATGATGAAGGATTCAACCCAGATTGTGACTGGGGGTGAGTGTCTGAAAAGTTTCAGCGCTCCGTCCATCATCTCCTTGTATTTGCTTTGTTCGCCCTAAGTTGGCAGGGTATGCCCAGACGGGGGTCGCTTGCTCACTTTGCCACTGGATTCAAGCTAGCCTGGCTGATGAAGGGCGTTACCCAGAAACCAGTCCCAGGATGCTTGTTTCCGGTTCAGGGAAGACATGGCTTGGCAGTTCGGGCTGGACTGTTCCCATGAGGCACAGGGTCAAGACTGATTTGCATATAGCCGGGTCTGACCTGAGGTGGTGAAGTGAGCTAAAGAATGATGATGGATTCAACCCAGATCTGTGACGGGGGGTGAGTGTCTGAATGTCTGAAAAGTTTCAGCGCTCTGTCCATCATCTCCTTGTGTTTGCTTTGTTCGCCCTAAGTTGGCAGGGTATGCCCAGACGTGGGTCCCTTGCTCACTTTGCTACTGGATTCAAGCTAGCCTGGCTGATGAAGAGTGTTACCCAGAAACAGGTCCCAGGATGCTTGTTTCCGGTTCAGGGAAGACCTGGCTTGTCAGTTCGGGTTGGACTGTTTCCATGAGGCACAGGGTCAAGACTGATTTGCGTATAGCCGGGTCTGACCTGAGGTGGCGAAGTGAGCTAAAGAATGATGATGAATTCAACCCAGATCTGTGACTGGGGGTGAGTGTCTGAAAAATGTCAGCGCTCCGTCCATCATCTCCTTGTGTTTGCTTTGTTCGCCCTAAGTTGGCAGGGTATGCCAGACGTGGGTCCCTTGCTCACTTTGCCACTGGATTCAAGCTAGCCTGGCTGATGAAGGGTGTTACCCAGAAACCGGTCCCAGGATGCTTGTTTCCGGTTCAGGGAAGACCTGGCTTGGCAGTTCGGGCTGGACTGTTCCCATGAGGCACAGGGTCAAGACTGATTTGCATATATCCGGGTCTGACCTGAGGTGGCGAAGTGAGCTAAAAAATGATGATAAATTCAAGCCAGATCTGTGACTGGGGGTGAGGGTCTGAAAACTTTCAGTGCTCCGTCCATCATCTCCTTGTGTTTGCTTTGTTCGCCCTTAGTTGGCAGGGTATGCCCAGACGTGGGTCCCTTGCTCACTTTGCTACTGGATTCAAGCTAGCCTGGCTGATGAAGGGTGTTACCCAGAAACAGGTCCCAGGATGCTTGTTTCCGGTTCAGGGAAGACCTGGCTTGGCAGTTCCGGTTGGACTGTTCCCATGAGGCACAGGGTCAAGACTGATTTTCATATAGCCGGGTCTGACCTGAGGTGGCGAAGTGAGCTAAAGAATGATGATGGATTAAATACAGATCTGTGACTGGGGGTGAGTGACTGAAAAATTTCAGCACTCCGTCCATCATCTCTCCTTGTGTTTGCTTTGTTCGCCCTAAGTTGGCAGGGTATGCCCAGGCGTGGGTCACTTGCTCACTTTGCCACTGGATTAAAGCTAGCCTGGCTGATGAAGGGCGTTACCCAGAAACGGGTCCCAGGATGCTTGTTTCCGGTTCAGGAAAGACATGGCTTGGCAGTTCGGGCTGGACTGTTCCCATGAGGCACAGGGTCAAGACTGATTCGCATATAGCCGGGTCTGACCTGAGGTGGCGAAGTGAGCTAAAGAATGATGATGGATTCAACCCAGATCTGTGACTGGGGGTGAGTGTCTGAATGTCTGAAAAGTTTCAGCGCTCTGTCCATCATCTCCTTGTGTTTGCTTTGTTCGCCCTAAGTTGGCAGGGTATGCCCAGACGTGGGTCCCTTGCTCACTTTGCCACTGGATTCAAGCTAGCCTGGCTGATGAAGGGTGTTACCCAGAAACCGGTCCCAGGATGCTTGTTTCCGGTTCAGAGAAGACCTGGCTTGGCAGTTCGGGCTAGACTGTTCCCATGAGGCACAGGGTCAAGACTGATTTGCATATAGCCGGGTCTGACCTGAGGTGGCGAAGTGAGCTAAAGAATGATGATGAATTCAACACAGATCTGTGACTGGGGGTGAGTGTCTGAAAAGTTTCAGCGCTCCGTCCATCATCTCCTTGTGTTTGTTTTGTTCGCCCTAAGTTGGCAGGGTATGCCCAGACGTGGGTCCCTTGCTCACTTTGCCACTGGATTCAAGTTAGCCTGGCTGATGAAGGGTGTTACCCAGAAACCGGTCCCACGATGATTGTTTCCGGTTCAGGGAAGACCTGGCTTGTCAGTTCGGGTTGGACTGTTTCCATGAGGCACAGGGTCAAGACTGATTTGCGTATAGCCGGGTCTGACCTGAGGTGGCGAAGTGAGCTAAAGAATGATGATGAATTCAACCCAGATCTGTGACTGGGGGTGAGTGTCAGAAAAATTTCAGCGCTCCGTCCATCATCTCCTTGTGTTTGCTTTGTTCGTCCTAAGTTGGCAGGGTATGCCAGACGTGGGTCCCTTGCTCACTTTGCCACTGGATTCAAGCTAGCCTGGCTGATGAAGGGTGTTACCCAGAAACCGGTCCCAGGATGCTTGTTTCCGGTTCAGGGAAGACCTGGCTTGGCAGTTCGGGCTGGACTGTTCCCATGAGGCACAGGGTCAAGACTGATTTGCATATATCCGGGTCTGACCTGAGGTGGCGAAGTGAGCTAAAAAATGATGATAAATTCAACCCAGATCTGTGACTGGGGGTGAGGGTCTGAAAACTTTCAGTGCTCCGTCCATCATCTCCTTGTGTTTGCTTTGTTCGCCCTAAGTTGGCAGGGTATGCCCAGACGTGGGTCCCTTGCTCACTTTGCTACTGGATTCAAGCTAGCCTGGCTGATGAAGGGTGTTACCCAGAAACAGGTCCCAGGATGCTTGTTTCCGGTTCAGGGAAGACCTGGCTTGGCAGTTCCGGTTGGACTGTTCCCATGAGGCACAGGGTCAAGACTGATTTGCATATAGCCGGGCCTGACCTGAGGTGGCGAAGTGAGCTAAAGAATGATGATGGATTCAATCCAGATCTGTGACTGGGGGTGAGTGTCTGAAAAGTTTCAGTGCTCCGTCCATCATCTCCTTGTGTTTGCTTTGTTCGCCCTAAGTTGGCAGGGTATGCCCAGGCGTGGGTCCCTTGCTCACTTTGCCACTGGATTCAAGCTAGCCTGGCTGATGAAGGGTGTTACCCAGAAACCGGTCCCACGATGATTGTTTCCGGTTCAGGGAAGACCTGGCTTGGCAGTTCGGGCTGGACTGTTCCCATGAGGCACAGGGTCAAGACTGATTTGCATATAGCCAGGTCTGACCTGAGGTGGCGAAGTGAGCTAAAGAATGATGATGAATTCAACCCAGATCTGTGACTGGGGGTGAGTGTCTGAAAAGTTTCAGCGCTCCGTCCATCATCTCCTTGTGTTTGCTTTGTTCGCCCTAAGTTGGCAGGGTATGTCCAGACGTGGGTCCCTTGCTCACTTTGCTACTGGATTCAAGCTAGCCTGGCTGATGAAGGGTGTTACCCAGAAACCAGTCCCAGGATGCTTGTTTCCGGTTCAGGGAAGACCTGGCTTGGCAGTTCGGGTTGGACTGTTCCCATGAGGCACAGGGTCAAGACTGATTTGCATGTAGCCGGGTCTGACCTGAGGTGGCGAAGTGAGCTAAAGAATGATGATGGATTCAACCCAGATCTGTGACTGGGGGTGAGTGTCTGAAAAGTTTCAGCGCTCCGTCCATCATCTCCTTGTGTTTGCTTTGTTCGCCCTAAGTTGGCAGGGTATGCCCAGACGTGGGTCGCTTGCTCACTTTGCCACTGGATTAAAGCTAGCCTGGCTGATGAAGGGCGTTACCCAGAAACGGGTCCCAGGATGCTTGTTTCCGGTTCAGGGAAGACATGGCTTGGCAGTTCGGGCTGGACTGTTCCCATGAGGCACAGGGTCAAGACTGATTCGCATGTAGCCGGGTCTGACCTGAGGTAGCGAAGTGAGCTAAAGAATGATGATGGATTCAACCCAGATCTGTGACTGGGGGTGAGTGTCTGAATGTCTGAAAAGTTTCAGCGCTCTGTCCATCATCTCCTTGTGTTTGCTTTGTTCGCCCTAAGTTGGCAGGGTATGCCCAGACGTGGGTCCCTTGCTCACTTTGCCACTGGATTCAAGCTAGCCTGGCTGATGAAGGGTGTTACCCAGAAACCGGTCCCAGGATGCTTGTTTCCGGTTCAGAGAAGACCTGGCTTGGCAGTTCGGGCTGGACTGTTCCCATGAGGCACAGGGTCAAGACTGATTTGCATATAGCCGGGTCTGACCTGAGGTGGCGAAGTGAGCTAAAGAATGATGATGAATTCAACACAGATCTGTAACTGGGGGTGAGTGTCTGAAAAGTTTCAGCGCTCCGTCCATCATCTCCTTGTGTTTGCTTTGTTCGCCCTAAGTTGGCAGGGTATGCCCAGACGTGGGTCCCTTGCTCACTTTGCCACTGGATTCAAGTTAGCCTGGCTGATGAAGGGTGTTACCCAGAAACCGGTCCCACGATGATTGTTTCCGGTTCAGGGAAGACCTGGCTTGGCAGTTCGGGCTGGACTGTTCCCATGAGGCACAGGGTCAAGACTGATTTGCATATAGCCGGGTCTGACCTGAGGTGGCGAAGTGAGCTAAAAAATGATGATAAATTCAACCCAGATCTGTGACTGGGGGTGAGTGTCTGAAAACTTTCAGTGCTCCATCCATCATCTCCTTGTGTTTGCTTTGTCTGCCCTAAGTTGGCAGGGTATGCCCAGGCGTGGGTCCCTTGCTCACTTTGCCACTGGATTCAAGCTAGCCTGGCTGATGAAGGGTGTTACCCAGAAACTGGTCCCACGATGATTGTTTCCGGTTCAGGGAAGACCTGGCTTGGCAGTTCGGGCTGGACTGTTCCCATGAGGCACAGGGTCAAGACTGATTTGCATATTGCCGGGTCTGACCTGAGGTGGCGAAGTGAGCTAAAGAATGATGATGGATTCAACCCAGATCTGTGACTGGGGGAGAGTGTCTGAAAAGTTTCAGCGCTCCGTCCATCATCTCCTTGCGTTTGCTTTGTTCGCCCTAAGTTGGCAGGGTATGCCCAGGCGTGGGTCCCTTGCTCACTTTGCTACTGGATTCAAGCTAGCCTGGCTGATGAAGGGTGTTACCCAGAAACAGGTCCCAGGATGCTTGTTTCCGGTTCAGGGAAGACCTGGCTTGGCAGTTCGGGTTGGACTGTTCCCATGAGGCACAGGGTCAAGACTGATTTGCATATAGCAGGGTCTGACCTGAGGTGGCGAAGTGAGCTAAAGAATGATGATGGATTAAATCCAGATCTGTGACTGGGGGTGAGTGTCTGAAAAGTTTCAGCGCTCCGTCCATCATCTCCTTGTGTTTGCTTTGTTCGCCCTAAGTTGGCAGGGTATGCCCAGACGTGGGTCCCTTGCTCACTTTGCCACTGGATTCAAGCTAGCCTGGCTGATGAAGGGTGTTACCCAGAAACCGGTCCCACGATGCTTGTTTCCGGTTCAGGGAAGACCTGCCTTGGCAGTTCGGGCTGGACAGTTCCCATGAGGCACAGGGTCAAGACTGATTTGCATATAGCCGGGTCTGACCTGAGGTGGCGAAGTGAGCTAAAGAATGATGATGGATTCAACCCAGATCTGTGACTGGGGGTGAGTGTCTGAAAAGTTTCAGCGCTCCGTCCATCATCTCCTTGTGTTTGCTTTGTTCGCCCTAAGTTGGCAGGGTATGCCCTGACGTGGGTCGCTTGCTCACTTTGCCACTGGATTAAAGCTAGCCTGGCTGATGAAGGGCGTTACCCAGAAACGGGTCCCAGGATGCTTGTTTCCGGTTCAGGAAAGACATGGCTTGGCAGTTCGGGCTGGACTGTTCCCATGAGGCACAGGGTCAAGACTGATTCGCATATAGCCGGGTCTGACCTGAGGTGGCGAAGTGAGCTAAAGAATGATGATGGATTCAACCCAGATCTGTGACTGGGGGTGAGTGTCTGAATGTCTGAAAAGTTTCAGCGCTCTGTCCATCATCTCCTTGTGTTTGCTTTGTTCGCCCTAAGTTGGCAGGGTATGCCCAGACGTGGGTCCCTTGCTCACTTTGCCACTGGATTCAAGCTAGCCTGGCTGATGAAGGGTGTTACCCAGAAACCGGTCCCAGGATGCTTGTTTCCGGTTCAGAGAAGACCTGGCTTGGCAGTTCGGGCTAGACTGTTCCCATGAGGCACAGGGTCAAGACTGATTTGCATATAGCCGGGTCTGACCTGAGGTGGCGAAGTGAGCTAAAGAATGATGATGAATTCAACACAGATCTGTGACTGGGGGTGAGTGTCTGAAAAGTTTCAGCGCTCCGTCCATCATCTCCTTGTGTTTGCTTTGTTCGCCCTAAGTTGGCAGGGTATGCCCAGAGGTGGGTCCCTTGCTCACTTTGCCACTGGATTCAAGTTAGCCTGGCTGATGAAGGGTGTTACCCAGAAACCGGTCCCACGATGATTGTTTCCGGTTCAGGGAAGACCTGGCTTGTCAGTTCGGGTTGGACTGTTTCCATGAGGCACAGGGTCAAGACTGATTTGCGTATAGCCGGGTCTGACCTGAGGTGGCGAAGTGAGCTAAAGAATGATGATGAATTCAACCCAGATCTGTGACTGGGGGTGAGTGTCTGAAAAATTTCAGCGCTCCGTCCATCATCTCCTTGTGTTTGCTTTGTTCGCCCTAAGTTGGCAGGGTATGCCAGACGTGGGTCCCTTGCTCACTTTGCCACTGGATTCAAGCTAGCCTGGCTGATGAAGGGTGTTACCCAGAAACCGGTCCCACGATGATTGTTTCCGGTTCAGGGAAGACCTGGCTTGGCAGTTCGGGCTGGACTGTTCCCATGAGGCACAGGGTCAAGCCTGATTTGCATATAGCCGGGTCTTACCTGAGGTGGCGAAGTGAGCTAAAGAATGATGATGGATTCAACCCAGATCTGTGACTGGGGGTGAGTGTCTGAAAAGTTTCAGCGCTCCGTCCATCATCTCCTTGTGTTTGCTTTGTTCGCCCTAAGTTGGCAGGGTATGCCCAGGCGTGGGTCCCTTGCTCACTTTACCACTGGATTCAAGCTAGCCTGGCTGATGAAGGGTGTTACCCAGAAACCGGTCCCAGGATGCTTGTTTCCGGTTCAGGGAAGACCTGGCTTGTCAGTTCGGGCTGGACTGTTCCCATGATGCACAGGGTCAAGACTGATTTGCATATAGCCGGGGCTGACCTGAGGTGGCGAAGTGAGCTAAAGAATGATGAAGGATTCAACCCAGATCTGTGACTGGGGGTGAGTGTCTGAAAAGTTTCAGCGCTCCATCCATCATCTCCTTGTGTTTGTTGGTGATTTTACAGCAAAGAAGTCCAATAAGTCAAAGTTGGGAGCAGTTCAACAGCCCAACACTGCCTGTTCCATTATTAGTACTGACACAGGTGCCAGTGACGAGCCTGACTTAAACTACCCCTTGACGTCACAGTCCGTCTCCGCTCCTGTCGCCGCTGGAAAACGCATAAGAGTTCCGGGCAAGTCAGTGGCTGTTAAAAGGAAACAGCCCTGCCGTACTGATACCAATAACAATCAACTTCTCTCTTTGGTTCAGCCTGTACCAGTCTCTCAGTCAGTTTCTCACCCACAATCCCAATCAACTGGATGTGCACAATCCTTGGGATGCCAGGCTGGTGCTGCTTCATTCCCAGACTCTTCTTTTTTGGAAAAACTATGCACCAAATTTAGCAAAATTCTTGATGAAAAACTCAAGCCGGTGTTAGAGCGTTTGGATAACCTTGAAAATCGTCTGGGTAGTGTCTCCATCCACCCTCCCCCAATAGTTATCAGTGGTGGGGGCCAATTAGATTACGATCCCGCTCTGCAAGTTTTCACTGATGGGAGGTCACTCCATCAGGCCTCGACTGCAACCTCAAGGGGAGATGCATTGGTTTCAGCACAGGTAGGGCCTCAAAGATATGCCCTGTCGGCCGAGCAGATTACTGCAAGGAATGTTGTAGCAGCTACAGCTCCTACTGCCACCCAGAGAGAACTGACACATAGCAACAACGCAGACGCACATCCTGAAATTTCTACTGTACAAACAGACCAAAAACATATATGCCACACCCAGGGCGCAACACACTATATGCCTAGTAAGGATTCCTTGGACTTGCCCCCACCTGCCTGTCCATATGTTTTAGTTTTAGCTGGTGTGCCATTTTTGAAAGATTCCCAAAGTGAGTCTTGGGGAGAGTTATGGAACAAATGCATTGACTGGCTCAGCAAGCACAAACATTTTAATCTTTCGAGCTGTAGTGACATTTTAATAGAGCGAAGTCTGAGGTGGGTGGGTCATTCAAACATAGACATTGACAGAGATTGTATTGTTGTTAATTTTCGCAGGCCAATAAGTGTGCGAAATATACTGAAGCTACAAGAGGATATTGGTTGTAGTAATACTAAATCTGTTGTCTCCTGCTTGGTTACTTCTATTAACTTGGAATACCAAGAACCCCATCCAACCCATCTATTTTTGCACATCCAAATAGGTTTTCTACCTTGGAAGGTCTTGACGGATTTGATTTACTGAGGCCCGACACCGGACATATTTGTTGATGGCTTTGTGTGTTTTAATAATTTTGCAATCCCTTCCAGATCAGGTCGTGCGGCTGGGGGATTGGCCATATGGGCCAATATTAAAGCTGGGGGTTGTGCTAGTGCTTAAGAAATTGAAAAAAAGAAACTTTCAGGTAGTGATGTACAAAAGGGGCCCAATGTTATATTTAATTATTTTTTATAATAATGGTTTTACTAATGCGCCTAATATTAAATTCCTTTACTATTTGATCATATTTCTCTTTCACAAAGTACTGTTGGCGATAGTGGGCTGATAGCAAGCTTTTGTTTAGGTGATGATTTTAATGCTAGGCTCAAACCAATGAGCCCTTCCTATTGCTCTTCTAGTTCTGCCATTTTAAACAACTGCATTTATAACCAAGGTAGCTTTGATGCCAGGGGCTTAGAGGTGTTGCCATATTTGGGATCTTGTGACCTAGTTAATGTCATGGACATTAATGCTGACAGCTTAGATCCATTGCCTACTTGTAGGGGCCGAGGCTGGGCATCCATAATTGATCATTTTTTTATATTGCCTTATCTGGAGGAATTGTTGCTGTTTGGCAAAGTTGTCCCCTCAAACTATGGAGACCATAACCCAATTGAGGTAGCATTCACTCTGTCTCCCAAACCCCACTTTACTGGAGAATGTGGAGTAAACTTGAACCCTCGACGGATGGATTAAGACTAAACTGGAGAGTAGTTGCTCCCGCTCACCTATTCCAGAAAGTGATTAAGGAGAATTTGTCCTTGGTCTTGTCTTGCCTGAATTTGATATCACCTACCCAGCGGCCATGGCATTTGTTCAGCTCTGCTCCATGATTAAGAATGAACTAATGAGACCGTCACATCCAACTATTAATAAGCCCAGGTGGTCTAGTCACAAATGTTTCATCGCTAATCGCCAATTGCTTCTGGATCTTACGGCCATTCCGAGGAATGCCCAGGAGGTGGCTCAGGTAGGTAAGACCTACAAACAGGTCACTTCAGTGAGAAAAAAGGAAGTATTAGATTTACAATGGAGTTCACTAAGCAATGGCAAACAAAAAGAACAGTAAACTCTTTTGGTCAGCAGAGAAAGAAATGCAACAGTTTAATCAGGAGGCAACCCCTATTAGCTGTAATATCTCCAGCGAGGCCTGGAATTGCACTTTACTAACATTTATGCCCCCATCTCTCCTGAAAGTGAATTCCCTGTTGCTTCCACCTCTATCCATGCGATAGCACAGATAACTCTGGGTGAAGTTGTAGATGCGATAAATCAGAGCATTGGGGGTAAGGCCCCAGGCCCAGACGGGGTGCCAATAGATTTGATTAAACACAACCCCGAATTCTGGGCTTCACTATTATTGAATGTTTTTAAGAGTTTGGCCTATTACCCCCTACCAAGCACTTGGTCAACTTCAATCATTGTCCCTATTTTTAAAAAGGGCGATTGCTCGCAGCCTAGCTGTTACAGGCCCATTTGCCTAATAGACACTACTTTAAACATTTTGGGCAGGGTTCTTTACAATCGGATAAAGGAACGGGCCGAAGAGAAAACCATTCTATATCCTTGCCAGTATGGTTTTAGGTCCAAGATCGGCACAATTGAGCAGTGCCTTAACCTTAACCTGCTCACTGGGAAATATACCATAACCCAAAACTCCCCTTTATATTTGGCGTTTATGGATTTGACCTCAAAATTCGACTGCGTTAATCGCTCAAAGCTGTGTTAAAATCTTTTAGCATATGGGATGGATGAAGCACTGGTGCACTTTTTAGCTTATTTGCACAGTGACATGAAGGCAAGAATTAGAACAAACACTCAGGGGAGGTGTCTAGAGAGGTAGGTATTTTTCGGAGGTGTGAGACAAGGATGTGTATAAGCTCCTCTTTTATTCATTTTATATATTAATGATCATCACCCCTGGTGTCCCTAAATTTAAGGACTCTTTACTACCATCTTTGCTGTACGCAGATGATGCTGTGCTGATGGCTCGTTCTCCTAGGGCTCTGCGGATGTTAGTTCAAGGTTTCATAAATTTTATGGCCACACTAGATCTATGTATATAATAAATCTTATATCATGGCCTGTGGCCTGAAAAAGTATAAATTAGCTTCCCTCACTGTGGGCGAGATTACATAAAAATACACTAGTACTTTTTCCAATCTGGGTCTAGTTTTTGAGACAATGGGCTATGGATGACACCTATTGCGCATTGTACGAATACATTTTCCAGGGCGATTTGCTCGCTGTTTCGTTTACCGCAACCCAGAAGGGGTGGTGCACTTTTACCTCTTTTCCAGATTTTTAAAATGCAATGCCTCCCGATGGCTACATGTGGGGCCGAGGTCTGGGGTTTCACTAATTGTAATACAATCCAGGTGGAGGAAAATAGATTTTGCCGAAGAGTCCTGGGGGCTCCCATTTCCACCTCCAACTTTATTTATTATAGTAAATTGAACATACATTTTATTGAAGATTACATCAGTGCCCGCCCTGCCCTATTATAGCTAGCAGTTTGGACAAATAAGGAGGCAAGCCTTACAAGAGACATTATCTTAGATTGCCTCACCTGTGATAAAGGCAAGGGCATTCCATGGTTGACAGCAGTGGAATTGCGTTTGCGTAAGGTTTGCTACCAGCATTTGTTTGAGAACCCTGGGAGCATACAAGTTGTCAGTAAAAAACTGCTGCAGCTGGCCTCGTGCAAACTTTCTCAGGATGAAAGATTGGTTATGGAGAGTAAGAAGTTGAGTGTAGTAACCTATAGGAACATCGGTATGGACAGATCAATTGCAAGGTATCTGACCAAACCACTGGGCCATTGGGAGCGCAGTCTATTGTTTCGATTTAGGGTTGGCACTGTTAAATATCTATGTTTTTCTTTAGGCTTTCAGGTAAACCTTGATTCCTTAACCTGCCCATGTAATGGGAGATCAGGTCAATCTATGCTGCATTTTTTTATTTTTCTGTGGTTTCTATTCTTTATACACAAAGCATATTTTGCTCCCCATAATCAAGAGGTTTAACATTACTAATTTTAGGGTAGCATTTAGTAAGTGGTGCCAACTTAATGATGATGAGTCCATTTTTGGATATAGGTGCTTTCCTGAAAACCTCTGTCTGAGCTCGTCTCTCAATGAATGCTGTTTAGACTTGTATTTATACCAAAATTGTTTTGTCCTTGAATGGCTATTATGCTCATGATTGCTATGCCCTGGATTTTAAACATGCACTTTTATGGACTGAATGTTTTTAATAGTTTACATGTTTTATTACATACTGCATGTGGTTTTTATTGTGTGTGTTTTAATGGACTTTTATGGATACTTTGTTTTTCAATAAAGATGCATTGATTGATAGATAATTGATTGAGGCCCTTACTGGTAGTCCCGCAAATTAAAGCGCCTGGGTCTGATGGGGTCCCAATGGATTTATATAAATTCAAAATAGATTTTCCGGGCCCCCCTTATTACTAACTATATTAACCATGCTTGTAAAACTGGTTTGCGACACTCCTGGAAAATGAACGTTATAATGCCAGTCTTTAAAAAGGGGATGCAGAATGATCCAAGCTTCTATCTTTTAGATTTAATGGTCAAGATAGTAAGGAGGATGGTTTATGAAAGGCTGGTTACCTGGGTTGAAGATAGGGGGCTCTTTCTAAGTTACAGTACGGGTTTCGAACTGGTCTAGGGACATTGGGACAATGTCTCAATTTATATCTCATGATCCGTAAATGTACTATTGCGAAGCAGGGGCCCATCTTTTTCCAGCTATAATGGACCCCTCTTGCGTATTTGATTGTGGGGTGAGGTCCATTTTGTGGGCTAAATTGGAGACATTGGGGTTGGTAAGGGGCTCCTGGAATTCCTGAGGGAACTGCATTATGATATCTCTGCTGCTGTCAGAAACAGGGAAAAGGGGGGCTTCACTGACGTGTTTGGCCTAGGAGTGCTTACTCCTATCCTTGTTTTGTTATGTGTCTCTAGGTTGGGGGAAGCACTAATGGCAAAAGGGCATAGATGCCTGTTAGACCTGGCATCATTGGCGCGGGTCTCCCTTCCTCTTTTCGCTTCTTACCTTTTATGATGGCTGGATTTAGATGCTCTGGCCGCTGTGCCACTGCCAATCAGTGACACAGCGCGAATGCTCCCGGTGTAAGGATAACTGTATGAAGCAGCTTTTAAAGTATGTCTGTGTAGCATGTTCTAATAGCGAGTTACCCTCCATTTCACTGTTTACTATTGTGAGGCTATCCGTCCTCATAGGCCAGAATGGGCTGGCTGAGTATTACATGCCCTAATCCTACCTGCCCCCAGGAACCTGATAGGAACATCGAATTTGATATGTTTAAGATCAGGACATTGAGATACATCTTTTAGTAAGGATTATTTGCGTAGCCCGTGTTCAAAAATACCTCTGCTAGAAACGAGGTATTTTCTGGCCTCAGCTTTCCTGTAGGCTTTGCTAGCATGTGTATTGGCCGTCTGGTTTTGGAGCAGCAGGGCCGCTGGGTCAGACCTGGCTGGAGAGAGAGATCGGCATTTAGCATAGGGAGAGGGGTGACTCTTTGATCTGAGCAGGGCCGTGCCTGGCAAGGTGAATGATGGCTCCACCTCCCACTGGGCGTCTGATAGCAGACCCCCAGATTCTCAAAGGGCAGGATGTCGCCTCGTAAACCAAGTGCTCCCCGACCCCACCGAACTGGTTCTGGCTGGATGCAGTGATTTGTGACGGCCGAGAACAAAGACTTTTTAGGTATAAAACGCTGCGCTGAAACCTGCTTCGGGGTGTTCCTTCTGGATGTCAAGACGAAACTCTGTCCGAGCGGACAGAGGAAAGGACTTTGAAACTTTCACCAAGCTTGCTGAAGAAACTACCCAAGGGCCTGAATTGAGAGCGCCTCCTGTTGAAGTCTCAGGGACATTAGACTTCACCCCGTCAGCCGCCCGAATTCCTTTGATAGGAATTCTACTTGCAGGTGAGGCCTCCGTCGAGTAATCCGGAACCTCTAGTCCTACTGTGAGGAACGCGGACTGGTAACCCTTGTGAACTCTGTGTGTGGGCCGCCACAGCTAAGAGAGAGCTGCCGCCGCTGAGTGCCCGCCTTAATTGGAATCTTCAGAATCTTCGCTGAAACTGTGTGGGCCGCCGCAGCTAAGAGAGAGCTGCCGCCGCTGAGTGCCCGCCTTAATTTCAATCTTCAGAACCTTCGCTGAAACTGTGTGGGCCGCCGCAGCTAAGAGAGAGCTGCCGCCGCTGAGTGCCCGCCTTAATTTGAATCTTCAGAACCTTCGCTGAAACTGTGTGGGCCGCCGCAGCTAAGAGAGAGCTGCCGCCGCTGAATGCCCGCACTTGTGTCCGTTGTGCAACATCGTGAATTGTCCTGTGGGCCGCCGCAGCTAAGAGAGAGCTGCCGCCGCTGAATGCCCACACTTGTGTCAGTTGTGCAACATCGTGAATTGTCCTGTGGGCCGCCGCAGCTAAGAGAGAGCTGCCGCTGCTGAATGCCCGCACTTGTGTCAGTTGTGCAACATCGTGAATTGTCCTGTGGGCCGCCGCAGCTAATAGAGATCTGCTGCCGCTGAATGCCCGCACTTGTGTCCGTTGTGCAACATCGTGAATTGTCCTGTGGGCAGCCGCAGCTAAGAGAGAGCTGCCGCCGCTGGATGCCCGCACTTGTGTCAGTTGTGCAACATTGTGAATTGTCCTGTGGGCCGCCGCAGCTAAGAGAGAGCTGCCGCCGCTGAAGGCCCGCACTTGTGTCAGTTGTGCAACATCGTGGATTGTCCTGTGGGCCGCCGCAGCTAAGAGAGAGCTGTCGCCGCTGAGTGCCCGCACTGTGTCCGCTTTGCATTATCATGATTTGTCCTGCAAGCCGCCGCAGCTAAGAGAGAGTTGCGGCCGCGGAGTGCTCGCACCTTTGCTAA
Source organism: Calotriton arnoldi (assembly GCA_963921515.1). NCBI lineage: Eukaryota > Metazoa > Chordata > Amphibia > Caudata > Salamandridae > Calotriton > Calotriton arnoldi. Next base: position 432,402 of record CAWUFW010006077.1, read on the forward strand.
CTTTGCATCACCGAGATTTGTCCTGTGAGCCGCCGCAGCCAAGAGAGGGCTGCCGCCGCTGAGTGCTCGCACCTTCGCTAACTTTGCATCATTTTGATTTGTTCTGTGGGCCGCCGCAGCTAAGAGAGAGCTGCTGCCGCTGAGTGCCCGCGTCTTTGTCAACCTTGCACCATTGTGAATCGTCCCGTGGGCCGCCGCAGCTAGGAGAGCGCTGGCGCCGCCGCGAGCCCACCACTGAGCTGCACGACGAGAGTCATCGCCACCACCAGCCCGGGCCGCCGCAGCCACGTGCTGCTGCCGCTGGGAGCCCGCCTGTCACCGTCTCCGCTTCTTTGAGAAGCTATGTGCTGTGTCCTCGTCCAACGGCAGGTATCTGGTGTGCAACGGGTCGCGTAGACCCAAGCCTTGAACTCAGTCCATGCCCCGTTCTGGTGAATACGAATTGCCTTTTTAAGTCCCTACTGATTTACATGCCTTGTGACTGGTTAAAACGCTTTTGAGAGTCTCGTACTAAACCTTAGATAAAGATACTATTTTTCTATACCTACTTGAGTTGTGTCCTTTTGTGGTGTCGTTACTGCCTTATTGTGCATGGTCATAAATGCTTCACACACTGCCTCTGAGATAGGCCTAACTGCTCGTGCTACGTTACCACAGGGTGGAGCAGGGGTTATCAAAGGGGGTAGCCCACTTGCCCTGACTTAGGAAGAAGGGTCCCTATTTGGCCATTGGCACCAGCCATGGCCAACTAGAGACCCCCATTTCTAACATTGGCGGTCAGCGGTGAGGATCAGGACTTGCATTTATGATCCACGTACAATAACTCGTAGACACCACTAGTGAGTACAGACCATAGCGCAGACACGCGCGTTTTTTTTTTTTTCTTCTTCTTCTTCCCTCTTCGATTTTTTTGTGGTTGGTTGTTTTAGTATTGAATTGTTGATCGCAGCCATGAGTACTGCTAATATGGGAAAGCCAACATCCAATGCTTCGGAGGATCTCGCCTTTGAGGAGGAAAGATTAGATACCTATACTGCCAAACAGCTGAAGTCATTTTGTAAGCAGTTCGCAGTCCCCGTGACAGGTCTCTCTAGGAAAGAGGAGTACCACAAGGCGCTGAAGGCCTGGTGGGAAGCGAGAGAGTCCGCTGGGGATGAGGGAGGCAATGCTGGAGGGCAGCAGGATGATGCAGTAGAGGGGGGGGAGATAGAACACCCTCCAATCCAGGTAGTAGTGTATCCCAAAGGAGCCTGACCCCAGAAGAGCTGGAGGACAGGGAGAGAGATAGGAGGCATAGTTTGGAGATGGCTAAATTGGAAGGTCAGAAGGACCTTGAGAGTAAGAAGTTAAACATTGAGAAGAATCGATTGTCATTTGAACTTGAGAAAATGAGAATGGAACATGAGAGAATGTTGAGGGAGATAGAGATCAGGGCGAGGAGTGTCCCGGTCTCCCCCTCTGGTGGCAGCATACCTTTAGTAACTCCTGAGAGTAGAGTTTATATTCCTAAGGATGTCATTAAGGATTTTCACAAGAGTGAGGATATTGGGCAATGGTTTGCCGCATATGAGATAGCAATGGTGTCCCACCGGGTCCCTGAGCAGGATTGGGGAGCGGGATTGTGGGGGCGCTTTGTGAGTGATGGTAGGGATACCCTGTTAGACCTGCCTGAGGAGAGCAGGATGGTGTATGCCCATATGAAAGAAGCTTTGATGACCCGTTATGGTTTGACCCCAGAGATGTACAGGCAGAGGTTTAGGACCTGTAAGAAGTTAGAGGGTACCACGTGGGTTGAATATGTGTCTTTTTGTGCAGAGCAATGGATCGCTGGGTAAAGGGTAGTAAAGTGGAAACTTTCGAGCAATTGTATGATTTGTTTGCGTGGGAGCATTTGTCCAGTAACTGTTTTCCAGAGCTACGCCAGCACCTGATTGATAGCAAGCTGACTAACCCTAGGAAGCTTTTTGAGGAGGCGGACCGCTGGGTGAGCACCCGGGTCCGCAAAGGTTTTGTGGGAGACTTCTCCAGAGGTGGGCAGGGTCCCCAGCAGAAAAGTGGGGGGGACAAGGGTAAACAGAGGGAGTTCCAGAGAGGGCCCCAAAGTAATTCCCCAGGGAACCAAGCAGGGGTGCCCCAGCCTCCCCCTGAGAAGAAGTCAGTGTCCCCGACAGGTAGGCCTGTTCATAGGGGGCCCCTTACTTGTTTCAAGTGTGGTCAAGTGGGCCACCGGTATTATGATCCCCAGTGTCCCCAGAGGGACCGCAATGCATCCCCTCGTGGACCACCCCGTGCACCAGCCCGCCAGATTGCCAGTGTAGCCCTGGGGGGGGAGGAAATGGAGGTCCAAGGTGGGTGGGATCCCGTAGAGTTAAACCTTGTCTCGCTAGGGGACTTCGAGAAGGTCCCTAACCCCACACTGCCGACCAACACTCAGAAGTACCGGCAGTGGGTGACCATCAATGGCCATAGGGTGGAGGCTCTCAGGGACACCGGAGCTAGTGTGACTGCTGTCAGCTCCCGGTTGGTGTCCAAAGAACAAGTTGTCCCCCATGCATTCTGCCCCGTAGTGTCAGCAGACAACTCAGAGAGCCAGTGTGTAGTGGCTCAGGTTCCCTTCGAGTGGGGGGGGTCACAGGAACTCTTCAAGTGGCTGTGAGGGCCGCCATGCCTGTAGACTGTCTGTTGGGCAACGATCTGGAGAACTCCCCGTGGGCTATGGTGGAGAGAAAGTCTCATTTGGAAATGTTGGGTTTGCCTGAGTGGGCGTGTGTGACCACTCGGTCCATGGCAGCTCAGAAGGATGTTCTGGAGGGTCTGGAGCCTGAAAGTATGGCCCAGGCTCCTGTCTCAAAGAGAAGGGGTAGGGGTGCGGGCAACCGGCCCCAGCGGTTCCCACGGTCACGGAGGGAGCAGACCTTGAGGGGGATGCCCTGGAACCTGCAGGGGAACAAGTGGCCGAACTGGGGGACCTACCGGAGCTGACCCATTGGCAGCAGGAAGGGGGGCCCTCCAGGGAGGAATTTTGCGAGCAGCAGAGAACCTGCCCTTCTCTTGAGGGGGTGCGGCGACAGGCCGCCGCCCAGGCAGTAGGTGACCAGACAGGGCCACATTGGATCTATTGGGAGAACGACCTCCTTTACAGTGAGCCTAAGGTTGCTGAGCCTGGGTCAGCCCGTGTGCTGGTGGTACCCCAGCGCTTCAGGACCTTCCTACTGGGGTTGGCTCATGATGTGCCACTGGCTGGACATCTGGGGCAGACCAAGACCTTTGAGAGGCTGGTCACCCACTTCTATTGGCCCCAGATGCGCAGGAGCTCAGATGCTCACTGCAGGACGTGTGAGACTTGCCAGGCAAGCGGGAAGAGTGGGGGGAAGATTAAGGCCCCACTACAGCCCTTTCCCGTGGTGAGCACCCCATTCGAGAGAGTGGGCATTGATATTGTGGGGCCTCTGGATCCCAAGACAGCCATGGGCAACAGGTTCATCCTGGTCTTGGTGGACCATGCCACCCGGTACCCTGAGGCCATCCCGCTCAGGGCAGTGACGGCCCCCGTGGTGGGACGGGCACTGATGGGGATTTTCTCCCGTGTGGGATTCCCCAGAGAGGTGGTGTCCGATAGGGGAACTAACTTCATCTCCAAGTTCATGAAGTCTCTGTGGGAGGAGTGTGGGGTAACGTATAAGTTCACCACTCCTTACCACCCCCAGGGTAATGGGCTGGTTGACAGATTCAACCGGACCCTCAAGGGCATGATTATGGGCCTAGGCGAGCCCATGAGGCGTAAGTGGGATGTCCTCTTGCGATGCCTGCTGTTTGCTTACTGTGAGGTGCCACAGAAGCCCTTAGGGTTCAGTCCCTTTGAGCTGCTCTATGGTCACCCGGTAAGAGGGCCCCTGAGTCTGGTCAAGGAAGGCTGGGAGCAATCTCCCAGGAAACCTCCCCAGGATGTGTTTAGTTACATGCTGGCCTTCAGGAACCAGACTCGGCGTTTCAGGAAACTTGCTGAGGCAAACCTGGAAATCAGCAAGGAAGAGATGAAACGCTGGCACGATCAGAATGCCACTCTGATCGAGTTTCAGCCTGGACAGAAGGTTTGGGTCATGGCCCGGTGGAGCCCTGTGCGCTCCAGGATAGGTGGACCGGCCCCTTTGAGGTGGTGGAGCGCAAGAGTCCTGTTACCTACATGGTGGACTTGCAGTCTCCCAGGAACCCCTTGCGGGTCCTGCATGTTAACCGCCTGAAGCCCCACTTTGAGAGGTCTGAAGTGGGCATGCTCCTGGCCACAGATGCTGGGATGGAGGAGGAGAGCGAGCCCCTTCCTGACCTCCTGTGTGCAGGGGAGCGAGATGGGTCAGTGGAGGGTGTGGTCCTCTCCACCACACTGACCCCGGAGCAGCAGGGTGATTGTCGCAAACTGTTGGGGCAATTCAGTGATCTTTTCTCCCTAATACCTAGTGTCACTGATTGGTGTGTCCATGATGTGGACACCAGGGACAGTCCTCCCATTAAGCACAATGCTTACCGAGTGACTGACCGGGTAAGGGCCTACATTAAGGATGAGGTTACCAAAATGTTTGCCCTTGGGGTGATTGAGTCCTCTAGCAGCCCGTGGTCCAGCCCAGTGGTCCTGGTACCAAAAGCTGCAGCGCCTGGTACCACCCCAGAACTTCGGTTCTGTGTGGACTATCGGGCCTCAATTCAGTCACGAAGACTGACGCGCACCCCATCCCCAGAGCTGATGAGCTCATAGATCGGTTAGGGGCTGCAAAATACCTCAGCACATTTGATTTGACGTCTGGGTATTGGCAGATCGCCTTGACCGAGGGAGCAAAGGAGAGGTCAGCCTTCTCCACACCCGATGGGCACTACCAGTTCCGGGTGATGCCCTTTGGAATGAAGAATGCCCCAGCCACCTTTCAGAGGCTGGTCAACAGGGTGTTGGTTGGGCTGGAAGACTTCAGTCCCGCCTACCTGGATGACATTGCGGTGTTTAGCTCCTCTTGGGAGGACCACCTGCGCCACCTCTGGGAGGTATTGATGGCACTGCGGAAGGCAGGCCTCACAATCAAAGCCAGTAAGTGCCAGATTGGGCAGGGTTCTGTAGTGTATTTGGGGCACCAGGTGGGGAGCGGCCAGGAGGCGCCCCTTCAGCCCAAAATTGAAACGATCCTGGCGTGGGAACCCCCCAAGACTCAGACGCAGGTGAGAGCCTTCTTAGGACTCACGGGGTACTACAGGAGGTTTGTCAAGGGATATGGCAACATTGTGGCCCCCTTGACTGAGCTGACTTCTAAGAAGCAGCCAAAGAAGGTAAACTGGACTGACACCTGTCAGAACGCTTTTGACGCTCTGAAGACCGCCATGTGCACTGCACCTGTGCTTCAGGCGCCCGACTTTTCAAAGGAATTTGTTGTCCAGACAGACGCCTCAGAGCATGGTATAGGGGCTGTTCTGTCACAGATCCATGAGGAGGGTCTAGACCAACCGGTAGCCTTCCTAAGCAGGAGGTTACTTACCCGGGAGCAGAGGTGGAGTGCAATTGAGCGTGAGGCATTTGCTGTGGTCTGGGCGCTGAAGAAGCTGAGACCATATCTGTTTGGGACTCACTTCCGGATTCAGACAGACCACAGGCCCCTTAGATGGTTGATGCATATGAGGGGTGAGAATCCCAAGTTGTTGAGGTGGTATATTTCCCTACAGGGTATAGATTTCACGGTGGAACACCGCCCTGGTACAGAACACGCCAATGCTGATGGTCTGTCCAGGTTTTTCCGCCTTAGTGATGAGAACTCCCAAGGGAATGGTTAGTTCTCCCCACATTTCAGCTGGAGGGGACGCGTGTTAGTCCTGGCATCATTGGCGTGGGTCTCCCTTCCTCTTTTCGCTTCTTACCTTTTATGTTGGCTGGATTTAGATGCTCTGGGCGCTGTGCCACTGCCAATCAGTGACAAAGCGCGAATGCTCCCGGTGTAAGGATAACTGTATGAAGCAGCTTTTAAAGTATGTCTGTGTAGCATGTTCTAAAAGCGAGTTACCCTCCATTTCACTGTTTACTATTGTGAGGCTATCCGTCCTCATAGGCCAGAATGGGCAGGCTGAGTATTACATGCCCTAATCCTACCTGCCCTCCCCAGGAACCTGATAGGAACGTCGAATTTGATATGTTTAAGCTCAGGACATTGAGATACATCTTTTAGTAAGGATTATTTGCGTAGCCCGTGTTCAAAAATACCTCTGCTAGAAACTAGGTATTTTCTGGCCTCAGCTTTCCTGTAGGCTTTGCTAGCATGTGTATTGGCCGTCTGGTTTTGGAGCAGCAGGGCCAGCTGGGTCAGACCTGGCTGGAGAGAGAGATCGGCATTTAGCGTAGGGAGAGGGGTGACTCTTTGATCTGAGCAGGGACGTGCCTGGCAAGGTGAATGATGGCTCCACCTCCCACTGGGAATCTGATAGCAGACCCCCAGATTCTCAAAGGGCAGGATGTCGCCTCGTAAACCAAGTGCTCCCCGACCCCACCGAACTGGTTCTGGCTGGATGCAGTGATTTGTGACGGCCGAGAACAAAGACTTTTTAGGTATAAAACGCTGCACTGAAACCTGCTTCGGGGTGTTCCTTCTGGATGTCAAGACAAAACTCTGTCCGAGCGGACAGAGGAAAGGACTTTGAAACTCTCACCAAGCATTGCTGAAGAAACTACCCAAGGGCCTGAATTGAGAGCGCCTCCTGTTGAAGTCTCAGGGACATTAGACTTCACACCGTCAGCCGCCCGAATTCCTTTGATAGGAATTCTACTTGCAGGTGAGGCCTCCGTCGAGTAATCCGGAACCTCTAGTCCTACTGTGAGGAACGCGGACTGGTAACCCTTGTGAACTCTGTGTGTGGGCCGCCGCAGCTAAGAGAGAGCTGCCGCCGCTGAGTGCCCGCCTTAATTTGAATCTTCAGAACCTTTGCTGAAACTGTGTGGGTTGCCGCAGCTAAGAGAGAGCTGCCGCCGCTGAGTGCCCGCCTTAATTTGAATCTTCAGAACCTTCGCTGAAACTGTGTGGGCCGCCGCAGCTAAGAGAGAGCTGCCGCCGCTGAATGCCCGCACTTGTGTCCGTTGTGCAACATCGTGAATTGTCCTGTGGGCCGCCGCAGCTAAGAGAAGCTGCCGCCGCTGAATGCCCGCACTTGTGTCAGTTGTGCAACATCGTGAATTGTCCTGTGGGCCGCCGCAGCTAAGAGAGCTGCCGCCGCTGAATGCCCGCACTTGTGTCAGTTGTGCAACATCGTGAATTGTCCTGTGGGCCGCCGCAGCTAAGAGAGCTGCCGCCGCTGGATGCCCGCACTTGTGTCAGTTGTGCAACATCATGAATTGTCCTGTGGACCGCCGCAGCTAAGAGAGAGCTGCCGCCGCTGAAGGCCCGCACTTGTGTCAGTTGTGCAACATCGTGGATTGTCCTGTGGGCCGCCGCAGCTAAGAGAGAGCTGTCGCCGCTGAGTGCCCGCACTGTGTCCGCTTTGCATTATCGTGATTTGTCCTGCGAACCGCCGCAGCTAAGAGAGAGTTGCGGCTGCGGAGTGCTCGCACCTTTGCTAACTTTGCATCACCGAGATTTGTCCTGTGAGCCGCCGCAGCCAAGAGAGGGCTGCCGCCGCGGAGTGCTCGCACCTTCGCTAACTTTGCATCATTGGGATTTGTTCTGTGGGCCGCTGCAGCTAAGAGAGAGCTGCTGCCGCTGAGTGCCCGCGTCTTTGTCAACCTTGCACCATCGTGAATCGTCCCGTGGGCCGCCGCAGCTAGGAGAGCACTGCTGCCGCCGCGAGCCCACCACGGAGCTGCACGACGAGAGTCATCGCCACCACCAGCCCGGGCCGCCGCAGCCTCGTGCTGCTGCCGCTGGGAGCCCGCCTGTCACCGTCTCCGCTTCTTCGAGAAGCTACGTGCTGTGTCCCCGTCCAACGGCAGGTATCTTGTGCGCAACGGGTTGCGTAGACACAAGCCTTGAACTCAGTCCGTGCCCTGTTCTGGTGAATACGAATTGCCTTTTTAAGTCCCTACTGATTTACATGCCTTGTGACTGGTTAAAACGCTTTTGAGAGTCTCGTACTAAACCTTAGATAAAGATACTATTTTTTCTATACCTACTTGAGTTGTGTCCTTTTGTGGTGTCATTACTGCCTTATTGTGCATGGTCATAAATGCTTCACACACTGCCTCTGAGATAGGCCTAACTGCTCGTGCTACGTTACCACAGGGTGGAGCAGGGGTTATCAAAGGGGGTAGCCCACTTGCCCTAACTTAGGAAGAAGGGTCCCTATTTGGCCATTGGCGCCAGCCATGGCCAACTAGAGACCCCCATTTCTAACAATGCCCCAGTTAAAGGGCTTATCCTGGCATTAACTTATGCTGACGACATCTTCTTGATTTGAAGGACGCCAAGGGAGCCCAACATCTTAATAGATATGCATATTGAATTTATGACTAATCTGAAGCTGGAAACCAATGCCAACAAAACGTATGTAATGGCTTGTGGACCAAGGGGTGCCAAAATTAGGCAGTTGTTGATAGGTGATAAGCTCATTCTAAGAGCTTTTGAGTTTTCGTACAGTGGGGGGTGACCTTCGATATGCTTGGTTCTTGGTCCTCACCTATATCCAATGCCAGAACACGCTTTATGCATAGTGTTGGGTTCCTGGCCAACTGATCCAGTAATATTGGCATGAAGCCGATTGTACTTTTTTTTAGAGGTTTATAGTAGGAAGCGTATTCCGGTTCTATTATATGGTCAGGCATATAGGGTTTAGAAAATATTACTGGTCTCCAGGCTGAGGAGAATAGAGCTTGTAGAAGACTACTTGGCCTCAAGGCCAGCTGTCCTTCCTATATATTGAATGAGGAATTAAGACTTGAGTATGTCAAAGACCATATAATTCTCGCTCCCTTGTTGCTGTGGTGTTCTGTCTGAAGCAATCTCCATGCTGTATTTATTAGAGAAGTTATTGAGGATTGCTTATTTTGTGCTAGGAGTCATCTAATTCCTTGGCTATAGTACATTAGCAAGATGTGCATTACTCTGGGCAGGCCACAAATTTTCTTCAAACTGGAGAGCCTGCCAAAAGGCGAATTACTATGAATTAGAATTTTTTTTAAGGATTATAGACCGCAAGAACTGGAGGAGGTTGAGTTAGTGAAAACCCAGAATAAGGAATTCATTTTAATCCAAACTACTCCAGGGCTAGAGTTGAATTTGGACTTTGCATTCCACTCTTGGGGTAGGACTCTCCTCACCAGATTTCGGTAAGGGATTATTAGATGGCAGCTATGCTTCCCTTTTGGTCACTAGGGCTAGGCATCTGTCCTTCTTAGCCCATGGAATGAAAGTTCCCCGCAGACCCTGCTCTACTGTGTATTTTTCTGCAGGCTTAATCCATGTTTTACTAGGTGCTTTTTAATTCCAGTCTTGAGGGTATCAGGATTGATAAAATGTAGATTGGCTTTATTATATCTGCAGAACTTGAGCACCCCTGCGATTTGTGATAGCGCTAGCCTTGTTTCTTAAAAATGATCTACGTGCCAGGTATGAAATGGCTTTTTTAATCAATTGGGAAGGCTGAATGCAATATTTTAATGAATCTGTTTTTATTATCTCGATATTTATTTTGACTATTGTTTTTATTATGTGTTATGATCATTATTTAATGCTCAAATAAAGCTTATCGTATATCATATTTTGTAGGCACATATGATGTATTCATAGCAATGTTTGTACTTTAGCTATGACTACCTGACGAAACAGCCCTTCAGATGATAAGTGACATTACTTATTATGCAAATGAGTTCCCCACATTTTTTGCGGAAGGGAGGGCAGCTTGGGTGTAGGGCAGAATCTCCAAGATACTTTCCTATAACAGTTTTCCAGGGTACTGGAATGCACCCGGTAAGACCAAATAGTTTTTTGTTTTTTTTTGCATTTTTCCACCTCCTGCAAGCTAGAAACTGAGATTCGCGTGCAGTATTGGGTTTGTGCCTGTGAGCTCTCAGTGTGAGGCGGTGACGCCTCCCTTGAAGCCCCGCCCTCTGCGCGCGCTGCCCTGATTAGGTCGCTGAGCACCAGGAGTGTGACTGCACGCCACGAAGTGCCTCATCAATAAAGGAGCCTCCTGCTGGGACATGGTGAAGCGCGGGCTCTGCAGCCGCGGTGCACAGTCAGTGCCAGGGGGCTCTAGTAACATTCATTACCACGCGGGCAGTGCCCTGGGCTGCCGATGTGAGCGACGATAAATCATTTCACGAGCCCGCCCTGAAGCGTACACTGGAAGCGGCCTATCTCTCCAGAGCGCAGCCGTCTCCCGCCTTCGCGAACTGAGAGCTTTGTAAACTGTAAATTAGCCCCTGGTTCTGAGAGCCCCGGGGCCACGAGGGCCAATTTGTGCCTGCTCTGCCTTGTAGGAACACACCCTCTTCTTTCTTTTAGCCTTCTGACTTCTATTATGAGTATCACTCCTGTTAGGAAGCCATATATTGAGACAATAGTTAACCACCTCGCAGACAGCACAATACGTGCCTCACACGCACGGCTTTTTGAACTCCACAATGGATCCTCTGTTATGGGCCTGGCTTGCATGAGTATCACGGGCTGTCAGAGTAATTAACTTAATGCAGTAAACATTAAGGTAATTCCATTGTCTGACCCTGATAGTGCCGGTCTACACCAGTGCTTCAAAAAAATAGAAGTGCAGGTACTCTGTATCAGAGTACCTGCTTGTTTCTGAGAAGTGCCGGTACTCTCCAACTAAAAGTATTAAGTCACTCTTGAGAAGTGCCGGTACTCTCCCTCTCAAAATGAAAAAGTGCCGGTACTCAGTACCGGAGAGTACCGGCCCATTTAACCGGTTGCGTGCGTCGGACGGCCCCCGGCCGTCCTCCGCACACGCCCAGTCATAAATCACCCGCACAACGGCGGAATTCGCGCCGCGGACAACGGGTTAAAGCACTGGTCTACACAAATATTCCTTATTCCGTGCAATCCTAATTGCGTGGGACAAGGAATTCTTGTGGAGCCGGCCTTCTGCCTATATACTGCCATTTTTAGGTCGAGCCTAGCGGCAGCGCGCATGCGCTTCTCGCTCTGCAAGGCATGCTGTATTACGGTATGCACTAGCAGCCCCGCCCACTCTCTGTCCATATTTGTCATTGTCCTTCTTAAATGGTGGCTTCTGATTCGTGAATAGGCTTGTTAGTCCCGCCTTGGTACCGCCTTGTCTGCATTTGTTACCGTTCATAACGACTGGACCTTTTACTTGGCTTGATACACAGTTGGCTTTATCTAGTGTGTGAGCACTATTTTTGTTTAGGACACTGATGGGGACAATGGCGCCCGCTTTAGGGACACCGCACTCAGTTTAAATGTTTTATTTTAAAACTTTGATGTTGAGCGCGGTGCCCGCTTCAGGGACACCGCGCTCTGTTTTTTTTTTTTTTTTTTTAACTTTCATACTGAGCTCGGTGCCCACTTCAGGGACACCGTGCGCTTTCTTTTTTTTTTTTTTTTTTTTTACTTTAATGAGCACGGCGCCCGTTTCACGGACACCACACTCTGCAATACAATAGGTATTGGTTTTGCAAAGATTGAACTATTGGTATTGTAAATGACAATGCCTTTTAATTTTTATAAAAGGCATTGCCATTTAAAATGCCAATAAATTCAAAAAACTTGCAATTGCGAGACCTATTGCATTGTAAATGCTTGTTTTAAATCCAGGGTAGGCGGAAAAGAAACCAGGCGAAATGGGAGTAATTGCCTAATGTTTCGAAACAGCTTACTATATTTAAAAAAAAAAAAAGACATTCACCCACCCAGTATTGATCAATTGGAGGTCTGGTGGGTCACTGCTCTAATGTATCCACTGTAAAACTTTGTCTTTGAGCCCATGACCGCTGGCTGAAATCCGACAGGGTAATTCAGACTTTCATCCTACCTAGCTCAATAAAATGAGCACCACTTAGTCTGTAAAAAGGTATCTCAAACCCAGACACTAAATAATAGAGCTGGGGTGCCCAGCTTAGGTCCAGGATGGCTGGATCCATGCCATATTATCAGATTAACCTCTCACTATGTAAACAATTTCTATTTATCGTGTACATTATGTATCTTAGGAGAATTTCCTTAAAATCTGTAGCACCAGACCCACTTTGGCCACCTCTGGACCAAATGTCCACACCAATTATAGTTATTATCACATTGTACACGATAACGTCTAATATGATCTCCATGGCATAATGCTTTGGAACAGTCTAAATAAATGGGAATTGTTTATGTCTCGTAGCAACACAAAAGGTTGATGGATGGAATGCTAAACATTGTCAAGCATTCAACCCAAGCCACAAATCTGGGTTCCATCGTTCTTTCGCTCGCCACGCCACCCCAGTTTGGACCCAGTCATATGCAAATCATTCTTGACCTAGCTCCCCATGGGAGCAGTCCAGCCCGAACTTCCAGACCAGGTCTTCCCTGACCAGAAAACAGGCATCCTGGGATCGGTTTTGGGGTATCACCCCTCATCAGCCAGGCTAGCTTGAATCCAGCAGCATAGCGAGTACAGGACCCACATCTGGGCATATCCTTCCCATAAAGGGTAGCTTATAGCAACACAAAAGATGATGAACGGAATGCTGAACATTGTCAAACATTCACCCCCAGTTACAGATCTGGGTTAACTCCATAGATTTTTTGCTCACCATGTCACCCCACGCCACCCCAGTTTGGACCCAGTCATATGCAAATCAGTCTTGACCCGGCTCCCCATGGGGACAGTCCAGCCTGAACCACCAGACCTGGTCCTCACTGGACTGGAAAATAAGCATCCTGGGACCAGTTTTGGGGAATCATACCTCATCAGTCAGGCTAGCTGGAATCCAGAGGCATAGGAAGCACGGGACCCACGTCTAGGCACACCCTTCCCAATAAGGGCGACTTATATTTTGTGTTGCTTTAAGTCACTCTTAGTGGGAAGGGTGATACCCCAAACCCGGTCCCAGGATGCTTGTTCTCCAGTCCAGGGAGGACCAGGCCTGGCAGTATGCCTGATTTGCATATGGCTGTTTCCAAACTAGGGTGGCATAGTGAGCAAAAAAAGATAGATTTAACCAAGATCTGTGACGGGGTGAATGTTTGACAATGTTCAGCATTCCGTCCATCATCTTTTGTGTTGCTAAGTGTTGATGTCTTACCACAATCTCTCTCTCTCTCGCTCTCTCCCTCTAGAGAGAGAGAGCGAGAGAGAGAGAGAGAGTATGTGCAGGCACCGTATGGTGCACTATACATAAACTTCAATGAATGAAACCTTCCCCTAGATGTACCAGGAAGGTCAGGTTTTACTACAGAAATCCCAGACCAAGTATCAACAATGTCTAACCTGTCCAATAGACAAAAAGATAACCTAATTATTATATTTCTCAACCTTTCTCTCTCTGTTGGGTTACTGTAGTACATAAGCCTTAGGTCTTAGCTCTAGTCTTTATGGAATGCCATTACTGTACTTACAGAATGCTCTCATGTTTCTGTTCTATGTGTGCTCTCAAGTAAGGGTTCTATTCCACTGCAGTTGCTTGTAGCCTCCGTGGTGAAGAGTCCGCTCTTGTCTCTTCCTGTGTACTTCAATAAAGGACTTCCTCAAACCACCTGCTGTTTCCTGCAACCTATTTACCACATCTTGGCGACGATACTTCGAACCTGATGTGCAGCTCAGCAGCGCTTCTCTTATAACCCTCGTCTATGAAGGAAGTGTCCTCTGTAGAGACTTTGAGGTGACTCCTGTCCTGTTTCCCTCGACGACAAGAGCGGACAGAAGGTTATCTTGGGAGGATCGACGTGCGCAGCGCATCTGGACTCTGCAAGCTGTCGTTATCAGAGCATGTAGAGTGCAGCGCAGTACTCATGGAAGTACAACTCGGCATCGGCGAGACCAGTCAAGTGAGAAGTTGATGTCTTCACGATGGCTTACAGTGAATGAGCCCAGCATTGGCATGTCTAGTGAGGAAAGCTTGGCCTGTCTCACTCACCGTTGTTAGACGAGGCGATCCTTCTCATCGAGCTGCTGCCTTCCCTCTGATGACGTCGTGGAATTCCCAGGTGTACTAGCGGAGAAGCTGCACGTCGGAAGGTGACGTATTCCAAGCGTTCAAGCATGTTGCTTAGCAACTGTTAACCCGCGCTCCTCTGACGCACTTCACCTTCAGGTGAAACGTCAGTATTTCTCCCTGTCACTTGCAGTACCACGTCGTTCAGATGTCATCACGCTTCAGAGTAGCGTCCTCACGTTGACGGCCATTTTCTTTGGTCCATCTTGGTTGCCTCGGTAACCACACACCACGAAGCCCCGTTTCAGCTCTGGAAGGCCGTTACTGCCTGGCGTTTACCCATTTCTTCGGCGATACACACGCCCACAGTGTGTTCACACTTACCCAAGTCAGGTACTTTAGTTTGTTGTTTCTTGTTGCGGCGATATACACGCCTGTATATCGTTCTGCCTGTCACAGCTACTGGGTTTAGGACTTTGAGACTCCTGAATCTTCTTGTTGCTCTGGTGAGTTTTTACTCAGTTATAAACTCCGTTTTTACATCTCTTAATATTTTTATTGTATCTCAACATGGCCTCACAAAATATCTCCGTTGTTCTTCCACCCAGTTTTTTGCCCCACCCTGGACAACCAAGTATATCTTGGGAAGATTGGTTTCCTATGTTTGACAATTATCTTGACGCTCTAGATGGTCAAGATTTTTCGGCAAAAAGGAAAAAGGCTCTGCTCTTAAGTACTCTTGGGAAAGAAGGTCAACGTGTATTTCGCTTTCTCCCTCAAGCCCTCCAGGCCAATGGACAAGCACTTCCAGATGAATATAAAGAAGTAGTTTGCCGATTAGAAGTTAGGTACTCTAAAGAAGAAAATTTAGTCATGAATAGATATAAGTTTTACACCAAAAGCCAGAAAACGGGTGAATCAATCGATGATTTTGTCTCTAGACTAAGAGAAATGTCTATTAAGTGCAAATTTGGAAACATGACAGATGAATTGATCAGAGATCAGCTCATAGTCCAGTGCAACAACAAGAAGATTCAAGAACGTCTCTGGGCAGCGAAGAACCCCAATCTTCAAACAGCAATAGATTTAGCTAAAGTGGTAGAACAGTCTGAGGGATGTATGAAGGAGTTAGAAAAAAGGTCAACAAGTAATGATGTCAATGAAGTGTCAACTCAAGAGTTACCAGACTATGTTCAGAATGACGATGATCCTAGTGTAATTGCGGCGGTTAAAAATAAGAAGTTCCCAAAGAAAACTTTTCCTTCTAGATCTACAAGCAACCTGAGGTCTGCTAATGCCAGAATGTGTAATAGGTGTGGAAGTACTGTACACACTTCAGATTCTAAGTTCTGTTTCGCATCTAAACAAGAGTGTTTGAAATGTAGTCGTATGGGTCACTATGCTAGAGTCTGTCGAGGCAAGTCTCGCTCTAGCGTGGCCAGTGTGCATTGTTCGACACAAGATATTGATGAGAATGACAACATTTTGGTTGTTGGGTCGGATCTCACAACTCAAGAAGAAGAAGACAAGCGTAGAAATAGACCCAAAGCCATGTTCACAATTGATGGTCAAGATGTATGTCTCATTGTTGATACCGGCTCAAAGTACACTATAATTCCCAATGATCTGTTCGAAGGAAAGTGGGGAGGCGATAGACCACTTCTTCCTAAGGACATTTCCCCAGGGGGATACCAAGGGGAGTCTATTGACATTCTTGGATTCTTTGATGCACACATCACATTTTCTCATAGACACATTCAGGGAAAAGTATATGTGTCTAAACGCGGGCCAGCCATTCTTGGGTGGGTTCATCAGTATGACCTTAGGATCATTGTCAACCCTCGAGCTAACACACAGGTCATGGTCATTGAAGATGAGGGCTTAGATAAAATCCTCGCCGAAGCCGGCAGCGTTTTTAGGGAAGGTTTGGGCCAACTCAAAGGTTACTCCCATCGCATTTTAATAAAAAAAGGTTCCATCCCTGTGCAGCACAAGGTTAGGCGTGTCCCGATTGTTGTTAAAGAAGAAGGCAAAGGGCTTATTCAGGACATGCTCACCACGGGAGTCATCGAACCTGTAGAGGCCTCTCCTTGGATTTCGCCCATTGTTGTCACCAAGAAGGCTGACGGCAAGCTCCGCTTTTGTGTGGACTTGAGATCTTTAAATCAGTGCGTAGTCGCTGACACCTTTCCTCTACCACATATCACAGAATTGGTCACTACCTTAAAGGGTGCCAAGGTGTTCTCAAAACTGGACCTTAGAAGTGCCTACCACCAGATCAACTTGCATAAAGATTCTAAGCATCTGACTGCTTTTATCACACCTCAAGGCACTTACCAGTTTACACGTCTTCCCTTTAGCCTCAATTCTGCGGCTAGTGTTTTCCAAAGAATGGTTTCGAACATCTTTGAAGGTGTAGGTAATACTATCTTTTTCCAAGATGACATATTAGTTTATGGTCAGTCAGTCGAACAACACAATGTTACCCTCAAAGTTGTCCTAGACAAGTTGTCTGCAGCAGGTCTCACACTCCGAAAGGAAAAATGCAAGTTTTTAGTCGATCAAGTTGACTATTTAGGTTACAATATCAGTGCTTCTGGCCTCAAACCCAAGAGAGACTTGTGCAATGCCATTCAATCAGCGCCTCACCCCAAGGATAAAGACCAACTACGTTCCTTTATGGGTCTCATTGAGTACTACTCAAAGTTTGTTAAAAATTTCTCAGACAAAACATCCTGCATGCGTTCCTTACTTAAGTGGGGGGTGAGCTTTTCATGGGGGACTCTACACCAAGAGTGTTTTGATTGTATCAAACAGGAAATTTGCAATGCTAATGTACTAGCCCCTTTCGATGTAAACAACAAGTCTATTTTAACTGTGGATGCAAGTGCTACAGGCTTGGGAGCTACATTATCTCAGTCCAAAGGTGGATCTGAACGCACTGTTGCCTTCGCTTCTAGAACACTAACTGATGCTGAGAAAAACTATTCAGTCATCGAGAGGGAAGCTTTGGCTGCATCTTGGGATGTGGAATATTTTAGAACATATTTGTGGGGCATGAAATTTCTCTTAAGGACTGATCATAAGCCGCTAGTCAAAGTTCTTTACCCTGGTGGTACTGGAAAAGGGTCAGCAAGACTTGCCAAACTTGCTTCAAAACTTCAGGAGTTTCAGTACTCGATTGAATATATTCAGGGATGGAAGAATGTTCAGGCTGACTGTCTTTCTAGAATGTCTCTGGACTGGCGAACTGTTCTTGATCCATGTGTTTCTGGGTGTGCTGATGACATTGCTGTGGCTTCTATTGAGGATGCCGTGTTTGTAGGTGAGGGTGCTTTTGAGGCCTGTGATTGGGAACGTGAAATGAGTAGTGATCACACCCTGCAAGAAGTTATCAAACTTTTAAAATTAGGTTCCAGGAGGGAAAGTTGTGTCCCAGTTGCTGTCCGACCTTATGTCAAAGTTCTTGATGACCTTTCTCTTATTAATAACAGTGTATTAGTCAAAGAGGAAACATTTATTCCTCCTTTTGGCATCAGGAACAAACTTCTTGCATTAGCGCATGAAGGCCATCTTGGTCAGACTCTCACACAACGCCGTCTCAAGAATCACTTCTGGTGGCCAGGCATTGATTCTCAAGTGGTTGAGTGGGTGGAAAATTGTTCAATTTGTAAAGAGGGTAAAAAAAGACTTAAGGTTGGTCCCAAATCCAATGATGCTCACATACAGAACCCAGGCTTACCCTGGCATAGCATCTGTCTTGATTTTATTGGTCCTATGGGGGAGCTACACGAAAAAGACAGATTTGCAATTGTTGTAGTTGATGTTTTCTCTAAATGGTTAGTAGTTGAGTTCACCAATAATGTCACCACTGAGAGTACCATTAAGTTCTTGGGAAATTTATTCAAGGATGCGGGCATTCCTTCGGTTCTCATCACTGACAACGGCACTCAACTTGTCTCCAAAGACATGCAAACCTTTCTCAAGAGCTGTGGTCTCTCTCATCATCGCACCTCACTATATAATCCCCAAGGCAATGGAATGTGTGAGAGAGCTAACAAAGTAGTTAAAGGGATCATACAAATGGCCACAGCCAATGGGTCTGTGGTACGGAAAATGGTCAATGAAATGCTGTGGGCCTATCGGACCACTCCCCTTATTGATGGTCAACCTTCCCCTTTCCAACTTATGAGAGGGCGGGCCCCTGGCTTGAAACTGGTTCCTTCTTGGATGACGCAAGTTGTCACTTTGCAAAGGAGATGCCCTTGCCCGCCGTCTTCCCCAAGTGTATCTCGTCCTTTCAAGGTGGGTGATCTTGTCAAGATCAAAACTGGTAGAGTGGGAGGAGGGTTGTCAAAATTCAAAGGGCCCTTCACTGTAAAAAAGGTACTTGATCATTGTGTCATTCTTAATAACAGTGAGTGTTGGAATTTTAGACGAGTTGCTTTATATTAAAGAGGGGTTGCAACTTCACCACAGGACATGTCCACCTCTTCTTTGAGCAGCAGTGGTTATCTTCTAGCTCAAACCCCTGAGGAAGCTTATCTCTCAATCCCGTCGGGTGAACTTCGTGGTGGTGGGGGTGGTGATTCTCTCATGTCTGGGAATCACTCAGTGCATGTGTCAGACCCTGCTTCCGACGGGGTTGCTCAGCCTCGTGCTCTGAGGCTTCGCAGACCACCAACCTATTTGCAAGACTTTATTTGCTAGATTATGTTCATCTATTTTAACCTGCTGTTCTTTCTTTAGTTCTCATTTTGTTTTGTTTTTTCTCCTTCATGTTCGTTAACATTAGAAAGGGAGAAGATGTGTAGTATATAAGCCTTAGGTCTTAGCTCTAGTCTTTATGGAATGCCATTACTGTACTTACAGAATGCTCTCATGTTTCTGTTCTATGTGTGCTCTCAAGTAAGGGTTCTATTCCACGGCAGTTGCTTGTAGCCTCCGTGGTGAAGAGTCCGCTCTTGTCTCTTCCTGTGTACTTCAATAAAGGACTTCCTCAAACCACCTGCTGTTTCCTGCAACCTATTTACCACAGTTACCTACCCTGAAAACTCCACTCTGATTCAGGAAATCATGGAAGTTAAACCACAGAGAGCCGCTGCCACCATTTCTCCTTTCCATGTGCAGTTTTTTGCAGCATAAACATGGAACGGATAAAGTGATCAGATGGTCTTGGGGTGGAAAAAATACAGAATGTGGAGAAACAAGCAGGAGATCAGGCTAATACTGATCGTGATTCTCATTTTAGTGGAAGAACATCCAATGGATGTATTTAAATAACAGGAATGAAGTCGAGAAACATAAGAGGCTTCTGGAAGAAGTAGGTCCTAAAAGAAAGCAATCATGGATTGAGAAGAATTTGAAAATGGATATGACTGCAAAATATGCCATAAAAGAAAATGCCCGGGTTTAGCACTAGGCTGGTAAATACATCAATTGTGAACCTGCATCGAGTGGATCTGGCATGTAGCAGCTTTGCAAAGTAGCTCAGAAAGATTGGACGAGATCACTTGCACCACTGGGTGGAAAACACCCAACTACAAGCATAGATAAACAGAAATCCCTGGACGACAAGCCTCAAATTTATGGGCTTCTGAAGTTTTATAAGTTGCAAAATGTAAGAAATTGCAGACAGTTGTCGCTATAGAGTGAAGAACCGGTCAAGCATTGCAGATGGTCGTTGTTGTAGCTTCGCATTTGTGGGTGTCATGGGCTGTTAATGCTGTAGCACAAAGGGCAAGTCTTGCGTTGCCAGTTGCCGTGGAATGTTGTTGGCTTGAAGAGCAGAACTGACTGGAGCTTCACATTGGTGGTTGTTGTGGGAAGCAGAGTTTCGATGCAAACCTGCCTGTTCGTGATCACAAGGAGGCCAAACTTCAGGATTTTCACCTTTTCTTCAGGAGAAGTACACTCCAATGCCAGCCAAGGGTCTAGCACCTGAGGAGGTGCATCTTGGGGATCAGGGACTCACTCCAGCAGAGGCCAGCAGAGCTCAGGCACGTCCAGTTGCAGGTCCAGTTGTAGCAGATTAGCTGAGCAATTGCAGGGAGGCCTCTGAATCTTGTTGTATCCCTGTAGCTCACACAGGTCAGCCAACTGACCCTAAGAGTCACTCTGGTTAGCCTGGGATGAAGGTAAGCATGTCCAATCTTCCTTCTCAAACAGCAAGGCAATCCTTCAAGCAACAGGGCAGTCCTCCTTCTGTAACTTCCACAGGTCCAGGAGTGTTCTGATGAGTGGCTCTGTAGGTGAAAATTTATACCTGGTGCCAGCCTTTGTGTGGGGGCATCCCCTTTCCTACCCCCACATCTTATTCTGAATAATTCTTCCCCTTCCCCTATCAAGACTCAAAACTGTCTGGGGGTGATAAAAGGCAGGTCAGGTTCCTTTCTGAGTGTACGAGGCAAATCCCTTCAAAATGCAAGTGAGGCTGGTTAATTAGTCCTGCCAGGATGGCCCATCCTGTCCACACCAAAGGACACTTGGTGTCACTGTCTGGAAACAATACACAAACTTCAGCAGCAAAGCCATTTGGAGTCATAGAACCTAGGACACTGTCAGGAGGCACAAATGGCTGGGGAAAAAATGCCAACTTTCTAAAAGTGCAATAGAAACAATTGATGGACGGAATGCTGGACAATGCAAACATTCACTCCCAGTCACAAGGATCTGGTTTTAATCCATCATTCTTTTGCTCACCACCCCAGTTTGGACCCAGCCATATGCAAATCAGTCTTGACCCTGTTCCCATTGGGAACAGTCCAGCCCGAACTGCCAAGCCAGGTCCTCCCTGGACCGGAAACAAGCATCCTGGGACCGGTTTCAGGGCATCACCCTTCCTCAGCGAGGCTAGCTTGAATCCAGTGGTGTAGTGAGCACGGGACCCACGTCTGGGCATACCCTTCCCACTTAGGGCGACATATGCAAAAGAAACAATTGATGGACGGAATGCTGGACAATTCAAACATTCACCCCCAGTCACAAGGATCTGGGTTTAATCCATCATTCTTTTGCTCACCACACCACCACAGTTTGGACCCAGCCATGTGCAAATCAGTCTTGACCCTGTTCCCAATGGGAACAGTCCAGCCCGAACTGCCAAGCCAGGTCCTCCCTGGACCGGAAATAAGCATCCTGGGACCGGTTTCAGGGCATTACCCTTCATCAGCCAGGCTAGCTTGAATCCAGTGGTGTAGTGAGCACGGGACCCACTTTCTAAAAGTGGCATTTTCAGAATTGTAACTTAAAATCCGACTTCATCATAAAAGAAGATTTTAAATTACAATTCATTTGAGTGTAAACAGCATATCTCTATCTGCTCCCAACAGAGTTAGCCCTTATTAGATGTAATATGGTAACCCAGTGTTAGTCAATGGGAGAGACAGGCCTTACACCAGTGAAAAACAACTTTAGGAGTTTTTCATTGTCAGGACATGTAAAACTTAAGTAAACACAAGAAAATTATGGACGGAGCGCTGAAACTTTTCAGACACTCTCCCCCAGTCACAGATCTGGGTTGACTCCATCATCGTTCTTTAGCTCACTTCACCACCCTAGTTCAGACCCAGCCATATGCAAACAAGTCTTGACCTCGTTCCTCATGGGAACAGTGCAGCCCGAACTGCCAAGCCAGGTCTTCCCTGGACTGGAAACAAGCATCCTGGGACCAGTTTCGGGGTAACACCCCTCATCAGCCAGGCTAACTTGAATCCAGTGGCAAAGTGAGCAAAGGACCTACGTCTGGGCATCCCCTGCCAACTTAGGGCAAACAAAGCAAACACAAGGAGATGATGGACGGAGCACTGAAACTTTTCAGACACTCACCCCCAGTCACAGATCTGCATTGAATCCATCATTGTTCTTTAGCTCACTTTACCAACCCAGTTCCGACCCAGCCATATGCAAATCAGTTTTGACCCTGTTTCTCATGGGAACAGTCCAGCCCGAACTACCAAGCCAGGTCTTCCCTGAACCGGAAACAAGGATCCTGGGACTGGTTTCAGGGTACCGCCCCTCATCGGCCAGGCTAGCTTGAATCCAGTGGCAAAGTGAGCAAGGGACCCAAATCTGGGCATATCCTACCAACTTGGGGCGAACAAAGCAAACACAAGGAGATGATGGCAAAATGGTCTATTCCATTCTAGTACACAAAGCCAATACAGAGCATATCAATTTCTTGAATATAGGAAGAGAGGCAGGAAAAAACACTGAAGAAAAGATTGCTTAAAGATTGTACGTTTACCTTCAGAAATCACATTCAGAGCAAATGTCTGCCAGAAGGTGGAATATGCTCTTTGTACCACAGCTCACATGTAGCGCACTCACCTCTAACACATTTGAAGCACCGAACAGGACTATAAGAAAATTACTTTACCTTCAGTGCTCCTTGGCAAAGTATTCTCATTGGAATCCAGCCTCCCGGCAACATTAAGGCATAATCAGGTTGGCTAATCGTATAAAACCAGAGGATGAAAATGATCAGAAATTGAAGGAGATGAAATCCTTTATTCAAGACTTGGAATCTATGTGACTCAGAAAAGTCAATTGAAAATGGAACAATAATTTATATATTAGAGTGTGATGACTTGTGGAACATGGGCATAACAAAGGTACACAGAAAGGGGAGCTAGCCTTGAAACAAAAGGTGAAGAGCTGGAAAGCAGGGCATGACTATTGAATTCTGTCATGTAAACATATCGCTTTAGGAGATTATGGTAAAGAAAATACAGAGAGTTGATCGTCTCTTATTGGTCATAACAATTTTAGACCATTTTCATAATTTTCCTATTAAATAACAAATGCAGTCTTTTGTGCGACCTAATATACCTTTGATGCTGTGATGCGCAACAATCTGTGCTATATGAGATAAGAGGAAAATCCAAGGAATTCTCTGGAAATTAAATGAACTTTTTCCTTCATTAAAAGAATGAGGGTCTTGAGCATTTCTCGAAATCGAACCAGAGTGCGAACAATAACGGCAAGGAAGGACCACTTTTTTGTTAGCTTTCCTGAGATGGAAATAGTGATTGAAAGGTTAATTTAATCAACTTCAAGTAGAGCCACAAAGTTAAAGGTGAAGTTGGGTGCTCAAAGTGTTGCACGAATATTGTATAGCTGTGTGAGGGAATAAAAAGGTAAGAGTGCTGGTGACTATATGAGTATGCAAGGTAATAAGAACAAAAGGCGAGACATTTTAAGAGTCTCATCAAACTGCAAGTGATACCCTGGAAAGAGGGAGACAGATGTGTATCCATGAATCCTGGTAACAGCATGAAATGTTCTCTGCACATTTCTTGCCAAGGACCGGTGCCAGTTGCATAAGGAAACTTGAGGGGCCCCCTGCAAGGTACATGGAAGGGCCCCTCTCCGGACTCAATCAGAAGCTCTCAGGCCAGTGTACTGGGCTGAGGGGGCCCCTTGGAGCTCGGCTCCCTCTCGCACCGCGGGGGCTGCAGGAGGCTATGTTACGCCTCTGACCAGTGCTTGGGTTTCCACAGTGGAACGTAGAGTGAAGTTGTCAAGATCTTTGCTGGACTTAAATGAAGGTGGGCAATCACAGACACAAGAATTAAGAATAGAAATTCTCCACTAGAGTGACACTTGAGTGAAACTGGAGTGACACTTGAGTGACACATGAATAACACTAAGGTGACAGGCTGCAAACTTGAATAGACTAGAGTGATGCTCTAGTGACACTAGAGTTACATTCATGAGACACGTAAGCAGCGTTTGAGTGACACTTGAGTAATAACCAAGTATTAATAGAGTGACATTCGAATTACACTCCTCAAACATCGGCCTATTCATTAAGGTCATTTCAGGCATAAACACACACATTTGTGGGCATTCTCAAACTTCGATCCAACCTCTTACCAACTTGGAAATATTCTGAGAATTACTCCCCTTCCAGGATGGGAAGAGGAACGGCTCACCCCCAGGGTTTGTTGGGATATCTTCACAGGGAAAAATGTTTTCCCACAGGGAGAAAAAAAAGATGTATTTGCATAACAGCCTTCAATCCCCCTTTGCAGAATTATAGCAATTTAGAGGGTCACACAAATGGAAGAGGACCCTATGGGAGAATTCACATGACATTCCCAGTAGTATGCCAAGAAACATACACCTGCCGCAGCTTTCTAGGGATTGTGATTTACTGGGAATCTTTTTGAAAAAAGTAAAAAACAGTACAAATATATTCAGGCAGAGATGTAAATCACCTTCTGTTCCCTTCAGACATCCATCTTTTATACTTTTAACCAATGCTTAAGTTGAACTGATGGTTGAAGGTAGGTCCCACCAGCACTCATTTTTGGAGAACAGCACGGCCGGATTGGGAACCGAAATTGGCCCTGGCAAACAGCTTGGCTGGGCCCCCGAGGGGGGGATGCTACTTGGAAGCACCATTCCCTTCTCACCGCTGCCGCTTTTGTTACAGGGGGCCGATACTGCAGCTATGCTTCAAAAATGGCCCCCCTTAACAAAAATGTCCCCCCAGGGGTCCAAAACCGTCCCCCACTCTGGCGGCCCACTGGGGAAACGCTAGTGCCCTCTACAGCCAGTCCTCAACAAACTTTGGACTAAAGCAAGAGAGAGAAAAACACAAAATATGGAAAGAAGGAGGAATAGGAGGAGGGGAAAACAGTGGCAAAGGGAGAAAGCAGGGATAAAAAATAACCCACAAGAGTGAGATAAAGAGGAGTGTCTTGTGTTAGATTAAAGGGGCATAGGATGCAATCAAGACTACATAGCCTTTGAATTCAGGACCTTGAACTTTGCTAGCACTAGCTAGGGACTTCTGAACAAAACTTTTGGCTGGGATGTGTATTTATTTACAAATTAAGCACAGCTTTATACACGTTTCAAATGAAGATTAGGCAATGGAGTGTACAAGGGGGTGAGTATAATGTTAAGAGTATTTGAACCTCAATGTTTCCTATACATTTTTTGAAGTCCTGAGGAAGTCACAGGGCAAATTGCCTGCTAGAAGAAACGTGTAGGCAGAAGAAACACAGACAATTTGTAAGTAAAGTCTTTGGACTTTGAATGTGATGAATATTTTTTTAATAGAAGTTTCTTGGACTACACAGATGCAAGGGTGGACTGGGAACACAAACCAGCCCTGGCAATTTAATTGGACTGGCCCCAGGGGGTTGGCGGGGGGACTGGGGGACTAGTGAGAAGCACTGCTGCTGCTTTTGTTACAGGGGTTGATATTGCACCACTGCTGCAAACCCGGCCCCCAGTAAAAAAAAACAGCCCCCGCCCTTCCGGCCTACGGGGAAAACGCCCGGTGCCCGCTACGGCTAGTCCGGCCCTGCACAGATGAAATACAGAAAAGACTTTCTATTGGTGTGCAATCATTTGTATATACCTAAAACAATCATTTCCTGGAAATGGTCAAAGGATTTGAAAAGCTAATCTGACACACATCCGATAGGATACATCAATCTCCGGTTTTAAAAGAAATCTAAAACAGTATTTCCTAAAAGACCTTTCATTGCCTATTGTGATTGGTCTTCTCGATTCCTGCAACACAAAAATCCTTCTTTTTGAAGACCAAGATTTCATGTTTACTGGTACTTACTTTGGTTATGTCACTGTATTCTATGCCCCGTCTCTTTAAAGAGCTCTGCCACTCTATGTCTTGAAAGAACCTAAATAAAACCAAATGAATTAGCCTTGCAGGTCGTGGCAGGGAATTAGCAGAAGAATTTAGAAGTGGCAGCTTGGTTTATGTACAGCATCATTTTTATGGGCATAGATTTTGTATGATTGCGTCACAATGGGTAACATACGTATGTATGTAAGATGCTAGGGCAAAAGGATTGCATCTTAATTCAAACCAGGATTGGCCGAGGTTATCAGGGGCGCATGGTCTGATAGATTCAAAGAGACAGATCTGCGTTTAGGAACAGCCATGTCATCCAGTAGTTACCAGAAGGCATCAAAGAAAGGGTTATCCTCAGATAACCCAAAGGAGGAAAGCAAAGGGAGCAAGAGGTCCTTCCCTCATGTAGACTGTGAAATCACATCACACGCTCCCAAAATTTCTCAGCCACCAGCAATCTCTCAGGGAAGAGAAGATTTTCAGCAAATAGAGTGTGAGCATCCTGCTGAGTGTTGTGCAGGAGTACACTTTGTGTGAGGGATAAAGTGCCCATGGGTCTGCGGCAAAACCTCTCTTGATGAGATTATGTGCAAACCAGTGACTGCTGCTTCCTATGTATGGGGCGCCAGCAGGCCGCCAGACCTATCTGTTTTCTGGGAACTTTGCTTTATGAACAGAGTGATATCACATATAGTGAGTAACTGCTCCAAGGTTGCACAATATTTTTGCATACAGGCAAAGAAACGTGGTGCAAGTTGAACTGTCATGTTACACACCTAGGCCCAGATTTACTAAGACTGTGCACTGGGTTTGCGTTACTTTTGCACCTACCAGTGCAAAACCTATGCTTGACATAAGGCAGACACTCTTGTAATATGGTGCAAGGGTATGTGTGTTGTCGCAAAGCAGTCATAAGTGCACCATCGCAGGGGGAGAAAAATACAGTGCCAAATCTTGGCAGATATGGTGCTATTTTTCTTTCTCACTGTGGCTCAAAGCAGCACAACAACTTTGGCTGCTGCACTGTGTTGCACCAAAAGTTTGTAAATCTGCCCCAGCCTTTGCAGACTTTTTGTTAGGTCTAAGAATGGTCTCCAGAGTGACGAGCACAGGGCAGGCAGAAAGGGCAGCGTGGGCTCCTCCGCAATGGCGGAGGAGCATCGCCCCACTGGCTCAGAGCCAGCAGCTGAAAAATAAAACAATATTTTATTATCGTTTTCTTTTTCAGCTGCTGGCTGAGCAGCGTGTGCAGGGAGGGGTGGGGCTGGGCCCTGGGAGGAGGAGTAGTAAGTGCACTTCTAAGTATGTATGTCAGTTTGGCCAGCCGTCCTAGACCGGCCAGACTAGCATGTGCACTTAGGTTTCTCCAAACCAACTGTATTGCACAGCCGGGCTGGAGAAACAGCACAGACTCCCTGTGCATGAGTGAGCGGTAATCTAGCCCGCTCAGGTCAATCTCCACACTGCTCTCATGCTTGAGAGCAGCGCGGGGATTGGATAGGGAGTCCGTAATGCTGTCCCAGGGACTGCTGGGACTAGGAACTAGAAGCAAAGGAGTGTGAGGCGGCCGGCAGCTACAGGTAAGAATTGTATTTATATTTTTATTATTAACCCTCCCACCACAAGATCCCCTCTGCGCGCTTCCCACCGGCCCCCTCACCCATAGCGCCCCCTCCACCTGCTCACCGGTCTATATTTGTGTCGGCCGCCTCTGAGAACGGACCGAGTTATTTATCATCTGGCTAATCATTAATATGATAGCCTGGGGAGAATGTTGGAATGGGCAGAACCACATGGATCCCAACCCATGAGCGATGCTGGTTACTGATATTTTTCCACTGCCAACAAATCTTCCAGGGCTTTACCAAATTTTTCTCCCCCAGCGTAAAGCAGATAAAAACAACACATATATAATACTTACAATAGAGATTAAATCTTTTCAAGGCTAAAGGTGGCTTGAAGGGGGGTGTTTTTGTGGCAGATGAACTCGAAACAGGGGCTTAGGCACAGCTAACTATTGCTCTCTCTTTACAGCATCTCTGGTAGGTGCGGCCTTTTTAAACCAAAACCAAGTCGTACCGCCTCCCTCCACCATTTCAAATCTTCGGTTAGCGTATAGGCGTGAAATAGTCGTGCCTGTGTATAAGCAGACGGTGGCTGCTTCCACTCTGAATGAAAACTGAGGGCCTCATTTATGAAGTTTTGCCGTAGGGCAGCGCCACAGGCCTTCCTGCAGCGCTTCCCTACGGCAAAAGAAAAGGGCAGGAATGCGCCGTATCTATAAGATATGGAGCATTCCTGTCCTTTTCCCCTGCGCCGGCGCACAATGGGCAGCCGTGCGCCAACGCAGGCACCTTTGCACCATGGTGCAAGGGTGCCTGCGTTGCGAGGATGATTATTTTTGTACAGAGAAGGAATTCTTTCTGTACAAAAATAATCACAAGAAGGCTTCTTCCTCTTTCCATGTGTGCTGCAGAATGCAGCACGCATAGAAAAAGGAAAAACGAGGAGAAATAAAGATATTTCTCCTCGTTGTGCCTCCCTTACGCCTCCCCTGGGGAGGCGTAAGCTTTTGGTGCTGCCTCAGATTTACGATTCCTCGTAAATCTGGGGCAGTGTCAAAGGCCATGGATGTTGCTGGGAACGCCCCCAGCAACACCCATTGCACGCCCCTTTAACGCAGAACACTGCGTTAAACAAGGAACTGATATTTATCAGGCAGCATTAAGCCAAAAAAAGTGGCTTAGTGCTGCCTGATAAATATCACGCAGGCTTCTGCGCCACGGAACGTCAAAAAAAGTGACGTTCCGGAGGCGCAAGGAGCTCATACATGAGGCCCTGAGATCTTGAGTTTCCAGTACTCCAAGATTAACTATTTCACAATTGGCTAGTATACATTTCATAATATAATTGACACAGTGCTTGATTAGGGCTGGTGGGCCACCCACAGCACTCATGCTTGACAGCCAAGACTTATTTTTCAGCACCAGTTTTTGACACAGAATAAGAGAGAGAAAATCAGAAAAGGGAGAAAGAGAGGAACACAATGAGAAAGAGAAAATGTAGGGACAAAAAAGAATGCACAAGCGTTAAAGAGGTAGGAAGTTTTGGGTGGTGGATGAAAGAGGCAGGTGGTCGAAGCAAGACCAGTCTTAGTGTTTTTTTTTTTTTTTTTACAAATTAAGGTCTGATGAGACATTATTCTGCGTTTCTATGCAAGCATCGACAAGGCACACCACTTCCGTGTTCTTCAGTGAATCAATACCTTGTCGTATCTTAAAACTTTAGAGTCTGGTGTTCCTGTGTTCTAGGGCTTCCCAAGAACAGGCAGATGGCGGAGCAAGGACACAGTCATCTGTTGCTGATTAAGTGAAGCATCCTCACAGACACGCTCTTCTCTGAGATGTTCCAGGGCTAGACTCCAACCTCATCTCCAGACGAAGTAGACGGTATAGGCTTCAACCCAATCAGTCACTCTCAAACATGCTGTTCATTTCTCTGGAGTCTGAGACTCCCAATCACCGCAGAGCGGTTCATCCATCATGTTCCTTCTAATTAACTTCTAATTTACCTCTTTAGTCAAATCTGTTTACAATCAGAGACAAGAAATCATGACCCAAACACGAGCTGCAACAAATCCCTCTGACTGCACACGCCTGGCCGCCTCTCTTATTACTTAACAGCACTGGAGCAGACCTGCAGCGTCACATTAAGGGGGGCTGTGGTGAGAGGGGCCTCTTCTACTAAATGGGTGTCCTCGCACACATAAATGGTACTGGACAGTGGCGTAGCAAGGGGGGTGGAGGGGGCGGTCTGCCCCGGGCGGCATGAGTTTTGGGGGTGGCGGCCTCCGCCCTGCTCTAACCTGAGTCTGTCACAGGGCAGCCGTCGCAGGAATCGCCAGCACCCCCACCCCCGCTCCTATATGCGCCCGCCTCAAGCGGCAAACGCAGGGACCGCTACGGGCGGCATAAGGTCTAGCTAGTCCACTGGTACTGGAATGTCATTCTTGTGTCCCCCGACAGGGCCGGACTGGGAACCGAAACCGGCCCTGGCAAACTGCTCGGCCAGCCCCCCTGGGGGAGAGGGCGGGTGCAGCCGAGCTGTTTGCTAGGGCTGGTTTCGGCCGATTTTGTTACAGGGGATTGGTAACAAAAACGGCCCCCCCCAGGGGCCCAAAACCGGCCCTCACCCTGGCGGCCCACCGGGGAAACGCCCGGTGCCCGCTACGGCCAGTCCGGCTCTGTCCCCCGAAATCCCATCATCTCATTAGGCATTAAGCGGCTTATTTACAAGCCCCTTGCGCCGCCAGTGTGTCACTTTTTCCCATATTACAAAAAAGTGACACACCGGCAGCGCAAGGGGCTTGTAAATAAGCCCCTAAATCCTTAAGAGAAAGTAAAATACAGATATACATCTAATAAACACAAGGGGCCTCATTTATAAGCCCATTGCACCGCCGATGCGTCACTGTTTTTGACGCACCGTCAGCGCAATGGGCTTTCCCATATTAACAAGGCAACGTAAAGTCATTCTGCATGACTTTTCATTGCCTTGTAAATATGGGCCCCTTTCAAGCATTACTCCGCATGAAAGGAGCCTTCCATGGTTGTTGCAGTAGGTGTTCCCGGACAACATCCATGGAACCAGACACATATCCAGATTTACAACGTTTTGTAAAGCTGGGAATATGTTAGAATCCTACGCCTCCTCAGGGGAGGCGTAGGAGTGGCACAACGAGAGAAATACTTGTATTTCTCCTTGTTTTCAGGTCGAGCCTGGGCTGCCATGCACTGCTCTGCGAGGCATGCTCTGAGAGGCATGCTGTATTCGATTATGGACTTGAAGCCCCACCCGCTCTCTGCCCATATTTTTCATTGGCTTATGTCATTGTCCTTCGTAAACGCTGGTTTCTGATTCGTTAATAGGCTTGTTAGTCCCTCCTTAATACCGCCTTGTCTTCATTTGTAACCTCTCATGAGGACTGGCCATTTTACTTCTGTTGTTACACGGTATGTCTTATTTAGTCTGTAAGCACTATTTTCTTTAATGAGTTTCTCCTACCGCAGGCAGGAAATGCTTTCCTGCAACAACAGCTGCTCTGTTGCTCCTTGGCTACAGCTCCACCCCTTTACCCCTCACTGCCCCAACCACCTCTCCGAGGTTGGTTTATTTTTTTCTTTTAATTTCTTTTCCCCTACATGACATGCTGTTTTTTTTTTTTAATTTACATTATTAGATAGATTAATTGATTTGATGTTGAGCCAATGCCAAGGCTTCAACACTGGTCCCCAGCTCCTGAGTCGGTAGCTCTGACCTCTGAGCCATATCCTCTCCCTCTGAAGGCAGCACATTATCATATAGATTTGCTTGTTTTACACTTTAATGGTGGCCGTGTCCCTTTCCTTAAATGAGCTGAGTCTAAGGAAAGGGGCGCGTACGCCATGAAAGTGAAAGCGCGGCATGGGGCGCTTTTACAAAAAAAGCATTTGTTTGACAGACAAAGGCTTTTTTTGTAAAAGCGCCCTCTACTGCGCTTTCACTTTAATGGTGGCCACGCCCCTTTCTTTAGGCACAGCTCGTCTAAAGAAAGGGGCGCGGCTGACATTAAAGTTAAAACACCGCAAGGGCATTTTTACAAACAAGCATTTACAATGCAATAGGTTTGCATTTACGAAACATTCATAAATGCCACCTATTGCATTGCAAATGCTTGTTTCCTCCTGCTACGTGCTGCATTATGCAGCACGCATAGAAAGAGGAAAATGCCACAATGATTGCTTTGTGCAGGAAGGTGTTCCTTCCTGCTCAAAAACAATCGTCCCCACAACACAGGCACCCTTGCAGCATGATGTAAGAGTGCCTGCGTTGGTGCAGGGCTGCTGTTTGTGCGCAGTGGAGAAAGACAGGAATGTGCAATATCTTGTAGCTACAGTGCATTCCTGCCCTTTTATTTTGATGCACGGCAGTGCAGCAGGAAGGCTTGCTGTGCTGCTGTGCATCAAAATATAGTAAATGAGGTTCCAAATGTCGAATACCATTGTGAACTATCCTCCACAATGAAAATGTAATCAAGCATTAACCAGCCGCGGTCCGTGCAGGTAAAAGCGGTGGGGCGGTGGGGGCGGGTAATGGGTGATTTCGAGGGACGATGCAGAGGGAAAATTAAATAAATAATTAATTTTCCTCGGCATCATCCCTCGAAATCCCCCCTTTTCCGGCCCCACCGCTGTTACCTGCACGGACCGCGGCTGGCATTAACAAAGCCAAAAGTTCTTGCCTTCAGTACATATTGGCTTTGCCAATAGTTCTAGCCGTACTGTACAGCATTCTTTGCAGCATGGCTTTTAAAAGAGAAAATAAAATCCATACTCAGTCAGCAACATCATTTTGTAGGCATGCACATCAAGTATGCGTGCGCCTACAAAATGATGCAATCCTTTTTTTCTGTTTGCCGATCCAAGGTGGATTGGTAAAAAATGTTTGGGGGAATGGGTGGGGAGAAAGCAACACATGGGTGAGGGGACAAGAGGCGCAGCACTGAGGGAAAGTAAGCAACACGGAGGGGTGGGAAGCAACAAGAGAGGGTGTGTGTGAAACAACCAGAGGGGCGCGGGTGGGAGTAGAAACACAGAGGTGGGGAAGCAAACGAGAGAGACAGGAACATGGGGGGAGTAAATGAACAAGAGACAGTGCAACGTGGAGGTTGGGGGTGAAGCACACAAGTGAAAAAGCAACACAGGGGTGGGATAGGCCCACAAGGGCAGGGGGAAGAACATGGGCAGTGAGCTTGGTGGATGGGGAGGCATACATGAGGGAGACAGCAGGAAAACACATGCACTCTCATAGAGTGCTTAAACAAAAACAAAAAAGCAGCACCTGAAAACAGAGCGGTTGAAGTACACAAGTAATGGGCCCTTGCTCGGGGTGGGGGGACACAAACCCAAGAAAAGAAGGTGAAACCCACATGCGCTAAAGAAATAGAAGCAAGCAAACAAGAGCAACAATGAAATCAACCAATTTTAACCAATGGGCAGCCTCTTAATCCACTGTAAGCTAGCAAAATGTCTTAAAACAGATAGTGCAAGCGCTGCCTTAAACGAGACCTAGAAGTGATCATTTCATTGAATATAAATTTCACACCATACTAGGTTGTGGTCAGAGCTGACAAGTCCCAAAAATTAAGCAGGGCGGGAGACCAGAGTGTGGTGTCTGACACCATGGAAACATTTGCCAGCACAGCGGAGGCAGTGCTATTCAATGAGTCCCCCTTTCTTCTGCTATGAAGGGAAATAGAAAGGGGACACATGAGATGCAGACCAGATGCTTTAAGTTTTGCAAGCATTGCAGCAGATGTAGTGCTGACTAACAAATGTAGTTCCAGTCCTAGAATATTTGTGGAAGCTGAAATGTTCTCCAAAATAGTCCAGGGGACTACTTTAGTATCCCAACATCTGTCCTAGAGCATTTTGGAGACTGATTAACATTCCACAAATATTGTAAGTAATCATTGAGGTGTTGTAGATCTCAGCCTAATCCCAGCAGCAGCTGTAAAGGTGAAGTCAAAGAGCTATGAATACTCCCAGCCAGCATCTCTGCAGCACATTATACTGCGGGGCCGTGCACTGCTGGTGTCATTTCGATTTCCAGGCATAGAAATACAGAAGCGAACATGTGAGATGTATCCAAGGCAGCATTCATAGAAAAAGACGGTACATACAGATAGAGGGAGGTGACTGAAAGTGAGCTCTGGGTACCTCCATTAACAAATAAAAGTAAATACATAAGGAACAAGCATTGGCAAAGCCAATAGGTCTCAGCAATGCGAGAGCTATTGGCTTTCTCAGTGTCAATGTCTTTTAGTCATGCTGTGTAGCAGCATGGCTGCTATTCAACATGGCTGAAAGTCAGGGAAAAAAGCGCCATGAGACCGCTATATAACATGGCTAAAAGGCATTAACAAAGCCAATAGCTCTTGTATTGCTGAGACCTATGGGCTTTGTCAATGTTTATTTTTTATTGCTGGCAGGAGGGAGGGCAGGGCAGGAGGCAACATGGAGGGAGGGCGTGTGGGTGGGGGGCAAGATGAACAATGGAAAGTAACAATGCCCTGGGAAGCAGTGTTGTTGCTATTGTACACTTAGCCCATCAAGCCAGCCTTGCCACGAGGAGGCTGACTTTGCAGAGGTGTACTACACAAATGAATTCCATCATTTACTTTAGAGATATATTTAATCATGTATTTTTTAATGTTCAAGCAATTATTTCATACAAACCATCAAAAATTTCATTCATCCATTCAAGAAGTAATCCATGAATTTGTTTATTCATGCATTCAATCATTTAGTTGCATGTACATCAATTCATCCATCCATTTATGAAGTCAATAATTCATTGGTCCTTCATAGCATGCATTCATTCAAGCACCCATGCGTAACCATCTGGAGAGTCAGGGACTGTTGGATCCCTCCCAATCGGGCTTTAGGGCGGCCCACAGCACTGAGACTGCTTTGGTCGAGGTAACAGATAACATCAGGCTGGCCTTGGACAAACATCAGTCAGCCATCCTCGTCCTGCTCGATTTGTCCGCTTCCTTTGACACCATCTCCCACAGCATCTTAGAACATCGGCTTTGGGAGATAGGTGTCAGAGGCACCGACCCTCGAGTGGTTTAAGAGCTACCTAGCCGACCGCGTGACAACAGTACAGATCGGAAACAACCTCTCACGTGAGAGACCAGTCAAGATGGGAGTACCACAGGGCTCTATTTTGAGCCCGACCCTATTTAATCTGTACATGACCCCACTGGCCAAGGTGATCAGATCCTATGGATTTGATGTCATATCTTACGCAGATGACACTCAAATTCTGGTCACTATTGGCCCAGATCCTACTAAAACACAGCTACGCTTTAACAAATGCCTGTCCCACATCGACAGGTGGATGAGCTCCAATCACCTACAACTAAATGGAGCCAAGTCTGAGGTCATGCTCTTTGGAAAAGCACAGGAGCATTGGTCCACCGACTGGTGGCCATCCCATCTTGGCCTCTGCCCCACCCCCACATTGACGGTGCGGAACCTAGGTTTCCACATGGACAACCAATTGTCCATGAGGAACCAGGTCAATCATATCATTGGCACGTGTTTTGGAGTAATGCATAGCCTTCGGAAGGTCTTCAAGTGGCTACCAGTGGAGGCCAGGAAACCATTAGTTCAAGGGCTGATAATAAATCGAATGGACTACGGAAACTCCCTACTGTTTTCAATTAACGAAAACCTTCTGGACAGACTACAGATCTTGCAGAACACTGCGGCAAGGCTGGTCTTGGATCTTCCTCCCAGATCGCCCTCTGCACCCTGCTTAAGATCCCTTCACTGGCTGCCAGTCAGAAAACGAATTCTTTTCAAAGTCCTCTGTCTAGTCCATAAACAGTTGTACGGAAAAGGTCCGAGATACTGGACCAAGAAATTATGTTGGTACCAACCACGCAGGGCGCTTAAGTCCAGCAACCAGTTTTTGCTCACTCCTCTCAAGATACATACTGCCAGAAAAGGAGGACGATCTTTCTCCTTTCTTGCCCCATCATCCTGGAACAAAATTCCTATCCATCTGCGAAATGTCCCTGATCACAACTCTTTTCGCAAAAGGCTGAAGACATGGCTTTTTGACATCTGAGCCACTTCACTTCCTTTCAGAGCTGTCTGCTAGCGCCATGAGACTTTTGAGTGATGTGTGCGCTGTACAAATGCCCCTGATTTGATTTGATTTGTTTATCCATGCATTCAATAATTACCTTGTTCAGCCATGAATTCAACCATTCATTCATGCATTCAGTCATTCTGTTTATTCGTGCAGTTAATCATTCATTTAAATATCGATGCATGCCTTCATTTATACTTTTAATAATTCACTTATTCATTTGTGAATTAATTCATTCATCCATGAAGTCATTCTTCAATGCATTTGTTTATTCACGTGTTAAATCCTTCATTCAGTTATCGACGCACAATTTCATTTACCCATGTATTTATTTGTTAATGCATTCCTAGGTAGATGAATTGCGTTCTTTTCTGTTAGCGGTGTCACGCGGCAGGAATGTGTCCCACTATTCTTGGAATGCCCCCATGCTCTTCAGCCATCTTCAGATACTGCAGCACACATATGGATAACATAGTTCTGTTTAAATAACAATGGGATGCCCAGCAGTGCTGGTGTAACACACCCCACCAAGCTGCCAATTGGAAAGCACAGCCGACTGGGAGTGCCCAGTGCAAGGACCTGCCAAAGAGTAACATCCAGCTGTCACGCCCTCCTACAGCAGCAGGTTCTGCAGCATGTTTGATTCGCAGCTGAACTTGCAGGTTACATACTCCCTGGTAACTCATGGGTTTAACGCGCCTACAGCCAGTCTACACAAACTGTAGGCTAACGGTTCTACTCTTAGTAAGTCGGTTCATGTGGTTATACCTGACATCTGACTGATTCTGCAACAGACATATTGACATGTGATGCATCTTCCTATATCTAAATGTCCAGTTTCCGACTTTGTATAGTGCCCAACACAGCTTTCCTTGAGTGCAAAGAAATTTCACTTTGAGAAGATCAGACGCCAGTAACACGGACAATGGAAGGGAAGGAGGGAGGATGCATGGGAGGTGGCAGCAGTGCAGACAGCGGCATGGAAGCAGGGTGGGAGCGGCCTACACCACAGACAATGGAATGGAAGGAAGTTGGGAGAGGCCAACACCACAGACAATGGAAGGGAAGGAGGGTGGGAGAGGCCAACACCACAGACAATGGAAGGGAAGGAGGTTGGGAGAGGCCAACACCACAGACAATGGAAGGGAAGGAGGGTGGGAGAGGCCAACACCACAGACAATGGAATGGAAGGAAGGAGGGAGGGAGAGGCCAACACCACAGACAATGGAATGGGAGGAAGGAGGGAGAGGCCAACACCACAGACAATGGAAGGGAAGGAGGGTGGGAGAGGCCAACACCACAGACAATGGAAGGGAAGGAGGTTGGGAGAGGCCAACACCACAGACAATGGAATGGGAGGAAGGAGGGAGAGGCCAACACCACAGACAATGGAAGGGAAGGAGGGTGGGAGAGGCCAACACCACAGACAATGGAATGGGAGGAAGGAGGGAGAGGCCAACACCACAGACAATGGAATGGAAGGAAGGAGGGAGAGGCCAACACCACAGACAATGGAATGGGAGGAAGGAGGGAGAGGCCAACACCACAGACAATGGAAGGGAAGGAGGGTGGGAGAGGCCAACACCACAGACAATGGAAGGGAAGGAGGTTGGGAGAGGCCAACACCACAGACAATGGAAGGGAAGGAGGGTGGGAGAGGCCAACACCACGGACAATGGAATGGGAGGAAGGAGGGAGAGGCCAACACCACAGACAATGGAAGGGAAGGAGGGTGGGAAAGGCCAACACCACAGACAATGGAACGGAAGGAAGGAGGGAGAGGCCAACACCACAGACAATGGAATGGAAGGAGGTTGAGAGAGACCAACACCACAGACAATGGAAGAGAAAGAGGGTGGGAGATGCCAACACCATGGACAATGGAATGGGAGGAAGGAGGGAGAGGCCAACACCACAGACAATGGAAGGGAAGGAGGGTGGGAGAGGCCAACACCACGGACAATGTAATGGGAGGAAGGAGGGAGAGGCCAACACTACAAACAATGGAAGGGAAGGAGGTTGAGAGAGGCCAACACCACAGACAATGGAAGAGAAAG
Source organism: Calotriton arnoldi (assembly GCA_963921515.1). NCBI lineage: Eukaryota > Metazoa > Chordata > Amphibia > Caudata > Salamandridae > Calotriton > Calotriton arnoldi. Next base: position 469,834 of record CAWUFW010006077.1, read on the forward strand.
AGGGTGGGAGAGGCCAACACCAAGGACAATGGAATGGGAGGAAGGAGGGAGAGGCCCAGTGCTTAATTTGAGCCGGGGCTTTCCGGTGCTAAGCACCGGCACTTAATTGGTTTCCAGTGCTCGGCACCGGCACCTAATTGTCAACACCATACTTGGAACAGCCCACCACATGGTGGCGCTGTTCATCTAATTTAGAGCAGAACAACATTAGTTTAGGAATACAATGTACATTAAAACTGCAAATACCTGCCTCCCCAGCCATTCCTTTAGCTTTGGGGACCTGGAATAATCTGAACTGTCGCATTTACATGCGAGAGAAATGGTTAGTAGTTGTTTTGGCAGCGATGACAAGGGCGATGGGTGGTGCAAGCTGCAGTGGCCTCCTGGTCAGAGCACTGGCACTTAATATTTTACAAATTAAGCACTGGAGAGGCCAACACCACAGACAATGGAAGGTAAGGAGAGTGGGAGAGGCCAACACCACAGACAAAGGAAGGGAAGCAGGCCTGTAGCCAGTACTTTATTTTGGTGGAGGATGCATGGCCTCCACTAATAAAAACATGAAGGGAGGGTTTTGTGGTAGTGGTTCCATCTTTGAATATTTTTGAAAGCATGAGCAGTATTATTTAGATTTTTAAAGCACACTGTGATGTCACATTTTTTGATTATGGTATTATTCTAATCGAAGGCTTTTTGGGCAAATATTGTGACAAACAGTGCTTTTTATAGTATTTCAGTCAAAACAAAAGTTAATTCAAAAATAAAGGGTGATATAGGGGTATGAAATTTATAAAATGTATATTTGTGTATGGGACGGGATCCTTCACCAAGCTACTTGTCCTGTAGAAAAATCTATTTGCCTCTTTGATGCCATGCAGTGAGGTGACAAATTATGAGAGCGTTCTCATTATATCAGAGCTCTGATAATAGCCTCTGTGATTATGCCAGGACTCATACATCAGCAGGGCTTGGTTTCTAGCAATGCCCTGATTTTGCCATCTTTCTGCAAATCTAAATACTGGGGCTGGAAGCTGCAGGAAGTGGTAATTCTAGGGCTGGAATGTCCTTCTGAGTCTGTGCACACCTATAAGTGTGCATGTTTATGGGTTTTCACCAATTCTTCTCTATTCTTTTTTCACACTGGGAAAAGTTGGAAATTTGCTGTCAGCAAGGGCAGAAGTACAACTTTTTCCAGAGTGGAAGAAAAGGGGTTGCAGGGTGAGTGAACTGAAAAAAGCTCAGGAGATTTTCACATGAGTAAATGCTGTAATGCAGTCAGCAACCTGTTTCTAGGAGTATGGTTGCCAGGCCTTCTTCTGTAAATTCTTGTGAATTCCTGAGTCGTAAATCTGCACTAATGCAAGGACTTATACCATGGGTGCAAATGTGGGACTTTCTTTAACAAATAGGTGTGCTGTTTGCCAAGACCTTATGTTTAAAAAATATATATATACATACATAACTCCATATAGGGTTAACTTCACTGTGAATGACGGCATTGTGCTCTTTCACAAGTAGGCCATCAGAACACAAAGTTGTTTCCTTCAATGCCTGACTCTACTATGGGCACCCTGTGCTTTTTGAGACCCAAAAAACTGTTTTGCCTTTAGACAGTGTTATAGTTATATTGATCATGTTCCATCAGCTACCACAACAATAAAGGTTTACAAAATCCATGTCAAAACAAAGCACGCATTGACAAAACCATAAAGCTGACAACCAATGCCAGACTACTGATTCAGACTACTGATTTTGCCAATGCTTGCTTATTTTCATGGTTGCCATAATCTTGCTGAAACTCGCTTTACAGTGATTTTACATGATTAATATTTTTGGGAAATACTAGCCTGTATCCAACACATTTCACTAAATGATATTGCAAAGAAATGGTACCTACAATTGCACAGTAGTTTACCAAAACATTTTTTTTCTAGTTGTATATATTTTTCTGTACAATTTACTTTCAAAGCAAAGAATCATCAATATTGCTTTCAAACTTCTGCAAGTATGCTTCTGCAAGTATTGTATTGCATCTAGTCATAGAACATTCTGGGAGCACTAAAGGTATCGTCAGAATGTTGAACTTTGCAAACGTGCCAACACATTTTGGAACTGGAACCACTCAGTAGTAAGAGCTCGGAGCATTTTCTTAGAGGGCTCACCCTAATAATAAAGGATTTGGATTAATGAACCATAAATATAAGTTCGAACAGCATGCACATATGAATACAAATCTTTACTTTACCTGCTCACAAACGTCGTGTCTTGGGCGCTACGGGATAAAAGTATTCCACCAATGGAATCTCAAAGCGCCTTGGGCCAGTAGCATTGGTCAAAAGCTTAAATACAACTAGCCAAAGCATTTGGAGATCCTCCCATGAGGATGTTTTGCAAAACTGCTTATAAATGGAGAGTAGATGGCGGAAATAGGACTGGATCAGTTGGGGCTCTTTTCCAAGGACCATTTGGCCAAAATATATGGCTTGTGATGCACTGTGGCCAAAAAGAAGATTGTAAAATCGTAGCTTCAGCGTAAATTCTATAGAAGATGTATGCTCTGACAAAAATGTATATACCTAGTACATGTCAATACCACTTCCCTAGTTTGGGACCCATAACGTTCTATATAGGATACTGTTGGTTTGCAGGGAGTGATCCAAGGAAATGCAGGTGTGTGAAGAAAGTCATGGAAAGCAAGAGACAGTGACAAATGCAAAAGAAGGACTGTACAGGCAAAGAACAGGCTTTATTACAGCTACAAGCATGTTGAGAGATCATGTTGCTGTGTTCTGGAGGGCACTTCATCAAAAGCACATTATGTTCATATCAGTGCCATTCATAGAAAGCACGACTGCCATGATAATGACAAAATCTAGCCATCACTATACATTACAATTAGGGCTCCCAGTTTTATGGTATTTATTTTTTTAACATTTCCGTCTGTATTTATCCATATTTATTTTTGTGGCCATTTTATTGGTATTTATCCATATTTATTTTGTGTTTTGAGAATAAATGGAGCTGTAAATTGGTATATTTCCACATTTATTTAACTCTTGGACTTGCACTCATACATGGATGCCTATCACATTAAGCAAGCATGTATAACAAAAGACCACACTCACAGGTACATATTAGCGTTATACTACAAATATATGTTAACATATGCCTGTATTTAAGGAAATCTCAACCTGGTTTTTAGGTCGAGCCTAGCGCAGCGCGCATGCGCTGCCCTATTGGGAGGCCTCTTGAAATCACTCCAGACTTCCCCGAAACTTTTCCGTGTGGTTTTTCAACTTCCACACGTTCTATTGGCCTTTGCGTGTGGCTTTCAAAAATGAAAGCACGCAATTGGCCAAAGGCGGGTGCATGTCCCACCTTTTCTCTAAATGTTCACTCCCACGGCCTCCAGCTGTCGGGAGCAAGCAGCGGCGCGCAGGCTGCCAGCTGCATTCCTCCCTTGTAGTGGATCATGTTACAAATTAAACATAGCGCGGTCGCTTTCACTTTCTCGGCCGCGCATGCTTGTCTTCCACACTTGTCTGTGGTTCTTTTTCATGTTCACTCCTTTATTTGTTTCTTGCACTTTTTAATTTGTCACGCTATCTCCCATTGGTTTATTTGATTGCAAGCACGTTATTTAATTAAAAGTCGTCGTCTAAAAAGGCAGCACACGCCTGCAAGGCAGGCATAGTCATGTCAGCTTAGCAGACCGCCGCACTTCCGGAGCATTACCGGTGTGTATACCATGGACACTATGCTTCCAATTCTGGAGCATTACCGGTGTGTATACCATGGCACACTACGCTTCCACTTCCGGAGCATTACCGATGCGTATACCATGGCACACTAGACTTTTACTGCCGGAGCATTACCCATGTGTATACAATGGACACGACGCTTCCACTTCCGGAGCATTACCGGTGTGTATACCATGGCACACTACGCTTCCACTTCTGGAGCATTACCAGTGTGTATACCATGGACACTACGCTTCCACTTCCGGAGCATTACCAGTGTGTGTACCACCATGGCACACTATGCTTCTACTTTTGGAGCATTACCGGTGTGTTTACCATGGCACACTACGCTTCCACTTCCGGAGCATTACCCGTGTGTATACCATGGCACACTAGGCTTCCACTTCCAGAGCATTACCGGTGCGTATACCATGGCACACTAGGCTTTTACTGCCGGAGCATTACCCATGTGTATACCATGGACCCGACGCTTCCACTTCCGGAGCATTACCGGTGTGTATACCATGGCATACTACGCTTCCACTTCCGGAGCATTACCAGTGTGTATACCACCATGGCACACTACACTTCTACTTTTGGAGCATTACCAGTGTGTTTACCATGGCACACTACGCTTCAACTTCCGGAGCATTACCAGTGTGTATACCATGGCACACTAGGCTTTTACTTCTGGAGCATTACACGTGTGTATACCATGGCACACTACGCTTCCACTTCCGGAGCATTACCCGTATGTATGCCATAGCACACTAGGCTTCCACTTCCGAAGCATTACCGGTGTGTATATCATGGCACCCTACGCTTCTACTTTTGGAGCATTACCGGTCTGTATACCATGGCCATTACGCTTCCACTTCCGGAACATTACCGGTGTGTTTACCATGGCACATTACGTTTCCACTTCCGGAGCATTACCGGTGTGTTTACCATGGCACACTATGCTTCTGAAGCATTACCGGTGTGCATACCATAGCACACTCCGCTTCCACTTCCGATTACTGGAAATGCTCCACTTCCAGAGCATTACCGGTGTGTTTACCATGGCACACTACGCTTCCAGTTCCGGAGCATTACCGATGTGTACCATGGCATACTACGCTTCCCCTTCCGGAGCATTACCGGTGTGTATACCTTGGACACTATGCTTTCAATTCCGGAGCATTACCAGTGTATACCATGGTACACTAGACTTTTAATTCCGGAGTACTACCGGTGTGTATACCATGGCACACTACACTTCCACTTCTGGAGCATTACCGGTGTGTATACCATGGCACACTACGCTTCAACTTTTGGAGCATTACCGGTGTGTTTACCATGGCACACTATGCTTCCACTTCTGGAGCATTACTGGTTTATAACAAGGCACACTAGGCTTTTATTTCCGGAGTATTACCGGTGTGTTTACCATGGCACACTATGCTTCCTATTCCGGAGCATTACCGGTGTATACCATGGTACACTAGGCTTTTACTTCCAGAGTATTACCGGTGTGTTTACCATGGCACACTACGCTTCCACTTCTGGAGCATTACCGGTGTGTATACCATGGCACACTACGCTTCTACTTTTGGAGCATTACCGGTGTGGTTACCATAGCACACTATGCTTCCACTGCCGATTACTAAAAATGCCTCACTTCCGGAGCATTACCGGTGTGTTTACCATGGCACACTACGCTTCCAGTTCCGGAGCATTACCGGTGTGTATACCATGGACACTATGCTTCCAATTCCGGAGCATTACCGGTGTATACCATGGTACAATAGGCTTTTACTTCCTGAGTATTACCGGTGTGTATACCATGGCACACTACGCTTCCACTTCTGGAGCATTACCGGTGTGTATACCATGGACACTACGCTTCCACTTCCGGAGCATTACCGGTGTGTATACCATGGCACACTAGGCATTTACTTCCGGAGCATTACCCGTGTGTATACCATGGCACATTATGCTTCCACTTCCGGAGCATTACCGGTGTGTATACCATGGCACACTACGCTTCCACTTCCGGAGCATTACAGGTGTGTATACCATGGACACTATGCTTCCATTTCCAGAGCATTACCGGTGTATACCATGGTACACTAGGCTTTTACTTCCGGAGTATTACCGGTGTGTATACCATGGCACACTATGCTTCCACTTCTGGAGCATTACCGGTGTGTATACCATGGCACAATACGCTTCTACTTTTGGAGCATTACCGGTGTGTATACCATGGACACTATGCTTCCAATTCCAGAGCATTACCGGTGTGTATACCATGGCACACTACGCTTTCACTTCTGGAGCATTACCGGTGTGTATACCATGGACACTACGCTTCCACTTCCGGAGCATTACTGGTGTGTATACCATGGCACACTAGGCATTTACTTCCGGAGCATTACCCGTGTGTATACCATGGCACACTATGCTTCCACTTACGGAGCATTACCGGTGTGTATACCATGGACACTATGCTTCCAATTCCGGAGCATTACCGGTGTATACCATGGTACACTAGGCTTTTACTTCTGGAGTATTACCGGTGTGTATACCATGGCACACTATGCTTCCACTTCTGGAGCATTACCGGTGTGTATATCATGGACACTGTGCTTCCAATTCCGGAGCATTACCGGTGTGTATACCATGGCACACTACGCTTCCACTTCCGGAGCATTACTGGTGCGTATACCATGGCACACTAGGCTTTTACTGCCGGAGCATTACCCATGTGTATACCATGGACACGACGCTTACACTTCCGTTGCATTACCGGTGTGTATACTATGGCACACTACGCTTCCACTTCCGGAGCATTACCGGTGTGTATACCATGGCACACTAGGCTTCCACTTCCGGAGCATTACCGGTGTGTATATCATGGCACACTAGGCTTCCACTTCCGGAGCATTACCTGTGTGTATGTCATAGCACACTACGCTTCCACTTCCGCAGCATTACCCGTGTGTATACCATGGCACACTAGGCTTCCACTTCCGGAGCATTACCGGTGTGTATATCATGGCACCCTACGCTTCTACTTTTGGAGCATTACCGGTGTGTATACCATGGCACATTACGTTTCCACTTCCGGAGCATTACCGGTGTGTTTACCATGGCACACTATGCTTCTGAAGCATTACCAGTGTGCATACCATAGCACACTACGCTTCCACTTCTGATTACTGGAAATGCTCCACTTCCAGAGCATTACCGGTGTGTTTACAATGGCACACTACACTTCCAGTTCCGGAGCATTACCGGTGTGTATACCATGGCATACTACGCTTCCACTTCCGGAGCATTACCGGTGTGTATACCATGGACACTATGCTTCCAATTCCGGAGCATTACCTGTGTATACCATGGTACACTAGACTTTTAATTCCGGAGTACTACCGGTGTGTTTACCATGGCACACTATGCTTCCTATTCCGGAGCATTACCGGTGTGTATACCATGGACACTATGCTTCCACTTCCAATTACTAAAAATGCCTCATTTCCGGAGCATTACCGGTGTGTTTACCATGGCACACTACGCTTCCAGTTCCGGAGCATTACCGGTGTGTATACCATGGACACTATGCTTCCAATTCTGTAGCATTACCGGTGTATACCATGGTACAATAGGCTTTTACTTCCTGAGTATTACCGGTGTGTATACCATGGACACTACGCTTCCACTTCCGGAGCATTACCGGTGTGTATACCATGGCACACTAGGCATTTACTTCCGGAGCATTACCCGTGTGTATACCATGGCACATTATGCTTCCACTTCCGGAGCATTACCGGTGTGTATACCATGGCACACTACGCTTCCACTTCCGGAGCATTACCGGTGTGTATACCATGGACACTATGCTTCCAATTCCAGAGCATTACCGGTGTATACCATGGTACACTAGGCTTTTACTTCCGGAGTATTACCGGTGTGTATACCATGGCACACTATGCTTCCACTTCTGGAGCATTACCGGTGAGTATACTATGGCACACTACGCTTCTACTTTTGGAGCATTACCGGTGTGTATACCATGGACACTATGCTTTCAATTCCGGAGCATTACCGGTGTGTATACCATGGCACACTACGCTTCCACTTCCGGAGCAATACCGGTGTGTAAACCATGGACACTATGCTTCCACTTCCGGAGCATTACCGGTGTGTATACCATGGCACACTAGGCATTTACTTCCGGAGCATTACCCGTGTGTATACCATGGACACTATGCTTCCAATTCCGGAGCATTACCAGTGTATACCATGGTACACTAGGCCTTTACTTCAGGAGTATTACCGGTGTGTATACCATGGCACACTATGCTTCCACTTCTGGAGCATTACCGGTGTGTATACCATGGACACTGTGCTTCCAATTCCGGAGCATTACCGGTGCGTATACCATGGCACACTAGGCTTTTACTGCCGGAGCATTACCCATGTGTATACCATGGACACAACGCTCCCAATTCTGGAGCATTACCGGTGTGCATACCATGGACACTATGCTTCCAGTTCCGGAGCATTACCACTGTGTATACCATGGCACACTAGGCTTTTACTTCTGGAGCATTACCCGTGAGTATACCATAGCACACTACGCTTCCACTTGCGGAGCATTACCCGTGTGTATATCATGGCACACTACGCTTCTACTTTTGGAGCATTACCGGTGTGTTTACCATAGCACACTCCGCTTCCACTTCCGATTACCAAAAATGCCTCACTTCCGGAGTATTACCGGTGTGTTTACCATGGCACACTACGCTTCCACTTCTGGAGCATTACCGGTGTGTATACCATGGCACACTACGCTTCTACTTTTGGAGCATTACCGGTGTGTTTACCATACCACACTACACTTCCACTTCTGATTACTAAAAATGCCTCACTTCCAGAGCATTGCCGGTGTGTTTACCATGGCACACTACGCTTCCAGTTCCAGGGCATTACCGGCGTGTATACCATGGGCACTATGCTTCCAATTCTGGAGCATTACCGGTGTATACCATGGTACAATAGGCTTTTACTTGCTGAGTATTACCGGTGTGTATACCATGGCACACTACGCTTCCACTTCTGGAGCATTACCGGTGTGTATACCACGGACAGTACGCTTCCACTTCCGGAGCATTACCGGTGTGTATACCATGGCACACTAGGCATTTACTTCCGGAGCATTACCCGTGTGTATACCATGGCACACTACGCTTCCACTTCCGGAGCAATACCGGTGTGTATACCATGGACACTATGCTTCCAATTCCGGAGCATTACCGGTGTATACCATGGTACGTTAGGCTTTTACTTCCGAAGTATTACGGGTGTGTATACCATGGCACACTATGCTTCCACTTCTGGAGCAGTACCGGTGTGTATACCATGGCACACTACGCTTCTACTTTTGGAGCATTACCGGTGTGTATACCATAGACATTATGCTTTCAATTCCAGAGCATTACCGGTGTGTATACCATGGCACACTACGCTTCCACTTCCGGAACATTACCGGTGTGTATACCATGGACACTATGCTTCCAATTCTGGAGCTTTACCAGTGTAAATCATGGTACAATAGACTTTTACTTCCTGAGTATTACCGGTGTGTATACCATGGCACACTACGCTTCCACTTCCGGAGCATTACCGGTGTGTATACCATGGGCACTACGCTTCCACTTCCGGACCATTACCGGTATGTATACCATGGCACACTAGGCATTTACTTCCGGAGCATTACCCGTGTGTATACCATGGCACACTATGCTTCCACTTCCGGAGAATTACCGGTGTGTATACCATCAATCAATCAATCAATCAATCAGGGAATTGTAAGCGCGCTACTCACCCGCGAAGGTCTCAAGGCGCTGAGGGGGGGGTCCGCAGATCTGTTTAGCCGAAGAGCCAGGTCTTGAGGGTCTTCCTGAAGGTGTTCAGGAGAGGGCGCGTCTGATGTCTGCCGGTAGCTTGTTCCAGGTCTTGGCTGCAATGTGAGAGAAGGATCTTCCGCCTGCTCTGGCTCTGTGGATACGCGGGATTTCGGCCAGTGCGAGGTTGGAAGATCGGAGGTTTCTTTTGGGTACGTGGAAGTTGATTCTGTCGTTGAGGTATTTGGGTCCGTTGTTGTGTAGGCATTTGTAGGCGTGAGTGAGGATTTTGAAAGTGACTCTTTTCTCCACGGGGAGCCAGTGGAGACTTCGTAGGTGTTGGCTGATGTGTTCGTGTCGGGGGATGCCGAGGGACGAGTCTGGCGGCGGTGTTCTGTACTGTCTGGAGTTTGCGGAGTAGGGACTTGTTGATGCCGGCGTAGAGTGTGTTTCCATAGTCCAGTCTGCTGGTGATGAGTGCGTGGGTGACTGTCTTCCTTGACTCAGGGGGATCCACTTGAAGGTCTTGCGGAGGATGCAGAGGGTGTTGAAGCAGCTGGAGGTGACGGCGTTGACCTGTCGGTTCATGGAGAGTGATGAGTCGAGTACGATGCCAAGGTTCTTGGCGTGGTCTGAGGGTAGGTGGGCTTCCGAGGGCGGTCGGCCACCAGGTGCTGTCCCATGCAGAAGGGGTGGTACCGAGGACGAGGACTTCTGTCTTCTCGGCGTTGAGCTTCAGGCAGCTGTTGGTCATCCAGACTGTGACGTCTTGCATTCCTTTCTGGAAGTTGAGTTTGGCAGTGGTGGGGTCTTTGGTGAGGGAGAGGATGAGCTGGGTGTCGTCGGCGTAGGATACGATGTTGAGGCCGTGTTGTCGGACGATGGCTGCGAGGGGGCCATGTAAATGTTGAAGAGGGTGGGGCTCAGTGATGAACCCTGTGGGACTCCGCAGGTGATTTTCGTGGGGTCGGAGAGGAAGGGTGGGAGTCTGATCCTTTGGCTTCTTCCGGTGAGGAATGATCAGATCCAGTCCAGGGCTGTTCCTTGTATGCCTGCGTCGTGTAGTCTGACGACTAGTGTGCGATGGGAGACGGTGTCGAAGGCCGCTGATAGGTCGAGTAGGATGAGGGCTGCGGAGTGGCCTTGGTCCAGGAGGGTGCGGATGTCATCTGTGGCGGCGAGTAGGGCGGTCTCTGTGCTGCGGTTGCTTCGGAATCCGGATTGGGACGGGTCGAGAACGGCATTCTCTTCAATGAATCGTGTCAGTTTCCTGTTGACTGTTTTCTCTGCAACCTTGGCTGCGAAGGGGAGGAGCGAGATGGGCAGATAGTTCTTGAGGTCGGTGGGGTCAGATGTGGGCTTCTTGAGCAGGGGTCTGACTTCTGCGCGCTTCCAGTCGTCTGGGAAGGTGCCTGTTTTGAAGGTGGTGTTGATGGTGCGTTGTAGTTCGGGTGCGATGGCGGCCACTGCTCTGTGGTAGATGTGAGGGAGCAGGGGTCGGTGGGGGCCCCGAGTGGATGCTTTTCATGTTCGAGGCGGTGTCTTCGGCCGTGATCGGTGTCCAGTTGGAGATGGTGGGCTGGCTGGTGTTTCTGGGGGGCGGGGGGCCGTCTGTGGCGCCTGGTGGATGGTCGATGAAGTTGTCGTGAGGGTTTTGATCTTGAGGTGGAAATAGGTTCCAAGCTTGTCGCAGAGGTCTTGGGATGGGGTGATGTCTGTGGCTTCGCAGTGTGGGTTGGTGAATTCTTGAATGACACTGAAAAGTTCCTTGGAGTTGGTGGAGTTGGCCAGGATTTTGTTGTGGATGAAGTTCCTTTTGGTGGCTCTGATCTGGTTGTGGTAGTCCGTCATGGCATCCTTGTAGGTGGTGTGGTTTTCTGTTGTCTTGGTGTTTCTCCAGTTCTTCTCCAGGTGTCTGCAGGTGCGTCTGGCTTCTTGGAGAGCGGTTGTGAACCAGGCAGCTTTCCTGGGGCGTTGTCTGTCGGGGTTGCGTAGCGGGGCGAGCTCATCTGCGCAGTTGGAGATCCAGGTGTGGAGTTCTCTGGCTGCGTCGTTTGCGCTGTTTGCGTCGGGTTTCCAGGTGTGGTTGTCTCGGTTGAGGGTGGAGTTAAGTTGCTCGTCGGTAACCTTGCTCCAGTTCCTTCATGGTGGGCGTGGGGCTGGTTTGGGTGCCTTGGGTTTGTTGATGGCGAAGTGTACGCAGTGGTGGTCGGTCCATGGCGGCTGCGTTGTGTGGCTGAAATGGACGCTGTTTCCTGCCGCGAAGATGGGGTCGAGGGTGTGTCCTGCTCTGTGGGTCGGTGTGTTGACGAGTTGTTTAAGTCCGATGCTGGCGAGGTTGTCACGAAGGATAGTGGAGTTGGGGTCGCTGGGGTTGTCGAGGTGGAAGTTCAGGTCTCCAATGAGTATGTAGTTTGTTGAGGCGATCGCGTGGGGTGCGATGAAGTCAGTGATGGTGGCGGCGAAGGGTGTTCGGGGGCCGGGGGGTCTGTAGACGAGGGATCCTCGGAGTGTGGCTTTGGGGGTAGTCTGGATCTTGAAGTGCAGGTGTTCGGCGGAGGGGAAAGTTTCGCTGGAGGTGGTGAGGTGGAGGGTGCTCTTGTGGGCGATGGCGAGGCCCCCTCCTGGGTGGTTGGGGCGGTCTTTCCTCTGGATCTTGTATCCGTCTGGGATGGCGGTGCTGATGTCAGGGGCGGAGGATGCGTTGGTCCAGGTCTCTGTGAAGAAGGCGATGTCGGGCGAAAGAGAGTCGAGTAGGTTCCAGATTTCCATGGCGTGTTTGTGTACGGAGCGTACGTTGAGGAGGAAGCATTTTAGGGTGTCGCCGGTGCTGGCGTCGGCGGTGTTGGAGGCCGGGGTGGCGGTGAGGGTCTGGCGGCAGTGGAGGCAGGAGAACTGGCCATGGGTCGTGTTCGGCGAGGCCTGTTGGCATTCTCTAAGTCTTCCAGGGTTGAGTGCGAGGAGGGTGGTGGTGTCGTAGCGATGGGTAGTGGGAGGTCCAGGGTTCCTGGCGCTGGCCGCGGTCGGGTAGCAGACGGGCACAGACGGGCTTGCCTTTGGCGCGGCGCGCCTGCTGCGCGCGTCTGCAGCGCGACTGCGCAGCGGCCGCCATTAAGTAGGAGAGGTGGGAGGGAGGAGAGGCTGGGAGGCGGGAGCGGGGGAATTCCGGGGGGAAATTCCAGAGGGGAAATTCTAGGGGGGAATTCTGGGGGGGAGGGGCCGGTGGGGCAGCAGCGGCGAAAGGCAAAAGGAACAGGCAGGCACGAGAAAATAAAAACAGTGGTGGAATTAGAGCAAGACACAGATGGGCACAATAACAGTGGCACAACAGGGAAAAAATTAAGAAAAAAAGCGGCTGAGAAAGGTTACGGTGGTTGGAGACAGTCTGGTCCCAGTTGGAGCGGGCAGCAGGTGCAGGAGCGGGCAGCAGCCTCGAACCTCCCAAGGAGGAGGTCGGGGTCTGGAGGTAAGAGACGGCACAGCGGAGCAGTGGGGAGAGAGTGGACCTAGACCGAGGGTCGGAGGTCTTACTCCATGACACACTACGCTTCCACTTCCGGAGCATTACCGGAGTGTATACCATGGACACTATGCTTCCAATTCCGGAGCATTACCGGAGTGTATACCAAGGCACACTAGGCTTTTACTTCCGGAGCATTACCGGTGTCTATACCATGGCACACTACACTTCCACTTCCGGAGCATTACCAGTGTCTATACCATGGCACACTACGCTTCCACTTCCAGAGCATTACCGGTGTGTATACCATGGCACACTAGGCTTTTACTTCCGGAGCATTACCCATGTGTATACCATGGACACCACGCTTCCACTTCCGGAGCATTACCATGTGTATACCATGGCACACTAGGCTTTTACTTCCGGAGCATTACCCGTGTGTGTACCATGGCACACTATGCTTCCACTTCCGGAGCATTACCAGTCTGTATACCATGGCCGGCGAGGTACGTGGAAGTTGGTAAAAAGCAGCAATCCGTACACTCCATGGGGCTGTTCATGTAATTAATCAAACAGGAGCGCAAGCCACTGTCTCCGGTCTCTCCAGCAGCCTTAAGCAGCATCTTACACTTTCACCGTCAAATTGCAAGATGCTGCTTAACGCTGCTGAAGGGAGCGGAGTCGGACAGTTTGACCACATACATATTCCACTCTAGTCTATTTGCTGTCGCTAGCATTGCACCAGTCTGCTATGAACTGCTTTTCTCTGTGGCCAGTATTGAAAAGACTAATTGCATTGCAACAGCTGAATTATTGAATATGCATGTAATTGCACTTCTGCAGTACAGCCTGATTTTAAAAAAAACAGACCGACGTGAATAGGTTCCTACTGTGTGAGAGGGTAATAATCGGGGCCACCGGAATTATGTGGCAGGGGAGGGCAAAATATGCAGCAGGGTTGAGTAAATTATGTGGCAAGAAAAGGCAAATTACGAGGCACAATGCCGCATATTTTGTGACGGTATTACTTCATTATTTTGCCATTTTGTAAACTGCTAACTGTCTGAGCTTTGGATTCAACTCATTAGTACCAGTGTAACACCGAAATATAGCAATAAGCAGCAGATAGGTGATCAGTCAGGCTTTGTAAAGGGCTCTCAGCAGTGCTGCAAGGAAATGCATGGGTTCTCGGAGTTCCACTTCCGGCAGTGCCACATACTTCAGTCCATGTTAAATTAGGATAGGCCCACGTGATGTGACATTACATTAAACAAATCTGTGCCTGAGCCACGGGGTGAACAACAAGGAGGAAAGATTGCGGGCTTTCTCCCCTGGTCTGTTTCCTGTTGTGAATAGATTCCATTTTGTGTGGGGCATCTGCTTTTGGTGAATACCATCCCTGTGGACGAGTGCCTTCTCTGGGTTCTTAGGTCTTCACGATCTGGCTAGGGAGCAGGCTTATGCGTGGCTCTGTGGGACATTTTAAGTCATGACTATGGCCACTGCAAAATATTCTAAAGGAAAACATCACAAAGTTATTGAAACATATCTGTTAAGGAGCTTAAATAATCGTAGCACAATAAAAATAACTCTGCTCTTCAATAAAAATGCATTGAATGGAATCATGTAATGTGTTCTGGAGTATTAATGTTCTTTCCAAATTAGATATGGGATTTAATAAAAAAAACGTAATTTATGAATTTTAATCTTTTGTTATACAATGTTTTAGCCTGCTTGCAGAGCGAACACATTCATTTGAGTGACACTGGCGTAGCAAGCGGGGGGCGGAGGGGGCGGCACGAGTTTTCGGGGCGGCGGCTAAATTAATCGCCAGCACCCCCCCCCCCCACTCTTCAGCGCTCGGCGGCGGCAGAAGGCAGGGACCGCCACCGCCACGGGCGGCAGAGTCCCTAGCTACGCCACTGATGAGTTACCATGCTACAAAATCACTACGGATAACAGAAATATTTGCAGTGCGCAATACAAATGCTCAAATAATAATACAACATTTGGGGGGAAAGATGGGGCCCTGAGATGTACAGTACCTTATAGGGTGCCCTACTGCCTTTTAATGTTTATTCCTTGCTATCTCGTGTCCAGCCTGACAAATCACAATAATTTTTATTTTCTCAGTAGATTTCATTTCTAAAGGTATATCATTAAATAAAGAAATATGTGAGGTACTCAGCATTGTAATCTCAAAGTCTGTTATGATATATACACACATACATCCCACCAACACACATCATATCACAACTCACCAGTACATTCCACACCATGCCAGTGCCCTTACGTCACTACACTAAGCACAACTTGCACACAAACGTTACAGTACTAAACACAGCAGCTACATTGCTCTACAACATACCTTAAAAACATTGCCAATATCTCTGGCTAAACACTTATAAGGTCCCAAAGGCAAGACCTATTGGCTATGCCAATGCTTGTTTTAACTCTCCCTGCTGTTTATCTGCTTAGCTGTTGCCTGGAATTCATGAAAGAAAGCATGGAGAGCCTCTCACAAGAAGCAACATTTTCAGTATTTTTTCGCTTTTAATAATACAGATAGGAAACACATTGTTTTCTGTCTGTATTTATCTGTAAAAATCAGTAAAACCGGAAGGCTTAATTATAATGCACAACTAGTCTATTCTAATATTGCCTGTCACTGTCCAGTATAACACGCTTCTAAAGAATATGAAACACCACCTACCTGAATACAAAGCCATTCATCCACTTTGTCTCCAGTCAAAGGGTACCCCAGAACCATAAAGGCTGTCCAGATTCCCAATGTGCTATGTGGCCATACAGATGGTAGGAAATGGTGCACAAATGCACAAAATATAACAACTTGGCACAAAGCTGCTGGAGCTATTACTATTATGCCTTGAAGGCAGAACATGGGGAAGACTGCGTGAGAAAAAGCCAAAAAAAGTCCCGCACAGGTAATAACAAGCGTCTATATGAGGTGTCATGAAGACAGAGCGAAGGAGACAGCCTTAAAAAGAGCAGTAAAAACTCCATATGTTTGAACTAAAACATCAGGGATGTACTCGCAATTATCTCAACAAGTACATTCAATGATTTAATAACATTCAATAACTTAGCATGCCTATTTTATAAGGCATTTGCCCTCAAAGTGGCCACTTCGGAGCTAGAATTTTCTCAGAAAAATTGAAGATTTTCAATTACTACTGTGCTCCAAATGAGGCCCTGCATGGTCATATAGTTAAAGATAGCTGGTACAATTAACCTACTAGTATAAAGAACAGTCCCCATGAAAATGAAGAAGAAAACTTCTGCCATGGGTGACTTCAGATCTACAGTTCCAGAGCATTTCAACGTAAGTATTAGTAGATCTAAATAATGCACCTCACTATTCCCAAATGTAATGGTACTCAACTTACCAACTTCCAGCTGATAAAAGGTTAGGTTTGCCTTGTTAGATATTCAAACTGATGGTGTGAACATTGCAGCAGGCTCAAGGTGGCTGCGAAGTACCTACTTCTAAATCCTTAGCCTACTAAGTGCAAAAGGAAATCTTCTTTCCATTCCAACAAAGTAATTTATCAAGAGTGTTATTTTGTATGGTGCCCTTGCAGAAGGTGCTCATGGGGCCTGCCCTCCATGACAGACACTGAACAAAAGAAAGTGGGGACACTTGACAAAGGAGGAGAACCTTAAAATAGAAATCAATAGATGCATCTAAAACAAAGCGTAAGCCAAAAAGAAATCTCTACATCAGAACAAGCTTGAAAAGGAACACTAAATCAGACCAAAGATATATGAACTGCTAAAACAAAGGAAACACAGAGGGCTCTAATACAGGAACCCCTGAAAATCTAAATATCTACAATAGGCAAAAGGCAAGTTAGGAGGGAATTCTAGCCAAGCGGGCTGTACTTTAAAAATACTACTCACTTGATGGACTCGAGTCACAGTATTAGTACTATGTACACATTGTCAAACCAGCAAAACGCCAGTAACATGGCATAGCACTGTTATGACCAACGAGCTGGCTGCAAATTTTCAGCCCTATGGTAGAGTCAACCGGTTCTGTGGACGTCATGGGCCACTAATTTTAGATGAGTTTACAAATCTGGTGGAATATAAGCCAACAAGATTTAGGGCCTTATTAAGAGTTTGATGAAGTGGATACTCTGTCACAAATGTACAGAGAAGCAGAGCAAGGGCTTCTACCATGCCAAGTTCCACTAGAGCTAAATATCCTCGAACCAGTCACCCGCTGCCTCCACCCACAGAAAGCACTCACTGTTTTTGATGCTCTTCTCCGTTGTCCATTTTCTGCTGGCTCTACCTTCACCCTCAAAACAGCAGCATTCAAGCAGGCAGGCCTGGCCCGAGCCTCAATTGTGTTTTTGCAGACACAGGTGAGTCAGATCGTACAGGTGTGTGTACTGATCTGCTGCAGCTGCACAGTCAGTTCCTGGATGGGATGAAGCTGTACACCAATCCTGGGCTGCTCGATATGAATCATCTTATCACATGCCCTGCTTCCCGCCCCCCTTGCAGGTCCAACACTCTGCCAATTTAAGAAAAAGGAAGAACCAACGTCTGGGCATGCCCCCTGACCTGCCATGGCACACAAAACTATCCACCACTCTCCACTGCAGCTCTAGCCATCACCAGCTCTCGGAGCAGTCCAGAGTCAGGAGCATCCACACATCACTCATTGTCGCAGAGACACTATTCATTTCCAGGCTTCTACTGAATCTCCTCACATAATGTAATTGAAATTGCATTTATATAGCGCCGCCAAGCAACATGCTGCTCTGGAACCCAGGGTTAGTGGTTAGTCCAATGTTGTTGGTTACTGAGATTAGTCTTGTGTGTTCAAGCCATTCCATGCATTTGCTTCAGTTTCTTTGTGCTGGGTTGAACAAATAGATGTTTGGGGTTATGATTAGTGGGGAAAGAGTGATATGTGAGGTTTGTAGATGACCCAGAGGAGATCATGTAGTGCAGGGTATAACTTTGCAAATAAAGGGGAGTTTGTCATCCTTATAATGAGATGTGGGCAATATGCAGAAATATATAAATAGAGATTAAGGCAAACATGCATATGGCTTAGAGAATGTTGTTCTCAGAGTGAAGAGGCATGCAAGGGATTTAAAGGAAGGAGAGAGCCATTTGAAAGGAAAAAGGAGAGGTGGCCATCAGAAGTTTTAAGCAAAGATCAGCTTCTAATGCTGAATTTTGGGAATGTGAAGGGCATTTTTTTTTTAGATAGCATGCAATTTGAGGCTGCAAGACAGTAGAAAATAACATTATTTGCATGTGAACATAGTGCTATATTAGAGACATTTGATAGCACTACAATCAGATGAACTATTTGTGCACTCTAGGCTACAAATAAGCCACCAATTCAACATGGAGAGCTGACCAGCTCATGGTTAAACGCGTAAAGTAATGGCTGCATGCAAACATTGAAACGTGCTTTTGCAAATGCTGAAGCGAATGTCTACTGATGTTCATCCTTAAGATTGGCTCACAATATTAATTATAAAGCACAGTGGGATCCATTTAGGTGCCTGTGGATTGGCAAGGCACATTCTGGATGGATGATCTCCGTCTTACGTTTTTCCACAAGGTGACAAAACAGAAGCCCCTCCTCCCCCACCAAAACAGTTGAACACGGTGTGCAAAGACATAGGCCTGTAAACCAAGGTTAAATCTAGGTCACTACCAAGACACAGCAAATCCAATAGTGTCAGAGAGGTTTTCAGGAGTCACCCCAGGCTCCCTAGGCAGAAGGATACCTATTTTCATAGTGATGTAGATCACATGTGACACTGTGACTGATAGGTACCACCACTGATGGACACTGACCCTGGAGGAGGGAGTCTCACCATAAGTCTCCATCAATGTAAAGAACCCTAGGCATGAATACCACAGTCAAGTAGCAGTCTATCAACAATCAGCCACGTCTAGGCCACAGCACTGGAACCATTGTTGCAAAACCTCTGTTAATACAGTAGGCCCCTGCCTTACAAGTTGAAAAGACCAGGAACTTCCATTGATCTGAAGTCCAGTGGCTTGTGGCCTTGAAACCACATTATGCAGCAAAGATGACCCTCCGGACAGTCAATGACTTTGATAAAGTGGTCCATGAGATCATCGCTGTAGGTCCTTGAACACCATCCTTGGCCCTAATGTTCACATGCCAAGCGTCTGTAGATTTGGGAAAAAACTGCAGGCCACTTCTGCCTCACCAGCTGTGTGACCTTGGCTCCTGGTGTCATCCTGCACCTCATTCATAGGCTGCACACAAACCCCTTTCACGTTTCCTCATGGAACAAAACATGGACGCACACAGAAGATATGAGATATTTCTACATTCAATTCATTGCCTGGAAGGCCCCCAAAGTTTGTGAAAGCTCTAGTGAGTAAATATCAAAATTCTTCTCATACGGCAGATACACTACCAAACCAGCAGATGGTGACCAAGGGACATTCTTCCAAAAGTGCTTAGTTTGTGTAGGTTGCTTGCTGGTGTTGGTCACTGTTAGACCCGGGATCCCTGGTTGGCTGAGGTAGGTACCTTAGGCTAAATAGGGACCCGCGGTTCCACGTCAGGGAAAGGAAGGTCACCTTCTGAGATAGCCCCCGCTCACCCCCTTGGTAGCTTGGCATGAGCAGCCAGGCTTATCTTCAAGGTAAATGTGTAAAGTATTTGCAACCACGCTCACAGCAACCCAATGATGACACCACAAATAGACTCCACACGAGTTTTGTAAAAACGAGTATAAATTTTATATAAAAATATATACAATAAGACCACACGATATAAATCCAACATATGAGTATGTGTAATATTTCTCCTGGCTGGTTGTTAGGCCAGCCAGCCCTTGTAAGTTCTGACGATATTAATGAGCACTTCTAAACATTCCACTGTAATCCTAATACCATGTTATGCAGTTCGTAATGCTAGAATCAGGCACTTGTGCAATGTAAAAATAATGCAATGCGTAACGCAACAATCAGGCACTTTGCAATGTAAGCATAATGCAATGCGTAACACAACAATCAGGCACTTTGCAATGTAAGAATAATGCAACGCGTAACGCAACAATCAGGCACTTTGCAATGTAAAAATAATGCAATGCGTAATACAACCACCAGGTACGTCGTTATGCAGAAATAAGGCAATGCGTAATACACTAATCAGGTAGTTCGTTATGCAGGAATAATGCAATGCGTAATACACTAATCAGGTAGTTCGTTAGGCGGAAACAATGCAATGCGTCACACGACAATCAGGTAGTTCGTTATGCAGAAATGATGCAATGTGTAATACGACAATCAGGTAGTTCGTTAGGCAGAAATAAGATAATGCGTAATACACTCCGGCACCGATCACGGTGCTTTAGGCGGTCCCTCCGCCACTCCTTCTGACTCCCAGTCAGCCGCTGACAACAGTTGCCCCCAACACGGGAATGGTGTAACAAAAAGTGCAGCTCCGCACTCCGGCCCCGGTACTGCCACTCCCTTGGCAATACGGGCCACGATACGAGCCGAAGCAGAGGCTCGCGCTGCTGGACTGAGAGAGAGGCCGAGAGCGTCTCCCTCCGAGCCCGCACCCCACCCCAGGAGTCGACACACGTTACCTGGGGGGCGCAAACTCACTCTCCTCTCCTCGTCCAACGACTTGGGCCTCCGATGCAATCTTTGTGAATTGGCAACGGCGGGCTCGGGCCGGCGGCTCAGCTCCTCCGAGGCTGCTGGTCCGGGCCGCTACTGCTACGAAGATCTCAGGCTTCCACAGGGCACACGCACACAGCGTCGCTGAGACTCCCTTGAGCTTCGGGTGCACTATCCCCGGGCACTCCACACGAAGGTCTCAGGTTGCACGAAGATCACGCGCACAGCATCGCTGAGACTCACTTTAACTCCGGGTGCAGGAACAAGGCAATCCTCACGAAGGTCTCACGCTGCATAAAGCACATGCACACAGCGTCGATGAGACTCACTTGGACTCCGGGTGCACGATAACAAGGCAATCCTCACGAAGGTCTCACGCTGCACAAAGCACACGCACACAGCGTAGATGAGACTCACTTGGATTCCGGGTGTGCACGATAACAAGGCAAACCTCACAAAGGTCTCACGCTGCACAAAGCACACGCACACAGCGTCGTTGAGACTCACTTGGATTCCGGTGCACACGATAACTGGACAATCCTCACAAAGGATTCAGGCTGCAAAAAGCACACGCACATAGCGTCGCTGATCCTCGCTTGGACTCCAGGTGCCCACGATCACAGGGCACTTCTTACGAGGGTCTCAGGCTGCAACAAGCACACGCACACATCGTCGCTGAGACTCTCCTGGAAACTTTTGTGTTCCTGAGTTTCCGCAACAGGGAGCCAGCTCACCTCGGGCCCTTGGGGATAAGTTACTTCAGGACACAGCACAGCAAAGTCCTTTCAAGCAGGGGGACACAGCACACAGCAAAGTCCCTTTAGCCTTTCCTTGGTTAAAACAGCAAACTGCAGGCCAGCCCCAGAACACACAGCAAGGGTCAGTCCTATCCTTCAGTCTCTTCAGTTGTTTCTTCCTTGGCAAAGGTTCCTCTTGACCACGAAGTAGCTCCAGTCTTGTTCAATCTTGATCAAGCAATTCTCCAAAGTTCAGGGGCTTCAGCTCTCATAGTTATACCCCTCAATGGCTTTGAAGTCTTTGTGTGCAGGGGGCACTGACCCCTGTTCAAACCAGTTCTGGGTGCCTCCCTGCCAGTGACACCTTTATTCCTTTGATAGTGGGGGTCTAGATCCTCAATCACTCAGCAGGGGCCGGAGCCATTGGTTTATGGCTGCAGCCGAGGCCTCTTCACCTCTAGGGGCTACTCCTCCCCCTACACTACAGATGCAGGTCAGCCTGTTGCTGTCTCACCTCCTCCCCTGGGTCAAGACATTCCCCAGATCCTATCGCTTTCAAATCCAGACAGTCAATCCACAACCAGGCAGAGACACACAGAAATGTTAGAGCACAACAACCCAGCCACTTCTAAAAGAGTGGCTTCTAAACACACACACAATGCAAAAACCACCTTCATAAAAAGATGTGTTATTACATTGTGAGTTCAGGCATACTAAACTTCACCTCTCCATCTTAAGCCTTTGGGAAGATAGGCTGGAAAACATATTACACAGCCTCCCCATTCTGTCCTATGGGCAAGATGGCCTTTCAACAGTGAAAAACGAAATGGAGATTATTTCACTGTCAGGACATGGTACACACATTAGTACATGTCCTACCTTTCACATGCACTGCACCCTGCCCAGGGGGTACCTTGGACCTACCATAGGGGTGTCTGATGTGCATAGAAAGGAAGGGTAAGGTCTGGCAAGTGGGTGCACTTGTCAGACAACATGGCAGTTTAACAAACTGCGCGCAGGCCCTGCAATGGCAGGCCTGAGTTCCCTTTTTAAAGCTACTTGTGTGGGTGGCACAAATAGTGCTGCAGGCCCACTAGTAGCATTTGCATTACCAGCCCTGGCACACATAGTGCACTTTACTAGGGACTTTACTAGTAAGGCAAACATACCAATCATGGACAACCAATTACCATTACACTTTACACAGGGAGCACTTGCACTTTGACACTGTTTAGCAGTGGCAAAGTGTCCAAAGCATCTAAGTTGGCAACACAATGTCAGAAAAAAGGTCTAGGGGGAAAGCAAAAAGTTTAGGGAACTTTAGCCAAAAAGGGCCAAGTCCTACACAACCCCCTCCCAGCCAAAAGCCAGGGTAGACCAATCAACTACCTTGATGGACTTCCCTGCTTAGGGCGATAGAACACGGACGCAGGCCCGCTACCACAGGGACACCCTCCGGTTCTATGCCTTCCTGACCCCAGGGGATTCTCTTGGTCACTACTCCCTGGGCAAGCTATGCCGCTCCATGGGGACTTCCAGACAGTTGGGGCCTCTCTAGGGGTGCTGGCCCCTTGCCAACCCCCACCTAGAGCGGTATCCCTGGAAGACCCACCAGTCAGGACACTGTTCCCAGTTATCCTGTCCTCCAGGTTAGATGTGGGTGTACCGTGGTCATTCCTAGGGGACCCAGCTCTATTAACTGGACACGGTCCCACGGGTTTTCCCACGGGGGGACACCTTCCTCCCTTAACCTTCCATTTAGATTTCTGTGCCTGCCATTTAGGAATGGCACCCACAAACTTCAGGACCGCGGGGGCTCTGGTGACAGACGCCCCACGCCCTCCTGACGCTAGGTGTTCTTCCTCGCACAGCTGGCAAGCAGGCGCTAGGCCTCCCACCTGGTGCTCCTGTAAGGAACCCTCCAGTCTCTGGGGTGGGGTGGTGAACCCCTGGGCACGCTGCTCACACTCCCTCCCTCTCCTTTGAGACAGGGTGCTAGCCCGCATGCCCCCCCCCCCACTACTCTGGGACCTAACGGTTCAACTTCGCCTCTCTTCCCTCTCTAGGGCCTTTTCAGGCCCTTGGACCCATGACCAGGGGTCCGGCTCTTGTGCCAGCTCCCGGGAATCAAAGAGCTTGCACCCTAACACGGGTTGGCACAATCCTGGAAAACAATTACTGAGCCTAGGCTCCCTAGGGGTAAGGTTGAGCAACCCCTTCAAATCATTTGCCATGCTCACCAACACCCAGTCATCCAGTGCACGCTTGTACTGATCCACACTTGGCACTGACTGTACGCTGCCACCATTCAAACTGGACTCTGCCTTTTTAACCTTAATGTCCAGTTCCCTCATGCTTAACTCATGAGCTAAGAGAATCTTTTTCTCTTCCAAGGCGAGAGCGTTCCTGCTCTCCTCTGCTCGCTTTTCACTTTCAATGAGCAGCTTCTTCTCTTCTGCTTGAGCTTTAAGTTTTAAAACCTCCAACTCATGCTCTCTGACCCTTTAGTTTTCCTCCAGCTCCTCTGGTGAAAAACTCCTCCCTGAATGGCTACTACCAGCCCCTAAGGCTGATCCCTCCACTGGCAAATCCTGTGGACTAAATCCATTCCCTGGGTCATCCTCATCCACCTCAACATCACCCGCCTCCTGAGTCCCTTTGGCTTCCCACCAGGCCCTCAAGGCCATTTGCAGCTCCTCCTTCTTGGTGCTACTTTTCATGGGACATCCCAAAGCTCTGCAGAATTGCCTCAATTGATCAACTTTGTTGGTAAGCAATGCCTCAATGTCGAACTCTAATTCTACAGCCTCACTGGCTACTTGAGTCCTCTGAGACATGATGTGTGTCTTAAAGGTTGCTCAAAAATAAAACCAACTAGAACCAACAAATCAAGAACACAATATGTGGTTGCGTCGTGGTCTGCGCTAAACTTGTGATGTACACCAATTACTGTGAGTGAATTTGCAAATACACATTCAAATTCCACACCGCTGACCACCAAATGTTAGACCCGGGATCCCTGGTTGGCTGAGGTAGGTACCTTAGGCCAAATAGGGACCCGCGGTTCCACGTCAGGGAAAGGAAGGTCACCTTCTGAGATAGCCCCCGCTCACCCCCTCGGTAGCTTGGCACGAGCAGCCAGGCTTATCTTCAAGGTAAATGTGTAAAGTATTTGCAACCACGCTCACAGCAACCCAATGATGACACCACAAATAGACTCCACACGAGTTTTGTAAAAACGAGTATAAATTTTATATAAAAAGATATACGATAAGACCACACGATATAAATCCAACATATGAGTATGTGTAATATTTCTCCTGGCTGGATGTTAGGCCAGCCAGCCCTTGTAAGTTCTGACGATATTAATGAGCACTTCTAAACATTCCACTGTAATCCTAATACCATGTTATGCAGTTCGTAATGCTAGAATCAGGCACTTGTGCAATGTAAAAACAATGCAATGCGTAACACAACAATCAGGCACTTTGCAATGTAAGAATAATGCAATGCGAAACGCAACAATCAGGCACTTTGCAATGTAAGAATAATGCAATGCGTAACGCAACAATCAGGCACTTTGCAATGTAAAAATAATGCAATGCGTAATACAACCACCAGGTACGTCGTTATGCAGAAATAAGGCAATGCGTAATACACTAATAAGGTAGTTCGTTATGCAGGAATAATGCAATGCGTAGTACGCTAATCAGGTAGTTCGTTATGAGGAACCAATGCAATGCATCATACAACAATCAGGTAGTTCGTTATGCAGAAATGATGCAATGTGTAATACGACAATCAGGTAGTTCGTTATGCAGAAATAAGATAATGCGTAATACACTCCGGCACCGATCACGGTGCCTTAGGCGGTCCCTCCACCACTCCTTCTTACTCGCAGTCAGCCTCTGACAACAGTTGCCCCCAACACGGGTATGGTGTAACGAAAAGTGCAGCTCCGCACTCCGGCCCTGGTACTGCCACTCCCTTGGCAATACGGGCCGCGATATGAGCCGAAGCAGAGGCTCGCGCTGCTGGACTGAGAGAGAGGCCGAGAGCATCTCCCTCCGAGCCCGGACCCCGCCCCAGGAGTCGACGCACGTTACCTGGGGGTCGCGAACTCACTCTCCTCTCCTTGTCCAACGACTTGGGCCTCCGATGCAATCTTTGAGAATTGGCAACGGCGGGCTCGGGCCGGCGGCTCAGCTCCTCCGAGGCTGCCGGTCCAGGCCGCTACTGCTACGAAGATCTCAGGGTGCCACAGGGCACACGCACACAGCGTCGCTGAGACTCCCTTGAGCTTCGGGTGCACGATCACCGGGCACTCCACACGAAGGTTTCAGGCTGCACGAAGATCACGCGCACAGCGTCGCTGAGACTCACTTTAACTCCGGGTGCACGTTAACAAGGCAATCCTCACGAAGGTCTCACGCTGCACAAAGCATACGCACACAGCGTCGATGAGACTCACTTGGACTCCGGGTGCACTATAACAAGGCAATCCTCACGAAGGTCTCACGCTGCACAAAGCACACGCACACAGCGTCGATGAGACTCACTTGGATTCCGGGTGTGCACGATAACAAGGCAATCCTCACGAAGGTCTCATGCTGCACAAAGCACACGCACACAGCGTCGTTGAGACTCACTTGGATTCCGGTGCACAGGATAACTGGACAATCCTCACAAAGGGTTCAGGCTGCAAAAAGCACACGCACACAGCGTCGCTGATCCTCGCTTGGACTCCAGGTGCCCACGATCACAGGGCACTTCTTACGAGGGTCTCAGGCTGCAACAAGCACACGCACACAGCGTCGCTGAGACTCTCCTGGAAACTTTTGTGTTCCTGAGTTTCCGCAACAGGGAACCAGCTCACCTCGGGCCCTTGGGGATAAGTTACTTCAGGACAGAGCACAGCAAAGTCCTTTCAAGCAGGGGGACACAGCACACAGCAAAGTCCCTTTAGCCTTTCCTTGGTTAAAACAGCAAACTGCAGGCCAGCCCCAGAACACACAGCAAGGGTCAGTCCTATCCTTCAGTCTCTTCAGTTGTTTCTTCCTCGGCAAAGGTCCCTCTTGACCACGAAGTAGCTCCAGTCTTGTTCAATCTTGATCAAGCCATTCTCCAAAGTTCAGGGGCTTCAGCTCTCATAGTTATACCCCTCAATGGATTTGAAGTCTTTGTGTGCAGGGGGCACTGACCCCTGTTCAAACCAGTTCTGGGTGCCTCCCTGCCAGTGACACCTTTATTCCTTTGATAGTGGGGGTCTGGATCCTCAATCACTCAGCAGGGGCCGGAGCCATTGGTTTATGGCTGCAGCCCAGGCCTCTTCACCTCTAGGGGCTACTCCTCCCCCTACACTCCAGATGCAGGTCAGCCTGTTGCTGTCTCACCTCCTCCCCTGGGTCAAGACATTCCCCAGATCCTATCGCTTTCTAATCCAGACAGTCAATCCACAACCAGGCAGAGACACACAGCAATGTTAGAGCACAAAAACCCAGCCACTTCTAAAAGAGTGGCTTCTAAACACACAATGCAAAAACCACCTTCATAAAAAGATGTGTTATTACATTGTGAGTTCAGGCATACTAAACTTCACCTCTCCATCTTAAGCCTTTGGGAAGATAGGCTGGAAAACATATTACACAGCCTCCCCATTCTGTCCTATGGGCAAGATGGCCTTTCAACAGTGAAAAACGAAATGGAGATTATTTCACTGTCAGGACATGGTACACACCTTAGTACATGTCCTACCTTTCACATGCACTGCACCCTGCCCAGGGGGTACCTTGGACCTATCATAGGGGTGTCTGATGTGCATAGAAAGGGAAGGGTAGGGTCTGGCAAGTGGGTGCACTTGTCAGACAACATGGCAGTTTAACAAACTGCGCGCAGGCCCTGCAATGGCAGGACTGAGTTCCCTTTTTAAAGCTACTTGTGTGGGTGGCACAAATAGTGCTGCAGGCCCACTAGTAGCATTTGCATTACCAGCCCTGGCACACATAGTGCACTTTACTAGGGATTTTACTAGTAAGGCAAACATACCAATCATGGACAACCAATTACCATTACACTTTACACAGGGAGCACTTGCACTTTGACACTGTTTAGCAGTGGCAAAGTGTCCAAAGCATCTAAGTTGGCAACACAATGTCAGAAAAAAGGTCTAGGGGGAAAGCAAAAAGTTTAGGGAACTTTAGCCAAAAAGGGCCAAGTCCTACAGTCACCAGCACTAATTTTGGGGGAGCTGAGCTTATTCATCATCAGACTTTGACCTAGAACAAGAGAAGACAGAAAAAGGACAAGGAAGGAAAAGAAATGAAGGAAAGCAGAGACAACAGACCTGAAGTGCAGGGTGGTGGATAGAAATGGAGAGAGATATAATTTAGACTGGCCAGCCTCACTCTTCAGCAGCCCAGGCTTTCAGCATTGTCAGTGGTGGGGTCCTTAAGGAAACTTGTGGGTATCTGCGTTTTCATTATTAGGCAGAATGCGTGGCTCCGCAGGAGCTGCTGCATGAACTTGGATGAAGCACTTAAAAAAACAAAAAAAAGATGGGTGCAGCCAATTGTACTTACTCTGACCCGCATTAGAAAATATAATTTTTTTGCTCACTGTGCTACTACAGGCGAGTGATGAGCCATGTGCCAATCAGCCTCCAGAAGGAACCGTCCAATCCACACTGCCAAGCCATGTCCTCAGACGGGGAAGAAAAGTAACCCCAGACCAGTTTCAGCTGTCTTTGGCCTCATCAGTAATGCATGTTTATTACTAGGCACAGTGAGCTATACCACCCATGTCTGAGCATGCCAGTCAGACTCAAGGCATTTCTCTTAGAAACAGGGAGGCAACGGAGTGAATGGATAGGCGTAGTGAGCAATGGGACCTATGTCTGAGCATTCCCGTCACACTGATAGCATCTCACCTGGTAGCATGGAGTATATCCCATGATGACTTGTATGCCTCGTGAACAAGGAAGTCCAGGTACACAGATGAAGGGTGTGTGGTTGTGGGTTTTTGTGTATGCCTCATACACCATGTCCCCCAAGAGATTGGGCACTGTAGCACTTATGAGTAGAATGAAGGAGTGGGCAGCAGCAATTCGCCCCAAGCACTATTGTACACTCCACTGCTAGACACAGTGATTGAGAGCGACAGAGTTTTATTAGTGCTGGCTATGGAGCAGAAAGCTCGGACCATGAGCCGGACAGAGAGAGTACGCTCCCGCTCCAATGTGTGAGGGATGTCTCTTCCTACAAAGAGAAGGGACAAGGGTACTTGGATTGTTAGGGTGCAGGGGAGATAGCTATGTTTATATGGATGAGGTAGAAGAAGGGTGTCTGAACTGTTGGGCAGAAGTGGAGATCGGGTCTATATTTTCCGAGGTGTACAGCAGAAGGGGTCGTTATTGCCAGGTGATAAGTGGGATGCTTGCGTTTCTATAAATTTCTTCTGCTGGAGGCTAGCGGTTTGTGTGTTTGAGGTGAGGGATGTTGTGTTCATGGTTTTGTGTTGTTTGAGGGTCCATGTAGTAATGAAAAGTAGACCTTTGTTAATGGCCCTTTTTTTGGTTTGATGGACAATTCCAATATCGCAGCGTGTGTTTGTGGGTGTTTGTGTGTGCTTGGGCAGTTTTCCCATTTAAGAAGCTGTGATTTTGAAGGCGTGGACACGCACAGTGTTGGGGTGGTGGAATGACGTAGCAAGGATAGTGTGGTCCCTAATGCAAACACAGAAACATGAATCCCTGCCTCTGGGTAGAACACAGCCCAAACTACTCTGCTATGGGCCCCTCACAACAATTTACCCCAGTGCTACTGCACCTGCTGTACTCTGTATTGATAACTTCTCACTTGCTGTGGTCGCTCCTTTTCATGGTGCTCAGCCACCCGTGCCTCACTCTCCTTGTTTATTCCATTGCACCCTGCCTGCGACTTGACTTTTCTCTAAGCTTGCCTTCCTTTCTTTTCTCCTGTAAATATGCTGTGTTCTCAGCAATAGACTGCACACAGGACTTGACTCCAGCACTCTCCTGAAATGTACCCGGCAGCCGCAGTCCGTGCAGGTAACAGAGGTGGGGTCGCATTGGGGGGGATTTTGAGGGACGATGCAGAGGGAAAATTATTTATTTATTTAATTTTCCCTCTGCATCGTACCTCGAAATCCCCCCCCCCACACGGCCCCACCACCCCACCGCTGTTACCTGCAAGGACCGCGGCTGGTACCCGGCATGATTCCCCAAATGTCCAACATTTCCAATTTAACTTCACCAGACGTGTGGGCGCTGCAGAGTGCGTGTGAGACAGTCTCATATGAGACCTCACCAAGCAAACAGAACTAGAGTGCCAGGGGAAGCCGGGAAGGACCTAGTAAGGCAGTGGCATAACGAAACTTGAGGGGGCCCCCCTGAAAAGTGCACTGATGCCCCCCTCTCCCCAGGCCACCATCTGCAACTTTTGCTGAGGGGGCCCCATGGAGCTCGGGGGCCCCCCGCAACGCACGGGCTTATGTTACGCCACTGTAGTAAGGGTACAACCAATCAGGATATCAGGCACACGTAGGGGGTCTGGCCATCACACACAATGGCCATGAGCTTTCTCCTGATTGGCAACAGATTTTCAAGCACAAAACCAAAGGGAAATATTTTTAAATAGCATGCCATCAGCTTATAGTATGCGTGAGCGTTATGCATGTGTTACCAAACCCTGATGCCCAGGCATAATCGTCTGCGTAAGGGGAAAGAATGTGGAGTAATGGCCGGAGCTGCCGACTTGGAACCAGGCTTGAGTCTCAGCGTCGGCTCAACATCCTGTGATTCTGGGCAAATGATGTTAATCTCCCTGTGGCTACCAAAAATAAATGTGCCCTTGTGCAACGTAACTGGTGCTCAGGTAAAGCACTCCAATACCTTCTTGTCGAGTTTGCGCTATATCAATCTGCAAAGAATAAAATAACAAAGAAAATAAAGTTCAGCATGTGATGGGGGTGTGGAGGCAGACCAAAATATAGACTGGCTGGACACGATCGGCCCTGTGGCTATGGCCTTGAAGAGATTGGAGGGTGAATACATAGAAGGGGGTAAAACCACAGACAATGGAAGGGAGGGAGAGCTGTTGGGTGATCGAGGGCAACACCACAGACAACCAAAGGGAAGGAGGGACAGTGAGCGGGAGATGGCAACACCAGGAAAAGAGAAGAGAGCGGGTGGTAGGTGGGGAACTACACAAGGGAGCCTGCTGAATAAGATGCACTCTGGTGGCGTGTTTCCACATCAAGAAAAAAAGTAGTGCCTAAAAAAATTTGCCGTTGAGAGACACAAGTAATGCATCCATGCTCCTGAGGCATGGATGAACACACGAACAGGAGGGGCACCTACGGCAGCTAACCACTAAGAAGTAAAGAAATGAGAGTGAGAATGGTGCCAACCAATGGTAAGTAATGGGAGGGTGCTATGCCCACTATACGCTAACAATACGTCTCGAAGAGACAGCACATGCACTGTCTAGCCGAGACCTAAAGATGTTGTCAAAATCGGAATTCCTTGTTTTGACCCATCAGGATGGACTTCTCAAAGACAAAGTTTCTAATGTAATGTGTGCCATATTCACATAAAGCTCACAGAAATAGCTGCCTGGCTTTTATTGGCATCCAGTCTGTAGCCTCGTCTGATTTTCTGGGAAGAAAAAGTATGTCAGAGAAGCAGTAACCTTTAGAGGTGAGACTTTGGCCATAGTGGGATTCAACTCAGTTACTAAAGTGGTAAAGCCTGAGGCCTCTAAACACGGTTACTTGTGTTTACTAAAGTCACAAGAAAACTGAAAGGTAAGCTGAGAGGGTGACGTCTGAGAGAGGGGTCATCTCAGTGCTTAATTTGAACCGATGGTTTCCGGTAATCGGCACCGGCACTTAATTGTCAATACAAGAACTTGTGACAGTGTGCCACAAGGTGGCGCAGTCTGGCTAATTTAGAGATGACCACAACAACAGTGAATTATTAATTCAGTGTACATTACAAATGACTAAAACCTTCCGCCCAAACCATTCTTATCGCTTTGGGGCTCTGGAATAGTCCGAATTGTCACACTTGTAGAAGTGTGATGGTTAGTAGTTATGTTGTAACTATCATTGGCAGCATGGCAGAGACAAAGTGTGGTGCATGCTGCAGTGGCCTACTGACGAGAGCCCTGGTACTTATGTTTTACAAATGAAGCACTGGGTCATCTGATCTAGATTTCTCCATTGAATTTGAGCTTAGGTTGGTTGTTTGTAAAGCGTTTTGTGTCACAAGCAGGCTGCTATAAAGCCCAGAAGGATGTAATGGTGAATGGGAATACGAGACCACAACAGAGGAAATGAGGGAACAAGAGAGTGGGTAAATAAAAAAAATCATGTGATTGTTCCCCAAAACACCTCTTTTTCACTGATGGAGTGATAGCATATTGTGGCGGCTGACCATAAGCATCTGGTGGATGTATGGATTAGTATTTTATATAGCAAAAAACCTAGCTATGAAGCATTGTATACACCATGGGAGGTTGAGAGATGATCTACAACATGGGTACTCAAAAACATTTTCAAAAGGGCCAAAAGGTTCGGTCTGCGGTGTGACCGAGGGCCACATTGATCCCAGCAGTGTGGCGGTCAGGAGCGGGTTAGGTGTAAGATGGGCGTAGGGGAAGCGGAACATGCACATCTAGTGGGTGAATTGCACCTGGGATCAATCCCGGCTTCCCCACTTGACCAAATTGTGTGATCCTAGGTGTTAGAAATGGGGTCTCTAGTTGTCAGTGGTTTGCACCCAGTCCAATTAGGGACCCTAACTCTAGTCATGGTAAGGGAGTCACACAGCAAAGATAACCCCTGCTCATCTCCTTGGTAGCTTGACACGAGCAATCAGGCTTATCACAGAGGCAATGTTAAAAGCATTTGTACAAACATACACAGTAACAGTGAAAACACTACGAAATGAGTTCACACCAGTTTAGGAAAATAACCAATATTTATCTGAATAACAGAAGACCAACACAACAAAAATCCAACATACACAAGCAAAGATATCACTTTTAAAAGGTTAAATCAATGAATTCCATAGAAAAATATGGATGAGGTTGTTTTATCACAAAGTACCTTAGATGCATCAAAATAAAATGCAAAAAAAGGCGCAGGGGAGGTGAAGCGCCGGACAAGAAAAGCGATGTGTTGATTCCTTAATTCCAGGGGAGGTGAGGCGTCAGTTCCTTACTGCTGGGCAGAGAAAGTGTTGTGTCGATTCCTTACTGCCAGGGGAGGTGACGCATTGTTTTACGGACACGCAGCCTCAGTTCCTTACTACGACCCAGCGTCAATGAGGAGACGACGTCGAAGGACAATGCGTCGAAAATCCAGATGTGATGCAGCGATGCAGGTGCTGCGTCGATTTCACAGCCACGAAGCAGGCAATGCGTCAGTTCTTCAGCCATGGTGCAGGGACTGCGTCAGACCATGGTGCCACGGACGTCGGTGATGCAGTGCTCGGGACACACGATGCAGTGATCTTTCAGCCGCTAGGCAGGCGATGTGTCGATTCTTCGGCCGCACTGAAGGTGCTGGGCTGTTTCACCAGCCGCACCACTGGTGCTGCTTTGATTCTTCAACCGCACGGCGGTGCTGCGTCAGAAAACGGGCACTGAGAGTCGATGTGTGGATTTTTTCACCAGATTCACTTCCAAGGGCCCAGGAACTGGATTTGGAACCACTTGGCAAGTCAGGGCTCTCAGCAGAAGAGCCCAGGCACTGGTAGATGAAGTCTTTGATGGCCCTGAAACTTCTTAACAGGAGGCAAGCACACACAAGCCATTGGAGAACCTTGGAAACAGGATGTAGAAATCAAAGTCCAGTCATTTCACTCCCAGGATAGAAGCAGCAAGCAGCATGCCAGCACAACAAAGAAACAGGCAGAGTTTCAATTTTCCCTAGACAGTCCCTCAGATTATGACAGGGGCTGTTCAACATTTGAGGATTCTTTGGCAAACGCGGGATGGCCGATGATGAAGCATGACACCCAGTGGGTGGGTGAGGCCATCCTGTTACTTTTAGGCAAATACCCTTGCGGTACTAATCTCAGCGACTGTGAAAGATCAGTCACCTGGAATTGAGGAATCACTCTGAACTATAGGTGATTGGCTCCCTAGTTGGAGAGCACATGCTAGGGCACGTTTGTTTTTCAGTGGATGGTTATTGATCGGGAGAGCACAAATGTGTACCCTTATCCAAATAACTCTCTCCTTCCCCCAGCCCTCCAGATATTGATTGCTTTTGTGTTATACAGTTCTGTGCGGTGGATAGCCATGGAAAGCACATGTGAATTTTGTGGCCATTACCAACATAGGGATAAATATCCAAAGGGTGCTGTGATAGCCTTGACAGTCCATTTTTGACCGGACATCATTGGGTCTAGTCCCTCCTAAAGGCATGTCCGAACCTAATGAACTAGCATTCGATTATGAAGTCATCACTAATATACTGATGGCTCCATCCCTATTGGTGATTTTAATGTCGCACAGACATCAGCTGAAGTTAGCGACAGGGAGTCACTAACCCAATTTAAGAAAAAACAGATAAAGATGCACAGCATGGTGCAATGATGACAGAATACCTGCGGGCCAAGGTGGCACCACGCAGTTTGATTGTGACTAATGAGCCACAGATTTTCTTGTCTTGAATGATATAACCTTCCGAAGGGAATGGTCATACATCACCTGGAAGTGCACCAGGGATTAGATGGTGCTAATCTTTAACACAGGAAAAAGGATATCAGGCCAGATGCTTATCCAAATGCAGACAAGTGAGGGCAATTTAAAAACTACTGTTCTCATTACCATCTATAAAAAAGACTGGATGAGATTAATGAAGAATTGACTCAGGATAGGGAATTTCTTACCCAGTCCAAAATGAATAAACTTCAAAAAGACATCAGGAAGTTTAGTCACGAGACAACTTATCCCTATGTAACTGATGAATACTATTCTAAAGATACCAGTGCATCACAACAGCAATCTCAACAGAGAAAAGGAACGCAAAAACAAAGAGGTGGATCAGCAGTACAGTGGTCGGAACCAAAAAAGATGGTAACCAGGAGCATGAACAAGGACAGCAACCAGGAAGAGCTGAGTCGGGCAACACCTTAGGGGACAATCGAGACAACTTCCTGGGATGCCACAGCCAAG
This sequence comes from Calotriton arnoldi, assembly GCA_963921515.1. Lineage (NCBI taxonomy): Eukaryota > Metazoa > Chordata > Amphibia > Caudata > Salamandridae > Calotriton > Calotriton arnoldi. The sequence goes on from CAWUFW010006077.1 coordinate 504,526, forward strand.
TACCTCTCTAGTTGTGAATTTAAGCACAGTATCCTTCATGACTGCTGACCTTGAGGTCCTGAACAAAGGGCTGGGTTTTGTTCCTACTCCCAGGGTAGATAAATTCCAGTTGAGATGTGAACTGGCTGAGTTTTTCAGGAAAATAAGGCATAAGGTCTTTTTTGCTAATTCCTCCACAACTGACAATGAGTTCAGTAACACAGGCTTGAGGGTAAATTCTATTTTTCTTCCCCTTACCCAGACCACCACCACAGTAATCCAAACCTTTGAACAAGCTGTCATTCTGGAGGTAGAAGCCATCGACACTACTAATCTTAAGGTTTTTAACAACATGTCCACACAAGAGAGGAGAGCTCTCAAAAGTTTTGAATCAAATCATGAGATTGTTATAAAACCTGCTGACAAGGGAGGTGCTACTGTTATCCTACCAGGTGAAATGTATGACAGGGAATGTCGGCTGCTTTTATCAGAAAACCCTACCCCTCATCTCACCACGGTCATTAAGATCACGGTAGAGGAGGCCCTAGCTCTGGGGTTGGTTGCAGCACATAAAGCAGCATTTCTGAAGCCTAAAGATCCTAAGATGGCGCAATTTTACATCTTGCCTAAACTTCATAAGAACAAATACCCCCACCGGGCAGGCCCTTTGTTTCAAGATTTAAGAATCATGTAACTTCTTCGCAGTTATGTGCCTGGTTCCTTAGGCCATTGGTCAAAGATATGCCTTCCTTTCTAGAAGATACGAAAGACGTCCTTTGTATTTTGAACAATTTGAACTTTGACTCTAATAAAGACCTTTTGCTAACAATGGGTTTGAGGCATTGTCTACATTCATACCGCAAGAACGAACCTTACAGGTCATTAAAAATCTTGTGAAAGACACTGACATTGACACCATCATATCCATTCAATTCATAATGGATTGTGCCAGGGTAACTCCTATGGAAAACGTTTTTGAAAATGATAACACCATATACCATCATCTGAAGGGGACTTCAATGAGCAGCACCGTTGCCCCCAGCTTGGCATGTCTCTATGTCAAAGTAAGCGTAGTCCTGGGCACACGCGGTAAGGGTATTCGTGATATAACATTCAGTATTGATGCGTTATATAAATGCAGTGGTCGACATCAGTATTGGTTCAAAAAAGTATCTTTATATTTCAACAACAACTATGTTGAATACAATAAACCAGCCGACACGTGTTTCGTCACTGGGAGAGGTCCCGTGACTCATCAGGGCTGGGGAGGATACAAAAAATAAATAATGGGTGAGTGGAATAAAGTGGTTAAAAACAAAGGGTACCTAGTCTATGCTAGACATGATATGTAGGTAAAAAGGGATCACCCGAGGTGACTAATAGGGAAAGAAATGCTAAGTGTGACCAGTATAGTGTGTGGTGACACTCGTGAATGTGCCGCTATCCATAAGTCAGGGCTCTTGGTGGCAATGCGGGAAAACATGTTAAACACAATGTGACTGATGTGATTGTGCCGCTCTCATGTGAAGAAAACATGAGGTAAAGCGCGGGAAACATGGTACATTGTGTGATGTGGCAAGTGAACAGTGCTAGCAATGTTGTAGAGATGGTGTCTGAGGATATCCCAATGCACAAAAGGTAGTGAGTGATTGGTCGATACACAAATTAACTCAAAATGGGCAAGATGCGAAGGAAAGAAGGTCCTGCAAAGACTAGGAAGGCCTGAACTGAGGGGGAAAGGGGGAGTGGAGGCGGGTAAAAATAAATAACCTAAACAGCGAAAGCTACTGGAGGAGTACTGGCACCAGGTGGGGAAGAGACACAGGAGGAAGGTAGATAAGTAAAGGCATAGGAGTCGTGGAACAAGGTAAAGGAGGGGTGGAAAACAACAGATAAGGCTCACCCGAAAACCGGTGATACTTCCAACCCGGTAGGGGGTGAGCGGGAGGCAGGAGCAACTGGGCAGATGGCGCTGTATGTGGCGCCACGCTGGATCCGAGGGTAGGAAGGAGGGGACCGCTGAGGAAGAAAAGTGGGAGTGAGGATGACGATAATAGAAAGCGGCCAGGAGGGCTGAGGACAAAGAGGCATATGTAAGTCTTACCGGGTTGTGATATACCGGCGGCGAATATGAAGATAAGGGTGGGGCGGGTACGCCACGGCGCTCGGAAGGTGAAAGGAACTGTGGGGATAAGAAGGGGAGAGCTAGAAGCAGCAATGGCTAAAGGGACCTGCAATAGAATAAAAGGACGAGGGCTCACCCTGGAGTGGCAGGAGGAGGCTGTCCAGTGTCCGGCCGAGTTGCAGGTAGCAAGGAGCCAAGCAGGCGGGTTGCGAGAACAAGGCTGTAATGGAGGACGAAGAGGGGAGGGTTCAAGGCACGATAGAACCGAAGCGGGATTCCGTGGTATGGGAGGAAAGTAAAGTGAACTTACCCCGGGTACGGGAAAATTACAATTGTGCCCTTTTCCTTCCGTGTCTTCAGGCAGGCGTCTGCATTATCCTGCTAACGCACTACCTGATACCGCCCTAATTTTCCCGTACCCGGGGTAAGTTCACTTTACTTTCCTCCCATACCACGGAATCCCACTTCGGTTCTATCGTGCCTTGAACCCTCCCCTCTTCGTCCTCCATTACAGCCTTGTTCTCGCAACCCGCCTGCTTGGCTCCTTGCTACCTGCAACTCGGCCGGACACTGGACAGCCTCCTCCTGCCACTCCAGGGTGAGCCCTCATCCTTTTATTCTATTGCAGGTCCCTTTAGCCATTGCTGCTTCTAGCTCTCCCCTTCTTATCCCCACAGTTCCTTTCACCTTCCGAGCACCGTGGCGTACCCGCCCCAGCCTTATCTTCATATTCGCTGCCGGTATATCACAACCCGGTAAGACTTACATATGCCTCTTTTGTCCTCAGCCCTCCTGGCCGCTTTCTATTATCGTCATCCTCACTCCCACTTTTCTTCCTCAGCGGCCGCCCTCCTTCCTACCCTCGGATCCAGCGTGGCGCCACATACAGCGCCATCTGCCCAGTTGCTCCCGTCTCCCGCTCACCCCCTACCGGGTTGGAAGTATCACCGGTTTTCGGGTGAGCCTTATCTGTTGTTTTCCACCCCCTCCTTTACCTTGTTCCACGACTCCTATGCCTTTACTTATCTACCTTCCTCCTGTGTCTCTTCCCCACCTGGTGCCAGTACTCCTCCAGTAGCTTTCGCTGTTTAGGTTATTTATTTTTTACCCGCCTCCACTCCCCCTTTCCCCCTCAGTTCAGGCCTTCCTAGTCCTTGCAGGACCTTCTTTCCTTCGCATCTTGCCCATTTTGAGTTAATTTGTGTATCGACCAATCACTCACTACCTTTCGTGCATTGGGATATCCTCAGACACCATCTCTACAACATTGCTAGCACTGTTCACTTGCCACATCACACAATGTACCATGTTTCCCGCGCTTTACCTCATGTTTTCTTCACATGAGAGCGGCACAATCACATCAGTCACATTGTGTTTAACATGTTTTCCCGCATTGCCACCAAGAGCCCTGACTTATGGATAGCGGCACATTCACGAGTGTCACCACACACTATACTGGTCACACTTAGCATTTCTTTTCCTATTAGCCACCTCGGGTGATCCCTTTTTACCTATATATCATGTCTAGCATAGACTAGGTACCCTTTGTTTTTAACCACTTTATTCCACTCACCCATTATTTATTTTTTGTATCCTCCCCATCCCTGATGAGTCACGGGACCTCTCCCAGTGACGAAACACGTGTCGGCTGGTTTATTGTATTCAACATAGTTGTTGTTGAAATATAAAGATACTTTTTTGAACCAATACTGATGTCGACCACTGCATTTATATAACGCATCAATACTGAATGTTATATCACGAATACCCTTACCGCGTGTGCCCAGGACTACGCTTACTTTAACTGTGGATCCTGCGATTCACACACTCCCCAGGGGTTATCGGGTTACTCCCCTGACCTGGTAGCACCGCACCAATACAGGTCAATAGTTAGTACATGCAATAGCCTGAGCGCCACCTTCCTGACTTAACTAAAAACCCCCAGCCTAACCTTCATGTCTCTATGTCCACCAGTTGGAAACGGATCATATCTATAATGTTATGAACCCTTATTTGGCTAACATTAAACTATGACATTGATACATCGATGATGTCCTGGTTGTCTGGAGGGGAGATATGGCATCTGCTGTGGATTTCTCAGCATGGATCAACACGAGAGACCCTTACTTGAAATTCATCCATACCATAGACAAAGATACTATTACTTTCCTAGACCTTAATATCACAGACAATGGGGTAAGGTACTACGATGGTTCAAGAAAAACCCACTGACAAGAATAGCCTCCTTCTATTTGACAGCCATCACCCTAAGTCTTTAAAGGAGAACTTACCATATGGTCAGTTTCTGCACACCAAGCGGAATTGCTCGGATATTCACAGTTTTAATATGCAGGCAGATGGACAAGAAGACATGCTCAAAGCACGCAGATATCCAGCTAGACTAATCTCCTGTGCAAAGAAACGTGCACGTTATAACAACAGAGAGGCACTTTTGGAAGCATATCCGAAAGAGCATGGTGACAGACTTACATGTGCCACCACGTTTTCACCAGTCTCGAATAGGGTCAAAAGGATCATTTCAAAGAATTGGAGTATATAGAAGAGGGCAGGCAATGAGTTGTCTCCTCCCCTTTTTTCCTTCAAAAGATGCACTAATTTGAGGGATAGACTAGTCCATACATGTATTACACACAGCAACGTTGCAGTAAAAGCTCCTGGTACCTTATGGGGGCTAACTCCAGTGGTGGGACATTTCTCTTGTGGGAATTGCTCAGCGTGCCCTTACACAAAGCATTCTAAATTGATTGATATAGGCACTGACTGCCCCTGGGTGATTAAACATCACACTAATTGCAATACTGAAAATGCGGTGTACATGATTACGTGTCCCTGTAACCTGAATTTTGTGATAACTACCCACAAAATTCATTTGAGAATAAGTGAGCACTGTAGTACTATCCGGTGCAGAAAAAGTGCTACTTGTATGACCAAGCATTATCTGGATAAACATCACACAGATCAGGATCTCACTTGGGTTATACTGGAGACAGTCATCACCCCGCCCCTACATTGATGTGTCAAAAAAAATTCTTGAAAGGGAACAAATGTGGGTGTACCTGTTGAAGGCCCATGAGCAGGTATTGAATGATGATGATACTCCCTAGTTACAATTACAGCGATGACTTTCTGACCCTCTGTACAGTGATTTTTCAGCATACATGAGCACACATATATGTGCATTTAACATTGGACACAGAACATTAAGGGTGTACATGATATTCCACAAGCCCTGCCATGGTATTGCAACTCTGCACCTCAATACAATAACATGGAGATTTTTAGAAAAAGGGGATACATATATACCTTTAGAACACTGCACAATCATTTATATTTGCTTCTTGCATTATGTGGTTTGAAATGTATATCTGTTTTTATCCTCTCTTTTGGATTATTAAATGCGACCATTCAGGTAGCCCCATCTCTACTACAACTTTTAGCAAGCCCTGGGGCAGGCGTCGGTCGAGCCATCACACACACATTTTTCCCAAATGGGGCCATACAAGGTGTCTCTTCTAACCACAATTCTCAGCAAGCTCTGAGGCAGGCAACTGTCGCATGTTGACGCGTATCGTTCAATTTCTACTTCATTCAGGGTCACGGCCTTAGGTAATCTCGAAGTTGGCAGGAATACGTCACATGGTGTGAAGGTTTCCTTTTAAATATACCTGGCTCAATGGGGCACACCTACTTGACTGATCTCCAAGCGTGCCTGGCGAGCCTCACAATACTACGTTTCCCAGCATGCCTTGCACTGTTCGAAGGTTGCACTAGCATACGTGCATCACTACTATACTTAAACCTGAGCTGCCACCACGTGCAGTAGCGTCGGGAGGAGATAGGAGATCCTAAATAGGTGCGCCTATGAGGGGAGACCTTTGATGAAATAAGTCATGACACAGGAACAGGCTGACCTGTTAGAAGATATTGGGGCTCATTGGGGCCTATGTACTTATATACTTTGCTTTTTCCCCTTCACAGAGGGTGACTACAAGGCTCCCCTCCCTCTGCTCCTCAATGGGGTACTTATGTCCCGAAGTTAGGGTGAGAGCTAAATCTAGCAGGTTTCCGTGTGTGCAGTTTCCACCTTGGCATTTCACATTAGTTGTTCGATGCACGTTTTTGGAGTGTGGGCTTACACATGCATGATAATGTGATGCATCGTGCTGTGATATCACAAGTGTGGCACAGCTTGATTTCACAAAATTGGAACATACCTGCTTCCCATGAATACCAGCATTTTATCCCAGCCACTATATAGAATGTTTGTCTCTTTAAACTATTTATTTGATCTTTCAGTTCTTCTCAGTAATGTCAGTGTTTATGGATATTTATGTGTCTTTTTCTTGGACCCTAGCCACAAAAAGATGAAATGTCAATTTTGGAGTAACCAGAAATTAGTATCTGATACTGTATGTGTGCATGTGCACGGAGTGTTTGTATGAGCATATGACTAAGGATTTAAATAGGAATAATAGGGTTCAGGTCCTGAGGAAAGCCCCAGACCCTGAAGGGGGCATTTTTATCTCTGAAACATGTCCACCATTGTGGATATGAGCTGCCTCATATAGCCTCATGTGTCCTACCACTTCTTTTTAACCATCCCTTCCCCACCATTCCAGTAAAAGGTTAATTTTTCTGGCTAGGCAGGTAATAGGTATTTTTAACTGGATCCCATACCCTTGTGATTTTTCCCTAAACAGTCCCTCAGTCTTATGATGGGGGCCGTTCGCCATTAGAGGATTCTTTGGCGAACGTGGGCTGTCCAATGATGAAGCATGACACCCAGGGGATGAGTGAGGCCATCCTGTTCCTTTTAGGCAAATGCCCTCACGGTCCTAATCTCAGTGACTGGGAAAGATTGGTCACCTGGAACTGAGGAATCACTCTGAACGACAGGTAATTGGCTCCCTAGTTGGAGAGCATATTATTAGGGCACTTTGTTTTTTTGGTGGATGGAGATCAGAAACACCCCAGAAAAAGTCAACTGACCCAACTACTTCTGTACCATGTGTTTGCAAGCAGACCTTTCATATTGTATGGCAAATGATGACTATGAAAGGTCAATTTTCAGCCAGAAAAGACAGAAAGCTGGTGAAACAATTGATGAGTTTGTGGAACGACTTGATTCGCTAATCAAGCATTGCAAGTTCAACAAGTTCAATGATGAAGTGGTTATGCGTCTCGATGATTGTCTCTCTGATACTTTCAGACGATGAATGCTAAAAGAGGCACTCAGTTTGGAGCAAGTACTCGTGGCTGCCAGAGCAGAAGAAAGAGCTGAGTGACAAGCAGCTAACATGGAGGCAGGAATGGCCCAAAATATAAGGTAGAAGGCCATAAAGTAATGTCTCCAAAGAAAAAGAAGTTGTTTTTTCGATGGGGATTTTCTTTTTCACATGAAGGTAAATGTCCTTCTATTAGACAGATATGCAAAGGATGCGGGAAAGAGAATCATTTTGTAACAGTTTGCAAAGTGAGTGAAAGATCAAGTGTGTCACGTCGAGAAAACAAAATGGAGGAAATATCAAATGTGTCACGTCGAAAAAACAAAATGGATGCCAGAACATTCCAGATGCGACATTCTACACACGCCCACATGGTCCAGCGACCACATCAGTTGAGGCAAGTAGAAATTGAACAACATTGATTGTCCTCAAATTCCTCATCTAAAAGGTCATCACCGTCATTGTCAAGCGCCAGTGAGGAAGATGGGTGTGCAATGTCAATGTTGACTGCTGAACGACATGGACAAGTAGGATTAGCCTCATGCAAGGAAGAACGCAGGTCAAAACTAGGTTGACAAGTGAAAGTGTGGAATTAATTTGGACACTGTCCCAAGATCACACTGAAAGTGAGTGGGTGCTCCATACCTTTTATCATAGACAGTGGTGCATCGATAAACATTATGCCAGTGGAAAAGTACAATGTTCTGTCTCCTGTGCCCCTTTTAACTCCGTCGAAAACCAACGGGTATACCTGGCAGTTTCAGCGCCACTACAAAATCAAGGTTCATTCATAGCCACCGTGAAGTAAAAACAGACGAAAGTACAAGCACCAATTCATGTGTTGCCAGACACTTCATTGAGTGCATGTTTACTCAGTTTCAGTACAGCTGCTGACACGGGTCTGATTTCTGTAAACTTCAATGTCAATGCCTATGATGAGATAGTGGATCACTTTCCATCTTTGTTTCATGGACTAGGAAGACTTAAGACCATGAAAGTGCTACTTCACATAAATGAGGACATCCATCCTGTTGCTCACAGACATAGTCGAATTGCATTTCATTTACCAGAGTCTGTTGAGAAAGAACTTGAGATACTATTAAATCACAACATTATTGAGCGATGATTCACTGGTTCAACGCCATGGATATCACCCATAGTGGTAATGCCGAAAAAGGATAGTGGAGGAGTTGTGCGCATCTGCATGGATATGCGCCAAGCAAACAAGGAAAATGAAAGAGAACGACATCCAGGTCCGCACATTGCTGACATGATTATGCAGCTGAATGGAGCCAAAGTCTTTCCCCACCTTGATTTGAACAAAGGATATCACCAGCTTGAACTAGAAGAGAATTGCAGGTACATTACTACCTTTTTGACTCATGTTGGTTTATTTAGATACAAAAGGCTACGTTTTGGAGTGTCATCAGCTGCAGAACTTTTTCAGGATGACATCCTTCAAATAGTACAGACAATCACAAATGCTTTCAATTACAGTGATGACATACTAGTTTTTGGGACCACATGAAAGGAACAAGATAAAGCTCTTACACAAGTGTGTTGTATACTTGCCTATGCAGGACTCACTTTAAAGTGTGAGTTTCATCAAACCAAATTCAAATTCAAATTCTTTGGTCATATCTTTTCTGAGGGGGTTGTTGTTGATGCCAGCCCAGTGGGGTTGGATGCCCTCCTTGCCCAGCAGACTAGACATCCCAATGCCCAAAGACACATTGTGGCGTATGCTAGTCAAAGTCTTTCATCAACAGAAAGTGCCTATTGACACCTGAAAAAGAGAGCCTCACTGTGGTGTGGGTTTGTGAACATTTTCATGTGTTCCTATATGGAAAGCATTTCACAATTGTCACCAACCACCAAGCATTGCTCACCATTATTGGCAATCCTAAAGCCAAGATACCCCCTCACATTAAGTGGTGGAGGTTGCGACTGCAGAAGTATTATTATTTGATTGTGCATAGTCCAGGAAAGAGCAAAGCCCTGCTGACTACTTCTCACGTGCACCAATACAGTGTCATGGCACTACTTCTAAAGCGGCTGATGCTTATATTAACTTCATTGTGAAGTCCAGTACCCCTGTGAGTATATCGGCAGAAGAAATCATTGCTTCTACGAGTACTGACGTGGATTTGCTAATACTCAAAGACATTATTACACACCAATCATGGTGAAAACATAATCGACCTCTTCATGATGACCTTGAATGGGTGACAGCGTTTACAACGCAGTCATGACATCGCAGTTCCTTTACAACGCGGTCGTTACAACGACTGCATTGTTAGAACGCGATGGCTTTACAACGCAAGTCATTAGATCGACTTACTGGAGGGGGCGCTCTAACATAAGGAATAGTATAATTTACTATTCCAACACCTTCCCTACTGTTGCGCAGGCTGGAGTGGAATAGTAAATTATACTATTCCTAAGTCCAGTGCGCCCCCTACAGCAAGTCGATCTAATGACTTGCGTTGTAAAGGTATCGCGTTCTAACAACACGGACGTTGTAACGACCGCGTTGTAAAGGAACGCGATGTGAAAGCATGCGTAGTAACATGCTATATTAACATGCTATACTCCCTTGAATACCAGAAATTCAAAAATGTGCAGAAAGAACTTTCAGTTACCCCAGAAGGTATCATCTTACGAGGTTTGAGAATTGTCATACCTGAGACTCTGAGACAAGTTATTGAACTGGCTCATGAGAGACACCATGGAGTTCTTGCCACGTAATGAGCCCTACGGGACCGAGTGTGGTTCCCTCATCTTGATGAAAGAGTTGTAAAAGAGTTCAAGGCATGTCATTTGTTCATCCAAGACAACTCCACGTCTGTTAAACATGTCTGATCTTCGAAAGCATGCATGGGAGAAGATTGCAATTGATTTCTTTGGACCCCTTGACAATGGACATCATCTACTAGTAATTGTTGATGAATATTCCTGTTTTCCACTTGTGGATGATCTGTCATCTACTACTCATGACAGAGCCATTGGGAGAGTAGAAAGTATCTTTGCAACATGGGGTGTGCCTTCGATTTTGAAATCTGACAATGGCCTGCTTTTCAATAGTTGAGAATCTAAAGATTTTCTCACTTATCTAAAGGTCAAGCATAAGAAAAGCACACATCGTTTCACACAGGCTAATGGTGTGGTCGAGAGATTTATGAGCACCCTCAAGAAGACCGTTTAGCATGCTGCGTTGGAAAAGTTTGAACTCAATTCAGTTCTTCCGTCCACGCTTCAGGCATACAGGTTGACTCTGCATTCTATCACAGGTGAAAGCCCTTCCACCTTAATGTTTGGGAGAGCCATAGGAAGCAAACTGCCACAATTGACCATTGAGAGATCTATTGACATTGATCCACTTTGCATACTGATTCAGCTCACAAAAGCAAAATGAAGACCTATGCGGACATATGCCGCTGTGCTCGGAGCACTGTGTTCAACAGAGGAGACCAAGTTATCATCAGGCACAATTGGAAATGCAAGTCTGATGCTCCTATTGATGCTAAACCACTGAAGTCTGTGACTCGTTAAGGACACATGGTGACTGCTCACTATCCTGGAAAGTCCATTATGTGAGATTCTTCGCATTTCAAGCACCTGCCTCTACCTTCGCCAGCTACAGATATCAGAAGTGAGACTTATCCACCTGAGAATCCGGAGAGCCCAATGACTGTACCAGTGCCTCTGTCACCAGTGCTAGCCATGGGCATTTCTCCTGTATCTCCGCAGCCTCACATGACCCGATCTGGTAGATTGATTCGAGCACCAAAACGACTTATTGAAAAGTTGAAATGTATACATGTATTATTAGTACTTTCTATTTCATAAAGGGGAGATGTAGTGTCTTGTGAGTTAGAGATGACGGGACCCTTTTGGTTCCTGACAGACTCCTTAGAACAGTGACGTAAGTGCGTGGGTGTGGGTGATGAAATTCATGATGTAGAATGTTCAGTTAACAGTTACACGCTGAGGAAGAAAGACGTGTAATACCAAGCTCCGTGTGCGGTGTGCTCATTTGCATGTACCCGGGCTGGGGAGGACGCACCAAACAACACCCATCCATCTAAAAGGGAAGGCAGGAGGCACAGACCGGGAAATGGGAGCCAGGCAGATGTTCAGATTTGACTGCTCCCTGTACGGCAGGGAGGGGGAGTCAGCTGCACATTTATCATTACCATCTCATTAGGGTCCTGTGATCAAATCTAAAAGCCAGTCAGAAGCAGGCTTGTTATCCCCCTTCTGTCTCCCAATCATGCTGTCAACTAATAATGCTAGTTCCAAAGCTCTCCCATCCAACTCACCTCTAATGAGTTAAAGGGCGGCTTTAAATAGCAGGGGCCGCAGAATTAGAACCGGGATGAAGTCCAACGAGAAGGTCAACCAAGAGGCTCGACACGTCAATCATCCCACTTAGAGACCCGCTAATTGCTTTATTAGATCAGATGTTTTGCCATATAATTATCAGAGATGTGCAAATCTGCCCCAATTATAACATTGATGTTTACCTTCAGCAGACAAGCATCACGCCAGCCCACTGCTCATGCGCAAGGGAGAAATGTAATGTGTGTCGAACATTATTGCAACCTGAGGCCGGCCTGCAGTAGACACACATTAGGCTTTGTAATTACCTTAATTAGTAAGAAGGTGCCCAGGTGGGCTCGAAGCTGGCCCCAACCTCGGAGCTAGCGAGGAGCAGCAGCGCGCGCTTCGCCCTGAGGCACAGGGTTGATTCGTGTCTTCGCGTCGAGCAGAGAGAGAGAGAGAGAAAGATGTGAGGCTGGCAGGGAAAATGATCTGTTTTTAATGATTCGCAGGGTCTCCAGGCATGGTTTACCAGAGTGGGGAAGGGCACGCGCAGAGGCAAACAACATTTCAGCCACAAATTCCACCAAGCAAAAGCATACACTTCACAAATCAAATGGTCGACGACGCTGGCTGCTATAGCCTGTCCAATCAACCTTCCGTGGGTCAGGGAAGCACACCTGCCAGTGGTCTGCATTTATTTCACCCCTGAGGGCCACCACCTTCTGTGGTGGGACGCGTATTTGTTGATTTTTCTTCTTGTTTTATAAAGCGGGAACTCAACCCGAATGTATTGGAACTCTTTACTTGAGCACCAGTTACATTACACGAGGAAACCTTCATTTTTTTTTTTTTTTAAGCAGGGGTAAATTGAGCAACTTGCCCACAATCATAGGGTGTTGAGCCAACGCCGAGATTTCAAGCAGGTTCCCCAGTTCCAAAGTCACAAACTCTGGCATTAGTCCACATGAATTGGAAGCAAGACGTGTGTTTTGTCCTTACTGTGCACGTATCGAGTCCACACACCTTTTTCTGGTACATAATGGAACAATGACTGTGTCACAACTATTGCTTCCGGAGTCCAGCAGTGGTTGAAGGTGCGGCAGCACACCACCAATGGCAGTGGAGGCATGCGGCCCATGCTTGGCACTGGCACCTTCTCCCCTCCCCCTGTCTAGCCTTCTTTCCCATTTCGTCCAATAGAGTTGGTGACTTCCAGGTCCATCAGTAAGAGAGGACGGCAGCAGGGTGGGGGGGAATTGCCTGGCCACTTTTAATTACTAGAATACAAAGTAGCAAGACACCAACGGTCACAAGATAAGGCGTGGTCCTTGGACTACCGAAGTTGCCGTCAGATGCTCCACGGTTCTAATCAAAGCTGGTTGCACTGCAATCAGTTCTGTCACAGCTTGACCAACATATACACATGCTGAACCTGACTGAAAAAAAGAAGCATTGGCAAAGTCAGTAGGTCGCACCTACCTTTCAACTACATTACCCCAACTTTTGGTTTTGTCAGTGCTTTTAATGATGCTCTTCGACTTTGGCTAAAAAAATGCTTATTATTGGCTAAAAGAAGCTGCTGCAGCGCAATGACATATGGGTGAATGCTTCACCATGCATGTTCACATATGCATTATTACATGGCATTTTTTAAAATTATAATTTACCTTTCCTAGATGGTGGGTGCCAAACTTGAGGTGAAAATTTAAAAAAACATGGTCAAAAGCGCATCGAGCAAAAGGATCGTCCCAGTAGCCAATATCAGCTGCCGAACCTTCCAAAAATATAAAAAAAAGCATTGCAAAATATGATGGCTATGATGGTAAGAGTGGATGGGAGCAGAAGTCAACAAGGGAAGGGTGGGAGAGCAAATAGGATCTATGGGCGAGAGAAGAGGAAAATACATTTTTTTTAAAAGCCTAGGAGAGGCAGGGGTGATGGAAGTGACGAACCAGCTTGGGGAGAGCAGGAATGGGAGGGGCCAACATAGAGGTTGAGGTGGGTAAGTATTTGGCGGGGAACAGGCACATTAGGCAGCGAGAAATAAAACCCATGCACTCCCATGGAGCAGAAAAAAGTAGTTCCCTGAAAAGGATTCGTGGAAGAATACAAGTGATACATTTAAAAGGATGGAAAGAAGCTGTGCATCATGGGAGGGACTAACACAAGAAGAAAAAGGGAAGCAATTGAGTAAGAAGCAAGCAAAGGAGAATAACAAGAAAGCCAAAAAATGGTAAGCAATGGGCTGACCCAAAGCCCACTATAAATTTAGATATTGCCCACAATAGGTCTTCGACAACAGACGGCTAAAAGATGCCCACAGGTGAGAGCTTTAATAAAGGAAGGTATAATCATGTGGGGCCAAATCAGTTCTTAAACTCTTCGGCAAAACACTTCATTCTTACGTGTGGCATATATGCTGCACCATGATTGGAGTATGTCTCAGATCCTCCGGCTCCTCACCAACACCTTTTCATATAGATCAGATTCTTTATTTCCAAGAAATACATTCTTACAGAAATATTGCACATCATCCAATTAATTGACATATACAATTACAAATATCACCAATAACTAGCACCAACTTAAATCAATGCAGCCAACACATAACACCAGCCTAAAATGAATATAAAATGGTATAGCAATGAAAATATCTTCTCACTAAAACTCATTAAGCCATCTGCAGCCCATTATCCCAAATGTATCCAAATGTTTGAAACTGCAACAGTTTGACAACATGCAAAGCTCAATTAATCCGTTTAGGCAACAAGAGAGCATTGTACAGGCCAACATAGCATAAACCGGCAGAGAGACAATCCATATTAAAAATCTCATTTCATATAGGTCAAATCACAACCCACAGCCTAACAACCATGCACTCCAAAATTATACTCCGGACGAGATGTGAATTGGAGTGCTTCCCAGCACTAACAGGAGTATGATCCGCTATCAAAACTCTATAAAACAATGCAAAACAGTTGGTGCAAAGTCCACAAACATGGGTGAAGGGTGTCATATTGATGGAGGAGGGTTCAATGCAGGCTCGAACCACTTTCTGTGGGGTGGACAGGCAGAGTTTACCATAAATAATCAGTCTGTTTGCCATGGTAACATAATATAAACTTGTGTTGTGTTAAGGTGCAGTAGAACATGTACTTTCAAAGGCTATTGACTACAACAGGAGTACTTGCTGAAAGGCCCATGGTACTTTATAGCCAAGACCATAACTGGAGGCATCACACTTAACATAGATCCTCAGAAGCAAAATAAGATGCCTCCAATGGAAAGCGCAGGCCTTTTCAGTACATACATAATGTCAAGGGAATGGCTTCCTAAACTGGGAAAACAGCCATCTTTTCCCGCAAGCTTATTTGAGGAGTACATCTAGGGATACCGTGTTGCACTACCCCCTGGGGGCCCTCATTGTATATGATATGGACCACCATCTCTTAATTCAGAAAGCAGATAGCCCAAATAAAGCTTTAAGGACTCAACCAATAACTGATTTAGTTGCTGAAGAAACACAGAGGCATCCGGTACAATGCAAGGTTCGAAACCTCAAGTCTTGATGGAATGCTCTGCATTTTTTGTATGTAAATAATGTTGTGTTTTGAGCACAAAAAATGCATATTGGCTAGGTTTTCAATGGGACATATGTAATTTCTACCTCCGACAGAATTTTATGGAATCCTCAACAGATGAGCAGATTTACATAAATACTGCCTGTAACTTGCAAAAGATAAAAATGACTGTTTTTAGGGAGGTAGACATATTCAAAGGCCACGCATAATCCGGAGCTCTTTTCAAAGCACTATATCTGATCAAAAGGGCTTTGCTGATCAGGACCTCACAGTCATCAAGCCCTGCAGTGGTCAAAGCTACAAAGGCCCATCCTAAATCCTCACTGTTTACTGTAAAGCTGGGAGAGATGAAGAGGAGGGTGAAAATCCCCTTCCGCGTAGTCCTCAAAGCCATAATTTACAATAATTATCTTTTAAGTTCTACTCACCTTTGGAAAATACAATGATCTCTAAAAGCCTGGAAACCCTTTTACTGAATGTGCAGCAAATTGTTGATGACCGTTGACTGATTGAACATGGCTCTTACCCATTGCACGTACCTCCATTGTCAATGGACTTCAGATGAAGCCCCTTTCCATGCGGCTGGTTTACGCAGTGCCAAGGATACATGTGCGTGATTGCTTTCAGCCAGGCAGCTTTTGCACTGAATAGTGAAATAAGGTGGATCATGGGCAGCCCATCTAATTTAAGTTGATGTAGTAACATATGTCCTTGGGATCTGCTATACCAATGGTTATTGTCTCATTAAGGGCCAAGGGCTTCATTCACAGGGTCCTTTTTGGGTCAAACCAGGGGACTTTCACTCTGCCAGGGGTTCTTCTTTAATGTCAACAAAGTTCTCTGGGAGCATGTTCTGGGACTCCTGCAACTATTTGAGGAAATTCAATTCTAGAGGGAGAAAAAATGTGACCTCCAAGATATCACAGCAACACACAAGGTTTACTTCCATGGCATGCTGACGAAAAGTGCTTCCCGGAGCGCATCGGCCCTCCACCACCAATGTTGTGCACAATTTTCCCGCCAACCCCAAATACCTCAGATGGTCACGTTGTGCAGTTGCAAAAACAACACACCACACCATTATTTCTTAAAATAGCAGCAACTGCATGCAAAAGCATGTCTTTTTTTTAGGCAGCACGTCATCCAATTTTACTAGGAATTTATCTTGTTTTAGCAAATTACGAATATCTCTCATAAAAATATATGTTAATATGAGTTTCAGTCTTTGGGCTGGTTTGTTGTCAGTTTGGTAGAAAGTCATGTTTGGTTATTTGACAGGCCCTGTTTAAGTCACCATGCCTTCAGGTTTTGCCATTTTTCAAAACATTTGCTTTGAATCACTGAAGCACTTTAGTGGGTGCTCCACAGTGAAAACTGGCATTACCTGGGTTTTCAGGAAAGAAACTGGCAAGCTGAATGAACAGGACAGTGAGGTGTGCGGAAAGGAACAGATGAGTTGGGGGGGGCAATGCGGAGAGTCTGGTGAGATGTGAGGGGGGAGAAGCACGGGGGAAAGAGCAAGAAAACACATACACTCCCATGAAGTACTGAAAGAAAAAAGAAAAAAGTAGTTCCCTGAATATAAAACAGAGGACGGATACAAGTTGTTCAGTCAAAAGGGTGATAAAGACGTTATGCTCCAGAGGAGAGACCGGCGTAAGAATAGAAAGTAAAGCCATAAAATAGGACCATATACGTGAAATTGGGGAAAAAAAAAGCCAACCCATGTTAATCAATGGGCTGGCACAAAGACCCCTGTATGTTTTGGTATTGTCCACAATAGGTTTTTCCAACAACAGGGAGACCCAAGGACAACTCTTTAACCCCATCCATCAACATGCACACCTATTGCAACAGATGAAGACTTACCCAGGGTTCAGAAGTTGCTTTACTTTCCTTCTGATACTCCTACCTTCTGTGTGTTTTAATTGTGCCTCTTCATTAATTCTGGCTTCTGCATTCTCTTCCTAAATGTAAACTTTATACAGTTCACACAAACACCACAAACCCCTTGAGGCAGGGGTGGGTAGTTGAGGCACCACAGCACTAGCATTACCCCCCCCCCCCCTCCCCCATCCCCACTATTTCCTCCACCTGCGATAACAGTTTCACCTCTGGGGAGAGAACTCAATGCCTGTTAGCCCAAATATGACGTGTTCAGCTACAGACAATGGTATGAGAATGAGGCTCACAAGAAAGTGCCTTTACAACATCAGCGGTATGACAGGATGAATCTGTGCCCAGCTGTGATCTTCTTGCCCGTCCACATATCTCGACGCCTTGTCATTAGTAACTGTACACTATTGCAAAGACTTTTAATGCCTATAAAGAAAATGCTTCTTGCCATCCTAGCCGCTTTCAACTTATCTCTGAAAAATCTATGGGGGTAGGTCTTAGGACTTTAGAATGTACATCAAAGGGACCTTTCCACCATCAATAGTTTCATCTCTCACTCCCATTCATGCTCTAGCACGGCTACATGTGACCTGATAAGGGTCCAACTGTGGTCATCTCCCGCAACACCGAAACTTCCCACGTAAGGCACGCTGCAAACCCACACCCTTACGTCCAACCACAAACATTTGAATAGCATGCTAACAGTCTGCTAAAAGGGCTCTGGCTCCTTGTCATAGGTATGAAATCCTATATAAGTACAACTACAATGCAGAATCATAAGCACAATATTGGAATTTTCCTCTAGTGCAGGAGCATATGTGGAAGCATAAATTACTATACACTGTTCAGTTGGTCCTTCACATTGATCTCTGCCCTAGGTGGACTCCATCGATGCGCAGCAGAGGGGGGGATGTGGCCTTCCAAGTAGTCCTGGATCTCTTTGCAGCATTTGACACAGTGGATGACATGGGTGGGATGATGGTGCTGGAGTTAAGTTGGTTCTACTCCATTGTATCAGAGCGTTGTTGAACCCCTGAAACTAGGACCCATTCAAGCCAAGCAACCTAAGCAGTGGGGGTTCCATTTGGCACCACCCTCTCTCCAGCATTGTTTAAAGTATACATTTGGCCTTTCCTAAATTTGAACTGCCGCAAGGACTGGTCTTTCAGTCTGATGCCGATGATGCACAGCTTCTGCTCAAGATTAAAGGCGAGAGGACACAATATAGTTAATACTAACTCTCTCCAGCTAAATGGAGGTAAGGCAGAAATATACTTCAGGCTAAAATAACAGACTTTTTTTATTCAGGCAATAAGACATTACCAGATTTAATTGAGCCGTCACTCGATCCAAGTTAAAAACTTGGGGGTCGAATTAAATATGAATATTGAGATGATAATGATGAAGTTAGAGAAGTTGGAGAACTAGTAGTCTTCTAGTTGTTTCTACTTGGAACATGATTCACTTTATTCACAACCTCCCACATTGCAGGCAGCTTGTGGTGTAAGCCGTTGTCTGTTCAAGATTGGAGTATGATAATAGCCTTTATGGAGGCATTTCTTTAATCTAATCCACAAACCGCAACCGGTTCAGAAGGTGGGGGTAAGATTGGATTTGGGTGTCTGTAAAATACAACATATTTCACATGGACATAGACAACTAAAAACGTTGAAAGTGAAGGTTGTACGACGATACGACGCTGGTAAATACATCGCATGCCTTTGCCTCGCATTTTTTAGCACGCATGTTTTAACCGCGATTATGCATTTACATCGCATGCCAATACCACGCATTGTTTTTAGATTTAAAAACAATGTATTTGTGGGGAGACCCCCCACCCCACCCAACTTACCTTAAATGTGTGGTATTGGCACCTGATGTAAATGCAAAATCGGGATAAAAATATGCGTGCTAAAAAAGCCGAGGCAAAGGCATGCGATGTATTTACCTCATTGTAAAGGCTGTTTCCCAAAGTGAAAGTTTGCATCAAGTTTAGCATCTTATGCCCATTACTTAAAGCCTCACCTAGTAATGGGCCATGATAGAGGACTCTCAAGATTCATTCTTTGGTCCACAATAGACAATTACATTATCCAAGGAAA
The DNA here is from genome assembly GCA_963921515.1 of Calotriton arnoldi. Lineage (NCBI taxonomy): Eukaryota > Metazoa > Chordata > Amphibia > Caudata > Salamandridae > Calotriton > Calotriton arnoldi. The sequence continues at coordinate 523,781 of CAWUFW010006077.1, forward strand.
AATCCATGGTCTACCACACAATGCGAGAGGTTGAGAAGGGGAGTAAGGAGATTCTTTCACGTAGGCCACCGCTACTGAAATGCACTGCAGAGAACATTAAGCAAAGGGTTCACATCTTAGATTTCACTCCGCAGTTAAAATGGGTCCTCGTCAAATGATTGATTTGTTTACTAGACATTTTCATCTCCCTATTGAGGCTTCTTAGGCAACTAGGCATCACAGTCCGGAGACAAACAATTTACTTACCTTTGGTAAGGCCTTATCTGGTAGAGACTATCTAGCCACAGATTTCTCTCCTGAGAATGTTCGCTAGATGTCAGACTGGATATGGGAATTTTTGAGCAACCCCTTTGTGCACCAGTAGGTGGTGTTGTTTGGCTCTGTGTGGCATCGTTGGCGTTGTCTGTGCAGGAAGAGACGTGCATGATGCCTATATAGGTGTGGCGCCAGCTGTCTGACCTCCATTCTTGGCTGTTTTTCCACACCAGAAGCACAGAGCCAATCTGAGGAATGACGACTAGTGTGCCAAGTGAGATCCTGGAGGACCTCTTCAATTGTAAATGGCGTACAGTTGGCAGAATGGGGAGGATGGAAGGTTCAGTAAGTGATTTGCGCTAGATACAGTCTCCACCAGATAAGGTGTTACCGAAGGTAAGTAATTTGTTCAACTGATGGAGCGTTCTAGCCACAGATTCCTTACCTTAGAATAGATACCAAAGCAATCTCTCCATGGAGGTGGTTCTGCGGACTGTGTTACTAAGTACTGGAGGACCGAATGGGCAAAATGCCCATCACGCCGGGCCTGACTGTATAGGCAGTAGTGTTTAACCCTGGGCGTAGTTCGCGTAGTAGCGCTACGCGTAGCTACGCAAAGTGCACTTCGCACTACGCGAGCTACGCGTAGCACTAGGCGAACTGCGTAGTGCGGTAGGAAATGCTGTTCGCGATGATTGCACAGTGCCGGATGCTTGTCCGCACTGTGCAATCATTGTATACGGCATCTTGCACAGTGCAAGCGGTCGTTTTCTGCCGCTCGGGATGTCATTTTGCTCGCTCGCGGTCGCCAACTTGACGTTGAGGACCGCGAGCAAGCAAAAAATGACCGCTACGCGTGTTTGCACTGTGCTACGTGCAATTCGCGTAGTGCGAAGTAGCGCAAACTTCGCAAACTACGCGAGCGTAGCGCAGTACTTCGCCCAGGGTTAGTAGTGTTAGGCAAACGTGTGCAGCAATGCCCTCGTGGCTGTATGACCGATATCCAGAACCCGGACCCCTCACACCAACGCAGTGGTCGCAGCTTTAGCTCTGGGAGAATGAGCTCTGAAGCACTCAGGGGACTGCTTTTTAGCCATTGCATAGCAGATGGTCCTTTTGCAAACTACTTTGCCTTTCTTCACTTCCATAAATCCAACAAACAGTTGGTCAACCACCCAGAACTCTTTGCTGCAATCAATATAAAAAGCCAGTGCTATTTTTGGGTCAGTCGGTGGAGACTTTCCTCTTCCATTGTAGAATGAGTTAGGGCGAAGAAAGTAGGCAGTGTGATAGTTTGCCTTACATGAAAAGGTGTTACCACCTTTGGCAAAAAAATGCTCGGGTTTTAAGACCCAGTATGTCTGGGAAGAAGGAAGTGTATGGGGAGTTTCTAGAAAGCCCTTGCAATTAATACCCTAACCCTCCTCGCAGATGTGATTGCCACAAGGAAGACAGTTTTGATGGTCAGCAGTCTTAGAGGGCAGCTGTGTATTGGCTCAAAAGGTGAGCACACGAGGAAGGTGAGGACTAAATTCAGGCCCCATTTGGACATAATGAAAGGCATAAGAGGAAACACACTGTAAACCTTTAAGGAAATGAGTCACAACCAGTGAATTGAACAGGGAAGGGTGGTTCAGCAATCGCAGGAAGGCAGAAATGGCAGAAAGGTACCCCTTAACCATGCCTAAAGCAAAGTCTTGCTGAGCTAGGGATAGAACAAACAGCAGATACCAGACTGTCCTTGCCCAGTCGGGCACCACTAAGATAACTTTGGTCCGGTTGTTCTTGAGAACTCTGGACAGAGTTGTATCGGCAGCAAGGCATGCAGGAGTCCTGCTGGGCTCCATTAAAGATGAAATGCATCTCTGAGTGAGAGCCGATTTGAAAACTCCAGCGTGCAGCAGGGCTGACATTGCGCATTTTCAGTGGTGGTGAATAGATCTAACCAAGGTGATCCCCAATCTCTGAAGAGACCTTGCACCCCTTCCAGATGGAGTCACCATTCGAGATCCGCAAAGCATCTACGACTGGGTTGGTCTGCTCTGGTGTTCATAGAACCCGCCAGATGTTGAACCACCAGGAAAATGTCCTGATGTTCCAGCCATGTCCAGAGACACAAGGCCTCTTGACACAGGTTCCACAACCCCAACGTGTTCTGCTTGTTGCAATATGGAGGTAGTGTTGTCTGTGAACACCTGAACTATCATTCCCTTGATGGAAGGAAGAAAGGCTTTCAACGCCAAATGGATTGCTCTCAGTTCCAACAGTATTTAGTATTTATTTTATTTTGCAGAGTTACTTAAAACCATTGCAATACGTGGTAAGAATGAAGTCATATCTAAAATATTAATTTACAATAATAAAAGTTTCATTGCAGTTAAAATATAAAGCACTTCTGTTGCTTACAAAATAAAATATTAAGATTTAAACATTCAAGAACAACCAATATAAGTTGACCAGTCAGTGCGGGCGTTTTGCTCCCTCTGAGAAAATTAATAATCAAAAGTCTCCTTTTTCCCAAAAAGCTTTAGTGACAGTTTGGCATTTTTGCTTTGGCCGCTTCCAGAAATCTAACTAGTCTGGAGTTCAGTTGAGGTGATGCTGGATCGAAGCAAGCCAAAACAGCTTGCCTCCTTGTCCGAATTCCCCTTTGATTAAAGGGGATTTTTAGCAGTTGCCTCCTTTCTTGGAGCATCGCTGTACATGAACAGATGGTATGGATGATATCACCCTGGCCGTTTTTGCACAAACTGCATACTGTAAAAGTCTGCACCCTTTTCCATGGTGGAAGGTGCTGTGTGCATGGTATCACTCCAAGTCGTAGCTTTAGGAATTTTAATTTCTGTGCTTTTGGATATCCCAGGTTAAAATATTGTTGTGGGGCTAAGATCTTGTAAGAATTCAACGTCATCCAAGCATGCGCTCTGGCTGAGAAAGCAGCTTTATCCTCCACCAGTGACTGTTTTTTCAGCGACTTCCAGACTAATTTCTTCAGAGTTGAATGATGACACTGTGTATTCCATAAGGGCAATAAGCCTGTGTTTGCCAGGGCCTCTGAAGATACAGTCTTGCGGGTGAATTCTCCCTCTGTTGAAGATCTTGCCACAGAAGGTAGTTTATTGAGTTAGGGTTTGATATTCTGATTTTGTTCCAACAGGTTGATGTCAAGCTGAGACTCCACCAGAAACGAGGGTCCTCTGATCCAACCCAAAAGTGACACTTCTCTCACCACTGTGAGCTCTGGGTGGGGAAGGGAGAGGGCTCTGCCACTGATCCAATCGCTTCATCAAACACAAGAGCAACCCATATGTCCCTGTGAACTGGGTATAGCTAGTCAGCCACAGCACAATCGTTCACAAGGAACTCATTTAAATCAAATTATTTTGTTTTCAGCAAGTTACTGATATCTTGCAGCGATTTAAGCGAAGTTAACAATTGATACAGTCAATATGTTAAACACTTATAAATTTATTTTAAGTTCTATTTAGTTTGTGACTTCAGAGAAACACATATGACTGGAGAGAAAGCAGCCCAACAGAATTTCTTATTCAACACTCCCTTCAGCTGAAGCCAGTGCTTTTTATTTGCAACTACAGTTTTTGGAAATAGAAAACTACACATAGTAAACTTCTACTGTGTAGTAACATTATTTACATATTTATTAAGAAAAAAGTGTGACTTATGTGACCCCAGTGGAGTGACCATAACCAAAAAGTGAATAAAGCTAAAGTGACAGTTTTAAAACAAAGGGTTGGTTATTGGAGTAAAAAGGATGTCCTTTAAGGTTTCAGAGTAAATCATAGGTCCTAGATTATGTTCTAGTGTTCTTTGGACTATCCTTTATCAATTGTCGACAACATTTCGACCCTCTATCGTTATCGGGGTCTCTTCAGGACGGAGATTCTGGGGACTGTAAGTGTGATAAGGGATTAGTGTTGCTGCAAATAAATAGTGTGGGCTGTTACATGAATAAGGATGACGTAAGCTTACCCAAGGCACACCAATGTATGCCGGAGGTGCAATATTATTTCAGTCATCCAGCATCAAGGAATCAATAATGGGTCCAGTCTGTGGTGGCCTTCCAAAGAACAGACTGCCCTCAGCAGGTATTGTATAATCCTCCTGAAATAGTGGTGAACAACATTAGGTTTCACCATCATTATCTTAAATTTAGGAAGGAGTGATGGACCTCTTCCCTACTCACCAGGTAAGATTTATACTATGGTATTGAATAAACTTGCTTCCGTATGTTAATTGGCGGGGTTGCAGAAGTGTAGAGGGTATTCGGATTTAACCCAACAAACTAGGATGTAGTAAGATTCCCACAATTCCAGTATCTAAAACGACAGTAATAATTAATTACTAGTATCCAGCAATCGGGTTAGCAATCTACCCATGGCTGGTAGGAGGGAACTGTGTGGGGCAGACTCCTTCCCTAATACTGGAGCAGGGTACACTGATGATCCATTTGGCTACCGAGACAATGCTCGAGCACTCCATTTCCTGCTTCTAATACTGGAAATGGATGACGACCGGCCGTAGTCTTCCGCGCATGCGCAAAGACATGCCAGAACGCGGTGAGTGTTGGCGGCCATTATTGAGCGGTAATGAATTGTAATAGTGTCGTAACCTGGCAGCCGTTAGTGTACAGATAAATTTGCCAGCTCCCGGTAATACAACAAGGATCAGTCAATAATTTGCTAAGAAGGTGATCTAATTGATTTTGAAGGTGCCGGCCGCACTTGACTGCACAGGCGTGTCGCAATCATGGGGTGATTTGTGTCTGTGTCCTAACCTGGTACCCGGTGGTGTGCCAAAGGATTTACTAGCTCCCCAATCGCGGTTTGTGAGCCACCACTGCTGAGCTTTTGCAGTTTCCCTCGATATCTGGCCCAGATCAGAGAGATTCCCCTGATTATGTGCCCACTGGGTCTTTAAATCCCACTGCAGAGCCCGCATATGCCAATGAGCATAGTTTAATGAGAGGATGCAGGAGGCAATGAGGCCTAGCAGCCTCAGAGTCAGTCTCACCTAGATCCAGGATAGAGGCTGAAATATCGGAATCATAGCCTGAATATACTCGACTCGCTGTTCCTGTGGAAATAAGCCAAAAACTGCCCTGCATTCAGAAACAGCCTAGATGAAAGAAGCATCTGAGAGGGAGTCAGGTGTGACTTTGGTAAGTTTAAAGTAAACCAGGAGGTTCACCTTAGTCTGGAAGTAGGAGACGAGTGACTGGGGCAATCTCGGTTTCATCAGCCAGTCATATAGGTAGGAGGAAACTGGAACCCATAGCCTCCGCAGATGTGCTGCAACCACCGCCATCACCTTGGTGAACACCTGAGTGGCGGTAGTGAGGCCAAAGGGAAGCACAGCGAACAAAAGTGCTTGTGACCCACTGTGAACTGCAGGCATTGTCTGTGGACAGGCAGGACAGGGAAACGGAAGTAAGCGCCCTGCAAGTTCAGCACTACAATCCAGTCTCCAGGGTCGAGGGTAGATAAGACCTGAGCCAATGTGAGCATCTTGAATTTTCCATTCTTCAGGAAATAGTTCATAGAACGTAGATCTAATATGGAACACGGATGCCTCCATCCTTCTTTGACACTAGAAAGTAGTGAGAATATGAACCACAACCTGCTTCTGATGGTGGTACCCTCTTGATAGCTCCTTTGGTCAGAAGAGCCAAAACTTCCTGTTGTAAGAGCGAGAGGTGGTCCTCCGTCAGTGGATCTGAGGATAGTGGCAAAGGAGGTGTGGTCTGTTGAAGTGGGAGGGCATAGCCCCACTGTAAGAATTGAAGTACCTACTTGTCTGAAATTTTCCCCCGCCATTAATGCAGGTGATACGAATCTTGTCACCAACCAGGTGCCCATGGTGGAACGAGGGCAAACTAAAGCTTCTGAGTTGTGGTTGCCCGGGGGGGATGGGGGGGTGTTGAGGACTGGGTTGATCTCTGGCTCTGGTTCCCACGAGGTCTGTGGGAGTTATGTCCGCAGCCACAAAAGGAGTGTGATACCTGCTGGCCATGGTGGCTAGGAGGACATGGACGCGGCTGATAGCCCCTACCGTAGCCACAGGAGTGACAGAAGGTGGAGGGCGGCTGTCATGGAGTCATAGTGAGACCCAATGACCTAGCGGTGGCCTTACGGTCCTTAAATCTTTCCAGAGCTGAATCCGCCTTGTCGTTGAAGAGGCGAGTCCTATCCAACGGCATGTCCTTAGGGGAGGCTTGGACATCCCCCGAAAAGTCAGTATTTCCCAGCCAAGTGTGGCATTGAAGCAATGGCTCTGGACAGCGAGTCAGTCGTATTAAATCCACTTGTTATTGTGAACTTCCCCACATCTCTCCTGTCAACACTAGCTTGAGAGATTCTGGCCTGGGCCTCAGCCAGGACCATAGGCAGCACTTGCACAACTGTATCCCACACTGTATATGCAATAAGCATGCAGTGTTCACGGACCTCAGTGCCAATCTGGTGGAAGAGAAAATTCTCTTACCAAAGGTATCCAGCCCTTGGATTCCCTATCCTTTGATGTGGTAGGGAACACGTCTGGATTTATCCAGGAGGTTGAGGCCTGAAGCACCAGGCTCTCGGGGTGAAGTAAGAGGTTCAGGGTCCCATGGGAGTAGGCAATAGTGAGCAATGGTCCTGTACACAGGAGTGCCTGTGCAGGGCTTGGCACAGGCCTTGAACAGGACATCTTTGAGGGCCTTGTTAAAGGGTACTATGGGTTCTGAGAAGGATACCCCTGGCTGAAGCACCTCTGTCAAAGATGTTAGTCTAGACCTCAACTGTGTGCAGCATCAGGTCCAAGACCTCAGCTGCCCCCTGGACCACCACCGCGAAAGTTGTGATGCCCCGAAATCGGTCCCAGGATGCCTGTTTCCGGTCCAGGGAGGGCCTGGCTTGGCAGTTCGGGCTGGACTGTTCCCGTAGGCACAGGGTCAAGATTGATTTGCATATGGCTGGGTATGAACTGGGGTGGCATGGTGAGCAAAAGAACGATGGATTTAACCCAGATCTCTTGACTGGGGGTGAATGTTTGATTTGCTCTGCATTCCGTCCCCCATCTGTGTGTCTTTTGCTTTCTCGCCCTAAGTGTGCCGGGTATGCCCAGATGTGGGTCCTGGGCTCACTGTGCCACTGGATTAAAGCTAGCCTGGCTGATGAGGGGGTGATGCCCTGAAACCGGTCCCAGGATGCTTGTTTCCGGTCCAGGGAGGACCTGGCTTGGCAGTTCGGGCTGGACTGTTCCCATGAGGCACAGGATCAAGACTGATTTGCATATGGCTGGGTCTGAACTGGGATGGCATGGTGAGTAAAAGAACGATGGATTTAACCCAGATCTGTTGACTGGGGGTGAGTGTTTGATTTGCTCTGCATTCCGTCCATCATCTGTGTGACTTTTGCTTTCTTGCCCTAAGTGAGCCAGGTATGGCCAGACGTGTGTCCCGGGCTCACTGTGCCACTGGATTCAAGCTAGCCTGGCTGATGAGGGGTGATGCCCTGAAACCGGTCCCAGGATGCTTGTTTCCGATCCAGGGAGCGCCTGGCTTGGCAGTTCCGGCTGGACTGTTCCCATGAGGCACAGGATCAAGACTGATTTGCTTATGGCTGGGTCTTCACTGGGGTGGCATGGTGAGCAAAAGAACAATGGATTTAACCCAGATCTCTTGACTGGGGTGAATATTTGATTTGCTCTGCATTCTGTCCATCATCTGTGTGTCTTTTCATTCATTCATGAAACTTTATTTCGGCTATTACGGCCATAAAAGTACATACATATACACAACCAAATTAAAATTAATATCAAGATAAAATACGATGTCGTAAGAACCACTTATTATAAAATAGTACAAGCATAGATAGCAGTAATGATCACTCATTGGGAAACAGGGAAATAAAAATAATAATCATCACTATGGGCAATATAATCACTGCAAGCCAATCATAAAAATATAAATTAAACTAAAAATATTAAAAGAAAATTCACAGCCTATGTTTTTATATAAAACCTAAGTCGCGGTAGCAGCCAATTAAAAGCAGGTCTTAATAGATCTCGTATCAGTTGTTTGATCAAATACCTACACTTACAGGCTAGGTTTTTTGCCAAAACTAGGGTCACAATGGTTGACAGACAGGAGCGGGTATTACTAATTCTCACATCGATTTTTCAATAGATACCTTCGCTTACACCACATTGCAAAGAGAAACTTAGAGATTGCAACAACAAAAACCGGGTTAGTATCAGATTTTAAAACCCTGTAGGATTCCTTATAATTTCTAATACCTAGGTTCCTACACAGTTGAATAACCCACTTTAACCTTGCCCACTTATAAGCCAAGCAGAAGAACAACACATGAATTACAGTTTCCTCCTCTACTAGGCACCCCGGGCAAAGGTGGGTAGTAGCGCCTGCCCATTTGTTGGTGAGTGCATGGAGCGGCAGCGTCCCATATCTAAATTGCAAAAACAGTTTTTTTGCTGTTGGCGGTTGAATAAAATCCAACACCTGCTCCAATTTATATTGCTGTTTTATATCCAGGAACCCATAGGTTAAACTAGAAGAATTAGCGGTCTGTAAAATGCATGACAATTTATACCCCTTCAGTACACACACCAAGTATTTTTTTGAGATAGCTGAGCATGACTCCTCCGGTGCCTTCAGCCTCTGTGGGAGGAGTAGGAGACCGGCGTCTGGTGAGGTGTCCAAATTATTGGCATCAGCCAAATCCTCGTACCAGGTGCCAATGGCCAAGGACAATGCTAGGGGGTCACAATAGCCTGAGGGAACATCAAATCCCCTCCATTAGTGTTCCTCAATGGGCCCTTCGGCACATAGGGCTCCATCACAGATTCAGGCCGTGTGGGCCTGGTTGGAGCCGGAGCCAACGTCGTTCAACGATGTTCTGGCCCCGTATCAGAGTCAGGAATTACAATTGGGTCAGCGCCTCAGGTAACAGCACCACTGGAATGTTCCCCAGAGAAGGTCGCAAGGATCCCCATAGGATCCGGAGACAGGTCGACTGGTGCAGAGGGCATACCCACCGGCAGAGCACCTGTCGAAGACCCTCCCGAACCCATGGAGCACAAAGAGTTTAAGAGAGATTAGGCTGCCCAACTTTGAGGCCCATAGCCTTGTAGAGTTCACAGAGTTTGGCAGAGGTCACTCCGGCTCCGCGGGCCCAGTGTCAGATGCTGGCAACACAGGAACAACCTGGTAGGTGGCCTGTATTTGTGGACTTGTTACGTTGTGTCGTCCGAAGAGTGAGAGCGATGCAGAGAAGTCGACTAGTGCTTCGACTTCTTTGACTTCTTATGGGACTCACCAGAAGACCTGGAATAGATGTGGATCCGCGCGACCGACTCCAGGAGTGGTTCTGAGACCTCCCTTGCAAACTGGACCAAGAGAGGCACGGAGTCGCATGGTGAGCAGCCAAGAGCTTCAAGGCTCGCTCGCGGAGGGCCTTGGGGTTTATGGTCTGGCTCTCTGCAAGACGTGGAGTTGTGGTCCATCTCCAAGTGGAGGTCCGTCACAGACATCTGTGGATTACAACCTCCATAAGGTTTGAACCCGGGTAGATTTCTTCGGGGACATACTAGAACAAGCATTGGCATATTTATTTATTTTTTTTATTTTGAAGGTTTTATATAGCGCGAACATGACCCTTGCGGGTATCAGAGCGCTTTACAAGTAAGGTAGTTAAACAAAAGAAACAATGTACAAAAGAAACATAGTATTACGAGATAAAGACTTATGTTACAACTGGTTGTTCTACGAGTCCGAAATAATGTTCAAGTGAATTTTGTCATGAGAAGAGATTTAACTTCTTTTTTGAAGGAGGCAGTTGATGGGTTGAGTCTGGTTTCTGGGGGTAGTGCATTCCAAATCCTTGGAGCAATTCCAGAGAAGGCGCGATTATATGTTTTTTTCTTGGCAAATCTTTGAGGCTTCAAAAGAAGGTTGTTGGCGCTCCTGGAGGATCTGTTTCAACACGAGAGCTCCAGTTCCTGGGCCAGGTACCTCTGGGTGTTGTGATGTAGGGCTTTGTGCGTCATGCAAGCGATTTTTTGTTGAATTCTTGCTTCGAAGGGTAGCCAGTTGAGCGCTTTGAAGTCGGGGGAAATGTGGTAATGTCTTTTGGAACCTGTGATGAGCCTGGCCGCTGAGTTGAGTGATGCTCTTAGCGGGGCTGTTGTCGATCTAGGGAGTCCACAGAGAGTTGCACTACCATATTCTAGTCTGGGAATTACTAGTGCTTGGACTGCCAGTTTGAAGTCATTTGCTGGGAGGAAGGGTTTTAATTTTCTCAGGGTGTGCATCTGAAAGTTTGCTCCTTTTGCTGCGGCACTGATATGTTTTTGCATGTTTAGGTTACTGTCCAAAGTTACTCCCAGTGATTTTGCTGAATCGATTATAAGAGGTTGGCAGTTGAGCGCTGTAAGTTGTTTAAGCCATTCTTGTATGATTGCTGTTTGGTTAGGGGGAGATTAGTAGGAATTCGGTTTTGAGGGAGTTTAGTTTGAGGTGGTTTTCAGTCAACCAAGACTGAGTTTTTGTAGAGTTAGATTAAGAGCTTTGATGTCGTCCGGAGAGTTTATCTTTAAATATAGTTGTGTGTCGTCAGCGTACATGTGAAAGTGAATATTTGATGAGTTGAGGATCTCAGTGAGTGGCTCCATGAATAAGTTGAACAGTGTAGGTGAGAGGGAGGAGCCCTGCGGGACTCCTAATGTGACTGGGACGGTCCTGGACAGGGATTGGTTGACCTTGAACCTTTGGGATCTATTTCGGAGGAAAGAGGTAAACCAATTTAGAACTGACCCTGATAGGCCCATTCTGTGTTGCAAGAGGTCTAGAAGATTATCATGTTTGACGGTGTCAAATGCCGAAGATAAGTCAAGTAGGATAAGTAGGCAGGCTTCGTTCTGATCTAGGATTTTTAGTGCGTCATCTACTATGTGGGTCATGGCCGACTCCGTACTATGCCCTGCCCGGAAGCCAGATTGAAATTTATTGAGCAGGTGGAAGTTGGTGATGTGGTTGTCTAACTGGCTGAGAACACATTTTTCTAGGAGTTTCGCCAGAGTTGGGATGTTGGAAATTGGTCGGTAGTTATTTGGGTCCGCCGTCGTTTTTTTCAAGATGGGGGAAACTTGTCCCGATTTGAGAATATCAGGAATAACTCATAGCCAATAGGTCTCGCCTTTGGGACCTTATAAGTGTTTAGCCATGCAACAGTTGATGTTGTTGCACCAAGGATATTGTGCTCGATAACTAAACACTTATAAGGTCCCAAAGGCGAGACCTATTGGCTATGCCAATGCTTGTTTTGCATGTCGGAGTTAAACACCAATCCTCACGGGTCACATACAGAAAGGCAGAAGAGTGCATATGTTGTGTAATGTTGAGATAACGTGTCCATTACCTATGTGAAATTTTGCAATACGGAGAAAAGTAAGGGGTAGCTAGCCAATGAAAAAGACTGGTACTTCCCCCATCTCGGCCATGGACTTTGTTGAGCTGCAAAATGAGATAGTCTGATAGAAGCAAGTTTGAGATGGCTACCCAGTTACTCCGGATAAGCTCTAATCCACAAAGCAGCAAATGCCCAGCGATTTATCTGTAATGAAGTCATGTAATTCCAATAACACGCTGGTATTGTAAAGAAAGCAATGTAAATAATTTAACTTCAACATGCTGTTGTGAAATTTTCATGCTGGCAATAGGTAGCAGGAGCAATGGGCCAGTTAGAAGCCATAGTGTCAAATGCATAGTGTCAGTGCACCAGAGAAACGGGGTTGTAAGTGCAGGTAGCAACCTACAGCAAACATCGGCTATTGGCACAATGTCCTTAACTGCCACCAATTGCTGAGCACCTAGGATAAACATATAAATACATGAAGGGAAGGAAGGGGCATGCCCCAGTCCACGCCACATGATGCGAGAACGCCAGAATATGCAGTGTGGAACAGAATTCCCTGCCTTTCTTTTTCCTCCCACTCAGAGCACTATAGCCAAATCTTCCTCCCACCATCATATTCCAATATAGTAAGCAATACACTTACTTCATAGTTGGCAACATTTGAAAAAACCTTCCCGGGACACTTTGCTGCACAGGGCTGCTGCAGATAGAAAGTCCTTGTTTGCGTACCTGTGTGTTATAAAGAGGGACCGGTTCTGCAACAATATTACCCGGGACAGTCTCCAACTTGCCGGAACTGTCCCTGCAAAAACGGGACAGTTGGCAACCATGTTACTTATGATGGAAGGTTTCTCAGGGATGATGTTCACAGGCATAGTTTCATGTCTATGCCTTTACTATGCTTTCCTTCACTGACCAGCACGCATTACCTTACGGGAATGGCCTGCTCTCACCAACACAGCAAAATAAATAAATAGGATCAAAGCAGGAAAACCAAGGTGTGAAAAGGAGTCTACATATCCTGAAGCATTAGATATCGCTTGTGGGGACATGATGCTTTGTCAGATGGCTGCCCTGTTGTTCGTCAGCCCCACACACTAGAACACCCACAAAGAGTTTACATCCTTATGGGGGCTAGGGTCAGGAGCCTCCTCTCATGCAGAAATTGAAGCGAAGCTTCAGAAGTCCGAAATATTGTGCTAGGCAAGGACAGGTCGATGGGCATGTCTCCCCTGAGTGCAGTTCCACAACCATTCACCAAATGTGAACCGGATGGTTTCCATGGTCTTGCTCAGTGACATGGATTGTCAACGACCCCTTCCACCAGAAGCCACATTTAAAGGCTAGAAAGAGTTTCTGTGACCCTATTAGAGGCTTGGCTTATGTTTTTTTCTTCTACCACACAAATGGTAAAGTGTTCCTGTAATTAACTGATCATTGTTCTATGTGCACCATTTCCAAAAGGATGGGGATATTCAAATGTGCCCCAATGTTAATGATGATTCTTTATCTATTGTGTGCGCTGATCAGTTCCGAGGGTTAAACTTTGTCTAAAAAAACTGTGACACTAGGAAAAGATCACTGAACTGATGAGACAAGGATTCTTAAGACAAGAAAGAACAACTCCATTGAGTAAGAAATCTCATGCCAAAGTAAAAATCTATCGCAATTACAAATTTTAACAAAAAAAAGGACGTGCTACAGAGTTGCAAAATAAAGCCGAAAAAGAAATGGCATAAAGCTATTCTTGTGTGAATCGTGCTACACACACGGACCAGTAGGAGAACAGCGCCATCACCAAGCAGACAACTCTTAATTCAGACCAAAAAACCTGCGAAGACGCACGCTCTTGCTGTGAACAGGGGTGCAGAGTGAACAAATGCTGACTGGGACTAGGCTGTCAAAGGCACCCTCAAATACTGCAAGGGTACACATCAGCATGCGCCATCAAATAATACAAGGGTACATGTCAGCATGCGTCCTCAAATACTGTAAGGGTACACGTCAGCATGCACGAAAAATTATACAGGGGTACATGTCAGCATGCGTCCTCAAACACGCCAGCATGCGCTCTCAAATACTGCAAGGGTACACATCAGCACGAGTCCTCAAATACTACAAGGGTATGCGTCAGCATGCGCCCTCAAATACTGCAAGGATACACGTCAGCATGCGCCCTCAAATACTGCAAGGATACACGTCAGCATGCGCCCTCAAATACTGCAAGGGTACACACGTCAGTATGCCGCACCCCACTCTATCTGTTCTTCTGAATAACACTTTGTGACAGGCACACACCTTCAGCCCTTAATTGAAACAGATTAGTAACTGACAACTTTGAGACCAGGGCCTCGTTTAAGAGTTGCTGTGAAATAATAGTGATACTGTCTAGCAGTTACAAGGACACCGTTGAACTTTTACACTAGCCTTCCGTCAATATTAAACCATGCAGTGTCACGGTAATGGCCGTCAGTGTTAATCTACAGCAGAGCAGTAAAAATGTGCATTATTCGATTACCAGACTATTTTTTTTTACCACCCTGACTATTGATTTTGACAAAGTTTGAATCGCTTAAGTGTTCACAAAGCAACCCTCTGCCTGGGAAAGAAAGTACCTGCGCGAATACAATCAAAGACAAGCGCCCGCCTTTGTCTCGGCTGCGCACGTCGTCCTGCCTGCAGAAAGAAAAGAGAAGCGGGGGCGAGCGAGCGCGGCAGCCTGCTGAGCTGACCACACGCTCGTGCATCGTGCCTGAAACGTGCGGGTAACTGCACGGAAAAGGCCATTGTGCACGAGCGTGTGGTCAGCTTTCAAATGCCCACTACATAAAGTCTTCGCCAGAAGCAGCGCTTGCGCGCTACTCTAGGCTCGACCTAAAAAGGCACACTACTAGTCGACAAAATGTTGAAAAAATCTAAAGGAACTGAGGTCGGCATGCTGGGGGGCCCCTATATGGGCACCGCATGCGTCACTTCTGGCGCGGAGTTCAACAATACCACACAGAGTTCAACGACACCATGTACTGGCATACAAGGGGATTGCTAAAATAAATTCCAGATGCAGCCTGAGGAATATTCTAAGGTAAGAAATCTACGGCTAGAAGTCTCTTTCAGATTCAGTGTGTAGTGTGTACTATGAGGAAGTACAGCATTCGTCCAAGGAGGAGTAATTTTTGTTTAGTACTGAGGAAACAAAATGTAGCATTTAAAGAAAAGAGAACACAGACAGTCGGATAGAACAATTGATTTTTATATATAATCATTTTCTGTTTATTGTCTTTGCCCATTACAGGTGGAATCAGCATAATTACGCCAGACCCCTTGTGGGGGGTCTCCTGCTATATTAAAAAAAAATAGTATTCCCAGATACTTCGCTGTTCTTCATCGAGGTGCTAGGCATGAAAGTGAATGATTCTCCTTTTTCAGCAGGTAAGAACTATTTATATCTCCGATGTCAGAGAGCCCTTAGTACACCCGAGATGTGTCACTAGCTATTACTCGCTGATCCAAACTGCTTAATAAAAGATGCTGGTTAGGCCACAAAGGTTGCTGTGCTCGAGGAAAAAGAAACTTTGTAACAAGCATTGGCAGAGACAATCGGCGTCTCCTCTTAAAAGCAATATAAATCAATTGGTTTTGCCAACGCATTTTGCCATAGAACTAAAGAGAAAAAAATGCTTGGTTACAATTTGCTGATTAGTAAAAATAGAAAAAATACTTGTTTCCGATGGTGATCAGCAAAAACAAAATACAGTGATACACACACGTCATCACACGTGTAAGCTTCGACCACACAATGGCTCAGCATTGTGACGTAAATTCAGGCATGTGTTGCCCTCGTGCTAAAGCATATGGCATTACGATGGCATTTTTTTAAATTTACTGGCGGATTCTTATCTTGAAGCAGTAAATAAACAAGCATTTGCAATGCAAAAGGTCTAGCATTTGCAATGCAAAAGGTCTCGCATTTGCAAGAGTTTGAGCTATTGGCATTGTAAATGATGCCTTTTATTCATGTGTTTACAAAACCAAACCTGCAAGTGGTGCGTAAACACTGCTTGCAGGTTTTGTAAACACAAATAAAAGGCATTGCCATATACAATGCCAATAGCTCAAACTCTCGCAAATGCAAGACCTTTGTGGCACCCATGCTTTAGCTTTCAACATGCCAGTTACTTTACACAATGACACATTCATTTTTGTAGTCCCGGGGAGATTAAGTGATTTGCTGAGAGTCAAGGATGTTAAGCCAACGCCGAAACACAAACCCAGTTTCCCAGCCCCATATTCGGCAGCTCTGGCCCCAACTCCGCATCCTCTCCCAAGAGGACGTCACTTCGTCTCCTTAGTCTTGGCCTCAGTTCCACATTTTGCGATTACAGGCAAATCACTTAATCTCCCCACCCACCGCTGCTTTCCCCCGCTGAACTCCGTTGCACAGATCCCGCCCCCCCCCGCCCGATTATATTTTTCATTTTTTTTGTGCAATGTTATGTAGCGCCAACACCCCCTAAAGGTATTTGTGCGCCTTGCATAAGCACAAGTTACTTTTTTTGTGCAATTTTATATAGCGCCAACACCACCTGAAGATATTGGAGCCCTTTACATTAGCACCAGTTACTTTTTTTTGTGCTGTTTTATATAGCGCCAACACCACCCGAAGATATTGGAGCCCTTTACATTAGCACCAGTTACTTTTTTTTGTGCAGTTTTATATAGCGCCAACACCACCCAAAGGTATTGGAGTGCTTTACATTGGCACCAGTTACATTGCATGCACAGCGAAATTAAGTGATTTGCCCAAAATCAAGGATATTAAGCCGACGCCGAAACTCAAACCTGGTTTACCAGCTCCATAGTCAGCAGCTCTGGTCCTTACGCTACATTCTCTCCCAAAGGGACACCATATCATCTCCCTAGCTTCGGCCTCAGTTCCACATTTTGTGATTACAGATAAATCACTTAATCTCGCCGTTTCTAAACAGAACAAGCATTGGCAAAGCCAGTAGTTTTTGCCTGTGTGAAATCTATTGTTTTTAGGTCTCTGCTATGCAGCGCATGTGCTGTCTCGAAGAGACGTGTTGTGTTCTATCTGTGCGCTTACAGGTCACCCATTTCCTACCATTGGTAAACTTCAGCGTCACTCTCATATTCTTTGATGCCATTCGTCATGCCATGCGGTCGTCCTGCCCTCTTCTTGTTTGGCCCTCCCATAGCACATGGACCAAGTACATGTCTCTTTACACTGCTCCCGGATTCTGCAGCTATTTTGTCTTTGTTTTCAAGCACTCCAAAGAAAGTACTTGTGTTTTCAGACATCTTCCTTGTACACATTCACACGTACCACTAAAATGCATGCGTGTGTACATAAATAAATGCATTTCTTAAAAAGTTGTTACAACGTGAACAGTACAGTTTATTTTATTGTTTTGCATGATCCAATGGTATTGGAATGCTCGCTCTGCCCTCCGTCTTGCCATAGCTCGATCACAAGCAGATAGTATTGGAGCTCTTTAAGTGCTCACCAGTTATATTCCACAATGACATTCGTTTTTGTCGCTGATACTGCTTCAATTAAGTTATTTATTTACCCCTTCATTGTTGCTTTCTCCTGCCCTCTCCCGTCATTGCAGCCAATCTCCCTATCACCTCCTGCTTCCCTGCTTGACACGTCCCCCCACTACCTACCTCGTTGCTGCTGCTTTTATTTATTTTCTTGCACAATCTGATGGTATTGGAGTTGCCTGTTCTGTCCTCCATCTTGCCATAGTGCTAACACAAGCCGATGGCATTGGAGCGCTTTAAGTGCTCACCACTTACATTATACAATGACACAATCATTGTCATACGGAGGGGGAGCGTAAGTGATTTGCCCAGAATCACAAACTGTTCAATCGACCCCAAGTTTCAAACTGGGTTCCCCATTTCCCCTGTCTGCAGCTCCAGCCTTTAAGCCACATCCTCGCTTCACTTCAAAGTTCCTCAATTGATTCTCACTCTCACTTACACATTTGTTCAGCCAGACCCGGTCAACACTGAACAAGCATTGGCAAAGCCAATAGATCTCAGCGGTGTCCAAGCTATTGGCCTTGTCAATGTGAATGTCTTTAAGCCATGTTGTCTGGCAGCACATATGCTGTTCATCATGGCTGAAAGTCACTGAAAAAAGCACTATGATGCGCCCAGTGCACACCACGTTATAAAGCTTTTTTGTGTTAGGAGGAGCAGGACAATAAACTCAGCATGGTGGAGCAAAGTGACTTGGCGTCAGCTTAATATCCTGTGGTTCTGGGCTTTCAGTGACTTTCAGTCACGCTGAACAGCAGATGTGCTGCTAGACAACATGGCTAAAAGACATTCATATTGACAAGGCCTATAGCTCAGGCATTGCCGAGACCTATTGGCTTTGCCAATGCTCATTATTAAAACAAGTCAGTATCCTCTAACAAAATCTTCGGGCTATGTAAATAATTTTATAGGCAGTGCCACTTTAAGTGTGGCTTCGTCAACAAAATTATACATCTCTCAAAGATGTTTATTAAAGACTGACACATTTCAACCTATTCATTTTTTGCCTTTGGGATGCGATTGTTATTTGTTGAGAGTAGTTTGAGGGGAAGGAAGCAAATAGTAAAACAACTCCTTGCCACGGTGAGTAAAAACAAGTATTAGCAAAGTCAATAGGTTTCGCCCAAGTGAGATCGATTGGATTTGTCAATGTTTTTTACATGTTGCACATGTGCTGCTGTGTAACATGGCTTAAAGTAAAAAGAAAAAAAATCGCTATGGCGCAGTCAACACTGGCTCATGCTGCTGTTTAACATGTAAAAAAAAAAAAACATTGACAAAGCCAATAGATCTCGCATAGACAAAACCTATTGGCTTTGCCAAGGATTGGTGTACATTTTTGCTTAATGATTTTGAAACGTTTTTTTTTTATTTGTGTAAAATGTCTTAGGATTTGTCTTTTTCTGTGTGTTCACAGCAGACGAGATGATCTTGCAATTCTGTTCAACTGAACGAACATTTTTTGGGGAGAAATGCAATTTGTGGCAAACTTTTGAAGATGTGGTTCAGATTGTTCCTCATTTTGTTTAGTGACTCTAGAGTTTCTACTTCTTCTTGTTGCACCTGACGACTTTACTGTGTTCAGCACATGTAAATTAGTTGAGATGCATGCCTCACAAATGCTTTAACATTAAAACTGTTCTGAATGAATTCAGCCAGGTAGCCTCTCTAACATCTGGGTGCAAGTGGCCCTGAGTGCAGATACCTTTTTTCACCCCTAGGATGTGCGAAAAACAACAGGGATTCTTTTGGTTGCTGGCATTGGTATCGAATCACCAAAATGCCTGGGGTAGCGAAGTGTCACCACATACCTTTTGACCTTAAGGACATCACAGGAAGTGACATCACATGACCCTGATTTTTGTTCCAGGAAGGATTGTCAATTGACCGAAACTTAACAACAATTGACATCGCCGAAGTTCCATAATAACTGCATGATTAGTGTTAACAGCATGACACAGACAAATGTCTATTTTAGATCCTGTCAATATCATGGTGCTGACTTGATCTTTGGAAGTTTCTGTAGCATAATACTTGCCCTGAATTGCAGTGAGTGAGCAAACAAGTAAGTCAAACCCATTCTAGGGGGTTTCTTTCCACAAGAAATATTTGAAAATATGTAGGTGCAATTGTGCATTTTAAAGCACAATTTTCAGATAAAATTTCTAAAATGCCATAGGCGCAGAGAAAGGGCACTCATTATGCAAATCCTCTCATGCTGTGCTAAGCTACTGAAGCCTGATGTCTTCCCGGACTTTTCATAATGTGGTATGGGTGTCCCCATATGCCAAAAATTTCCTCCATTGTGCCAGGACTATTATTTTGTCGTGGGTACCCCCATATTCCCTAATGTCCCTAACATCAAAAATGAGAAATTATGCCAGTGTCAGAATTTTGCAATTTATGCTGTCCATATACCATAGGTGACTCTTATGTAAAAAAAAAAAAAAAATGACCTCACTATGTCAGGGTCAGCATTTTGTCATGGTGGATACCCCCCATATGCCAGTTGTCCATCTTTATGCCAAGAATTACCCCCATTGTGGTAATACCAGCATTCTGCCACTGGCGTCCACATGCCATGAATTTCAAGTTCTCCAGTATTTTTCCAAGGGTGCCCTATATGCGATACATTTTCTCTAGTATGCCGTACCAGTATTTTTCCATTGGCGGCCTTAATGCCAAGAATAACCCCCAATGTGCAAGTGCCAGTATTGTGTCACAGGTGTCTGCCTTGCTAGGAATTGCTGAAAGTATGCCCACACCAGTATTTTGTATTGGGTATCTCTAGAAGACAATAATTACCTTCAGTATGCCAGGGTCAACAACAAACTTGGAAGCATCACATCACATTCTCCCTCACACTCACACATTCTTACACTCTTGCACCACCTTACACTGATTCTTATTCATTCCCATTCACTTGCACTCACTCTTAATCTCACTCATTCTCACTCACTCATACTTTCTGGCACTTGGGTCCAGGTTTACTAATGCTTTGTGCCTGGCTTTCGTCACCTTTGTGACGCAAAACCTGTGCAAAGTGGTAAGGTAAGATTTACTATCCAGCGCGAATCAGGATTTCCGTTGGATAGTATCTTAATGTAATGTATAATGCTGTGTGTTATATTGCTTTAGGGGGGGGGTGTTCCAAGTGTGGTGCATGGGCGTTTCCATGCAACCACCCATGGGTTTTGATGCAAGTCCCTATGTACAAACAATGGTACACAAGAATTTGGGCCAAAATTGTCCTTGAGGCAGGCATAAAAGAGAGAAATGTGGACAATTCTCGTTGTTTTTCCAACTTTGCATGTGTATTGCATTGTGCAGCACACATACAAAGTGGGAAAGTTGTAAAGCGTAGTTTTTGTATTGAAGGGGACCGCTTCCAGTACAAAACCTATGCTTCAGAGAAAGCACACACCCTTGCACTATGGCACATGGGGGTGTGCAGGTAAAGAAAAGTGGCACCATATCTTAGTAGATATGGCACATTTTGTCTCTACCTTTGACGCTAGGCAGCACAGCAACTTTGGTTCAGTGCTGCCTTGCATCAAAGAATAGTAAATCTAGGCCTCATTCTCACTCAAACACACATGCTTACACATACAGACACACTTATTTTGACATACAAACGTTTTAAGGCTAAAACATCTGCCTTACACAACTACGTAATAAAAAGCAAGCATTCCAACATACGGTTAGAAGCTGTCTGCCTTTTTTGTGGCAAGAGACCTAATCTTGACAGTGAATGGGGCTTAAACAGTGTGAACAGCTTTAGTAGAAGTATCATAAATGCGTGCAGCCAGGGGAAGTTAACAACAAAAAACAGTTCCACACAAAAGCGAATGAACACAGTAATTCAGCAATGGGAACTGATAAGATCCCCCTTTTAAGATATATTAAATACAAGAGATTTGACAAGCACAGAGCAAAATCTGTGCAGGAAAACGTAAATATTTTGTGTGAGCACTAACATGGCTCATCCACTCCAACAGTGCATCTGCTGACCTTCTGATGTCCACCTTAGATTAAGGAGGTCTGGGGCTGTCAGGGTACCGCCGTGGGTATAGAACTCTCCTGTCTACTTGGGCTGCAAAGTCAGATGCAGTGCCTAAGTGACATCACTCTCCTGTACGCTTGTTTCACTTATTACCTCTTCTGACAGCCTCCCAAGCCCCACCTCTAGGGGCCTTAGGGCCCGGCTGAGGGAAGAGTCTGGTACTCCGACAGCTCATAGTAATTTGCAGAGCCCACTGCTTGGTGCACCGTGCCACAGCACTAACCGGGAAGAGATGGTAGACCGTAGGTAGGGCATGATTTAGGGAACATCCTGTTAGCTTCGACATTTACACTGTCACTGCCTGCCTTGCTGAATACGCGATGATACCAAGTAAAGATTGAAAATTACATCCAAGTTTGTATAAATGTTTCCTTGCTGGGTGTCTACATTTTTGTCAAATAGTTTTAAAGGACAGACCGCTAGACTTTCTTTGGGGCTTGCCTAGTATTTTTTGTAAAGACTAACCCTTTTTAGGTCGAAGCTTAGGACATCTTAGGGACATTCGGATAGCTTCCCTGGGAATGCACTGCACCCATTGCTTCCCATTGACTTTGTGGTTTAGAACTCACATTTGTTTGCTTTGTATTTTCTGGCTCTATTTGTTTCAGGCTGTCCAGGTCAAGTTCGTCCCTTCCGTTGCCCAAACTCTATTTACTGAATTCTTGCACCAGTGCTCGTTGTCTGTAAACAGGTCTTTAAATCTTGTTCTTATCTTGTCATATTTGCTGTGCATTCAAAGACAGAGGTGAAATGTCAGGCTGTGTCTTCGGAGGGAGCTTGATGTTTTCTTTCTCTGACTTCAAGATTGTCACATGCATCCTCCCTTTGAAGGTGCTGGCTGGGAAAGAAAGGCTTTTTTTTAAGTACACGAATAGAAGAGTGGGCTGCCTGGCGCAGAATTTCTCTGTTTTCCCACACAACTTCTTAGTTTGCTGGTTGTTGTGTTCTCCCGCATTCATGAATGCAACTTAATCCCCTCAAAATACCAGTCCTTTGAGTCATTGTGTAAAACACCAAACAAAACAACATCGCTTCTGTGGTCTGCATGACAGGATTGAGAACCAAATATCCTCTTAATCATATGGTGAAATATTTTTAAATGATAGCTGTGCAATGAGGAAAGTATACACCCGGAGTCACCGCATGTCTTATTGTAGATGGGACTTGAGGTGTTCCGCTGCTTAACCGCTTCGCCGCGATCGGAATTCCGCCCAGGTGCTGGACATTCCGATCGCGGGTGTGGTCGTGACGAGCTGAGCTCGTCATGCGCACAGCGCGACCGCGCAGCATGACGAGCTGAGCTCGTCGTGAGCATCGAAGGGGTTAAAGCTGAAGGCACGGAATATAAGGCAGAGCGAGTCAAGCAGCACCTTATTTAATCGCTTCACTTTTCACTCCATACTATTCCTTTTTCTATTACTTCTCTGCACCTATGAGTGCAGAGCTACCACAGCCTTTATGTACAAAGCCTGATCACTGCAGAACGTCAGTAGGGCAATGAACATTTAAGCATCAAAGGATAAGCCACAGCCCCGATCATACTGTCCAGTTTGAGATATACATTTGGGTTAAGGCGAACGCACACCTCAAGAGAACCCTCTTTTATAGTGTACCAGACTGGCCATTCTTTATTTCCACAATTTGTCGGCTGTTTCTTGGCTCTTGGGCACGTAACACAAACAGATAAATAACTAAGAGACACACATCTATAGACAGACATACAGATGCATAAACTCACCAGCATATAACATACCCACACATACTTAGTCGGGCTAACAAAGAGGAAACAGCTATACAAATGCTTCAATAATGTTAAGCACACCCACACACATATGGACAATTGCAGACTCATTCATATAGGTCCACGCACAGTCTTAGCCTTACAAAGACCATACACTCAGACACATAAATTCATACAAGGACAGACCAGGAAAAGGGCATACACATGACTGCATGTGGACACATATGGACACAGACACCAATAAAACCCAGACACAAACACACATCCAGTTACTGACAGCAAGACATGCAGGCACTCACAGGCATTTGCAATCTGATGCATGCACATGTAACGATGTCTACACACAAACACAGACAGATTCAAGCACATACAGGCACATGTGGATACAGAAAGAAACCAAGACAGATACACATACACATATCATAAAAATAATCTGACGGACATATCGCCGTTGCTTGTCCAGTTCCGCTCCAGCTGTTCGTCAAGTTGCTGACCACAACAGGGCTGAAGCTACAGGTGCTAGGATGCTGTATTATGTAAATTGACTTCACTGTGTGAAACACTGTGTATTCTGGGATACATAGTGCTACAGCTGACTAGCTGTTTCAAGCCATGGGAGGAGAGAAGCTCATCCATTTCTCAATTCAACCTTTGTGTTCTGGTACCTAGAGTCCCAGTGCCTGTTGTTACTAAGTGAGGCAGGATGTCTGCTTGGATACGTTGTCTAGATATCTCATCCGGTCCTCAGTCAGTTCTTTGTGGTATGATAGATGTAGTACGAGAAGGTGGGCAGGGGGTCAGAGTTGTCTTACAGTCAGTTGCTGTATTGTCCCGCCCAGCCTCTGTGTAGTCACTCCTGTGCATTGTACTAGGTTAACCACACAATGGAGTGATGTGCGTAATGTGCCCATAGCGAGCTGTTATTACAACACTGATTCAAAATAAACCAGTGAAATGCATGTGGTCTCCTACATTATATTTTTTAGATTTTATTTTATAGATTTGTAGAGCGCGTGGCTACCCAAGGGCTTCCCAGCGCTGAGAGATTCCACTCCACGAAGGCTAGATAGGACTGGTGTTTGCAGTCTTTTGAAGAACATTCAAGATGAGTTGATGTGAGTAAAGCTTATTAATGCACATTGTTGTACTAGGATGGATGTGGGCCACATGGAATGTGTGCCTGTGCATTGTGCTGCTCTTACCGCATCCTATTAGCAAATATTTAACATGCAAAGGTCTGACAAATGCCAGATATGATAAAAAGTGCCAGAAAAGGTAACGTAATCTTTTTGTTGTCCTGTCATTGGCGGACTCTGATTGGGGGGTTGACATCATTTGTAGAATGTTTGCACCTGTGTGTTGTTGTTACCGCACCATGTTACAGAGTGTTACAAGGCCAAGTGATGTAAAGGTATTACAGCACTCTCTTCAGGTGTGTCCAGCACAGGTCCGCAGAGGGAGCTGAGTCCATGCCAGATCTTCAGGAATCTACAGAATATGTGCACATACAGTTACTCTAAATAGAACCAATTTATGGAGCTAGTGCTTATCCTGAAACAGTAGCAAGAATCCGGCCCTCCTTGGCACAAGCTGGAAACCCTTCCTTTAACAAAAGTTTGGGTGAGATACCATATTGATGGCGATGCGGTGCTGTACTAGAATCTGTTAGCATGAAGTGTAGACTCAAGTGGGTGCCCCACTAGCCATCACACCCCTCTTCCACCAATCAAGGGCTGGGTGTCGAGTCAAAGAGAAACATGTTTTTCACTAGTGGGTACATTATTGACAGTGTCGGCGAGCCTCACAACGGAGATTGCGTCCGTTCCGGAGATCTGGGACAAGACCTTGTATCCAGTGCTGAAGCTCATGTCCCCATGGCATAACAATCATTGGCAAAGTCAATAGGTTTTGCATATGAGGTCTATTGGCTTTGTCAATGTTGTGTTATTACTCTTTGCTATTGGCCCGCCTTTCGGATATTGGTATCGCTGGGTCTGCATGGAGCTGGCTAAAATCATTCCTGGAGGACAGATCGCAGCAAGTTTGGCTCCCCCCGTCCTCATCCACCCCTTAAAGTGACCACAGGAGTGCCTCAGGGCTCCACCTTGAGTCCTCTCCTTTTTAGGTCTCGCCTACGCAGCGCGCATGCGTTGCTTAGGAGGGCCTTTAGCCGTCACTCTGGTCATTTTCAAGCACTGCACTCGTACTTGTTGGTGGCATCCACCTTGCGGGAGCGAGCAGGGGCGCGCCACAAGCACAAGTGCAGTGCTTGAAAATGAGCAGACTGCTCTTCCAAGCGCGTGCACGCGCACCACTCGCGGGTGCACCCCTCCGCCTCTCTCTCCCTCTCTGACGTCCCTACTGCTGCAGCCTGCAAGCCTTTTTTTTTTTTTAAAACTTTCAGCACGAGGCGCGCGCGCGCTTGTTAGTCATTGCTGGGGTTTACTTTACAGCCATGTATTCCTACGGCTTCCCTTGATTTTCTGTTATTTGGTCTGATAGACTGCAATGCAAGGGTTCCTGGCTTCTTTGGAGGTATTGTTTCTTTTTGGTGTATGTGTTTTTTTTCCCTCGAAAGCTGTTGCTTCTTACTTTCTTGTTCCTTGAATATCACATGCTGGTTACTGTTGCCTCTTCTTTAAGCGTTTGGCTTGCCGTATGCTGGTCCTCTCAAACCTATTTTAGTCCTTTTCTCCTGTCTTCCAAGACCACAATGTTGCTGCATCTCTTTATACTTTTAGGATGTCACATGCTGGCTCGTCCCCTCACTGGAGCCCATAAACGCCCAGGCGCTGGTTTCTTTTGCCTTTTTACTGACTTCCTTGTCCTTTTAATTTGGGCTTTTGTGTTTTGTGGAGTGCAGAAAACTTCCCTACGGTGGCCTCAGAGCGCTTTGTAAGTGATGGCGAGTATAAGAGGGGGTCGTGGGATGCGTTGAAATACAATTTGTGGAACGGGTGGTGGGGATTGAGTCTACCATAGATCAGATGGAATTTCCTGTATATGGGCCACAACAAGTATGACCTTTAACTTTTGTAATCCATGAGAGTAGCATGCCTTGGAGGATGCTCAAAGCTGGCCCTCTCACCGTCACTCGCAGCTTCATGATCAGACTTTCTCATGCTGTTTACCCTCCCCTCCCTCTGATTTCTTTCTCCCTCTGCTGTGCTCTCTCCCCAGTGCTTGGCGCCTTCCCAACCCTCAGTTCTGTCTCCTTTCCACCTGGCTTCTCTCTCCTGATCTCTCTCCACTCTCCCTCCTTGAGTGTCTTCCTCCCAGCTCCCTTCAGCCCACCTCCCGCTCCTTCGGCCTACCTCCCGCCTCTCCCCGCCCCCCGCTTCCTTTGTGTCTCTCTGATTTACATGGGATATGCTCAGTGTTTCCAAGAAGTCGCAGGCCCCATCCCCCTTCTGTAAATGACATATAAATGCTTAATCCGTATGATTTGTAAATTGAGACGAAGTCGAAATTTTATTTTACAATAATAACCTCTTTAACTAAAACATTAATCAAGATTGCCTAATAATGTTGAGTTGTACGTTTGCGTCACATAACTAGAATAACAACATATGCATCTGAGGAATGTTTACAATCACCTACTGTTTTTTTAGCTCTTCTGAACTAGGTTGCCGAGGATCATTTTGCCACCATGTGCACAGAGGTCTCCAGATAGGCGGAAGCTTTCTCTCGGGCGGCGTTTCTGAGGGGGACGCTTTAGCGCGGTGCAGTGTCAGCATAGATAGCTGTGGATGATATTTTGTGTGTTCAAGCCAGGGTCATTGACTGTGTGCAGGATGGCCGGCGGAGGCTTAGCTTTTCATCTTATACAGCGAAGTGAGTTGTTGTTAAGAAGGACATGTAGGCGGGCGGGTTCTTGGGACCTTTCGCGGGCTCTGCTGCTTCTAGGGTCTGTTTTGTTGTTTGCTGTGGCTACCAAGAACAAAAGCATGCAGATTCAGAATTCAAACAACTTATTAGATTTCAGGCTCCTTCCTAACCAGCAGATGCTGATGGCTGTTATGCAGCAAGTGTTATTGATGTAGAATTGCTGCATTTTAAATGGAAAACTTAAAATAACTGACTTTATACCATTTTGAAGGTTACGTCTGCATTTTACAGTGCTGTTTATTTCCTTGTGATTTCCAATCCGGAGCGCAACATATTTGCCAAACCTAATCTGTTACTGCGAACATGTTTTTAACAAGAAGTGTCCCAATTGGGTATTCGCACCCGAGGCATGTTTTACAAAATGTATTTTAAAAGTATGCTGTTATTCTCATACACGAGCGCAGCAGATTTACCACTAATCCTTGATTTATATCATGTTTTATGACGAGGAGTGCCCCATTTGCGCACCTCTCAGAGTACCACCAATTGGATAAATATATTTGAAAGAAATATATCTTTAAAAACAGTTATTTCCGGTCGCTTTATACTTCCCAGACTTTGGTCTGTTTTTTTGTGTCCGATGTTAGTGCTTAGAAGCAGGCACTTTCGGTCGTGCATTATCCATGTTGCTCAGTCTTTCCACCAGGGAGGTCGAATGCTTCTTTCACACTCAGCAAGCCCCTTACCACCTCTTTGCTTCCTTAGTTCCCTTCCATTTCTGGTGCTTTGTAGCAGTTTAAAAATCTTCTTAAAGTTTCTCATTGCTCTAATTGGTTTAATTAATATGTTTCACTTGTTCTAATTGCTTGATTTTTCTCACGGGAAAGTGTCACTCTTAGTTGCTAAGATGTCACTCATAATTCAGCTTAAATTATGAAAATGTCACACATAGCAATCTGAAACCTGGGCAGCTATGTTGTCTGTGTCTGCAGATCTGCAAGTCACAGACACCGCTTGGTCGAGAAACCATGCCTTCGGCCCGCTGGGGGAGCAAATTGCAGCCTTAGCGCTTTCTTGTGAACGATCTGCCGGGCTTTTTATTTCATTCTTGAACACGCATTTCTTTAAACGTCCACGGACTAAAGTTGGAGTTGTCGTCATAGTGAGTATTTTCAACCTCTAATCCCCGTGATTATTTTCGATGTAATAATGTTCCGCTGCCTCCTCTTCACTTTCACAACAAGTGCCCTTCCATTTCTGTGTTGCACCCCCCCCTTTACTCTGACATACTACTACATTTCTGTTCACTAGTCTCCACACATACTGCCCTGTCCTCGGTTCACTCCAGCGCTACCACCCTTTCTTCGTTTTTTTTCTTCACATTCTCCTCTATTGACAACCATCCTCTTCTCTCCTCTTCACCCACACACTGACCAGCTGTTCCGCTGTTCTTACCCCATCCCCATCTTCACCTCAGGGCTGACTTCCTTTTCTCGGTTCTCACCCCTGCCTCCTCTTCACCCTGGAACTGACTTGCTAAACACTTATAAGGTCCCAAAGGCGAGACCTATTGGCTATGCCAATGCTTGTTAATATTTATGTCACCCCACTGATTCAGCTGGCGGAGGAGCTGGGTGCTAAGATCATCGCATACGCTGACGATACTCAGCTCCTCTTCTCTTGGAACAAGAATGACTCATCCACTCTTCAAGCCAGAACATGCCTTACGGCTGTTTTTCAATGGCTCCTCTCCGCGCAGCTTAAATGTAATGAGGACAAATCAGAGATCCTCCTGTTTGGGACTGTTCCACCCGAGTTTAGGGAATCACTCTGGCCGGTGGACTATCCACTGCCCAATTCCGTGGGGCAGCCTACCAAAAACCTCGGAATTTGGTTCGACGAAAATCTCCGGTTTACTACACAGATTAAGAGGCTAGCGGGGCAATGCTTTGGCACTCTTAAATCACTCAGGAAATTCCTCCCCCTCCTCCCTAGGGCAGCCAAGGAAATGGTTACCCGTGCCTTGATTCTCTCACGCATCGATTATGTGAATGCTCTGTACATTGGTCTGCCGGGGAACCTGCTGAGAAGATTGCAGGTGATGCAGAATGCTGCAGCAAGGACTCTTCTTAACATTCCTGTGAGATCTAGCATAAAGCAGCATCTGCATGATCTTCACTGGCTTCCGGTGGTTGAAAGAGTTAAACTTAAAGCCCTCACCCTGGCCCATTCGGCCCTGTATACCTCAGGAATCGCTTCAAGTTCTATGTTCCCATGAGACAGCTGCGCTCAGCCACGCAGCTTCTGGCAGTCATTCCTCGTTTTCGCCTCATGCGAATGGGCGGCAGCTCTTTGGCCTATAAGGCAGCGGTGGCCTGGAATTCTCTTCCTTTGGACCTTCGTGCTATCCAGGACCCGAGGCTTTTCAGGAAACGGTTGAAAACCTTTCTCTTCATATAACGATCCGTTGATCGCCACCCCTACCGGGTTCGTGCCGGGACACTCTGAGTAGCTGTGCGCGTTATAAATGTCAATAACATAACATTAGTCATGTTGTAAAGCAGTGCAGCTGCTCTGCAGCATGGCTAAAAGTAAAAACAAAGTGCTATGACACAGTCAAGCTGGCTGCTTTATAGTGCTTTTTAGGTCTCGCCTGAGCCAGCGCATGCGCTGCACTGGCGAGAGTTTTAGTAAGCGGGTTTTGGAAATGCAAACAGCACTGGCTTTCGGCTGGCGACCAGCTTGCGTTCACGTGAGCGTGCACGCGCACCATCTGCCTTTCCTCCCCCTCCCTCACCCCTCCCTCACCAGAGAGCGCGTTTCCATTCCTCGCATCTCTGGCGAGGCGCCATCTGCCTTTCCTCCCCCTCACCCCTCCTCCCCCTCCCTCACCAGAGAGCGCGTTTCTTGTTAATATAAGACTCTAGCAAACGTAAGACGAAGGTAAATCATAATTGCATTCTACTCTAGAACCGGAGCTCTGGACCAATCAACCTGTGTCTGTTTCCGAGGCTTGTGTTAGAAGAGCCGAACGTTTTTAATAGCGCCTTACGGAGGTTGGCGCGCTTCTTTTATGGAGTATTTCAATTATAGTTCAACCCAGCCCCCAAGCGCTGGCCCCTTCGCCTGTGTGTATGTGCGAGGATTGTGTTTACAAGAGCCGAACATATTGTACACCGCCTTTTGGAAGTTGCCGTGCTTATAATATTATATGTTTAAATAGCGCCTAGTGGGGGGCGGTGCACTTATATTGTTGAATATTTATATTATAACTAAATCCCCGATCCGGAGCGTTAGACCTCAGCCCCTTTGTAACTGTCCGATGCTTGTGTATACAGAAACATACTTTTAAAGCGCCTTATGGAGGGAGGTTGGTGTGCTTGTACGTTACTGAATATTTAAAATTATAATTTCACAGCCGGAGTCCCTCACCTCTGGGGCCGTGTCAGTGCCTGAGCCCAAAACATGGCTTTTAATAGCGCCTTATGGAGGTTGGTATTCTTACATTATTTAAATAATTACCAGAACCCAGCATTGGACCTTAAGCATGTGTTTATCTGTCCGATGCCTTTGTTTACTAGCGCCCAGAAAACATGGCTCTACATAGCGCCTTGTGCAAGTTGGTGCATTTATTTTACTGAATATTGAAATTATAATTTCGTGAAGTGCGACGTGCGCACTTTCATTGGGATGTGTATGTTAAAATAACCGCTCTTTTCTAAACCAGGTCTACACATAGTTAAGTTTATTAACGAAGACGTGTTTCAGTCTAACCATAACACATCATTAAATCGATTTTAACGTGTTTTGTACGTGGGAATTCTCCTAAAACGGATAATCGGAAGGTGATCAGTTTAGCATGTTATTTGTTTTGGTTTTGTTCATAAATTGTGCCTTTTTACACTGTAGACGTATTCGTTTTGATTTTATGTTGTGTAGTAATTGTGTAGTAATTTGCATTATTAGCTTCTAAAATACAAATATACTCAGGAAACATGCTTGTATTACAAATTATTTATAATTTTTGGGTCGCTGCAAGGGTGCTTGTAGGGGTGGGGGCGGTGCACGTACAGTCAGCGTCTCTGAACCGTCGGAGTGAGGGGCACAAGGTAAGAGATTCGGGGACACAAAGAGCGGAAAGAAATGTCATGTTTATAGCACAGGGACTCGGGGACTTGTTAAGTGATGTTTGGCCGCGGAAGGGAATCGAGGCGCGTTGTATAAGAACGCCAAAAAGTGCGTGCGTGCACTGCTCCGTCTGACAGAGTGAGCACGGTAGAGCAAGGCCTGTTGGCTTTACCAAGGTTTGTTTCTGACGCTATTGTGAAAATAAATCTAACTCTTTCTGCTTCCGTTTCATGTTAAACATTGTTGTTCTGTGATTGGATACTCGGACCTAGACTCTGTACAGCGCACTGAAACCCACACTTGACTCTTTACCAGTTGTACATATAAACAACACACAAGAGCAGCTTTGCACCGCAAGAATTTTGTCAGATTTGGAAGGACGACCCTGGTGAAGGAGCCGAGCAGGTTGGGTCTGTGCTGTATGTTAAGTTTTCACTCGTAAGTAATCACCAAGCCACACTGCTGTACTCTTCTTGCACTCGTGTTAAAACTGAGCCTCTTTATTGAGCTTCCCTTGCCCCTACGTCACAGTCGTGATTGATTAGAGTCACGCGGTCACGTTGCGGGCCCAACAACCCCAAATGTAATCCTGTCCCCCTCTGCAGCTCCCCCAGGGTGCGGCAGAGCACAAGCAGTGTCTGTGCGCCTCCCCCCCCCCCTCCCCCCCGGGAGGGCCTCGGCCTCATCGATTATCCCGATCTGTCAAGCGGCTCCTGTGGTGGGTGTTTTAACGCCTCACGCGCTCTGCGTGTGACCTCTGTGGTGAGACTCCTGTACGCATATAGTACAGAGAGGCCTCTCTGATGTGCCTTTTCTGGACATTAAACACAAGCTTCTCTGGTCAGGCATCCACACCTATTAAATGCAGGCACATTTGATAGGGTTCTTAATACATTTAATACATGCAGGGCTTTAAGTGGGCCGGGTCTTGCCGGGGCTCAGCACCAGCAGTTCTAACAAGCATTGGCATAGCCAATAGGTCTCGCCTTTGGGACCTTATAAGTGTTTAGACATGCAACAGTTGATGTTGTTGCACCAAGGATATTGTACTGCATAACTAAATACTTATAAGGTTCCAAAGGGCGAGACCTATTGGCTATGCCAATGCTTGTTTAAAGTGTACTTTCAACCATGATGCACAGCAGCCACGCAGCTGTCCAACATGGCAAGAAAACATTGGCAAAGTCAAATAGCTCTACTATTTGGCCTTTCCATGTTTTTTTAGCCATGCTGTACAGCAGCATGACTACTGCTTAGCAGGGTTGAAAGTAAAACAAACAGGGCTATGACGCGGCCAACGTTGACTGCGCCATAAAACTTTTTTTTTTTTTTTTACACTTCCAGGCACACTACACAGCAACTAGGCTGCTGTATATAGGCGACACCTATTGGCTTTGCCAGTATGTGCTTGTTAAAATGTGCACCCCTCTCCCACACAGTCATTAAAAAAATACTACTGGGGCCCGTGTGAGTCGGAATCAAGTGCAGAGATCCTGTCTCAGGGTCAATAACGTCGCTATGTCCACTTCAGTCTGTCTTGTTGTCCTGAGGCAGAAGCCACCCTTTCAGCTCAAGGCCGCCACAGTGCACACAGCGAGGAATCAGGCGACCAGCATGATTTCACTGATCCGGGCCACTCTGACCCCATCCAGGTCCTTGAAGTGGTCCAGAGGTCAAAGTGGGCATGTTATCAACCAACTTGTGGCTTCCTGCTTCACAAGCTGGATAGTGCTGAGTCAATGATGAAAGGTGGAGCATACATCTGCCTACAAATAACATCCTGAGGCAACATTATTTATCTCGGCATGATGCAACAGCAATTCAAGACCAACTGAATATACAACATAAATGGACAGCTTCTTTGATGCACAGTTTTTGTGTTAGTTTTTCCTCACTGTGCAACTCAATTCTGTGTCAAATGAAGACATCTTACACCTGACAATGTCGAGAGTAAAGATTAATGTATGCCATTGCTGTGGACTCCTCTGTGCATCACAGACTGTCGATCACTTCTTGCGGGTCACCTGTTTCTTTCATTTTTTTCAGACCCTCGCCAGTGATCATGTGCAGAGCGCTGGCGGAACAAACCACCAACTGTGCATACCCAAAATCAAACAAGGAAGGGCAAAACCGGACAACTGTGAGACAGAGAAGCACCGTAGCACACCTTCCATCCTGTGGCTGCTCCATCCCGGATGGACCTAAAATGTCTGAGGCCAGAACTAAGCAGGCCCCTAACTTCAATTCGGAGGAAGTTGCAATAGTTGGGCAGGGGGTACTGCAGTAATTCCTGCAGATGTATTGGCGGTCCAAGCACCAGCAACCAGGCAGCATCATGGCACTCCACTGCCCAGAGGTGCACAGCAGTGGGGGGGGGGTACAAGTATACCAACGTACACGTATCAATGTACATGTCATACATACACTCATTTGATGTCTTGATAGCTCCGCCTTGTGTACATTCGTATCCAGGAAGGGTGTAACCAGCTAGGCAAAGTTGGCCCCTGATTGACGGCTGCTCGGAGGAGAGTGAGAGGAATGTTGCCGCCTATCCCATCTGTGGGGTCCTTAAGAATCCTGGTTTCGTTTTACAATCAGTCACTCAACACTTTACAGCTTAGTTACCGAGCGGATTCCCCTATGGTCTTAATATGGCACGGTTTAAGTCCGCTCACTCATTAACCACTGTCATGATTAGTTGAATGCGCCCTAATGATATTATTTCACATCCATGCCTCTGACTAGCATCTCAGGTATCCTGGGAGGTATCCATATAGGCAGGGCTTTAAGTGGGCCGGGTCCTGCCGGTGCTCAGCACCGGCAGTTCTTATAAGCAGGTGCTGAGACGGGTCCCTATCAGGTTCTCCATTGTTGCCCTCACCCTCAGGGTGAAAAAAAATCTTAACTCTGCAGCAGTGGCACCCTTCACTGCCTTTGAGGTAACTTCAAAGAGACTCGTTTGATTTCTTTCACAGTCTCATCATTTCAGAACTGAAGCATTTTCAATATTTTATACAACAAAGCCATAGTTGTTGCTTAATTATTTAATGCAAATAACCATTGACAAAGCCCATAGCCATGGCTTGTTGTAGGTATAATGTTACTTGTTGTATCATATATCTTGATGCAATGACAGAAGCAGCAAAATACCAAGCCGGGGGGGGGGCAAACTATGCTAAGCACTGACATCGACCACGTCCCTTTGAGAGACCTATTTTTTCATCCCACTTAAAGCCCTGCATATGAGATTTATCACATTGTAATGGCAGTGTTATGTCAGTTAGTATTGACCCCAGCCGAGCACTATGTCGTCTGACACAAGACAGCAAGGAGCACGGCTGCACTTAGCTATGCACTTTGCAGTAGGAGTCGATGTGGCTGTGTTTCAGATTAAAACTTGTATTATGGGGTGAGGCATCCACATGGGATTTGTTAAATCTTAGGTGCAGAGTCTATGCCGTTACACGATCTCCCGAACCTGGTGAGGCCAGTGCGCTGTACTTTCCACATGCCTATGCTTGTCCCTGTACCAAGTTTTGTGGCTCAACGCACTTTTTCAGTATGACGTGGAGTCGACCGACGCCACCTACCGACACACAGGGGTACTGCCAAGAAAAAATCACCGGATCCAGTCTGACGCCTGAGGGAAATTCTAAGGTAAGGAATCTATAACTAACTGTCTCTTTCAGATAAGAATTTCTCAGAGCTGCAGGGCAGGCGCTCACCAGCACCATGGATGAGCCTCTTTCTCTAAAGGAGAGTCAATCACCTCTCTGCCCTAGACACACAATTTTCTTCTAAACATCTCCAGGAGGTATGCGAACATGAGGGAAAGGATGTTCTTGAACACCACCATCTCATGCCAGGAGAGACTAAGGTGGTCCTTTCTGGACAGGAGGGTGAGATGGTGACCATCAGGCAACAATACTAAAGCTTGTGCCTAAATCTCCCATCTCGTCTCTTACATAAGCAGCGTCTTCCAATCAGGTCACCAGCAGTCAATGCCCAGTTTTGCCAAGGACACTCCTAAGTCCTCTCATCTTTCTCCTCCAAACTTGGTCACCCTGGAGCCTGTAGAAGGGCCACTGAAACAGTCAGTAACTGACAGAATCCCATTCTGCAGGCCATGAAGGGCTTCCTTCAATGGAGAATGGTTTTGAGCCCTGCTGGATGTACATGCTGCCCACAACAGGGAAAGGGCAAGGTTCCTATAGACCAGGACTGCCTTCATACCATCGCCTAGACCACACCCATGCCTCCCGCCCTGTTCCTCTATCAGTTCTACTCACACTACAACCATTAACCCTGCTGCTATGTGTGTTACTCCAGAGGAGACATCTGGTCCTACACCACCTGTAGACATGCCCACATCCAAATAGGTGGGTTCATTCACTGTCGCATTGGGCACAGAGAAGGATAGGTAAGAAATTTTACCCTGAACTCAGGGCTGCACCCTGTTAGGTTCGGGTGGGTGGGGTTAATTTGAGGGGTAAGGGTGACCTTTTACATTGAATTCACATTTTTTTACATCACCGGATTTTGAAACTTTGATATGTAGACTATCAATTTTTAATTGGACTGAAATTTTGATGCATTCTGCAGTATTTTTGTAAGTTTCTTTTTAATTTCGAATTTTTGTATAGACACTGGCGCCATGATACTACATACAACAGCTGTAACACTTTGCTTTAAAGATAATGTACTGAACCTTCTTTTGAGGCTCTTTGGCTGCCTCTTGTGTAAGAATGTCTGTTGAGGTTGGGTTGCCAATGCCAATACATCTTGCACACATTATCACTCAGTTCTATAGACACTACTAAACCAAAGGGTGGGGGGCAGGCATACAGGTTTATGAAAAACCTTTTTGGTGACATGGAGTGCTGGTAGGTCATTTGTAAATGTTTGTGAAGTGTGCACAATCAAGAAGGGGTGAAGGATCTGTGTGTGTGTGGTGTAAGGTTAATGACTGAGTGTTTTCTGATGTGTTCAATGGGATGGAAGTGGGAAAGGGGGGGGGGGGTGTAAGGCCCTCCACGTTCCTGGCTATGCAATGTAGGTTGTGATCTGGATCAGTTTCTTTTGAGGGAGCAGATGGGTGGGTAGTGTTGTGGCACATACAGGTGGTTCTTTTTCAGGTCTACCAGGGACATGACTAAGTCCCACAGGACTGACTAGTTGCCCATCAGCCAAAGGAAATTGTTGTGGCGATATGAAATGGCTGCCTCGGTGGAGATGTGGATGAGCAGTCAGGTGGATTGTTACTTGTGTTTTACTGCATGTTTTGTGCTGCAAGTGTTCGATTTGCCCAGGTGTGTTAGAATTGCATGCATGCATGCATGCATGATTTAACAATGGAAGGAGTCGACTCAAGTTGCCACATTAAGACGTATGCAACTTACCTAACTTGATGATGATCGTCTCTGAACATGCAAGCTCATGAAACTGGTACATTATTCCACAGGTTTGCAGGCATGATCATGGTCCTTCACCAAGGACTATAGCTGCCACTTGGCGTTGGTCCACTTGTCCTTGACTTGTATACTCTCATCTTGTCATGTATTTCTTCCAAGATGCATACCTCCACCCCTAGGGAGGTCCTGCTGTAGGCCATGCTTCTATGATCCACTAACAGTGTGTGGAAGCACACCGTGCAGTTCCCCATAGTGGTCAGCTAGAAAGTTGACACCTCAAAGGCTGTATTATCCTCATTGAAGTTCGTCTTGAGTGGGAAAGAATATGTCTTAGTGTTGGCAAGACGCTCTGAGACGTCGTAGAGCACAAGGGGAAGAAGGTAGGAACTCTGGGCATTGGTACATGCTTCTGATTGTTACTTTTATTTGAAGTGTTATTGTGGTTAGATGTAGCAAATTTCCTATGTCTACCATTTGGATTGATAAGTAGCAAAAGTGTGCACCATTTTACCTCCTTGAATTAGACAGAAAAAAGCAGGAAATACGACTGAAATGTTATCTATAGCATTATTAAGGTCCAATTTTCAGGCACACTTCTGTATTCCTCATCTTTCACATGACAGCAAGGGGCAGAGAGATGTGTGGTTACATTTGAGCAGAAAACTCTGCCAATTTTGTTGAACGGCATTTATGCCAAAATATACCAACAGCAGTGGATGTACTACTATGAATGCATACGGTTTTTTGTCGTACTTCTGCCTTCTTGGCAGTTTCAGTCAGGCCACAGTTCTGCTGCTGCACAATGTCCCGAGAAACCCAACGTCTGTGCACTTACCTTGAATTGTTAGCTCACAAACTCATAAAATCGTGTTCCTGTCACAGAACTGCCCTCTGCTGAGTATCCTTTTGCACAAGGTAGGTGAACTTAAAGTATAGGACAGTGCTTATCAAGTAGTACGTCACTGTAAGCCATTGAAAGCACACATACCAATTCTCGACAACCCTCACTGAATGGGAGAGTGCTGCATTAGAGCTAATGGGACTAAACACCATCATTTACTCCAGTTTTCAGGAAAAGCCCTTCAGATTATCTGGTTGGCTGGGCAGCTTCGACCCAATGTAGTAAAGCGGAAGCTGTCAAGGTGGAACCAGTGGACATTTCAAGTGCAGCTCTCAAGATATGGTACCAGCTGGCCCAAAAACTCAGAATGAACAGTCTTCGGTGCTTTTGTGGGCTTTTCAACTATCACATTTTCAGAAAGGCTAGTTTTCTGTATGTTCTCATTTCTGGATTTCATCTTTGCTAATTATTTTACTGCTAA
This sequence comes from Calotriton arnoldi, assembly GCA_963921515.1. NCBI lineage: Eukaryota > Metazoa > Chordata > Amphibia > Caudata > Salamandridae > Calotriton > Calotriton arnoldi. The sequence goes on from CAWUFW010006077.1 coordinate 561,529, forward strand.
TATTGTAAAGTGATATCATTTCAAATTTAATTTTAACGAGAAAACAACAGGAAAGCAATTTTATAAGAAACGTATTAATTTTGGACTCCATCCGATATCTCTATTCTTATTTCTGCTGACCATCTCTTTACAAGCACAAAAGTGACCCAGCAACTGCTGTCATGTCAATATGTATTACACATTCCCAGATCTAAGCATCTGAAATCATTCGGCTAATTCTGACAGTACCATCCAAAAGTTTGCATCAAAAGCTTCCAATAACAAATGCAGCATCAATTCTTGACAACCTGGAATTAAGGATAGAAGCACCGGTGCCAACAGTCCTTAGGGCTCAGTGTTCAGTGCTCTGTCTTTCCATCCAGTAAACAAATTGGTGACTTTCTTGAAGAACTGTCGCTTGCATCAAACTGGCGCTCAGATGCTCTCATAAGGGAGACAAGAGTCGTATATTGGGGAAAGTGTCTCCCAAAGTATCTTCACTAAAAAAGACTGAGTCCAGAATGCCACAATCCTTGTGCCATGGGTAGCCAGGAGAAGGCTGCGTGGGAGAGCCAGGATCGATCAAAGGGGCTTCTTCAGGAAAAATGGGGCTGAGGGGCAAAATATAAAAAAGTGGCTAAAAAAACTATTTCTCCTTGTAGTCAAAAAATTTCCAAAATTAACATATGGTTGGTTTTTTCCAATAAAAGTCATCGTGGTGGCAAGGGTCAGGCACACTACCTATTATATACGTCAGAGGGATTCATGAGGCAGTCACAACTCTGCAGCTTGATCAACAGTTTGAAACCCATGTCAGTGCTTCCACAAGCCCATTAGAAATTTTCAAGGAGCTCAATGATGCGCTTCTGTTCACTCTCCCGGAACTCCTGGCTCTTTCCGTCACCGATGTTCTCAGCATAGTCTGGAGAGGAGAGAAGCAAGGAGAAACAAACAAAAACATCAGACAAGAATTTAACATCTAAGGAGAAGGAACTGGTTGGGGAAGTAAAAAAAGACTGCTACTTTACAAGACATTCAGGAGAAACAAGTAACATTAGGGCAGGCTGCCCATTATTGTTTCAAGAAGGCTAGATCAGTGCCATATTTTCAGGATATCTACATAACAAATTTACATACAGGGGATTTAAATGGAAACCATCCACATACTTGGAGGCCATCCTGAAAATAAGGCATGGACTCGGCCCCGCTGGAAATACAATGGACAGCCTCGGGCTAGGAAGATTGAATGCCTCTTCTTCCCCTGGCTACTCAATCATATACATAAAGTCCTGGAAGCCAAGATGTAGGAGTTCCCTACAAATTCACCGGGAATTTCACCAATGTCTTACAACACTCTTATGCTAAGGAATTCAGTGGCATTTAAAAGTAGCATTATTTATAGATGGTTCCAAGAAGCTCTGCAATACCCGAGTTTTAAGTGGTATATGATCACAAACCGTCCGGTTATAGGTTCTGGATGAAATGCGTGGAACCACCCACGTCTGCATCGAAGGGCTCTGTGCCTAGAGAGACCGAATGATCTGCTGTATAGCATTGCACCGTGGAACCAAGAGGCTTGTGTCAGTACAGATTGTGTAAAACACAGCTCTTCATTACCAAACAATCTTAAAAGTAACATAAGGCACATAAGCCGCACCAGACCCACTCTGTATGCCAATTTCCATGCCTCGCCTTCAGGTATAGGCTCAATGCAGAATCTGGCTCTAGCCTTACTTTACAACACTATTCCACTGTCTATGTGATAATGTAACTACTATTTACAATGTAACTACTATTTGTTTCCACCCGTTCTGCTGAGTGGTTGCCCCATGCATACATAACCCATTCCATCAAAGCATATTCTCTTGGTCTTCCACCTGCCCTGAACCTGGATAATAGGGACTTTCATCTGAGAGAAAAAAAATCCAACCATTTAATAATTTTCAAAGGTTTACTCTCACACTGTGTGCATAGAGTGCCATGGGATTGAATACAATAAGGAAAATTGGCTCACAACCCCAGGTGTGTAGTTAAAAAAGCAGTTGTAACTGGGATGCAGTTGGCCTTCAGAACCCTGCCACTGCACCTGCTGCAGCACTAATTGGGGTTACAGCCTTGGGTGCATCCAATTTTGGAGTCTTTATAATCTTCTGAGAGAATCAATCAATCAGGATTTGTAAAGCATTGGCAAATCACCCGCGAGGGTCTTGAGGCGCTGGGATTGCTAGCTGCTTTGTGGTGATGCGTTAATTCGAACAGCCAGGTCTGAGTCCTTTCCTGAATTGATGGAGCGTTGGGATGGTCCTGAGGTGCAGGGGAAGGTTGTTCCAAGCTTTGGCTGCCAGGTGTGAGAAAGAGCGTCCTCCACTGTTGCCTCGGCAGATTCGGGGGGTGTCTCTGAGGAAGAGGGAGGCACATAGTAGGTGTCTGGTCAGCTGGTGGAAGGTCATGCATTTGTGGATGTACACTGGTCCCTCGTTGTGCAGGGCTTTGTATGCATGGGTCAACATCTTGAACTGGCATCTCTTCTGGACCGGGAGCCAGTATAGCTTCTTGAGGTGAGGTGTAATGTGGGTTTATCTGGGGAGGTCGAGGATGAGACTGGCTGCTGAGTTTTGTATGGTATGTAGTCTCTTCAGGAGGAGTGCAGTAACTTCCTATGTACATCGTGTTTCCGTAGTCCAGCCTGCTGGTGACAAGGGTCTGCGTGATGGCCCTTCTGGTGTTGACTGTGATCCACCTGAAGATCTTTCAGAACATGCGTAGGGTGTGGAAGCAGTTGGATGAGACTGTGTTTACCTGTTTCTTCATGGAAATGTTGCTGTCCAAGATGATGCTGAGGTTGAGGGCGTGATCTGTTGGGGCAGGGGAAGGGCAGAGTTGAGCAGGCCACCTTGCAACATTCCATGGAGAGGTGTTGTTCCCAAAGATGAGTACTTCCGTCTTGTCTGTGTTGAGCTTGAGACAGTTGGCCCGGAGGGTCATGTACGTGTTGAAGAGGGTGGGGCTGAGGGATGATCCTTGGGGGACGCCGCAGGCCAGGGGGGTCATGTATGTGTTGAAGAGGGTGGGGCTAAGGGATGATGCTTAGGGGATGCCGCAGATAATCTTCTTGGGTTCCAAGATGAACGATGGAGACAGATTCTCTAGGTTCTTCCAGTGAGGTCTGAGGCAATCCATTTGAGGGCGTCTCCCTAGATTCCAATGTGGTGGAGTCTGTTGATCAAGATGTGGTGGGAGACGTTGTCAAAGGCGACTGATGGGTCCAGGAGGATGAGAGCTGCCATTTTGCTGCAGTCCAGGAGGGCTCTGATGTTATCAGTGGCTGCTATCAGGGCTGTCTTGGTGCTGTAGTTGGCTCGGAATCCGGATTGAGGGGGGTCCGGAGGTTATTTTGTTCCAGGTGTTCACTGAGTTGATTGCCTTCTTGAGGACCTTTGCTGGAACGGGGAGCAGGGAGATGTGCTGTTAGTTCTTTGGTTCTGCTGGGTCGGCGGAAGGTTTCTTCAGGAAAAGCCACTGTTTAAACGATGCACTGTTTCAGTAGCCTTTCTGCACTCTCTGTAGCCAGCCTTTGTAAATGATGTGGCCTCCTGAAGTGGACCCAGTACTGCAGATGAGCCATACCTGGTGCTGTGCACAGAGAGTGGAAAAATAACATAATATTTCTACTAGTGATACTGCTTCCTCCGCACTACTAAAATCTACTATGCGGTTGTAAGCTACTACTCTTGTTGTCCAGCATGGCTCACTTGCACTCACTTTCCACCACACACTGATCCTTGGTTTGGCTGTGACAAATACATTTACGCCACTAGAAAGTGCATCAGTGCCACTGCCCACACTACACTATTGGTTTATTTAACAGTTAAGCATACTTTTACTAACACCTTTTGATTATCACACCCTAGGCATACTTTTGTATCGTGCCCTATGAGCAAAATTGATCTTCCATCGTGATATCACTTAAGAATGCACTGAAGAGCTCTAAGCCATCATTATCGAGGTTGCCTCTTCCATTTCTGTAGTATGCACTCCATTGCATCCCTCGTGGTCTCCTATTACCACAGATCCGGTCTAGCAGCGCTCTGCGGGCACGTCATCTCCGGTTAGCAGAGTTGCAGAACAACAGTGCCCTTCCACATACACAACTCCTGTCACTGCGGCTCCCGCTTGTGAGAGCTCTGTGGTACCAGCCGGATTGTGTTAGCACCGCTCCTGCAAGTGGCAGCTCGGCGCCTCCAGTCACCTCGTGTTATTACAGCTCCTCTAGAACGGTTTATAAATATTAAAGGAATCTCTCCCAGAGGCTTTGGGCAAAGAGTTCTCTCTGCTTTGCAGCGAGAGTCTGGCAGAGAGAGAAGGCACATCAGCCGGCGTCATTCTGTCCCCAGCCTTTTCCGAGTCTCTTATAATAAAAGCTTTGATGCGCCTCAGAAGCCCGTACCTGTGTTCCACACATAAATATTAAAGGCGATCCTTGACAGCAACTCTGGAGTCGGCAGCGGAATGCAGACGCTTCTGTTTATGTAAAGAGGGAGGAAGGCGGGAAAGCGAGACTGTCCTGTAACTGCGTCTCGTGCCAGCGGGAGGTCTGTGGGGGCCTTGTTCACCGGGGGCGTTCGATTCCTCGTGGACGACCCTCGCGACAGCAGAGCATGTTCTCGTCAGAAGGGAGCTGGCAGCTACAGGCACTGTAGGCGACGCCCACCCTTATCCTCAAAAACAAAGAATAAAGCTGGCTGGCAAGGGTGGCTACGCCGGGGAGCTACGGGTGCGCTGCTGGCTGCCTCTTGCACCCTGCACTGCTTCTTAAGGTTTTTCGAAACTACGTAGATCCCCCCACAAAATTTCAGGAGCATCCGCGAAATTAAGATGGTTCAGCTGTCACTTTCCCTTCATTTTAAGTGACTAACAATGCTCTGTTTAAAAAATAATAATAATGAAATCACAAGATTCCAGCAGGAGCAACACGTCTCTTGGTTCGTCTTGTTCTGCACAAATTAGTCTTCCACGAGCGCAGAGTACACAAAATTGTGTAATGTAAAATTCTGAGAAATGTTGCATACCTTGAAACGCGTGAATTTCGCTGGTGTAACCTAAATTTCGCACAGGCATGCGTCTTTACGTTGTCAATAAGGCGTGTTGGGAGGTAGTGCAAAGACCTTAAATGAACTCACAGATGGCTGTTCTCTCAATGCACAGGTTTGCCTTCCCATTCTCAGCCTTTGCCTGCCTTGTGGAATGGGACTTTCTGTGCTCATGAGGATGTGCAGAGTTGCATCAGTTTAGTCCAGAAGGGGACAGGTGTGGGGAGTATCATCGGGTGGTTGACTAGCTCAACTCCACAGTGGCATAAAGTCGCCAGAGTAGGGAGGGACTTGCACTGCAGGGCTTTGCTGGTGGGGGACAATAAACTTGTTTCAAGAGTACCCTGAGGGAGAGTGTGCTAGACTACACAAAATGCAAAAAGAACAATTGATGGACAGAATGCAGAACAATGTCATACATTCACCCCAGTAAGGAGATCTGAGCCTAAATCCATCGTTTTTTTGCACCCCATGCCATTCCAGTTTGAACCCAGCCATATGCAAATCAGTCTTGACCCTGCTCCCTATGGGAACAGTCCAGCCCGAGCTGCCAGGCCAGGTCCTCCCTGGACTGGAAACAAGCATCCTGGGACCGGTTTCGGGGTTTCACCCCTCATCAGTCAGGCTAGCTTGACTCCAGTGGCATGGAAAGCACGGGACCCACGTCTGGGCATGCCCGTCCCACTCAGGGTGACAAATGCAAAAAGAACAATTGATGGACAGAATGCAGAACAATGTCAAACATTCACCCCAGTACAGAGATCTGGGCCTAAATCCATCGTTTTTTGCTACCCATGCTATTCCAGTTTGAAATGACAGAATGACAGAACAGGGCCACCACTGATCACCAACATTTTACATACTAAGCATCCAGGGAAATGTTTCTCCGCCATTTTCAAAAGTTACAATATTAGTTTGCTATTTTTGTTCCAGCTCTCGAAATATATAACATAATTTTTCCGTTATATCTTTGTGACGGGGGAAAGGAATTCAAAACCGCCCCACCTGTAGCATATTTAGTATTCGTAATGCAAAGCAGGACATACACAATACAGAATCTTTAATTTTTTGTGCATCAACTGGAAATCTAGATAAATACAAATCACCCGTATGCTCAGCATCTTCAACACTGTTCTACGCTCTGCACTGCTTAAGAGCTCTATGCTAAAACGACGTGAGAAATGCGTAGCTCATTAAATAAAAAATTAGGCAACAGGGTGAAGAAGGCACCATTTAATTAACAAGTCGCACAACCTCCAAGGAGATTAGAATTCTGCGAAAGAGAGATCTGGAGGGATTACACGAGGGCGCCGATGTACGGATTTAGCAGGATTTAGGTTTATTAGTATGGTGATGGCCCCGGCACACTAGCTGGATGGATTCCGGAAACAGGCTGATTAGTAAAAACCTAAACCTCGACGTTTATCTGCTGAATTGTACTGGGAAAACGCTTGGGCAGTAATTGAAGCTTTCATCGGGTGCTCTCCCCGCGGATCTCTGCACAACAGGTCCAGAGTATGTCCAGGAGCGGGGATTATTGGTAGGGGGTGGATAATTTATTTTTACCGAAATGAAAGTTTCAAGATCCATCCGTAATTGTTTTACTCCGCCCGCATAACAGAATACGTTTTCGAAAACTGGCAAAATCTGCTCCTTAGGCAAACTAGAGGAATGGGTGGATTTCAGACCTGAACTCAGAAAACCACCTGAGATTGGACTACCCCCGCACCCCCACTGGGCTGCTGATTATGTCCAGGGCTATTCTGATGGGCCGCAGCCCATGAAAGTGGCCATAAGTGATGTAGTGACAGGCTGGTCACGTTCTAGTGTTTCTAATTGTGTTTCCACCAGCCACTCCTAGAGGGCTGGCTTCCACACACCCTACACCCATGCATCACAGGACATGTGACCCTGCCAATAAAAGGGGCAGGGCGCACGGGGCCGGGGCCAGTTCCAGATACCATACCAGTGTGTCTTGTGTGATTACTTTATGTGCATGGGGGCCTTGGGCCCCGATCCTTTACATTGGCGACGAGTGGGTCAGCCCAGTATGTAGGCAGGCAGCTGCACTGCAGGTTGGAGAGGGGGCAGTATAGACCGTGCCGAGAGCGCCTCTGCCAACAAAAGGCGCGAGGTGGGCAAAGGAGATTAAGCCCGCCTGTGCATGTTCCTGTACCAGCTGCTGATGGTGAGCCTGGTGCACGGGAGCCTGTCCTCAGAAACCAGAAGGGATCCTGTCTGCGAGGCTGTTGCGGACGAGGTAGAGTGCCCGTTCAGTCACCGGGCAAGAGGTTAGCCCCAGCGATGGCAGCGTGAGGCCATGAGCAAGGCGAGAGGGAACAGTGCCAAGAGGGACAGTTCCGATATGAACACGCAACCCGGAACCCTTAAAGTAAAGAAGGGCCAGTGCATGTACAGACCGCAAGTTGCTCAAGTACCTGCAAGCGCCCCCCCCTGCTGCCATCAGGGCCAGTGAGAGGGGATGGAGGAAAGCCTTCCCGCCATGGCACGATACACCTGAGTCCTGTACCGGCAGTCCTGCACGTCGATCACCCAGGGTAGAGGGTAGAGAAAGGTACAGCAGGAGCTGCAGCGGGAGATGAACGCCCTCCCATTTGCCTGAGGAAGTAAAGAGTGTCTCCCGCGATAGCCGCGGAGAGCACCGTGCATATTTCCAGAGAAGTGCAGCACGGCTACCATCCCAGTGCCGTTATTCCCACACCCGAAGGGCCAGTGTGGGCAAGAAACCTGCGCTCACTGTGAGGCTCACTGTGAGGCGGACGACATTCCAGTGAGAACAGCTTCTGCTGCCCTTAGGATCACTGGAGCAAGAGCAGTGCTGCTACCAGCCGCTGTTCACCCCGCAGGAGAAAGGTGCAGGGTTGAACGTGGCCGCCAGCATTGTGGGAGGCCACCGCGAGGAATGAGAAACTGCTGTTTGTAAAGAGGAGGACTCCGGCAGAGGCCTAGCTGGACTGGGCCATGGCCTGCAGGCAGAGAGTGAGGAGCGCCACATAGTGGTCGAATGAGACACTGTGGCCGCCGGTAGAAAAAAAAAGTAATGGTGCACCGAGAAAGAGCCTGCAGCACAGGAAAGACGTCTGCAGCCCACAGTCGGCGTGGGAATGTGCCTCTGAATAAAGTGAAGAGGCAGCCCAGCTGAGACCATGTCACCAGGCCATGTTTGTAGGGAGGGCGAGCCCCACCCCTCAGTGAATAACCTACATGGAACTCAGCGGACAGAGATGCAGGGGCATACGAAAACGATGCAGTGACGCTTAGTGGTCAGGGGTCCTACAGCATTAAATATTGGAAGGAAACAGGACTGTAGAGAGACATCAAGGAGCAGGGTGTAGAACAGTTGAAGATGGTGGAGTCAATCAATCAACTGCAGCTAATTAACTACTACAGTTCCAGGGGGGTGCTTGAGGTGTTACATGCCCCATATAAATGAACTTTCTGATAAATAGTTGGGTACAGGTGTTTTCAGTCGGGTATGCTGAGATGCCTGTCGGATTTCACCAGGAATATTTACATTCACACAAACGCACACACACACTCTCTCCTACTCTGTTTTTAAAGTCCTCAAAAATGTTCTTTATTACAAAATATTGTGTTTTCTCGCTTAGTACTCCAACCAATCAGCATTTCTCTCCCTTTCCACTACCACTTAGACCGCTCTCATGAGCCTTGCCTGGCCAATGTATTTTAACATTATATGCCAGCCTGATTGTTGGAAAATCTGAAGCTCATACCCTCCCAATCTTACTGACCAAGCTACGCCTATATCTGAAAGGGACTGCAAGAGCATAGTTAATACTCCTACTTCAAAGGCTCCATTTTCTCTTAGTGGAAGAACTGCAGCGTGAGATTACATCCTGTTCAGGACATCTGAACCACTTCTTAAGAGGCTCTCATGAGATGAAAGTGTTGCTGCAAACTCCCCACAGTATGATTGGTTGGTAAATCGTTCATACAGCACACACATTGCAAACAGTCTAAAGGTTCTTAAATAATAATTAAAAGTTACAAAATGAGGCAGAGGCATCTAAATGAGCAAGATGACAGTTTCCACACAGTGTTCCATCTCCCTCTGATTTAAAGCTTGGCAAGAAGAATGCATCTCGGTGACCAAGATGATCATGCTGTAAAATACTTTCAGTTTAATGCGAAAGGCGCTAATGCACCGAGCGCAGGCCTGAGAGATCCCTGCAGGGAGACTGAACAGTACTGAGAGGCTTTGCTCGACCCCCGCTTTCTTTCAGTTGAAAAAGAGACACAAATGATGGACGGAATGCAGAACAAATCAAACATTCACCCCCAGTCAACAGATCTGGGTTAAATCCATCGTTCTTCTGCTCACCATGCCACACCAGTTTAGACCCAGCCATATGCAAATCAGTCTTGACCCAGCTCCTCGTGGGAACATTCCAGCCTGAACTGCCAAGCAAGGTCCTCCCTGGACCAGAAACAAGCATTCCGGGACCGGTTTCAGGGTATCACCCCATATCAGCTAGGCTAGCTTGAATCCAGTGGCACAGTGAACCCGGGACCCACTTCTGGGCGTACCCTCCACATTCCGTCCATCATTTGTGTGTCTTTTGCTTTCTCGCCCTAAGTGCGCCAGGTAAGCCCAGACGTGGGTCCTGGGCTAACTGTGCCACTGGATTCAAGCTAGCCTGGCTGATGAGGGGTGATACTACAGCACAGGCGACCCCATCTCCCAGGGCCTTCTTTTAATATAGGCGCCCACCCAGGGCACCCACCAGTCCCACAGCCCCTGCCGGCTCCCTGGGTGGCGTGGGAGCCGGCATTGTTAACAGCCAGAGGGAGCAGCTGTTTTCTGCTGGCTTCTTCTGGGCGGGAGCAATATGTGTTCTTTTTCCCTGCCCACAGGAGTGCAGACAGGGAAACAGAACAGATGTCTAATCCCAGCAAGCGGGAGCATGTTTAAAATTCCCGTCGGATGGGAGCAGACTTGCATGTTTGCTCCCGTTTGGACAGGCAGCCTAATGTGTCCTGGGGGTAGGCAGCCTAATGTGTCCTGGGGGTGGGCCCCTGGCACACAGTAACTGAGCATGCCCTGGGAGATGGGGACCCTGGGGGCTTTAAAGGCTCAGGGAGGGGGGCCGCACAGCCCCCTCATTTTAAACTGAAGTGTAGCCGCAGGAGATGTGGTCCCAAGGATCTTCTAAAGCTCGGGGTGGCGGCAGCCCTCCCTTTTAATTAGCTTTACTGGCTCTGGGGATGTGGTCCCTTGTTTTAAGCTCGAGGAGGGGGGCCACGCGCCCCCCTCTCTTTCCACTATAATTTTGACCCCACGGGGGATGGGGGTCACCTGGGCCTTTTTAGGCTTGGGGAGGGGAGGCAGCGGGGTCCCCCTCCCTTTTTAATACATTCTGGCCCCGGGGGATGGGATCCCCAGGGGCTTAAAAGGATCCGGAATGGAACCTGCACTCCCCTCCTCCTGACATCTCCAGCATTCGACCTGGAATGGGGTCACTGGGGTATCAGCAAGGCTCGAGGAGGAAGGCCATGCGCCCCCTTCCCAACTTACAATATGTGTTGTCACTCCCCCGGATCCTGGCCCACCCTTGGAGGGGTTTAAAACAAGCATGGGAGCTCACATTTAAAAAAAAAACCAAAATTGCCACAGATTTGCAGATCCTCCATGAATTCATGGCAAAATAAAAACGTTTTGGGCCTCTGACGGGGCCACTCTGGGACTCGACCACCAGGACTATGGGATAAGCGTATCCTTACCCTGCCCCATTATGTTGGGTTTTTTCTTTACTTTATTTGTAGGACTCAGGACTGAGTCCTGAGATGGCTGTCACCATTTCCTGGTTGATGGGGTGGCAGCCAATCAGATCTCAGCTTGAGATCTGTCAGATCCGCGAAGGCTCCGCATCCCTAGATATACAAAGTGTTGGAGTATTAATTGCTCAAAAATTACTATAGGATTTACACCAAATCAGAAAAAGCAGTCTTTCTGGACCAAGATCTGGCTTTCTGCCAAATTTGGTGTAAATCCGTTTAGTGGTTTGAGTTGTAGCTGTGTCTAAAGTTCCTATGGAAAAATGAATGGGGAGAACACGTTTTTGGACCCCCCTTTTCTCGCCCCCGAAACTTTCCAAGTGAAAACTAATACAAAAGTAGCACTTTTTGAAAGTTTTGTGAGAATTTGTCTGAAGGCACCCAAGTTATTAGCAACACAAAAAAGGCATTTACTATTGAAACAAGTTCGTAACTATCCAATGGCGACTGCCACTGGGATATATTTATATAAATATATCTCTCTCTCTATATACATATATATATACATACATATACACATATATTATCTACTGGCGGTCGCCAGTAGATAGTTATAGTTAGGACCTATTTTCCATAGGAAATCCGCGACATTCTATTTGAAATAACTCTTGCGTCGGTTGACGAATCTTCACAAAACTTTCAAACTTTATGGCCCGCTCCGGTCCGCTCCTACCCTGAAAGTCTCAGGGTGATTCGTCAAGCGGGGGCCGAGAAAAAGGGGGTCCCAAAACGTGTTTTCCCCATTCATTTTCCCATAGGAAACTTTAGACACGGCTACAGCCCGAACTGCTGAACGGAATTACACCAAATTTGGCAAAGAGGTAGTTCTTGGTTCAAAAAGAACCCTTTTGTTAAATGGTGTAAATCCGTTCAGTAGTTGCTGAGAAAATCAAAAGTAAAAACACATATATATCTGGGCGGAGCCTAACCACACATGTCATCGTGAGATCTGATTGGCTGTCAGCACTTCATCCTGGAATTGCTGGCAGCCATCTTGGGACCAATATAAATGATAGTACCCCATTGAAATGCATTGTAGTGAATCGAAGATTTTGAGGGTTACCAAAAGGAGAACTATAAAGGGTGATAACAGACTTTAGTTACATTAGAATTCATTTGTTGATGGTACCATACTAATTTCAGGAATTGTGGTGTGTTCTAAGGTGATTTTACCCTGTGAAAAACCTTCTGCTGGGATATCATGAATCATGTTTGAGAGAAAACTATTTTCACATGCTTGTCCCATACAGTTTTGGAAGGTGCCCCAGAAGCTAAAATGAGAGCATATTTTCTGTAAATTCACATTATCTTTCTCAGTCATGTGAGAATGAAGTCTGACATTCTCAGTAAAACATGTACATCCAACAAGGGCAGAGACTGTCAGTTGATGCCTTTGTGTTCTACTGCAGCTTCCCAGAGTGTTCTAAAGAACAACTAGAGTGCTAACAGCCTTACTTATGACAAAAGTATGGCACACCTGAAGCCATCTTGATTGGAATAAACTGGTAACACTTAAAACATTTAATTTAAAAAGGAACAAAATGAGGGGGTTCATTTTGCCATAGAAATTATGGTTAGTGCTGCAAAAAGAAAATTTAGTGCATGTTTTAAGTGAGATCTCAAATCCTCTTCTATTTCATTAGAAAATTCTGACATGCAGACTGAAACAATCACTTTCAATACCAGCAGTAGACTTCCAGTTAACTCCTTGGTGAGCAGTAGCTTTACTACAGTGATCTAATGAACAACTAGAGTAATAACATTCTGAATTTATGGCAAATGTGTGACATATCTGAATGCCTTTTTGATGGAATCAAAGTAAAAACTGAAAGCATTTCCTACTGAGGAGACTGCAGTAAATGAGGAAATTAGGAAACTTCAAAACAAAGAAGTCTTCCAAGATGGCCACCAGTGAAAAAAGAGCCCAAATGTAGCACAAATATTACCCAGATGTAGCCCACATATAGCCCAATGACAAAAGTGTGCAAAATACTTTTTATTTTTAGTTTTTTGCAGTTTTATGTAGTGCAGACTGGTCAGGTATTGGAGCTTTGCATCTTAAAACATGACCCCCCTACACTACAAAAACACCACTGCACTACCCTAAACCCTCAAACACTACCCCAGTACGACCCCCTACACTACCCAAACACCACTGCACTACCCTAAAACATGACCCCCTACACTACACAAACACCACTGCACTACCCTAAACCCTAAAACACTACCCCCAGCACGACCCCCTACACTACACAAGCACCACTGAACTACCCTAAACCCTAAAACACTGCCCCCAGCACGACCCCCTACACTACACAAACACCACTGCACTACCTTAAACCCTAAAACACTACCCCCAGCACGACCCCCTACACTGCCCGAACACCACTGCACTGCCCTAAACCCTGAAACACATACCCTAGCACGACCCCCTACACTGCCAGAACACCACTGCACTGCCCTAAACCCTGAAACACCACCCCTTCACGACCCCTACACTGCCCGAACACCACTGCACTGCCCTAAACCCTGAAACACCACCCCCAGCATGACCCCTACACTGCCCGAACACCACTGCACTGCCCTAAACCCTGAAACACTACCCCCAGCAAGACCCCCTACACTGCCCGAACACCACTGCCCTAAACCCTGAAACACCACCCCCAGCACGACCCCTACACTGCCCGAACACCACTGCACTGCCCTAAACCCTGAAACACCACCCCCAGCACGACCCCCTACACTGCCCGAACACCACTGCACTGCCCTAAACCCTGAAACACCACCCCCTGCACGACCCCCTACACTGCCCGAACACTACTGCACTGCCCTAAACCCTGAAACACCAACCCCAGCACGACCCCCTACACTGCACGAACACCAATGCACTGCCCTAAACCCTGAAACACTACCCCCAGCAAGACCCCCTACACTGCCCGAACACCACTGCACTGCCCTAAACCCTGAAACACCACCCCCAGCAAGACCCCCTACACTGCCCGAACACCACTGCCCTAAACCCTGAAACACCACCCCCAGCAAGACCCCTACACTGCCCGAACACCACTGCACTGCCCTAAACCCTGAAGCACCAGCCCCAGCACGACCCCTACACTGCCCGAACACCACTGCCCTAAACCCTGAAACACCACCCCCAGCAAGACCCCCTACACTGCCCGAACACCACTGCACTGCCCTAAACCCTGAAACACCACCCCCTGCACGACCCCCTACACTGCCCGAACACCACTGCACTGCCCTAAACCCTGAAACACCACCCCCTGCACGATCCCTACACTGCCCGAACACTACTGCACTGCCCCAAACCCTGAAACACCACCCCCAGCACGACCCCCTACACTGCACGAACACCACTGCACTGCCCTAAACCCCGAAACACTACCCCCAGCAAGACCCCCTACACTGCCCGAACACCACTGCCCTAAACCCTGAAACACCACCCCCAGCAAGACCCCCTACACTGCCCGTACACCACTGCACTGCCCTAAACCCTGAAACACCACCCCCAGCATGACCCCCTACACTGCCCGAACACCACTGCACTGCCCTAAACCATGAAACACCAGCCCCAGCACGACCCCCTACACTGCCCGAACACCACTGCTCTGCCCTAAACCCTGAAACACCACCCCCAGCACAACCCCCTACACTGCCCGAACACCACTGCACTGCCCTAAACCCTGAAACACCAGCCCCAGCACAACCCCGTACACTGCCCGAACACCACTGCACTGCCCTAAACCCTGAAACACCAGCCCCAGCACGACCGCCTACACTGCCCGAAAACCACTGCACTGCCCTAAACCCTGAAACACCAGCCCCAGCAAGACCCCCTACACTGCCCGAACACCACTGCACTGCCCTAAACCCTGAAACACCACCCCCAGCACGACCCCCTACACTGCCCGAACACCACTGCACTGCCCTAAACCCTGAAACACCACCCCAGCACGTCCCCCTACACTGCCGGAACACCACTGCACTGCCCTAAACCCTGAAACATCAACCCCAGCAAGACCCCCTACACTGCCTGAACACCACTGCCCTAAACCCTGAAACACCACCCCCTACACTGCACGAACACCACTGCACTGCCCTAAACCCTGAAACACCACCTCCAGCAAAACCCCTACACTGCCTGAACACCATTGCTCTGCCCTAAATCCTGAAACACTAGCCCCAGCATGACCCCCTACACTGCCCGAACACCACTGCACTGCCCTAAACCCTGAAACACCAGCCCCAGCAAGACCCCCTACACTGCCCGAACACCACTGCACTGCCCTAAACCCTGAAACACCAGCCCCAGCACGACCACCTACACTGCCCGAACACCACTGCACTGCCCTAAACCCTGAAACACCAGCCACAGCACAACCCCCTACACTGCCTGAACACCACTGCACTGCCCTAAACCCTGAAACACCAGCCCCAGCACGACCCCCTACACTGCCCGAACACCACTGTACTGCCCTAAACCCTGAAACACCAGCCCCAGCACGACCCCCTACACTGCCCGAACACCACTGCACTGCCCTAAACCCTGAAACACCACCCCCTGCATGACCCCCTACACTGCCCGAACACCACTGCACTGCCCTAAATCCTGAAACCCCACCCCCTGCAGCACCCCCTACACTGCCCGAACACCACTGCACTGCCCTAAACCCTGAAACCCCACCCCCTGCACCGCCCCCTACACTGCCCGAACACCACTGCACTGCCCTAAACCCTGAAACACCACCCCCAGCACGACCCCTTTACTGCTCGAACACCACTGCACTGCCCCAAACCCTGAACCACCACCCCCAGCACGACCCCCTACACTGCCCGAACACCACTGCACTGCCCTAAACCCTGAAACACCACCCCCTACACTGCCCGAACACCACTGCACTGCCCTAAACCCTAAAACACCACCCCCAGCATTACCCCCTACACTGCCCAAACACCACTGTACTGCCCTAAACCCTAGAACACTACCCCCAGCACGACCCCCTACACTACCCGAACACCACTGCACTACCCTAAACCCTAAAATACTACCCCCAGCACAACCCCCTACACTACACAAACACCACTGCACTACCCTAAACCCTAAAACACTACCCCCAGCACGACCCTCTTCACTACCTAAACACAACTGCACAATTTGTTACAGGCGTTGCAACGCAGGCCTGTGGTGCTTACTGGAAGTACCTAGTGGGCTAGTTGGGCCCCAGGGACCCTCAGGATTCAAGGTGACCTAATCCCCCAACTTAAAACGCACCACGGGCGCGTTTGCACAGTGGTGAAGGGAGGGCGGGGCCTCAGGTGACATGTGCGCAAACACGCCCTGTGGTGCGTTTTAAGTTGGGGAATTAATTCCCTTTGAATCCTGAGGGACCCTGGGGGCCAACCAGCCCACCAGGTACCTTCAGTAAGCACAACAGAGTTGCGTTGCAGAGAGGTGAAAAAAGGTGCGTGGCCTCGGAACGCCTCTCTGCAACTCAGCTCTGTGGTCCTAACTGTAGGTACCTGGGGGGCTTGTTGGGCCCCAGGGACCCTCAGAATTCAAGGGGACTTAATCCCGCAACTTAAAATGCGCCACGGGGTGCGTTTGCACACATGTCACCTCAGGCCCCCCCTCCCTTCACCACTGTGCAAACGCGCCCTGTAGCGCGTTTTAAGAGGTGGTTTTAATCCCCCTGCCCTATTATGTACTAGGGACTTGCAGAGGAGGTCATGCTAATCACAGGGGTACCCCAACGCATAGTGTTCCCTAGTGTATGTAGGTGTTTTCACTGTATTCTAAGTGTCTTTTAGCATAGCACTGGCTCTGGTTAGTCAGAGTCAGTTACCACAAGTACCCGTCTGAAAACGTTGTGGGCACAGGATGATTTTTCAACAAGGCCTCTTTCTGCTCCTCTGTTGGTTCTTTCTGCACATCTTTTGCTTCTTTCTGTGCGTTTTTTCTTCTTTCTTCACATGTCCTACCTCTGTAGGCATAGTTAGAAACTAGCATTTAAAAAACCTTTGAAATTCACTTACAAAATCATAGGTTTCAGGCACGTTATAGTTAGAAATTAGCATTTAAAAAACCTTTGAAATTCACTGAAAAAACCATAGGTTTTAGGGACAGTTATAGTTAGTTGGACATTTCACTCGTACAAAACCATAGAAATTCCCCCGTTATAGTTAGTTCAGCTAACTATAACTCGCGCCCACGCAATGCACTGCTGATGACGTCACATATTACATCACTCATGACATGGTCAGTGACATCACTGATGACATCTCAAATGACATCACTGATGACATCATCCAGTGACTGTGTGTTTCTGTAAAGTTTAAATATGTTTAATATATATAGGGAAAGGCGTATTGAAGAATGAGTGGGTGTATAAGTGTCTGAATGGATGATTTAGTACGTGAGTGACTGACTCTACAAGTGAGTGATTAAATGTATCTTACTGAATGCATGGGTTAGTGACTAAACTGTGTGAATGTCTGTATCCGTCTGTCTGTTGGTTTGTAAGCGGCTGCATGGCTTTCTGAATAGCTACATGAGTGTCTACATGGGTTATTGATTGATTGTCTGAGTATCTGTATGGGTGCCTGAGTGTTTGTGTGGGTGGGGTGTGTGTGACTGTGCATAGATGTGTGAGTTGGTGATTCACTGGGTGCATGGTTTCAAGAGTGCATCTGTGATGGACTGTATGGGTGGGTGAGTGTGTGTATGGGTGTGTTAGTGATTGAATGTATATCTCAGTGGTACATGTGTGAGTAACTACATATGTGAAAGGCAGTATATATGTGTGTTGGAGTATATAAATGGCTATAAGTGAGAGTGTGTGATTGTGAGAGTGGCTGTATGGATGAGTGTGTACTTGTATCAGTGATTGTATAAGAGTGTAAGAATGTGCTAGTATTTGTATGAGTAAGTGAGCTGGTGTGTGTATAACTGTATAGGTGAGTAAATGGGTGTGTGATTAAGTTTTTTGCATGACTGACTAGGTGTGTGAGTACCTATATGGATGAATGGCGGTGTGTGAGTGTTTATATAGGTGTATGAGTGCATATGATAGTCCTGTACTGAGTGACTAAGTATGAGTGACTGTACGGGTGAGTGAGTGGATGTGTGTGTAGACCTAAGAATCAGTGAGTGGGTATGTAGTTTTTGGTGTTGGAGTGTCTATGGTTTTGAGAATGGCAGTCTGTAATTTAGAGTGGGTGTATCAAAAGTTATATTAGGGTGTGAGAAGATGCATGAAATTATCACATGGATGATGTCATCAGTGATGTCATTTGAGATGTCATCAGTGATGTCATCAGTGATGTCATCAGTGATGTCACTGACCATGTCATGAGTGATGTAATATGTGACGTCATCAGCAGTGCATTGCGGGGCGCGAGTTATAGTTAGCTGAACTAACTATAACGGGGAATTTCTATGGTTTTGTACGAGTGAAATGTCCAACTAACTATAACTGTCCCTAAAACCTATGGTTTTTTCAGTGAATATACATATACATACATACATATATACATATACATACATACATATATACATATACATACATACACACATATACATATACACATACACACATATACATATACATATACACATACACACATATACATATACACATACACACATATACATATACACATGCACACATATACATATACATATACACATATACACATACACATATATATATATACTGAAAAAACCATTGGTTTTAGGGAAAGTTAGTTAGTTGGACATTGCACTCGTACAAAACCCGGGAAATTCCCCTGTTATAGTTAGTTCAGCTAACTATAACTCGCGCCCGCAATGCACTGCTGATGACGTCACATATTACATCACTCATGACATGGTCAGTGACATCACTGATGACATCACTGATGACATCTCAAATGACATCACTGATGACATCATCCAGTGACTGTGTGTTTCTGTAAAGTTTAAATATGTTTAATATATATAGGAAAAGGCGTATTGAAGAACGAGTGGGTGTATAAGTGTCTGAATGGATGATTTAGTAGGTGCGTGACAGTCTATAAGTGAGTGATTAAACGTATCTTACTGAATGCATGGGTTAGTGACTAAACTGTGTGAATGTCTGTATCCGTCTGTCTGTTGTTGTGTAAGCAGCTGCATGGGTTTGTGACTAGCTACATGAGTGTCTATATGGGTTATGGATTGGTTGTCTGAGTATCTGTATGGGTGCCTGAGTGTTTGTGTGGGTGGGGTGTGTGTGACTGTGCATAGATGTGTGAGTGGGTGATTCACTGGGTGCATTGCTTCAAGAGTGCGTCTGTGATGGACTGTATGGGTGGGTGAGTGTGTGTATGGGTGTGTTAGTGAGTGAATGTATATCTCAGTGGTACATGTGTGAGTAACTACATATGTGAAAGGCAGTATATATGTGTGTTGGAATATATAAATAGCTATAAGTGAGAGTGTGTGATTATGAGAGTGACTGTATGGATGAGTGTGTGCTTGTATCAGTGATTGTATAAGAGCGAAATATGTCCTAGTATTTGTATGAGTAAGTGAGCTGGTGTGAGCATAACTGTATAGGTGAGTAAATGGGAGTGTGATTAATTATTTGCATGACTGACTAGGTGTGTGAGTACCTCTATGGATGAGTGGTGGTGTGTGAGTGTCTATATAGGCGTATGAGTGCATATGATAGTCCTGTACTGAGTGATTGTAAGTATGAGTGACTGTACGGGTGAGTGAGTGGATATGTGTTTAGACCTAAGAATCAGTGAGTGGGTATGTAGTTATTGCTGCTGGAGTGTCTATGGTTTTGAGAATGGCAGTCTGTTATTTAGAGTTGGTGTATCAAAGGTTACATTAGGGTGTGAGAAGATGCATCAAATTATCACATGGATGATGTCATCAGTGATGTCATTTGAGATGTCATGAGTGATGTCATGAGTGATGTCACTGACCATGTCATGAGTGATGTCATATGTGACGTCATCAGCAGTGCATTGCGGGGGCGCGAGTTATAGTTAGCTGAACTAACTATAACGGGGGAATTTCTCTGGTTTTGTACGAGTGAAATGTCCAACTAACTATAACTTTCCCTAAAACCTATGGTTTTTTCAGTGAATTTCTAAGGTTTTTTAAATGCTAATTTCTAACTATAACGTGCCTGAAACCTAAGGTTTGTTCAGTAAATTTCAAAGGTTTTTTAAATGCTAATTTCTAACTATAACATGCCTGAAACCTATGGGTTTTTTAAGTGAATTTCACAGGTTTTTTTAAATGCTAATTTCTAACTATGCCTACAGAGGTAGGACATGTGAAGAAAGAAGAAGAAAAGCGCAGAAAGAAGGAAGACAAATGCAGAAAGAGGCAACAGAAGTCCAGAAAGACGAAGAAAAGTGCAAGAAGAAGGAAGAGATGTGCAGAAAGAACCAACAGAGGAGTAGAAAGTACTCCTGTGCCCCCAATTTTTTGCTGATGGGTACTGGTGGTAACTGACTCTGTCTCTGGTGGTAAAAGACACTTAGAATACAGTGAAAACACCTACATACACTAGGGAACACTATGCGTTGGGGTACCCCTGTGATTAGCATGACCTCCTCTGTATTTGCCATGAGTTAGTGCCTGGGTCATTGGATGAGTACATGGGTACTGACTGGATGATTAGAGTACTGCAAGGAGAGTGGATGGTGAATTTATAAGTGCTTGTGTTTTGGCGGAGTGATTGGATAAGTACATGGTGCTCGCTGGTTGATTGGAGGAGTGCATGGGTAGTGACAGGGCGATGGCTGGACTGCATCAGTAGTGCTCAGGGTAAGTTGGAGGATTCATTCCCCTTGAACCCTGAGGGTCCCTATTTGATAAAAGCCCTGGCGGTGGCGGTCCCCGGGGCTTGGGGGGGCCTTGGAGGCCCCCCAAACATTAAAAAAACAAGCCCCGGGAGGTGGCGGTCTCCGGGCCTGTGGGGGCCCCCGCGGGCCCTACATATATTTGTTGGCAATGCCCCCGGGACCTGGCCCACCCTCATTTTTTTTGACATTTCGGCGGGATTTGCGACCCCAGCGCGAATTTCGCCATTTAAAAAAAAAAAAATGCTTCTTTTGGCCCTGGGGGTCCTTGTGGGACACCCTGAGCAGGCCTAGGGGGTCAGGGTGTTTCTGCCCTGCCCCCTTTTCTTCTTTTTCACCTTTGTTTCCCTGTTTTCTTGTGACTCGGTTCTACCGAGTCACAAGATGGCTGCCAACACTTCCTGGTTTGGAGTGTTGGCAGCCAATTAAAATGAAGCTCGTGGTCGGGAGGGTTCGCGGATCCACCGCGCCTCTAGATATCGATATTTGTTTTTTTACAATTTCTAAGCAACTACCGAACGGATTTACACCATTTTCAAAAGGTCGCTTTCTGAGCCAAGCAGTTCTCAAATAGCGACAAAGCACTTTTGAATTATTTGTTCTCTCTATGTTTTTTTATCCAGTTGACCACTTGATTAAATGTTACGCTTAGGGAGAAAATGTGGTGTTACCAAGTTGGAGTTTCTGCTTCAGCTCGTCATTCTGTGATTCTGGTCAAATCACTTAATCTCCCCATGCCTACAACCAAAATGAGTTTGTCCTTGTATGATGTAACCAATGCTCATGTAAAGCACTCCAATATCTGACCAGCCTGCACTATATAAAACTGCAAAAAAACAAAGGATAAAAAGTGTTTTCCACACTTCTGTCATTGGGCTATACGTGGGCTACATCTGGGTGATATTTGTGCTACATTTGGGCTCATTTTTCTCTGGTGGCCATCTTGGGAGACTTCAATTACATTCATTAAACTTTATTCGATCTGATTTAGAAACATAGATCATAAAAGTGTACATAAAAACAGTAAATCCTCTTTCTTAATACAATACAGTGAGAATTAATTAAAACCAGTAGGTAAAAACGGTTGTTACAAAGCCCGGTTCAGAGCAACTTCAGGTTAACAGAATAGTAAAGTTCAATGTTTCGTAAGATCAATCTCATGTACTTCGTGCAAAATACGCAATAAGGGGTCCAAGTAAGATGCAACGCTCCAATACCTGACCAGTCTGCACTATATAAAACTGCAAAAAAACTAAAAATAAAAAGTGTTTTCCACACTTCTGTCATTGGGCTATATGTGGGCTACATGTGGGTGATATTTGTGCTACATTTGGGCTCTTTTTTCTCTGGTGGCCATCTTGGGATACTTATTTGCTATGAAGTTTCCTAATTTCGTCTATCACTGCAGTCTCCTCAGTAGGAAATGCTTTCAGTTTTTTACTTTGATTCCATCAAGAAGGCATTCAGATGTGTCACACATTTGCCATAAATTCAGAATGTTAGCACTCTAGTTGTTCATTAGATCACTGTAGTAAAGCTACTGCTCACCAGGGAGTTAACTGGAAGTCTACTGCTGGTATTGAAAGTGATTGTTTCAGTCTGCATGTCAGAATTTTCTAATGAAATAGAAGAGGATTTGAGATCTCACTTAAAACATGCCCTAATTTTTCTTTCTGCAGAACTAACCATAATTTCTATGGCAAAATTAACCCCCTCATTTTGTTCCTTTTGAAATTAAATGTTTTAAGTGTTACCGGTTTATTCCAATCAAGATGGCTTCAGGGGTGCCATAATTTTGTCATAAGTAAGACTGTTAGCGCTCTAGTTGTTCTTTAGAACACTCTGGGAAGCTGCAGTAGAACACAAAGGAATCAACTGGCAGGCTGCTCCTGTTGAAATATAACAGGAAGATATTTGAGATCTCACTTAAAACATGTCCTAATTTTTCTTTCTACAGCACTAACCATAATTTCTATGACAAAATGAACCCCATCATTTTGTTCCTTTTTAAATTAAATGTTTTAAGTGTTACCAGTTTATTCCAATCAAGATGGCTTCAGGTGTGCCATACCTTTGTCATAGGTAAGGCTGTTAGCGCTCTAGTTGTTCTTTAGAACACTCTGGGAAGCTGCAGTAGAACACAAAGGAATCAACTGACAGTCTCTGCCCTTGTTGGATTTACATGTTTTACTGAGAATGTCAGATTTCATTCTCACATGACTGAGAAAGATAATGTGAATTTACAGAAAATATGCTCTCATTTTAGCTTCTGGAGCACCTTCCAAACCTCTGTGGGACAAGCATGAGAAAATTGTTTTCTCTCAAACATGATTCATGAAATCTCAGCAGAAGGTTTTTCACAGGGTAAAATCACCCTAGAACACACCACAATTCCTAAAATTAGTATGGTACCATCAACAAATGAATTCTAATGTAACTAAAGTCTGTTATCACCCTTTATAGTTCTCCTTTTGGTGACCCTCAAAATCTTCTATTCACTACAATGCATTTCATTGGGGTGCTATCATGTATATTGGTCCTAAGATGGCTGCCAACACTTCTTGGATGAAGTGCTGACAGCCAATCAGATCTCACGATGACATGTGTGGTTAGGCTCCGCCCAGATTTATATAGTTCTTTTTCGTTTAATATTTAAAAAACTACTGAACGGATTTACACCATTTTTGGAAAGGTCGCTTTCTGAGCCAAGCAGTACCTCTATGCCAAATTTGGGGTAAATCCGTTCAGTAGTTTCCGCTGTAGCCTTGCACAAAGTTCCCTATGGGAAATTGATTTTTTGACTCTTATTTTTTGAATTTCTCAGCAACTACTGAACGGATTTACACCATTTAACAAAAAAGGCTCTTTCTGAACCAAGGGCTACCTTTTTGTAAAATTTGGTGTAATTCCGTTCAGCAGTTCGGGCTGTAGCTTTGTCTAAAGTTTCCTATGGAAAATAACATGGAGAAAACACGTTTTGGGACCCCCCTTTTTTCTCGGCCCCCGCTTGCCGAATCACCCCGAAACTTTCAACATAAGAGCGGACTGGAGCGCCCCACGAGTTTTGAAAATTTCGCGAAGATTCGTCGACCGGCGCCAAAGTTATTGGGAATAGAATGTTGTGAATTTCCTATGGAAAATAGGTCCTAACTATAATTACCTACTGGCGACCGCCAGTAGGAAGGAAGGATGGATGGATAGATGTATATATATATATATCAACCACAAAAGAGTACCCCTTGAGGAAGAGCCACATCAGGTAGGTAAATCTCTTCTTTATTGTTCACGAAGGCTGCACACAGAGGATAAGAGATGTCATCAAAAGTAAAGCGCCATACTGCCAGACGCGTTTCAAGTCATTGAGACCCTTCTTCAATGGCAACAGCTACAATGTATCACAAGACTGGTCCAGTGCAACTGCTTTAAATTAGCTCCCTCCGCCCCAGTGGGCGTGGCCACCTGGCCTTCTGGTCTACGTAGTTGCACCCAATATCCTCGAGTGAGTCCGTCTTGTGATGCACATTTCAAGTCAATTGAACCACAGTGGGGTGATGTGCACCTTCAAATCATTCTGCTGCATACTCATTCCTTCGTGAGAAACACTACCTCCCTCGCTGGCGACGTCAAATGGCTTCACCTTGGGAGCGCTGCACTTGCAGCGGGGCTCTTCCGCAACCGAGGCAGGCCGCTAAACATCAACCACAAAAGAGTACCCCTTGAGGAAGAGCCACATCAGGTAGGTAAATCTCTTCTTTATTGTTCACGAAGGCTGCACACAGAGGATAAGAGATGTCATCAAAAGTAAAGCGCCATACTGCCAGACGCGTTTCAAGTCATTGAGACCCTTCTTCAATGGCAACGGCTACAATGTATCACAAGACTGGTCCAGTGCAACTGCTTTAAATTAGCTCCCTCCGCCCCAGTGGGCGTGGCCACCTGGTCTACGTAGTTGCACCCAATATCCGCGAGTAAGTCCGTCTTGTGATGCACATTTCAAGTCAATTGAACCACAGTGGGGTGATGTGCACCTTCAAATCATTCTGCTGCATACTCATTCCTTCGTGAGAAACACTACCTCCCTCGCTGGCGACGTCAAATGGCTTCACCTTGGGAGCGCTGCACTTGCAGCGGGGCTCTTCCGCGACCGAGGCAGGCCGCTAAACATCAACCACAAAAGAGTACCCCTTGAGGAAGAGCCACATCAGGTAGGTAAATCTCTTCTTTATTGTTCACGAAGGCTGCACACAGAGGATAAGAGATGTCATCAAAAGTAAAGCGCCATACTGCCAGACGCGTTTCAAGTCATTGAGACCCTTCTTCAATGTGCATCACAAGACGGACTCACTCGAGGATATTGGGTGCAACTACGTAGACCAGAAGGCCAGGTGGCCACGCCCACTGGGGCGGAGGGAGCTAATTTAAAGCAGTTGCACTGGACCAGTCTTGTGATACATTGTAGCCGTTGCCATTGAAGAAGGGTCTCAATGACTTGAAACGCGTCTGGCAGTATGGCGCTTTACTTTTGATGACATCTCTTATCCTCTCTGTGTGCAGCCTTCGCGAACAATAAAGAAGAGATTTACCTACCTGATGTGGCTCTTCCTCAAGGGGTACTCTTTTGTGGTTGATGTTTAGCGGCCTGCCTCGGTCACGGAAGAGCCCCGCTGCAAGTGCAGCGCTCCCAAGGTGAAGCCATTTGACGTCGCCAGCGAGGGAGGTAGTGTTTCTCACGAAGGAATGAGTATGCAGCAGAATGATTTGAAGGTGCACATCACCCCACTGTGGTTTAATTGACTTGAAATGTGCATCACAAGACGGACTCACTCGAGGATATTGGGTGCAACTACGTAGACCAGAAGGCCAGGTGGCCACGCCCACTGGGGCGGAGGGAGCTAATTTAAAGCAGTTGCACTGGACCAGTCTTGTGATACATTGTAGCCGTTGCCATTGAAGAAGGGTCTCAATGACTTGAAACGAGTCTGGCAGTCTGGCGCTTTACTTTTGATGACATCTCTTATCCTCTGTGTGCAGCCTTCGTGAACAATAAAGAAGAGATTTACCTACCTGATGTGTCTCTTCCTCAAGGGGTACTCTTTTGTGGTTGATATATATATATATATATATATATATATCCTACTGGCGGTTGCCAGTAGGTAGTTATAGTTAGGACCTAGTTTCCATAGGAAAAGCGTTTTTTGATTTCCCAATAACTTTGGCACCGGTTGACGAATCTTCGCGAAATTTTCAAAACTAGTGGTCAGCTCCTGTCTTGAAAGTTTCGGGGTGATTCGCCAAGAGAAAAAAGGGGGGTCCCAAAACGCGTTTTCCCCATGTTATTTTCCATAGGAAACTTTAGACAAAGCTACAGCCCGAACTGCTGAACGGAATTACACCAAATTTGGCAAAAAGGTAGGTCTTGGTTCAGAAAGAGTCCTTTTTGTTAAATGGTGTAAATCTGTTCAGTAGTTCCTGAGAAATCTGAAAAAGAAAAAGTTTCGATATCTAGGGCAGCGGTGGGTTCGCGAACCCTCCCGAGCACGAGCTTCACTGTGATTGGCTGCCAACACTCCAAACCAGGAAGTGTTGGCAGCCATCTTGTGACTTGGTAGAACCAAGTCACAAGTAAACAGTGAAAAAAATGTTTAAAAACAAGAAAAGGGGGCAGGGTAGAAACACCCTGACCCCCTAGGCCTGCTCAGGGGATCCCACAAGGACCCCCAGGGCCAAAAAAGCATTTTTTTTAAAATAATTTTACGGGGCGCGTTTGCACAGTGGTGCAGGGAGGGGGTGGGGCCTGATGTGACATGTATGCAAACACGTCCTGTGGCGTGTTTTAAGTTGGGGGATTAAGTCCCCTTGAATCCTGAGGGTCCATGGGGGCCAACTAGCCCACCAGGTACCTCCAGTAAGCGCCACAGGGCTGAGTTGCAGAGAGGTGTAAAAAGGGGCGTTGCCTTGGACCACCTCTCTGCAAAGCAGCTCTGTGCCGCTTCCTGGAGGTACCTTGTGGGCTAGTTGGCCCCCAGGGACCCTCAGGATTCAAGGGGACTTAATCCCCCAACTTACAACGTGCTAGGGGGCACGTTTGCACAGTGGTGCAGGGAGGGGGCGGGGCCTGATATAAGAAGTAAGCAATCCTGCTGTGTGGGACTTACTGGTGGTATTAAAAGGGATAGTTGGCCCCCAAGGTTGACGTTGGGGCCAACTACTCCTCCTGTTACCTCCAGTAAATCCCACACAGTGGGATTGCTAAGAGGTGTTTCGGAGGCCACGCTCACCTTTCTCCACCACTCTGGAAACGCGACTGGTATGTTATAGTTAGAAATTAGCATTTAAAAAACCTTTGAAATTCACTGAAAAAACCATAGGTTTCAGGCACGTTATAGTTAGAAATTAGCATTTAAAAAACCTTAGAAATTCACTGAAAAAACCATAGGTTTCAGGGACGTTATAGTTAGTTGGACATTTCTCTTGTAAAAAACTATAGAAATTTCCCCGTTCTAGTTAGTTCAGCTAACTATAACTCGCGCACCCGCAATGCACTGCTGATGATGTCACATATTACATCAATCATGACATGGTCAGTGACATCACTGATGACACCACTGATGACATCAGACAGTGACTGTGTTTTTCTTTAAAGTTTAAATATGTATTATATATATGCCAAGGTGTATTGAAGAATGAGTGGGTGTATAAGTGTCTGGATGGAGGATTTAGTACGTGCGTGACTGACTATTTAAGTCAGTGATTACATGCGTCTTACTGAATGCATGGGTTAGTGACTAAACTGTGTGAATGTCTGTATCAGTCTGTCTGTTGTTGTATAAGCTGCTGCATGGGTTGGTCAGTAGCTACATGAGTGTCTATATGGGTTATCAATAGGTTTCCTGAGTATTTGTATGGGTGCCTGAGTGTGTGTGTGTGGGTGGGAGGTGTGTGACTGTGCATAAATGTTTGAGTGGTTCATTCACTGTGTGTATGGGTTCAAGAGTGCATGTAGAAACAGCTGTATGGGTGGGTGAGTGTGTGTATGGGTGTGTTGGTGAGTGAATGGATGTCTCAATGGTACATGTCCAAGTAACTACATATGTAAAAGGCAGAGCATGTGAGAGTTGCAGTATATAAATGACTATACGTAAGAGTCAGTTATTGTGAGAGTGGCTGTATGGATGAGTGTGTACTTGTATCAGTGATTCTATAAGAGAGTAAGTATGCGTTTGTTTCTGTTTGAATAAGTGATGTGGTGTGTGTATAACTGTATAGGTGAGTAAATGGGAGTGTGATTGATTCTTTGCATGACTGACTAGGTGTGTGAGTACCTCTATGGATGAGTGGTGGTGTGTGAGTGTCTATGTAGGTGTATGAGTGCATATGATAGTTCTGTACTGAGTGACCATAAGTATGAGTGACTGTACGGGTGAGTGAGTGGATGTGTGTGTAGACCTAGGAATCAGTGAGTGCGTATGTAGTAACTGGTATTTGTGTGTCTATGGTTTCGAAAATGGTAGTCTGTATTTTACAGTGGGTGTATCAAAGGTTATATTGGAGTGTGAGGAGGTGCATCAGATTTTCAAGTGGATGATGTCATCAGTGATGTCACCAGTGATGTCATCAGCGATGTCACTGACCATGTCATGATTGATGTAATATGTGAAGTCATCAGCAGTGCATTGCGGGTGCGCGAGTTATAGTTAGCTGAACTAACTATAACGGGGAATTTCTATGGTTTTTTACAAGAGAAATGTCCAACTAACTATAACGTCCCTGAAACCTATGGTTTTTTCAGTGAATATATATATATATATATATATATATATATATATATATATATATATATATATATATATATATATATATATATATATTTCACAAAAAGAGTTACCCCTCGATGAGATAGCACTCGCAGGTTTGTTGCTGAAAAAACGAAGAGCAACCATTGTCGACAAACTCCTCTGTTGTAATCCTCCTGCCGACCCGTTTCGGGCATTGCGCCCTTCCTCCTGGGCAGATTATGCAAATGACAGCAGACGGAGACTTCCAGTACATCCCCTCATTTATTTTGCCATTACGGTCAGGTGATCTCTAACATGGAATTCTGGGACTGGAAGTCCTGTGATACCCCAGTGGGTCGCCGCCATCATAAGCATTAAAGACAGTTCTTAAAAAGCATTTTGAATGTCTCAACGGTCCCTCTGGTTTGTAAAAAGCACCTCCTGCTACGCTTGGTGCTGCCCCAATAAAACAGCAGCGGACCCCCCTCACATCTCGAGGCGGTGCTATCTCGTGGCCTGGGCTGACCACATTACATTTCACAAAAAGAGTTACCCCTCGATGAGATAGCACTCGCAGGAGGTTTGTTGCTGAAAAACGGAAGAGCAACCATTGTCGACAAACTCCTCTGTTGTAATCCTCCTGCCGACGCGTTTCGGGCATTGCGCCCTTCCTCCTGGGCAGATTATGCAAATGACAGCAGACGGAGACTTCGAGTACATCCCCTCATTTATTTTGCCATTACGGTCAGGTGATCTCTACCATGGAATTCTGGGACTGGAAGTCCTGTGATACCCCAGTGGATCGCCGCCATCATAAGCATTAAAGACAGTTCTTAAAAAGCATTTTGAATGTCTCAACGGTCACTCTGGTTTTTCTTGAACATTAATGTGGTCGGCCCAGGCCACGAGCTAGCACCGCCGCGAGTTCAGAGCGGATCTGCTCTGCCTATTTGGGCGGTATGATGCGGAGCAGGAGGTGCTTTTGAATTACAGGAGTGACTTTGTGAGACATTTAGAAGCCTTTAAGAACTTGATAGAATGCATTTGATGGCGGCGACCCACTTGGGGGTAATGATGGACTACCAGTCCCAGAAATCCATGGTCATGTGCACCTGAGCGCAATTATTCAATCAATGCAGGGGGATATACTGGCAGTCTTCGCTTGCCGTCATTTTGCACAAACTGCCCAGGAGGAAGGGCGCGATGCCCGAAACGCGTCGGCAAGATCATGAAAAGGAGGATTTTGTCCACGAGTGTTGCTTTTGTTGTGCTGGAAATAAACCGACCTGCGAGTGCTGGCTCATTGAGGGGGTAACTCTTTTCTTTGAATATATATATATATATATATATATCGCTCCTCACAAAAGTAAATTGGACCAGCACTCTCGTTAGTCAAATCCAACCTTAGGATTTATTGCGATGAATTACAGACAAACGCGTTTCGGCAATTTTGCCTTTGTCAATGTCGGCAGACGCCGTTGTCTTGGCGATATTTAACATGTGATTAAACATTCAAAGTAAAAACGGACAAACAACATAACGTATCACTTTGAGCACCATCTTGGAACATGTCAAAACTATTTAGAAATTATAATAAATCTTATGAACAGCCTATTCATTTCATTGTAAGCGTGTCCTTCATTGTTGTGGTCGCTCTGCCATTAAATTATTTTATCAATGAATTACTTTTCACATTCTATATACAATATATATACATAGCACAATCTATTTACACAGCACAATCTCTGAACACGCTAGCCTGATCCTCATAATTATTCTTATATACGGTGTCAGCTGAGACTGTTATGTTTGTTTGAATGGCATGACCAATTAAATATAGTCACATAACCTAATACCGCCCTGGATGGGCTACATTATACATCTAGGTAAATAACCTAATATTATCTAGTGATTACGCGCCCCCTATGGGCTATGTGTCCTCAGCTATCATCCCCGATCTATATTATCAAGTGCGCTAGAGTACTCATCATTTCCATCACTGTGTCGTGCAATATCCTGCCCTGGATGGGCCTACTCTGTGAAGGAGATATTTTACTAAAATTTAAACAAGAATCTAATATGCCAACAAAAATATTTTGATAATAAAGTAATACAATTTCTAAATCTTAAATCCACACTTGAACATAAAATAAACAGAACAAAATGGTCAATGCATTTCCTGATACCTCCTGAGCAAAGCAAGCAGCTTCCTAATTAAGAAGACATCGTAGGAAACCAGTGAGGGACACTATGATGTGCAATAAGTTGGGGAAAAGAAAACAATATTTTAGGTGTAGGTAAGTTAGCTTTTGCTAGAAAGAGTGTCTCGTATAGTGACTTGCTGGAGTCAAGGACTGGACTTGTGCACATTATGCACATCTGCAGCACACGTTCTTAGAAAGGGCTGGGAAGATGAGATGAACTTCCACAGCAGTCAATGCATGCACACTAACCATGATTACATCGGATGCAGGAAGAGGCTGGTACGAAATCCAGAACACCTAATGCTTCCAAGCAAGTGAGAGCCAATGGGAAGGTTGCACCTCAGCAGTCAACATTAGTGGTTAACCGCCTAAACAAACTGAAGTCTCACGGACTCATAACTAACAATACCTGCAAGATTTACCTGAGAGCACTTCATTGTATTGTATAGCAGTCTTACTCCTTTCCAAGACAAAAACAGCAATGTTAACATCAGTGGTGTGGAGGTCAACCCCCTTCATTGTAGAGGTCGCCATCTTTTAATAAGAGCATCACCCCAAACCCAGAGATAATCTTGTGTTTTCCTGCGTAACCTTGACCGATGGAGTGAACACCACTTCCAGTTGTCCTTCTTGGGACAGAATTACCATATTTCCCCAAAGTCAATGAGAGCGGGGACGTATGATAAACGATAAGCAAAATCTCAAATTTAGGCGGGAAGGAAAATTAAATATGTAGAGTCCAGGTGCCAAAAATAAATTAAACACAAATAAGGGACAAGAGAAAGCAAGCATAGAGCAGGATGGTAGGAGACAAGCCTGTTGGAAAAGAGAAATAGCAACTGGAGAAAGGGAACTGTGAAAGACGAGAGAAAGGGGAGAACCACAGAGGAATGGAGAACAATGGTGGGAGAAAGAATGGGAATGAAAAACTTAGAAGGACTGGCGGCAACAGAAGTGAAGGATGATAACAGGAGAGAGGGTCTGAGTAACAGGAGGAGGGAGAGACTGGGTAAGAGGAGAACAGGAGGGAGAGAGTAGAGAAAAACACAATCAAAGGGATGGAGAAAACCAGAGGGAGGGTCTGGAGAACTAGAAGAGGAGGGCTGGAAAACAGGTAAAAAGGACAGGAGAACAACAACAGGAAGGGTTTGAGGAACAACAGGTATGAGCGACTGGAAGAAATAGAAGAATGATACTCCAGAACAACCAGAGGGAAGGACTGGATAAGAGTAGTCAGGATCACTGGACAACACTAGCCAGAGTGAATGGAGAATAACCGGCGAATTCTTAACAAGCGGCATTGTGTAAAGAAAGGAGTAGTTAGAGGGAAGACGTTAACACACCTGAGCAAAAGAGGGGGTAGACTTACAAGAAAGGGCAAGAGTAGTGAGATGTAGGAATGATAGGGATGCAGATGCGGCAAGAAAGAAAGAGAAGATGTACGTGGAGAGAAGGGAGCAGAGACATAAAAAGAGAGGCGAGGTGTGGGGAGCGAAAGCCAAGAGATGGGGATTTAGGAGAGAGGGAGGTGTGTGGAGGATAGAAGAGAGGTGACAGAATAAGATGTTAGGTGAGGAGGACAGAGAAATGCATAAAGGAAATAGGTGCTCAATCAAGAGATAAAATGAAGGCACGGGGCAAGGGAATGAGTGTGTCTCACTTGAACGAAAGTGTACACTGGATAGGGCACTGAGCGCAGGGAAGTGGTAGAGATGCGGGACTTCAGAAAGTAGGACAGTGGAGACAGAGAAAGAAAGGGCAATGAATGGGGACACCAATTGCTATTTTTTTGGAAGATTGACGTCTATAAAAAAAAAAAGTCAGAGACAAAGACACCAAAGTGCAGAGAGAAGGGCATGTGAGAGAGGTGCACTGCACAGTAAAGGTAAGAGAGGTTGTAGAGAGGAAAGTGCGCACTCGGTTGAGTGCTGGAGAGGCAGGAGAAAAGCCAGTAAAGAAGGAAGAAGAGGACATGCACTGAAGAGAGGGAGGAGAAAGCACAGATCGAAAAACATCTGCATAAAGAGATACTAACCCTTTAGGATGTGCCGAACGATTTTGATGGAGCTGCCTCTCATATTCAGAATTTGATGCACTCGCTGTCGAATCTAGAGGAGGGGGGGTGGGGGGTGGAGAAAGGAGACAGAGACAATGAGATCTGCACACGCACACACAACACCTCTTACAACAGCACGGCTCTTCCATTAACACCCAGCCTGTGACCGCTTCACTGCCCTCGTGACACTGGCACGCTTTGGCTTGGAACTCATTAAACCCCCATTACATTGGTGCATAAAACCTTTTCTAATGTTCCCACAAAGAACACACAGAATGCAGAGGGCCTAAAAATAGCCTGGCACACAGGGTAAATTATTTAAGAGATTTACATAACTGTTTTACTCAGCAAGACGGCAAGATAAGTAATGGATGTGAGGAGACTGCTGGAGCATTCGGCTCTTTGAGCATTGTAACCCCCCCTCACCTCCCACACGCACCTGCACACAGCTAGAATAAGAACTTGTTTTTTTATATTTTTGAATGCGGTGCTGGGGAAAAAGGGAGATTCACTACGAGCAAATGAGCAACTCTTGATAAAACAGGGGTGCAAGCTGTATCGTGCACGATTTAAAAAAAAAACAAAAAAACATCTGTCTAGGAGAATGTCCATTTTGTATCATCTCTGTCTGCAGACATCTCCTAGGGCGGTGGGACTTCAGATACCAACAGACGTGCATTCAGTGGCCTTTTCGAGAATGACTATAGGACTAACAGCTCAATCCATACCTATTCTCCCTTTGGGATCTCTGGAAACCTGATCTTAGATCTTTAAGGTGATGTGATGCAAACTTACATGACCTGCATTTCACTGGGCTCTGTCTGCTGGGACTCCTAACAGAACGGTAGGTAAAAAGACATACCTCACAAATTGTTGGGTTCTGTATAGTGTGAAAAACAGTCTTAATGGAATAACAGAGGCACCTACCTAGTGCTTAAGCTTGGTCTGGTGGACCTACATACTAATACAAAGGTGGACTGTCTCTCCGACAGCTTCGGCTCCACTGGTTCTAAGTGAAAGGCAAGTGAGCAGCAGGCCCACAAAACTCATGGTTGCTGTCGGACTACTACGGCAATCAACTGTATTATAAGACTGGCGGATGGTGCACCTTACATAATGAGCCTGAGGGCTGTCTGTTAAAAGACAGTGTCACCAGAGGGATAAGAGAGACCCAACCCCAATGAATCTTGGATTGTGTGCTAACAGAATGGCAGGAGAGATTCCTGAATCAGCATTCATAGGAGGGCTGTCGAGGTACCAGCCAAACTTAACAGACCTAACAGCCATTGGGTTTGGATAATCGTAATAAGGTCATACACAATACTCTTCGCACTTATAGGGCTGGGGGAGGAGAGATGTAGTTATATGGGTATATGTTTGTACTTTCCCTTGTAATATCACAAACACCAAAAAAACAAACGTACCTCAGCAGATATGGCTCAACTGTTTAGAACCAGACATTCTCGTTAGTGAGTAATTTACTCAATTCACGATGATTCGCGTCCCAGTACCTGGAGATAGGATCCCAGGGGTATTTCCAAAACGTAATGGGATGACCTCACACACTCGCGTCTTGCTTCATTATTGGCCATCCCAGTAGACAAAGTGTTGGGAACCATAGGTTGATCATTATGGTATTTATTAATGAATGTGGATGTATTTGACTTGATACTGAGAGTCTAAGATTTGTGACTGGTGGGTATGTTTAATGCTTATACGGTTTGAATGGTGGAAAAAGGATGATTGTTGGATTTGAGTTGTTAATGGATGGATACCATATTTAAATGATGTACCATTGTAAGTAGGGTGCACTGAACACCTGTTTGATAATTTGAAAGTGATCCTATATGTAGAATTCAATTAAAAAAAAGAAACAATCATCCCATACTTTGAGACCCATCGGCATTAACTCTGCTGCAATGACAGGTAAATCATAATTTTACTAGTCTGAATTACAGCATTCCACCTCATAGATGAGTTGGTAGTATGGAGAAAACTGTTTTTCACATACTCTTAGTTATGCTCCTGTGAAACCATGGAGAAACTAGGATGTGGCAGCATCCTCATTACTGCCAGCTTCCAATGTGGCTTGAGTTGCCTTCTAGGCTTAGAGTGTACTAATTGTACATGTGGCCCAGCAGGACACAGAGGCTCTCTCTCCCAGTTCAACATATGCATGACTGACGCCTCCTGACCTGATCTAAGGATAAGTTGGTACCATGATGAAGTATTTGGGAAACTGGCTATATCAGGGGTCCGAGACTAATTAAGATTTCTGGCACTGTGTTAAGATAGTCATTATTTATTTAATTTTGTGTCTATTAAGTGTTTATAATTAGAGGGGGGAGTCCATATGGATTGAGCCATATGCTGTCCCCTCGTGTGTTATTAACTCCACGTAATTGTTCGGCTCCAGTGAAAAGGATGACATGTCTGCATAAACAGAAGGATAAATGTGGTCCTTGGCCAACGGAGTCAGGAGTTACTGTCTATATTAAAAGAATCACCAAAACATACATATAATCCGTGGTCTATTATGCTAACTGCTTATCCAGATATGTGAATTATTAATATAGAACACTGTGCTCAATATTGTCAACTTGAGTGTCACTGAAAAGAATATAGAGAATTACAAGATGAAATGACCTCACCTCACCCTGACCTCCATTCCTAGCTCAGTCGGAGCACGAGGCAACGACGGACAGAGCGGGGCCTCTTTGACTGGAGCTGGTGCCGGGTGAGATGAGGTCTAGCCCTCGTATTCTACGGATGTCCTACACATCTCGTAGATACAGAGGATCAGTATAAGACAACAGAGGGTGTATCAAATCCGACCTGTATGTATATATAAACTATATTTTCATTTTTCACTCTTGAAGTAATGCAGTAGCAAATAAATCTATGGTGAGGTCCTGAAGAAAGCCGTGGACCGGATGTCCAACTGGCTGAAACATGTCGACCGTTTAAAAGCAGCAATTTGTTTGAACTGCTATAAAATCTTTTTTGCACTGGTTTTAATTAGGAATGCAATTGATACCGTTGAGAAGATTAAGTTCTTTTTCTTTTGCAAATCCTATTTTAATCACGTACTCTATTTCTTGCACTGCACTTTTTTCATTGGAGATTTCCCTGGGGGTCAGATACAATTTCTAACCTCCTTCTGTGCTCTCCTTTTCCTCTGAAGGACCTAATAGAGGATGCAATCTACCCAGTACTCCTCTATGATCAAGAGGATAGATGGGAGGTTGGCTGGAAACCCAAATGATGATAATGATCACTTCGGTGTGTGATGGGATTCCAACAGTCCTGAAGGGTCATTTCATCTTGTAATTCTCTATATTCTTTTCAGTGACACTCAAGTTGACAATATTGAGCACAGTGTTCTATATTAATAATTCACATATCTGGATAAGCAGTTAGCATAATAGACCACGGATTATATGTATGTTTTGGTGATAAATGGAATAGGGGGATTTAATCCGTTCAGGGTCTATAAAATTCCCTCGGACCCTTTTTGTTGTGTTTTTTTTTTTTATATTAAAAGAATAACATGCAAAGAGCCAGTATCACCAGTTCTTTGGCATCCCTTTTAAGTCACATCCAAGATTTAGGGAATTTGATTTTCATTACTTGAACCATGCTATCAAGATAGAATTTTATTTATTGTATTTGTATACTGCTCATATAAACTTACAGCTGTCAAACGATTCTCAAACAAATGAGTCAAGTAGTGTGATTGACAGAAGCAGGATGTTTTCAGTTGTTACTGGTATTTTTGACATTAACAAGGGTGAAAATTAGTCAAGAAATTGTGTTAGGAGTATACAGACTATGGCCACATACACACTTGAAATATGAAAATGTACTGTTATTTCAAGGAGATTTTCAGAGGTGTGCCAATGAATGACAGGTTGGACCAAAGAATCGCTCTGACCATGCCTTGATAAAGTCCTAGGTCTGTGCTCCAACAGGGGGCAAAACACGTGGATGCAATGATGATTGGAGCAATTTAACAAGAATAAAGAAGCATTATTCCTCCCTACTGTATGTGATCTTTCTTATTAGCTTCTGATATATAATGCATTGTATCCTAAATGGTACTATATAAATTTACATTTATGGGTGCTAACATTTCCAAAACTTTGCAAATACTACTAACCCACCAGTGGGTTAGGGAGCTTACCCACAGCATAGAAATGCGTGAGCACACCAAGAAACATATTTGTCCACACTAACTAGGTCACTTAGAAGAACTCAAAGCTCAAGGGGATCCTTCTTCAATTGCACATATGCACCAATGAAAAGTATTTGGCCTTCACAGAGGAGAAGCCATAACCTAGTAGTGTAAATCCATAAGGCAATGTTGCCTGTCCTAGACATCCATCACAAATTCAACTACACAACGATTTTATAAGTTTCTGTTCTCAAGGGAGATATCAATAACATGTGACAAAGAATTAAGTGAATTTAGGGATTAAAATCCTAAATTAGATATCCTCTTTGTTGAGAAACTGAGAACTTTGGTCAACATTATAGAAGAAAAATGGCTGAAGTGTTTCGTCCTTGAATTTTTCTAGTGAGTACCAAAAGAAAGGCCAATCACAGCCAATGAAGAGGTTTTTTTGATGTTGTGTACTCCAGCTTTACAAAAGGTAATCCTAACTGGTGGAAACACTCTTGATGTGCAACTTCTTGTCTCTTACTTGGGGGATACCGGCATTGCTGATCTCGGCCATGATGTTGCAAATGAGCTGAAGAACAAAGAGTCCAGCGTCGAGCCTTCGCAAGTAGAACTCATCTTCTATGTCGTCAGTGAGGATCTCGCCGCGTTTCACCATGTCCTAAAGGAAGGGAAATGGAAGGTGTGGTAAGAACCCAGACAATTAAGAAATCTTTTCTTTCACAATGGGGCATGCACAAAGAAGAACATATGTGAAGTTAGGGAACAGGCGGGGACACAGGTATTGAAACGGGGAATTTTACATTGAAGCATGGCCAGAGGAGTGCAAACCACTAGACAGCAATGTGCCGTAACTCTAGCTCACAAACACTACTACTTCAGAGAAACTGTATGTTGTGCTATTTGTTTGCCTTCCTCTGCAGAGAAATCTCAATCAAAAAATAAAGGACATATTTTCCAGTATTACAAGTTATCTGCCGCTAAACATGACCTACATCAGTCCACTGGTGAGCGTAACCAGACATATTAATGATGCTACAATCATTGATAACGTACACGGTTACCTACACTTCACTCTTCGTTGCACAGATATTACATAACTCACAAATGTTCTCATCAAAAAATATTTGTGACCCGATCAATTAAAAAAAACTCCCACTGGCCAAAAATGGGAGTATTTTGAGCACTGCCACAATCGCACCCATTACTTTAAATAACACCATTATAAAATCTTGCCATTTCAGGTCTGGACAAATATTCCTGGCTGTTGCTCAGACATGGCATGGAGAACCTTCGGTGTTCAGCATTATTTTATGCTAAATCTTGGTTGTTGACTAACACTGACACACAGCTCCACTGATGAGGTGTATAGCTTTATTATCAAAAAGCAACACATCCTCCACCATCGGACCACTGTTCTGTCATGGGCCTCAAAAACCTCCTCCATCATAGGCAGCATTTTCTTTTCTTTCATGAGTTCCCACACTGACTGAAAGAAAAGGGCCTTTGCCCAAAGTAATGGCAGGTCCTTGGTCTAATGTTCATGGACCAGACCGTCACCAACTAGATTAGGTCCTTGGAACACACTATATAAAGGGCCTACAATCACTAAATGCAGATCCCTCCACCACTACAAGAGTATTCTTGTTTTCTCCATTAATGGCGTTTACCCGCTAAAGACATGGGCCCTTTTTGAGAGGCTCCCTCATCAGTTACGTAACTAAAATAGTGGCAGGTCCTTGACTCGTCTCATAGGAAAACAATAAAAAAATTTCACAATAAAGGCAGAGCCTCCCGGTCTTTAAAGCTAGGCCTTCCTCACTCCCGTCCAGGGCGTTCATCAAATTATAAGTGGGTACTTTGCTAAGCCTAGAAGAGCAAACCACCCTCATGCCTTAAAGCCTGGACCATCACAATTACTTCGGAGCGTAAGATGTTGAACTAATATTGATTCTGACAGACCTGAAAATGAAGTCCTTTCTGCAAGAGGAAACAGAAAACTATAATTTTCTCTGGGTATTAAGTATAGGGTAATAATGTTGCTAAGGTGCCAATTCAATGAGCATCCAAGGGAACTATAAATTATTTATTTTTCTCAAATGGCGTAAAATGTCATTTATAATTGGAAATGGATTAGAGGCAAATATAACTTTCTTGCGTGTATGGTTTGTGGTGAATTGCAGAGAAAGAAAAGGGGTGACTCAAATCCACTAAATTAAACGCAATGAGGACTGTGTGCAATCATCTTGAAAGGTTAACACGGGAAAGGGGGGCAAAAGGAAGGCTTTCACGCTGCAAAGACACCGGAGGCTTGAGAAATAAGGAGACGGGGCAGGTGTATGGCAATCACTTTTGGGGCGAGCCCCGCCCTGCAGTGGGGTGTGGGGGGTAGGGGAGTGTACAGAGGAAAGTCCAGAGGGACGGTTACTGTAACAAGGAGGATAACTCTTCACAAGTGCATTTATAAAAAACAACATTTTAGAGATATACTTACTTGGCACTGGCTGCCTGTTAGGAAAAGAGCAGAATTCAAGCTTTTGTGCCTGGTGTTTAAATCACTCCAGGGGAAGGGTCCAGCTTATCTTAGAAAGAAGCTAAAACCATATATCCCCGCCCGCCAACTGAGATCGAGAGACCAACAGCTGCTCTGCTCCCTGAGGATCAGGAGAGTCAGAATGGGCGGCCGCTCCTTCTCATATCTTGCCCCCTTCCACTGGAACAGACTGCCAGATTACATACGTGCCTGTCCCAATCTCAGGCAGTTCAAGAAACTTCTCAAAACCTGGTTGTTCTGTCATTAACCAGCAATCTTTGATCTGCTTTGTCTGCTACTCAGGCGCCGAGAGATCCCCCTGGGGATGATTCGATTGCGCCCTACAAATCTAAATAATAATAATAAAATAAAAAATGTGCTTTTGCAAATAAGCCATAAGGATAATCAATTTTTCTGATATGGTTTGGTTCCCTTCCTTACAGCGTGTTTATAATTTCACGGATGTATTACAAAAAAAAACCTTTTGTTGTTCAGTTCGCTTCTTCAATCCAATTGCAATGTGCTGACTCATATTTATTACTTTATACTGCATTTGTTTATGTGATAAACTGAAAGACACTACTGAATGCTTGTCTACTTCTTTAAGGACATGCCCGCTAGCGCCCCCACCAGGTTTTAGCTTGCTCACAATGTTTTACATTTACGCAATAATTGTAAAAATATCTATATAATATTCTTGAGGGGCGTGACTAAATTATTTTACCAAGGGAATGATAACTCTTGGCCTAAAAAGTTTGAATATCACTGGTCTGTGGTAAAACGCAGTTTATCTGCCTAAGATTTGCTATCGCTGAAAGAATGAGGACAAAAACAAATAGGCACTGGCAATGCCAATGGATCTGTTTTAATGTGCTGCACCAGGCACTGGCACACTTCTTACTGCAGGCACATCCTGCACTTACACAAGCACACCACAGCAGGGATAAAGCCCGCCGCTCACCC
Source organism: Calotriton arnoldi (assembly GCA_963921515.1). Lineage (NCBI taxonomy): Eukaryota > Metazoa > Chordata > Amphibia > Caudata > Salamandridae > Calotriton > Calotriton arnoldi. The sequence continues at coordinate 601,984 of CAWUFW010006077.1, forward strand.
AGGACTCACAAATGCACATATCTCACCGTGAATTCGCAAAGGCACAACTCATTCTATTCGCTGACCGACACTCCGCCACCTGTACTCACACAGGGACAGCTCTCTCCCTGCACAGTCATGTGAGAGTGTGAGGGTCAGGGTTTGAAAAGGACCAGTGTATGGCTTCTCTGGACTCCTTTCCCACCCTGAGACAACTGCATGTCAAGGCACTAAACAGACCTGAGCATTACGGATGAAATGGGCGCATTAGCTACTGCCATCTCCTGCCGTCTATAGGAGCCAGTCATTGTTAGATAGTCAGTTTGTGAGAGTTGGTCCTGCTGTGACTCTGCCCATCCGAGCCATCAATGCTTGCTTGATGGCCGCGCCCTTAATAGATTCTCTACTACCTCTCAGCCAGACCAGCAAGGAGACAGCATCTGCCAGACAGAACTTGCATCTCCGCACAATCCCCACCTGAAGGGACAGAAAGAGCTACCTTCTAAGTGCACCACTTCTAAAACTTTGGTGACAAGGTAAACCATGACTGTAAAAATAGTGTACTTTTAACTCTATACCGGAAATACTGTGATGTAAAATGGACCACTTGATTCCATTCTTTAAAATTCTTCTTGAGGGCGTAAAACACCCCAAATAAGTTTTATTGGGATGGCTAAGATTCAACCAGGAGACTGGATGACAAGAGGAAGTAATATTCTAAAAAGGTAATCTTATTTTGTACGACAAAAGCAAGGGAGATAAAGAAACACATAAAACTTATATAAACAAATTTGTGGGTCAATTGTTGACTCCCATTTAGTTGCATGATTAGATTAGGTCATTGGCATTATAGCCAATCATTTTTTCAGTCCAGAGTCTCACTCGGGGACAGGTGATCACACTGGTGACAAGAGAGGCAGGGATGGTGACAGGACGGACTGCAAGCACCTTTCCATAGGCACTGTTGGGCTCGCTGTATAATTACCCGCAAAGCATAAAGAAATATGAAATTAGGGTAAAAATTGAGGTGCAGAGCCTTGCTAATCCGTCAGCTGCAGCTGAAGGGTGGATGATGGGAAAAGCTACATAATATGGTTGAATCAAGACTACCGTGAAGCTAACAGACAAATAACAGAAAAAAATTAAACTTTGGGGGAAGGAAACCACAGTACTATAAGTAACTAGCCAAAGGATTGATGGAAGATGCGGTCTGATTTTGGGCATCTATACGTTCAGCAATCAACTAGTGAAAGGGTCTTGGTTTGTCTTTTTCAGAGAGAAAGTTGACTTACTATCGTGAGAACAAGGGTAGTCATAGGCCTATGTGAAGATGTTGAGCGTCAGTCATCTGCGGAACTTGAGGAAATCTAGCCCTAAATATGAGAGTAGGGCATTCCAAAGGGATGAAGCATGTTTATCACATTAATCATGGCTCTTTCACAGGAGGATTTTAATCAAGCAAATGGAAGTCATGTTCAGAATCAGATTAGAATCATGTGATCTTCTGGTAAATTACAAACATGCCCTAAATCAGGTGAGCGGCAACAAGGTATGGATGGACTTTGCTCCCTGTATACAGTGGGTACACATTGGCTTCAGTGTTTACTCGCCAATCATCAGGAAAATCACTGATTGTCAAAGAAAGTATTCAAGTATGGATCACTGCACGAGTGACTGATTTCAGCCCTATGTTGCATGTGTCTCATCCAGTGCTTGCATTTAAATCACATCTTTTGACCTGGAGGGTATTACCTAGAACAACTCTGGTGAATTGATACTGTCAGACCTTGCACTAGTCAGCATAATCTATGATCTGTTGAGATGAGGCGAGTCGCTTGGAGGCTTTGCATTCAGATTCTGGGGTGAGGATAGCTAGTAATTTCTATTAATAACTTTTAAGAAATTCTCTCTTCCTGCTAAAATTAACTTGAGAGGACAAAAGTGATCCTTTTCACCTTTGGGCGCTGCAATCTACTGAGAGTGCCTACACTGTCTGCATTTATTTTTTTAATAGATAAATATTAATGATTTTGAAAATAGAACAAATCTTGGAGCTTTAGTACTAAATGAGGTGGCATTACAGATCCTCATCATAGCCGCAAGCACTTCCCAATACTCGTGGACCGCTCTGGGTACAGAATGCGGGGCGCTAAATGCGCTGGCCCTTCCCAGGAGGAGCACAGTTTTGACTCTTGTGGCATAAACTGAAATGCTGAACCACCCCTTACTGTTTTATGGAAATTGCTTCCATTTGTTCTGGCGGAGCAGTGCGCATTGCAGTGTTTGCAAAAAGAGCTTGGGATTTGCAGACTCTGACAATTTGGGAGAAAAGGAACACCTAATGCCAACATTTTCCTGAGAAAAGGCACACCGAGCGAGAACGTCCACACACCGACATTTGTAAATGTTTGACCGAAGGCACTGGGGAACAAACTGTTCCAAGACTAACTCCCCTTAGGTCGGGCTGCATTTATTTTGGCCAAATGTAGCGAAGTGATAGCCACAAAAAGTCACAATAACTACAAAGGGCCTCATATAAGTTTTCTTACCAGGTGGGTTTCCCAGCCTGCCTGTGTGGTTGTAAGACAGGCAAAACTACCTCATGCTAGAATGACAGAGACTCATCAGATCATGCTGGAAATGTCCGCACGGTCCATGGGAAGAGAAAACCATCAAGTGGACCCTGTGTTGTGCTGGCAGACAATATATTAGAAAGGCACGATCACAAAAATGGGAAATTAAAGAAATTTATTATTTCGGGACAAAACAATGACAAGGTCCTTTCTAGGAACAGGAGCACATTTGCTACAATTTAGGGTTTTGAGTACTTCTACTTACAACAAAGAAAAGGAAAACAAACAAGCAGATTTTTCAGCCATTCATATGCCCGTCCTCATTTAGTAATAAGTCCAAGTACCTTGCGCAGTGCTCATTTTATATATATTAGAGGAAGTGAATAATGCCAATATATGGGATGCGATCTTCAATAAGGAATTCACCCCACAAAATGGGGCAAAATGGATGCGCCAAGATATGGCTGACCAATTTCTGAACGTGGGCGGTTCAACGGCGCAATGATGGTCACCAAAAATCATCCAATGCGATCTTTGCTTACCATTACAGATGTACAACTTCAATGGTGTACGGGCTTTGTCGTTGTGCGTAGAGTACAACCCCTTTGTCCGTTTGGCCCTCGAGGGTTCTCCATCACGGACAGCCTTCAACTGCCTTTGCTCCAACAGGTCACCCATGTCAATACTCGCTGAAGCTAACGCTGCTGTGTGCTTTTGGACTCTCCAAAAAAAGGGGTTCCAAAAGATTTTGGTGTCAGTGACTGACAAGTAGTCCATACCCTAGTAAGGGTGGAATTGGGGTCTCGGATGCTTTCCAACAATCATGATGAATATACTGCCAGGGATAATCTGGGTTCTGGTTACTCTGTAGATAGTGTTAAAAGCACATACCCAGTGCACAGCATAAAGATGAGGTGAAACTTGCTATATGATGAATCTTTAATTAATGAGCTCCACGTAGGGGCACTGAAGTTATGAACATCTGCGGATGCGCCAGTTTCCATATAATTGTGGATTTACCAAATTTGTCACATGATCCACGCCTGCAGCTTAATTTATAGATTTCAACAAAATAAGTTGCCTGTAGCTCAGGTTAAAATGCTCTTTAAAAAGTGGCAGACCGTTTGCAAAGGTTTACAGCTCACCTTCTGTTGCTATATACTATAGTCAAGAGTTAAACTGGTACTAATGAGTTAAAATGTCTGACCAGGCAGTATTAATGCGTGCTAAAATGAGAACAAGGTGAAGTACTATTTCAGAATGTGCATTACACTTACAGAATGTGTATTGCACCTTATAATTTGCGTTTCCATGTCAACCATATAACATAATTTTGTATTACATTGCTACAAAATTGCATTGATCTCAGCTACAGGGCGATTGAACAAGAATCACTTTAATTAAGGGGATGCACGCAAGTCATTGACCACTCAATTATTGCAGTGTCGCCCATTTGTTTAACAAAAGGGTTACTGAGACATCGCACAGGTAAATGAACACTTGCTCACTAGAAGGACTCAAATCTCAAACTTACTGAATGAAGGCAACTAAATCTCTACAGGACAGGAACTTTTTTTCTTTCAAAAAGACCTGGCAGGACATGAACTTGAGATCTGCAGATCAAATGCACTATCAATACAATCCTCCATCTATTGCATTCCTATTCTATGCTATGAACTAGAATGGCTACTGAGGTAATCAGGAGCCGTAACTCTTGCAGTTTCCAATATCGAACAAAGTAAAGTAAGCTGTCAACATTTCCAACAAATTCATGTTTCCTACAGACTTCTGAGGCTCAGCAGAGGCGGTATATACCGTCATGAGGCTGGTCACCTCCTCCCACTCTACCGCCTTCCTTCACAGCCATCAAGGTGAACACATCTAAAGAGTCGTCTGAATGCCAGTACCAATCTGCCAGCCTGTTTTGCTGAGAAGCCTCTGGCTGATGGGAGAAGACAGCTCTGAGATGGGATCCTGGGTTTGCAGAATGAGCTCCAACGGCTCTAATGAGGCAGGATTGACAAGCTTGACTGATCGCAGGTGACACACAAAGAAACACAGATCACAAACTGCTGTGGAGCTGGAGTCAACCACACATGACAAGTATATACCTCTGAACGTATTGATGGGAGGGTGCACCAGTTTGCAGTATTCTAAAACTGGTCCCTAAATTAGACACTGGTCCATCAAGGTCAACCACTATCAATTTAAATGACTAAAGTGTACAGCAAAAGGACAAAGTATGTTTGAGATATTAGGGACTTAGGCGCGAAAATCAACATACTTATGAAAACAAGCCAGCAAAGTCACTTTCTAGAACACAAACGGTGGATGTAATTTAATAAATACAAATTAAACAGATTCTCTGACCCACGCCCTGTTGTTGTGGCGCTTCTCCTCTGAATTGAGGATTCTCGTGGAGCAAAGAGGTGTAAGTAAATGTAAGTCCGTTTTTATATAGCGCAGCTACTCACCCTTACGGGTCTCAAGGCGCTGGGGGCCGGAGTGGAAATTAAGTGAGCTATTGCCCAGAGTCACATGGTGCTGAGCTGAGCTGCCGGAGCCGGGGATCGAACCGTGAACCCTGTGCTCCGAAGCCAGCTGCCCTGGCCGCTGCACCACACCTCTCCACTGTGAATATATCTCCTAAATATCACCACTGGGTGAGCTGGGAGTTGTCCGAGAAGCAACAATGTACTACTCCTTGTGTACTGCGGGAGGAATGAGGACTGAAAACCCAGAATCCTCATTCTAATGCCACCATTGTGTGCAATATGTAAGCAGTGATAAATCTAAGAAGGTAAGTACAACTCAATTTTTTCCTGTATTGTAGTGCCTAGAGATACATGGGTCAAATTGGGACTGGACATAACCAGTCCTTTTGAGTTACTACAATCCAAGGAGAGATAAGTTTAAACTTTGGTTAATTACACATGCAAATGGTTTGTGATGAGAGAGAGGTGTGTGTGTGTGCGTCTGTGTGGGCATGTATAAAACACACTGTGGGGACCGGCTCGTTCCTCATAGCGTGGGTTAACCTTGTCAAAACGACAAACACTATCTTTGTGAGGACCGGTGAGGCAGGAGAACCGGTCCCCATAGTGTGTTTAGGCGCGTGTGTGTGTGTGTGCGTGCGTGTGTGTGTCATGACTGTTGTACTAGAATTCCTGGAGGAGGAGTTTGCACTTGAAGGTGTCCCGAAGGTTATCGCTGATAAAGGAGCGCAACTCGTATCTGATATGAGGAAGGACTTTTTGTGAGCGATGAGCATTGATCACCACAGAATTGTTTTGTACACATCGAAAGACAATGGGTTGTTTGAACCAGTCAGTCTTTCAATAATGTGCTGCCAACATGGCAGGTGCAAATCCACAGCTGGGCCCCTTTACTGTAATAGGGCGCACTGACCTGGTCTGCACTCGATGCATCCAGGTAAAGGTTTGACATAATGTGGGTCCTGGTGTCAAGCCTTTGCATGAATAATTAGTATACATTGTGGTTGCTCTGTGAGGGTATTCTTTACTTAAGTGGTGCCTTTAATATAGTGCCTCCCATCCTTACTAAGGTGGGCTAGATATCATACCAATACATACATCGAATCCTCTTTTTGAAAATAAAAGCAAATGTCTCTAATGCACAAGTTACTAACTTGTGTAACGATATATCTGTAAGAGACAGTAGTTAGTGACAGATTCCTTACCTTAGAATATCCCCAGGCATCAGGCTGGATCCGGAAAGTTTTGCGTAGCAGTACCCTTGCGCGTCGGTAGGCGGCGTCGTGCGGCTCCGCGTCCGTCGTCGGCGTCGTGATCGCCGGGATGACGTCGCAGGCAGTACTTAGACGCCGCCCCTGTGCGCTGACGTCAGTTCTGTACACGACTTTCCGCGCCAGGAACGCAGAGCCATGCAAGAAGCTGACATAGGTGTCTGAAAAATACTAGGGCCCTGAAAGGGATGTCCTTAACCCTAGAAATCAGTTCGCAGAACGGGGAAGATGGGTGGGGCGGTAAGGAATCTGTCACTAACTACTGTCTCTTACAGATATATCGTTACACAAGTTAGTAACTTGAGCATCTGAAAGAGACACGTTAGTGACAGATTCCTTACCTTAGAATACATACCCCAGCAATACCAACCCCGGTGGTGGGTCTGCGATCAAAGATCAGACAAGGAAGTCCCGGAGGACAGTACGGCCAAAGAAGCCGTCCCTCTGGACCTGACTGTCAAGGCAGTAATGCTTGGTAAACGTGTGCAGCGAGGCCCACGTAGCTGCCTGACAGATATCCTGCAGCGGAACACCGCGGCCTAAGGCCGTGGTAGCAGCCGTTGCCCTGGTGGAATGGGCACGCAGCCCAACAGGAGGCTCCTTCTTAGCCAAAGAATAGCAGGCTTTGATACACAAGTTTACCCAGCGGGAAATGGTTCTCTTGTGCACCGCCCGACCTTTTTTGGCGCCCACGTAGCCAACAAAGAGCTGGTCATCCACCCGGAAGTGTTGTGTGCGGTTAATATAAAAGGAAAGCGCACGTTTTGGGTCCAGACGGTGGAGCCTCTCTTCCTCTCTGGAAGGATGCGGAGGCGGAAAGAAGGTGGGCAAAGTGATGGTCTGCATAATGTGGAAGGCAGTAACCACCTTTGGCAAGAAGGACGGACGCGTCCGAAGAACAACCTTGTCTGGATGGACAGACAGAAAGGGAGGTTTGTATGATAGAGCCTGGAGCTCACTCACCAGCCGAGCGGAGGTGATGGCCACCAGAAAGGCTGTCTTCAGAGTCAGAAGACGAAGAGGACAGTTATGCAGAGGCTCAAAGAGAGCGCACATGAGAAAAGTAAGAACCAAGTTCAAGTCCCACTGAGGCATCACAAACGGAACAGGAGGGAAGAGGTGTGTAATGCCTTTTAGAAACCTGTTAACAACAGGGGACTTGAAAAGGGAGGGCTGATCAGGAAGCCTGAGGAAGGCCGAGATGGCACAAAGATAGCCCTTGATGGTACCCAGGGCAGAACCCTGTTGGGCCAGAGAAAGAAGGAACAGAAGAACCTCAGAAAGAGGGGCAGAGAGGGGATTCACAGCCTTTGCTGTGCACCATGCCACAAACTTGTTCCTCCTGCAGGCGTATACCACCTTAGTAGAGGGACGCCTGGCTGTCAGAATCACATCACAAACTTCGGGAGGCAAGTCGAAAGGAATCAACTGCCGCCGCTCAATCTCCACGCAAGCAGGTGGAGGCTGGACAGGTTCGGGTGGAGGCCGTCCCCTGCTGCTGCGACAGAAGATCCTCCCGAAGAGGCAGACGGATCGGGGGATCGACGCTCATACTGAGTAGCTCGGGATACCAAACTCTTCGAGCCCAGTCCGGAGCCACAAGGAAGACTTGGGCCCGGTCGCGCCGAATATTCTTCAACACTCTGGGTAGAAGTGGTATAGGCGGAAAGGTATACAACAGACCGCAACTCCACTCGCGACGAAAAGCGTCGCCGAGCGAGTGCCGCCTTGGAAATTCCAACGCGCAGAACTGATGACATTGCGCGTTCTCTTCGGTGGCGAATAGATCTAACCAAGGCTCTCCCCACTGCAGAAAGAGTCCTTGCGCCACTTCCGAGTGAAGACGCCATTCGTGATCCATCATGCACCTGCGGCTGAGTTCGTCCGCCCTGGCGTTCAGAGAACCTGCCAGGTGTTGAACCATCAGGAACATGTCCTGATGTTCCAGCCATGTCCAGAGGCGCAGAGCCTCCTGACAGAGGGTCCACGACCCCACCCCGCCCTGTTTGTTGCAGTACCACATGGCGGTGGTGTTGTCTGTGAACACCTGCACTACCTTCCCTTTGACAGAGGGAAGGAATGCCTTGAGTGCAAGTCGGATCGCCCGGAGCTCCAGAAGGTTGATGTGGAGCCGGGACTCCGCCGGAGACCAGAGGCCTCTGATCTCCGCCTCTCCCATGTGACCGCCCCATCCCAGAAGGGACGCGTCCGTCACAACTGTGTGCTCTGGCTGGGGAAGGGAGAGGGATCTGCCCATGACCCATTGCCGGTTCGAGAGCCACCACTGCAACTGTTTTGCAGTCCCCTCCGAGCTCTGGACGTGATCGGACAGGTTGCCCTGGTGCTGCGCCCACTGGAACTTCAGGTCCCACTGCAGAGCCCGCATATGCCATCTGGCATGATCGACCAGCAGGAGGCCATGAGGCCCAGCAGCCTCAAGGTCATCCGTACCGAAACCCAGGATAAAGGCTGAAAGATGGGAATCATAGCCTGAATGTCCCGGACTCGCCGTTCGGGAGGATAGGCCCGAAACTGCGTCGTGTCCAGAACTGCTCCGATGAAAAGGAGCTGTGGAGAAGGAATCAGATGCGACTTCGGCACATTGATGGAGAACCCCAGCGAGTGCAGGAGTTCGGCCGTAGTCTGGAGGTGGGAGACGACTGCCTGGGACGAGCCCGCCTTCAGCAGCCAGTCGTCGAGGTTGGGGAAGACTGGAACCCCTGCCCGGCGCAGATGAGCTGCGACCACCGCCATCACTTTCGTGAACAACCGAGGGGCACTTGTAAGGCCAAAGGGAGCACGGTGAACTGAAAATGCTCGAGGCCTACCGTGAACCGAAGGTAACGCCGGTGGGCCGGCAGGACGGGGATGTGAAAATAAGCGTCCTGCAAGTCCAACGCTACCAACCAGTCTCCAGGGTCGAGGGCAGTCAAGACCTGAGCTAGGGTGAGCATCTTGAACTTCTCCTTCCGGAGGAAGCGATTGACGTTCCGGAGGTCCAAGATAGGACGCATGTCCTCCTTGTCCTTTTTGGGCACCAGAAAGTAGTGGGAGTAGCAACCACGTCCTACTTCTGGGGTCGGAACATGCTCGATGGCCCTCTTGGCCAAGAGGGCCGTGACTTCCTTCTGCAGAAGCACCAAGTGATCCCCTGACATGCAGTGGAATTGAGGTGGCATGGCTGGGGGTGGTCTCGAAGGGGAGGGAGTAGCCCCTTCGGACAATGTCCAAGACCCACCTGTCCGAGGTGATGGCACGCCAGTGGTGAAGGTGATGGCGGACCCTGCCCCTACTGGCGTGCTGTGCACCTGAAAGGAGGGACTAGGAGGGCTTGGAGGCCGCGGACGGGGCGGAGGTGGTGGCCTGACCCGCACGCTGGTTGCCCGAACCGCCACGGCGGTAGCCACGTCCTCGGCCACGCGAAGACGCTTGCTGCGTGGGCCGGTGGCTGGGCAGCGGACGTGACTGGGCGCCCCTTCCGTGGCCACGAAAGGGGCGAAAAGCAGAGGTTAGCGGAGGGCGCACAACAGAAAGGCCCAGGGACTTGGCAGTAGCCCGTGAGTCCTTAAAACGCTCCAGCGCATGGTCTGCTTTGGAACCAAAAAGACCGACTCCATCAAAAGGCATGTCCATGAGTGTATTCTGGACATCACCCGAGAAACCAGTTGTTCTCAGCCAGGCGTGGCGACGCAGCGCCACCGTCGTTGCAAGCGATCTGCCCAGCGAGTCGGCGGTATCAAGGCCACAACGTATGGTGTACTTTGCCGCATCCCTACCTTCCGCAATGGTGCGGGTAAGCAGTGTCTGGACCTCCTCAGAACACTGGGGCAAAACAGTCGCCACCGAATCCCACAGGGAGTGGGTATATCGGCCCAAAAGGCAAGCGGTGTTGACGGACCGCAAGCCAGCACTGGAGGAAGAAAAAGCCTTCTTCCCAAATTGGTCCAGGCGTTTGGATTCTTTATCCGGAGGGGCGGTAGGGAAGGCGGTTTGGGAGGCAGAGGCTTGGACAACCAAGCTCTCGGGGGTGGGATGTTGAGAGAGAAACAAGGGGTCGCCCGGAGTAGGGCAATGGCGTCGGGCCACGTTCCTATCCACATTAGCCCCTGTGGTGGGCTTGGACCAGGTGCCCAAAAGAACGTCAGACAGTGCATCATTAAACGGCAGCACAGTCTCCGCGGAGGAAGCTGCCGGCTGAAGCACTTCCGTCAGGAGATTAGTCCTGACAGCCACAGTAGGCAATTGGAGGTGCAAGGCTCCAGCTGCTCTACGCAACACCGTTGCGAATTTGCTCCCTCCTCCGTAGCCACGGGAGGAGACAGCATGCCAGTGTCAGGGGAAGTGTCTAGACCACTGGCATCCCCAAGTTCCTCTGCCCAGTCTCTGATCATACTCACACTGCTGTGTGAGAGGGTCTTCCGACCCCTCCCAGCTCTCCTGGTCCTCCTCTGGTGTAAAATATGGAGGAGGAGGGACATCTGGGACCCAAGGTCTCATCGGGCGCCGGAGCCGGCGTCGAACGACGTCGGTCCGGCTCCATGGCCGGAACCGGAGAGAACTGGGGAACGACGCCGCCCGGAGCCCCGGGCGGCGTCGGGAACGGCACCGGGGACATCGGCGCAGGCGTGGTTAGGTCAACCGGCGTCGATCGGGGTTGCGGTACCACCGGAGCCGGGATCGAGGCCGGGATCAAGGCTGGCGGGACAGGCGACGCCGGGACCGGAGTCGTCGGCGGCGACGCCGGAGCAACACCATCAGGGCCCGCGGGGCCCGAAGGCGCACCGGAGGGACCTTGAGGCCGAAGAGGCGGGCCATGGCCGACAGGAATTCCTGTATCTCGGCCGGAGTCGCCCCGAACCCGGGAAGGACGGGTAATGCGGGGGCGGCGCCACAGGCACATCCGGAGCCGCGGGGACGGTGCCGACAGGGGCCTCAGCCGAGTCGCGAGACCGGCGAGGCGAAGTCTTAGAGCGATGGTGCTTCTTAGACTTCTTGTGCTTCGACTTACCCGAGGAGTGCGAAGACTTGGACTCCGACGACCGGCGGGGCTCCGCGACCGGCCCCTCGACCTCTCCCGGGACCGGGGCTTGGTGCGGCGCGGAGCCGACTGCCGGACCTCGAGGAGCTTTCGAGACCGCTCTCGCAAAGCCTTCGGGTGTAAGGCCCGGCAGTCAGGGCACGACTTTGTGTTGTGGTCTCGGCCGAGACAGTAGAGACACTCTAAGTGCGGGTCTGTGATCGACATCATTCGACCACAGGCGTCGCATGGCTTGAAGCCGGGCATCCCTACCGACACCTAGGAGTCGAGAAGACTCGAAAAGAAACAGTGAAAAAATCACCAAAAATGTAGTAAAAAATTGACTAGGGCACTGCTCTTCCCGGATCTGCGCTTACTGGCGCAGAAAAAGAAGAACTGATGTCAGCGCGCAGGGGCGGCATCTAAGTACTGCCCGCGACGTCATCCCGGCGATCACGATGCCGACGACGGACGCGGAGCCGCACGACGCCGCCTACCGACGCGCAAGGGTACTGCTACGCAAAACTTTCCGGATCCAGCCTGACGCCTGGGGATATTCTAAGGTAAGGAATCTGTCACTAACGTGTCTCTTTCAGATATAAGGCCCACTAGCTCGAACCCACTCTTCAGAGATCTCTCACCGATGGACGGAAACAAAGTTCAGGTGGCATTTAGATGATTGCTGCCCAGGCAAGAATTGCAGAAGGAGTGTGGGTACCCTCCTCCAAACTGCACACTTCCTATATAACTTGTGATATGAGTACAGCAGTTTATGCAGCAATAACCACAGAAAAAAGGAAATTATAAGAAACAACTAGAGCGCAAAAAATAAATGCTGGGCCAGAACCTTGCAAGGATCCATTGCATAAGAGAACCACATTGAAGTTTACGCTGTTCAACTTGGGAACCGGACAGGGAATACAACGAAACATGGCCTGATACAAGTCTTTATATAGAGGCAGCACTAGCCACACTATTTTCGGTCTCACCACTAGCCGGTATAGGGTACTGTTTGAAAATATAAGAATGCCAGGAAGTAAAAGTAATACGGATCAAACAATTATACAAGTGTAAACACAATCCTTAAATGTTACAATATCAATGTTTTGTATGTGCAACAATAGCACTACGTAATGAAATCAGAAATTGCCTCAAAATGGCTGCTGGTAGGTGTACCCTTTTGTACCATTAATTAAATCACTACATTAGGGTAATGGAGGCCATTTTAAGTCTATGTATTACTTTATGCTCACCACGTTTTGCATTCAATGTAGCAATTTTGAGAAAAATGGGGGTACAACCAGGGCAAAACCTTTAAGCCCATGCCCAGCACTTGTAGTAGTCCATGGTAGCAGGTAGATTAAAATTCAAGCAAGGAAGTACTATCTAAACTCACTTTGTTAAAACAGTTACAAAAACATTTGTGTCAGATTTTAAAACTCTGCCTGAATATATTAAAGCTATTTTTGACTAAGTGAACACAAATAAGTATGGTTGTACCATTATATTTTAGTCTAAGGTCCAAGCTGAGATATAGGATTAGAAAAGCAAGTGAGTAGTGTACAGTATGTGTAAGAACACAGATGAACCACACAAATAGGCTGCTGCTCTGCTTTTTATTAGAAATATTTTGCAAATAGAATTATTTTGCAACTGAGTCTTTATTGGTCTATCTGAAAGAAAGAGGTGTTTGTCAAGCATGGGCCTATGACATGTAGTGCCATAAGTATTTCAGTTGTTTATCTAGCCTGTTAACTTTACACAAACTATAGAGCCCAACTTTATTGGATCAACCAAAGAACCCTCCCGTTGACCTAAGGGAAAGAGCATCCTTTTACTTTAAAGAACTCTCACACACCAGTGATACCCCTTGGTGGCATGCTTCATCATACAGTTCCTTCCCGGTCCGTTGCAGAAAGGATCGTACTACAACCTGTGAGATGCACAGGAGCACTTTTTTGGAAAAGTAATAGGGAAGTGAGTGGGGGTAGGGCTACTCTTTACAAATACCTGCCTGGGAGAGACAATGCTCACCAACATCTTTGAACAAAAGGAACCGGAAATGGAATGAATGAATTAAAGAAGTATCACACCCGCAGCCTGTACTAGCTTGAAGACCTAGAATGACTGCAGCTCAGTGAGCAGCATGGCTGAATTTAGATCATTGATATTCTCCTTCCCCCTTTTTCCTGGATTCACGTTCAGAACGCCAAGAGCCTCCGTAGGGCGGATCAAACGAGGCATCAAGGCGCCCTCAACTTCTGAGGCCTTCACAGCAACTACGAGCCGATGCTTGGAGAAAATCTCAAAATCAAAACAACAACTCAGAAATATTATATCTAGAAAAACTAAAACTCACAGTGACAATTGTTCCTTCTCTAAATTTAATACTTTGTAAAAATAAAATGTTAATGAATTTACATATGGCATTTTCCTAGCTCTGATTGCACTCAATTTTGCGACAGATCACAAAAGTAAGTACATCAAGACCCACACTACTCTGAGAAGCCTGACCTCTTTACAACTTCAGATAATAAAATCATTAGCAGGCATACCCTCTCCCAACTCCTCGTCTGCCTACTCTCCACTGAAATGTTTTCCCTTTGTTTTTTCTCTGTCTTACACGCGCTTTCTAAGAGCAACAAGTAAACTTGCGCTATTTTAACACTGAACGATAAACATTTCAAATAAGACAGTTAAGAGAAAGAATGGCAGAAGATGCTTCCATCTAAATGAAGAGACCTAGTGGGACAGAAAACAAAGGCTGATTGAAAGGCGCAAGAAGTCTTAAACAGGAAAAAGACTAAAATCAAAATCACTTGATGCAATATTAGAAAAAGGCAAGTCATACATGTTTTTCTCCTTCAATCTTCTTGTCTGCGACATGCATGGCATCCAGGTACTTAAAATGCAACTCCATTAGCCTGTCAACCTGAGTGGAAAAAATCCAGAAATATGTGAGAGCAAGTAAAAGGCAACACTCTGATGGCAGACTCCTTCACACCCATGAGATTACCAACCTGCATACATGTATGGATGCTTATGTATTTATACAGCACAAGCCTAGCTGGGGAGCTACAGGTTTCTTTCTCTACATTAATAGGGAGTGTTGGGCGATAATACAAAACTAAGTACAAAGAATGCAGATATACACATTTGAATCACACAGCTGAATTACATTTCAGATATTTAGAATTACGTTACATTTCACAATTCTACAACTGCATTACATTTCCCACATACGTGCAATTTTAGGCACAAGGTGATTAAGTGATTTGACCAGAAATGTACTATTTTCAGTCAAGTGCCTGAGCTGATATTATAACTCAAGTCCACAGGTTCAAAAATAAGCAACTTAGCCACAAGACTGCATTTCCTATAGTCAGTCAAAGATCACAGACAAGTACTGCCCTACTTGAGAAAAGCCAAACTGCGAGGACATTCAGGAACCCCTTGCTGTGTTAATGAATAGAAATTGCAGGAGGTGTAAAGGTTTCCCTGTTTGGAAAATTAAAAGTGCAGGACATTACCCAAGCTATGGGCTGGACAAAAGCAAAGCATTTGGTCTCCTCAGAAAGGTTACCTGGCGGGAGGTTCCAACCTAAAAACCTATTCCAAAGGGCGATAATACACTATACTGACAAAAATATTTAGTCCAGTTAGGATGGAAGGTGCATAATGTGTTGGTGTCATGAGGCCTCGTAAATCAGGAGCTAGCAAAACTTGGGTTAAAAAACCTTCTTTTAATTGAGAACGGCAGGGGGAGGGAATTTATATACACAGAGGTGCACCTCACTGAATCCAAATTTTGTTCAAAGAAGTTGGTCTTACCACAACTGGTAGAAGAAGAGACATGGCAATGTGAAAGAAGATAAATCAATCCTATGTCTCAAGAATGTGAAGGGACATTGCAGGTGTTTATAGCAGTGGCGGCTGGTGACATTTTAAAGTGGTGAGGCGTAAAATTAGTGATGGACCACACCGCGGCGAGCGAGCGTAGCGAGCCTGAACGACCTAAGGAGGGTTCGGGGGGGGGAGAAAATTTTGAAAAATGAGTGGGCAAATGGTGCATTTTCAAGACTTTCGGAAGCCACTGTGCTAAGCAGAAACAGGTCACTGCCTCCCCTCAAACTATCCTCAGTTCCACGGCCTCATGAATGAGCCATTCTAAATTGCAATAAACCACAATTAATTTTAATAATGTTGCATACGTAGGTTGGATCTGTCTACTGAGCCAGTGCCTACGTGAGATAAAGTGGCATTCAAGATGGCCCAACAGAGTAAAATGCCTACTTTTTCCACATAGAATTGAATATCATATTGGTTAGTGTTCATTTTTTGAAACTCATATCATGCATAAAGGCAACTTGCATAAACTAATGGCTTCATGTATTGCAGAGTGCAGTGTGATCAGGGGACTATTTTACTGCTGTCATTGGTGTGGGGAATAACACCAATCTGTTCCCAGTGTGACATAGACAACATAGGGCTCATTACACAGCAAGATCTGGTTGGCATAAATCAAAAGGTTATTCAGCTCCTTTTGGGTTTTACATACATCTGGAGACCCTGTGGTTGAATATCGGCCTTTGCCGCGATAGTGTTTTCTCACGTTGCAACCAAATTTGGACACCACCTTAGAGGTCCTCATCCTTTCATCTCTTTTTAAGCGCGCATTTATTTCCTGATGGTATTTCTCTCAGTGAGCCCTTTGCTCATTTCTTTTTCTCATGCGGTCGTCCATTGCTACTATTCTAAATTCCTATCTTATATCAGTCACATTTTGTTTTGCCAGTTTTGTTCTCGTTCACTTTTTCTTTATTCATATGATTGTATACCACTAGACTTTCTGCCCGAATTTTCATAACCCACTGCCCCCCTGCACCTCCCAATTTGGTCTTGCCTTTTCCACACAGACTACTCTTTCTTTCACTTTGCCTCGCTCTCTCTCTCGCAACATACCTTTAAAGCATGTTTCACACCTCCAAAAAGTTGTTTATATGGCTTAAGTTCATCCATAACCTTAAATATTATTAGGTAATGGTTGCACGGACCAGAGATGTATTCTTAAAATTTGTGCCAGATTTCACGCCTTCCCAGGGCTTGCCAGTTTTTTTTAATGCAGTAAGTGCATTTTAATGTTTTATTTATGAGTAGTGGGAAAGTCTGTGGGTTTAATCTGTGCTTTCCACTTCCTTTCCAGCTGAAAATCATTTCACCTCCCCATTAAACATTCAGCTCCCATGTTTTCCTTTGCACTCCCATCTGCGCCCTATGTGTACAAACGATCCCATGTCTTTAGAAATTGTCTTCAAAACCCCAAAGCCATATTGTGCCTTAAACATTTGTTAAGGATTTCTTTCTCCTGTTCAATCTGGAAGGGAAAATGGAAGAGAGGAGGAGAAAGCGAGAGAGGGAGATGGGACTGGGGGGTTCTTACATAAGTGTGTTATTCACTCCACCCAATTCCCCTATTCAAGGCTCACTAAGTTGGGCAAACTCAAAAGCAAAACAATAATTAGAGATAATTGCGTGTGTCCAAACACAGGCATCAAAGCTTCTGGGGCTCATTTGTGGCAGACCATGGCGTGTGATCCAAAAACATGACCCTTTTTTTAGCCATTTAGTGGCAGTGCATAGAAAGTGGCAGATGGAGAGACCCCTCGGCGCTGCCTCTGCCTGGTCTGTGAAAGCGCATGGACACAGGCCCGGGACAAAGGGCACAAAACCCAAGGGCACCGGGGGTCGCATAATTACCAGGGTGCAGCGAGGGGAGGAAAACACAGGGCACCAGGCACCCCACGCCGACCTCCCCATTTAAGGCCCTGCCAAAGCAAACCTTCAGGGGCTAAACATGTCAAAGCTTTGTATGTTTCTGTATTAATTTTACTATTGATCTCAGGGGCTTAAGTAGCAATTGCCACTGCGGGGCGGGTGGAGGTGGCTGTGTGTTTAAGATCTGAGCCGTGCCACGATTTGTCCAAATGATCGATTTGGCTTTGCTATGTCATCTGCAACTTTCCATGTACAAATATCAATTTTATCATTAGGCACAGTGACCTAGGTAGCAGTTGCCAGTCACACGGGGGTTGGGGGGGAGTTTGTTGGGGGTGGGGGTTGCTAATCACGATGTCTTTAAATACACGGCATGGCTTGACATTTCATTTCAGCTACGTTAGGTGCCTGTGTTCGTTTTATTGTTGATTCCTATGCATTACGTTGTGTTTGCCACAGAGGGGGGAGTGGGTGGGTGGTCAAGACGCAAGGAGCTGGAGGCGGCTGTGTTTAAGGGCACGGGTCTCCAAATGGTCCGCTCGAGTTTGAAATTGTAGCTTCGGCACATTGGAGACAAGATGCGCAAACAGCCCGTAAATGGTGTGTTTTTGTTTGACACTGACTGGACCTTGGCTCACATCCTGTTTCACAGTTCCCACAAGACATTTTTTGAACGCAAGCAATTCTATCCCTCGCACAAATTATGTTAAAATAATTTTTAAAAAATATGTCACATCTGAAGACCCAAGAATTGGAATTTACATAAGATCACGCTCGTGTTAAAAAATGGACCTTAGCTTACATCTAGTTTTGCAGTTCCCGCAAGACATTTTTTAAGCAGAAACGGTTCACCTGAACGTACAAATGTGGTCAAAATCATTACAACAAACACGCCACATCAGAAAACCCCAGAATCGGAGGTTAAACTCGTGTTAAAAACAGTGGACGGGCCTAAGCTCGCAATATGACATTCTCTCAAACCCTGCGGGAAGAGGACAAATGAATGTGTCCTGCACTAGCAGCCAGCATTCTTCTCCCGACTTTAGAAAGTGCATGGAAAATAATCTGAGCAGGTATTTCATGTGGCGTTTACATATGGGGGCATCTCTCGAGTATAATTTTCTTGTAGATGATCAACAAATGCATTAAGCAGCCATGTTGAGGGACTTTAGTATTCAAGGTCCCACCTAGCTTACGATTTTCACAGAGCCAGCCGCCCAAGTGTGCCGAGCAGTGCATGCAATTTTCATGATTATATTTTTGAAAAATGCGTGGAAACATGATAGAATTTGCCATCGCCTATTATATTATAGTTATAGGTACAGTCATTACACTGTGATGTAGCAAGTTGTACAAGATGTCCTGATATATATACCTCATGGGGTGTTGTGTAGAAAAATCGTACATGAGCCTGGGCCTTACCTGCTCACAACTGAGTCCAGTCCTTCCTACTGCCCTACTCCGGACAGCAACATGGCAGCCTGCAGTGTGGCAGCGGCAAGCAACCCCACGGACTAGCTGCTGCTGCTGGCAATGGCACGAATCTGCTTCAGGACAGACTGCCTCCTGGCTCTCCGCTCTAATGCAGTCCAGTCCATCCGTCTCGAGTGACACAGTAAAATGGCTGCCACTCCAACTGCCACAGTCACTGCAGATTCACGTGCGCAGGAAGCAGTCTGGGATCGAGTCTGCGCAGACTCGACTCCTTGGCTGCCCGCCTCCACACCCTTCCCAACTCGTCACAGGGTGGGTCCCACCACGCCCTGTGACGAGTTGGGAAGGGGTGGGGTGACACTGTGACAAGCTCTCCTCCACTCTCTGATTGACGTGGAGAGTTAGCGATCCCGGGCTTGTATTTAAAACGCCCGGGGCTAACTTTACCTCCACGCCATCACTGGGTGGAGACTGGGCCTTGCAGCTAGGTCTTTGCCGAGCTGATGACATCACAGCCTTCAGGGCTGTGAGGTTGTCAGCCCGGCAAACACGTAGCGTAGCAGGCTTCTTTGGGCCCGGGAACAAAGCAATCAGTCACGTGAGTGACAGTGACAACAGCAGAGCTGCGGCGGTGAGTGGGGCAGACTCGCAGAGACAGTGCCCCGTGTTTACAGTGCCCCGTTTTCTTCTTTGGAAATTTATTTTTTATAAAATGAAATCTTCATTGGGAATTTTTTATAACGTTGAAATCTCTTAAAAAATGTAACTGGGGCGGAGCCCCGACGCCCTCAAAGAGAAACCGCCACTGATTTATAGCAAGATGAGGGTTTTGTACTCTTTTTATATTTTTCTAAGCCAACAGAAGTGTCACGATTGCCATTCCGGAACTCCATGGCTACCCTTGCTGGCCCGCACCATCTTCAAAACCAGCTGCATCATTTACAAAGCCACCACCACAACACCCCAGCTTATCTTGTAGACAGGTCTACCATCTTTGTTGGCTCTCAGCACACCCGCAGCCCGGTGACTGTCAGACTGTAAACTAAGAGGTGTAAAAAAAAGAGAGAAAACAATGCAGCTGGCCTTTTCCATCGATACAACCAGGATCTGGAACAACATCCCGATATCCATCAGGACCACTCCTATACTGCTCCAATTTAGTAAAGAGTTGACGACTCACCTCTTTAAAGAGCACTATATCACAGTGCATTAAACATCTACAACCCAGCTACCTCCCCTATACCTAGTTGACTTTATGCTTGTCTTTGACTATGTACAGCACTCTGCTGCCTTTTGGCTAGGTTAACGCTATAGAAATACCACATACACAAATACATACATACATACATTGTGTTCACTTCAGATTCAATACAAGTAGTATTTTTCCGACTTTTGGTGGTGAGGTGTACTTAAACCAATGTTACAACTGTACAGGCCCATGAGAGTCACTGCACTGCTTTGTGCTTATTGGCTCGCTCAGACTTGATTTTCCATACTGGCTAGCAGTTGAGAAGTAGCTCCCTCTTCTGTCCCATAATTGGATTAGGAAAATTATTATTTGTTATGCGTTTGGTTGAAGTCATAGATTTAATGTTACTGCTATGCACAGACCAGAAAGGTCCTTATCTTTGGTAATGTTTTTTCCGGTGGATACGCTCATCACGATTCCACACCTTGTGAATCTCCCCTGGCGCCACACAGGATCTGGAAACTCTTACAATAACTCCCATGTGAGGGCAGGTGGTGCCATCAGTCTCTTTCGCAACTCCATCCAATCTCCTGACATGAAGACATGAAGCCGCTTTTAGGTGCCACCCCTGGTCGATGATGCCAGCTTATTAATAGGTTCTTTCTGCACAATAAGACACAGAGTATGACTGACAGATTAAGAACCACTGACAGTATGCAAATCTAAGTTGCAACCTTATTCATTCCCAAATGTCCACTCAACAGAACAGCGAGGAGAGTGAGCAATTGAGAACGCTGCTGTTAGGGAGAATATTCACCACAGAGCACAACAGAAGGTAAATGAATACATGATTTTGTAATTTGTAAAGCGTGAGACATTCACAGAAGGCATCATGGTGATAAAATGATAGAAAACAGCAGGAGGCTCAGCAGAAGAAATAATTTACTTACTTTCAGAAAGCCTCTTTCTGGTGGATACTCAATCTAACCACAGATTTCTTACCTGTAGAATATTTCCTAGGTGCAAGACTGGGTCCGGAAATTTTCACAGCAGTGTTCCTACACACCGCTAGGTGGCGCCGTGCATCTCTATAGTGACTTCTTTCCACCCCAGCAGTGACGATGCGGAGCTGCATACAAGTGGCACCCCTGAGCAGCAACGTCAGTTTCTTGCTTGACTCTTTCCGCACCCTTGGATGTGAACACAAAAGTCAGCAGTAACTGTGTGCAAATCTCTAATCTGTGACCTTTTAGTTGGCAAAAAGAGGCCACTCCACAGAATTGGGAGCCGGAAGGACAGTGAGGATTCTGCAGTTAGATGAAGTATGCATGAGAAAGAGCATTACCGAAGGTAGGTAACTTGTTCTTCGGATGGGTACTTCTAACCGCAGATACCTCACCTATAGAATTGATGCCAAGCAGTACCTCCCCAAAGTGCAGGGTCTGTGGAGTGGACTCTGACCAGAAAGTCCTGCAGGACCGACTGGGGAAAAGGCCCTTCCTGTTGAACCTAGCTGTCATCACAGTAGTGGTTCGTGAACATATGCATCAAAGCCCACGTAACAGCCTGACAGACGTCCAGAGCAGGCACCCCACATGAAAACGCAGTGGTAGCAGCCTTGGTTCTGGTTAAATGAGCCTTCAGACCTTCTGGAGTGCTGATTCTTGGCCAGTGCATAGCAGGCATTAACATAAAGGTTTAGCCATGATGACAGAGTTCTTTTCTGCACTGCCTTACCTTTCTTTTCTCCAGAGACACCAAGAGCTGATTATCTACCTGATGCTTTTTGGTGCAATCGATGTAGAAGTTCAAGGCTCTTTTGTGATCCAATTGATAGTCTTTCCTCCTTTTCGAGATGGGAGACGGAGCAAAAAATGTTAGGAGGGTGATGGATTGCCCAATGTGACAAGGAGTCAAGACCTTTGGCAAAAAGGTCACCCTGGTCCTAAACACTAGCACACCAGGAAAAAAGGTGGAATACGGTGGCTGTATCAAGAAAGCCTGGAGCTCACTCATGCAATAAGCTGAAGTGATCGAAATGAGAAAAAGTTTTGAGAGTCAGAAGGGGCAGTGAGTAACCATGCATGGGCTCAAACAGATTGCCCCAGGAGGAATGCGAGGACAAAATTAAAAACCCACTGTGGAATCACAAACTGTTTGTGATGAAACGTGGGTCAAACCTTTAATAAAACGCATCACAAAAGGTGATTTAAACAAGGACAATTGGTCTGGCAAACACAAAAAGGCCGAAAGAGTAGACAAATAGACTTTAATAATGCTCATTGCAAGGTCTTAATGGGCCAAAAACAAAATAAAAAGTAAAACAACCCACCGTTTGGCTTGTAAGGGTCTGTATTGCGGATTCCACTTTAGGTCACAGATTTGTCCAAGTGCCCAGAATAGATGAACTTTGTGAAAGGGCGCCTATACACGAGGATGACATCCACAACCTCAGATGGCAGATGAAACAATGTTTCTGCAGCCCCTTAATCACCAAGAAAGGAGGTGTAGATTGCGCAGGTTCAGGTGTAGAACCCTGCTGTGCTGCTGCAACAGAAGATTTTTCCCGCAGCTGTAGCCAGATCGGTTGGCAAATGCTCATTCCCAGATGTCACTCTACTGGCCCAATCCGGAGCTACTAAGATGGCTCGAGTCTTTTTCAGAACCAAGGGCAAGAGAAGAAGCAGTGGAAAGGCATATAAAAATTCTGTGCACCACTCTAGCAAGTATGCGTCTCTGAGAGAGAGCTTTCTTGGAAACTCCAACATGCAGAAGACTTGACACTGTGCGTTCTCAACAGTGGCGAAAAGATCCAGCCAGTAATCTCCCCACTGACGGAAGATGTCCTATGCCACCACGGAGGCATCCAAAAGGGTGGTCTGAATAAAGACAGAGGTATCAGGCAAATGAAGACCGGCTAAAAGGGCCAACAAGTAATCTTTAACTGTGCCCACATCATAGTCTGGCAGGAAAGATAACATAGCCAAAAGATAAGGAAGGTGCTGAGGATCAGCAATTCAAAGAACGAGGCCCATCTGGCCCAATTCAGGACAACCAGAATTAGCAGCACTAGGTCCGATCAGCAACAGCAGTGAAAATTCATTAAGCCGGCTGTAACCCATCAAAGGCGGAATGAGCCTTCTAGAGATCCACAAGCAAGAAACTTAACGCACAAGTTACTAACTTGTGTAACGATATATCTGTAAGAGACAGTAGTTAGTGACAGATTCCTTACCTTAGAATATCCCCAGGCGTCAGGCTGGATCCGGAAAGTTTTTTGCGTAGCAGTACCCTTGCGCGTCGGTAGGCGGCGTCGTAGGCGTCGTGATCGCCGGGATGACGTCGCAGGCAGTACTTAGACGCCGCCCCTGCGCGCTGACGTCAGTTCTGTACACGACTTTCCGCGCCAGGAACGCAGAGCCATGCAAGAAGCTGACATAGGTGTCTGAAAAATACTAGGGCCCTGAAAGGGATGTCCTTAACCCTAGAAATCAGTTCGCAGAACGGGGAGGATGGGTGGGCGGTAGGAATCTGTCACTAACTACTGTCTCTTACAGATATATCGTTACACAAGTTAGTAACTTGTGCATCTGAAAGAGACACGTTAGTGACAGATTCCTTACCTTAGAATAGATACCCCAGCAATACCAACCCCGGTGGTAGGTCTGCGAACAAAGATCAGACAAGGAAGTCCCGGAGGACAGAACGGCCAAAGAAGCCGTCCCTCTTGACCTGACTGTCAAGGCAGTAATGCTTTGTAAACGTGTGCAGCGAGGCCCACGTAGCTGCCTGACAGATATCCTGCAGCGGAACACCGCGGCCTAAAGCCGTGGTAGCAGCCGTTGCCCTGGTGGAATGGGCACGCAGCCCAACAGGAGGCTCCTTCTTAGCCAAAGAATAGCAGGCTTTGATACACAAGGTTACCCAGCGGGAGATGGTTCTCTTGTGCACCGCCCGACCTTTTTGGCGCCCACGTAGCCAACAAAGAGCTGGTCATCCACCCGGAAATGGCGTGTGCGGTCGATGTAAAAGGAAAGCGCACATTTTGGGTCCAGTCGGTGGAGCCTCTCTTCCTCTCTGGAAGGATGCGGAGGCGGAAAGAAGGTGGGCAAAGTGATGGTCTGCCCAATGTGGAAGGCAGTAACCACCTTTGGTAAGAAGGACGGACGCGTCCGAAGAACCTTGTCTGGATGAACAGACAGAAAGGGAGGTTTACATGATAGAGCCTGGAGCTCACTCACCCGCCGAGCGGAGGTGATGGCCACCAGAAAGGCAGTCTTCAGAGTCAGAAGACGAAGAGGACAGTTATGTAAAGGCTCAAAGGGAGCGCACATAAGAAAGGTAAGAACCAAGTTCAAGTCCCACTGAGGCATCACAAACGGAACAGGAGGGAAGAGGTGTGTAATGCCTTTTAGAAACCTGTTAACCACAGGGGACTTGAAAAGGGAGGGCTGATCAGGAAGCCTGAGGAAGGCCGAGATGGCACAAAGATAGCCCTTGATGGTACCCAGGGCAGAACCCTGTTGGGCCAGGGAAAGAAGGAACAGAAGAACCTCAGAAAGAGGGGCAGAAAGGGGATTCACAGCCTTTGCTGTGCACCATGCCACAAACTTGTTCCACCTGCAGGCGTATACCACCTTAGTGGAGGGACGCCTGGCTGCCAGAATTACATCACAAACTTCGGGAGGCAAGTCGAAAGGAATCAACTGCCGCCGCTCAATCTCCACGCAAGCAGGTGGAGGCTGGACAGGTTCGGGTGGAGGACCGTCCCCTGCTGCTGCGACAGAAGATCCTCCCGAAGAGGCAGACGGATCGGGGGATCTATGCTCATACTGAGTAGCTCGGGATACCAAACTCTTCGAGCCCAGTCCGGAGCCACAAGAATGACTTGGGCCCGGTCATACCGAATCTTCTTCAACACTCTGGGTAGAAGTGGTATAGGCGGAAAGGCGTACAACAGACCGCAACTCCACTCGCGACGAAAAGCGTCGCCGAGCGAGTGCCGCCTTGGAAATTCCAACGCGCAGAACTGATGACATTGCGCGTTCTCTTCGGTGGCGAATAGATCTAACCAAGGCTCTCCCCACTGTAGAAAGAGTCCTTGCGCCACTTCCGAGTGAAGACGCCATTCGTGATCCATCATGCACCTGCGGCTGAGTTCGTCCGACCAGGTGTTGAACCATCAGGAACATGCCCTGATGTTCCAGCCATGTCCAGAGGCGCAGAGCCTCCTGACAAAGGGTCCACGACCCCACCCTGCCTTGTTTGTTGCAGTACCACATGGCGGTGGTGTTGTCTGTGAACACCTGCACTACCTTCCCTTTGACAGAGGGAAGGAATGCCTTGAGTGCAAGTCGGATCGCCCGGAGCTCCAGAAGGTTGATATGGAGCCGGGACTCCGCCGGAGACCAGAGGCCTCTGATCTCCGCCTCTCCCATGTGACCGCCCCATCCCAGAAGGGACGCGTCCGTCACAACTGTGTGCTCTGGCTGGGGAAGGGAGAGGGATCTGCCCATGACCCATTGCCGGTTCAAGAGCCACCACTGCAACTGTTTTGCAGTCCCCTCCGAGATCTGGATGTGATCGGACAGGTTGCCCTGGTGCTGCGCCCACTGGAACTTCAGGTCCCACTGCAGAGCCCGCATATGCCATCTGGCATGATTGACCAGCAGGATGCAGGAGGCCATGAGGCCCAGCAGCCTCAGGGTCATCCGTACCGAAACCCAGGATAAAGGCTGAAAGATCGGAATCATAGCCCGAATATCCCGGACTCGCCGTTCGGGAGGATAGGCCCGAAACTGCGTCGTGTCCAGAACTGCTCCGATGAAAAGGAGCTGTGGAGAAGGAATCAGATGCGACTTCGGCACATTGATGGAGAACCCCAGCGAGTGCAGGAGTTCGGCCGTAGTCTGGAGGTGGGAGACGACTGCCTGGGACAAGCCCGCCTTCAGCAACCAGTCGTCGAGGTAGGGGAAGACTGGAACCCCTGCCCGGCGCAGATGAGCTGCGACCACCGCCATCACTTTCGTGAACACCCGAGGGGCACTTGTAAGGCCAAAGGGGAGCACGGTGAACTGAAAATGCTCGAGGCCTACTGTGAACCGCAGGTAACGCCGGTGGGCCGGCAGGACGGGGATGTGAAAATAAGCGTCCTGCAAGTCCAACGCTACCAACCAGTCTCCAGGGTCGAGGGCAGTCAAGACCTGAGCTAGGGTGAGCATCTTGAACTTCTCCTTCCGGAGGAAGCGATTGACGTTCCGGAGGTCCAAGATAGGACGCATGTCCTCCTTGTCCTTTTTGGGCACCAGGAAGTAGTGGGAGTAGCAACCACGCCCTACTTCTGGGGTCGGAACATGTTCGATGGCCCTCTTGGCCAAGAGGGCCGTGACTTCCTTCTGCAGAAGTACCAAGTGATCCCCTGACATGCGGTGGAATTGAGGTGGCATGGCTGGGGGTGGTCTCGAAGGGGAGGGAGTAGCCCCTTCGGACAATGTCCAAGACCCACCTGTCCGAGGTGATGGGACGCCAGTGGTGAAGGTGATGGCGGACCCTGCCCCCTACTGGCGTGCCGTGCACCGGAAAGGAGGGACTAGGAGGGCTTGGAGGCCGCGGACGGGTTGGAGGTGGTGGCCTGACCCGCACGCTGGTTGCCCGAACCGCCACGGCGGTATCCACGTCCTCGGCCACGCGTAGACGCTTGCTGCGCGGGCCGGTGGCTGGGCATCTGACGTGACTGGGCGCCCCTTCCGTGGCCACGAAAGGGGCGAAAAGCAGAGGTGAGCGGAGGGCGTACAACAGAAAGGCCCAGGGACTTGGCCGTAGCCCGTGAGTCCTTAAACCGCTCCAGCGCATGGTCTGCCTTTGAACCAAAAAGACCGACTCCATCAAAGGGCATGTCCATGAGTGTATTCTGGACATCACCCGAGAAACCAGTTGTCCTCAGCCAGGCGTGGCGACGTAGTGCCACCGTCGTCGCAAGCGATCTGCCCAGCGAGTCGGCGGTATCAAGGCCACAACGGATGGTGTATTTAGCCGCATCTCGCCCTTCCGCAATGGCGCGGGTAAGCAGTGTCTGGACCTCCTCAGAACACTGCGGCAAAACAGCCGCCACCGAATCCCACAGGGAGTGGGTATATCGGCCCAAAAGGCAAGCGGTGTTGACAGACCGCAAGCCAGCACTGGAGGAAGAAAAAGCCTTCTTCCCAAATTGGTCCAGGCGTTTGGATTCCCTATCCGGAGGGGCGGTAGGGAAGGCGGTTTGGGAGGCAGAGGCTTGGACAACCAAGCTCTCAGGGGTGGGATGTTGGGAGAGAAACAGGGGGTCGCCCGGAGCAGGGCGATGGCGTCGGGCCACGTTCCTATCCACAGGAGCCCCTGTGGTGGGTTTGGAGCAGGCACCCAAAAGAACGTCAGTGAGTGCATCATTAAACGGCAGTACAGTCTCCAAAGAGGAAGCCGCCGGCTGAAGCACTTCTGTCAGGAGGTTAGTCCTGACGGCCACAGTAGGCAACTGGAGATGTAAGGCTCCAGCTGCTCTACGCAACACCGTTGCAAAATTAGCCCCCTCCTCCGTAGCCACGGGAGGAGACAGCATGCCAGTGTCAGGGGAGGTGTCTAGGCCACTGGCATCCCCAAGTTCCTCAACCCAGTCCGGATCATACTCACACTGTTGTGTGAGAGGGTCCTCAGACCTCTCCCAGCTCTCCTGGTCCTCCTCTGGTTCAAAATATGGAGGAGGAGGGACATTTGGGACCCAAGGTCTCATCGGCGCCGGAACCGGCGTCGGGCGACGTCGGTCCGGCTCCATGTCCGGAGCCGGAGAGAACCGGGGAACGACGCCGTCCGGAGCCCCGGACGGCGTCAGGAACGGCACCGGGGACATCGGCGTCGGCGGAGGCGTGGTTAGGTCAACCGGCGTCGATGGGGGTTGCGGTACCACAGGAGCTGGGATCGAGGCCGGGGCCGGAGCCGAGGCCGGGATGAAGGCCGGTGGGACAGGCGGCGCCGGGACCGGAGTCGACGGCGGCGCCGGGGCAACCCCATCAGGGCCCGCGGGGCCGGAAGGCGCACTGGAGGGGCCTGAAGGCCCGAAGAGGCGGGCCATGGCCGACAGGAATTCCTGTATTTCGGCCGGAGTCGCCCCCGACCCCGGAAAGAACGGGTAATTCGGGGGCGGCTCTAAAGGCACGTCCGGGGCCGCGGGGACGGTGCCGACTGGGGCCTCAGCCGAGTCGCGAGACCGGTGAGGCGAAGTCTTAGAGCGATGACGCCTTTTAGACTTCTTGTGCTTCGACTTACCGGAGGAGCGCGAAGACTTGGATTCCGACGAACGGCGGGGACTCCGCGTCCGGCCCCTCGACCTCTCCCGGGACCGGGGCTTGGTGCGGCGCGGAGCCGACTGCCGGACCTCGAGGAGCTTTCGAGACCGCTCTCGCAAAGCCTTCGGATGAAGTTTCCGGCAGTCAGGGCACGACTTCGTGTCGTGGTCTCGGCCGAGACAGAAGAGACACTCGAGATGCGGGTCCGTGATCGACATCATGCGACCACAGGCCTCGCAGGGCTTAAAGCCGGGCATCCCTACGACACCTTAGGAGTCGTGAGGACTCGTTGAAGAAACAGTGAAAAAATTCACAAAAAAGGATAGTCAAAAAGTGACTAGGGCACTGCTCTTCCCGGATCTGCGCTTACTGGCGCGGAAAAAGAAGAACTGACGTCAGCGCGCAGGGGCGGCGTCTAAGTACTGCCCGCGACGTCATCCCGGCGATCACGACGCCGACGACGGACGCGGAGCCGCACGACGCCGCCTACCGGCGCGCAAGGGTACTGCTACGCAAAAACTTTCCGGATCCAGCCTGACGCCTGGGGATATTCTAAGGTAAGGAATCTGTCACTAACGTGTCTCTTTCAGATCTAACTCTTTAAGCCACAACTGATATCAGATTCTATAGTGCCGATAATGTTGCAGAATGGCCTGAAATGTAGTCCAATAAGGCCCACTTCTGAACCTAATTCACAGTTTAACACTTCCACTTTGCGTTACATAGAGATAAAATAGGCTAGTCTTCGTTGTATTAGGACTAGATGGTGGTAGTTCGGCAACTAACCATGTTGAGCAATTAGTCCATAAATGAGTGATGGATCTGCACAGCAATGTCATCCCTTGGTACTATGCGCACGGAAATAATCTAAGGACTCCTAATACCTTCGACATGAGGTCACCCTGCAGGCAGAGGATCACCATGGTTTTACCACTGGAACCCACTCTTCGACAACTTTACTGTTTTGACTTTGAGAACATAGTTTTTCCCTTTTGCACAAATTAAGGTATTTCCAAATGAAAAATACAATTATTCTCGCAATCACTGCAGGTAGTGAGGCACGATCACCAAGCAGTTTTCCGTGAGTCCAATTATTTCAGCAGCACGGGACATTCGAAGAACCACAACACGACTAATACAAGAAGCGGCAAGCATTATATATTACAGCCAATAACAGAAACCCGTTGAAAGAACTTAAAGTCTCGACTCAGGGGCTCTGGGAAGTTGCTATCTCTTTAAAGCATTATCTAAACTCAGTGAATGGGGGGGGGGAGGGGGGAGAGGCGTTGTGCATGGAGAGCAATATTTCCCTTTTTATATTAAATGAAATAAGAACAACTGGTGTGGGGGAAAAGGGACTCACCTTTTCGCTGTCATTCTCCGTGAATTTATTGAGGAGTCTTGTTCTCTGCTGGCCTTTCAAGTTCCGGAGGAGGGAGGCCATGATTGAGCAGACGTGCTCTGAGAAGGGAGGCAGAAACCATCAGAGTCAGTGTTACAGAAGATCTCATTCTTGACACATCCTGCGTCTTGTATTAACTTCATACACCAACCATGGACAACTGCAGCTTCTTAACAACACCACAAATCATTTATTCAGAAGTGACCGGTACAGTTTGTTCGGTGTGATGACTTCGTAAACTGAGGCATTAACACTGATACCAGAATTTAAAAAAACCTTGGTCCAAGGTTGCACATCAACACACGAAAGACACCTTCGGCTTTATGAGGTCATTACAATGAGCACAATTTAATGCAACAGCAAGAACATTTATTATTTATAGTGCTTCAAAATTAAGTCTGTGAACGCAACGCCTCTCGAAGTAAGTTAATAACATAACGGAAAATTCAAAACAATATTGGCATACAAATATGCAGTTCTTGTCCTTTCATCGCTGGCAATAAATAAATGTACCTACGAACTTTTCTTCAAAAACCTTCAACAGATCAGTTTTTAAACCAAGGCAATCAATAACCAAAAACAATTGTATCACAGTGAAGTGCTTGTGTGCACACAAAAGAACATACGTGTAGTCTTGTGTGGTGTATCCGAAATCTGATCCTTTTTTCCCCTCTTTCTTCAAAACATCTAGCTAACACGCGGTTCGCCTGGCATCACCGCTTGGTCTTCCTCAGGGCTTTGAGTGGCAAGAGTCTTGTACAGTAAGTAGGCCTCTCCAAAGGTAAACATGCTCAAGACCATCTCTGCCCAGCAACATTATTGTACAAAAAACAATTGTACATCTACTTTATCAACTATGCACTACAGAGGTCAGGACAAAAAATCAAAGCGATAATAAAAATCAGAAACAAAACAATATTTGTCTGACAGTACGTTACCGAAGAGTGACATGCCCTCAGCACAAAGAGCAATTGTCAGAAAATGAACAGCCACCAAAAAGATGAACACCAAAGGTAAGTAACTTGTTCTTCTCATGGGTGCTCCCTTCAACAGAGTCCTCATCTTGAACCACTTCAAAAGCAGCATTTCACGAAACTAATCATGTATCAGAAAACTTTGCACCATTCCTCGTTTAAATTATGACCTACTCTTCATTACTCTGTCAATGCATTAGTGTTATTACAAAAGTGTGAATCGGGAGCCAAAGGGTGCTTTCCAAATGCTCACAAGTGCGACTGACTGTTCTAAGAAGAACACAAGTAGCAGCTTTTCCTCCAGATGACAGAGCCCCTAAATCCTTAAGAGATTTTTTTCATCAAAGTGTAATATTTTTAATGAACTTTGAAATCTACCGGGGATATGCTGCTTACAGATAGCTCCACTTCTTTAGAATCAGAGAATGTAATTAATAACCAGTGAGGTATCTTAAAGACTTGTGCTCTCTGCAAATAGAAATGAAGGATTCAATTCCTTCAAGTAAACACCACTAAGAAAATGTTTGCCATCATCTGAAATACACTGCTTTAGTCAAGGGCCTTCTTGTTACTAGCATCCAACACCTCCATAACGTGCTAACAAAGGCTTGGAACCTTATCGCTTTCTGCTCAATATTCAGGCGTGTAAGCGCAGGAACCTCCGATTTGAGCGCAAAATGGAGGAGACGAACAAGTTACTTACCTTCGGTAACGATATATCTGTAAGAGACATATATTAGTTATAGATTCCTTACCTTAGAATAGATACCCCAGCAATACCAACCCCGGAGGTGGGTCTGCGAACCAAGTTCACACCATAAAGTCT
Organism: Calotriton arnoldi; assembly: GCA_963921515.1. Taxonomy (NCBI): domain Eukaryota; kingdom Metazoa; phylum Chordata; class Amphibia; order Caudata; family Salamandridae; genus Calotriton; species Calotriton arnoldi. The sequence continues at coordinate 633,237 of CAWUFW010006077.1, forward strand.
TGGAAAACTGAACGGCCAAAGAAGCCGTCTCTCCGGACTTGGCTATCCAGGCAGTAATGTTCAATGAACGTGTACAATTATGCCCACGTCGCTGCCTGGCAGATGTCATTGAGAGGGACTCCACGACCCAAAGCAGTAGTGGCTGCCATCGCCCTGGTGGAATGGGCACGCAACCCTACTGGAGGTTCCTTTTTTGCCAAGAAATAACAGATTTTAATGCAAAGAATGACCCATCGAGAGATGGTTCGCTTTTGCACGGCCCGACCTTTCTTGGCGCCCACATAGCCAACAAAGAGCTAATCATTCACCCGGAATTGTTTTGTGCGATCCAGATAAAATTAGAGCGCACGTTTTGCATCCAGCCGGTGGAGCCTCTCCTCCTCTTTAGAAGGATGCGGGGGCGGGAAGAAGGTGGGCAAAGTGATGGTCTGTCCTATGTGGAAAGAGGTAACCACTTTGGGAAGAAAAGAAGGTCGAGTTCGAAGGACAACCTTGTCCGGATGAACAGCAAGGAAAGGAGGTTTAGAAGAAAGAGCCTGAAGCTCACTCACCCTGCGAGCAGAGGTGATGGCAACCAGAAAAGCAGTCTTCAAGGTCAAGAGTCTGAGAGGACAATTATGTAGTGGCTCGAAAGGAGCACCTACCAAGGTTAAGATTAGATTCAAGTCCCACTGGGGCATTACGAAAGGAATAGGAGGAAAGAGGTGAGTAATGCCCTTAAGAAATCTATTTACAATAGGAGACTTGAAAAGAGAAGGCTGATCGGAAAGGTGAAGAAAGGCCGAAATGGCCGATAGATAGCCTTTAAGGGTGCCAGGAATAGAGCCCTGCTGGGCCAAAGAAAGAAGGAAGAGGAGAACCTCTGAAAGAGGGGCAGAAAGGGGATCCAAAGCCTTTGCTGTGCACCATGCCACCAATTTGTTCCATCTACAGGCGTATACCGTTTTAGTGGAGGGACGCCTGGCTGCCATGATGACATTACAGACTTGGGGAGGAAGGTCAAAAGCTGTCAACTGTCGCCTCTCAATCTCCACGCAAGGAGGTGGAGGCTGGACAGGTTCGGGTGGAAGACCGTCCCCTGCTGCTGCGACAGAAGATCCTCCCGAAGAGGCAGTCTGATCGGAGGACCGATTGCCATGTTCAAGAGCTCGTGATACCAGACTTCGTGCCCAATACGGAGCCACAAGAATGACTTGGGCCCGGTCACGCTTGATCTTCATCAGTGGGCCCGGTCACGCTTGATCTTCTTCAGCACTCTGGGCAGAAGTAGTATAGGCGGAAAGGCGTATAGAAGATCGCAACTCCACTTGTGACGAAAAGCGTAGCAGAGCGAGTGCCGCCTTGGAAATTCCAATGCGCAGAACTGCTGACATTGTGGGTTCTCTTCGGTGGCAAACAGATCTAACCAAGGCTCTCCCCACCGCTGAAAGAGACCTTGCACCACCTCCGAGTGAAGACGCCATTCGTGATCCATCATGCACCGTTGGCTGAGTTCGTCCGCCCTGGCGTTCAGGGAACTTGTCAGGTGTTGAACCATCAGGGTCATGCCCTGATGTTCTAGCCATGTCCAGAGGCGAAGAGCCTCTTGACATAGTGTCCACGACCCCACACCGCCCTGTCTGTTGCAGTACCACATGGCGGTGGGGTGGTGTTGTCTATGAACACCTGCACTACTTTCCCCTTGAGGGAGGGAAGGAATGCTTTCAGTGCAAGACGGATCGCCCAGAGCTCCAGCAGGTTGATGTGGAGCCCGGACTCCGCCGAAGACCAGAGGCCTCTGATCTCCGCCTCTCCAATGTGGCCGCCCCATCGCAGAAGTGACGCATCTGTCACCACTGTGAAGTCTGGTTGGGGAAGGGAGAGGGATCTGCCGTCGACCCAATCCTGGTTCATTAGCCACCACTGCAATTGGTGTGCAGTGCCCTCCGAGATCTGGACGACATCGGAAAGATTCCCCTGATGCTGCGCCCTCTGGAACTTCAGGTCCCACTGCAGAGCCCGCATATGCCACCTGGCATAGTCCATCAGCAGGATGCAGGAGGCTATGAGGCCCAGCAGCCTCAGGGTCATTCTCACCGAAACCCGGGATAGAGGCTGAAACATCGGTATCTTAGCCCGAACATCCTGGACTCACTGCTCGGGCGGATAGGCCCGAAACTGCGCTGTGTCCAGAACCGCTCCGATAAAAAGGAGCTTCTGAGAGGGAATCAGGTTTGACTTCGGCATGCTGATAGTGAACCCCAGCGAGTGCAGGAGGTCCGCCGTAGTCTGGAGGTGGGAAACGACCGCTGGGGGCGAACTCCCATTCAACAGCCAGTCGTCGAGATAGGGGAAGACTGGAACCCCTGATCTGCGCAGATGAGCTGCGACAACCATCCATCACTTTTGAGAACACCCGAGGGGCACTGGTACGGCCAAAGGGGAGCACGGTAAACTGAAAATGCTCATGGCCTACCGTGAACCGTAGCTAACGCTTGTGGGCCGGCAGGACGGGGATGTGAAAATAAGCGTCCTGCAAGTCCAGCGCTACCATCCAGTCTCCAGGGTCGAGGGCAGACAAGACCTGAGCCAATGTCAACATTTTGAACTTCTCCTTCCGGAGGAAGCGGTTGACGTCCCTGAGGTCTAAGATAGGACGCAGGCCTTTGTCCTTCTTGGGCACCAGAAAGTAGTGGGAGTAGCAACCACAACTTACTTCTGGCACAGGGACTCGCTCAATAGCTCCCTTGGCCAAGAGAGCCACATCTTCCTGACGGAGAAGGGCCAAGTGATCCTCCGACATGCGATGGAGTGTTGGTGGCATGGAGGGAGGGGTAGTTTCCAAGGGGAGGGAGTAGCTCCTTCGGACTATCTGTGAAACCCACCTGTCCGACGTGATGTTGTACCAGTGGGGGAGGTGATGGCGGATCCTGCCGCCCACCAGCAACTGGTGGCCCTGAAAGGTCAGACTAAGAATGCTTGGAGGCTGCTGCAGAGGGGGCACTGGTGGACTGGCCCGTCCGCTGGCCCCCAGACCCACGGCGCTGGGTCCCACGTCCCCGGCCGCGCATAGGTTGTGCAGCTTGCGGCAGCCTGTGGCCCTGGGTGGAACGTGGCGGGGCACCCCTTCCGTAGCCACGAAAGGGGCGAAAAGCAGACTGCACAGGGCGCAAGGTGGTAGCGAGGCCCAAAGATCTGGCCGTAGCCCTAGAGTCCTTGAAGCGCTCAAGCGCGTTGTCTGCCTTGTCAGCAAACAGGTGACGGCCATCAAAGGGCATGTCCAAAAGGGTCGATTGGACATCCCCGGAGAAGCCAGTGGACCTCAGCCAGGCGTAGCGTCTCAGGGCTACTGACGTAGAAATCGTCCTGCCCAGCGAGTTGGCGGTGTCCAGCCCACAGCGGATGGCGAACATTGCTGCGTCTTTACCCTCCACAAGCACCAGGGAGAGTTCAGTGCGGCCTCCTCCGGGCACTGTGCCAGCACTTACGCGACTGTGTCCCACAGGGAGTGGGAATAACGGCCCAAGAGACATGCAGTGTTCACCGACCGCAGTCTTAAGCTGGCGGAAGAAAACATCTTCTTCCCAAGATGGTCCAGCTTCTTGGATTCCCTATCTGGGGGAGCAGTAGGGAACGCGCCTTTCGAGGTTGAGGCTTGGACCACCAAGCTCTCAGGGGTAGGGTGTTGGGAGAGGAAAAGTGGGTCACCCTGAGCCGGGCGGTGGCGTCGGGCAATAATCCTGTCCACAGGAGCCCCTGTGCTGAGCTTGGACCAAGTGCCCAGTAGGATATCCGTGAGGGCCTCATTGAAAGGCAGCAGGGGCTCCGAAGAGGCTGCCGCTGGCTGAAGCACCTTAGTCAGGAGGTTAGTCCTGACTGCCACCGTAGGAAGCTCAAGGCCCAAGGCTTCAGCCGCCCTACGCAACACCACAGCGTAGGAGGCGAAAGCATACCAGGGTCTGGGGATGTATCAAGACCACTGGCTCCACCCAACTCCTCTCTCTAGTCCAGCTCCTCTAGCTGGTCTGCCAAAGGGTCAACAGACCCCTCCCAGTCATCCTCATCCTCACTTGGCTGCCACTCAGGGCGAAAAGGAACGCCAGGGATGAACCATGATACAAAAGTACCCCCCGGCACCGGTGCCGGCGTCGGTCGACGCCGGTCCGGCTCCTTGTCCATGTCGAGGGGGAGGCCGGGGTCGATGCCGGCCGGGGACACAACCAGCGTCGGAGGTGTCGTCAAAGGATTCGGCGCCGGGGAGGTGTCGTAAGGTCGACTGGTGCCGATCTGGATCCAGGCCTGTATCCCTGGGGGCCCTGCGGCACCGGGGCTGAAGCCGCCGGCATCGAAGGCCTAGAGCCCCCAGCCAAGTCCGCGGGGCCCAAAGGCGCGCTGGAGGAGTCGGGCTGCCCAAAGATGGAATGGAGAGCATCGTAAAATGCTTGAAGGTGGGCAGGGGACGCTCCGGCTCCTGGGAAGGGAGGGAAGCTTGGAGCCGTCCCCGCTGGCTCCGCGGGCGGAGCCGTAGGACGACGACCTTCCGCGTCCCGTCAGCCGACAGACGGGGAGAAGGCGAAGAGCGATGGTGCTTCTTCGCCTTCTTCTTGTGCTTCGACTTAACCGAAGATGAAAACTTCGACGATGAGTGGTGGTGGTGACTCCGCGACCGGTCCCGTGACCTCCCTCTCGACGGGGACATCGAGCGGCGCGGAGCCGACTGCCGGGCCTCCAGAAGCTTTCGGGACAGCTCCCGCAAAGACTTCGGGTTCATGGCCCAACAGTTGGAGCACGACTTCGGGTCGTGGTCGCGCTCCAGACACCAGAGGCACACGAGGTGTGGGTCTGTGACCGACATCAATTTGTGACAGGAGTCACAAGGTTTGAAGCCGGTACGTCGATGGGAAATCCATACTCGCACCAGGAGTCGAACGACTCAAAAAAGATGTTGAGAAAAGTCGAAAAAACTTTAGTCAAAAAGTGACTAAGGGTACCGCTCTCTCCGGATCTGTGCTGGCTGGCGCGGAAAAAGAAAGAACTGACGTCAGCGAGCAGGGGCGGCGTCTAAGTAGATACTGCGACGTCATTCCGGCGATCACGACGCCAACGACGAACGTGGAGTCGACCGACGCCACCTACCAACGCGCAGGGGTGCTGCTGAAGAAAAATTCACCGGATTCATTCTGACGCCTGGGGTAATTCTAAGGTAAGGAATCTATAACTAATAGTCTCTTTCAGATATTTAATATAAACAAATCGTCTCAAACTGTCAGGGGCCAAAGTGGATCAATGCTGAGTTCCTAAACGTCTCCTCAGCCTACCAAAGGCAAGGAAGATGACACAGGACCTTCTGCAATGTACTGAACTACTTTTGATATGATTAAAAAGGGTAGAAAAGTATAATGAATATGACTCATTCAGTCTTTGAGGATGCACCTTGTAAACGCTAGCCATAAAAAAATTTAACTGAGCATAATGGATGGCATTTCTGTTGAGACCTGAAGCTATGAGGTTCACCTACAGAGCACAAATAAGGCACACGTACCTGATGATGGATTTCCCACTTATGATTCTCTGTTGACATCCTTCTTATTCTGTCCAACCAGAGATTCGGGAACTCGCAAGAGTGGATGCTGATATTCCCTTTATTTGCTCTATTCCACGGATTAACTGACTCCAAGCACAGCATACTGCCTCAACACTGGCTCTTTTGTATGCTCCAGCAAAATTTTAAGTATGCAGGCAAAATTTGCAAGACATGAAATTTGTGAAATTGTGCATTAAGCAATTTAGCTAAATTTTCGCACACAGAAAACTGGTTCATGCAAAGAAACATCTTCTAATTGAATGTGTCTCCTGCCTGTATCCCTGATTTTTTGTTTGCGAGCTATACCCTGGTGGGAAAAAAAGTCACAGGAGTCACTGGCAAGCCATATATCACACTAAACGTGCAAAAAAGTTATGCAACTTCACACTATGTTATTCTTTTGTTGATGCACAGCATTAAGGAGTTGTTTAAAGGAATCTGAACCTGGGCTGATCTCGCACTGAAAAGAAAAGTTTCAGTGTTCAAGATTAAATATGCAATAACACCTCTAGATTCAGAGGGCAATGACTGATCAGCTCCCTAGATAGGCCCAATCCCAAGAAAGATGCTTTTCTCACTACAGTGAAAGGAGTACCTGAAGGATGACATGTTTCTCTGCTGAGAAGCATCTCTTGGCGAGGTCAACAGTGCCATGGCTGAATCAAATCAGATTATCAAAAAGGTTGCTATAGGACTGGATACACTTGCCTCATAGATGGTACTCAAACAATTTCATATGTAGATGCCTGGTGGACAATAAAAAACAGTCATCTATCCAAGCAGTCATCATCAAAGCCTTCTTAGAGGACTGAAGGAAAACTGGGTTACCATGTGTCAAATATCCTGAACGCTTTCCAGAGGAGGAAAGGCTTGAACATCAGACCAATAAATGTCATTCTATGCACTGCTATGAGTGTGGAGCTTTTCTTGTCTATTGACAGAATCTAATCGCACCTAGCAGGTATTGTAAGGAAGGATTTTGAGAGCGGATGTTAATAAGCCAAGCATCTAAATAAGGACATATCTGAATCCCTTATATGTGAAGAACGTCACCAACCTCACCTTGGTGATAAGCTTGGAACAGATAAGAGACCAAAGGGAAGGACATCATATAGCAAACACTTGCCCTTCACAGTAAAAAGAAATACATTTTCTATGACACTCCCAAATTGGAATGAGAAGGTATGCATCATAAAGATCTAACAAAACCATCCAGTCCCGATGACAATGAGCATGAATAATTTTCTGAATGGTCAGCATGAATATATGGTTAAACAAATTTCCTCATGAACTTAAGGCTGAGAAAAAGTCAGAAACCATCATGTTTCTTGAGAGCCAAGAAGTATCTTAAGGAACACCTTTTTCTACTGTTCCCTTTTAAAATAAAATTTGCTAACCTCAGTCATCTAGAGGTTTGTGATGGAAGGACGTATAGCGGGATATGAGTGGATGTTCTGTTAAATGAGAGGGAGTGCCCCAAACAAATTATGTGAACGACTCACTGATCCAAAGGAATTTGCCGCAAATTCACCAAGGATCCTAGAATCCGCAGCAAAAAATGTTTTAAAAGCGCGGGCTTTCCAGGGCCAATTAAGGCTCAGAGAGGGGGGCCATGTGGGGGGTTTGGCTTTACGTATGGTAACAAAATATTACTTTAAATTTAAAAAAACACTAGAAATTCACTCGAAAAACCAAAGGTTTAATTAACATTATAGTTGGGTGAAATGTTCAGTAACAACGTAACATTTTGAACTAAACAAAAAAACACACAGAAATTCACCAGTTATTGGTATAGTTATTTTAAGTAGCTGTAACTCGTGCCCTAACGTAACTATAACTGGCGACCTTGCCATGCACGGCTGTTTACCACACATATTACATCACTTACGGCATCTTCTAGGGCATTATTGATAATATCACTGCAACATTTGAAATTAAATTATTGATGGGAAAACAGTGCTTGGCAGGGGTGCAAATCTAGGCCAGTGTCTGTGGATGTATCCAAGCCACTGGCATCTTGGAGGTCCTCTTAGCAGTTGTCCTCTAGGTCAGGCTGGGCAATGTCATCCCCAGCATCATAGCCCCCATTATCGAAGTCTGTGTCAAATAACTCATGAAGGACACAAGCCCTTCCAGAAAGAGGGACACTGTTGCTGTATCAGAAGGATGGTAAAGTGGTTGCGGCTTAAATAAAGGTGTGCGCAGTATCAGTCAAGGAGGTGTCGTCTCAGAATCGGACAGAACTATGGGTTGGCCATCAATGTCCAGAGTCTATAGCACTGGTATTGGCAAAGGTCGGACTGTGTTCTGGGGTGGGTTGTTACACCAGAGAGGGAACCAGTACCGAAGTTGGTCTAGAGCCATGAGTGGATCTAGAGGGCCCAATTGGTGCAGAGGGTAGACCAGCCAGCAGAAACCCAGTTGGGAGGACTCCTGGCTCCTTGGAGGCTGCATGCATGCCAGAAGGAACCTGTAAAACGCGAAAAATCCGTGGCATGGCTTCATGAAAGTCCTTGATCTGCTGCTGTGTCCCCAAAAGCACCAGAAATTTCAGTTGCCAAGTAACGAGGGTTGTATCATCTCTGCAACGTCGGGAATGGAACCTGGAGGTTCAATGACACCCTGGTGCCTTCTCTGGAGTTCAAAAGTGCAGGAAAGGGCAGAGATCCTACTTTGACTTCTTGTGCTTCTTCTTGCTTTTGCCCCAGGACTTAGATCGTGAAGACAACCTGTTGCGTGAGCGTCATTGGCAGCAGAACTGGGACCTACCTTTAGACCTCGAATGATTCTGGAGTGGGGTCAGTGGTGCTTTGCTGAGAAAAGCTTTACTTACCAGTTTCGAATGGCCTTGGGATGCATCAAGGCACAATCACTGCTGGCCTTGGAATAGTGGACTGACCCCAGGCACCACAGGCAAACCATGTGTATGTCAGTTATAGACATTTGTTTGTGAGATTCACCACATGGTTTAAACTCTGTAGATTTGGGAGGGGACATATTGTTTTTGTAAATAGAATTCTTTTGAAAATGTGTCTCAATGAGACAAGGGGTAGCTCTGGATCCACGTTTATTGGTGTGCAAAGAAGGAACGGATGTCAACATGCATGGGTGAGGCCTATTTAGGCCTGCACATGTCACATCCTGCACAGAATAATGTCAATGCGGAGCTGCCGGTGCCACCTGCCAACCCCGAGGGGTACTACTGATGTTTTTCTAGATCCAGTCTGATGTCTGGGAGAGTATTCTAAAGATGAGGGATCTGCAGTTAGAAGTCTCTATCAGAACTAAGAAATAAAGACAACCATTTCTGAGGTGAGAAAGGAGTTAGAGCTTTGGCAGATGAATTGACAACTGAGAATTCATATGACATGTATGAAGGAGCACAGTGCCCCAGAGTACTAAAGAAGGGAGCCACGTGATAAGGAACCACAAAAAACTGTTGAACCACAATGACCAGAACTCAAATGGAAAGGAAGAAAAAAGCAAAGTGACTTAAATAAGGACAAAACACATTAAAGGTGATGACCTTACGAGCCACAAAGTATACAAGGTATCCTGAATGACAAAAACAGAGCATCCAATATGTTAAAGTAATAACCTTCAAAGATAAAACACTTCCTGAGAAAAATTTCTATTCTAAGGATCCACCTACCAGTCCACAATTCATAGAACTCAGAAGCCTAGACCATTATACATCAATAAGGGAAAACATTAAAATACTTGTGTCCACTCACTGGGAAGAAGATACCTATGCGCTCAGGACTGTCAAGTCACTCCTGGCCATGAAAGGACTTTATCAGACCAGAATTGAGAAGCAAAATTAAGGCGAAATTGTTAAAAACTTGAATCTCTATGGCCTTGCAGGGAAGATCATACAGCTTTGGTAAGTCACTCCCAAAACGACAGAGTAAGGCCACATAATGGATACCCCTTAGAACCACAGAACATCGCATATCAAGGGAGAGCGGGAATCCAAGTGTGGTGCCCTTTCAGAGAGGCTGCGTACAACAGGGATCAAAACTGAGGGGGCACTGGAAATTAATTTGCTGTAGTTTATGACATTTATGCACCTAGTGAGATACCTCTTCACGATTACCAACCCATGCCACCTGTACCAGCAATAATGCCCTGTTTATTTATTCAGAGGCCAGCAGCTCTCCCGAGTGGGCAAAGGCGGGGACTTCAGTGGAAAATCCTCCATCATAATGCTAAAACCATGAGAGCTGTTTTTGTGTTTTGAAAGAGCTACCACATTTTCTTTTATATATATATATATATATATATATATATATATATATTCACTGAAAAAAACCATAGGTTTTAGGGAAAGTTATAGTTAGTTGGACATTGCACTCGTACAAAACCCGTGAAATTCCCTGTTATAGTTAGTTCAGCTAACTATAACTCGCGCCCCGCAATGCACTGCTGATGACGTCACATATTACATCACTCATGACATGGTCAGTGACATCACTGATGACATCACTGATGACATCATCCAGTGACTGTGTGTTTCTGTAAAGTTTAAATATGTTTAATATATATAGGGAAAGGCGTATTGAAGAATGAGTGGGTGTATAAGTGTCTGAATGGATGATTTAGTAGGTGCGTGACTGACTCTACAAGTGAGTGATTAAACGTATCTTACTGAATGCATGGGTTAGTGACTAAACTGTGTGAATGTCTGTATCCGTCTGTTTGTTGGTGTGTAAGTGGATGCATGGATTTGCGAATAGCTACACGAGTGTCTATATGGGTTATTGATTGGTTCTCTGAGTATCTGTATGGCTGCCTGAGTGTTTGTGTGGGTGGGGTGTGTGTGACTCTATACATAGATGTGTGAGTGGGTGATTCATTGGGTGCATGATTTCAAGAGTGCATCTGTGATGGACTGCTTGGGTGGGTGAGTGTGTGTATGGGTGTGTTAGTGAGTGAATGTATATCTCAGTGGTACATGTGCGAGTAACTACATATGTAAAAGGCAGTATATATGTGTGTTAGAGTATTTAAATGGCTATAAGTGAGAGTGTGTTATTGTGAGAGTGGCTGTATGGATGCGTGTGTGCTTGTATCAGTTATTGTATAAGAGCGTAAGAATGTGCTAGTATTTGTATGAGTAAGTGAGCTGGTGTGTGTGTAACTGTATAGGTGAGTAAATGGGTGTGTGATTAATTTTTTGCATGACTGACTAGGTGTGTGAGTACCTCTATGGATGAGTGGCGGTGTGTGAGTATTTATATAGGTGTATGAGTGCATATGATAGTCCTGTACTGAGTGACTGTAAGTATGAGTGACTGTACAGGTGAGTGAGTGGATGTCTGTGTAGACCTAAGAATCAGTGAGTGGGTATGTAGTTTTTGGTGTTGGAGTGTCTATGGTTTTGAGAATGGCAGTCTGTAATTTAGAGTGGGTGTATCAAAAGTTATATTAGGGTGTGAGAAGATGCATGAAATTATCACATGGATGATGTCATCAGTGATGTCATTTGAGATGTCATCAGTGATGTCATCAGTGATGTCACTGACCATGTCATGAGTGATGTAATATGTGACGTCATCAGCAGTGCATTGCGGGGCGCGAGTTATAGTTAGCTGAACTAACTATAACAGGGGAATTTCACGGGTTTTGTACGAGTGCAATGTCCAACTAACTATAACTGTCCCTAAAACCTATGGTTTTTTTCAGTGAATTTCAAAGGTTTTTTAAATGCTAATTTCTAACTATAACTTGTCTGAAACCTATGGTTTTTTCAGTGAATTTCAAAGGTTTTTAAATGCTAATTTCTAACTATAACGTGCCTGAAACCTATGGATTTTTCAGTGAATTTCAAAGGTTTTTTAAATGCTAATTTCGAACTATAACATGCCTGAAACCTATGATTTTTTCAGTGAATTTCAAAGGTTTTTTAAATGCTAATTTCTAACTATGCCAACAGAGGTAGGACATGTGAAGAAAGAAGAAAAAACGCACAGAAAGAAGCAAAAGATGTGCAGAAAGAACCAACAGAGGAGCAGAAAGAGGCCTTGTTGCAAAATCATCCTGTGCCCACAACTTTTTCAGACGGGTACTGGTGGTAACTGACTCTGACTAACCAGAGCCAGTGCGCGTTTGCACAGTGGTGAAGGGAGGGGGCCTGAGGTGACATATGTGCAAACGCGCCCCGTGGCGCGTTTTAAGTTGCGGGATTAAGTCCCCTTGAATCCTGAGGGTCCCTGGGGCCCAACTATCCCCCAGGTACCTACAGTTAGGACCACAGAGCTGAGTTGCAGAGAGGCGTTCCGAGGCCACGCACCTTTTTCACCTCTCTGCAACGCAACTCTGTTGTGCTTACTGAAGGTACCTGGTGGGCTAGTTGGCCCCCAGGATTCAAAGGGAATTAACTCCCCAACTTAAAACGCACCACAGTGCGTGTTTGCGCACATGTCACATGAGGCCCCGCCCCCTCCTTTCACCACTGTGCAAACGCGCCCCGTGGCGCGTTTTAAGTTGGGGGATTAGGTCACCTTGAATCCTGAGAGTCCCTGGGGCCCAACTAGCCCACCAGGTACTTCCAGTAAGCACCACAGGCCTGTGTTGCAACGCCTGTAACAAATTGTGCAGTTGTGTTTAGGTAGTGAAGAGGGTCGTGCTGGGGGTAGTGTTTTAGGGTTTAGGGTAGTGCAGTGGTGTTTGTGTAGTGTAGGGGGTCATGCTGGGGGTAGATTTAGGGTTTAGGGTAGTGCAGTGGTGTTTGGGTAGTGTAGAGAGTCGTGCTGGGGGAGTGTTTTAGGGTTTAGGGTAGTACAGTGGTGTTTGGGTAGTGTAGGGGTCGTGCTGGGGTTAGTGTTTTAGGGTTTTAGGGTTTAGGGTAGTGCAGTGGTGTTTGGGTAGTGTAGGGGATACTGCTGGGGGTAGTGTTTTAGGGTTTAGGGTAGTGCAATGGTGTTTGGGTAGTGTAGGGGTTACTGCTGGGGGTAGTGTTTTAGGGTTTAGGGTAGTGCAGTGGTGTTTGGGTAGCATAGGGGTACTGCTGGGGGTAGTGTTTTATGGTTTAGGGTAGTGCAGTGGTGTTTGGGTAGTGTAGGGGTTCGTGCTGGGGGTAGTTTTTAGGGTTTAGGGTAGTGCAGTGGTGTTTGTGTAGTGTAGGAGGTCGTGTTTTAGGGTTTAGGGTAGTGCAGTGGTCTTTGGGTAGTGTAGGGGGTTGTGTGGGGGGTAGTGTTTTAGGGATTAGGGTAGTGCATTGGTATTTGGGTAGTGTAGGGGGTCATGCAGGGGTAGTGTTTTAGGGTTTAGGGCAGTGCAGTGGTGTTTAGGTAGTGTAGGGGGTCGTGCTGGGGAGTGTTTTAGGGTTTAGGGCAGTGCAGTGGTGTTCGGGTAGTGTAGGGGGTCGTGCTGGGGGAGTGTTTTAGGGTTTAGGGCAGTGCAGTCGTGTTCGGGTAGTGTAGGGGGTCGTGCTGGGGGAGTATTTTAGGGTTTAGGGTAGTGCAGTGGTGTTCGGGTAGTGTAGGGGGTCATGCTGGGGGTAGTGTTCTAGGGTTTAGGGCAGTGCAGTGGTGTTCGGGCAGTTTATGGGGTCGTGCTGGGGGTGGTGTTTTAGGGTTTATGGCAGTGCAGTGGTGTTCGGGCAGTGTAGGGGGTCGTGCTGGGGGTGGTGTTTCAGGGTTTAGGGCAGTGCAGTGGTGTTCGGGCAGTATAGGGGTCATGCAGGGGGTGGTGTTTCAGGGTTTAGGGCAGTGCAGTGGTGTTCGGGCAGTGTAGGGGGTCATGCAGGGGTGGTGTTTCAGGGTTTAGGGCAGTGGTGTTCGGGCAGTGTAGGGTGTCATGCTGGGGGTGGTGTTTCAGGGTTTGGGGCAGTGCAGTGGTGTTCGAGCAGTAAAGGGGGTCATGCTGGGGGTGGTGTTTCAGGGTTTAGGGCAGTGCAGTGGTGTTCGGGCAGTGTAGGGGGCGGTGCAGGGGTGGTGTTTCAGGGTTTAGGGCAGTGCAGTGGTGTTCGGGCAGTGTAGGGGGTGGTGCAGGGGGTGGTGTTTCAGGGTTTAGGGCAGTGCAGTGGTGTTCGGGCAGTGTAGGGGGTCGTGCAGGGGGTGGTGTTTCAGGGTTTAGGGCAGTGCAGTGGTGTTCGGGCAGTGTAGGGGGCGGTGCAGGGGTGGTGTTTCAGGGTTTAGGGCAGTACAGTGGTGTTCGGGCATTGTAGGGGGTGGTGCTGGGGCTGGTGTTTCAGGGTTTAGGGCAGTGCAGTGGTGTTCGGGCAATGTAGGGGTCGTGCTGGGGCTGGTGTTTCAGGGTTTAGGGTAGTGCAATGGTGTTCGGGCAGTGTAGGGGGTCGTGCTGGGGCTGGTGTTTCAGGGTTTAGGGCAGTGCAGTGGTGTTCGGGCAGTGTAGGGGTCATGCTGGGGCTGGTGTTTCAGGGTTTAGGGCAGTGCAGTGGTGTTTGGGCAGTGTAGGGGGTCTTGCTGGGGCTGGTGTTTCAGAGTCTAGGGCAATGCAGTGGTGTTCGGGCAGTGTAGGGGGTCTTGCTGGGGCTGGTGTTTCAGGGTTTAGGGCAGTGCAGTCGTGTTCGGGCAGTGTAGGGGGTCGTGCTGGGGGTGGTGTTTCAGGGTTTAGGGCAGTGTAGTGGTGTTCGGGCAGTGTAGGGGGTCGTGCTGGGGCTAGTGTTTCAGGGTTTAGGGCAGAGCAATGGTGCTCAGGCAGTGTAGGGGGTTGTGCTGGGGGTGATGTTTCAGGGTTTAGGGCAGTGCAGTGGTGTTAGGGCAGTGTAGGGGGTCGTGCTGGGGGTGGTGTTTCAGGGTTTAGGGCAGTGCAGTGGTGTTCCGGCAGTGTAGGGGGTCGTGCAGGGGTGGTGTTTCAGGGTTTAGTGCAGTGGTGTTCGGGCAGTGTAGGGGGTCATGCTGGGGTGGTGTTTCAGGGTTTAGGGCAGTGCAGTGGTGTTCGGGCAGTGTAGGGTGTCGTGCTGAGGGGTGGTGTTTCAGGGTTTAGGGCAGTGCAGTAGTGTTTGGGCAGTGTAGGGGGTCGTGCAGGGGGTGGTGTTTCAGGGTTTAGGGCAGTGCAGTGGTGTTCGGCCAGTGTAGGTAGTCTTGCTGGGGGTGGTGTTTCAGGGTTTAGGGCAGTGCAGTAGTTTTCGGGCAGTGTAGGCGGTCGTGCTGGGGCTGGTGTTTCAGGGTTTAGGGCAGTGCAGTGGTGTTCGGGCAGTGTACGGGGTTGTGCTGGGGCTGGTGTTTCAGGGTTTAGGGCAGTGCAGTGGTGTGCGGGCAGTGTACGGGGGTTGTGCTGGGGCTGGTGTTTCAGGGTTTAGGGCAGTGCAGTGGTGTTCGGGCAGTGTAGGGGGTCGTGCTGGGGGTGGTGTTTCAGGGTTTAGGGCAGTGCAGTGGTGTTCGGGCAGTGTAGGGGGTCGTGCTGGGGCTGGTGTTTCAGGGTTTAGGGCAGTGCAGTGGTGTTCGGGCAGTGTAGGGGGTCGTGCTGGGACTGGTGTTTCAGGGTTTTGGGCAGAGCAGTGGTGTTCGGGCAGTGTAGGGGGTCGTGCTGGGGGTGGTGTTTCAGGGTTTAGGGCAGTGCAGTGGTGTTCGGGCAGTGTAGGGGGTCTTGCTGGGGGTGGTGTTTCAGGGTTTAGGGCAGTGCAGTGGTGTTCGGGCAGTGTAGGTGGTCTTGCTGGGGGTGGTGTTTCAGGGTTTAGGGCAGTGGTGTTCGGGCAGTGTAGGGGGTCTTGCTTGGGTGATGTTTCAGGGTTTAGGGCAGTGCAGTGGTGTTCGGGCAGTGTAGGGGGTCTTGCTGGGGGTAGTGTTTCAGGGTTTAGGGCGGTGCAGTGGTGTTCATGCAGTGTAGGGGGTCGTGCTGGGGGTGGTGTTTCAGGGTTTAGGGCAGTGCAGTAGTGTTCGGGCAGTGTAGGGGGTCGTGCAGGGGGTGGTGTTTCAGGGTTAAGGGCAGTGCAGTGGTGTTCTGGCAGTGTAGGGGGTCATGCTGGGGGTGGGGTTTCAGGGTTTAGGGCAGTACAGTGGTGTTCGGGCAGTGTAGGGGGTCGTGCAGGGGGTGGTGTTTCAGGGTTTAGGGCAGTGCAGTGGTGTTCGGGCAGTGTAGGGGGTCGTGCTGGGGCTGGTGTTTCAGGGTTTAGGGCAGTGCAGTGGTGTTCGGGCAGTGTAGGGGTCTTTCTGGGGGTGGTGTTTCAGGGTTTAGGGCAGTGGTGTTCGGGCAGTGTAGGGGGTCTTGCTGGGGGTGATGTTTCAGGGTTTAGGGCAGTGCAGTGGTGTTCGAGCAGTGTAGGGGGTCTTGCTGGGGGTAGTGTTTCAGGGTTTAGGGCAGTGCAGTGGTGTTCGAGCAGTATAGGGGGTCGTGCTGGGGATGGTGTTTCAGGGTTTAGGGCAGTGCAGTAGTGTTCGAGCAGTATAGGGGGTCGTGCTGGGGATGGTGTTTCAGGGTTTAGGGCAGTGCAGTGGTCTTCGGGCAGTATACGGTGTTGTGCTGGGGCTGGTGTTTCAGGGTTCAGGGCGGTGCAGTGGTGTTCAGGCAGTGTAGGGGGTCGTGCTGAGGCTGGTGTTTCACGGTTTAGGGCAGTGCAGTGGTGTTCGGGCAGTGTAGGGGGTCGTGCTGGGGCTGGTGTTTCAGGGTTTAGGGCAGTGCAGTGGTGTTCGGGCAGTGTAGGCGGTCGTGCTGGGGCTGGTGTTTCAGGGTTTAGGGCAGTGCAGTGGTGTTCGGGCAGTGTAGGGGGTCGTGCTGGGGCTGGTGTTTCAGGGTTTAGGGCAGTGCATTGGTGCTCGGGCAGTGTAGGGGGTCGTGCTGGGGCTGGTGTTTCAGGGTTTTGGGTAGAGCAGTGGTGTTCGGGCAGTGTAGGGGGTCATGCTGGGGGTAGTGTTTCAGGGTTTAGGGCAGTGGTGTTCGGGCAATGTAGGGGGTCTTGCTGGGGGTGATGTTTCAGGGTTTAGGGCAGTGCAGTGGTATTCGGGCAGTGTAGGGGGTCTTGCTGGGGGTAGTGTTTCAGGGTTTAGGGCAGTGCAGTGGTGTTTGGGCAGTGTAGGGGTCATGCTGGGGGTGGTGTTTCAGGGTTTAGGGCAGTGCAGTGGTGTTCGGGCAGTGTAGGGGGTCGTGAAGGGGGTGGTGTTTCAGAGTTTAGGGCAGTGCAGTGGTGTTCGGGCAGTGTAGGGGGTCGTGCTAGGGGTGGTGTTTCAGGGTTTAGGGCAGTGCAGTGGTGTTCGGGCAGTGTAGGGGGTCATGCAGGGGCTGGTGTTTCAGGGTTTAGGGCAGTGCAGTGGTGTTCGGGCAGTGTAGGGGGTCGTGCTGGGGGTAGTGTTTTAGGGTTTAGGGTAGTGCAGTGGTGCTTGTGTAGTGTAGGGGGTCGTGCTGGGGGTAGTGTTTTAGGGTTTAGGGTAGTGCAGTGGTGTTTGTGTAGTGTAGGGGTCATGTTTTAGGGTAGTGCAGTGGTGTTTGGGTAGTGTAGGGGGTCGTGCTGGGGGTAGTGTTTTAGGGTTTAGGGTAGTGCAGTGGTATTTGTGTAGTGTAGGGGGTCGTGCTGGGGTAGTGTTTTAGGGTTTAGGGTAGTGCAGTGGTGCTTGTGTAGTGTAGGGGTCGTGCTGGGGGTAGTGTTTTAGGGTTTAGGGTAGTGCAGTGGTGTTTGTGTAGTGTAGGGGGTCATGTTTTAGGGTAGTGCAGTGGTGTTTGGGTAGTGTAGGGGGTCGTGCTGGGGGTAGTGTTTTAGGATTTAGGTTAGTGCAGTGGTGTTTGGGTAGTGTAGGGGGTCGTGCTGGGGGTAGTGTTTTAGGGTTTAAGGTAGTGCAGTGGTGTTTTTGTAGTGTAGGGGGTCATGTTTTAAGATGCAATGCTCCAATACCTGACCAGTCTGCACTACATAAAACTGCAAAAAAACTAAAAATAAAAAGTGTTTTGCACACTTTTGTCATTGGGCTATATGTGGGCTACATCTGGGTAATATTTGTGCTACATTTGGGCTCTTTTTTCACTGGTGGCCATCTTGGAAGACTTCTTTGTTATGAAGTTTCCTAATTTCTTCATTTACTGCAGTCTCCTCAGTAGGAAATGCTTTCAGTTTTTACTTTGATTCCATCAAGAAGGCATTCAGATGTGTCTCACATCTGCCATAAATTCAGAATGTTAGCACTCTAGTTGCTCATTAGATCACTGGAGTAAAGCTACTGCTCACCAGGGAGTTAACTGGTAGTCTGCTGCTGGTATTGAAAGTGATTGTTTCAGTCTGCATGTCAGAATTTTCTAGTGAAATAGAAGAGGATTTGAGATCTCACTTAAAACATGCCCTAATTTTTCTTTCTGCAGCACTAACCATAATTTCTATTTTCAAAAAGAACCCCTCATTTTGTTCCTTTTTAAATTAAATGTTTTAAGTGTTACCGGTTTATTCCAATCAAGATGGCTTCAGGTGTGCCATACTTTTGTCATAAGTAAGGCTGTTAGCGCTCTAGTTGTTCTTTAGAACACTCTGGGAAGCTGCAGTAGAACACAAAGGCATCAACTGGCAGGCTGCTCCTGTTGAAATATAACAGGAAGATATTTGAGATCACACTTGAAATATGTCCTAATTTTTCTTTCTACAGCACTAACCATAATTTCTATGACAAAATGAACCCCATCATTTTGTTCCTTTTTAAATTAAATGTTTTAAGTGTTACCAGTTTATTCCAATCAAGATGGCTTCAGGTGTGCCATACTTTTGTCATAAGAAAGGCTGTTAGCACTCTAGTTGTTCTTTAGAACACTCTGGGAAGCTGCAGTAGAACACAAAGGCATCAACTGGCAGGCTGCTCCTGTTGAAATATAACAGGAAGATATTTGAGATCACACTTGAAACATGTCCTAATTTTTCTTTCTACAGCACTAACCATAATTTCTATGACAAAATGAACCCCATCATTTTGTTCCTTTTTAAATTAAATTGTTTAAGTGTTACCAGTTTATTCCAATCAAGATGGCTTCAGGTGTGCCATACTTTTGTCATAAGTAAGGCTGTTAGCACTCTAGTTGTTCTTTAGAACACTCTGGGAAGCTGCAGTAGAACACAAAGGAATCAACTGACAGTCTCTGCCCTTGTTGGATGTACATGTTTTACTGAGAATGTCAGACTTCATTCTCAAATGAGTGAGAAAGATAATGTGAATTTACAGAAAATATGCTCTCATTCTAGCTTCTGGAGCACCTTCCAAACCTACATGGGACAAGCATGAGAAAATAGTGTTCTCTCAAACATGATTCATGATATCCCAGCAGAAGGTTTTTCACATGGTAAAATCACCTTAGAATACACCACAATTCCTAAAATTAGTATGGTACCATCAACAAATAAATTCTAATGTAACTAAAGCCTGTTATCACCCTTTATAGTTCTCCTTTTGGTGACCCTCAAAATCTTCTATTCACTACAATGCATTTCAATGAGGTACTATCATTTATATTGGTCCCAAGATGGCTGCCAGCAATTCCAGGATGAAGTGCTGACAGCCAATCAGACCTCACGATGACATGTGTGGTTAGGCTCCGCCCAGATATATATGTGACTTTACTTTTGATTTTCTCAGGAACTACTGAACGGATTTACACCATTTAAGCAAAAGGCACGACACTGAACCAAGGGCTACCTCTTTGCCAAATTTGGTGTAATTCCGTTCAGCAGTTCGGGCTGTAGCTGCGACTAAAGGTTCCTATGGAAAAATGAATGGGGAAAACGCGTTTTGGGACCCCCTTTTTTCTCGGCCCCCGCTTGACGCATCACCCCGAGACTTTCAGGATAGGAGCGGACCGGAGCGCCCCAACAAGTTGGAAACTTTCGCGAAGATTCATCAACCGGCGCCAACGTTATTTCAAATAGAATGTCGCGGATTTCCTATGGATAATAGGTTTTAACTATAACTATCTACTGGCGACCGCCAGTAGATAATATATATATATATATATATATATATCACCACACTCCGCGTTTCCCTCGTAGCAATCCTGCCACAACACGGACCAAATTTCAGTGCATTAAATTTTATTTATTTCTTGCGATGCCGCCATAAGAGATGTCATGAGTCATGTCATGAGTGATGTCAATGACCATGTCATGAGTGATGTAATATGTGACGTCATCAGCAGTGCATTGCGGGCGCGCGATTTATAGTTAGCTGAACTAACTATAACAGGGGGAATTTCTATGGTTTTGTACGAGTGAAATGTCCAACTAACTATAACGCCCCTGAAACCTATGGTTTTTTCAGTGAATTTCTAAGGTTTTTTAAATGCTAATTTCTAACTATAACGTGCCTGAAACCTATGGTTTTTTCAGTGAATTTCTAAGGTTTTTAAATGCTAATTTCTAACTATAACGTGCCTGAAACCTATGGTTTTTTCAGTGAATATATATATATTTATTATACTATGTATACATGTGAAAATGTCTCGGTCCCCGGTTTGCCACGGTGGCACGGAAAAAATGGGTGGAACTGACGTCAGCACGCCGACGAGGTCCTCTTATGGCTCCGATGACGTCATACGGTGTCGCGAGCGCAGCCGTGCTCGTTGACGTGGGAGAGCTAGAAAAGAATTTCCGTGGAATGCTGGTGCAGGGGATATTCACCTAAGTGTTCAGGCTAGTCCTTTGGGAGCAACTGTTTATGTTGCACTCCAGAAACCGAAAACAGTGATCCGAGGGCAGAGGCCCTGCAGATGGCACACGAGGTGGGGTGCCCAGTCGTGTGCACCGGCGGGGCAGCGAAGTGACAAGCACCACAACCCACAAAAAAGGTAACGAGTGCACTGAATAACACAGGATCTTCTCTTTGTATCTGGCAGGAACAATGAAGTTAAAATGCCCTAGTACCAAAATGTAGAATTAGTGCTACAACGGTCTTCAAGAGGTCCTGCGATGCCGCTTCTGCCTCCCGTACCCTGGAGGCGGCACATGGGTCACGCGGTACGGTCATACTGCGGAGGGACGCACACTCGTTGACCTCTCATGGCACTGCTCCACACTTCAGGGAGGACGCTTTCCATTAGCTATGTTTTCTGATGACATGTCGCGCCGGCCCCGTCCAACAACAGAACTCCTTTAGAACCAAACAGACTCTTCCACTCTCTCACCGGAAGTGAAACCAGGCCACGCGGACACTTTCACAATACAACATCCGGGAATGCACTTTTCGGTAAAAAAACCACATTCCGTCCTCCTAATTAATCAAATAAACGTCTCACTGAAGAACGGGGCCAGCTTCGATCGGTAAACAGCCGTTACAACGACTTTTTTACTTTACGATACCATTACAACGCATGCATTACCACGCATGCGTTGTACATCACGAAGTCATTACTACGTATTTTTTAGAACGCATGGTCATTTACTACGCATGCCTTTACAACAAATTTTGTTGTAAAGGTATGTATGGTAAATGACCATGTGTTCTAAAAACATGTAGACGATCCATGTCGTTGTAAGGAAACAGAGGCTGTTCCGTTTCCTCACAACGACGTGCACCGCCCCTCAGAGATGACGTGAAGCAGGAACCACGAGGAGAGAGGAACCATGAGGAGTGAGAGGTAAGGGGGATTGGGCATGGGGTGGGGGTTTCTTTTCTAGGGTTTAGGGTAGTGCAGTGGTGTTTGGGTGGTGTAGGGGATCGTGTTTTAGGGTTTAGGGTAGTGCAGTGGTGTTTGGGTAGTGTAGGGGTCGTGCTGGGGGTAGTGTTTTAGGGTTTAGGGTAGTGCAGTAGTGTAGGGGGTCGTGCTGGGGGTAGTGTTTTAGGGTTTAGGGTAGTGCAGTGGTGTATGGGTAGTGTAGGGGGTCGTGCTGGGGTAGTGGTTTAGGGTAGTGCAGTGGTGTTTGTGTAGTGTAGGGGGTCATGCTGGGGGTAGTGTTTTATGGTTTAGGGTAGTGCAGTGGTGTTTGGGTAGTGTAGGGGGTCGTGCTGGGGGTAGATTTAGGGTTTAGGGTAGTGCAGTGGTGTTTGGGTAGTGCTGGGGTAGTGTTTTAGGGTTTAGGGCAGTGCAGTGGTGTTTGTGTAGTGTAGGGGGTTGTGCTGGGGGTAGTGTTTTAGGGTTTATGTTAGTGCAGTGGTGTTTGGGTAGTGTAGGGGGTAGTGCTGGGCTAGTGTTTTAGGGTTTAGGGCAGTGCAGTGGTGTTTGTGTAGTGAAGGGGGTCATGCTGTGGGTAGTGTTTTAGGGTTTAGGGTAGTGCAGTCGTGTTTGTGTAGTGTGGGAGGTCATGCTGGGGGTATATTTAGGGTTTAGTGTAGTGCAGTGGTGTTTGGGTAGTGTAGGGAGTCGTGCTGGGGGTAGTGTTTTAGGGTTTAGTGTAGTGCAGTGGTGTTTGGGTAGTGTAGGGAGTCGTGCTGGGGGTAGTGTTTTAGGGTAGTGCAGTTATGTTTGGGTAGTGTAGGGTGTCGTGCTGGGGGTAGTGTTTTAGGGTTTAGGGTAGTGCAGTGGTGTTTGGGTAGTGGAGGGGGTAGTGTTTTAGGGTTTAGGGTAGTGCGCCCAACCAGCCACAATATCCGTGGACAAAGGGGATCCTGACTCTTTGGAACGCTCCGTCAATTGAATAATTTGGGTCAAGGGCCTTATCACGTCCAAGACCTATCAATTTCTTTCTTGGGATCCCTCATATACTTGGAGAAAAAGGTACATAGTTTCTCATCAATTTCAGGCGTGTGTGCCACCTTCCCCTTCAGTGAGGGCCTGGGGCATTCTCCCCTCATCCTATTCCTGACCTCCCTTTCAAGGGGTTGATTGATTTTCCCCACCACATACTCTACCACTTTGGCGTCAGGTGTCCACTCTGCCGACCTAGGATGGAAAATTTGGGTAGGCTCGAACATGTCCGAGTGGACCCCGTCCCCAACCGGGGACTGAGAGGAGTGGGACTCTGGACGCCAGGGACGCCCGAGTCCTTATCCTCATTGGAGGAGAAATCGTCCTCCGATACACCCTCTCCCTCTAAGGGAAACCCGCCGTCGGGGTCTACAATAGTGGTGACAGTGTCGCAATTTTCTCCGGGCCCCTCCTCCTCCCGGCAGGGTGCATGCTTTAGCGTTCGCGCACTCTTGAGGAAGGTCTCCGTAAGTTTATCAAATCCTTCCAAGTGCCCCGCGTTATGCTTAACGGCCCTTTTATTCCCCATCTGGGAGCTACTTGGACCCGCCACCACCAGATCTGGGTCACTGAACACCCCAGGGATGCTTTTCGCCAGCTTATCAACCTGATCCCTAAGAGGAGCCAGCGCCCTAGAAATAGCCAGAGAGAGGGCTTGGGCCACTGCTGGAGGGAGAAGTTGGGGGCCATTCCTCCTCCACTTCCTGGTAGGAGGAGTAAAAATGGTCTTCTGGAGAAGACATGATAGCAGAGGGTGTGAGCACAGAACAAATGCCCTTAAAATCCTTAAGACAGCCCCCTCGCCGGTGCTCCAACAGCTGGGCTTTCCCCGAAGCTGTTATAAGAATAGACTGAGGCGCAATACCAATTACCACCACCAGGTGGCGCTGGTCACTAACGTGGCCGTGTGGGGAAATCACCGCGTAGCGGTGTCAAAATTAGGCGAGGGTTGGTCGGGAATCAAGCGGACACTAAAGGAGTGACCGGATTCCCAAACGCACGTAAAGACCAGCGGGAGCGCTCGACGGAGCTACCTCGCTCGGACCAGACGCGCCTGACAGGATCTCACCGCGCACAGAGCACACAGCGGGAGAAACTGCGAGGGGGAGAACGCGCTCGGGCAAGAGCCTGCTGCGCAGGGAATATGAAACAATACCAAGGCAATAATGCTAATAACGTGCACAAGAAACCGCTATACAAACAGCAACAACGTCAGATTAAGCCAAGAAAGCAAGAAATGCACATAACTGACGAGCAGTGAAGAAAGAGGAAGCGGAAGGGACGTCACGATATTATATACGATGGACTGTGATATGATTGGACTATAGTTGCCTTGGAGACTACCCCCCTAATGGTTCATGGGTTGTGTAGTCTTTTGTTTAATGATTGGTGTGTTACGTTTTCTTTGAACTGCTATGCAAATAAAGTGAGGAAAGATATGCATAATCCTCGCCTCCGTCCTGCCATAGAATTCATTAAACTTTATTTGATCTGATTTAGAAACATAGATCATAAAAGTGTACATAAAAACAGTAAATCCTCTTTCCTAATACAATACAGTGAGAATTAATTAAAACCAGTAGGTAAAAACGGGTGTTACAAAGCCCGGTTCAGAGCAACTTCAAGTTAACAGAATCGTAAAGTTCAATGTTTCGCAAGATCAATCTCATGTACTTCGTGCAAAATACTCAATAAGGGGTCCAAGTAAGATGTAACGCTCCAATACCTGACCAGTTTGCACTATATAAAACTGCAGAAAAAGAAAAAGAAAAAGTTGTTTGCACAATTCTGTCATTGGGCTATATGTGGGCTACATCTGGGTGATATTTGTGCTACATATGGGCTCTTTTTTCTCTGGTGGCCATCTTGGGAGACTTATTTGTTATGAAGTTTCCTAATTTCGTCATTTACTGCAGTCTCCTCAGTAGGAAATGCTTTCAGTTTTTTACTTTGATTCCATCAAGAAGGCATTCAGATGTGTCACACATTTGCCATAAATTCAGAATGTTAGCACTCTAGTTGTTCATTAGATCACTGTAGTAAAGCTACTGCTCACCAGGGAGTTAACTGGAAGTCTACTGCTGGTATTGAAAGTGATTGTTTCAGTCTGCATATCAGAATTTTCTAATGAAATAGAAGAGGATTTGAGATCTCACTTAAAACATTTCCTAATTTTTCTTTCTACAGCACTAACCATAATTTCTGTGACAAAATGAACCCCTCATTTTGTTCCTTTTTAAATTAAATGTTTTAAGAGTTACCAGTTTATTCCAATCAAGATGGCTTCAGGTGTGCCATAATTTTGTCATAAGTAAGGCTGTTAGCACTCTAGTTGTTCTTTAGAACACTCTGGGAAGCTGCAGTAGAACACAAAGGAATCAACTGACAGTCTCTGCCCTTGTTGGATGTACATGTTTTACTGAGAATGTCAGACTTCATTCTCACATGACTGAGAAAGATAATGTGAATTTACAGAAAATATGCTCTCATTTTAGCTTCTGGAGCACCTTCCAAAATTCTATTGGACAAGCATGTGAAAATAGTTTTCTCTCAAACATGATTCATGATATCCCAGCAGAAGGTTTTTCACAGGGTAAAATCACCTTAGAACACACCACAATTCCTGAAATTAGTATGGTACCATCAACAAATGAATTCTAATGTAACTAAAGTCTGTTATCACCCTTTATAGTTCTCCTTTTGGTAACCCTCAAAATCTTCGATTCACTACAATGCATTTCAATGGGGTACTATCATTTATATTGGTCCCAAGATGGCTGCAAGCAATTCCAGGATGAAGTGCTGACAGCAATCAGATCTCACGATGACATGTGTGGTTAGGCTCCGCCCAGATATATATGCGTTTTCTTTTTCAAATTTATCAGGAACTACTGAACGGATTTACACCATTTAACCAAAAGGCACGACTCTGAACCAAGGGCTACCTTTTTGCCAAATTTGGTATAATTCCGTTCAGCACTTCGGGCTGTAGCTGCGATGAAAGGTTCCTATGGAAAATTGCATGGGGAAAACACGTTTTGGGACCCCCCTTTTTTCTCAGCCCCCGCTTGCCGAATCACCCCGAAACTTTCAGGATAGGAGCGGACCGGAGCGGGCCATAAGTTTTGAAAATTTCGCGAAGATTCGTCAACCGGCACCAAAGTTATTTCAAATAGAATGTTGTGGATTTCCTATGGAAAATAGGTCCTAACTATAACTATCTACTGGCGACCGCCAGTAGATAATATATATATATATATATATATATATATATATATATATATATATATATATATTCACTGAAAAAACCATAGGTTTTAGGGAAAGTTATAGTTAGTTGGACATTGCACTCGTACAAAACCCGTGAAATTCCCCGTTATAGTTAGTTCAGCTAACTATAACTCGCGCCAGCGCAATGCACTGCTGATGACGTCACATATTACATCACTCATGACATGGTCAGTGACATCACTGATGACATCACTGATGACATCATCCAGTGACTGTGTGTTTCTGTAAAGTTTAAATATGTTTAATATATATAGGGAAAGGCGTATTGAAGAATGAGTGGGTGTATAAGTGTCTGAATGGATGATTTAGTAGGTGCGTGACTGACTCTATAAGTGAGTGATTATACGTATCTTACTGAATGCATGGGTTAGTGACTAAACTGTGTGAATGTCTGTATCCGTCTGTCTGTTGGTGTGTAAGCGGCTGCATGGGTTTGCGAATAGCTACATGAGTGTCTACATGGGTTATTGATTGGTTGTCTGAGTATCTGTATGGGTGCCTGAGTGTTTGTGTGGGTGGGGTGTGTGTGACTCTGTGCATAGATGTGTGAGTGGGTGATTCACTGGGTGCATGGTTTCAAGAGTGCATCTGTGATGGACTGTATGGGTGGGTGAGTGTGTGTATGGGTGTGTTAGTGAGTGAATGTATATCTCAGTGGTACATGTGTGAGTAACTTCATATGTGAAAGGCAGTATATATGTGTGTTGGAGTATATAAATGGGTATAAGTGAGAGTGTGTGATTGTGAGAGTGGCTGTATGGATGAGTGTGTACTTGTATCAGTGATTGTATAAGAGCGTAAGAATGTGCTAGTATTTGTATGAGTAAGTGAGCTGGTGTGTGTATAACTATATAGGTGACTAAATGGCAGTGTGATTAATTATTTCCATGACTGACTAGGTGTGTGAGTACCTCTATGGATGAGTGGCGGTGTGTGAGTGTCTATATAGGTGTATGAGTGCATATGATAGTCCCGTACTGAGTGACTGTACGGGTGAGTGAGTGGATGTGTGTGTAGACCTAAGAATCAGTGAGTGGGTATGTAGTTATTGGTGTTGGAGTGTCTATGGTTTTGAGAATAGCAGTCTGTAATTTAGAGTGGGTGTATCAAAGGTTATATATGGGTGTGAGAAGATGCATCAAATTATCACATGGATGATGTCATCAGTGATGTCATTTGAGATGTCATCAGTGATGTCATCAGTGATGTCACGGACCATGTCATGAGTGATGTAATATGTGACGTCATCAGCAGTGCATTGCGGGGGCGCAAGTTCTAGTTAGCTGAACTAACTATAACGTGGGAATTTAACGGGTTTTGTACGAGTGCAATGTCCAACTAACTATAACTTTCCCTAAAACCTATGGTTTTTTCAGTGAATTTCTAAGGTTTTTTAAATGCTAATTTCTAACTATAACGTGCCTGAAACCTATGGTTTTTTCAGTGAATTTCAAAGGTTTTTTTAAATGCTAATTTCTAACTATAACGTGCCTGAAACCTATGGTTTTTCAGTGAATTTCAAAGGTTTTTTTAAATGCTAATTTCTAACTATAACGTGCCTGAAACCTATGGTTTTTTCAGTGAATTTCAAAGGTTTTTCAAATGCTAGTTTGTAACTATGCCTACAGAAGTAGGACATGTGAAGAAAGAAGAAAAAACGCACAGAAAGAAGCAAAAGAAATGTAGAAAGAAACAGAAGTCCACAAATACGAAGAAAAATCCAGGAAGAAGCAAGACATGTGCAGAAAGAACCAACAGAGGAGCAGAAAGAGGCCTTGTTGCAAAATCATCCTGTGCCCACACCTTTTCAAGACGGGTACTGGTGGTAACTGACTCTGACTAACCAGGCCTAGAGCCAGTGCTATGGTAAAAGTCACTTCGAATACAGTTAAAACACCTACATACACTAGGGAACACTATGCGTTGGGGTACCCCTGTGATTAGCATGACCTCCTCTGTAACTCCCTAGTACATAATAGGGCAGGGGGATTAAAACTACCTCTTAAAACGCGCCATGGGGCGCGTTTGCACACTGGTGTAGGGAGGGGGGGGCCTGAGGTGACGTGTGCAAACACGCCCTCTGGCCGTTTTAAGTTGGGGGATAAAGTCCCCTTGAATCCTAAGGGTCCCTGGGGTCCAACTAGCCCACCAGGTACCTCCAGTAAGCGCCACAGAGCTGCATTGCACAGAGGTGTAAAAAGGGGCGTGGCCTCGGACCACCTCTCTGCAACGCAGCGTAGTGGCGCTTACTGGAGGTACCTGGTGGGCTAGTTGGACCCCAGGGACCCTCAGGATTCAAGGGGACTTAATCCCCCAACTTAAAACACGCCACAGGGCATGTTTGCACACATGTCACCTCAGGCCCCGCCCCTCCCTTCACCACTGTGCAAACGCGCCCCGTGGCGCGTTTTAAGTTGGGATTAACTCCCTTGAATCCTGAGGATCCCTGGGGTGCAACTAGCCCACCAGCTACCTCCATTAAGCGCCACAGAGCTGCGTTGCAGAGAGGTGTAAAAGGGGCGTGGCCTCAGAACACCTCTCTGCAACGCAGCCCTCTGGCGCATACTGGAGGTTCCTGGTGGGCTAGTTGGCCTCAGGGACCCCCAGCATTCAAGGGGAATTCGTTCCCCTTCTGCAAACGCGCCAGGGGGCGTGTTTGCAGAGTGCTGCAAGGAGGGGGCGTGGCCTCCGGCGCGATGCCGGTCTTTTATTTTATTTCTTTTTTAAGAAGGGGAGCTGTGTGGCCCCCCTTCATTTTTTAATTTATTGGCCCTGGGGACCCCATCCCCCAGGGCCTGCCCCTAATATTTAAAAAAAAAAAAAGAAATTTGGAAGGGGGCCGCGTGGCCCCCCTCCTGAGGCCTTAATCGGCCCCGTGGACCCCATTCATAAAAATTTTGGGGAAGGGGGCCGCGTGCACCCCCTCCCGGGCCACTTGTAGCCCCGGGGACCCCATCCCCCGGGGCTGGCCCTCTCCGTTGGGGACCGTGGGGGGGTCCCCAATCCCCCACGGTCCCGCCGGCTCCCGCGTCCTCGGGAGCCGGCATTGCTTTTCCACATGGGGAGCTGCTTAGATGCAGCTCCCCGTGTGGAAAAGCAATTTGCTTTGAATTTTGGAAGAGAGAGCAGGTTTTCTGCTCTCTCTTCCAAAAGTCATAGCAAACAGCAGTGTCCCGGGGGTGGGCACCCCGGGACACTGCAGGAGCCGGCCCGGGGGGGTGGTGGCCCCCAGAGCCATCACAGGCTCCAGGAGGGGGGCCGCGCGGCCCCCCTCCCAACATGTGCAAAGCCCCGGGGAGGTGGTGGTCCCCGGGGCTCGGGGGTCCGTAACGGACCCCCAAATTTAAATATTTAGTGCCCCGGGGAGGTGGCGGTCACCGGGGCGTGTGGGGGGGCTCGAGCCCCCCCACACAGGTACATTTTTTTTTTTTTAAAAAGAAGCCCCGGGGGGTGGCGGTCCCCGGGGCTGCGGGAGGGCCGAGTGCCCTCCCGCACCATTTTTAATTCAAAGCCCCGGGAGGTGGCGGTCCTTGGGGCTTGGGGGGCCTTAGAGGCCCCCCCACACAATATTTTAATTAACCCCTGCATGCCCCCGGGACTTGGCCCACCCGGGGGCCAAATAACAACGAAGCGCGGGAGCCCGCGCTTCGTTGGTTTTTTCCCTCGGCCGGATCTGCGCACCCTGCGTGGATTTTGCCGATTTAAAAAAAAAAATCTTGTTTCTCAGATTTCTTGTGCCTCGGTTCTACCGAGGCACAAGATGGCTGCCAACACTTCCTGGTTTGGAGTGTTGACAGCCAATTAGCATACAGCTCGTGATCGGGAGGGTGCGCGGATCCTCCGCGGCCATAGATCTATATGTGTTTTTACTTTTGATTTTCTCAGCAACTACTGAACGGATTTACACCATTCAACAAAAAGGGTTCTTTCTGAACCAAGAACTACCTCTTTGCCAAATTTGGTGTAATTCCGTTCAGCAGTTCGGGCTGTAGCCGTGTCTAAAGTTTCCTATGGAAAATTGCATGGGGAAAACACGTTTTGGGACCCCCCTTTTTTCTCGGCCCCCGCTTGCTGAATCACCCCGAAACTTTCAGGATAGGAGCGGACCGGAGCGCCCCACGAGTTTTGAAAATTTCGCGAAGATTCGTCAACCGGCGCCAAAGTTATTTCAAATAGAATGTTGTGAATTTCCTATGGAAACTAGGTCCTAACTATAACTATGTACTGGCGACCGCCAGTAGAATGAATGAATATATATATATATATATATAATGAATCTACTGGCGGTCGCCAGTAGATAGTTATAGTTAGGACCTAGTTTCCATAGGAAACTCGTTTTTGTTTTCTCAATATCTTTGGCGCCGGTTGACGAATCTTCGCGAAATTTTCAAAACTCGTAGCCCGCTCCGGTCAGCTCCTGTCTTGAAAGTTTCGAGGTGGTTCGGCAAGGGGGGCCGAGAAAAAAGGGGGGTCCCAAAACGTGTTTTCTCCATGTTAATTCCCATAGGAAACTTTAGACACGGCTACAGCTCGAACTGTTGAACGAAATTACACCAAATTTGGGAAAAAGGTAGCCCTTGTTTCAGAAAGAGACCTTTTTTAAATGGAGTAAATCCGTTCAGTAGTTCCTGAGAAATTCAAAAATAGAGGTCGGAAAATCAATTTCCGATAGGAAACTTTAGACACGGTGACAGCTGAAACTGCTGAACGGAATTACACCAAATTTGGAAAAAAGGTAGCCCTTGGTTCAGAAAGAGACCTTTTTTTTAAATGGTGTAAATCCGTTCAGTAGTTGCTGAGAAAATCAAAAAATAAAAGTTTCGATATCTATGGCCGCGGTTGTTCCGCGCACCCTCCCGATCACGAGCTTTATCCTAATTGGCTGTCAACACTCCAAACCAGGAAGTGTTGGCAGCCATCTTGTGCCTCGGCAACCGAGGCACAAGAAAACGGAAAAACAAAAGGTGAAAAATAACAAAAGGGGGCAGGGTAGAAACAACCTGACCCCCTAGGCCTGCTCAGGGGGTCCCACAAGGACCCCCAGGGACCAAAAAAGCATATATTTTTTTTAAACAATCAGCCGAATTCGCGCTGGGTGCGCGAATCCGGCCGAAAATAAAACAAAACGATGCGCGGGCTCCCGCGCTTCGTTTACTTAAGCCCCCGGTTGGGCCAGGTCCCGTGGCCATGCAGAAATAAAATTGCGGGGGCCCAGGGGGACCCCCGCAGCCCCGGGGACCGCCACCCCCCGGGGCTTTGATAAAATATTTGCGGGGGGCACATGGCCCCCCGCAGCCCCGGGGACCGCCACCCCCGGGGCTTTCATTAATTATTTGCGGGGCACACTTCTCCCCGCAGCCCCGGGGACCGCCACCCCCGGGGCTTCTTTTAAAAAATAAAAATACCTGCGTGGGGGCTAGAGCCCCCACACGCCCCGGGAGCGCCACCTCCCGGGGCACTAAAATGCTAATTTGGGGTCCGTTACGGACCCCGGGACCACCACCTCCCCGGGGTTGTGCATGTGATGGGAGGGGAACCGCGCGCCCCCCTTCCATTTTAAAAAAAAATAGGGGTCAGGCCCTGGGGGATGGGGTCCCCAGGGCACATAAAATAGGAAAGAAAGGGGGGCCACACAGCCCCCTTCTTAAAAAAAAAACGCAATCGTGCAGGAGGCCCCGCCCCCTCCCAGCAACACTCTGCAGACGCGCCCTGTGGTGCGTTTTAAGTTGGGAAATTAATTTCCCTTCAATCCTGAGGGCCCCTGGGGGCCAACTAGCCCACCAGGTATCTCCAGTAAGCGCCACAGGCCTGCGTTACAGAGAGGTGGTCCAGGCCACGCCCCTTTTTACACCTCTCTGCAACGCGGCTCTGTGGCGCTTACTGGAGGTACCTCGTGGGCTAGTTGGACCCCAGGGACCCTCAGGATTCAAGGGGACTTTATCCCCCAACTTAAAACGCGCCACGGGGCGCGTTTGCACAGTGGTGAAGGGACGGCGCGGGGCCTGAGGTGACATGTGTGGAAACACGCCCTGTGGCGCGTTTTAAGTTCGGGAATTAATACCCCTTCAATCCTGAGGGCCCCTGGGTGCCAACTAGGCCACCAGGTACCTCCAGTAAGCGCCACAGGCCTGCGTTGCAGAGAGGTGGTCCAGGCCACGCCCCTTTTTACACCTCTCTGCAACGCAGCTCTGTGGCGCTTACTGGAGGTACCTAGTGGGCTAGTTGGACCCCAGGGACCCTCAGGATTCAAGGGGACTTTATCCCCCAACTTAAAAGGCGCCACGGGGCGCGTTTGCACAGTGGTGAAGGGAGGGCGCGGGGCCTGAGGTGACATGTGTGGAAACACGCCCTGTGGCGCGTTTTAAGTTCGGGAATTAATACCCCTTCAATCCTGAGGGCCCCTGGGTGCCAACTAGGCCACCAGGTACCTCCAGTAAGCGCCACAGGCCTGCGTTGCAGAGAGGTGGTCCAGGCCATGCCCCTTTTTACACCTCTCTGCAACGCAGCTCTGTGGCGCTTACTGGAGGTACCTAGTGGGCTAGTTGGACCCCAGGGACCCTCAGGATTCAAGGGGACTTAATCTCCCAACTTAAACCGGCCACAGGGTGTGTTTGCACACGTCACCTCAGGCCCCCCCCCTCCCTTCACCACTGTGCAAACGCGCCCTGTGGCGCGTTTTAAGAGGTAGTTTTAATCCCCCTGCCCTATTATATACTAGGGCCTTACAGAGGAGGTCATGCTAATCACAGGGGTACCCCAACGCATAGTGTTCCCTAGTGTATGTAGGTGTTTTCACTGTATTCTAAGTGTCTTTTAGCATAGCACTGGCTCTGGTTAGTCAGAGTCAGTTACCACCAGTACCCGTCTGAAAAAGTTGTGGGCACAGGATGATTTTGCAACAAGGCCTCTTTCTGCTCCTCTGTTGGTTCTTTCTGCACATGTCTTGCTTCTTCCTGCACTTTTCTTCGTCTTTGTGGACTTCTGTTGCTTCTTTCTGTATTTCTTTTGCTTCTTTCTGTGCGTTTTTTCTTCTTTCTTCACATGTCCTACCTCTGTAGGCATAGTTAGAAATTAGCATTTAAAAAACCTTTGAAATTCACTTAAAAAACCATAGGTTTCAGGCACGTTATAGTTAGAAATTAGCATTTAAAAAACCTTTGAAATTCACTTAAAAAACCATAGGTTTCAGGCACGTTATAGTTAGAAATTAGCATTTAAAAACCTTAGAAATTCACTGAAAAAACCATAGGTTTTAGGGACAGTTATAGTTAGTTGGACATTTCACTCGTACAAAACCCGTTAAATTCCCCGTTATAGTTAGTTCAGCTAACTATAACTCGCGCCCCGCAATGCACTGCTGATGACGTCACATATTACATCACTCATGACATGGTCAGTGACATCACTGATGACATCACTGATGACATCATCCATGTGATAATTTGATTCATCTTCTCACACCCTAATATAACCTTTGATACACCCACTCTAAATTACAGACTGCCATTCTCAAAACCATAGACACTCCAACACCAATAACTACATACTCACTCACTGATTCTTAGGTTTACACACACATCCACTCACTCACCCGTACAGTAACTCATACTTCTGGTCACTCAGTACAGGACTATCATATGCACTCATACACCTATATAGACACACACACCACCACTCATCCATAGAGGTACTCACACACCTAGTCAGTCATGCAAATAATTAATCACACTGCCATTTACTCACCTATACAGTTATACACACACCAGCTCAATTACTCATACAAATACTAGCACATTCTTACGCTCTTATACAATCACTGATACAAGCACACACTCATCCATACAGCCACTCTCACAATCACACACTCTCACTTATAGCCATTTATATACTCCAACACACATATATACTGCCTTTCACATATGTAGTTACTCACACATGTACCACTGAGATATACATTCACTCACTAACACACCCATACACACACTCACCCACCCATACAGTCCATCACAGATGCACTCTTGGAACCATGCACCCAGTGAATCACCCACTCACACATCTATGCACAGAGTCGCACACACCCCACCCACACAAACACTCAGGCACCCATACAGATACTCAGACAACCAATCCATAACCCATATAGACACTCATGTAGCTATTCGCAAACCCATGCAGCCGCTTACAGACCAACAGACAGACGGATACAGACATTCACACAGTTTAGTCACTAACCCATGCATTCAGTAAGATATGTTTAATCACTTACTTATAGAGTCAGTCACGCACCTACTAAATCATCCATTCAGACACTTATACACCCACTCATTCTTCAATACGCCTTTCCCTATATATATTAAACATATTGAAACTTTACAGAAACACACAGTCACTGGATGATGTCATCAGTGATGTCACTGACCATGTCATCAGTGATTTAATATGTGACGTCATCAGCAGTGCATTGCGGGGGCGCGAGTTATAGTTAGCTAAACTAACTATAACGGGGGAATTTCTCTGGTTTTGTATGAGTGAAATGTCCAACTAACTATAACTGTCCCTAAAACCTATGGTTTTTTCAGTGAATTTCTAAGGTTTTTTAAATGCTAATTTCTAACTATAACGTGCCTGAAACCTATGGTTTTTTCAGTGAATATATATATATATATATATATATATATATATATATATATATATTATCTACTGGCGGTCGCCAGTAGATAGTTATAGTTAGGACCTATTTTCCATAGGAAATCCGCGACATTCTATTTGAAATAACTCTTACGTCGGTTGACGAATCTTCGCGAAATTTTCAAACTTTATGGCCCGCTCCGGTCCGCTCCTACCCTGAAAGTCTCGGGGTGATTCGTCAAGCGGGGGCCGAGAAAAAAGGGGGTCCCAAAACGTGTTTTCCCCATTCATTTTCCCATAGGAAACTTTAGACACGGCTACAGCCTGAACTGCTGAACGGAATTACACCAAATTTGGCAAAGAGGTAGTTCTTGGTTCAGAAAGAACCCTTTTGTTAAATGGTGTAAATCCGTTCAGTAGTTGCGGAGAAATTAAAAAATAAGAGTCAAAAATCAATTTCCCATAGGAAACTTTATGCAAGGCTACAGCCCGAACTGCTGAACGGAATTACACCAAATTTGGCAAAGAGGTAGTTCTTGGTTCAAAAAGAACCCTTTTGTTAAATGGTGTAAATCCGTTCAGTAGTTGCTGAGAAAATCAAAAGTAAAAACACATATATATCTGGGCGGAGCCTAACCACACATGTCATCGTGAGATCTGATTGGCTGTCAGCACTTCATCCTGGAATTGCTGGCAGCCATCTTGGGACCAATATAAATGATAGTACCATTGAAATGCATTGTAGTGAATCGAAGATTTTGAGGGTTACCAAAAGGAGAACTATAAAGGGTGATAACAGACTTTAGTTACATTAGAATTCATTTGTTGATGGTACCATACTAATTTCAGGAATTGTGGTGTGTTCTAAGGTGATTTTACCCTGTGAAAAACCTTCTGCTGGGATATCATGAATCATGTTTGAGAGAAAACTATTTTCACATGCTTGTCCCATACAGTTTTGGAAGGTGCCCCAGAAGCTAAAATGAGAGCATATTTTCTGTAAATTCACATTATCTTTCTCAGTCATGTGAGAATGAAGTCTGACATTCTCAGTAAAACATGTACATCCAACAAGGGCAGAGACTGTCAGTTGATTCCTTTGTGTTCTACTGCAGCTTCCCAGAGTGTTCTAAAGAACAACTAGAGTGCTAACAGCCTTACTTATGACAAAAGTATGGCACACCTGAAGCCATCTTGATTGGAATAAACTGGTAACACTTAAAACATTTAATTTAAAAAGGAACAAAATGATGGGGTTCATCTTGTCATAGAAATTATGGTTAGTGCTCTGGAAAGAAAAATTAGGACATGTTTCAAGTGTGATCTCAAATATCTTCCGGTTATATTTCAACAGGAGCAGCCTGTCAGTTGATGCCTTTGTGTTCTACTGCAGCTTCCCAGAGTGTTCTAAAGAACAACTAGAGCGCTAACAGTCTTACTTATGACAAAAGTATGGCACACCTGAAGCCATCTTGATTGGAATAAACTGGTAACACTTAAAACATTTAATTTAAAAAGGAACAAAATGAGGGGGTTCATTTTGCCATAGAAATTATGGTTAGTGCTGTAGAAAGAAAAAATAGGACATGTTTTAAGTGAGATCTCAAATATCTTCCTGTTATATTTCAACAGGAGCAGCCTGTCAGTTGATGCCTTTGTGTTATACTGCAGCTTCCCAGAGTGTTCTAAAGAACAACTAGAGTGCTAACAGCCTTACTTATGACAAAAGTATGGCACACCTGAAGCCATCTTGATTGGAATAAACTGGTAACACTTAAAACATTTAATTTAAAAAGGAACAAAATGAGGGGGTTCATTTTGCCATAGAAATTATGGTTAGTGCTGCAAAAAGAAAATTTAGTGTTTTAAGGGAGATCTCAAATCCTCTTCTATTTCATTAGAAAATTCTGACATGCAGACTGAAACAATTACTTTCAATACCAGCAGTAGACTTCCAGTTAACTCCTTGGTGAGCAGTAGCTTTACTACAGTGATCTAATGAACAACTAGAGTAATAACATTCTGAATTTATGGCAAATGTGTGACACATCTGAATGCCTTCTTGATGGAATCAAAGTAAAAAACTGAAAGCATTTCCTACTGAGGAGACTGCAGTAAATGAGGAAATTAGGAAACTTCATAACAAAGAAGTCTTCCAAGATGGCCACCAGTGAAAAAAGAGTCCAAATGTAGCACAAATATTACCCAGATGTAGCCCACATATAGCCCAATGACAAAAGTGTGCAAAACACTTTTTATTTTTAGTTTTTTTTGCAGTTTTATGTAGTGCAGACTGGTCAGGTATTGGAGCGTTGCATCTTAAAACATGACCCCCTACACTACAAAAACACCACTGCACTACCCTAAACCCTAAAACACTACCCCAGAACGACCCCCTACACTACACAAGCACCACTGCACGATCCTAAACCCTAAAACACTACCCCCAGCATGACCCCCTACACTACACAAACACCACTGCACTACCCTAAACCACTACCCCAACACCACTGCACTAACCTAAATCCTAAAACACTACCCCCAGCACGACCCCCTACACTACCCAAACACCACTGCACTACCCTAAAACATGACCCCCTACACTACACAAACACCACTACACTACCCTAAAACACTACCCCCAGCACGACCCCCTACACTACACAAGCACCACTGCACTACCCTAAAACCTAAAACACTACCCCCAGCACGACCCCCTACACTACACAAGCACCACTGCACTACCCTAAACCCTAAAACACTACCCCCAGCACGACCCCCTACACTGCCCGAACACCACTGCACTGCCCTAAACCCTGAAACACCAGCCCCTGCACGGCCCCCTACACTGCCCGAACACCACTGCACTGCCCTAAACCCTGAAACACCACCCCTTCACGACCCCCTACACTGCCCGAACACCACTGCACTGCCCTAAACTCTGAAACACCACCCCCAGCATGACCCCTACACTGCCCGAACACCACTGCACTGCCCTAAACACTGAAACACTACCCCCAGCAAGACCTCCTACACTGCCCGAACACCACTGCACTGCCCTAAACCCTGAAACATCACCCCCAAGCAAGACCCCCTACACTGCCCGAACACCACTGCCCTAAACCCTGAAACACCACCCCCAGCACGACCCCCTACACTGCCCGAACACCACTGCACTGCCCTAAACCCTGAAACACCACCCCCAGCACGACCCCCTACACTGCCCGAACACCACTGCACTGCCCTAAACCCTGAAACACCACCCCTGCACGACCCCCTACACTGCCCGAACACTACTGCACTGCCCTAAACCCTGAAACACCATCCCCAGCACGACCCCTACACTGCCCGAACACCACTGCACTGCCCTAAACCCTGAAACACCACCCCCAGCATGACCCCTACACTGCCCGAACACCACTGCACTGCCCTATACCCTGAAACACTACCCCCAGCAAGACCTCCTACACTGCCCGAACACCACTGCACTGCCCTAAACCCTGAAACATCACCCCCAGCAAGACCCCCTACACTGCCCGAACACCACTGCCCTAAACCCTGAAACACCACCCCCAGCACGACCCCCTACACTGTCCGAACACCACTGCACTGCCCTAAACCCTGAAACACCACCCCCAGCACGACCCCCTACACTGCCCGAACACCACTGCACTGCCCTAAACCCTGAAACACCACCCCCTGCACGACCCCCTACACTGCCCGAACACTACTGCACTGCCCTAAACCCTGAAACACCATCCCCAGCACGACCCCCTACACTGCACGAACACCACTGCACTGCCCTAAACCCTGAAACACTACCCCCAGCAAGACCCCCTACACTGCCCGAACACCACTGCACTGCCCTAAACCCTGAAACACTACCCCCAGCAAGACCCCTACACTGCCCGAACACCACTGCACTGCCCTAAACCCTGAAACACCACCCCCAGCAAGACCCCCTACACTGTCCGAACACCACTGCCCTAAACCCTGAAACACCACCCCCAGCAAGACCCCCTACACTGCCCGAACACCACTGCACTGCCCTAAACCCTGAAACACCAGCCCCAGCACGACCCATACACTGCCCGAACACCACTGCACTGCCCTAAACCCTGAAACACCACCCCCTGCACGACCCCCTACACTGCCCGAACACCACTGCACTGCCCTAAACCCTGAAACACCACCCCCAGCACGACCCCCTACACTGCCCGAACACCACTGCACTGCCCTAAACCCTGAAACACCACCCCCTGCACGATCCCCTACACTGCCCGAACACTACTGCACTGCCCTAAACCCTGAAACACCACCCCCAGCACGACCCCCTACACTGCACGAACACCACTGCAGTGCCCTAAACCCCGAAACACTACCCCCAGCAAGACCCCCTACACTGCCCGAACACCACTGCCCTAAACCCTGAAACACCAACCCCAGCAAGACCCCTACACCGCCCGTACACCACTGCACTGCCCTAAACCCTGAAACACCACCCCCAGCATGACCCCCTACACTGCCCGAACACCACTGCACTGCCCTAAACCCTGAAACCCCACCCCCAGCACGACCCCCTACACTGCCCGAACACCACTGCACTGCCCTAAACCCTGAAACACCACCCCCAGCACGACCCCCTACACTGCCCGAACACCACTGCACTGCCCTAAACCCTGAAACACCAGCCCCAGCACAACCCCGTACACTGCCCGAACACCACTGCACTGCCCTAAACCCTGAAACACCAGACCCAGCACGACCGCCTACACTGCCCGAAAACCACTGCACTGCCCTAAACCCTGAAACACCAGCCCCAGCACGACCCCCTACACTGCCCGAACACCACTGCACTGCCCTAAACCCTGAAACACCAGCCCCAGCAAGACCCCCTACACTGCCCGAACACCAGTGCACTGCCCTAAACCCTGAAACACCACCCCCAGCAAGACCCCCTACACTGCCCGAACACCACTGCACTAAAGCCTGAAACACCACCCCCAGCAAGACCACCTACACTGGCCGAACACCACTGCACTGCCCTAAACCCTGAAACACCACCCCCTGCCCAAACACCACTGCACTGCCCTAAACCCTGAAACACCACCCCCTGCACGACCCCCTACACTGCCCGAACACCACTGCACTGCCTTAAACCCTGAAACACCACCCCTCAGCACGACACCCTACACTGCCCGAACACCACTGCACTGCCCTAAACCCTGAAACACCACCCCCAGCATGACCCCCTACACTGCCCGAACACCACTGCACTGCCCTAAACCCTGAAACACCACCCCCTGCACGACCTCCTACACTGCCGGAACACCACTGCACTGCCCTAAACCCTGAAACACCACCCCCAGCACAACCCCCTACACTGCCCGAACACCACTGCACTGCCCTAAACCCTGAAACATCAACCCCAGCAAGACCCCCTACACTGCCTGAACACCACTGCCCTAAACCCTGAAACAACACCCCCTACACTGCACGAACACCACTGCACTGCCCTAAACCCTGAAAAACCACCCCCAGCACGACCCCTACACTGCCCGAACACCACTGCACTGCCCTAAACCCTGAAACACCAGCCCCAGCAAGACCCCCTACACTGCCCGAACACCACTGCACTGCCCTAGACTCTGAAACACAAGCCCCAGCAAGACCCCCTACACTGCCCGAACACCACTGCACTGCCCTAAACCCTGAAACACCAGCCCCAGCATGACCCACTACACTGCCCGAACACCACTGCACTGCCCTAAACCCTGAAACACCAGCCCCAGCACGACCACCTACACTGCCCGAACACCACTGCACTGCCCTAAACCCTGAAACACCACCCCCTGCATGACCCCCTACATTGCCCGAACACCACTGCACTGCCCTAAACCCTGAAACACCACCCCTGCAGCACCCCCTACACTGCCCGAACACCACTGCCCTAAACCCTGAAACACCACCCCTGCAGCACCCCCTACACTGCCCGAACACCACTGCACTGCCCTAAACCCTGAAACACCACCCCTGCACCGCCCCCTACACTGCCCGAACACCACTGCACTGCCCTAAACCCTGAAACACCACCCCAGCACGACCCCTTTACTGCTCGAACACCACTGCACTGCCCCAAACCCTGAAACACCACCCCCAGCAAGACCCCCTACACTGCCCGAACACCACTGCCCTAAACCCTGAAACACCACCCCTGCACGACCCCCTACACTGCCCGAACACCACTGCACTGCCCTAAACCCTGAAACACCACCCCCTACACTGCCCGAACACCACTGCACTGCCCTAAACCCTGAAACACCACCCCCAGCACGACCCCTACACTGCCCGAACACCACTGCACTGCCCTAAACCCTAAAACACCACCCCCAGCATTACCCCCTACACTGCCCAAACACCACTGCACTATCCTAAACCCTAAAATACTATCCCCAGCACAACCCCTACACTACCCGAACACCACTGCACTGCCCTAAACCCTAAAACACTCCCCCAGCACGACCCCCTACACTACCCGAACACCACTGCACTAAACCCTAAAACACTCCCCC
Organism: Calotriton arnoldi; assembly: GCA_963921515.1. Classification (NCBI taxonomy): domain Eukaryota; kingdom Metazoa; phylum Chordata; class Amphibia; order Caudata; family Salamandridae; genus Calotriton; species Calotriton arnoldi. The sequence continues at coordinate 673,839 of CAWUFW010006077.1, forward strand.
AGCACGACCCCTACACTACCCAAACACCACTGCACTGCCCTAAACCCTAAAACACTACCCCCGCATGACCCCTACACTACCCAAAGACCAATGCACTACCCTAATCCCTAAAACACTACCCCCCGCATGACACCCTACACTACCCAAAGACCACTGCACTACCCTAAACCCTAAAACACGACCTCCTACACTACACAAACACCACTGCACTACCCTAAACCCTAAAACACTACCCCTACACTACACAAACACCACTGCACTACCCTAAACCCTAAAACACTACCCCCAGCAGTACCGCTACACTACCCAAACACCACTGCACTAACCTAAACCCTAAAACACTACCCCCAGCAGTACCCCCTACACTACCCAAACACCACTGCACTACCCTAAATCCCTACCCCCAGCACGACCCCTACACTACCCAAACACCACTGCACTACCCTAAACCCTAAAACACTACCCCCAGCACGACCCCCTACACTACCCAAACACCACTGCACTACCCTAAACCCTAAAACACTCCCCCAGCACGACTCCCTACACTACCCAAACACCACTGCACTACCCTAAACCCTAAATCTACCCCCAGCATGACCCCCTACACTACACAAATACCACTGCACTACCCTAAACCCTAAAACACTACCCCCAGCACGACCCTCTTCACTACCTAAACACAACTGCACAATTTGTTACAGGCGTTGCAACGCAGGCCTGCGGTGCTTACTGGAAGTACCTAGTGGGCTAGTTGGGCCCCAGGGACCCTCAGGATTCAAGGTGACCTAATCCCCCAACTTAAAACGCACCACGGCGCGCGTTTGCACAGTGGTGAAGGGAGGGGGCGGGGCCTCAGGTGACATGTGCGCAAACACGCCCTGTGGTGCGTTTTAAGTTGGGGAATTAATTCCCTTTGAATCCTGAGGGACCCTGGGGCCAACTAGCCCACCAGGTACCTTCAGTAAGCACAACAGAGTTGCGTTGCAGAGAGGTGAAAAAGGTGCGTGGCCTCGGAACGCCTCTCTGCAACTCAGCTCTGTGGTCCTAACTGTAGGTACCTGGGGGGCTAGTTGGGCCCTAGGGACCCTCAGAATTCAAGGGGACTTAATCCCGCAAATTAAAACGCGCCACGGGGTGCGTTTGCACACGTCACCTCAGGCCCCCCTCCCTTCACCACTGTGCAAACGCGCCCTGTAGCGCGTTTTAAGAGGTAGTTTTAATCCCCTGCCCTATTATGTACTAGGGACTTGCAGAGGAGGTCATGCTAATCACAGGGGTACCCCAACGCATAGTGTTCCCTAGTGTATGTAGGTGTTTTCACTGTATTCTAAGTGTCTTTTAGCATAGCACTGGCTCTGGTTAGTCAGAGTCAGTTACCACCAGTACCCGTCTGAAAAAGTTGTGGGCACAGGATGATTTTGCAACAAGGCCTCTTTCTGCTCCTCTGTTGGTTCTTTCTGCACATCTTTTGCTTCTTTCTGTGCGTTTTTCTTCTTTCTTCATATGTCCTACCTCTGTAGGCATAGTTAGAAACTAGCATTTAAAAAACCTTTGAAATTCACTTAAAAATCATAGGTTTCAGGCACGTTATAGTTAGAAATTAGCATTTAAAAACCTTTGAAATTCACTGAAAAAACCATAGGTTTCAGACACGTTATAGTTAGAAATTAGCATTTAAAAACCTTTGAAATTCACTGAAAAAACCATAGGTTTTAGGGACAGTTATAGTTAGTTGGACATTTCACTCGTACAAAACCATAGAAATTCCCCCGTTATAGTTAGTTCAGCTAACTATAACTCGCGCCCGCAATGCACTGCTGATGACGTCACATATTACATCACTCATGACATGGTCAGTGACATCACTGATGACATCATCCATGTGATAATTTCATGCATCTTCTCACACCCTAATATAACTTTTGATACACCCACTCTAAATTACAGACTGCCATTCTCAAAACCATAGACACTCCAACACCAAAAACTACATACCCACTCACTGATTCTTAGGTCTACACACACATCCACTCACTCACCCGTACAGTCACTCATACTTAGTCACTCAGTACAGGACTATCATATGCACTCATACACCTATATAAACACTCACACACCGCCACTCATCCATAGAGGTACTCACACACCTAGTCAGTCATGCAAAAACTTAATCACACACCCATTTACTCACCTATACAGTTATACACACACCAGCTCACTTACTCATACAAATACTAGCACATTCTTACGCTCTTATACAATCACTGATACAAGTACACACTCATCCATACAGCCACTCTCACAATCACACACTCTCACTTATAGCCATTTATATACTCCAACACACATATATACTGCCTTTCACATATGTAGTTACTCACACATGTACCACTGAGATATACATTCAATCACTAACACACCCATACACACACTCACCCACCCATACAGTCCATCACAGATGCACTCTTGAAACCATGCACCCAGTGAATCACCAACTCACACTTCTATGCACAGAGTCACACACACCCCACCCACACAAACACTCAGGCACCCATACAGATACTCAGACAATCAATCAATAACCCATGTAGACACTCATGTAGCTATTCAGAAAGCCATGCAGCCGCTTACAAACCAACAGACAGACGGATACAGACATTCACACAGTTTAGTCACTAACCCATGCATTCAGTAAGATACATTTAATCACTCACTTGTAGAGTCAGTCACTCACGTACTAAATCATCCATTCAGACACTTATACACCCACTCATTCTTCAATACGCCTTTCCCTATATATATTAAACATATTTAAACTTTACAGAAACACACAGTCACTGGATGATGTCATCAGTGATGTCATCAGTGATGTCATTTGAGATGTCATCAGTGATGTCACTGACCATGTCATGAGTGATGTAATATGTGACGTCATCAGCAGTGCATTGCGGGGCGCGAGTTATAGTTAGCTGAACTAACTATAACGGGGGAATTTCTATGGTTTTGTACGAGTGAAATGTCCAACTAACTATAACTGTCCCTAAAACCTATGGTTTTTTCAGTGAATATATATATATATATACATCTATCATGTGGCTTGGTTTTGTTATATAAGCAAGCACAGGAAGTTTATTTCACTGCATTATGGCACATTTTCTCTTTACTTTTAAAAATGCCACAAATGTTATCATATTTTCGGGTTCAAACCATTTAGCTAGGCGTATCATTAATATCCACAAATGTGACGGAAACAAATCATGTGAATGTGACTTTTATGGATGATAAGTTGTTGATGTTTTTATTACTTTTCCATTATTTTCAACGTTTTCATTACATTACTATTTGACAAATGAATACATCTTAAAATGTGATTATTCCTTAACCTAAATGATGCATCTGTCAAATAGATGATCACAATCTATGGAAGTAACCATGTGCTAAAAAGAAAATGTAATCTCTACAAACCATAGTGAACTTGCAGCTGTACATAAAAGTACAAAGCAACACAACAGCGTTAGATAAAACACGATTTAAAGCAAGGCAAACACCAATCTACATTTAAGCAGGAATTAATACAAATGTTTGTCTACATTTTATTTCCAACAGTTCCACCAACTGAAATTAGCCCAAATGGTCCACTTTTTCGAGGGTGCACGGCTTGCATGTGCGTGCTTGTGGATGGGATGTTCTGAGGACGTTTCGGCAGTGGATTCATTTTTTTGAGGTTGTGATATCAAAGTGGGGCGCAAACGGAATATGGCATAAGAGACCACAATGCATCTTCCAACCTCCCACCTTTGATTCAATGCCTAGTCTTTTCATTGTCATATGTAAAATAGACGCTTCAGCCTTCATATCCCGGTTCCCATAAAATATAATGAAGCTTAAACCTAATTTCTGTTGTTTTCCATATGTTGTGGATTTAAAAATTCCCAGCGTCTATTATTTCTAGAGAGGGGTCAGAGAAAGTAGTCACAATAAGGCAAAACATGTTTTTCTTCTTTCTTTCAAAAAATTGATTAGGATTGCTGTGCTAAACTTTCTCTCTTCCCAGAGATGGGAAAACTGTTTTTTTTCCCCACTTTGTAAGTGGTCAATTCTTTGTTGTTTTTTTTTGTTTTGTTTCTACCTGTTATTTAGTATGAAACCCATAGGTGATAATGAAATCTATACATTTCTGCATGCTATAAAGCATTCTGAAATCAGCTTATGGTCATTTGTTTAGATTGGTTAAGACTCCACCCCGCAACCACCCCCCAAAGTAACTATTTCCGATTAATGTCAATGTAACAAAATGAACATAGGTATCTATTCGTATCAAAGGCCGAGCTAGGAAAGGGATATATTGTTACATATCTCAATCTCGTCTGGTCACAGAGATACACAACTGTCATTGTTTATTCAACTCTCTGTAATACATAGAGCCAACAACTGTCCTGTTGCTGAAAAAAAATTGTGGACCCATCATGCATCACTTGGCAATGAAAGTAAAATGAAAGCAAACAGGGGTATTAAAGAAAGCAGCTTATTTTGTAATCGTACCCAAGAACCCAAGCTGAAGGATGGGCATTATTAGTACCACTTAGAAATTCTTAGTGAAATGTTGGTTGCACTCTCGCCAAAGGAATGACAATTGAAATGGCTGCACTATTTGGGCCCAGGGTTGCCTGGCATCCAGGAATCTTTACCAGACTCAGATATTTCCCAAACCTTGAGACTCCGTGGGACTCCAGTAAGGAGGCACATGCAGAGATTCCATCAATTGTCACTGAGAACTACCAGCAAACAGCTAATCTAAAAAATAAAAAAAAATCCTTTAATCTCCTCAGATTCATGTGGCAGAAAACCCTAAAATTTGCAGCCAACGTCAAATCTCATACCAAATCACATTCCCAGAATTCTCCAGATAAAAAAATGGTACTAGATGTATGGGTGAGCACCATGTACAGGAAAGGAAAGGGCAAAAATTGCCACTAAGTCAGGACAATGCCCTCGAAAAATGGCTACTGTTTTGGCTAGTTCCTCTTTCATACAATAGCTTCATCCGTACACATGGTGTACTGTTTCTATCTGTTGAAGTATAGGAAAACAGAGTGGCAGGACATCTAACAAAGGCCCAGAATGCTGCTGTTTAACCCATTGCATTGTTCCAGTATTTGCAAGGTATTATGGGCTGCGAGTGCTGTGTGATCTAAGTCACCTTTAATTAGTTTATCTCTGGTCTACAGTTTTCAAAAATGTTTGCGGTTGATTCGTTTTCATGGGTGCTGCACCTTTTCGGGAACACAATCTTCAGAAAAAACTACTCACTAAATCTCAACGATAACTGTACATTCCTTATTACAAAGTGAAGTGTAGATTAGCTGGGTCGGTCGGTACAGGGACCAAATAGGTTTCAGCTCTCCTTGGGTACAACTTTTGGGAGTTTAGGTCATTATCTCGGCTCATGGAAAGCTTAAATGCAGATGGAGGGTGTAGAAGAACGTCTTTTGCCAGAATGCCAGCTTTCCTTTTTGTTATCATTTTTAGTTCGAAGCCTACCAGACAGTGCACCTGGCTGGTTTGCTAAAGACAATTTGGGGACATTCAGAAAGCTGACCTAGGAATGCATTCTGCCTGTTGGTTACCATTGGCTTTGTGATTTATAACTCACATTTTCTGATAATATATTTTCTCTCAATGTTGCTAGATTCACGGGCGAGTGCCTATGGGCTGGAAAATCTTTTTACAACCTTTAGATAGTGACACTGGTCCGAGCGCTTCATGTTTGCAATCATGCAGGGTAAAAGTTGGTGCTCTCCTGTGACAATTTAGGAAAGGTTTGCAGGTGTGTGAGTTCCTTGTGGACGACCTTGTACTGCTCACTACAGAGCATGATCCCACCAAGGCTCCCCTGCCCGCAATTTTACTCTACATAATAATGAAGTGATGAGCTCTGGAGGAATGAATGAACCTTCATGTAACAGTAGGTTGAAGAACCAGAAGTGGAATCTGACATCGAACAGGTTTAAATTGGGCTTGGGGGATAAATTGGCTCATACTATTGGAATTAATGACTGCTTTCTCAGGCCTTGAACAGGTAATTGATCCAGAGTGGGGAAAGGTGAGGGACATTCAGTATAGATATCAAACTAAGATGCACTTCCTTCCTACATCACATACCAGTAAAAATGTGAAGGGGCCCCCAATGCAGCACAGTACAATACAACATCTCTAATAATCTGCATTACTTTCCAATACAATTCATGCATAAGCTACCCAAGTGCTTCCGCTTCACGCACCTCCCACCACTGATTCCAGCCATCTCAAACATGCAATACACATCACATTCTGGGCTTTGACGACCAGCAAGATCCAGACATACCCACAAAATGTATCAAACAGCTAAAGGTTGAGTGGCTGCACCAATCTGATGGCAATTACATAATGACGAAAAAGCCTTTAGGATCTGGGGGCATCTTTGGCCGGTCCACCTTCTGTAGTGGCGAGGACTACGAATCTGGCTTGAAGGGAGGATGGCATTTCCCAAGTAGGATCAGGAAGCTTACAAAAAGGTCACATGAGATTTACTTACTATGTCCAACACTGATGTAAACATAACGTGTGTTTGTTCACCCCAGGGTATGTTTGCGCTGAATAACAGATGTGTACAGTTACCCTACTCAATGGAACTCATTTTATCGATCTCAGAAGGATGAAAGGCTGGGTGGACCCGCCAGGATTTGAGCCTGTGACAATGAGGTCGAACACAGGACCCTACAGTAGTAGGTGAGAAAGTATGTCACACTGAGCCTGGGACAGCAGATGCAACCATATTTGACTTATATAAACAAAGCTCATCATCTCTTTGTTTTAACAAGATTTCGTTTAAATATGGTACCCTGGCTACTGGCCTTTCCGAAAGGTTATTTTAAACCAAATTCATCAAATAGGTGCACATGTGACAACTTCTCAGAGCAAGATACTCTACACATATTGTTCTTTTGCTCCCATTATGATCACCTACGCAGAAAGTACATCCTCCCGCTGCTAAGGGATCAAAATTTTGTGCAAGTAAGGCCAGCTTTGGTCTACTTGCAAATGTTAAGTTCACCTGTAATTTGCTTGGGGGTAGCCAGTTTTTTAACTGGCGCAATTAGATACAGGAATAGGATGAAGTGGAGTTAATCCTTCTGAACAAGACTGATAGTATGTCTATGCGGATTATAGTCTAAAGTTATCGGATAGTCATAATTGTGGTTGGTTTTTATTACCCTCTGTATGATGTTTTAATGGATTTTAAATACACAAAGATACGGATTTTTAATGGATTTAAATAATGTTTATACGATGTTTTATGTTTATAGATGTTTTATGTTGTACTTTTATGGCTCTAACCAGCTGAATAAAGTTGATTTGACTGACTGACTGACTAAAATGGAGTAATAAGACTCTCACGCAGTTAATGTCACCCTACATTAAGGACAACAACTGAATAACAGCAAGACTTTCTGAAATAAAACAAAAGTGCTCTTAACTCGTAGTCCAGGCACCAAACCCTGAGCCTTCAAAAGTCAGCCATGTTGCCTGACTTCTGCGCTGCTATTCAAATCTGAAAGCAGCCTACTGGTAGCAGCTGTGCTATGTTAAACTGCCATATTTGTTTACGTAGTTTATGTACCCTTAAACTTGGGTGATTCCATGGTTGCTTCGGTGTGCTCCGACACACTCTAAGCACGCAAATGCCGAAAAATCTCTTGGCATCCTGCATGTGAGGACATGCTCTTTCTGGTGATACTCTCCTTGGTAGTCCCTGAAGGCAAAGTCCAGAGAGGCCTTGCCGAGAGTCCTTTCAGGGGACAAATGCTGGACCCAGCCTTTGGCTCTTCCGGGCTGACACTGAACTCTGGGAATAGATATGTTTCCTAAGACACACACATTTAAATCTCATGTTCGCTGGTATTTTTTAACTCCAATGTATTTCTCTTTATTGTATAATTTGTGAAGACTTACTAAATAACGACAAAAAAACACACAAATCCATTTTGATGTTTAAGCTCTATTAAACACGTACACGTCCCTCTCACCGCACAAACTCTGCGAAATCAGAGACACTCCCCCAGGGAATGAACGAACACATGGGAAAACATAACTACGAACATTCGTGCACGTCAAATCGCGACAGAGAACATATATTTAATGTACCTAAAGCAAAGATATGTGCGCAGCCCATCTGCTTGAACTCTGGAGAGGCCACCTCAGATTGGTAAAATGTGCGCCACTGAGGCAGGTTCTGGGCACCAGCAACGCCTCTGAATGTCTGTTCAAAAAAGGGCAGGTTGTGATGACCACTTCCTCTTTTTATTTGCCAAATTTAAAAAGAGAACGGTTGTTTTAATATGAGGGGAGTGTTTTGTATCGCGCCAAAGACGCTGGGCTTAAAGCACCCTCCTGCACCCAACGCCCATTCATTTGTAGCCAGGGACGGCCGTTTACACACACAGCGGCGGTTTGGAGAAGTCCCTAATTAGACAGCTCTCGTCTCCGGCGGTGACATGTCGAGGCGCAGATTAATCTGTCCCGAACAGCACAGTGACAGCTGCTGCACCGGCAGCCGGAGGCTCGCGCGAGCGGCAGCACTGCAAACCCCTGTCGGCGCGCATTGTTTTCCAGTCCTTGCTTCCTTCTCTCCCCTCCACACTCTGTCCAGATATTTCACTCTAATGGACAGCTGCCTGGCTGGGGAGAGGGAGCCCGTGCGCGAGGACAAGTGCGCGCGCGCGCCCGGCCACACAGGGCCGGAATACTAATGCAGAGCCAATTAAACAGCAGCCCAAGAGAGAGAAAAGAGAAGAAACAAAGAGGGAGACAGTGAGGGTACGCAGGGGAGGGAAGCTAGCAGGCGCAATACAAGGGAGAGGAGAAGGAAGAAAACTGGCAGCAAAATTAGAGCATAATTTACGAAGAACAATTGATGAGAAAGAACCAAAACACAAGTCACTGAGGGAGAGAGAGTGAGGGTTTTCAAAGTAGATGTGAAGCCAGAGAAAGATAAAAAGAACCCCCACGAGAGATGGATATTAAGAGTGAAAGAGCTAGGGATGAGAAGGAAGTGAGAAGAGTCGGAAAGAGATGTAGGTACTGGTGGGAATTAGATGTGTGCAGGGATGCAGAGACCTGCCGAGTGAAACAGAGATGCAAAACAGTGGGAAAGAAGTGCTGTGGTCTGAAGAGAGAACCAGACATGATTTGCGGAACAGGCAGAGTGTTAGTGTGTTGTGGGAAGGGGCTAGTGTGCGCTTTGGGAGTGAGTTATTGGAGGGAGCGTGATGCAAGAGCTGGAACTGATGAAAGACTTCGTGTCCTGTGTCTTAACTCTCTACAGCTGGCACCAAATTTCACATCAAATTAAAAAAATAAGCGTAATACAATAACCGAACAATTAATGATTAAAATAAAGAGTTCACCAACAGGTTGCTGTATCTTTTCTTAATTCATTGGCTGCCTTTCTTTATCACAAGCAAAAGGTACAATTGCCAGCCAGAGTACATGGGGTCTTTACACAATCCAGGTAACGGCTAAAACGCTAAGGGATGGGAAAATAGTCTTTGTTGGATGGAACAATTCATTAGTCTGCTGAGAGCTCAATTACTTGAACTTGTGCACACTTAGAAGAGTAATCTGTCACTTGCAGCAGTGAGACTGACTGCCTTAGACAAAACTGTCTTCATGGTGAAAGCATGCTCCCAGGAGGCAGTCATCTCAACCAGCAGGAAAGGCAGGAGAGAGGTATAACAAAGCAAGGAAAAAGTACCTTCAGGGTGGTTCCATTACTTATAAATCTCACAAAAAGGTTCCATTACTTAACTGGGTGAGAACTGCCTGCCAGCGCATCCAATCCTTAACTAAGGGCTGGCTACAATGCCAGTTGGACTGGCTTCTGTGGTCCTATCAGATGAGGTCGGACCGTCGAAGGTGCCTTTGGAAGTGGTCGGTCCGACTGCCAGATTATGATGCATTCGTCGTGTAATCTGACCGACTGCTGAAAGACCGCCGACTCCAACAGCTTTTCTCTGACCGCCGAGATAGTGGTCGGAGACAATCTGCATCCATAGAACTGTACTGGAATTTCCGTTCGCCGTCTGGATTATGGGTTTCCGATGACCCGACTGTGGCGTCCAACCGGCTGCCTTGAGTTGTAGGAAATGAATGATTTGGGGTGCATACTCACCCCAACCTGCTTCTCTCCAGCAGTCTCCGCCATGGATCCTTTCCTCCAGGTCCCCCTACACCTCAGAAGTGAACCCTGATGACAACGATCCTAGGGGTGCCGGAATCCAGGTAAGTCCTTCTGCGATATTTATCCCCATTGACAGGACTGTGGACATTCTGCCACACTCCAGCAATGGGGTATGGGATGCACAAGGCATATCCCCAAAATTGTCATGCATGTATGTACAATTCACATGTTTTCTGTCAGTTTTGTACACATTTGCAGTGACATATTCGGGGATATGTGCTCCACCGTAGCTGCGACTGCTGCGGTAGCATCATAATACGACTGGGGGAAACTCCAGGTTTCGGTGGTTGGAAAGGGCCTGCGAAGGAGGCGGTCGAATAGTTGGTCCGACCGGCATCGTAATTAGGCCCTACGTTAGGAGGGAGAGGGACAGCAAAATAATAGTCCCACTGGAATAAAACGTAGAGAAAGGGAACAAAGGCAGATGTATTCTGTTCCTTGTGGTTGCACAAGGTTATTTGCCTTCTGCCTCAACTCCACATTTCAGCACCTGCCACTAATTCTCTTGAGTATCCACCATCCTCGTTGGATATGAAGAGGGACTTGTTACTTATTGCATAAGCTAAGCCACCTCGCACCTTCCCTTTCAAATGCTTGTCAATCTCCTGCCACCAAAAATCCAGCCGTACCCTTTTTAGGTCGAGCCTAGCGCAGCGCGCATTCGCTGCTCTATGGGGAGGCTTCTTGTAAGCACTCCAAACTTCCCACAGACTTCTCCGTGTGATTTTGTGAACTCCCACACATTTTATTGGCCATTGCGTGTGGCTTTCAAAAATGAAAGCACGCAAATGGCCAAAGGCGGGTGCATGTCCCACCTCTCTTCTAAAAGTTAACTCCCACGGCCTAAGGGTCTCGGTAGCGAGCAGCGGCGCGCTGCATTCCTCATCGTGGATCAGGTTACTGCGGCTGCGCTTGTTATTCCAGCTGTCTTCGTTGTGCAGGTCCCTGCCCCCTCAACTGTGTTTTTTGTGCCTTTAAAGCGCAGTCGCTTTCGCTTTAGCGGCCGCGCTTGTTTCTCTTGTTTAATTAATGCACTCGGGCGCCGCTCTCCCTAACACGGCGCCCGGTTTCATGGTATTTTTTTATTTTAATTGACTGCAGTCTGTGGGAGAGCCCGGGTGCTCTGCTGGGGGCAGTGAATCGCGTGAGGTTGCTCGTGCAGTGCACTGCAGTATGTGGGAGAGCCCGGGTGCTCTGCTGGGGGCAGTGAATCGCGTGAGGTTGCTCGTGCAGTGCACTGCAGTCTGTGGGAGAGCCTGGGTGCTCTGCTGGGGGCAGTGAATCGCGTCAGGTTTCTCGTGCAGGATGATCTGGTCGGAGTGGCGGGCTACAGAGACGGGGACTCCCTCACCGACGGAGACCGCGAGAGCGGAGCGGAGGAGGGAGGTAAGACGTCCACTGTGCCGCAGGCAGCAGTCCCTTTAACCCACCTCTTCATTGCAGTGGAGGCGGCACTTTTCTAAATGTTTCCAAAAAACATTACCGTGGAATTAAACGCACCTCTCTCTTCCCCCCCCTTTTAACCTGCCGCTCCAGGAAGGAGAGGGTCACACACTGAATAGTCTCAACTCACCACTGGCCCCAGTGCCCCATTGCCGTTTATAGCTCATCGATGGGAATCGATTTTTACAGCGCTACCCTGTGTGGTCCAAACCTTAGTGTGGACGCTAATGGGGGCTTCCATGGCCGCCCTGCTAACTTTTTATTCATTGGCCAGGTTTTGGTGTTGGGCCTCTGCTTTATTACAGGAGTTTGCAGGTGGTTCATATTACCACCTCGTTTGGGCCGCCTGGTGATTTAAGCGCTGTTTACGCCACTTGTCCAAACGCACAGAGTGGGTATTGTTAAGTTGGTGCAACACGTGCACAGTGCCCTGTCACTAACAGAGAATGAATCTGCATCTTCTGCACACAGGCGACCTACTTTTCTAGACACAGTGGGGGATTATCGGACAGGTTGGGGAAGAGCAGGAAGAGGGAAGTGACGGACACTCCGGTAAGCCCACAGGTTATTGAACATGGATGCGCAGCTCACAGTACACTTACTGGAGTTTGTGGAAATATGTTACAAAGGCAAGGCAGGATCTTCAAGTGACCAGGACGATGCGAACCATTCTCACGTCATCAGCAGCAAACACTTGTCTCCTGGACCAGGCCTCGCGTTATTACTGTTCCAACTCTCGCAGCCTTACACTTGCCGTGACCTCTTGGAAAGTCTCCTGGTTTTCCTGTGCTATATCCCACTTTCGTTCTTCTACGCCAAGTGACAGCACTTATAAGGTCCCAAAGGCGAAACCTATTGGCTATGCCAATGCTTGTTTTCCTTGCATTTTGCACTTCAGTGCAAACTGTTAAACACTACTTCGAACACAAAACAGGGTCACTAGCTGAATCACTCCACGAACTGCAGCCTCATCGCAACTTAACTCCTTATCCACAATGAAATAAGGCAGATCACCACACTTCCTGTGTGCTTTCTCAACCAATCCTTCATATATCTGCTTCAAATTGCATCCTCCTCCATACTTTTCTTACATTTTTCTTCTGTATATTACAATCCAGCACCTACTCCACAACACATTCATTTTTTGCCTGGAAGTCCTTCTCCCTAAATTTATCAGCAACATAGGCAAAAATAATGTGCTGTGGTGTTAGGCACATAACAAAATACTCCAATCTAACAAGAATTCCTGTAATCTGTGTGGCCACTTGGCAGGCCTAGGTGTCAATTTATAAGTAGCCTGTAAGCAAATTAACCAATGGTGTATGATCCGTCTGCTAATCAGAAATAAAGGATCTCCTGTATCAATAGGGTACTGGGGCAGGGAAAATACAATATATTATAGCAAACACCACAGCCTTCCCCTCATCTACTTCAACCATCAAATCAACATTTCTTAGACGCTCAGAAGACTCAATCCATATACATACATTTTATTACATATTATTTTTTCAAATTCATTTTCTATAAAAAGATTTTCCTACAGTTTACATTACATCACATCAATTACATCATATCAATTGCATATCTTAACAGAATGTTATAAAATGTATCTCAGGAATCATCACGATCTGTAATAGACAAATACCTGCAGATCACATACCACTAACTATATCTCTCTAAAACCATTTCAACACGCTCACCATCAATAAGTCACCACAACCCAGTCGCCAAAACCACCAATCACTCTCATTCACTACAACCTTCCATTCAATAAAAGCACACCCACCTATAACACAGAATAAAGCTCTTGCAATACAGGAATAATATAATTAAAAAATAATGGCAAATGATCAATTATCTTTTAACAAATTTTCCTTCAATAGCTATAGGTCATATGCATTCCTCCAATGAGGTAACATTTATTTTTATATATCCTTTAATGTCTGTGGACCATACGTATTCATTAGGTGGCTACCGATATGACTCTACGCGCGTTTCAGCGGAATAAGGAGGCACTGCAGCTCCCGCCCTGCGCGCCGCTGCTCGCTCCCGCAGGCAAAACGCCGGGGGAGTGAACCTTTTCAGAAAAGGTGGGACATGCACCCACCTTTAGCTGGCTTTGATTCTGAAAGGACACGCGCAAAAGCCAATCCATTGCGTGGGATGGGAGGAGTCAGACCCACACAGAGTAGAGAAGAGTAGAGACAAGAAGCCTCGCAGAGCAGCTCATGCGCTAGGCTCGACCTAAAAAGCAGCAATTGTCAGAATTTAAAAGAAAAACGTTGCCAAGGCTAATTTACTTTCACATGATTCAGCCATTTGGTCCTCTTTATTACCGCAAGGATCAGATTTATGGGCCTCATAGAGAAGCGTCATGTTAAATACACCTTCTACCTCAGACACCAGCCAGCTCTTTCCTCAGCCCCATAAAACCTTTGTGTGCCCAAGCATTTGCTTTCATGCAGTCCGTGGAAAGCAAACACAAACAACCCTTAACCTCTTCCATGCGTCGGACGGCCCCCGGTGGGCACGGTGGGCATGTGCGTCGGACGGCCAGGGGCCGTCCGATCTGCGCACGCGTGGAATTCGCCCGCACAGCGGGGGAATGTGCGCCGCGTCGAAGGGGTTAAAGTCTGCTCTTCAGCATATCCCAGCAAAAATATCCTTTGGACTGTGCTTTTACAGACAAGCTAGGAAGAGTGGGAAGCAACACAGTGTGTGATATTTGAGGGGGAAGCAGGACACGAGGAGGAAAGCTGGAAAGTACATTCACTCTTATGGAGTGCTGAATGGAAAAGAAACAAGCATTTGCAATGCAATAGGTCTCCAATTTAAGCGAGACCTATTGCATTGCAAATGGTTGGCAAAACGGGAGGGAGACTGGGAGTGGGGGAGGAGAAGGAACGGACATCGGTAGGGAGGGAGAGTGGGGGGGGAGGCACGGATAACGGGTGGGCGGGCGGGGGAGCAGAGAGAAGGCACAGACACCGGGAGGGAGGGCGGTGAGGGGAAAAGACACTCCACATTAACCTGGTCCGTCTCATGCGGCGGGTTCCGGATCCAGCTACTCACTGGGCCTCGGGCCTTGGACTTCCAGAGCAACCGCACCAGTGCAATAAAGGAAATAGTACACGCCCATGTAACAACCAAGTAAAGGGGCTAGTAGCCATGGGAGGATACAAATGACGACATGACTGTACTAAGGCGGGACTAACAAGCCTCATAATAAATCAGAAGACAGCTTTTACAAAGGACAAACACACAAGCAAATGAAAAATAAGGGCCGGGGAGTGGGTGGAGCTTCTCTCCGTACTGAACTACCACAGCTTTTCGCAGAGCAGCGATTGCGCACTGGCTCACGCTCGACCTAAAAAGTAGAGAGCAGTGGAAGGATGCAAGTGAGCCAATCAAAAGAACCGTAAAGCAGCTATGTGCCAGGTGAGGGACAAACACAAAAACAAGTAGGCAAGCCATTGAATAAGAAGCAAGCAAATGAGTGACAATAACACCAACCAATGGTAAGCAATTGGCAGGCTGTAAGCCTACTGTAGGTTCACAATAGGCTTTCCATAATGAGACAGTGTGCGCTGTCTGGTAGGTGAGACCTAAAAAGAGTAGCAAATCCTGGGCCTACACATCTGCACCTATATAAGCAACAGTCACTTTGAGAAATAAAAGCCAAATAATAGAGGGATGTAGAAAAGTATTTCATCCAGCCAGGTGGAGGAGTGGCATGACCTTTTCATTTTAGGTGGACATCTTACACAGAACATACTGTTGTCCAAGTAAACTGCACATGATTAGAGCACATATCCCAGACGCACACTGGAGAGGAGGGAAACGTTTGACAAAGATATTACAAGCACATGATACGAGTGCCTACAAATTGTGCAGTTTTGGCAAAAAAGTGAAAAGGTTTAACGGCTTACTGCCGGACTGGAAAATAAGAGGGGACTCATGCTGCATCAAACAGTTGAAGAAACTTTATGGACCATTAATGGGAAATGTGGTAAAAACCTTTCATGCCCTGAAAAAGTCCCTATTGTAAGGGACGAAACAGGTTTGCTGTGACAATATACTCAATGTTTAACAAGATGAAAATAAAGAATAAACTTTTAAATATACTCATGTACTAGAGGTTAGGCTGGGCGTTTTTAGTTAAGTCAGGAAAGTGGCGCTCAGGCTATTGCGTGTACTAACTATAGACCTGTATTGGTGCGGTGCTACCAGGTCAGGGGAGTAACCCGATAACCCCTGGGGAGTGTGTGAATTGCAGGATCCACAATTAAAGTAAGCGTAGTCCTGGGCACACGCGGTGAGGGTATTCGTGACATAACATTCAGTATTGATGCGTTATATAAATGCAGTGGTCGACATCAGTATTGGTTCAAAAAAGTATCTTTATATTTCAACAACAACTATGTTGAATACAATAAACCAGCCGACACGTGTTTCGTCACTGGGAGAGGTCCCGTGACTCATCAGGGCTGGGGAGGATACAAAAAATAAATAATGGGTGAGGGGAATAAAGTGGTTAAAAGCAAAGGGTACCTAGTCTATGGTAGACATGATATGTAGGTAAAAAGGGATCACCCAAGGTGACTAATAGGGAAAGAAATGCTAAGTGTGACCAGTATAGTGTGTGGTGACACTCGTGAATGTGCCGCTATTCATAAGTCAGGGATCTTGGTGGCAATGCGGGAAAACATGTTAAACACAATGTGACTGATGTGATTGTGCCGCTCTCATGTGAAGAAAACATGAGGTAAAGCGCGGGAAACATGGTACATTGTGTGATGTGGCAAGTGAACAGTACTAGCAATGGTGTAGAGATGGTGTCTGAGGATATCCCAATGCACGAAAGGTAGTGGGTGATTGGTCGATACACAAATTAACTCAAAATGGGCAAGATGCGAAGGAAAGAAGGTCCTGCAAGGACTAGGAAGGCCTGAACTGAGGGGGAAAGGGGGAGAGGAGGCGGGTAAAACTAAATAACCTAAACAGCGAAAGCTACTGGAGGAGTACTTGAACCTGGTGGGGAAGAGACACAGGAGGAAGGTAGATAAGTAAAGGCACAGGAGTCGTGGAACAAGGTAAAGGAGAGAGTGGAAAACAACAGATAAGGCTCACCCGAAAACCGGTGATACTTCCAACCCGGTAGGGGGTGAGTGGGAGACGGGAGCAACTGGGCAGATGGCGGTGCATGTGGCGCCACGCTGGATCCGAGGGTAGGAAGGAAGGGGACCGCTGAGGAAGAAAAGTGGGAGTGAGGATGACGATAATAGAAAGCGGCCAGGAGGGCTGAGGACATAAGAGGCATATGTAAGTCTTACCGGGTTGTGATATGCCGGCGGCGAATATGAAGATAAGGCTGGGGCGGGTACGCCACGGCGCTCGGAAGGTGAAAGGAACTGTGGGGATAAGAAGGGGAGAGCTAGAAGCAGCAATGGCTAAAGGGACCTGCAATAGAATAAAAGGAGGAGGGCTCACCCTGGAGTGACAGGAGGAGGCTGTCCAGTGTCCGGCCGAGTTGCAGGTAGCAAGGAGCCAAGCAGACGGGGTGCGAAAACAAGGCTGTAATGGAGGACGAAGAGGGGAGGGTTCAAGGCACGATAGAACCGAAGCGGGATTCTGTGGTATGGGAGGAAAGTAAAGTGAACTTACCCCGGGTACGGGAAAATTAGGGCGGTATCAGGTAATGCGTTAGCAGGATAATGCAGACGCCTGCCTGAAGACACGGAAGGAAAAAGGCACAATTGTAAGGTGGGATTAGAGGAGTAATGGAGAGTAGTAGAAGCAGCGTCGTAGCTGCGAGGCAGTTACCTGGGGTCCGGATCGAAGAGAGATGAGGAGACACTGGAGCCGTGTGGCAATGAATGGAAGGGAAACAGGAAAAGGGGGGAACTATATCCTGAAATAAACATGGAAGACTAGAGCGAGCAAACTAGGAGATCCGGCCGGGCGGTCGCCATATTGGAACACCCGGGGGAGTGCCGCCTAGTAGTGCGCATGTGCGGAGAACGTCTAAGCTATCAATGAGGCACCCGCAGCCTCGGGAATACCTGCAGGGTAGTAAAGATGGAGGTGGGATAAGGGTGCAATCAAGAGTATGTGACAGTGAACATATATGCAAATGACATATGGTCAACCATAAACGGATATAAAGGATGACAAAGGTTATAAATACATAACAAAAATTAACGACAGGTGCATTTAAATGGGATACAGTGGAGGTAACCACTGATATAGAGCATAGATATGCTCAAGTCATGTAGTTAATGAAAAGAATAAAAACGGTAACAATGGTCAAAATTACATGACAAATATTCATGAGCAGGTGTGTAAATTGGGAGACAATGGCACATGAATATAGTATGGAGAAAAGACATGCAAGTGTCATCAAATCAATAGGAAGAGAACATGTATGTTGACATTAGTAGTCCGTTCATTAGAAGTTCCAAAGCAAAATTGTCATCATATTGTTCATTCACCCAGGAAGTAATGCAACTCGTGGTCAGTGTTCAGTCCGTGTTGCACTGTCCGTAGGCGCATAATCCAAGTTGCTTCCAGGCGTCTGAGTCCTCTGTTGCCACCTCTCGCATTGGTGGATGCAACGTCACATCCGAAGAAGGAAATCCGTTTCCTTGGGCCCTGGTTGGGACAAGTGGCAGCATGGACCGCCATGGGATATCTGGTGTCAAGGTTGTTTAAGGCTCTGACGTGCTCTCCAATTCGATCTTTCAGTTGTCTGATTGTACTCCCGATGTACCAACGTTTGCAGGTGCATTCGAGAATGTAGATCACGAATTTGGTGCTGCAATTGATGTTATGCCTAATCTGGTACTGTTGTCTGTTAACAGCCGTGAAGTTTCTGACCCCATGTTGGGCTAGTTTGCAGACACCGCAGTGCCCGCACTTGAAGAAGCCAAGATTATGGGTGGTGAGCCATGCGGGACTGGTGCTAGGGCCTGGGATGCTAGGGCTGAGTCTCGTTTTCAGTGTTCTACCTCTCCTGTATGTGATTTGTGGTTTGGGAGGTACGATCTCTCTCAGTGTGTTATCAGCAAGTAATACGTTCCAATGCTTGTTGAGGCTTTTCCTCATAGCTAACCCCATGTCGCTATAGTCAGTGATCAGTCGCACAGGTTGGTCTTGCTCAGTGGTTGTCCTCCTGGTGTGTAATGTGTCTTCTCTCTTTATGTTCCTAATTCTCTTTTCTGCAGAACTGATAGTGCGGGCACTATAGCCTCTGTTTTTGAATCTTTGTTTCATGTTGGTCAGGCACTCTTGAAATTCCAGTTCCTCACTACAATTTCTCCTGGCTCTCATGAATTCCCCGTAGGGAATCGCCTGTATTTGGTGAGAAGGGTGTGAACTCTCTCCGTGTAAGATGGCATTGCATGATGTCTCTTTTCTATAATGACGGCTCTGAATAGTGTTAGATTTGATGTAGATTTCCACATCTAGAAATGTGATGTTGGAGGCGCTGGAGTTCCCTGTGAATTTCATGTTCATGTCATTGCGATTAAGGTGTGCGCAGAATTCGTCGAGTTCAAGTTGTGACCCTGACCAGAGAAGTAAGCAATCATCTATGTAGTGTCCCCAGTATATTATGGAGTCAATCCATTGTGCTCCTTCAGTGCCCCAGATCCATTTGGACTCTAGAACGCCCATGTACAGGTTCGCAAAAGAGGGTGAGAATTTCGAGCCCATGGCTACTCCTTTGTTCTGTTTATACCACATACCGTCATAGATGAAAAAGTTGTTGTTTAGTATGATGTCCATCATTGCAACAAGCATCTGGGTATGCTGCCACAAATTGGCTGGTCTGTTATTAAGTATGCTGGTAACAGCCTTGAGCCCTAGTGTAGGTTCAATGGTAGTATAAAGAGAGACTACATCTAAGGTTGCCAGGATCATGTCTGGATGCCATTGGACATCAGATAAGATGCTGAGAATATGTTTGGTGTCTTGTATATGTGATGGCAGATTTTTGACCAGAGTGCCAAGGAAGAGGTCAACATATTGTGCTATTCTTTCAGTAGGTCCGCCAATGCCCGACACTATTGGTCTCCCTGGAGGACCTTCTTTCCTTCGCATCTTGCCCATTTTGAGTTAATTTGTGTATCGACCAATCACCCACTACCTTTCGTGCATTGGGATATCCTCAGACACCATCTCTACACCATTGCTAGCACTGTTCACTTGCCACATCACACAATGTACCATGTTTCCCGCGCTTTACCTCATGTTTTCTTCACATGAGAGCGGCACAATCACATCAGTCACATTGTGTTTAACATGTTTTCCCGCATTGCCACCAAGAGCCCTGACTTATGAATAGCGGCACATTCACGAGTGTCACCACACACTATACTGGTCACACTTAGCATTTCTTTCCCTATTAGTCACCTTGGGTGATCCCTTTTTACCTACATATCATGTCTACCATAGACTTGGTACCCTTTGCTTTTAACCACTTTATTCCCCTCACCCATTATTTATTTTTTGTATCCTCCCCAGCCCTGATGAGTCACGGGACCTCTCCCAGTGACGAAACACGTGTCGGCTGGTTTATTGTATTCAACATAGTTGTTGTTGAAATATAAAGATACTTTTTTGAACCAATACTGATGTCGACCACTGCATTTATATAACGCATCAATACTGAATGTTATATCACGAATACCCTCACCGCGTGTGCCCAGGACTACGCATACTCATGTACTAGTCCGTGGTATCTTGACCAACAAATTGGATCGCTATACAAGTTGGACTGCATTAATTAAATAGGGCTCTTGTGCTGGATTCATCTATGTGCTTTTCAAATAATTTGTTATGGTTTTGAAAAGATTTCCTTTGGACTGATATGTACAGAGTGCTTCTCCCATATCTTTTTGCACAATAGTCTTATCCACTTCATATCTTTCTTGAACCTCCCTACACTTCTTGCATCTTTATCTCACCTTGCAGGTTATTTTTCATTCATGTTTTCTTCCTTTATGATTGTTTTGCTATCTTGCTCTTATTTATTCTTTTCCCTTTCATTCTTTTTTCCTACTTTGGGGCTTTAAGCCGGATGATAAAACATTTGTACTGTGCCCACCACCCGCACAAAATAAGCATGGTTTGAAATGACCCAAAACACTCTAGGAACAAAAAGATTCAAAATTTTATTGAACTTTTTTTTTAATATAAAGTATTTTTATTGGATTTCAGAAATATAAAACATGCCTGCAAACAAAGCAAGCATAACGAAGGTTTATTGCACATTTTATACAAAGAGTTGCTACTTAATACATTGAGGCAAATTGAACAAGGGCGGCGCTATTGGGAGTGAACAACATGAGATGGGGGACGATAGGTCTCCTTTGGAGAAAACCTAACACATAAGGGTTTATTAAGCCTTACTGCCAAGTAACACTAAAAGAGTTACAACATATTTCACAGTTACGTTTTCTTCTCAACCCAACATTACGTTCTAAATAATAAAAAAAAGATGCAGAAAAAATGTTTGTTCTTGGAACATGTTATGCATGCTTATATGTTGTATGGTAGTAGATCGAAAGGGTTTTTTGCCTTGGTTGTCAGTCTATTTCGATTTGCCCTGTCATTGTCACAGTCGCCGGAGGATGATTAGATGCACGTTTTGCTACTTTTTTCCATGCTAATGTGCAATTAATTAGTAGATAAATAAATAATGTGCGAGTCTGCAAGTTTTCAAATTAGATACTGGGAAAAATGTGTTTTTAACACAATCAGCATGCCTCCAGGGATTAAAAATCCTTGAAGGATTATCAACACCAGATAAAGTTTCTATTTTTACAGGATATTGGTGCTAAACTCGTATCTAAAAAAACACAACAACAAAAAACGAGGCATGATTTCTTTCAATGCCGAAAAAAAGCTATCTAGAGCAGAAACACGGGCACAGTTGTTTAAATCTTTTACTTACAAATCCACCCCCAATCTCTTGCAGCTATTGAATTTCCCGAGCGCACAGCTGTTCTGCTAAAGTGTAAACGAAAATGAACGTTGCTCTCCATTGCTCACACGATCATATAAACAGAGTAGCCTGAGGAATTGTAAAAATGAATGCAACGTAACTCTTGACAATAAAAACAAGCATTGGCATAGCCAATAGGTCTCGCCTTTGGGACCTTATAAGTGTTTAGCCATGCAACAATTGTGCTGCATAACTGACACCTGGGTAAACACATATACGGTCCCAAAGGCGAGACCTATTAGCCAATAGGTCTCGCCTTTGGGGCCTTATAAGTGTTTAGGCAGAGCTATTGGTTTTGCCAATGTTTTTAAGAGCATTGTGGCTGCTGTGCAGCATGTTGAAAAGTTATAATAAAAAAGACTTATAAGCATTTTTGTTACTTTATATATAACTAAGACGACATTATGTACAACTGAATGACCCAATTAAAAAGAATAAACATAAGAAAGGTCTTGTCGTTTATTTTGTCGTTGCAATGTTGGCAACTTCTTCCTGCCTATTCTAATGTTGAGGTGGTGCTTAGTGATGCTGAGGTGGTGTTGAGTGATGTTGAGGTGGTGCTTAGTGATGCTGTGGTGGTGCTGAGTAGTGTTGAGGTGGTGCTGAGTGATGCTGAGGTGGTGCTGTGGTGGTGCTGAGTGATGCTGTGGTGGTGCTGAGTGATGCTGTGGTGGTGCTGAGTGATGCTGGGGTCGTGCTGTGGTGGTGCTGAGTGGTGGTGTGGTGGTGATGCTGAGTGATGCTGTGGTGGTGCTGAGAGGTGCTGTGGTGGTGCTGTGATGCTGTTGTGGTGCTGAGTGATGCTGTGGTGGTGCTGAGTGGTGTTGTGGTGGTGCTTAGTGATGCTGTTGTGGTGCTTAGTGGTGCTGAGTGGTGGTGCTGAGTGGTGCTGTGGTGGTGCTGAGTGGTGCTGTGGTAGTGCTGAGTGATGCTGTGGTGGTGCTGTGCTGATGCTGAGTGATGCTGTGGTGGTGCTGTGGTAGTGCTGAGTGGTGGTGTGGTGCTGAGTGATGCTGTGGTGATGCTGAGTGATGCTGTGGTAGTGCTGAGTGATGATGTGGTGGTGCTGAGTGATGCTGTGGTAGTGCTGAGTGGTGGTGTGGTAGTGCTGAGTGGTGGTGTGGTGCTGAGTGATGCTGTGGTGGTGCTGAGTGATGCTGTGGTGGTGCTGAGTGATGCTGTGGTGGTGCTGAGTGATGCTGTGGTGGTGCTTAGTGATGCTGTGGTGGTGCTTAGTGATGCTGTGGTGGTGCTTAGTGATGCTGTTGTGGTACTTAGTGATGCTGTGGTGGTGCTGAGTGATGCTGTGGTGGTGCTGAGTGGTGCTGTGGTGGTGCTGAGTGGTGCTGAGTGATGCTGTGGTGGTGCTGAGTGATGCTGTGGTGGTGCTGAGTGATGCTGTGGTGGTGCTGAGTGATGCTGTGGTGGTGCTGAGTGATGCTGTGGTGGTGCTGAGTGATGCTGTGGTGGTGCTGAGTGATGCTGTGGTTGTGCTGAGTGATGCTGTGGTTGTGCAGAGTGATGCTGTGGTGGTACAGAGTGATGCTGTGGTGGTACAGAGTGATGCTGAGTGATGCTGTGGTGGTGCTGAGTGATGCTGTGGTGGTGCTGAGTGATGCTGTGGTTGTGCTGAGTGATGCTGTGGTGGTGCAGAGTGATGCTGTGGTGGTGCAGAGTGATGCTGTGGTGATGCTGTGGTGGTGCAGAGTGATGCTGTGGTGGTGCAGAGTGATGCTGTGGTGGTGCAGAGTGATGCTGTGGTGCTGCTGAGTAATGCTGTGGTGTTGCTGAGTGGTGTTGTGGTGGTGCTTAGTGATGCTGTTGTGGTGCTTAGTGATGCTGTTGTGGTGCTTAGTGATGCTGTGGTGGTGCCGAGTGATGCTGTGGTGGTGCCGAGTGATGCTGTGGTGGTGCCGAGTGATGCTGTGGTGGTGCCGAGTGATGCTGTGGTGGTGCCGAGTGATGCTGTGGTGGTGCTGTGGTTGTGCTGTGGTGGTGCTGAGTGGGGCTGTGGTGATGCTGAGTGATGCTGTGGTGGTGCTGAGTGGTGCTGTGGTGGAGCTGTGCTGAGTGATGCGGTGGTGCTGAGTGGTGGTGTGGTGGTGCTGAGTGATGCTGTGGTGATGCTGAGTGATGCTGTGGTGGTGCTGAGTGGTGCTGTGGTGGTGCCGAGTGATGCTGTGGTGGTGCCGAGTGATGCTGTGGTGGTGCCGAGTGATGCTGTGGTGGTGCTGTGGTTGTGCTGTGGTGGTGCTGAGTGGGGCTGTGGTGATGCTGAGTGATGCTGTGGTGGTGCTGAGTGGTGCTGTGGTGGTGCTGAGTGGTGCTGTGGTGGTGCTGAGTGATGCTGTGGTGGTGCTGTGGTGGTGCTGAGTGATGCTGTGGTGGTGCTGAGTGATGCTGTGGTGGTGCTGTGGTGGTGCTGAGTGATGCTGTGGTGGTGCCGAGTGATGCTGTGGTGGTGCTGAGTGATGCTGTGGTGGTGCTGAGTGATGCTGTGGTGGTGCTGAGTGATGCTGTGGTGGTGTTGAGTGGTGGTGTGGTGGTGCTGAGTGGTGGTGTGGTGGTGCTGAGTGGTGAAGTGGTGGTGCTGAGAGATGCTGTGGTGGTGCTGAGTGGTGGTGCTGAGTGATGCTGTGGTGGTGCTGAGTGGTGTTGTGTTGGTGCTGAGTGATGCTGTGCTGGCTCTGATTGATGCTGTGGTTGCGCTGAGTGATGCTGTGGTGTTGCCGAGAAAGATAGAGTGAAGATATAATGCCCAATTAGAGAGGGTGGTGAGAAAGAGAGAGAGAGAAAGGGTGTACATAGAATAAAGAGTGGAGCGGGATAGAGAGAGAGAAAGAAGGGGAGAGAGAGTGAATGAAGGAGTTTGAAAGAGAAACAGATAAAGGGGTGAGAGAATGAAAGGCTAAAAAAGATAGAGAGGGGAGAGTTAATTAAGTAGAGAGAGAATTAGAGAGGGGAGAGAGAGAGAAGGAGAGAGACAATAAGAGTGGGGGTGTGGAATTTAAATAGAGTGAAGAAGTGACGCGGAAAAAGTAACCTTAAATATAGCTTTGTGCTTTGGGCGAATAAATATTTTTTTTTTTAAAACAGTGAGAGACAAAAATACTGGTAATTAGGCTGTGACTCCCAATATAAAACAAATAGCGATATAAGGTGAAATCAACCCACCGAAGCAATATTTTTAACTAGACAAAAAAAAGCTTGCATTTCAATGTTAATCGCTGTTGTTTTTCATGTGACTGTAGTCCAGGGCCCTCAGTTGGTAATGTGAGCTGCTGCTGCGATTGAAACATCAGAGTCCAGAGAGTTAATGAGCCATGACGAGGAAATGAGGAAGAGATAGGAAACAACAGATGGCAGCTGCGCGTGCACGCCTTAGTGAACGCAAGCTGGTCGCCAGCCGAAAGCCAGTGTTTGCACTTCCAAAACCCGCTTACTAAAACTCTCGGCCAGACCAGCGCAAGCGCTGGTGCAGGCCGAGACCTAAAAACGAGTACAGCAACTCATCCTTGTTGGTTTCGCAGGTTCTCAGTGTCAAATACCCACGTATTCACACACCAACCTACTAGGAAAAGAGAGACATAGCTGCCAGGGAAGAGTCTTAAGTGCGCGACACCAGGTGGAAGCCAATCTAAGAAGGAAGCCAGAGAAAGGGTTACTACCCACGGCTCACACACCAGAGCACAAAGCACGATTAGCGACTTGAAGACAGAGTAAGAACCAGGTACTTTAAAATTCAGATCCAAAGAACCAAGTGCTCCGCCTACACAGTTTCTAGGGATCACAGTCCGGACATTTCAAGAGTACCCAACATTTTCAGCTTTAGATGCATCAAGTGAACTCCAAATTCAAAAGCAACCTCCAAATTCATAAACTAACCATTTTCCAATGTAGCCCTGAGCAGTGAAGACAAATCCCAAAAACTTGCACCCAAAAGAGGCTGGTGGATCCTTAATCTGCTTAACAGTTAAGCAGACTCCTCGGCCACACTCAATAAATGAGGTCACAAAATCTGAATACAAAAGACATCCTGAAGAACACAGACCTTGAAGAACAAAGAGCAAAAACAGATCATACAGAAGCAGGGCTGGGACTAAATACTGCAGCATCCACTCTATAATAACGATAGAAACAGGACTAATGCTTGGAAATCGGTTACCACACTGATTTCCACGTGATGTTCCAAAATTCTAGGCTTTTTTGTGTGAAAAATTCCACCCAGTTCAATTTACATACTGTATATTATACTATTGCAAGTCTTGTTTGACAGATGTTGGTGGACACTCCAGTTTCTGCCTAAAACAAAGTTTAGAGCCCACTTGCAATGTAGACTCAAGATTGTGTTTTCATTTTCTGCTAAGCCTACTGCTTTGTGTCCATTTCCTGCCCAATTGGTCGTCTATGTCTATTTCCTTGCACGTGTATATGTCTCTACGCCACACAACTGTCTCACAGAGACTGCTCACAGGACTTTACTTCATCCATACCCTGCCAGAGTAAAGTGAGTTTGTTAAATGAATTCCTCTGCCCAGAGGGATCCTGGGAATTTTCAATGGCACGCATGGAAAGAGGGGTAGAGTGCCTTGAATAGCACTTGTGTAATCAGCAACTATAGTAGGATTCACCGAGCAGTGGGCAAGGAGCACACAGTTCATTGTTGCCCTTGGTGAGCGCAATGTCGTTCTATTTTGATACTAAAGAGGGGTCCACCCAGCTCACAGTTTGAAACTCCAATTGCAATGTGTTGAGTAGTGTGAGATTGTTGGTACTGTCATTTGGTACAAGATGTCACTTTTAAAGAGTTTAGCAGGGTACACTATTGTGGGAGATTACTCTCTAGTCTGATAATTTGAGTGGACGAAGAAAGCGATTCTTGAGTGTGACGTGTGGTTTTGAATTTATGCACCAAACTGGTCTGAAGTCTATTGCGGAAAACCGTGCAAAAGACCCAAGATGCACAGAGCTAGAAGAGGAGGATTTTGAAGGCTTTAGGTGGGCAATGATCTGCAGGGGATACAACCATTCTTCCTATTTTTACCAGGCCTTGAATCTGAAATTCAGATATTTGAATTTGGTTTGCGTTAATGTCTGCACTTTGGTGCAGGGATTGATTGTCAGTTCATGTGTGGGCTGGACAAGTGGTTTGTCCATTTGTCATGGATTTTGTTCACATTACATGTTGCAAGTTCAAAGAGCAGGTTGTGCGAGTGGAAAACAGAACTGGCCTTCTAGTTGTGAAAATAAGTACCTCCGAGATGAAGAGAAGAGGCTCTAAGCAACAATTCAGTTTATGGTGTGCGTGCAATAAATCCTTCAATGTATACACAGCCCTTATTCTTTCCGGTAACTCCTGATCATTTGCAACGCCTTTTAGGACATCAAATAACCCTATTGATACTGCCTGAGGCGGATAAACACTTAAAATCATTTATATGGAGAAAAGGCAATCAGACGTTGATACCACGATTTTCAGATCACAAAGAGAGCATAGAAAAATCAAGTGTTATTCCTTCAGAAACAACAACAATTGAGGTTTCAATCCTCGCAGCTTATTCTTTAATTGGTTTCCTCTTTTACATACTGTGGAATGTCAGTTTTTTCTACTTTGCATGCATTGAAGATATTGTTTTCAATGATCTCATGATATTAATACTTCCACCACTAACATGGATGAGCAGACCTTCAATCCATGAATATTTTAGCAGCTTTATACTGGGAGAAGAATCCAACTCCAGTGGATGCAATATGCGAATTTCCATAATTTCCATAGACAGATTGAAAGGCTCATTTATATGGATGAAATACAAAAACAAATCTAATTATCCCCCCAAAGCATAGAGTGGGAAAGCCTTCCTTAATATGAAGGGATGCATTGAGGCTAATATTCTTATTTATATTTGATTCTGGGTAAGCGGAGAGGCGGGTGGTGCCTAGATTAGATGCAAAATATGATAACTAGGGCCCAATTTTTGCCCAAATTTTCTATTGAGCAGATTGGAATAAAGCACTGAGAACAAAATTGTATATACAAGTCTGGTCATGGGACGAGAACGGAAAATTAATGTCTTTAAGACTTCTACTACAAGTGCTGAAGAATTTAAAGTCCTGCTCTCCTCTAAGGATGCTAAATGAGAACAAGGACAGCATTAGTTTTGAAAAAAAAAGAAATACTTTGAAAACGGCAAAGTATCACAATTGTAACACTGATCAGATAATCTATTTCTGGTTGGCTACTAAATACGGCTTTACTTATATCTAATATTCAACTGTAGAACTGCCTAGTACTGTTCTACTCAATTCCCCATCCAATCCTAGATCCTGTATTCTGGATCAAAATTTCTAGTAGATATGATACGGCAACTCACTAAGAAACAATCTGAACAGTGACAAGAACTTAACACACTTTAATTCGAGGGAAATGGAGTATAAGAATAGTTTGCATAGGAACTGCATCAGACAAAGACGGATGCATTTCCCTTTTATGCTCACCATGCGCAATTGAAAGCTTAGTTATGCCGTGCGTTGCTTTGTTCACTTTGTATGAGTAGGCAACCAGATAAGGATCCAATCACACCTAGACTTAAGACCAACGAAGGGTCGATAACAGAGGGTCTCACTTATAGCTACTTCTATTCTTCTTCAGTATCCAATGGAAACCATTGCCTTAGGTTTCACTAATTGGTAAAAATATTTACTAATTAAATGAGAATTTTTTGTTTAAAGACGTGCATATTCATGAAAGAGGGAACAGGTGAACCGAAAGACCAGAGTATATGTAGGCTGAAAAGGAAAATGCTGAAGAGGTAAATGGTAAGAATTAGGAGGATAAAAGAGGAGCTAAATATAGAAACAGGCTAGGTGGAAGAGATGAGCACTCAGGTGTGGCCTAACCTCAGCACAAGGTGGAGGGTTAACAAAATGTAAGGTGATAAGAGAAGGAAAAAAGGGCCTAATGCAGACTTACAGCTCTCTTATGGTTAAAAGGCAGTTTAAGGCGCCGAAATCCATTAGACAGTAGAACGCTTGTAAGGTTATTAGTGTACGGTGGCAAAGGAGTCACATGTTAATTTAAGTTTTTTCAGGTGTGGCATGAAGTATCAAGGATGAAAGCAGCCCCTGCATAAGCAAAGTCAAAATGGGCAGGATAAGGAGAAAATGTACAGTCCTTTCAGAGGTGCACAGGCAATAGTGAAAGGACAACAGTACGGCCATTCATGTACTTCTGTCAGCACCGAGTCTGCTTCTGGGAGGTGGCGGTTTATGGTCAACTATGTCAGAGGATGACAAAAACATCCAGGAACAAGCAAGCATGGGCGACAGTGAGGGAGACTGGTGGATGGAGCTACGTGCACAAAGAGCAGTGGAAGGCATTGAGGAGAAGCGTAAGCCTGGAACTGGGCCCCATCTTACAGAAATGTGCTGTTGGATGGGAGATGGCCAAAAACAGTAGCTTTAAGTGAGAACCAGCCACACAGGGAAACCTAGAGAAGTGAATATGCCCACTGAGTAATCACAGGAACAAAGCTCATGGAAGGCAACTAGCTAAATGTGGGAACTATGCAATCAAACTAGCCAAAAATGGAGCTTGGAGAACTTAAACACCAAACATGTAAGTTGAGGGAGAAAGCCACAAGCAGCGCTGAATGAAATTAATCAACCACAAATTGCTGCTGACTTAAGTGAAGTCCAAAAGGGTGTCAGGAAGAGAGAGTCCACAGGGAGGCCGAGTAAAGGACAGATCTAAAGAACGAGTTTGGAAAAAAAGACAAAAAACTGAATATAGAGAAAATATTAAAATATTCTGAAGGAGAATTTCCTTCTGAGGTGGTGGCCTTGATAAATGGATGGGCATCCAGAAAGGTAACACAATCCTCATCAAGTGGTATCCATGTCTAATGGTCACGCCAAAAGACAATGTGGCATACCTTTACTCTTAGATGCAGAGGCAGAACTTAAAGCTTCCTGTACTTATCATACAGAATGCGAAGAATGCAGGCCCCACTAATTCAAATGTATGGTTCTATTGGCTTCAACACTGGAGAGGAACACAGAACTGGAAATTTAAGCCGCTTGCTCTACACTGCCTCTGGGAGGAGTGCTTCCGGGCTATGTACATCACAGCAATTGGCTTCATCTACTGAAGCTTCAGTAATTGAAGACATGGTGGTAATAGACATCTAACAATCCCATCTGTTATGTTATGTGTATTTGTAAAGCGCACTATCACCTGCAAAGGTATCCTGGTGCTGAGGAGATGTGTTTTGAGAAAGAAAAAGCCTAGGCAATTAACTAGTCATGTATTGACCTATACTAGACACATTGATATGGACAGTGACTCAGTGTACTCAACATTTATATTAAAATTTTCATTTTATTAATATTAATTCATGATAAAAAAGAAGTTTTTATCACAACCTATCAACCAATATATAACACTAACATTTACTAATGAACATAACTGGTTCTTGGTGCTACCATGTCCAATGTTTGACAGAAATGTAGGAACCTGAAACCCTGTGACTCCCCTACTAGTGAGTGGAATAATCATTCTTCATGTTGTCTCACACCTAAGGAATTATACATCAACTAAAAGGGTGCCTAAAGTGATTAGCCAGAAATTGTTGTATTAGGAAACTACAGGGATCCTCAATCACAAGATGAAAAGAGGACAAACTGAATCAAAGAATCAGAGAGCAAAACAGTAGAAACACAACGGATAAAAATCAGCAACGAAGCAGATGCGACTATCCCAGTTTGCATGTTAATGAGACCCTGAGCTATGCACAACAGGACGCATGACCAAAATATTGAAGTAATCAATGCCCTTGGAGCATATTTTTCTTAACTCTCAACTGCTGTTGTGGCAAACTTTGTTGCTAACATAGCTATAAACAAGCCCAGACCTTCCCAAGGGGAGGAACCAGCAGATGGGAGGAAAAAAACTGTAAGCACTGAAATCACTAGATCAGCTCCTACTTACAGCTGATGGCAAGAGAGTGTTTCTTCTGTATGACACCATGGATTGGTGCTATGCTGAAGAAAATGGCTTCTAGGTGCTTACCGCAAACAAAGCGCAAAAGTTACAATATTTAAGGTCAGAGTTGAATAGCACTCGTTAGTTGCAACCAAAAATATAAATTGAGATTTAAAAATGAAAGCTAATCTATACAAGCAATGATCCTTCAGGTTGACTTCAATAGACCTCCATGAAGCACAAGGCAAGGACTGGTTTATGTTTGCAAGGGGTGCTTCATCTGGCACTTGCCTGACAAGTAGGTTCACTGAAATCAGATTACAGATAAGACTGAAGAACCCTCTGGTACCTTGTAAAATCGGAAAGGCAAAGTGCTGCGTTCTACAAAACATCAAATTGAATAATCGCCTGTGCAACAGATCCAACACGCGACAGGTTAGAATGTATAACATTATTAATCAGCAACGACACTTGTCTAAATAAACTGCATGATAAAAACGAGATCCAGAAAATTCCTTATTTAACAGCTTTAAAGGCCTAGTATTCGAGCACTCCTGTTCGACTGTTTTCCTATTTCGACAATGAAGCAATTTAAACATATTATCTCCCGTGCTGGATAGTGCAAGCACAAAAGCTAAAGGGAGAGCGTTTTGGAAAACTGGCTTTCAATTGACTTGATTATGAGGGACTTATCTAGCTGCACAACCAAGATATTTAGGGAAAGGTGACCAATCTAAACTGCAATTTTCAGGGAGGGGGGGGGGGATAAGACAACACTCCAGATTAGTAAAAAATAATCCCTTGCGCTCCATCTGTAGAAAACTGGTTCCAGTTGCCTCTTGGCAGCGAGACTTTAGTTGACTCATATCAAGAAGTTCCCAAGCACAAACCATGCAAACTTAATGATATGCAAAAATGTAGGCTGTACTTGCCATGAAAAGGGTTACATCCGCCTGTGACTCGCACCACAAATATGTGGTTGTATGAACACCTTTGTGTAATAGATTAGCGTGGACCGGGTATCCTCAACCCCAACAATTGAGACCTTGAAACATCAACTAACTCAGCTTAACTGAACATCCCACTTTCACAACTATATCTAGGGCTTACTATATGAGGGTGGTAGGCACCAACACTAATTTTTGGGGACCTGGACATCAGAGGCGGTATTTCTATACGAGTGTAGGGGCGTTGACCCCCAGCCTCCACTACATTCCTGGCTTTTTATTTAATTTTTTTTTTTTTTTTTTAAATACAGATTAAAATACTTTCCCCTGTACCGTGCATCATTCATTGCTTTCTTAATGGGGGCGGGCCACACTGAGCTGTCTCTCCGAGCAACAGGCGTGGTTTATTGGAACAACAAGCTGAGGCGGTGTGTCTGAACTGCGCATGTCATATTGACAGGTATTTCGCTGTGGCCAGCCCGACATGCGCAGTTCAGACTTCTACATTCAGCACTGACAGGGAGCTGGGGAAGGAGAGTCACAGTCATAAAGGTCTCGTATGGAGCGATGTGCCCGCCTGACCTAGCCAGTCCTGGCTTTGCGCTTATGTTGTTTATTATTATAGACAGCATGAGAGCAGTGCTTGGATTGGCTGGGAGGTAGTAGTGGCACTTAGTTTCTGCGAGCCTTCAATGCACTCCATTACAGCCAGGCAGAGAGCGACGAGGTGCATTTTTACAGTGTCGGCTCTCGGCTGTATAACATTTGAAAATAGAATATCGTCAAGGTAAGATTTTTATTTCCAGACTAGAGTAGTGGATCCATGAACACCTCTCTCCCCCCGTCCTCCCATAAAGTGGCTTCTTTTCAATGGACATGGATGGCACACTTCATGAGAGCGTTGTATATTTGTGGCACTTCTGAGGCAGGAGATACTCTCTGTGCACATCTCAGACATCGGATCGGACTGGAGGAGACATTGACCACAGCTTGAGTGCTGCTGTGTTATCTGTGTCGATCTACCTGTCAGACTACACAGCGACCTGCCGGTTTGAGGCCCTCCCTGTTTACACATTAATCTGGCGAGACATTGCAATAAAATGCTGCCGTATTTTCGGGGTGTCCTCTTTTCCTCATCCCTGAATGAGGACCCATGGGGAGCATTGAGGTGCTCATAGGAGGCTAGACAGCTTCTAGCATGCGGAGCAGAAGGCAGCAGCAGGGGGATCCTTAAGGAATAATGCCAGGGCGCCCGCTCCGCACAGGCATGCACTTGTCGGAAACAAGAAGCTGTCTTCTCAATCAAATATTCATACTATGGCCATCACAGGTCACCCTACTGATCCGTTGTTAACCCGCTCACTCTGTGGGGTGGCGCTGCTCCCCCCCCTCGACCCGGCAGCAAACCAAAGCATTTGTCTATAAACAGTCTCACTTGCCCGTTAGACGTATGTTTGGGATTTTTATAGCCAAAGTCCCGCACTGAACTGGGATGACTCTTGAAATACAAGAGCTCAGGACGTGCACTGCACCAAAAAGGAACTCCCCCCCCCCCCACTCTCCCACCCCCCCCCCCCGGAATATATTATGTCAGTGTTATTTCAAGTTACCCATTGAATTGTATTATACATCAGTAGCAATGTATTTACATGTACCTCATGGAAATGCATCTTCAGTGGCAGTTTCATGTCGACTATAGAATTGCACTGAAGGTTAGTGGCAGTGTGCTTTCATGACCCCATCAAATTCCATTGTAAGCCACAGGAAGCACATCTGCATGTATCTCATAAAATTGTATTGTAGGTCGTTGGCAGTGTATTTTCATGTCTTCCAAGGAACAGCTGTAAAAGATAGTGGTAAGGTATTTTCAGTCTCCTACAGAATTGCATTATAAATCAGTGGCACTATATTTTCATGTGCCCGACTGCACTGCACGGTTTTAGATTTAGAATATTTTCATTTCCCCAGAAGACTGCATTGTAAATCAGTGGCTGAATATTTTCATTTGCCACATTAGATGACACAAAGTCAGCAGCAGTGCATATTTGTGTCTCCCATAGGATTGCATTGTGATTTGAATACATTAATTATCGATAAAGGCACTGTTACCCGACTGGGTGCCATGGCTTTGGATCAGCAGAGACCATTGGAGGTGTAAATCAGTGGCTACATATATTCACAAAATCTTTAGGATTGAACTTTAAGTGTATATTCACATGCAACTGCATTGGAAGTTTGTGGTAGCTTTTATTTCATAACTGCCATAAGTCTGAACTGTAAATGTATTTCAATGACTCCCATAGGACTGCATTGTAAATCAGTGGCAGTGTATTTTCATGCCTCCCAAAGAATTGCATTATATGACAGTGATAGTGTATTTTCATGCCTCCCATTGAATTGCATACCGTACCATACTATACAACGTCATGCCATACCATACAATGACCGGTTGTACGATACCATAGCACACTATGCAACGCACAGCAGCCATGCACAGTGGTGAATCATGGCTAAAAATAAATTGCCTGTGCCAATAGATCACGCATAGCTGTGACCTATTGGGGTTGCCAATGCTTGCTTTCGTTTACTGATCCAACTCGGATCAGCAAATAAAAATAAAAAAGCAGCCGGGTCATTCGGTCTGCATGTGCCTACAAAATGACACTGCTGCATCAGGCATGTCATAGCACATTTTTTGGGGGGTGCGTGAGATGTTCTTCTTTAGTCATGCTATATTTGGTATGCTGTACTTTACAACATCACGAAAAACCATTAGCAAAGCTAACAAGTCCCAAAGGCGAGACCTATTGGCTTTGCCTATGCTTATTTAAATGTTTTTGTCTGCCTTCCTCCATTAGGAACAGTGCCTTTAGTAGTCTAAACGTCAGCGCTCCATTCAAATGAGAAATCGCCCTCACTGTTCCACACTCTTTACTACAGTCGATTTACCCATTAAAGCTAAGTTTCGTTTGGACTGTGCACCCAGACTTGGCAAGATGCGCCCAAATGTTGTTTTGAGTTCGAACTTTGATTGCCCTTTAAGTGCTATGGCCTAGCCACTATCTGCACTGAAGTATGAATTAAAAAATCGGAGTGGAAATAGATTTAATTTTTGCCGTGAAACAGCAAATAGCCCATTAATTATGGATACTGCCAGGCATGTACAGGTTACGTTTAGAGAGTTGACAATACTAACAAGTACCGGGAAATATGGCAGAATATTTGGTGTAGCCCAAGCCTGGTTTGGTGACCGAAATTAATAAGGAATAGTCAAATACAGCTTACTTCAAAAATGTTCCGATTTTGCACATCTGGAAGACCACCCTCTCGTCTGATTTGCTAGCCAGGAGACGACGACAAAAAAACAAGCATCGGCATAGCCAATAGGTGTCACCTTTCGGACCTTATAAGTGTATAGCCATGCAGCATATTATCTTGGTTACTACTGTTACTTCACGTGCCACTGGTGAACGGTAAGACACCCAAAGTAGGGCTTTCGTGCTATATAATGAACACTGGAAATGCAATTCATGCTTAGATGGTGTTATCCATGAACCCCTTGCTCAGCCTTCCTTTGATGGATGGCAGGAAGGCTTTCAATGCCAGGCGGATGGCTCTCAACTCCAACATGCTGATGTGACGCCGAGTCTCCGCTAGAGACCAGAGGCCTCTGATCTCCAACTATCCGAGATGGCAGTCCCAACCCAGAAGCGATGTATCGGTCACCATCTTAGATCTGGGTGGAGTAGGGAGAGAGGTCTGCTGCTGACGCAATTTGCGATCCAGCAGCCATCAATGCAGGTCTTTTGCAATCTCCTCCAAAATCTGGATGTGGTTGGAGAGGTCTCCCTGGTACTCTTGCCAGTGGGACTTCATATTCCCTTTGCAGAGCCCACATATGCCACCTGGTATGCTTACCCAGTAGAATGAGGAAGGCCATCTGTCCCAGCAACCTCAGAGTCTTCTTCACCGAGATCCAGGACAGAGGTTGAAACATCAGGATCATAGCCCGAATGTCCTGGATTGTCTACTCCAGAGGAGAGGCGCGAAACTGCACTGTGTCCAGAATGGCACCGATAAAGGGGAGCACCTGTGAAGGAGTCAGGTGTGACTTCGGCACATTGATCAGAAACAACAATGATGTGAGGAGATTCTCCGCAGTCTAGAAGTGGGTGACGACTGCCTGGGACGAGCCAGCCTATAACAGTCAGTCGTCGAGGTAGGGGGAAGATGGGAGAACCTGACTTGTGAAGATGCACTTTATCTACTGCAACCACAGCAATCCCTTTTGTGAACACCCAAGGTACGATGGTGAGGCCAAAGGGGAGCACAATAAATTGAAAATGCCCCAAGCTTACTTTGAACCACAGGTAATCCCTGTAGGCCGTTAGGATAGGAATATGGAAATATGATTCTTGCAAGTCCAAGCCTACCATCCAGTCTCCAGGGTAGACCGCACCTGAGCATTTCTCCTTTCTCAGGAAGTAGTTTAGAGGATGCAGATCTAGTATAGGACGGAGTCATGGTCTGACCCCAGGCACCGCAGGCAAACCAAAGGTGGGTCCAGCCACGAACATCTGCTTGCAACATTCGCCACACGGTTTGAACCCTGCAGATTTTAAGAGGTGACATAGTCCCATGCACACTGAAAAAAGTTTTAGAAAATCAAAATAGTCTCAAAAGAGACAAGGGGTAGCTCTGAGAACCTTTTAGAGTGCTAAATCTAGGATACAGGACAAAAAATGTTATGATGCCAGAGGTCAAAGTACTGGCAGTGATCACCGTCCATATGACAGTCCCACTGATCTGTGTTATTTAAAAAAAAAAAAAAAATGACACACACATCCCTGGCCTCCTTCCCTTCCACACGGACCAAGCGCAGTTACCTTGGAGTGGTGTGTGCGGCCATAATAACCCGGAAAATAGCGGCAAATTAAAAGCTTTTTGACGCCTTCCACATGACAGCTAGATACTCGAATCAATGTGCAACACAAAAGCACCTGTCAGCAACGACGTCATGCTAGTTCCTGCAATCAGATGTTGCGCTTGCCACGCTTTTGTTCTCGCTAAACCCTCGGCGGTGCGGCAGCCGAGCTCCCACCCGCACTGGTTATTACCTGGATTATCGGTGCCGTACACTGCAGCTTTGTTTCTCATAACATCCAAAGGATTAATCGGCTTAAACCTGGCAGTGAATAGGGCCCGCGAAGAACACAGACCACAGGCTTAGTGCGGAGATGATCGCGAGCTGAGGGAAGGCACACGAAGAAGCCAAAGGCTGATTGCAATGTCGCGCATTTTTGTTTTTGATGCGTAAAATTAATAAATGAAGGGTGCGGAAAAGGTGCCTCTGACTTAAAATGCAAAAAGAAAGCATGGGCAATACACAAAGCGACATTCTGTGAAAAAAATGATGTCCAGTTAAAAAAACATAAAAACACTAAACAGGCCAATTTATGGGCGATACACAAAATCCAGAGAAACAAGCATTGGCAAAGCCAAAAGGCCTCGCTTTATTGCCATAACACACGGGAGCGGGATTTTGAATGCATGTCTTTGCAAATATTAGCTTATTAAAGGTAGTTCTACTGGCAACGTTTTGTTTTTACATGAAAACGGAGGAAATAAATAGAAAGTCAACAGAAGAGACACAGAGGGAAAACATCAACGGGGAAGACCGACCGCAACAGACAGGAGTCCCAACTAAAACATTTTTGAACAGCCTGCTGTACCGAAGAAAAATGTAAAAAGATTGTTGTGTACAATGCATGCATTTAGAAATAATGTAGAATTAGTTGGTTGCGCTTTTGAGGTATATTTCTTCAGTGAAGCGCTTCAGTTCTGAACACACCTATCTCACAATGTCCCATATGAAGGTCGTCTGTTAACTTTTGGCTGAACACACCCCTTTAAAATTAGGGTGGAAGTCTGGAAAAAATCGTGCAAGATATGCAATTTATTCACAAGAGCCCAGCATCATGCTTCCCTCTTTTTCATGCTAGTTGAATCCAAAACCACCCTTAAGTTCCCCATATTCGAGGATCTGTTACTTGCCCATCCCAGTTCCTTCAGTGTGAGAAACTGCACTTCACCTTTTGATGGCAGCTGATGCAATGCCAATGAGTAACCTGTGGACTGCATTCTGCAAAGACACTTCTCATACTTCAGAAGGAAAGGGACAGCAATTCTACTGAGAGCTTATTTTTAGGTCGAGCCTGTGACACTGCATGCGCTTTCGCTTGCGAGACTATTGTTAACAGTAAAGGGCTTGGTAGCCCGCAAATTGCTCACCATTTGTTGACTTCAGTGTCACTCTTCTTTGTGTCACTCACGCTGCTGTGCATCATTTCTAAAAAAAACATTGACAAAGCCAATAGGTCTCGCCTATTGACTTTGCCAAACCCTGTTAAAAAAGAGACATGGAATTTTCTATTACATTTAAACTTCGTTCAGAGAGTAACAAAATGTGCTGGGTGTATTTTTTGAGAAGTCAAACTTGCTGTTAATGCATGTTTGTTGTCTACTGGTGTTCTTTATCCAGCTTCAAAGTACAAACGCGCTGCGTACTTGCAATAGCCTAATGGTGCGAAGGTCTTCCCAGATAAGAGATTCAAAGACAACCCCATACTGGAATTTTACAAATAGAGCGAATGCTGCCGGTGGGAAGTGGGTTTTAAATCACCCTGAGGCCATGTTTAACACACTCTTTTGCAAATGCAAGTAACTGCAGTACTGTGGCACAAAGAAACACCTCCAAGCGCTCTTCATCCTTGTGTAAAAACGGAGTCCCTTGTCTAAAATAGTGGGGGGCTCTCTACTCGTTTCCAACCTTGATGACTTGTGCCCTGACCTCAGCAGAGCCCAAGAACCGACTAGATATGGAGATTCCGAACTCTTTCACATCCTCTAGCTAGCATACATCCTTCGAAGCAACTGTGATTGGCAGGAGGGAGGAGGCTTCCACCGCAGTAGTCCGTTCTTCACGTGCTCTGTTATTTAATCAAGGATTTCTGTCACGGTCGTAAAGTTCACTCTGAAGAAATGAAAGCTGAAAACATGAGGTGGTTTGCCACCTTTTTGCCCTGCTGGTGTTATGAGAGCCACATCTGAATTTGTCCTCCTATTCCATTGATTTGAATGTTGACAACCCTAAATCCTTACTGAGGAATGGATTTCTTTCGTGATTAAAATACCTCATATATCTATATATCTATATAGATAGATAGATAGATAGATGGATAGATAGATAGATATAAAATCTTACCCACATTTTGGGCTGGTTGCAGGCTTCACCACATTAGTAATGTTCATTTTCAGATCTGGGTAGGCAGCTCAGCTCTCTGCAACCTATTGTTGCTATTTCTTTCAAATATACAAAGAGTGTGCTTTGTGTGGACTAAATGATTGTTTCTATCTCACCTAATGCTAGTGGCTGTTTTCTATTTCATTCTGCCTCCTCTGGTGTGCTTCCACGCCAGCGCATGGTGTTAGACCGTAATAATTGAGGATGGGCCTTGGATCAGAGACTACTTCTGTGGACACCATATTGGCATCCCATGGGGAAGAGGCAGATGGTGGTTAAAGTTCAATGTGAAGTGTCTGGCTCAATGTGACTGGCAATCTGCCCCAGCCATGGGCTGTACAGATAGGCAACAACCTATCTTGCACTGAAATGCTGTCATTGAAGATGTGAAAGCCAGGCATGCATGCACCATGTGAGGCTTTTTCAAATGGCAGGGAATTCCATGGGGCAGTGGGTGTGTGGCCTTTGTTCTGAACAGTCTAAGGCGTGGACCCAAAAATAAGGGGATTGCTAACTGTTACCTATTTAAAAACACAAAGTTGTCTAGGTGGTACAGGAGGGGGAAAATCAAGAATGCAAATTTTAGAATGTTTCATTACAAAATAAGATGTGGAAAAAGGTCCCCTCAAACCTTACTCACCTTCAAAGTTCCCCATAATGAATTTGAAGACAAAAATAAAGTGTACTACTTCCCACCTAGAAAAGATGGTTTGTACCTTAAATGGACGCACTTGCATACCTATAAAACATAGTCCTACAGCTTTAGTTATTGCAGTGGATGGGGGAATCCAACCAACACTCATCTATATGGTTGAGGAAGAATTTAGAGGCTAGTGTTCTGGGGCAAAGAACACAAGAAAGGTGAAGAGAAAAGTGCAGGAACAAAATATAAGAACAGACTGGTATAATGGGAACATTTTCTTAACAGGAATTTCATACCTGGTGAAACCACTTTTTCAAAGTTAGACCTAGAAGCAACCCTAAACCAGGGAGTTCAACACACGTACAGCAGGGTAGGCCACAATAGAGATTTTCAAGACAAAAATGTACTATATAAATGAGTTCCATTTAGATTCATATCTTCTAACTGCATTGAGTGGACAGCACAACAGTCTTGCATGGATCTCTTCCTGCCTTAAACTATGTGGAGTAAGCCACAAACGCATGGGCTATTCTGAATAAAAGTACTTTATGCTAGCAACATGGATCAGCGGGTCAAGAGCTGGGTGCTGAGCCACTGTCTAGTTCACATCAACATCTCAAAGGAACAGATGGGAATAAACGATGCCTTTTTGGTACCAGGAGTCTGCAAGGAAACTGCTTAATCCGATATGAGTGAGAGATGGCAAGCTTGCGTAGCGAATACTAATTTTCAATATATTTTCCATGATAATGGTTTTGATGCTTTCTGGGTATTTTATGTCACGGCACAATCATAAGTCGTTGTTGTTTATATGGCTAATTTTGCAAAAGGTTGGAGGATAGGTAAGGTGTGAAGTCTAGAGCTGAGCTAGAATTGGTTTTGTTTATAATCCGTTTCACAGATTCTAGGAGGAGTGGTACAAATGTCAGCTGGTTGAAAATTAGTGCTATCCTGGGCTGTGTAGAGTGCTTGATCTGTTTATAGCGTTTTAAAGAACTGCTGTTACAATACCAACAGTGACACTATCATTGCGCTTGTTAATACGAAAAGTATAATTGGACAGGCTGGGATTCAAGCCATTAGCCAGCTGGTTACATGCCCATCCCTGCAACAAGAAGTTAACTCGCTGAGCTATATAATGAAACATTACAAGGCATGGTCAACATTCGGACTGTGCACTCCATAAACAAAGCAGTGAACCAAATGTGACAAAAAATGTGGAAAAAAACCACACAGTTGGTGAAAATACAGATGCAAATACACCCATAGGAAACAGTAACATATTCAGTAGAGGGCAGCCAAAAATGAGGCAAGTGGCTACAAATAAAACAAGCAACGACCTGGTTGGGGGGGCTGGCTTTTTTTTTTTTTAAAGCTTTTATTAACATTTCTTAAGGACAGCAAACAGTGTACACATAGCGGGTTGTATCTCAGAATTATCAATAATAATAACGTGCAAAAACAGCCATGACATTTTTCCCTGTTGCGTACGTTAATGACCCGTTACATTGTCCGCCTTGTAGATTGGTGATGTTAGAGTGTGTTAGCCATACAGTAAACAATCCTCGCAGTTTCCGTATTCACAATTCCCCGACCCCCAACTGCGATCCCTGTGGGAGTATTCCAAACCCGGGGAGAAGGTCATGTGCGTCCGGGGGCAGGGGACAAGCCCCAAGTCCAGTCAGTTCAGTTCACCTAGTCAGTAGGGGGTGGAGGGTCAGTCGTGTCACCGGTCACCTCCGGGTGTGCAAGCAGATACGCGCGCAATGGGTCCCAAATGTCTCTCGGCCGAGAGACAGTGGGCAGCAGTTCTGCGTATGTTAAAGTTTGTTCCTGCATATGAGGAGGTCTTTCAACCAATCTTTACATTTAGGGCCCCGCCCTCTACCCCATCTGCACGCCACACGTTGCTTAGCTAGCAGGAGCCCCAATGCGATGAATTTGCGGTATGTCAGGAGTATGTCTGCTGTGTAGCCTAAAAGAGCCACCATTGGTGTTTGCGCAATCGTTATCGCGGCCATTTGCCCCAAAGCTCCCAATACCTCATCCCAGAACGTTCGTATCACACCACACTCCCAGGCTAGGTGTAGGAATCCTGCCTTCTCCTGCCTGCATCTTTCACAAGCATCGCTATCGCGCAGCTTAAACTTAAAAAGTTTGAGCGGGGTGTAGTAGAGTCGCTGAAGATATTTGTAGTGGATGATTCGTAATCGGCTATTCGCTGATATCTTGCCTGTCTGCTCGCAGCAGTAACCCCACTTCTTGTCGTCCAGTGGTTCTCCTATCTCTTGTTCCCATTGCACCCTGGCTGTCCCCGCATGTGTGCATATCTCACTCTGTGTACTGTGGTATATAAGGGAGACAACATGGGCGGGACTGGTAGTCTTGAGTAAGCTATGAAGCGGTCCTAATGTAGGGGGTTCAATGGGGTAGGTAGGGGTCGCAGCTTTTACACTCTGCCTTAAACGAAGATATAGAAACAGGTCCATCGAGCCCGGCTCCTTATCAAAGAAAAACTGGTCTTTGGTGCGAAATGCGCCATCTAGGTACAGATCCCCCCATGTCGCTATGTTCAGCCTGTTGAGGAGCTGACGACACCACGGCTCCCGTGTGACCTCCAGGGCTGGATGTCCAATTACCGGGAGCAACGGGGAGTATAGCATCTCCATGCTCAGTCGTTTCACGATTTTTTCCCATGCCTCTACCGTGCACTTCACTGTGGTGGAGTACGCATCGCTTTTCCTTGGTTGCGTGGCAATGAACCCGGACAGTGGGGTGGGCTGTGTGTAGTATTGTTCCACTGCTAGGTGCGGCATGAAAGGAGGCGGGTGGAACCAATACGTCGCGTAGTGTGCCTGTGCACTTAAATAATATAATTCAAAGTCAGGGGCCTCGAAGCCGCCGTGCGTATATGGTAGCGTCAAAGTTTCCCATTTCAGTCTGGGCTGCTTTCCGCCCCAAGCAAGGCGAATCATCTGAGTTTTGAGGATCTTAAAAAAGGCCGGACCAGGTGCATAGCGGAGATTAATGAAAAGGTACAGAAGTTTGGGTAGGATCACCATTTTCATTAAAGAGATCCTTCCTGCCATCGACCGGGGCAATGCTATCCATCTTCCCACCGATTCCGTAATGTGGTCGATCACCTTCCCGTAGTTAGCTCGCAGAAGCTCTGAGCTATCTCTGGTGACAGTTATGCCCAAATACTTAACTTCACTAAGGCACCATTCAATAGGATAGTCCAAGGGGTAAGGGCGCACAGCGTCCGTAAGCGGGAACAGTTGATATTTCCCCCAATTTATTTTAATGCCGGACAATTCTCCAAAGGCGACAAACTCTCTTAGAATGGGGTTGAGACTGATCTGAGGGTTCCGTTCGTACAGCGTAATATCATCCACGTAGAGCGAGATTAATACATGCCGTGTGGGATACTCTAGGGCCCACTCCCTGTGCAACTGCCTAAGTCTGGCCACCAGGGGCTCGACCGCTAGAGCAAACAAGAGGGGTGACAGTGGGCATCCTTGGCGGGTGCCCCTTGTAATGTCGAACGAGGGTGAGCCGGCTCCATTCGCTATCACCTTTGCTCGCGGGTGCGTGTAGAGTAGCCGTATCCATTTTAGAAACCCATTCGGCATCCCCATCCGTTGCAAGACGCCAAACAGATAGTCCCACTTCACCGAGTCAAACGCCTTAGTGGCGTCTAAAAACACGGCGACCGCTTCGAGGTCTGGGTCCATATCCGACATTGCAGCGAACAGGGTTCGCAGGTTGTGGGAGGTGGCACGGCCCAGGACAAAGCCCGCCTGATCCGGCAGTACCAACGCCGTCATGAGCAGACTTAAGCGGTTTGCTATCATCTTAGCCAAAATTTTCGCGTCACAGTTGATCATGGAAAGAGGCCTATAGGAGTCACACCTGTCTGCAGGCTTACCAGGTTTGAGTAGCGAGATGATGGTGGCCTCTCTCATTGTAGGTGGTAGCTCTCCTAGTTCGAAGGCTTCATCATATACACTTTTAAGTATAGGGGCAATATGCTCAATATATGTTTTATAGAAATCGGGGGGTAGACCATCGGGTCCAGGGGCCTTCCCGGAACGGAGCTGCATTATG
Source organism: Calotriton arnoldi (assembly GCA_963921515.1). Taxonomy (NCBI): domain Eukaryota; kingdom Metazoa; phylum Chordata; class Amphibia; order Caudata; family Salamandridae; genus Calotriton; species Calotriton arnoldi. Next base: position 717,547 of record CAWUFW010006077.1, read on the forward strand.
GCGGCCCTAATTTCATCTAGTTCGAACCCGGCTGACAGGAATTCCCTCTGCGAGTCTCCCAGCCACCCCAGGGCTACTGGCTCTAAATATTGTAATAGGGACAGTGACTGCTGTTGCTTCGAGGTATACAGGGCAGTGTAGAATGATTGAAATGTGCTAAGTATCTCTGCAGTGTTTCGAACTTTCTCACCGTCCGGGGTTTGTAGCTCCAGTACGTAGTTCGAGAATCTAGGAGGTCGGATTTGCTCAGCCAGTGCCTTATCTGGCCGATCGCCTTCGCCACATTGCCGGGCTTTAAAGTATTTCCCTCGAAATCGACATTCTCTGTCTGCCTCTTTCTGTTATTCGGATATCTTGTCCCTAAGTTTGACGTATGCCTGGGGGGATGGCGAGCGAGTTATATCTGCCTCAATGTGTTTAAGTTCTTTTTCTAAACGAGTGAGCATTTGTCGCAAGTCTTTGAGCACTCCCCCTCCCTTAGCGATGCAGAGGCCCCGGACAGTAACCTTGAACGCCTCCCACACCGTTCCCATCGTGTCTACCGAGCCCAGATTACGCTGAAAAAAGTCTTGTATTTCCTGGTCCATTTCAGCTCGGATTGCTGTGTCTAGCAGCATAGCGGGATTTAGGCGCCAATTTATGTAGGGAGTGTGTGTCAACGGTGACGATAAATGTAAGAGCACTGGGGAATGATCAGAGTAACTGCGTGCCAGGTGGGTCACCCCGGTTAACCACGTGCTGAGTCCCCTGGAAACCACCCAGTAATCCAGACGCGACCAAGATTCGTGGGCCGCGGTGTGACATGTATCCTCTCTGCGCTCTGGATGTAAGTGTTTCCAAACATCCAAAAGGCCAGAGTTTTTAATAATGTCGACCATTTGACGCTGGGACCGAGTTTAGTGATATGGTTGTGGTGTGGATCTATCAAGCGTCGGGTTCAAAGTGATATTAAAATCTCCCCCCCATATCACATGAGTGGATCCGATATCTGCAATTTTACCCCATAGTGTAGCAAAGAACATGGGATCATCTACGTTAGGGCCATAGCAACTAACCAGGGCGACGGAACATGATGCGAGCGCGCCCCACATCAGACAGTATCGACCCTGCGGGTCCAAAAGACTCCCAGCCGGGACATATGGGGCAGTTTTATGAACTAATATGGCCGCACCCCGGGAATAAGTGGAGTAGGATGCGAAACAGCTGTGTCCCGCCGATCTAGCAGCGAATCTCTGCGGCCGTTGGGAGCCAAGGTGGGTTTCCTGGAGCAATGCAATTTGGATCTTGTGTCTGTCGAGATAAGGCAGGACTTGTCGACGCTTGCGCGGGTCCCCCAACCCCCTAACGTTCCAGGTCAGTAGACGTAGCGCGGGGGCAGCAGCAGGGTCAGTCATCTGTCCAGGGTGGCATGGTCCGGAGGTTCGATCTGTGAGGGCTGCACAGGGCGTCGTCATGGACGCGGCGGACTTGGGTATACGAATCTGGTAGTGTGCCATTGTATCCGCACACCTCTCGGCATGGGCGTCTTGCAATATGTAGTGTGTTATGCTGTAGTACATTCAACAAATAATATTTCCCATCCCCTCCCCCCTCCCACAGCAACATCCCCAACTTGTCGTGAAAGTCATTCCCTCCCTCTTTCCCCGAAAACACAAGAAGTAAAACCATTATTGCTAATAACTAAATTAGGAGCAAGGTGTGTCAGGCGGTGTAAGACCAAAGGGAGAGGAAAAGGTTGGGGGAGAGGGAAGGCAGGGGGTAGCCCAGGGTTAAGGGGGGAGGTTCCGGAGATCAGGGAGGAACCTCAAGGTGTACTCCGGGGAGGAAAACAGGTGGGTCAGGTCGGAGGGATTAGGAGTGGTGAGGGGGGAAAGGAGGGGGGTTAATTCAAGAATTGGCAGAGGATGGAGAGAAATGGAAGGAAAGGGGACAGAGAAAGCAGCGGAGAGTCGTCCTACGGGGACCCCGCTCAAATATGTGTGAAGAAATTAAGAAATAAACAAAAGATCACTGCTGTGGTTGGGGGGGGTTCTCCCTAGGGGGTAACGGCAGAGGGCGTGGATACCCGCTACCCCTCTTCCGGTGGTCCGGAAATAAGAGGGGGCGGGGTGCCTGGGAGTCAAATAAAAAAACGGTGCTCACCCGTGACCTCCAAACGGTACAGAGCTATCAAGTGGGTGGAAGTATCCTATGTAGTGGCGGTGCATGAGCTAAAACATTTCGGAGATCAGTTCAGTTTATATAGCACTCTCCAATCTCGGCGGGGGGGGCTCTTTGCCTACACCGTCACTTGTTAAGGCACAGTCAATCATTATCAGAAAGTTGGGTGCTTCCAGGTTGCCAGAATCACGGTTAGATGTCTGTTTTTTTAGTTTACGCAGATAGTCCTCTAATTGTTGTGGGGTAGTGTAGAAGTGCTTTTTCCCCTGGTGTGTAATGCGTAAGCGTGCAGGATACAGCATCGCATAGTCTATCTGTGCTTGCATCAGTTTCCGCTTCACCGGTACAAATTTTTTCCTGGCCTCTTGAACGGCCATAGTAAAGTCTGGATACAGAGCAACGGTATGTCCATCGTACATTAAGGAGGATTTAGCATGTGCCAGTCTCAATACAGCGTCGCGATCTCTGTAATTGAGAAGTCTGGCAATAATGGGTCTGGCTGGTGCCCCTGGGGGAGGCCTGGGGCCTAGGGAGCGGTGTGCCCTCTCTACCACCAACTGCGCAGAGAGCGCTTCCGGGCCGAAGAGGCCATGCAGCATCTCCTCTATGTGCTCCTCCATTTTCCCGGTGTTGGCGCTCTCCGGTACTAAAACGCAGATGTTGTTGCGGCAGGAGCGCGCCTCGAGATCCTCGTTCTTGGCCGCTATGATCTTGAGTAGTTTATCCATCTGTGCCATTTGCTTATCTTGAGAAGATACTGCGTCCTCCAAGTCCGAGATTCTATTCTCCGTTTCTCCGATGCGTGCGTCGTGTTTTTCTAGCTTTTGGGCCATAAAGTCCAGGCGATTGCACATACTGTCCATTTTGGATTCAATGGCGGTTAGGCTATTTTTCATAGTGACTAGCAATGTTTTGAGGTCGTCATCCTCCATTCGTGCATCGTCATCCCGCTGGCTTGTAGGCACCTGTTCAGGATCATTTTGATGTCTCGGCGTCCTGCGGGCCTCGAAGGGCAGTTTCGACTGCTTGGGGTCAACTTTGCCCATCCTGCCGGGTTTCACACAGTCAGTACTCCCTTGAAATGACGGGCGCAGGGCCACGTATATCGCAGACCCGCCACTGAGTTCCCCCTCAGAGCGCACGAGTAAGCTCTACTGCGACCCCAAAGACTGTCACAACGGTCCCCATGCACATCTAGGATCGCGGGGCAGTCGGTCTGCTTCAGGCTGCACCCCCTTTGCCAGCGAAGAGTCGCCGCCCTGACAAAGCACCCGAGTCAGCTCTGCTGCTTCTCTTAGTTGGGGGGGGGAAAGACAAAATGGCTGCTTCTTCCGCTGCGATATAGGCTCTCCTCTGTAGCGGTGAGTACTGTCACTGTGTGGGCCTGAGTCCTAGGAAATCTGGCACGGTCAAGGGCGACGATCGCCGCAGTGGCAGGGCCCGTTGGGATCCTCCGGTCTTCTGGACTCGGTCCGCGACCGTGCCCCAGCCTCTTTTTCCCCAGGGCCAGGGATACAGGTGCACCCACAGATGTCCGCGGCACTCTGGGGGCAGCCGCGCCAGCCGTTACTCATCTGAGGGCCCCCGCAGGGGCGCCCCCCACCAAGCTTCTCCCGATACCGGGAAGTGTCTCCGCTTCTACGTGGGAGCTTGCACGTCTAGGGAGCGGGCCCCACGCAGCCTCAAATAATCATACGCTGATTAATGTCCGATTCTCAATCGGGCCCGCCACTCCCCACCGCTCCGACTGCTCTCGCCGATCTTATACAGGCCATTACCGCTCAGCGCGCCTTCTTGGCTGCCTCTCCCCCACTCCCCACCGCTCCGCCTGCTCTTGCCGATCTTATACAGGCCCTTACCGCTCAGCGCGCCTTCTTGGCTGCCTCTCCCCTGCGGCCCAGAAGCTCGTTCAGGCTGGGGCAACGCCTCCGTCCGCGTCTGCACGGTGGCTCGATGCAGCACTCCGGCCGGCAAGGATTCTCTTATGGCGGTCGCCGCTGCCGGCTGGTAATCGAGGGTCCCAGCCGCCACCGCACAGCAACAAGAAGGGCAGGGGAGATCGCCCCAGCACAGGGCGGCGGTGGGGCCCAGCGCCACGCTCGTGGCCTCTCGGCTGGCGCCGCTTCGCTGCTTCTCCTCCACGGGAGGGCCAGGCTCTGCGCCATACAGCAGGGAGTCGTAGTCTGGCACCAGAAACCACTTCAATCAGTGCCAGGGACAGTCTGGTGTCCTGAAGACCTGTCTTCCTGGCCGATTAGCTCTTGGGAGCAGGATAATGCAGGATCAGACCTCCCAGACCGCCAGAGCCTCACGCAGGTGCGGCCATCTTGGTCACGCGCCCTCTAGCACCCCGGGGCTGGCTTTTTAATACCTATTTACTGATTTAGGTTTTAATGTACCATGGACACACCCCGGTGGGTTGTCAGAGCGTTGTTCACTAGAACCTTTAAAAAGCCACTATGTGAATACAATCACACAGTGACCCATTAAATAAATTCCCAACACAACAGGTCCGCACCACTGACCCACTGATGTTGATCCATCAAAATCTCAAGTGTAACTAAAAGAGAACACACAAACCCACAGGTACTTAACAACATCAATGGTTTGGTCCTGCCCACTCTTACACTTCATCTACTTCCTTTTTTATGCAGAGGCCAATAAGTAAGACCTTAAAAGCCTGTTTATGATTAGTTTCTTTAAATGACGTCATGGCCAATGAGATTGGGGCTAGAAACGGTAGTGTCAATAGTATTAAAAGGTGAGAAAGGGAATAAAGCTGATACCCCACGCCACCCGGCTACCACTAATTGACATCCATTTAAATGATCATTTTATTTCACAGAAAAGCGATGCATTAGTAGGGCATGGACAACTAAAGAAGACAAAAATACTACAAAACATTAACATTCAACAGACTGCAAATGTGAAGGAAAGCTGGCAATCTGTAAGCAAGGCCCCTTCCCCCATTAAACTCCCCTAAAGCAGTACATAAGGAAGAGATGATATACCATCTCCATATTTTTACTCCTTAATTGTTAAATTCATGTGGTGTGCCTGCTCTCACAGCTTTCTTTTTCCTTACACTACAAAGTAGTGATTTGCTTTTTTTTCCTGTTTGTGAAACAGTGCTACTTCCCACAACCCCTGCCCGTAGCTCCCGTCCACTTGACCAGAGATTGCTAATAGGGGCATTGGCGATCTAGTCACCAGTGCCCCTATTCGGAAGTGCCTAAGCATCTGACACAAACAGAATGTAAATTTCCATAAAAGGAGATAGCAAAACAGTGTGTTATAGGTGTTATCAAATGTGGCCTATGTTGGGCAGTTCTGGTTTTAAGGGCTTCCACCTCTGGGAGTCCAAGACCTCTTCCAGGCAAGACCTTCTTAGGTGATCATGTCCATGAATATCAGATTGGGTGTTGGATTCAGACTGATTTATGCTGACAATTTGGTGATGGGTTGCATTAGTTTCGAAGTTCTACTGTGTGCACAGTGCCTTGGTGTATACACTTTACTCTGGGCCAAAATTTCCACAAGGCTTTTCCACCTAGTCTGCTGACGGTAGAAGGCTTGACAAGTCTTACATTATGTGACACAGGAAATACCCTAAAAATCTCCACAAGCATACTGTTCTACTACTCAAATTGATTTCATATTGGAATAAAATAATCCCATCTTTGTCACTATGGTCCTATGCATATCAAAAGTACGTTGACGTTCAGGCAACCTTTTGGATTCGAGGGCACCTCTGGAACTAGATGGTGTGTGCACTAATCAGGAATGAGAAGCAAAAAATGTTCAATTGACCTTCTGAGAGCATGCTGACCAAAACTAACTGACAGAGAGATCAAAACATAGCAAAAGTGTGTGAAACACAAACATGTAGCAGATACACAGACTAAACCTAGGAGAGCAGGGTTATGGCCTCATTCCCACCAATGAGAATTGTTTATGATTGGGGGATGGAGAAAAAGCCCTTAGAAAGACGTATCTTGCATTTGCAGGGCCCGGTTAATTTTTAAAATCTCTTTATTAGTTCTGTAAATGCTAAATCAAAGCAGTCAGAAAACGAAACAAACACAACCATCAAACATTCTCCTTAGCCAAAGATAAGCCTACCTACCACCCTCATCCCAATTCCAAATTTGTGGCAACATTAAGTATATCAGCCAACACTGATCTGAGCCTGGGAGCCACAAAGCAGGAGAGCTTGCTTCAAGCAAAAACGTATTGCAGATGCCATGCCATATATTCTTAGAGTAAGTGCATAAATTCAAAAGGGTGATCATCAGGACACAAATGGTTTGATTGCAGTGATTCCGATACGCAATTCATTGCCCATGTCAATATTACATAACTCTCAACTCGCCCTCATTTGGACGGTATCACCCTCCTTGGACTCATCTTCATCCTCCAAACACCATGCCTCCAATAGATCCTAAATGGACCACCTGCTGTGTAAACCTTCCTCACCACCCAAAAATATTCAATCTCTATTTATTTCAATGGTCTCACCCTCCAAAACCACTTACTCTCACCTGTGGTAGCATTTTTATCGGTTTATATTTTTTGCGCAATAAATATTAATGAATAACAATTTTAGGTTGGATTCAGTACGCATGCGATGAGCTAATATGGTTACAGTTGAAACAAGTTAATATGATGTACAAAAGTGTGTTTAATAATATAATTTAATTCTGCCACATATATGTGAAAACGCCATTTTGGGTAAAATAGATGGTGTTCCTATCATTCACTCAGGTATTCACAACCCTCCCATCCTGCCCCCTACGCATTTTCTCTCCTCACAAACTAAGTCAGCAGATGTAATGGTTTATTTTCACTGTTATGAATACAAAGTTTTCAATTAACTTTTCTGTGTTCCCGATATGCTTCAACTTCCAAGTCCCTTCCACTGTAGTTCTGCTGTGCAGACTGGCCTTATTCATTTATGCAAAGCAATATTGTTGAAATGTTTCATATTTTGTTCGAACATCTTCGGATGGCTATTGCATGGAAGTGGAATGCTCTCTTAAAATGAGATAGTGCTAATGTGTTATGGTAATGAAGTTCATATTTCTGATTCAAAGTCAGGACCGGAGGCGAGGATTATGCTCTGCTTTCTTTCATTTCATTCCACCAGACTTCAACAAACTGTAAAAAACTAACTCTCCCATCAGGCAAAGCGAAAAGGACTACAACTGTGCAACCAATCAACTACCAGTTCCTTCCACATAGGCGGACATCCCCTGAATAGCTTCCTATTTCTTTCCTGCTTCCAGCAGCTAAGTACCTCTTTATTGCCAAATGCTGTGGGTGCAAACGCTAATATGGCTACCCGCCATTGTGTGCCTGTTTACCGTGGGAACGCGTGTCAGTGCTCCATTTGCGCGTCTTTCAAGTCTCTGGACCACATGAGTGCAGTGAGACCGGCCGCCACTAGAGGGTGTGTGCTCCTATTAGGACGTGTCTCGTTGCGCCACGGGGGAACGCACTTCAGTCAGCTTCAGCGAAACTGACAAGCTTGAGTCCCAGTGGAGTCCACGCCTTCCTGAGCCGACTAGAAGCCTCCTATGCCCGTTCCACGGGTCTGTACACTTAAATCTGAACAGCCTGACGTCCGCAAAGCTGGTCTGTATTAAACCCCATCTTGGCAAAAAGCAAGCGCTAACACGCGCCGACACCTTGATGTTCGGGGGCAGGGCCAAGGCGCATGATGACCCTCTGAGACTGTTTGGGTGAGTCAGCCCCAGGACACAGACCCCGTCCTTGCGCCCAGCGCAACCAAATTAATACTGGCTTGCCCAGTGCCATATTACCCTTGTTCTGCCCATAAGATACCTGCAGTCCCTTGTACTCTGCCCACCTTATACCGCAGGCCTGCCCTGCTGCCCTATATTTCGCAGGCTTCCCCCCTGCAGCGGTTCCATTGCGCCCTAGCATACAGCCTATGTATTTTGGCCCCTGCAAGCCCCAACCAGGGAATTCTAAGGATAATTGAGGAGGAGTACATGGAAGAAGAGTCCCTACAGGTCCTCCTCCCGGACCATGAATTTTGTGAGGCGGTGGACGCCTCCATTCACAAGGCTATGGTATCCACAATGGAGCCCCTGGAACGCCACCTGATGGAATTGGCCTACACTTGCCCTGTCCCCCTATATTTATTGGATGACTCCCGCCCCATACTGGGTGCACCCTCCAAGAATAAGTGTGCTCTTAAGCGCAAAAGCGATGCCGAGGTGGACTTAAGCGCCTTTGAATGCCTTAAAAAGGCATTCCTTTCACACCCTGCGCCCGCTGCTATGAGCGATGCCTTGGCCGCACCGGATGAGCTACCCTTTTCCCCGTTCCGCCCAGATCCAGATTATGACTCCTCCCATGGGGAACTCCTATGACAAAGAAGACCCCTCCCAGCCTTGGCGCCCTTCCCTGGTCCCGAACCCCTCAGGGCCCTCAGGCCCACACAGGGCTGAGGAGCCCTCCGATATGTTGGATCCAGAGGATCTTATTCATCCCCGCTCTGCAGACTGGGTCCCCTTGGACAAAGGTGGCCAAATATGTGGCAGGCTGCCTAAGGAAACCCTTAGATAAAGAAGCCTGTGTGTCCCTGAGGGCTGAGTGTTCCCTTCCCTCTCTCGCCGGCAATGAGGCGCTCAACCCAGAGTTAGATACACACATGGCCACATTCCTACAGAAATATATCAGAAACCCCAAGAAGGGTATCAATAGATCCTGGAGATGCTGCCATGACCAGCTCCTAGATCTAAGAGGGTCTCTCACAAAGAACATTGACCTGGTGGAGGCGACCAAGGCCTCAGGCACTCAGGCCTCCCCAGAGGTTCTCTCAAGGTAGGTACAACGTGCAGTGATATTTTCAGCAAATGTGAACTGCGCCCTGTCTACCGAGAGACGCCGCTCTCTCCTGCTCAAGGTCGGCCCCAAGCTGGGGGACCTGGAGTCCACAGAGCCTGGTGCGGTGGTGAAAGGAGGGCTCTTTAGGGAGCCTTTTAATCAAGGAGAATGGCAAATTTGTTGCCACTTTCACCTCCCTGGACAAGACGCAAGCGTCTATAAAGAAGATTTTTCACCCCCGAATTTGGTTGGGCCTGCTGTGGCAGAGGGCGCTCGGCCGGCCGTTTCTACACCCAAGGCCCTCCCATAGGGTTCAAGAAGACAAAGGACTATTTCTGACAAGGGGAGTTTTTCGCCTCAGAGGCCATCGTGGACGTAACTCCAGAGGGCAATTCCAGGCCCAAACAGGTGAGAGTTTGCCATTCTTCTCAACTAAAAGTGAGAGGTTGTTTGGCGCTACTCAGCCACAATTGGGAGAAGCTCACCTCTGATGAGTGGGTTCTGCAACCCATCCAGGGTTTTCACATAGTGTTCTACGGGTCCCCAGTTCAGGATTCACAGCCACGCATTCTGGTTTTTGCAGAGGATCAGGTGGCCTTGGTAGACCAGGAGGTCGCGGATCTGGTGCAAAAAGAGGCGATTACCCAGACCCATCTCCACCCCCAGGGTTTCCTCAGTAATATCTTTTTGGTGGAGAAAAGAGATGGTGGACAACGGCCAGTGATCAACCTCAGAGGGTTCAACGGGTGGCTAGTCTATCGGCACTTCAAGATGGAGAGCATCCATCTTTTGCGTGATCTGCTCTGCCCGACGGCTGGATGATGCATCTAGACTTAAAGGACTCATACCGGATGGTCCCCTTTTTTCCTCCCCATGGCAGGTTCCTACAATTCAGGTGGTGAGATCAGGTATACAAGTTCATGACCCTGCCGTTTGGCCTCTTCTCAGCTCTCTTGTGCTTCACCGAGGTGCTCAAACCGGTGGTAGAAGTCCTCAGGGATTCCGTCTCATAATATATTTAGACGATCTACACCTTTTGGACCAATGTCCAATTCGCCTGACGGAACCGTTGCAAATGACAACCCATTTGCTGGAAAGCTTGGGTTTTGTCCTCAACAAGTGGAAATCGCTCTTGGTCCCATCCAAACAGACGTTCTAGGCTTCCTCATCGATTCAGTGGAAAAGACCTTAACTTCCTTCCTGGAAAACGGCCAAGATTCGCAGAGAATTGAAGAGGACGTTGTCCAGACAGACAACCTCCCTTCGGCAGGTGGACCACATGGTGGGCCTGTTGTCCTCCTCCATACAAGCGATCTTTCCAGGCCCACTTCACTACTGGGCACTTCAATTTCTCAAGGCCTTCCACCTGCGCAAGGGCTTACAGTATTCGGAACAGATTATCCTCATGGAGGGTCAAGGACGAAATGCGATGGCGGTTGGCCTACATGGAGGCTTGGAATAGGAGGGCCATCTTCAACTCCGATCCAGACAGAATTATCGAGTCCGACACTAGCAAGTTGGGTTGGGGAGCCTGCTGTGGGGACTCCTTTACAGGATGAAAATGGTCTGCAGAGGAACAGCAGCTCCACATCAATTGTTTAGAGCTAATGGCAGGGTCTTTCGCGATCAATGCTGGACGAAAGACACAGTGAACTGCAGTGTTCTCCTGAAGATAGACAATATCTCAGCGGTATGCTATATCAACCATCTGGGAGGCAGCAAGTCAAAAGCCCAGGTGGACTTGACCAAGGACTTCTGGGCTTTCTACCTGTCCAACAACGTCTCCGTTACGGTGGAGTATCTTCCCAGAGCCTCCAATCTGGTGGCAGACTTGTGCTCCAGACAATGGTCCGATATAAGTCTGTGGCAATTGGACCCCAGGGTCTTCAAGAGGAAGGAAGCTCACAGTGGACCTCTTTGCCTCCAGATTAGATCACCAGGTTCCCAGATATCTAAGCTGAAAGCTTATACTCCTTCCTTCAGGATTGGTCACTGAAGAAGGGATATGCATTCCCTCCATTTGCGATGATCATGAGATCATCAGCACAGGTGAGAAGACAGAAGTCAAACGTAGTCCTGATCATTCCGTTTTGGAGGTCTCAAGTATAGTTTCCAGTTCTTCTGGAACTTTCCTGGGATTCTCTAATCCTTCTACCCCACACACCAGATCTCCTTCGGGATCCTCTGGGCAATTATCACCTGTTGGTGAGACGCATGCCTCTCATGGCTTGGAGGATTGCTAGCCACGCTGGCGAGTCCTGGGACTTTCACAGGAGGATGAAAGAATGCTGGCTGAAGCCTGGGTAGATGGAACCAACAAGTGGTACAGGTCTGCATGGTCCAGATGGGTCTGTCGGTGTGCTCAAGACGTGGTCCCTATCATTCATTTTTTGACGACTCTAGCATCCCAGAGATTGGCCTATCGGACAATCAACACCAATAGATCGGCCATCACCACGGGCCACGTCCCCATGCAAGGGTCTCCAGTGGGTGAACATCCTTTGGTGTGCAAACTGATGAGGGGGATATGCCTAGCACTGCCTCCGGAACCCAAGTATTCAACCTTATGGGACGTTAAGAGTCTTATACCTATTTCGCTCATGGCAGAAGAACGAATACTTATCACGCAAGGAGCTCTCAGCAAAACTTGACATGTTGGTGTGTCTGGTGTCCTGTTGAAGGGTGTCGGATGTCCGAGCACCAGACTTCACGGGTCGGATCTTTACTCCCCAGGGAGTCACCTTTCATATCTCTAGATGCACAAAGTCAAATTCGAAGGTGGTGAAATTCGAAGGTCAAGAGGGATTTTGATAAAGCCCCCAAATTGTGCGTGGTACTGTCTAAAGGAGTATGAGAACATAATGAAGTGTTCCGTCTGCCTGGAGAACACCAGTTGTTAATCTCTCAGGAAACTTTTCAAAGTGGTCACATTTCCCATCATAGCTCAATGGATACGCTGGGTCATGCAAGAAACAGGCATTGATGTCTCGCAGTTTAGAGCCCATTCTGTCAGAGGGGCGATGGCCTCTAAAGCCTTCTCTCTAGGGGCTCATCTAGAGGATATTATTAATGTGGTGGACTGGTCTTTGGACTCCATATTTAAATAGTTTTATTTCAAACCGGTTCTGGACATGGCATCTTTGGTGGTGGATCAGCTTTGAAAGAACATAATCCTCGCCTTCGGTTCTGACATAGAATGAAAAATTTCCTAGTAAACATGAAGTAAAGTTTAAATTCCATTAAGGACACAGAGGCGAGGATTATTCACACCCATGGTTCCTGAAAACTCTTCCCAAACCAGGTTGATACAGTGGTTTATATTTTCTTAGTAGTTGCATATGTAGATATGCAGATGTTGTAAGGTCTAAGTATCTGCCTTCTGTCAGAGTAATGTGGACGTGGCTTCAACGTTGGACGAACAATAATTAATCTGTTTTTCTTTACTCCAAGAATGTAAGTCTTGCAAATAGGCTAAGCTATACTCTTGTATGTACGTGTGTGACCTGAGTTCTGAAGTACAGGTTCATTGTGCCTGGCATGTTTCAGGTTCTAAAAGTTTTATTTGCAAAGTTTTATATAGCGCTGGCTAGACCCGGAGGTATCAGAGCGCTTTACATGAGGATCAGCGAGTTACAGGTTACATAATTACATCAGTTACAGGAGCCAAGTATAGACATAGGAGAAAAAACATGAGATTACACAATAATATGAGTTATTAGCGCAGTAGCATGACAAGACGTACGTCTTGTGGGGAATGAAAGGTAGAGGGGGGAATGGTAAACAGGGTTAAGGAGTGCAGATAGAGTCAGGCGGACCGGCAAAGGGGAAAAGTACTTCAGGGGGAACAAAGCGGTCAAAGTGAGAGACAGACAAAACCGACCTGAGTATCGGTGAAAGTATACGAAGGGAGGGGTGAGGGAGACCAACGGGGGGGGTAGACTAGAAGAGAAGGTCAATCAGGCGAACAAGGAGCAGTCCAGCGGAAAAGAGGATAGGTTGAAACCGCCAAGAGGGAGGACCTACAGAAGCCGATAGCATTATCCCCGAGTGGCGGGATATACAAAATCAAACAAAAAACAATAAAGGTAGCAGACTCCATGGATTCACGAAGGGCTGGAAAAGGGGATGCAGTCAAAGAGTCACGGAGGGAGGAGGCGGGAGAGGGAAAAGAAACAACGGGGAGACGAGGAAAACAATGTCCGATGTCAGGCTGGGTAGGTGAAGGCCGAGGGGGTGAACCAGAGCCAAACTCCTCTATAGCTGAATAGGACAGCTCCTCCGGGCATCGGCCAAGTTTGCTCGGGCTCCGCGGTAAGTACAGACAGTTATGGTTTCCGCCCAGGGGGTATTGTTATAGTTCCATCAAAAGCACCGGTCCCGGTGTTACTGGGGTGCGCCGTCCGCCTCATCCTCCAGCTCGCCCCCAGGTCAAAAGTGGTGAGAGGAGAGGTGGAAGGGACAGTTCCAAAGTCTGCAGATCTTCCCCATTTCCAGCAGCAGTAGTGAGTGTTGGGCATTTGTGCAGGGTCCCAGTGGTAGGGGGACCACTCCCAATCCTCTACTGAGTGCGTCTCCCTTACCGCTGTGGTCACTCTCGGAGAGGTCCCTGTAGCCCCGGAGAACAAATGCTGGATCCCTCACCAACAAGGGGAGAAAATAGTGCTTTTGTGGAAGGCCCACTCGTGGCGGTCATCTTAGGGACAGTCAGGCTGGTATGAATGCCCCTCACTGCTGTAGGGGGTATTGACTGCATTGGCCTGTCCTGGGTGTTGCCGGCGGTTCCCAGGAAATTACTATTCCCAGCACTATGTGACAGGAAGCCGGGGGCTCCAGAGTCCGTCCTTTGCCTTCCCCGCTCTGATGATAGAACGCCTGTGCAGTCAAGAAGGTATGGCGCAGTAATAAAGGAGATTGATGAAAAGAGATGAAAGGGCTCCTGTCGCATTCATGAAAGAGGAAGCTATTTAGGGGATGTCCACCTATAATATGGAAGGAACTGACAGCTGATTGGTTGAAAGGATGTAGTCCTTTTCACTTTGCCTGAAGGCAAAGTTAGTTTTTTACAGTTTGTTGAGGTCTGCTGGAATTAAATAAAAGAAAGAAAGCAGAGCATAATCCTCGCCTCCGTGTCCATAACAGAATTGAAACTTTCCTTCATGTTTACAAGGAAATCTTTAATTTGCCAAAAAGAGTTGATACTTTTGATCATACCATGGTGATTCTCCTGTTTTACTAATTTGTTATGGAAGAATTGTGCATTTTAAAAAACACTTTGATTTTGGAGGTGAGCTAGAAGATGTTTTTAGAAAACTTCCCAGTTCTGCTAGAGATACTGTCCAATACCCTTTTGATTTTGCAACTCATTTGGGACTTACAATGATTTTTGATTTTGACTACTCTGTAACTTTGGATTGAAACCTTTGTTGCATTTACTCAGTATTATTTGAAATAAAACCCTTTAACATTTCCTGATCTAGATGTCAATTATTGGGTGGGCCAAGTTACTTGCCTTTGCTACACTGGTAAATTGATGTTGGGTGCCTTTTCGTGCAATTAATTTCTGTGGGAGATGTGTCTCATGCAAATTTTTAGGTGTTCTGAATGTTGGGATGCCCTGAATTGTGAAGTACTGTTCTGCTTCTGCCCCGCCATGGGGCTGAAAAGGTTGAGAGGCATGATACTGTGAGATCAATTCTTTACGGAATGGGGAGCTTTATGGGGACGGGGTTCATCTGAGTGACTAGTTAGTTAAAGTAGTAGGGCCTATATGACTTTTGTGGGATCAGGCGTATCTGACAGTTTGTGTGGTCGGCTCTTAAAAAGCTTTGTAAGCAGTGACCTGTATCACTGGTGCGCTGAAGCATTAGTTGGGCTTTCATGGTGTGGAGATGGAACGGTAATCTGAAAATAGGATAACAGCTACAGTTTTAGCTACAGCAGGGGAAAAGGACAGATTATGTGGGCCTCGAGGCCCACGTACACCATTAAATTTGACTACAACTGTCTCACATCAAAGAAACTATGGTAAGACAATTTATGAAAGGCAACAACGCGTCTGAGCCAGCTGCCCACAGAAGGATACTCTCTCATATTCACTGTAGGATATTTTTCAATTATCTCTAAGAATCGCAATAATAAGTGATGCCATTATTTCCCAACTGTTAAATTAGAAATCAAAAGAAAATTGTCAGGCAGACGAAGGAGGACACTTTGGAACCTCGGAACCGCACAATGATCACGAAAGGATTTAAAGTCTTGGAGACTTCAACTTGTATAAGAAATATTTTTTTCAATAGGTACAGTATGCATTTCCAAATTAAACAGCAACATTTTGATTACATTCAGACTCGCGACATCAAAGCGAGCTTCCATAAACGTCTGTCATTTCATTAGTTTGAATGTGTAGTAATAAAGCACCAGATGCAGTTAAAGCACCACTCTTAAAAAATTTAAAAAACACACAGTTTGGGCATTTCATGCCTGCCCACAGCCGCTCTGAGATGTGCACTGCCTGCTCGCTGGGAGACTGCCAGGCGCATACCATTCAGAAGAAGGGGAGACATTGGTACGACTGCGAACGTGCTTGAAGAAGAGGGGCTGCAGCGCTATCAAACCCTCCAAAAAGAAACATCACAAGGCAGGCGAGCGTGTTTCTTCTCTTTCCATTTGTTCTACTCTAGTTGCCGTGCTCGTTCTTGCCAGATTGCTGTCGCGCCATGCATGCCGCGGCCCTTGCTAATACAATGTTATCACAATTCGCCGGCTGCTGGAAATGTACTGCTACCCGAGGCGCGGCGGCGCATCCTTCATCGGGGGCTGAGCTGCTGCGGTGACTGCCCGCCCTAACTCACCTTTCCCAGCGGCAGGCCTCCAGGCGTAATACGAGGGCACTGGACGGGAACAGCGCGGGGCTGAGGAAAGATGCGGGCTGTGACTGAGAGAACCTTCCGTGGCAAAGGACAAAGCGGGCCGCTGGGTAGAAGGTGGAGGATATCGCTTCCTCAGCTTATGACCAAAACAAATTGTGCTGCTGACCGGAACAAGGACACAGGGGAGTCCCACCAGAGGCCATGGGTGCCAATCTTTGGAAAACGAACGCTGGGCTGTTCTTCTCTAAGGATTCCTGCTGGGTTTACGGAGAGAAGTGGCCTAAGGGGCAGAGCTGCCGACTTTGGAACTGGGGAACAAGTCAGCTCCATATCCTGTGATTCTGTGTAAAGCACTTAATCTCCTTGTGCTATAAAATAAAATAAAAAAACTGCCCCTTGTGTAATGTAATCTGGTGCTCCTGCAAAGCGCTTTTAAGGCTTTGGGCCAAGTTCGAGATATATAAAACTGCAAAAAAACACACAAAACTCAGAGGCGTACAGACAGCCGCCATATTGTCCTTCTTGAACTCGGGGCGCTCCACGTATCGACAATATATATCGAGCACAAAGGTGAGGAAACTGGTGGATAACCAGACCTTGGACTTCTACTTTAAAATGACTTGCTGTTCTGCCCAGTCTCTAAAAGGTGTTAGATTCCTATTTTATGAAATTGGTCCTCTACCCTTAGCACAGACTTATTTACTAACCCAAACATCTCCATACAGTGAAGCAGCTTCTCCAAGGAGGAGGGAATTCATCCTAAAATGGGTACCTGGGTAAATCGCGGCATGGGAACACGGCTTTAGGGCTATCCATCACCAAGTTTTCACCTCAGAGTTTACAAAGGAAACCCACTTGAAGCATTCCTATCTAACCAGAATACCTTGAGGACAGTGCAGTCCAACTAGAACTGTTATGGACAACCTATGATTGCCACACGATCAAGAAAAAGATTAAGAGGTTGTTTGCCATCCTTTTAGATGTATTGTTACCCAGGCGAGAATATTTCAAATTATGATGGAAAAATGGATGCATTTGAAGATACTACTTTTTGATACAGTCTTTGTGTATAAACAAGCAGCCAGATATGTTAACGGCACCTGAGAATGAACCAGACTGTAATGGCCACATAAATAAAATAACACAGGCTGGACTGGCTACACTGGGATGGTGGGGTATACTGGAAGTTGGGGTGTAAAGGTATTATTACAAAGAATAACACAAGAGTAAAATGGCTGTTCTGTGAAGACGTGGGTTATTCTACAGAAATCAGAATGAACAAAGGTAGGTTGGAGATGCATTCATTAAGCACCCCATCCATAGCAGCAGCTTAGTATCGACCTCCTCTGGAATGTAGACACAATTTACATAATAACTTTCTGAGAACAGGATTAAACATAATATAACAAAAAGGGGCGGGGGGTATCAGGAGTACTACAGGGATCAAGGGTTATTTACCACAGACTGCGTGCCTCTAGGTACAGGCGCATGGACGAAAGGCTAGTATCTGAAAAATGATAGATGGCGTCAGTGCTGGAATTGGAAAAAAGTATTCGGGTACCCATACATTGGGGCTCAAGGTGTGGCAGAGGAAAGGGGGTGGAGTCACAATGGGCGGAGCTTGAAAATCATAGACCGACAGTCAACATAGCATTTATTTAAACAAATCTGCTGCAAAGAAAATAGCAACAAGGACAAATGTAACAGTACATTCGTTCTAGCTTACTTAATTGGTCACAATGATACCGCCTTTTAAAGCTGCAGAGATCTTTGTGTGCGCAGCAATTTTGAGGGAATAGCAGTAAGATAACTCTGGGGGCTAGTGAAGTTCTGGTATAGCTCTGTTTTGTCCAGTCACATTTTTGACTCAAAGTGGCATATAGGGTAACGTTCCTGCTGCAAAGCAAATTGTGTAAAATGCAGATCCATGATTTGTATTTAAGGTAGCTGGGTAAGTGGAGTACTTTTCTTTTCTTCTTGTACTTTTATGTTCTATTTTAATAGATCGAATAAAGTTTATTATGATGATGAAGTGGAGTACAGTTTTTGACACCGACATTTTATTACTTCCAGTTCACAAGTAGCAATCCTTCTAATATAACAGTGTGCTATTTACCGGCATCAAGGAGCTGAATGCCAACTGTAAGACATGGATTTAGAGCCTTATTGTTTGTTTTTCTCAATCTGTTGTTATTCTATGATTGCAAAGAAGGGTTTTTTGGGAAGTCCCTTTGTAAGTACAGACAAGCCCAGTCACTGGTAAGTTTTATATTCAGGCTTTGTGATTCTCTGACCATTCACTCTTAACATATAATGTCTACAAATATGGACAATATGTGATTCCTTCACCTTATAATCCACACTGTCTTATGTAACATTTCCTGTACATTGATTTATACACTTGTATGATTTATTGGTTCTGGGCATGCTGTAGAGCGCTCTGACACTCTACACTGGGATGAGTAGAGCTACAAAAGAATAAAAAAAAGTAGGTGGTATTTAAATCATCATTTGAGTAAATACACACAGATATACCTGCCATTCTAACACGGGGGGATGGGGATGAACAAAATAAAAAACCTGCCTTCAACAGTTTCAATCAAGTACTTGTGAAGTGATAAGTTGTGCACCTTTGTTTCCTTCGATTGCATTGGCGTCCAGATGTTAAGATCCAAATGACTCCCAGCCAGGGTCATACTTCAACAAAAGAAAGGCTTATAGCCCTTTAAATCAGGTCTTTGTTTTGAGCCCAGCTTAAGGTTAAAATAAGAAAGCCCCTCGCCACACGCAGGTTGTTGCTTCAAACAAATGGAAAGCAGACAACGTACGGGCGCTGCGGAACTGCGCCCTGGTGTCGGAAAATAATACCAGGACAAATTCAGCACATTTTCCTAGGTTGAGTGGATCCCATATACAGCCCAGAAATAGCGGCCAGAAACAGGATCCCCTGGGTTCCCTCTGCTTTCCAGCACTGGATGAAGTTTACTCTGACAGTAGAGGCTTTAGCAAAGTCTCCAATTGAAAAACATTGAAAGCAGTGGTATTTATCAATGGGAAGATTTCTACAACATATTGTACTCTGATGAAAAATGCTACTCCACCACTTTATCTGTCTCTGACACCTCAGAGAATAGAGTAGTGAGTAAGGTTAAAGTCCAGAACACTGTATGAGGTTTTCTTGAGCAAGGTTTCTTTGAGAACTAGGATATCCAAGTTACGTTGAACAGAGTCAGAGATCTCCAAACAATGCTAAACGTCTGAACAGCAGTTATAAAGCAGACAATGGAGAGAGTAGTAGGTAGTTTTGGACAAAGGATGCACTAGAGTTCAATAGGTACTTGAATGAGGTTAGCATCTACCATCACCTTGGACGATGGACAGGAGTGGCAAGGCCTGTAATTTGTGAAAAAGGGAAATTGGCTGAAGATCTTAATACCTAAACTCTGCTACCAATCCTTTTCAAGACCAAGCGGTAGCAGAGTTTAGGTATTGAGATCTTTTAGCAAGTTTGCAAACTTTATCAAAGTTGAGAAAAGACTTCACTCTGAGGGTGCAAAGGCCACAATGGTTTCTAGGCAACTTAGCCCACCAAGGACTATTTTTCTTGAGCCTTTTTTTATTTTTTAAAGGCTCAACAGAATCACATATGGGCCGTGCTAAGCACCTTGGCGGCTTCACTGATCTGCAGCACCGCAAAATAAAGCATCGTTTTTTAATAAACGCCTCACTGCTCGACCAAATTACCCCCCCCCCCCCAACACCTTGAAACTAAACCCAGGGGTCGAATACACCTACCCTGCCTCCTTAGCTTTTTTTAAAATGTGTTTTTTAGGACACAGAACCATGGCGACCACAACTTTTTGGTGACCACAACTTTTTTTTCAAGTAGCGATCAGCCAATTAAATCACGTAGTTTGAGGTAATCTATAGTGGGACAGCAACGTGAAATGTGCATACATTTTGAACCTTAATTTCTCAAAACCTTCTGAACGGATTTACACCAAGTCACAAAAAGCACACTTGTGGGTAAAGATCCACCTTTCTGCCAAATCTCGTGTAATTCCGTTCAGCCTTTTTTTTTTTACCTCTGTTCAATTTTCCTATGAAAAATTTAATTGGGAAAACATGATTTGCCAATCCTCTCCCACTCCCTTTACTCGGCCCCACCTGAATGATCACCCCAAAACTAGAAGGAGCTGAGGTGGTTGAGACTCTTTTTGGAAAGTTTTGTGAAGATTTGCCTAATGGTGCCAAAGTTATGAGCAAACCCAATAAATCAATTTCCTAAGGAAACGCGGTCCCAACTATAGCTACTAAGTGGCAACCGTCTAGTTAGGCCAGCATTTCTATAGGAAATGCCTTTTGGTTCGCTTATAACTATGGTGCCGTTTGACGAAAATGCACAAAACTTTCTAAAAAAGTGTTTTTGGCTTAGTTTCTACATGGAAACTATCAGAGTGATCTGTCAAGAGCGGGCCGAAAAAAAAAAGGTCAGGTGGTCAAAAAACACAAAATCCCATGTAATTCCCATTGACTTTTTGGGAACGCAATAGAGCAAAAACCTCTAAACGGAATTACACCAAACTTTGCAGGAAGCTTTATCCTGGTCCAGAAAGACTGCTTTTTGTGATTTGGCATAAATCCGTTCAGTAGTTTTTTTTTTTAGAAATTAAGCGACAAATATATTTATATATCTTGACATTTGAGTTTGAGGGACTCTCTCGAGAATCCCGCGAGCTCAACCAGAAAACAAAAGAGCTTTTTGATTTGCCTAGGGATCTTTTTCCCTTTGCTCTTGTGGGAGCTGTCTAATTGGCTGGCAGAAACATGAAAGAAAATGTTGCGGCCGCCATCACAGGACTCCGGGGACTTGGACCTCTGTCCTGAAAATATGAGGGGTCAGGGTAGAGATATCCTGACCCCTAGCTCTTGAGGGAGGTCCCAGACAGACTCATGGAGCAAAAATGAAAAAAAAAAAACACATTTGTCATGATCCTGCGGTACTCACGAAAAAACAAAAATAAAATGGTGGCAGCCATTTATTTTTTAAAGTAAGACAGTGGGTCAGTGTACGGCGAGTAAAAATATATTATTTGGCAGGAGGGCGCACGTGGGGCCACCCTCCTTGAGCCAATTTCGGCCCCTGTACAATAATTAAATGGGAGGGGGAGAGCGGCCACCCTCCCTGAGCCAAATGGCCCCAGGGAACCGTTCCTAGGGGTCGGCCACAATAATCGAAGGGAAGTAGGTCACCCCTCCCCAAACCAATTACGGGCAATCTCTTTTTTTTTTTTTAAATGGAGGGGGCCGCAGCTTTGAAAACCCCATGACCCAGGGCAGGCTCCTCCCTTATGTCCCTGGGAGCCCATACCCGGGACACTGGTTCCCTGCCCGCGAGAGCGCGGGCAGTGAAAACTTGTGTGATCCCGCCCAGCGGGAGCTGCAAAAATTGTTTCCCTGCCCGTGATCTTGTAGGCAGGCAAACTCATATTGCTCCCGATAAAACTAGGATTGGTGCATGCGGGTAGCCGATAGGGCTGCGTGGGCACAGGGGCCCGCTTAGCTGTTTGTTCTGGGTGCCCCCGGAGGGCACCAGGTCACCCACATTAGGCCCTGGGGGATTAGGTCACCAGGGCCCATAGAGGCTCAGGGAAGGAGGCCCCGCACCGGGGGCCATCTTTGTTGGTGCCACTGTTGATTCTGTGCCTGCAGTTATTCTTGTTGCCTGTACAGTGCTCCATTGCCCTTGGGGCTGAATACATGCTATTTAAATATCTCAATAAAGTAACACTAAATAAACAGATTTATGGTGATCACGTAGTGGTCAGACAATGACAGCTATAGATAAAAACAGAGAACAAGAAAGATACAGAGAAAGGGACAGCGTTTCTTCACATTAAAAATTACATTCATGCTATATTAAACAAGCATTTGCAATGCAATCGGTCTCGCCTTTGGGACCTTATATGTATTTAGCTATGCAGCACGTTAGCCTGGGTGCTGAAACATCTACTGTTCTTTAAAATGGAGGGAAAGTAAGCACCAAACTGCGTGACACGCCAGGTATGGGAACACATGGAGAGAAATATTGCCTTTCAGCGGGAAATGGTATAGTCCAAAGCTCTGTTTTTAATATAAAATCAGGGCCTTCGGTGGTCATATCACTGAAAATACAAGATTTGAAAAAAATATTACTGTCTACGGGTGCTTGTGGAAGATAATTTCTATGGACTGGAATCTAGAGAATGCTAAAGTGATTCTGGTATTTTACCGACCTCTGCTGGTCTTTTTTCTATCAAGAAAGTTAAATAGAGGCAGTTGAACAGAAAAAAAAGTCCCTAAGCGGAAGCAGACAAGTCCTAGGGCTGATCTCTAGAGCCCACAAAGTACATACACATATAAGTATATAATAAGTATATACTAAAGTATTTACAAGAGGTCTCGAATGCTCGACCTAAAAAGGATCCAGTCTGCTAAACGCCTATAGAACCTTTGGTTTTGAACTATGGATCAACCTAACTGTGTGCTTAACAGGTTTCTGTTCTTTGCAGATATTTTAAATACAGGCACAGGGAAAAAGTGTTCACAAACACAAATTAATGCATAAGGACATCATGATGAACAACATAACTCTTGCCCACATACAGTACAGCTTCCATTTTAAGGTAGGGTATAAAAAATGAATGGATCCAAATCTGGTAAAGCAGCCCTTGAAGATTCTTTTATCTGCGGCCATCCAGCCTCTGCCATGAAACATTTAAGAGAATTAAAAAAGGTGATGTCTGTGGAGTTAATTTAGCCACCAAGCCACTGCACTGCATGAATGTGCAAACAAAAGTCTGACGCACAAAACTGATGAAACCACTGCCTACTCTGCTTTACTCTCTGTAGCTAGACCAAGTAATCTTCGTTGAGATTAAAGTGAAACAGAAGAGATTGTATTTGTTTTTATCCATTAATAATGGAGGTTCTGCAAGCTGGCTCTGAACAGATGTAAAGCCCTCCTATGCTCAATGGAGTCACAGCCTGGCGTTCTTACAGCAGCATATCAATCGAGGCAGGAAGAGTCAAACGACCTTCACTTTCATGTCCAGCATCCACATTCTTCACAAACAGGATTACCAGCTGCCTATTCGACCTGCAGCAAGCCGGGCCTGGGAGAAGTATAGACAAGATGAAAGGCATTTTATAACAAGGTGTTCTAGGAACTTTATGTTTCTCACCCTAGATTTCAAAATGAGGACATGCTCAAGGCATTTATCAGCCATAGAACCAAAAGGACGGGCAGCTGTCAAGCAAACATTCTCATAGTTGAGATTGAAACAAATGTTTTTGTCGTAAAATCAACTGAACTCCCAAACTCTTGAGAAACCGGAATGTGAAGATATTTTATGAGCATATGAGCAGACAACAGGGAGGCATCTAGCCACTGCCCTGAAGCATGAGATATATGTACCTTCCCTTCAGGCCAGGGGCAACAGCTGGAGCCACAATATGAGATGTGTAAGAGGATCAAACTGTTTTTGTAAACTTCTGAAACACTTTAAGAAATACCCCTACTAGGTGGACAACAACTGATAAAAAGCAAAGTGTCCCTTAATCAGACCACCCAGAATTTCGAGATTTGCAAAAAAAAACTCAAAATCGGCACTTATGTAAAAATGCAGCGATATTTACAAAAGTGTCCGCAAAATATGTTTAAAAAAAAAAAACTGCTGTTCACCCTCTCTTTACTGTAATCTGTTCTCTTTGACATCAGACACCCTCCGATTCCAGGCGCTGTGCTGCTGGAGAGTGCAAAGTTACAGACTGTGACATAGCACAGTCTCCAGCAGTGACAGAGCACAAGCCTTCGGTATTTTTGTGGCGAACACATTCTTTGACCACCGCAAAAATACCGCAAATGTTGCTTTTTTTGCCGCAAAATTTGCCACCCAAAGCCGCAGAATCCTGGGGGGGTCTGCCTAATAGTGTTTGAGGATCAGTAAAAATAATAACTATTTAAACAAAAGACAAACCATGTTTTGATAAGACTTAATTAAGAAAAAATACTAATATAGCACAGCTGATAGTGTATCCTGATAAGGGTGTAAATCCAGAAACTTTGCATTCACAGTTGATGTGTTAGAACAATATTGATTAGGATAGTTACATATAGGGATTAGAATTAAAATGTTATGTATATCTTTAGTATAAAAAAAAATATATTAAAACAAAAATATGTAATAATTGCTTGCCTCAAACAAGATATTGCACAGGATTAAGGGAATGCTGTGTACACCTGAATGTTTCTAGAGAGACCTTTTTTAAAAAAAATAGTTTAATGATTGGTATGTTTTTTCTCACATGCAATTCTGATTTTAAGAAATGTTAAAAGTATTTTTGTAAATATATTATGTGCATTTAATCTTCAATGTCGGTAGAAATAAATTACTTTTTGATATATATTTTGTGCTAGAGCCTGTACCTTTAGAATTATGGTAACGTGTTTTACAATAGGAAACCTGAAATGATGGTATAAGATTCCATTAAACATAATGAAGTATCACGTTAGGAGGCATTGTTACATGCTAAAAGGTCTAATTGTGCCTGGGAATTCTTCTTTAAAAGTCCAATAACAAATGGCAAACATATTCTATATTACTGGTTTGCTACATAAACTTGTTCAAAATGAACAAGTTACTTACTTTAAGCAATGCTACTTCAGGTAGATGCTCTATCTAACCACGGATTCCTCACCGTTGGAATACACCTAGGTGGCAGATTGGGCCTGGAAGATTTAAACTGCATTGCTCCCACGCCCTGCTTTCATTCAGCCCTGGAAGTTACAATAGAGCTGTATATAAGCATTACCCCGGCGCATCAACGTCAATTTATTCCTTGACTCTCTCCGCACCTTTAGACACAGAGCCAAACAATAATCAGCAGTACCACTGCGCATATCAGTTTCTGACTTTTTTAGATGGGCAAAGAGATCATTCCACAGATTGAGGAGGTAGAAGGGCTGTGGGAGGTCGGTGAAGATTCTGAAGTTATATAGACGTAGCCATCATAACAACAAGTTACTTTCCTTCTGTAACACTTTTCTGGTGGACACGCTAACTGCAGATTCCTCACTTTTAGAATAGATACCAAAGCAGTACCTCTGCAGGTGGTGGGTCTTTGGAATGCTTCAGATCAAAAGGTCCTGAAGGATTGTACGGCCAAAATTCCCTTACCTTCAGACCTGGCTGTCAATGCAGTAGTGCTTGTGAACACGTTTACTGATGTCCAGGACAGGCAGTCAGCGAAGTGGTAGCAACCTTGGTGGTATGGACATTAAGTCTTCAGGAGGCTGCGTCTTGGCCAGTGTGAAGCAGATCTTAATGCAGAGGAATATACACCTTGGCAGAGTCTTTTCCTGCACTGCCTTGCCTTTCTTTACTCCTGCGAACCCCACAAAAGACTAATCATCCAACTGATGGTCTCGGGTGGCATCAATGTAGAATCTCATTGCAATTCTGGGGTCCACAAGATCTGGGTAGCACACTCTCCTTGCCCAGACCAAACTCCCTAGGAATACTTGGGCCCGGTCATTCCTTATCTTCTTCAGTTCTCTGGGCAGGAGTAAAAAGGCATATACGCATCTCATGTTCCACTCTAGCCTGAATGCATTTACTCGAGAGTGTTCTTGCAACTGTCATTGGATAGCAAAATGTTATGATATACCACTTTTTCACTCCTTTATAACATTTGTAGATGTACATGGAATGAATGGGTTCCTGAATTTCCAGACGGTAAAAAGAATTTGAAGATTCGGGGTACAGCTTAATTGAAGATTGTTTTGATTGTTGAGATTAGGTTTTACTCAGATTTGCCTTTTTTGATATCAATACACCAAGTGTATCATTACTCGTATATCCAGATATAGCCTCGGCTTAGATTATTAGATTTAAGAAGTGTAAATAGCCACAATTTGTGTGCTGATAAAGGACACCAAGTATCAGCTTTTTATTTAAGTGCTATTGCGAAAAACTATAAACACTGCGCACATTTCGCGACGGTGGAAGAATGTCGCAAATGCTCTGATGGCACCCATGATATGGTGTGCAAGCGCACAAGTTGATGCAAATACAGCACTAATATTTGGCGGATACAATAGTTTAGTGTGTAGCAGATATATTATACATCAGAAAAATTTATTCTGAATAGATTATACCTCACTGATACCACAAAGCACAACTTCACCCTGATGCGAGAAGGAGTGATTGGAGTCATATGTCATGGTCACCCCCTAGGCTGCAATCACATTGGAGGCCTAAAACGAAGCATTTGTGAGTAATAGTAGTCTCAGCTATTGCTGTATTTGCAATTGCACTCTCAAGGCAAGAGTTAATGCTGTTCATCTCGGCTTTAGTAACATTACATTATTACTAAGAACTGGAAATCACAAGAAGCAACACAGTTTGAACATTATTTAAACAAATTGAATCCCATATCTAAAATTCATAAATATAGTACATTTTGGAAATATATTCCTTCGTAGATGATTGGCAAGACATTTTAGTGTGCCAAATGCTGTTAAAGGTAACAAGCATTTGCAATGCAATAGGTCTCGCATTTGCTAGAGTTTGAGCTATTGGCATTGTAAATTTAAATGCTTTTTATTTATGCGTGGGTTTTGAAAACAAATAAATAAAAGGCATTGTCATTACAATGCCAATAGCTTAAACTCTGGCAAATGCAAGACCTATTGCATTGCAAATGCTTGTTTACTAATGCACCTTCAGAATCACCCTGGGAAGGGGGAGGGGCAGAAACATAAACACAAGTCCATATTATGATGTGCATTAAGTCAAAAGATAGAATGTAGCTTCTACCGATAAGATGGAGGCACTTCTCAGCTTGAAAAGCACTGCTAAATGCAGCACGGTGTCTTCTATATATTTGTTGGTTTATGCATTGAGTGAATGGTATGGTATACAATGAGTACGTTTAGTTGGTAGTAGACCATGAGAATTTCTAAAGGTGAAATGAAGTAAAAAAAATTGTGTAAATGTTTGTTTTGTGCATGTGATCTTGGCCACCTTCCAGAGAATCCGCTGTTCTCGCCTGTCAAGCCAGCGCGCCAAATAGGACAAAGCCAGACTCTGCAGAGCAGTGAACCGCAGAGGCAGGGGCTGCAGCCAAGTTACCACAAACCCCAAACCTCACAGTGGGATTTTCTTTTGGGGGTGGGGGGGGGGGGGTGGGGGGGAGGATCCTTGCATGCAAAAATAGGTCAATAACTTTAAAAACTGAGGAGCAGATCGGGGCTTGTATTCAAAGAAGGCACTGGACCAGATAAATATTTTCTAAGCACAGGGAAAGAGCATGTTGGTGGTTTTAACAAAGAGAAGGTAGGTAGTCAAAAGCTAAAGGGCAAGTCAATTTAAACCAGAGGAAACATCACAGGAGTGCAGGAACAATGTTGGGGGGGGGGTTTAAAAATATAAAGTGTTTCCCAACAGCCGGGGGGGGGGGGTGAGAGTTACTTAACATGCGCTTCCTGCGAGGCCTTGGCGGGAACCAGATTGGCTTTTGAATCACGGAGACGGTTGGCCTCGCGCGCCCCACAACAGGGGGCCAGGCGCCCGCTCACCTCTCTTGATGACATGCATGTCGACTGGGACGGGTTGCTCGGCCTGGGGAGGCGAAGTGGCGGCAGTAAGCTGGTGCTGGGTGTCGGCACGGGTCTCCCTCTGGTAGCAGTCGAGTGACTCAGCCTGCTCTGGCGGTGGCGGTGCTATGGCGTCTGTCGCACAGGCTGTCCTTCGGGAACTGACTTGCCGGCTCCCGCTCAGCTGTCACCACACACCTGACAACAACTGACTGAACCCGACTCCCGCCAAAGCTCGCACCAAATTGAACAAGACGGAAGAGACGCCGTGCCCGAGCCAAATCTCCAGTCCGGGTGGGCGAGCCGGAAAGGAGACAGGGAGGGGACCAAAAAGCCTCTCTCTAAATGAAATGCGAGCGTTTTACATAAAGTATGACGCGCGCTAATAAAAAGCGGAGGCAGAGCTTCCACCCTACTTCCGAAACAAACCCGACGACAATAGATCTCGCAGAGCGAGCAACGCATGGCTCCGACGCTAGGCGAGACCTAAAAATGAGACTCAACAGATGTATGCTTGTGATTGAATGTACCTCCTATGGGTTGTCATTCCAATAAATTGGAACTATGATTCTTAACTTGTCGTCCATGGAATCCTTGGGGGTCCAAGGCGCCTACTCAGGAGGTCGGGGATCCATATGACCATCAACCGTTATTTTCTGTCCATAAGCATTTTGAGCTAAATAACTGTATAAGGATGGTTCCAACCAAGAGCATAAAGGTCTAATCAAACAACAGTACTTACCTGAACACTATTTGATAGCATCCCCAATGAATTTGAAATATGTATTAAGAAACCAAAATAGGTAATGTTCATAAAAATAACCATAAGCATTTTAAAACGTTCTTAATCAAAAGCTGATTGCTAGATCAGCATGGCGCATGTGTGAATGTGCAATCATTGTTCGCAGTTTAACACGCTCCAACCTGAAATAGCAATCAGATGCGGACTAAAAACCATTCTGAAATGCTTATGATTTTCAAGAAAATCATACACATCTGCACGGCTAACAGCATTCCTAAACGCTCAGTGATCTATACATGTGTATGTAGGCAGACCCCCCCCCCCCTCCCAAAAGGCCCTGCTAGGCTGCACATTCTCTCATCCACAGCTTTCCATGACCAGGCACTTTCAGACTCCAAGCATCTACACTTTTGTATTAGAAATGGGGCATGCTTGCACCTTTCAGCAGAGCTGAAATACCTCCACAGGCGGAGTACCATTTCTCAGCTTTTATGCAATCAATGTCTGTCAACTTCTGATACAATGATCAACCCTGCATGGCCTCCAGCAATGTCGATACCAAGCTCAATTGCTGACTTGTATCTGTCCGAGGTCTATCCATGTCCAGTTACCACTTCTGTCTCACCACTTCAGCTGAGACCTCTGGTTTCACATGATTGCCTATTTATCTGCGAATAAAACCTAGCTTTTACCCGAGTATGCTCTCGCGTTTAAATATGCAGTTGCAGAGGAAAGTAGATGAGCTGAGTATATAGCTATGTTTGTTTTTATGTATTTGATTTATTGTAGCTGAAGTACAAGGTGTAGAAATGGCTGGAGGGTTCTTGGCTTGGCTGCAGAAGTCAAAGGGTTGAGAAACACTGAATAAAAACAAATACAGAAAGGGAAACTGGAAACCTGGCAATATGTCAATTTATATGATTTGAAGTATTTTTACTTTCTAGCAGCAGTCTTCTTTTTATATTTATCTCTGTTCTTCATTATCTACCCTGTTAAGTTAATACATATATTTACTCATTAGACAATTTCATATGTATTCATTTACAGTGATTAATCTAGTATGTTTTTCTCCATTTTATTCCTTTATACCACACTATCAATATTCCCTCACCTCCCCTTCTTTCCCTCTTCTTCCTTTCCCTTCCTCTTTTCCTTACCTCCACCCTATATAAATCCCACAAATTGCTTCTACTTCTTTCTTCCTGATATCAGCCAATTCCTTTGTTAAATTGCTATACTTGATTTCTTTCTATATATTGCTGATGTCTTTATGTATTAATAAGTGACTAATAAAGCTTTTCAAACATAAAAAAGATGCTCTTCTGCTGGCAATGTCTGCCAATGCTCTTCTGCTGGCACTCTCTGCCGTTCACGCTGCATATATTGAACGTTGACTGCTCACACAAATGCTGGAGAGTGTGTGCTGAAAAGAGTAGCTAAGGATGCTAAGTTGAAGAGCTAATGGGAAGATGTGTTAGGATTCATAAATTACATCTTTGGCAATGAGGTGCCTGGGCACCGTTAGTTGGTCTTAGGACTGCCAGCAGAAGGGAAGATCCCTCTAAACACAAGAATACAAAAAAATGGTTTCACAGTTATTATTGAGCATCACACAAAAGGTTGCCCTGTTCTTGAGGTAGGAGAAGGAAAACCCCCTGTTGTCTATGACACAGCGCGCCTAGACAAGAAATAGTGAAGGAAGTTTCAGGTGTGTGGAATTCCTAAAGCCCGACACCCAGGACATATTGTTTGGTGCCAAGGACACCAAGTTTTCATGTTTATTTTGTCCTTGGAACAAGTAGGCCCAACCGCCTGCAACACCAACACTTTGGTTGCCAGTTTACAACTCCACATTATGGATGAGGGAAGGGCACTGTCTGAAGTTAATGAAATATTTGTATCCATATGTTTATGCTGTTTGAATTTGTATTTATGGTTCATTACTACAAAGCCTTTATTATTAGGGCGAGCGCTCTAAGAAAATGTTGTAAGCTCGGACTGCACCACCGACAGTGGTTCCAGTATAAAAATGTGTACAAATGTTTGCAAAATTTAACATGAGGCTACATATAATGCTCCCAGAATGTTCTCAGATTAGATGTAAATATTTGCAGAAGCTTGAAAGCAAGGTTGTATTCTTTGCTTTCAAAATAACATTTTCACAACAAATGCAACTAGGGAAAAAAATGTTTTACTAAAATTACTGTGAAATTTTAGGTATGATTTCTTTGAAACTTCATTTAGTTAAATGTGTTGACGCATGCTAGTATTTCCCAAAAACATATTCATAATGGAAAATCATGTAACCAGTTAGTACAAGATTTTGGAAAACATTAAAATAAACAAGCATTGACAAAGCCAAACCGTCTGACATTGGTGATCAGCATTTTAGTTTTGTCAGTAGGTGTCTTGTTTTGACATGGTTTTTGAAAAACTTGATTGTTGTGGGAGCTGCTAGGCCCTCACTATTATAACAAACATTGGCAAACATTTTCTGGTCTCAAAAAGTACACATTGCCACAGTAGTTCCTGGCACTGAATACAACTACATTGTGTGCTGATATGCTCCTTGTGAAAGAGCAAAATGTTGTCACTCACAGTGAAGCTGATCAATAGATAGATAGGTAGAATTTAAATAAAAACAAAAGATCTTGGTTAACGCCAGACCTAATTAAGGGCCCAATTCTTGAAGAAAGTCACAAAAGTGCACCCATGGTATATGTCCTTGCAATAGTGCAGATTTATGGCATTCATGATTTCACAAGAATTTATAGAAGTAGGCTAGGAAATTGTACTCCTAGAAAATATTTGTGAACTGTATTTTAGCATGGCCAAATATGCACGTGTATATTTGCTCATGCGAAATTATGTTTAGCGTTTACAAATTCACTTTCCCTCCAACCACTTTTTTCTCAACCCTGAAAGAAGTTTTGCTTCTGCCCTTGTCAGGAGTAAATTTACATTTCTCAGTATGGGAAAACATTAGAGAAGAGCTGGGCAAAACCACTAAAACGTGCAAGTTAGTAGGTTTGCAGGGACTCAAAAGGGCATTCCAACCCTGGACCTATTGCTTACTGCTACCTTCAGCCCCACTACGTAGATCTGCGGAAATATGGAAAAATAAGGGAATTGCTAGTTCTTAAACTCAAATATAGTATGAGCCTCAGCATTATCAGAGAGGCTATTATCAGAGTGCTTATATAATGAAATTGGTGCCATAATGTGTCGCCGCACTACGTTGCACCAAAGGGACAAGTGGATTTTTCTTTTTTTTCTTTACAGAACAAGTAGTTTTATAAAGCACCTGTCCTATGGACAAGTAGATATTTTATTAAATTCCACACCCCTTAAGGTAATGTATCCGGTTGCCCTAGATTAATGAAACTCCAAGGTATGGGCCAACACAAGGTAAGCTAGTTGGAAGACATACAGTAGATAAATGAAGCCTAATGAGAGCGGCGCTCTGACTAGCCACCTCTGAAATTGCATTGGGAGGACTCTCCCTCACCACAACATTGTCTACATGCATCGACACAATGCCATTGATAAGACAATGTTATTCAGCACAACGAGGGTAAGGGAGAGGACAGAGGCGTAGGGTGTGGGGTAAGAAATTTATGGGGTATTGTTTTCTTTCTGCTAATAAATTCTAGTTCATCTTAAAAAATCTAATGATAATATACAAAAAATTTAAATATAAGTTTTTATGGAACTTAGGAATGCCAACCACAGTAATTCACCAAAAGGTATTGAATTACATTAGATTTCATCTTGTGAATTATTCAAATTCGTATGAACAATGTGAGAAATAGCAGATACTGACTGATTCCGTAAAACATTGCAGGTGTTTTAAATTCAACCCATTTATCAGGTAACCCGAAATGGTGGACTTGGCAACGAAAAACAAATTCTGATTGCAGCGTTTAAGTGACTCTTACAATGCTGTTTTGTTTTCCTGATTTAAATAGTCTCTCTCATTTGTTAAGTTTTGGGCAGTCGCTTTTAGACGTACCATTATGTGATTTTTAAGTTAAAACCAGCTGTTTATTCGTCAAAATTATACTTAAAATAATTTTAAGTACATACCACTGAACGTTCGAAAAAATCTAGGAAAAAAATAACATTCAAACATTCAAACATGCGAACACTATCTCTGAAGGGCATAAGAGCTCTAGAAAGATTCAGAAATCATTTCTCACTTTGATACTACTACTGAGCGGCACTGAAAAGACGGAAGGATAATAGTATATAAAACAAGCATTGGCAAAGCCAATAGGTCTCGCCTTTGGGATCTTATAATTTTTTAGCAATGTAACAGTTGTTGTTTTTGCACTAATGATTTTGTTTTGGATAATTAAACATTTTTTTGCTTTTATTGTATATGGAAATGTTTTCTAGCAGTTTGGCTTATCCCCGAGTTAATGTGTAAAGCAATTGCGCAATACGTACATAGCAACACCATACCAGGCACACCATAAAAGGAACTCGATACAAGGTTATATGAAGAATAGCCTTTGTATTTTTATAAAACATATTAGAATATTAATTGTACACTATACACTGTGCCAACTGGTACTAGCTAATATTTTTAGGGTGCAGGACTTAGTTACTTATGTATATATAGAGTTAGTGCGAGTTATTGAGTTAGTAGGAGAGTGTGAGTGAGTGAGATAGAGATTGAGATAGTTAGTGAGAGACATAGTTAGTGATAGAGTGTGAGATTTATGTAGTTAGTATGTGAGAGTGATTTCGAGAGAGTTATTTAGTTTGTGAGTTTGATAGATGAAGATAGAATTTGTGATGTATTTGAGTGAGCAAGTTAGTGAGAGAGTTAGTGAGCTAGTGAGAGTCAGAAAGAGTTATGGCAAAGCATTGCGTCGAAAACAAATCGGCAATTAAACATATATTTGTTTTGTAATGATTAACAGATGCAAGCTTTTATCATTTTTTTTGTTTTATTTACAGTATTTTACAATTATTAACGTCCTGCCGGAGGGACAAATAATATTTTGCACTTGAAGCTATGTGTGCAGTGTAGACTAACTTATGATACACGTGATAAACAGTCAAGATTTGAAGTAAGAGAGGTGTGTGTGACGTAAGGGACTGATTTAAAGCGCACCAAACACCAGTAGCAGACGACCAGTGTGGTCCGTGCTTCACCTTCTGCGTATGTAGTGACATTTGCCAAATGCCATAGCTAGGGCCCAATATAAAGTTGGTTCGTGTCCGAACTGTCCTGTTGTAATTGTTAGCTAACAAAGTCCGGATGCAAGAACAGTGTTACTAATGTATTTTTTGCTAATACCCTTTTATCACCAGCAGTGTGCATTTAGTGTACGTTTTTTTGTTTTCTGTGCAAAAAGGCTTATAAATGCACCTCAAATTGCAAAGAAAATAACCCATACGGAAAAAATAGACACACTGAAAGTAAGGGAGTGTCGGGAAATACACTAATTATAAAGTTTTTGGCCTTAAAACACTTTTTTCAAAAGTACCCCAAAAAGTTGCCTGTAATTGTGTGTTTAACTTTGCTGCGTGGTAAAAGAGTCACCGCGTGCAAGTACACCTCTCCTGACCAAGTACATCATATACACTTCTATAATGCTCTCCTTTAACTACATACTATGGGGCCGATTCCGGCCGGAAATCTCTCCGACCGAGCCGAACCCGGAGAGAATTCCGACCGAATCGGACCCTAGCAGTCCGACCGGACGAGTACGATGCATTCGCATGCTATCGGACTCGATTCGGTCGGACTCCCATTGAAGTCAATGGG
This sequence comes from Calotriton arnoldi, assembly GCA_963921515.1. NCBI lineage: Eukaryota > Metazoa > Chordata > Amphibia > Caudata > Salamandridae > Calotriton > Calotriton arnoldi. The sequence goes on from CAWUFW010006077.1 coordinate 751,590, forward strand.
AGCCGGTCGTACAACGTGTACGCGGGCTCCCATTGACTCAATGGGTGCGAGGCGAACAAGGGCGCCCCCTACAGCGGGTACGCGTCCATGCGCATCGCGGCGTACATGCACAGGTAGGAGGGACCCATGGGTCCCCCCTGTGTGCGACTCGCGCGCCTACGCGTACAGGGGGCTCCGACGCGGACCCCCAAAGTCCGGCTCCGACAGCTCTTTCGAGCCGGACGGCGTGAGTCGGTCGGACTGCTCACGGTGCGCATCATACTTACCCGGCCGGGAAACGTCTCCATAGCGCGGTGCGAGTCGTGTCCGTGTGAGTCGGTCGGAGCATGTTGAAACCGCGTACGAGTCGGTCGGCGATTTCGCGGGAGCTTGCATTGTACTCGCTCGGCCGGACCCGCGTACGATTCGGTCGGGAAACAGGGCTCCGATTCGGATCCGGTAAATCCGAATCCGATTCGGAGCACTACTGGCCGAGATCGGAATCGGCCCCTATATCTCAAGCTGAACTAAAACTTAATGTAAAGAATGTTAAAAAAATGGCAAGCAGAGAAGTTAAGGAGAATGTAGCATTTTGTCAAGCTGTGAAGTGGAATCTTTTAGCAATGCATCGACACCTTGTTTGAAAAAGACTCCCAAGTGTAGCCGCCATCCAGTCCGGACTGGTGTGAAACGTCCGAACAGTTACTACCTGTGGTTAAATGGGAGTCTGCCGAAGCTGAATAAAGACAATGGTTTCCTCCTCGTAAAGATCAGTATCAGCGTTAGGAGAGGCAAATGTGGCGTCACTGCAGTTGCACATATGGGTGAAGTTTTAAAAGCAATATAGGATGTTTGTAGCAGTCAAAAGCAGAGACCGAAACAGAGATGTTCAATAATGAAGTCAAAACAAAAACAGTTATTTGTACAACAAAAAGAGAAGCAGGGTTGTCTGGCGTTTAGTAAATGCTTAATCTAATAATAACCGGGAGAGATGGAAATGCGAAAATGAGCTTCAATTAGATAAAGTATATTACTAGTGGACGAGGCTGGCTTTGGGGAAATAGCACGTGAGTTCAAAATGCAAAAGGCCCGCGCTATATTTATTTTTTAATAACAAGCCGGAAATGTTTGTTTAAGAACGAAAAGTTTCTAAATCGTGTACGAGGCTGGCTTTGGTGAGAGAGCACGTAAGTTGAAAATGCCAAAGGGCCGCGCTCACACGCCACACGCGTGCTTGTAAAAGTAAAACAAAATCACACTGCTGGCACTGCAATGATGAGTTTGCTGGGGCCGCGCTCTATTTATTTAACAATTATGCGCCGTAGATGTTTGTTTAATGACTAAAAAGTGCATCAATTGTGGACGACGCTGGCTTGAAAAAGTGTATAAACCGTGTACGAGCCTGGCTTTGGTGAGAGAGCACGTAATTTGAAAATGCAAAAGGGCCGCGCTCTATTTATTTCACAATTATGCACCGGAGATGTTTGTTTAATGCCTAAAAAGTGTATCAATTGTGGACAAGGCTGGCTTTGAGAGAGAGCATGTGAGTTCAAAATGCTAAAGGGCCGCGCTCTATTTATTTAATATTAACACTCCCGAAATGTTTGTTTAATAACGCAAAAGTGTACAAATTGTGTACAAGACTGGCTTTGGTGAGAGAGCACGTCAGTTGAAAATGCCAAAGGGCCGCGCTCACACGCCACACGCGTGCTTGTAAAAGTAAAACAAAATCTCACTGCTGGCACTGCAATGATGTGTTTGCTGGGGCCTCGCTCTATTTATTTAACAATTATGCGCAGTAGATGTTTGTTTAATGACTAAAAAGTGTATCAATTGTGGACGACGCTGGCTTTGAGAGAGAGCACGTGAGTTTAAAATGCTAAAGGGCCGCTAATAATAACGAGACGCAGGTGTGTGTTTAATAATGAAAAAGTGTATAAATCGCAAAACAAGGAGGCATGTCTGGCGAGTGATGTGCGATGTGCGCGCGGAGGCACGTCTGGCGAGTGGTGTGCGATGTGCGCGCGCTGTAAGGGTGCCCGCGAGCGATACGCTTAATGAGCCATGACAAGAGAGGAAAGCCAGATGGCGCCTGTGCGCGTAACTGTGCGCGTAACCGCAAGCTTTAGGCCACAAGCACAAGCGTGTGGTCAGCTTTTTGAAGCCCCCTTACTAAAAGTCTTGCCAGAGCAGCGCATGCGCTGCCTGAGGCGAGACCTAAAAATGTGTTTAAGTGGCACTTGGTTTGCTTTATCCTCAGACATGAGAAGCTAGCAACGGAAATATAACGCTTTGATGGAACCGTAACACAACAGGCAACCTTGCTATTGTACATTCACTGGGACCTCAAACTAAGAAATCCTTACATTCTCAAACCTAGTCTAGTCAGTTCTTAAAAGTGCATACTGCTTATGCTTTACTATCAATACGGTTTAGCTTTTTTCACAAATGTACGATGGCGAAGGCATGTGTCTCTGCTTGCCTCCTGTGCATTCTCAGAACCTTTATTCTGAAATGGTTTGACCCAAAAAAATGTTTCATCAACAACTAATGTTTAATTAAACAACTGCATGGTCTTTGGTGCCACCAAAGCATTATTCCTACTGGTGGGATCACCAATTCTAATTAGTGACTTTTATCCACCAGGCACAACTGGAACAGAGTTTGCGGACTTTAAGAAGCGCAACTTGAGAGTAAGCCACAAAAGTGAAAAGTTCCTTATTTCACAAGCCTGTTAAGTAATCAAATCCTGCAGACAAGGCCAATAACGTTACTTCTTTCATGGCTGCCAAACACTACATTTTTCTTGTAGGGGCATGGTGCTTTCGACAAGACTCTACATTGGCTTCCTCTAGACACATCTGATGAAGCTGGAAAAAAAAACCTCTAAAACAGCACAGTAAAACGTCTTCTGCAGCAGCTCTTGGGCATATAAAAGAGGTGTTCAGAAGCCCCACTCTGGCAGTCCATTAATGCACAAATACAATTCAAAGTTCCGTGGATCATATATATATATATCAGGCTCTGTAGGAAGGCAGTCCAATGCAGCTAAACCCACATGATACTCAACCATTCATTTTTACAGAACTCTGCCACACAAATCCGAGATAGGAAGGTCGAGTGCTGTCCATTCAAGGCCACACCCTACGGAAGGCTTTCCTCTCTCTGCTGCACTCTGAAAAGGAGAATTTGACCTCAGATTAATTAGGATATCCAATATATTTTGCAAGCCTTCAGAACCTTCCTTCGACAGCTCCTTGTCCTCTCTAATTTGACTTTCTGCTTATATCCACACATCTCCCAGCTTTTGTGCTCTGTGATCATTTTCAGTTTCCTTGCCTGTTGCCCGATTTGTACTTATTTTTTATGCACTACTTACACCAGACAGGTCTCGTTGCAAGGCACAGTAAAGCCAGTTTTAAGAGAGAGAATATGGCAGCAACTCAAGCGGGTTATTTAAGATGGACAATTAAATAGAACAAGATGACCCAAGTTCTGAAAGTTAGGTAAGTATTTCCCAAAACATGTCCATTCCAGGGAGTCAAAAGGTGTACACGGCTAAACTTGTTGATAAAACTCCAAAGCTGTGTTATATAATACGTTCAATTTCAATTTGAACTTGAAGATCTTGAGAGATGGTACAACTATGCAGACTGGAGGGGGATAGTTCCACAGTTCTGTGCACGTTGCAGAAAGTAATCTCTCTCCGAAACATTTTTCAATTCCATTTGGCTGTGTAAAGGTTTGGAAATGTGCTCGAGTGTAGATTTCTGGTTGATGTTTTGGAGTAAAGTGGTCTGTGAAGTTTTTCGGGGAGTTAAGGCAAGTGGCTTTCCAAATTATGGTACAAGATTTTAGTTTGGTTTGTTGACTAATGGTGAGCTATTTTAGTTTAGATCAACAGAGTGAGATGGGCTTGTGTTTTTTCATGCCAAAAATGATTCTTACTGCTCTGTTGTGGACCATTTGGAGTTTATTCAGGTTCTTCCTTAGGGCACTGAGGAAGATGAAATAGCAGAAGAGTAAACTAGATAAGACTATGGTTTGAGTGAGAAGGCTCCTTTGTGCCAGGCCATTTATGGAGCAGACACTGTGGCAAAGGAGATAATATGCCTTTCTAATGATTTCTTGTGTGCATTGAGGGAGAATGAGGGGTGAGAGTCAAATGTTACTCCCAATTTCCTTGCAATTTTGACAGGTGTACAGTGAGGTTCCAAATCCGATGGCCAGATATAAAGATAATGGATGGAATTTTTAAACCAAACGTTAATGTCTCAGCTTTGTTCATGTTTATCCGGATACATTTTTTATTCATCCAGTGTTTAGCTGCATCTAAAAAATGGCCAATAGATGATACGTCAGAGTTGTCTCTCTGAAGGTCAACTAGAATCTGGGCACCATCAGCAAATATTTAGACACACAACCCACACAAGGATAGCATGTCTGCTAGTAGGCACACATTTATTGAAAAGTACTGGAGAAAGAGGCGAGTCTTGTGGTTCTCCATGCATGACAGCTGTGTTTTTGGGAACAAAATTGTTCTATTATGATGTATGGTTTCATGTTTGAAAGGAAGGATTGAATGCAGTCTTTAGCTTTACCTTGAATGCTGAAATCAGTGTTTAGGTGCGTTGAAAATATCTAGTTATCTACTCTGTCAAAGACAGCGGGCAGGTCCAGTTAAACCAGTGCAGATTTATGTTCCCCGTCTCGGAGTCTTACCAAATGTTCCCTGATGTTTCCAATTTCCAATTCTGTACCTTGTTTAGGTCTGAAGCCAGCATGAAAGTCAGATAGTAGATTATTTCTTCTAAAGTATTTGTCAACTGAGCAGTGACAAAAAAACTCTGCACTGCTGGACAGAAATGGAAGGAATACAATGGGTGTGTATTTAGCAGGGAGGCAAAAGTATGTTCTGTTTTTGTCAGAATCGGGGTTATGGATCCTTGTTTTAGGAATCCGGGTAAGTTCCTTTCTGCATTAATCAATTGTGAGGTCTTCAGCCAGTGAAAATATTAATGATTTTGTAAGATACGCAGGTAATATATCAGAGATTGAGCCTGATCGGCCTAATTTAAATTCAAATTGCACTATGTCTGGTGTAGATAGTAGATCAAAGGAATTGAGAGTTTGATTGTGACATTGATTGTTTGTTGATTGGTTTGGGGTGTTTGTTGGGAGTGTGATATGGAAGAAGATTTAAGATGCTGTTTTCATTGCTGTTCCCAATGGCTATAATTTTTTGAGTGAAACACTTACTGATAATGTACCAAGGTTCATGAGTAGGTGAATCTTGCAAAGGAGAAATATTTGAAGCTGTCAGTTCTTTGTACATTTTGAACAGTTCTTTTTTGAACTGGCTGCCGAGTCAATGCAGGTTTTATAGTAGATTTTCTTGGCTGAACAAATTTATTTTTGTAGATATAGCTTTGGAGTTTGCAGAGTTGTATAACTGATTGCAAGTTGGATTTCTGCCATCTCGATTCAAGAGAGCATACGGCTCATTGTAGCAATAGTAGTTTATAACCCAAGGTTTATAATGATTTTTACATAGTGTGAGTGAATGCTACCCCTGCGGATGCCACTCTTGCAAATTTAGCTGTGCCGTAATCCATGCTCTAATGTTGCGGTCCAATCTTTACCAGTCTCAAATTTAATTTTCCATGCTGCGACATAGTTATTCCGTGGCTACATTTTAGTTAGTTTCTTTGTTATTTTGCCTTTCATGTGCATTTCCCGTGTTCTGTCTTGCTGCCATTTACAGATGCCCTTGCTGGCTATCTCTGCCACAGGCATTTGCTGATGGCCACAGGTAAAAGTATTAGCAAATAATCGATTATTGCTCTATCTGGAAGAGCGTGCTATTTTATGGCACAACCTATCCTTAGTTGCATATCAGTGAGGCAGTCTAAATGCTCACATTGCAACAGTGGCTCCAATCAGGCTTTGAAATTAGTTAAAGCTGCAAAAACATTGGCTGATAATTCCGCTATTTTGAGAGATTCCAAGAGCACTACGCAGCCAAAGGAATTTAATTACCAAACCATTGGAGGGGATTACCGCGGAAACACAAACATAACCTCATTGTATATTGGGCATCTTCGGGTTTAATGCTCTAGTCAATATCTTCTTATCACCATTGCATGTCTGGTAAACCAGATTAAGCTAACAATTCACAGATGCAAAATGGGCCTGTTCCTGAAAAGTACAGCCCTCATTTATAGTTTTCAGAGCCATAATTTTCCATGATTAAGAAGAAAACTGGCCAGAGCCGGAGTCAAAAGCACTCACGTACACACGAGACATACTGGATTGAAGAGATATACAAAAGCATACATCTCTTGTGGAGCACCACTCAACTATAACCAAGACAGAAACAGCCTTTCATAGATCACTGAAACTTGTGCAATATCAGTGAATGGACAGCCTTTGCTTTGATGCATGTGTGCACACCAAAAACAGAAATGGAAGACTATTCACAATCTAATCAGCATTTGTCATGCTTGCGTCAGAAGTTGGTTTACTCTACATTCACACTACTTGCAGGTCAATGACTTTCTACATTCCTTAACCCATAGTAAAAGCAGCAATAACTGGAACCTTGGACTCTGCAAGCCTAGCCACTCATTGAGCTTACTTTGGTAAAAATGCATTTGTATTGTATAAACATTCCATAAACAAACTGCATTCTCAAATAGACTGTATCCCTGTGGTGCTCTGAACGGCGAACAGAGAAGGTGTGTGCTGTGGAGCCAGTGACCAGCTTCTAGATCAGTTCTTTTCAGTAACTATTTTTTTTTCCTATTATTAAGCTACTCAAATGTAGTACCACAATTCCATGATAACAGTGATCTTAAAGAGCCAATGGTGTTATACCAGTATTATTTATATATTTAATTGAGTGGTATCTTTTAGTGGTATCATCTCTTAAGCAGTTTCTTCAAGAAAAGCTCACGTTGCAAAGAACCCAGAGAAACAAAGGTCAAGGTCATATTGGCTGTATAAACATACAAAAAGAATGTGTCTTATGCAAAAACGAAATTGATCTTTTTCATACTCATTAAGGACATACCTGTATTGCAGTGTGCTGACATGATTCAATGACACTAGTTTATTAAAAATTACTTACATAAACATAAAAGCTCAAAGTTATGATTTTGGACATCTTTAATGACCCAGCACATTTGAGATTTGTCAATGACATTTTAAATAACATTATAAAAATTCTTGTAAATTTACAGGATTTTGAGATTTATGTAGCCGATCTGGGACAACTTACATGGTCATTCATTGCATGTAATATTTGAAAAATGTGCTTTCCATCTTTAGAGTGCACTCTTTAGTGGGAGGGAGTATTTAGTGAATTTCAGGGGATTAGCTCAGCACAGTTCAGGTTTGATCAGTGTAAGTAGATATTATAACATAATGATCAGAGCTGATTGACTTTTTCCAATATTTATTGCCGTTATCTTTGAAGATTTCTCAAGGAGCCACATAAATAAATCATTTCACTGAATAAAGAAAATCTTTCAGGATTCAGGCCAACAAACATTGCAGCAATCGACATTCATCGTTACCACAGCTATGATGTTAACATGACTTTGAAGCTCTGCAACTCTTTACAGTGAAAAGCAAATGCATCATGATCCAAAAAAAACAGCCCGATGTCAGACAGTGGGATTCCAATGCCTCCTTGAGACAGGCTTGTCTTTTTGATGCACTGGCGCTGGGAGGCAAAGACCAGCGAAAGACGCCTCTTCCTCGCCTTCCATCAGTATCTCATCAGGCCAGGCACTTCAAGTTGAAGCTCAATCACACTTCAGTGATTCCACTCAAGGACCTTTTATGAGCAGGCTCATTTAAGAAGTCTGCTTTGACAAAACGACGTGCCTCTGAACCTGCTCTCTCGCCACAGACTGAATGTTGTTGGAAGCAGGCAACCAGAAAGGGAGGTTTAGGAGAACACTATTAGCCATGGCAGCAGAGCTGGGGTGGGGAGACTATCCACCAGAAGCTACTTCTAGAGAGAGTACACCAATCTAACAGGTGGCATTACATCTTTCTCAGCCAGGAAGTACAAACTCTGGCCAACAAACACCACAGATGGGCAAAAGGCATGAAAGTACCTTCTTTACTGGACCCTGCAATCTGGCTGCAGGCATTACCTTGGGAGCAAGGGGAGACAGTTCTCCTTGCTGGAGGGAACTCCCATCCCTCACTCAACACCACTGAAAATAACGCACTGGCCCCCAAAAAGCTACCCTCACTTTTTTTGCTTGTAGGACGGCCTGAAGTACATAAGAGAACTTTCAGACTCACTCACTCAAAGGAGAAACATTGCAGGAGTAGATGCGAGCCCAGGGAAGTTGAGTTCAGTTATGAGCAATGCTAAGTTGCTGCTACGAAGGATTAAGTGCCACTATCGCCACACCTGAGTAGCCTTTTAAGCCAGTACTGCTTATGCTATGCTCCAAGATGGGTAGAAAGGGAATTCCAGAGCTGCACAACCTAGCACTCTACCACAGTAGCACTGTTGCAAACAATATTTTCAGAGACAATTCAAATGTACTAACATCGCCAAGTATTATATTATATGGCTTAGATCACGTGAGACCCTCAAAGCAGGACAAAGAGGAACATGAAAGACACAGCTCCTACTCTTTTATTTTTTTTGTTGTCCACAAAATTCAGAACTGTAGATTCCTGTATAACACACTGTTCTGATCGTGGCATAGCCAAGGCAACTCTTGTTAGTGCAATCAATGAAATTCACACGTGGCTATGGGAACAAAGATTACTGTGAATTTCACTCTGGAGTATGACCTTCAGACAGTGTGATAATTGTAATATTGTGGACACTTTCTCTAAACCTTTTTCAGCTACATGGACCAGGCCTTAGGATAATCAATGAGTTTATTTAATGCATGTCAAAGATGATGAAACTCTTGTTTTCATCAACAAATCAATGGAAACATAGAAAAAGCCTACCAAACAGAAGCACCCTATAAGCATTGCTACACTAATGCGAGACACAATGTTTGACACTGTGCCGCTTGCATACATTCACTAGCACTGGTCATTCTCCGCTAGGCTAAGGTACCACTGAACCGTAAACCTCTTTCAAGGGTGCTGGCACTAGCTTCCACCCTGGAGCGTACTTACAGTGCTGCTTCTCTGTAGCACCTAAAACGCTTATGTTCAGCTTCTAGAAGTTTATTTTTTATTTGTTGACTTATACAGCAGAAGCTTCATCCAGCTGGGTTTTGGAACATTGTGCTTTGGTGAGCGCGAAAACACTTGCCAGAAGTCAACCATGGGGAGAGAATGTGGCCTAGCGGCTAGGGCGGTCGACCTCGGAGCTGGGGAACCGGGTTCGAGTCTCGACAGGGACGCTCAACATTCTGTGATTTTGTGCAAATCACTTAATCTCCCCGTGCCTAACAAAAACATGAATGTGTCCGTCTGTAACGTAACTGGTGCTCATGTAAAGCGCTCTGATACCCTTGGGTCTAGTTTGCGCTATATAAAACTCCAAACCCCCCTCACCCCCCAAAAAAAACCCGAGTTGACGGGAGACATAGCAAAACACATTACTTACCATACAGCAAGTATAGGAACGCATAGGGCTTAGTTACAGTGATGTAAGGGAGGGGGTTAGGTTAGTTAAATGCAGCGTTGGTAGAGTAACAAAATTACAGAAGACATGGATCACAATTAGGTAGTTATGCATTAACCAGTAGACGTGACATAGCAGATAGCATTTTGCAGTTCTCGTCATACATAAGTGAGGTAGAACCGAGAATGTAATTAGGATTACCGAGTACCCACATCAAGAAATAAAATCCTAATTAAAATAAAGCGGGGGCACAATTGGTAATGAACAGGTCTTATGAGAAAAATAGACTGGTTTGCAAATAATCAGGATTACAAGTACAAAGCCAGCTGAATATGTAAGAGGACAGCGCAAAGTAAACAGCTTTGCATAAGGCACCGTTATTCAAAGGAGTCCTGCAATAACTAGTGAACATGATGCAGCAGATAATATTAAGCAGTTTGAGGTATATATAAGTTAGAGCCTAGAATGTAACATTGATTTGGAAGAACCGACATCAAGAAATCAACAAGCAAGTCAAATACAGCAACTATTTGTGTGTGAAGAACTGTACATACAAGTGAGACCTATGAGCAAAAGAGAACAGGGTTGCAAACAATCAAGAGCAAACACAAAACACACGGAGCGCATGAAGACAGAGTGAAGCACAAGAAAACTGCATAAGGCTCAAAAGGTAATACCTCAAAGTTGGAGCGTAATGGTAAGTGACTAGTAATGGGAGATAGTTAAACACAGAAATCGAGGCGGTTTAAGGACGTTGTGCATCACTAAGAGTTCATTTAAAGGCGAACTGGTTTGGTTGACAGATGCACACAACGTGCAAGGGATTTAGGAGAACATGGGGTTCAGCTAGAACGTGTGATGTAAACACACAGGAAAATGAGCTCAGCAAGCAGGTTCTTGAGGAGGGATTTGAAACTTTGAAACAGTATATGCAGGGGCAAACAGTGACATGCAGATGGTCACAGTTGTGCCTTTAACTCACAGATAAACTAGAGATACGGTGCCTAGCAGAAATGGCTTGGTGAATAATTTCTTATTATTCTTTAGATTAGCCCGCCTCAGGAAAGCTTCTCCTAGAATGGAAGAACATTTGTTTCACATGCTCTTGTTGGAGTCTGTAGGTCAATACCTTCCCACAAAGACAGGGCCTATAATGGAGCCTGTCTCAGCATGTGACAATCATCAGATATTGCAGCAAACATGTTTAATAGGCGGGTCTGCTAAGGTTACACATTTGTGGAACTGGATTACGAAATGAGTGTTGGTGTATAATTATTTTCCAAACACTTTCATGTAATAAGGATTTATTTTTATGAAAACTGCTAACATTAAATTCTGGATGTGCAACACAATATTTAAAATCGCATTTTATGGCGCAGACGGAAGACGATGATATTCTCAGTACTGGCAGAAGCAATTTATTATAACATAATCCGCAGTCCTACCTTCGTGCTCCTTCTCAGAGGTTCCCATCTTCCTTATCTTCTTGGGTGACTTCATGAAGAGCGGGAAAATGGTCCTCAGGCCCAATATGTCCACAAATTTGTGACAGTTATCTGTGCCCTCTGGGCCAATCATGGCATGGTCTAGGACCTTCAAAGCGCTACTGCGAGACATTTTCTTTTCCCTGTGATTGAAAGGAGAATGATCTTGAATTAGAGAAGTTGTAGAAAAAAAGAAATAATCAGATGGAACTGTTGAGAGAGTATGGCAAGCACTGGTAAGTGGCTCACAAAAGACAGCAAGAAAACAACATGGCATCAATGTGCTAATGAATGATGCATGTTTCATAACCACAAGATGAAAACTTCCTTCATTATCTGTTACATTTATATACTGCTGGAGTCTAGGTGTTGAGTAAACTAGATTAAGCATTTGAAAAATGTATATTAATTAGATTAATTTAATTCGATATTTAGTAGACATCAGTGCTTGAAAACAGATGTCTAATGATTAAATTAAAAAAACACACCCACAACTATGTTGTTCGGGCTTGTAAGTGATGCTCAGTGGCGGTTCCTTCACAAGAGCGCAGAGGCGTTTACCCGCCACTTCTGTGAGCCACTTCATCCTATGCTCATTAGCTTAAAAAATAATTGAAATAGCCCCGCACATCCATTCTTTCTTCCTTATGTGGCGGGGCTGGTGGTCTGAAAAGCCGTAGGTGGGTGGGATGAGCAGCTGGGGCTTTTAACAGAGCTGCACATGTCAGATTGGCCAGTATTTTTGCTGTGGCCAATCTGACATGTGCACTTCAGGCTTCCTCATTAAAGGCTAGAATGGAGCTGCGTAGGCAAACACACAGCCCCATCAGTCTTCCAGGAAGCATTGTGTCGGATTGCCCCAGTCAAGCCAAGCACTGCTGTTAAGTATTATAAACAGCATAAGAGCAGTGCTCGGATTGGCTGTTGAGCTCGGGTTTATTTTTCCCCTGCCAGCACACAGTAACGTTCCAGCAGCACGACTCCACAAGGCGGGAGAATTTAACCTCAGACCTCGGAGTCTAACGGCATGCTGAATCGCATATTTTATCACAGTAAGTAGCTACAAGACTTTCAGTATTCACCTTATTGCCCCTACTTTCCCACTTTCTAAGTCAGAAGCCGCCACTGGTGATACTATGTGCATATCACAAAGTTAAGCTACAGTAACAATAAGTAATTGGAAACATTCCTTAAAAGTGTGAGAATGTGAAAGCAAAAACAGACTCACTCAAATAAAAGTTGGCCTATAAACCTCTATGCCTTAATGGTAAAAAAAAAAGCAGCGTGGGTATATTTTAGAAGCAGTGTTGGGAATAGTTAGTATCAAAGGGGCATATGTATCAAAAATCAGTTTTGAGAGTCCTTAATAGCGATTTTTAGCGAATCGCTATTAAGGACTCACAAAATGAAATGTATGTAGGTTTCGCAATATTATTTGCGATTCCTACATATTCCTTAATTGCGAATCGCAAATTGCGATTCGCAGTTAAGGAATACCTTTCCATTCATTCCTATGGGCCTAGAGGCCCATAGGAATGAATCGGAAGACATTTGCAATTTGCGAGTACCCATTAGGTACTCGCAAATTGCGAATGCAATTTCAAGGGTGTCAAAAGGACACCCTGTTGCACCCCTGAAAAATGCATGGGTGCACATGTGACGCACATACATGCATGTGCGCCACATGGCACTTTGAAAAATGCAAAAAAGTGCATTTTTCTAGAAAATCGCAAATTACCACCAACTTGAAGTTGGTGGTAATTTGTGATTTCTTAAGGCAAATTTGCACAACTTGGGTGCTTCCAGAATTGCATTTAAGGAATCGCAATTTGCGCTTCCTTAAATGCATTCGCAAAATAGGGAATCGCAAATTTTGCGAGGGCCTTTTGGGATGATCCATCCCAAAAGCCTTTTTCCCGTTTGCGGAAAAAGGCTTGATACATATGCCCCAAAGACACTACTATTTGTGAAACATTTTAGATGCAGGTTATATGAAATGCACTGAGCTTGCACAGGGATTCAGAAATGGTGACTAACACGCAAAAGCAACGCTTATAGGAAAACCGCAACATCTGTCCTTCATACTGATTCAAAGTGCTTGAAGGAAAATGCCCTTTATGGAAAATGCCTCACATGGATTCTGTGGGATACTTTTTGAATTAAAGGTGCATACTGCAGAGCACTGAAGGTTTCCTGTTTCAGATCTGACAAGCTCATCCAGTGAAGGCTTTTTGTCGTTTGGGATTTATTGTCCAGGATATCCCATTATACAATATTGAGTAGTCTCCGAATGTGACGTCGACCTTGAACTGAATGAGCTACTGATAGACTGGAAACTTCAGAACTCTGAAATTTTGGCCGGAATTTCTACCTACTGCCAGTGGCTGCTCCCTCCGCAATGGTGGAGGAGCATCACCCCACTGCCTGGCTCAGAGCCAGCAAATGTAAATTAAAACTATGTTCTTGCACCGTTTTAATTTACATTTGCGGGCTCTTAGCCAGCGGTGGTGGAAGGGGCAGAGGCATGGGAGGGGGGAGGAGGTGTGCCACTCCCTAAGTGCGCATATGTGTTTTGACCGGCCGTCTCAGGCCGACCAAAACACAAGTGCGCACTTAGGTTTTCTCCAGCCTAGCTGCATTGAACAGCCGGACTGGAGAAACCCCACAGACTTACTGGTCTGAGAAGGGCGTCTTTCCTGCCTGCTTAGACTAATCCCCACGCTGCTCGGGGAGTGGACAGGGAGTCTGTCCCAGGGGCTGCTGGGACCAGCAGGCAGGAAGCGGAGAGGCGGCGCGACGAGACGGAGCGGCCGGTGGCAAAAGGTACATTTTTTTTTTAGTATTATAACCCCACCCCCCGCGCTTGACGGCTCCCGCGCGTGACGGCTCCCGCAAGATCCCACTCGCCCCACCACCCTTCGTTTATGGTGGCCGCTGCCTACTGCACAACGTCACTAACTTTGGTATTCAGCGTACAATGAAGGTAGTATTTATGTGTTTTATGTAATGTGTGTAAAAGGTCTTTTCAAACACTGGAATTCACACAGTTTGGGAGTATAAGCATTACGTTGTATTTACAGAGCTTTGAGTACAATGTAACAGAAAAGCATAATGTCAATTTACAGCTTTGAGATATACCTTGGGGAAGGCACAATATTTTAGGAAATTGAAAACACAAAAAAGTAAATTGTAAAGGCTCTTGGTAACAGTTATTAAAAGTGTACAAGCTCAAATGAATGACTGACATGAATATACCCTGGCAGTTTTATTTCTGAAATCAACAAAGAGAAAATTCTAAAATCTAAATTGGAAATAACCTCAAACAACCCATAAGATGCCAGATAACTATGGGTGCCTATGTAAAGTAGGGGAATCATGATTCAGGTCCTAGGTGAGGTTCTCCCTGCCTTAGTGCAGTGGGGATAGCCATGATGTTGGGAGACGCCACTTCGTCCTCATATTGCATATCATTGACAAAGGGAGGGTGTGTTCGGGGAGTGATGTGGCAACGGGAACAGGCAAGAGGAAAGCAGACATCTTATGAATGTTTGTAGATGTGCTAATTGCATATTGATCTTGAGTGAAGTTGACTGCAGAGAGCAGGTCTGTGGAATATTCATGCCCCTGCAGGGTCAGGCTTTTAGGGATCAATAGCTGCTGGACTGCTCTGGGTTGATTACATTTGAAATATTTATTCTGCCGCAGGCAAGCTGTTGATCTTAGTTGTATTCCAGGCTGTCGAATCGCTCGTTACATAGAAGAAATTTTGCTCCCAGTGGGTCAAACATCTTCAGCAGACAGGACAGGCTGTCCTCACTGAACACCTCTACAGCTGCCTGTCCGACTCTAGAACTCCTGGAGGTTTCCTCCTGGCTGCTTCACCGTCACACATCCACCATCACAATGGGATTTTTTTTTTTTGCGTAAATTCATATTTTAGAAAGACATGGTTCGAGTGCAGTTTTGTTATGGATTAAAATTGAACATCACAGAAATTCGCAAGTTATGGTTAAAACCGCAATCCATAATTCATTTGGCAGCCATAACACGTGCTCCAAATGCAGTGCTCATGGATTTTCGTCACATTTTAAGTCACAACCCGTTACTGAACTTTAACTGTATTTAAGTGAAATTCGATTTTTTTCAAACATACTAAAGATGTTAAAACCAATTTTAATGAGAACTTCACTTTGTTTTTTAGTTACTACATATGTATATGCATACATAGCATCCCAAAGTTGGTGAATAATGTGAAACAAGATACACTCAAGATTCTATGGCATATTAGGACATATCTGATCTTCATCTAGTCCTTGGAGAGTCTTAAAAGTAGATAAATCAAACCTCCTGTGACAAATAACACATTTCAATTTCACTTTGTCATCATTTTAATAAATCGATAATCAGCCATCATTGAGCAGCATCACCTATAATTCGGTAAAGTGGTGGAACCCCTTTAGATTGAACTTAAAGCAAACATGTCTCCTTCTTTAACTTTACTAGGGAGGAATTCTGGAGCACTCTTCCTTACAAAACTGATCAAGTTCAGTAAGCTTTGAGGGCATTTGTTTATGAACAGCCCTCTTTAGGGCCCACAACACCATCTCAAAGGGGTTCAAGTCCAGACTTTGACTTGCAATTTCAAAATCCTGATTGTTTTACTTGTCAGCCATGCAAACATATTTAATGCTGAATTTTGGATCATTGTGCTGTTCTGTAACAAAGTAAGAAGGACAAACGCACACACAACGCTACAATTAAAGATTATATATAATTAAGCAAAGACAAAACTGAAGAAAAAAAAACTTTGCCAAGCATTGTGTGCAAGGCAATTTTGACAATTTTACGGGGATTGAGGCAACTGTGACTGCACCTATTTAATAATAAGGTAATCTATAAATTTGACTTTTGGTGCACAGGACCCGAGGCTCAATACCCCTAAGCCTCCTGGGATTAGAACCCCACAATTATGACCTTTGGCCAGGGCGTAGCACTACAGTCGGTGTTACCCCATTCACCAACTTCCGATTTTCGGCAGCGGGTGACAAACGTAGTCTTGGTAGATCATGCAACCTCTACCAAGACTACGTTTGTCACCCGCTGCCAAAATCGGAAGTTGGTGAATGGGGTAACACCGCACTGTAGTGCCAAAAGGTCATAATTAAAGACCGGTCACAGTAATATTCTTTTAATTGATGCTCCAATTCGGAAAGAGAATTACTTCGCGAGATCACCACTGTTATTACCATCAAGAAACGGATAAAACAACCCACATAATACTCAAGATAGAAGGCCAACAATATTCTTTTGCCCTGAAGAGGTCCAAGAGGATGAAACGCGTTGGCTACGGTTTTATCTATTGTGAAGGAGAATTATTTTGTCTTGGAGAAATCCAAACACTGGGCAGATTCCCACTGACGTTTCCAAGAATTTTTCACTAGCAGAGTTAAATTATGCCAACTAACTATACTAACTACAACAAACGTATGCCCATTAGGATATCTTTTGGAGAATGCACACATTACATTTTAGGGGAGAAACCAGTGCTTAATTTGAGCCGGTGGGTGCTGGTGGGGCCCACTAGCACTTATCCTTGGGGACCGGCACTTATTTCTCAACTTCAAACATTGACCAAGAGCAATAGAGAGAATAACAAACTAGGGAAAGAAGGAGGGAGAGAAAGACGGGGAAAACCATGATACTTGGAAAATCAGGGATGAGAAAGAATCTAAGAGTGTGAGATAAAGGTGCAGGCAGTGACGAGTCGACAATGAAAGGGGCAAGAGGTGGAATCAAGGCTACACAGTCCTGGCATGGGGTACCCCTGACATTTGATAGCATCGGCTGCCGACTTACAATCAAAACGTTGGGCACCAGCACACTTTTTTGTGTGCAAATTAAGGACTGGGGAAAACACATTACAGAAGTGTACACAGATCACAGAAATCTGAAGGTTTGAAATCAGCCTGAACACTTACCTTTAGACAGCTCAGATGGGACCTTCAGATAACTCAGATGGGCTTTGTTTTTCTCTACCTATGGTTTTATGATAAATTATAGACCAGATACTAAGAATTGGAAGGCCGATGCTAGAACAAGTACAGTTTGGTCTGGTCTTCAAATGGTTTGTGTGACCACTGCATCACTTGGATTAATGTATATTAATTTTTGATCTAGGTACGTGCACAACATGAACATACAGACAAAGAGACCTGGTCAAATATCAGAAATAAATCAAAAGGATGGCCTGAGGTAACATGAAAAACCTGTGTAAACACCATCAGATCCATTAAGACAGTAGACCATTAATTGGCTTCATGACAAATGTAGCTGGGCATCCCAGGAAAAGTTAAGACTTTGACAGCAGTAAGTTAATTTCTTTGGTGGCCAATCTTATTTACTGATGGTAAACAAACTTGCTCAATCAGTGTTCAAATTAAGTGCTCACATAGAAAACCCAGAGCCTTGCCAGTTCCCCCTAGACCTAGGCATAAGAAAAAATGCATTACTTTCACTAACTATCTTTCTGGTGGATAATGTATCTAGCCACAAATATCACACCACCGGGCATCAGACTGGATCTGGAAACCTTTAGAGCAGCACCCCAATAGGTGGCGTCATGCATACAAGTGTCACCCATGCTCGCTGACGTTATGTGCTCTCTAGGCTGTCCATGTCCTTGGATGCAGAGCCCATTGGCAGAATGGTACGACCATTGTGCATATCTCTCGTTTGGGACCTTTTTAGGTGGAAAATAATCCAGTTCACAGAACGGTGGGAGGGCCGTTGAGAAATCTGCAGTTAGATAGAGCATTCATCAAAAAGATCATTACCGAAGGTAACTCACTTGTTCTTCTGAAAGATACTTCTAACCGCAGATTCCTCATCTTGTGAATATATACCATAGCAGTACCTCCCAAGATGGTAGGTCTGTGGCTTGGCTCCTATCAAAAAGTCTTGCAGGACTGAGCGGGCATAATTCCCCTCTCAACAGACTCAAATGCAAAAGTAATACTGCTTAATGAACATGTGTACCAATGCCCACATAGCTGCCTGACGGATGTTCAGTACATGCACTCCGCGTGCTAACGCAGTGGTAGAGGCTTTGGCCCTGATGGAGTGACCCAGTAAGCCTTCTGGGGTCTGCTTCTTCTCCACTGAATAGCAGATATTTATGCAAAGAATAATCAATCCACAGATGATCCATTTTTGCGCTGCCTTGCCCTTCTTTGCTCTGGACAGCCCTACAAAGGGCTGATCATCCACTCAATGTTCCTTGGTACGATCGGAATAGAAGCTTAATGCTATTTCAGAGTCCAAATGGTGGAGAAAGCTGGAAGGGTGATATCATGTCCAACAAGAAAAAGAGTAACCACTTAGTTAGAAATGAAGCTTGGGTCGTCAAAACCAACTTATCTGGAAAGAAGGTGCAATATGGTGGATTGACAGCCAAAAGTTCACTCATCCGTCTAGTACATGTTATAGGGATGAGAAATACTGTCTTCAAGATCAATGCCTAAAGGTACAATTGGGGGGCAGTGGCTCAAAATATGTGCACATCAAGAAAGTGAGGTCAAAGTTCAAGTCACAATGAGCCATCACAAAAGATGTTGGGGGAAATAAATGTTGCAAACCTTTCAAAAATCTCATCACAACGGATGATTTGAATAACAAAGCCTGAAACAACAACAGCAAAAAAGCACAAACAGCCTTTAATCATGCCCAAGGCATGCCCCTAGGGATAGAACAAACAATAACATTTCAGACCACTTTGCATGTAAATGGTTAATTTGTCGGGTGTTGCATCAATCAATAAATGTGTCCCAACGACAAGCGTATACTGTCTTATTGGAGTGATGCCTCAGCCAAGATGACATCCATAACCTGAGGTGACAGGCCAAAAAGGTCAACTGTAGCCGCTCAATCTCCAAGCACGGAAATGCAAAGTAAGTAGGCCTTGGCCACAGCACCCTGCCCTGCTGCTGTTACAAAAGATTTTCCTTAAGGGGCAGCTAGATTGGAGGACAGATGCTCATATCCAGGAGGTCTGGGTGCCACGCTGTCCTGGCCCAATCCAGTACTGCTAGTATGACTTGGACCCAGTGGATCCTGATCTTCTTCAGAACTCGGAACAGGACAGGTAGTGACAGGAAGGCATACAGGATTTCTGAGCTCCACTTTAAACACAGGCCTCTGAGAGAGATAGCTGCACTGGAAACTACACCGCACAGAAAATGTAGCGTTCTCAGTAGTAGCGAAAAGATCGAACCAGGGTTTGGCCCACTGCTGGAAGATGGCCTGTGCCACCTCAGGGTACCATTGCCACTTGTGATCTGCTAGGCGCCTGCAGCTGAGTTTGTCTGCCCTAGTGTTATAATCCTGCCAGGTATTTCACCACCAGCGAAAGCTCTTGGAGGTCCAGCCAGTTCCAAAGGCCCAGGCCTTCTTGACATGGGTCCCAGCAACACACCCCGCCCTGCTTGTTGCAGTACTACAAGGCAATGCTGTTATCCAAAAGCACCTGCACCAGCCTTTCTCTGATGGAGTAAAGCAAGGCATATAACACTTGGCAAATTGCCCTCAACTACGACAAACTGATATGAAGTTGAGTTTCCGCAAGCGACCAAAGGCTTCTGATCTCCACCTCTCCCAGATGGCAATCCCAACCAGGCAGTGATGCAGCCGAACCTCCCTCAACTCTGGGTAGGGTAAGGACTGGGGTCCGCCACTGACCCAATCTTGGTCCCGTAGCCACCACTGCAGATATTTTGCAGTCTCTTCTGAAATCTGGATACAGTCAGACAGATGTTCCTGATGCTGTACCTACTAGAATGCTAGGTACCATTTGGTGTTTGGCTACCAAGATGCAGGAACCAACAACCCCAAGAGTCCCAGAGTCATCTGTACTGAGATCCAGGAACGAGATTGAAACATTTGGATTATAGCCTAAATGTCCTGGACTCTCCACTTTCAGGTGGGAGGAAAGGCATGAAAGAGTACTGTATTATGAATGGTTCCGATTAACGGGAGCATCTACAAAGGAGTGAGGTGTGATTTCGACAAGTTGATAGTAAATTGAAACAATGTTAAGACGTTCGTCGTCTTCAGAGATGGTTGATGACCGCCTGTGGTGAGCCCGCATTCAGCAACCAGTCGTCAAGGCAGGGGAAGACTGGTACCCCTAACTTCGAAGGTGTGATGAGAGCACCGCCATCACTTTTGTGAACACCTGAGGAGCACTGGTGAGTCCAAAGAGGAGCACTGCAAACTGAAAAAGCACTTTGCGCACCATAAAGCATACATAGCATCTGTTGGCCTGCAGGACGGGGATGTGAAAATAAGCGTCCTGCAGGTCCATGCCACCATCCAGTCTCCAGGGTAGACAGAACCTGGGTTAGCATGAGTATCTCAAATTTGTACCTCCGCAGGAAAGTTTTGAGAGGGCCAAGATCTAAAATAGGATGAAGGCCTCTATCCTTCTTTGGCACACGGAAGTAGTGGGAGTAACACCCAGTTCCCATCTCCTAGGCTGCAACCCTCTCTATGGCCCCTTTGGTCAAAAGTGCCAGCACTTCCTGACATAAGACAGGCAGATAGTCCTCCAAATGTCACTCTGAAGTCGATGGAGAATGCAGCAGAGTAGAAAGGAATGAAAGGGCTTAGCCCCGGTGGACAATTTACAGGACCCACTTGTTGGCCGTATTGGGTTGCCTATTTGGAGAAAATATCGGATTCTGTCTCTGACCTGGTGGCTTTGTGCCAGCAAGGACACACTAAAGTGCTTTTGTGGCTGTGAGTGCTGGTGGGGCAGAGGACGGAGGTGCACGCTGTCCCTACAGTCCTTGTTTTCTCTGAGAGACACTTCTGTCACGAGGCCCGAAAAGCCTGGCATACTGGTGGAAGATTCTGGAGAAACAGAAAGCCTCTACCATAGACACGGAGAGGGAAATATTTCAAATGAAACTGCCTTGTGGGAGAAGGAAGGCTCAAAGTATGTGCTGTGGCTCTGTTCTCTTTGAAATGTTCTAAGGTTGAGTCCATTTTCCAGCTGAAAAGGTGAGTGCCATCAAATTGCATGTCCATTAAGGATGCCTGGACATCCCCAGAGAAGCCCATAGACCTCAATGAGGTGTGGCGCCGAAGTGCTACACTGATACCCATAGTGAGAGGCAAGATGGCGTCCGCTGGGTCGGACATGTAAGCAGCAGCTCCAGGACCCCCCCCCACACTGTAACACGTTTCCGAGCGCGTTTGGAAAAATACCTGGCTTCTGATCTTTACTGCCGTGCATCTGCGGGGGTCCTGTATCGCGGCTGGTGGTGGTGATTTCCGTCCCGATTTCTGGAGACTTTGTGGCGTGGTCCTTCGTTTGCGGGTCCTGCGGCTGTTGCTGGCTTCTGGTGGAGGTGTGGCCGCTCCCTCCTTGGCTGCGCCCTCTCTCGTGATGCCGCCCAAGTCTGCTAGAGGAGGAAAATCTCGTGCAGCCTCGGACGCGGCTGGAACAGGTAGAGGCGGTTCCGGTTTTGGAGTGCAGGGCAATGGTGCGGGCTTGCAGGAAGGAGCACCGGGGAAAATGGACAAACTTCATGGCGGTGAGCAGGGGGGGAAGAAAAAGGTCCCTGTGTTATTTATGCCTGCTAATAGTAAGACATCTTGGTTTCCTCAGGGACCACCACAGGTAGACTGGAAAGAGCCAGAGTCTCCTTTACAGCTCCAGAGCACCGATTGCTCTGAGGCAAATAAGCTACCGGTTGATAGATGTACACAGCAGGTTCAGGAACTCCCGGAGAAGTCCAGTCAAAGTAAATTCAATTGGAGCTCCAAGATAGGGGGGGGACTGGCAACATGTTGGGACTGGTGGAAAGTCAAAGCACATCCTCCCCACATCTTGGAAATAATAATGACACCCGCAAGCGGCACACTGAACCCACTGAACCAATTATGGTTGTACAATCGGGACTTCTTTGAATGAACCTGCAGTGGGAGGAACACCGAAGGCTATGGGGCAAGGGGCAAAATACGCTGGCAATACATGGGATATCGGGAAGGAAAGCGACTCTGGGGACATTTTTTTCTCGATGTCTGATCTCTCTGACTCATCAGACGATGAAGTAGAAGCGGGCTTTAGAACACGTTTAGGAGAAGAATCACCAGGCAGTGGTGGCAGCGAGCTGAGTAGCATGCAGCTTGAGAAGGATGTCAGTGGCAATACGGATATCGGCCAGATGACTGTACGTAAAAAGCAGGCACCCTCAGAAATAATGGGACAAACAGAGGATACAGACACTTTGTTATGGGATTATTCTCTTTCATCAGGGCCGGCGTTGGACAACGGGGCCGCCTCTCATGTTACAGAGGAAGCCCCAATGGAAAAAAGCAACGAAGAGATTTCCCTGGCCATGATTTACCAAGGCATAATGGATCACAGAGCCGAGACCTGTATGGAGAGCCAGAAGACACAGGGTGTCTTGTTGGATCTCCAGAACACGGTTAGGAGGTTTGCTAAGTCTTGTACCGAATTCGCGGAAAGGATCAATGAAGCGGAGGCGCGGATATCCACCCTCGAGGATGAACTGGCAGACCAGAGATCCATAACTGAGGCCATGCGTGCACACAAGGAGGACACTCAATGGAAACTTGTTGACTTAGAGAACCGCCTTCGGCGGAATAATTTGAGAATTTTGAGCATACCAGAGGGAAACGAGGGGCAGGACATACGGAAATTTGTGGTGAACCTATTTATTGAGGCCTTTCCGGAGTTATCTGTGTGGAATTGGGACCAAGAAATCCAGCGGGCACACCGATTTCCGTTTAAAGTGCAATCTGCTAGAGCAGGGCAAACTGCTCCTAAGCCCAGGGCTATTTTGATCTGCTCAAACAACTTCCTGGCTCGCCAGGCAGTATATGATTTAGCACGACTGGATAGGAAGTGGGCAGGGAAGGGCATCCAGTTTTTTGTTAGATCTGATTTTTGCCACCAAACGGTGGAAAAACGCTAGCAACTCCGCCAACTAATTACACCTTTTCAAGGCAAGGGGGCGCAGGCATTTTTGTTAATTCCTGCAACGCTAAAAATAGCGTATAAGGAGCAAATGCGCTTTTTCACAACAGAGGTGAAAGCTAAGGAATACTTCCATTCATTGTAGGGGTAGTTTCATATACAGGATTCTGCACCTTTGTATTACTAATATTCCTACTCATCGGTTAGATACTTAATACTAGGTTTTCTTTAAGTTAATTTTGGAATAATGCACTAACTAGATTTGGTGGTTGGATTTATTGGGTTGGGTAGGGTAAACGAGCTGGGGGGGTGGGGGGGGGTAAACCGGGTAGCATGGGAGCTTTCCAACTCACTGGACCTTGGGTTCAATTGCCTCGTTTATGGGGAAGGGTGGGGTTGAGGGTGCAGTGGGAGCGGGGAGCTGGGTGGTAGGATGGGGGGCACATGGGTGGGTTCTGGTGAGGGGATGGGGTGATGGTGATGGGGCATGGTGTGCTTTTGGGGAAAAAAGATCAATCCATAACATGAGGAAATTGGAAGGTTTTATGTTTGTTATGATCAGTAGCAGTGACATTTGTTGGGCTAATGCTTCAGTAAGACATGGGGAGTAGGGCAACACCTTTAGGGAAACGTATATGCTCGTCCAATGTATGTGGGCTGAATAGCAGTGAAAAAAGGCAGCAGGTAGCGGCTGATCTGCGGTTAATGAAACCGGACATTTTATGCTTACAGGAAACACACATTCCGTGGAGTAAACGGAGGGTTTTGAATGAGCTCGGCTTTACAATGATTGTCGGTTCACTACAGGCTACCACAAACAGGGGAGTCGCTATCTTGGCGAAACAGGGGATTCAGGGTACGGGGAGGATAGTGGCAGATAAATACGGCAGATGGGTTATTACGAATGTGTTTTAGGGGCTGCCAAGTTTGTTTTGTGCTTGGTCTATGGGTCGAACCTAGACGAGGCAGCAGTACTGGAAGGGTTGAATTTAGAATTGGCATTGTGGCCTACTCCATTGATTTTATGTGGGGACTTTAACATTCACTTGGGTTGTCTCCAATCGGAGTTGAATAACAACAATTACAGGGGGAGAAAACCCAAGGTTTTTAGGGCATTGCAGCAGTTATTGGTTGACCACGGACTGGTTGATGTGTGGCACACTCTGAAGTATCCGGATCCAGGATTCACATTTTATTCACACCCACACAATAAACTGGTCCGGTTGGATTATTTTTTTATGTCAAGGGCACTTGCATCTGGGGCTAAGATTCAAGTGTGGCCACGGATTAAGGCGGATCACGGCCCGCTTTTGTTGGATATTCCGGCCATCAGCAGAATCACTCCGGCAAGATCCATTTCCTTTGATAGGATGCTCCTGCAGGATACTCAGTTTCTTAACCATATTAAAATAGGACTAGTGCAGTTTCTTGATATCAATAGAGAGTCAACCTCTAGGGCTATAGTCTGGGATGCCTTTAAGGCCGGATTCAGGGGGGAGCCCTCAGTTATGGACTCTTCAGACAGAGACAATTTAAACTTGATATGCAGGATCTTTTGGATGATCTCAGAATTGCTGAAGAGAAACTTATGAAAGGGATATTCGCTGGTGCTGTCATAAATCCATTACAAACCGATAGCCCGCTGTAAGGCTAAAATTAATCTTGCCTGGAGCAAGGAAATTGCTAGTAAATATAAGCTATTTAGAGAAGAGATTTATGAATACGGTGAAACTACAGAGAGATGTCTAGCACAAAGGTTACGATCAAAGGAAGCAGCACAAAGAATCGGCACTATGATTGACTCAGGGGGGAGGACAGTGGAAACAAGTGACAGGATTTTAGATGTATTTCATGCATTTTATGAGGTGCTATATGCTGAGAGCAATTTCGATGGTCAAACGGGGGAAGGGGCTGTTACAAAATCTACATACTGAAGTGCTAGGTCGGGAAGAACAGATAATGTTGGACAACCCCATTACTATGGAAGAGCTGAAATAGGCAATCCATTCATTAGCCAGTGGTAAGGCGGCGGGCCCAGATAAGCTCCAGCTGGAAGTTTACAAAACCTTTTTCCAGGAGCTAAAAGGCGATATGTTGGCTACTCTACAAGATGCACAGTGTGGAATCGCTCCACCCTCTTGGGATGAAGCAAACATTATTGTTTAAAAAAAAAAAAAAAAAAGATAAACCCACGGCTTTACAGAGCTCCTATAGACCGATATCCCTTTTAAATTGTGATGGGAAAATATATGCCAAAATCTTGGCAACAAGGTTGGCACGGGTGATTACCCCTTTGGCCTCTATTTACCAGCATGGCTTCATACCGGGCAGGGGCACGGTTAAACATATTAACCGGGTGGTTACCCTGGTGGAAGATTCTGGAGAAACAGAAAGCCTCTACCATAGCCACGGAGAGGGACATATTTCAAATGGAATTGCCATGTGGGAGAAGGAAGGCTCAAAGTATGTGCTGTGGCTCTGTTCTCTTTGAAATGTTCTAAGGTTGAGTCCATTTTCCAGCTGAAAAGGTGAGTGCCATCAAATTGCATGTACATTAAGGATGCCTGGACATCCGCAGAGATGCCCATAGAACTCAATGAGGTGTGGTGCCGAAGTGCCACACTGATACCCATAGTGCGACCCAAACAATGAGCTGTGTCCAGTCCAGGTCTTATTACAAATTTTACCACATTGCAGGTGCCTTGAATAGCCTGGGTGAGGAATGCCCGAAGGTTGTGCGGAACAGCCAGTAAAATTAGCGTTGTGTCCCAAAGGGCATGGGAATAGCGAGCGAGGAGACAGCTGGCATTTACAGACCATAGAGCAAGGCAGGTGGAGAAAATAATGCGTTTTCAAATGTCTCTATTCCTTGTGACTCATAGCCAGGTGAAGAGGTAGGGAAGGCATTGGTATTGACCTTGCTGGTGTATGCCTGTACCACCTGACCCTCTGGCGTTGGATGCTTTGTTAGAAAATCAGGGTCGCTAGGTGCAGGGAAATGGAAACAGTTTAACAGGCGGCTCTGTAGATGGTTTGGACTAGGTGTCTGTAAGAGCCTCATTGAATGGCAACAGTGTCTCTGTGGGAGCTTGACCAGGTTGTAATACTTCCGTCAGTACATTAGTCTTGTCTGTCCATGGTTGGTAGCTTTAGGTCCAAAACATCAGCCGCTTTCACATCACCATAGTGAAAGAAGCACTTTTGTCTGTTAGAGGACCCGTATAGACACAAGGCCAGGATCAGGTGAAGTGTATAGCCCACTGCCATCTTGAACTTCTACATACCAGTTTTCCTAATCATTTGGGGAACATAATCGTCCCAGTGTTCACAGTTGTTGTCTGAACCTGTGACAAAAAGACTGTGTAAAGTCTTAGCCCTACCATGTGGTAAGGGTAAAGTACTGGAGTCAGAAGAGTTGCCATGTGGCTACTTGCCAGGCGCACCTTCAGTGATGGTCACTGTGGATTAAACTCGGAGTCAGATAGGATTATGGGCTGTACATCCGCATACAGAATCAATGGTGTTAATGTGTGAAGAACTGAGTAGATGATGACACTAGAACAGTAATCGGTGTTGAACCCGATGAGGGTCCAAGGGGCACAGACTGCGCAGAGAGTGGACATGACATTGGAAATCCAACTGGAGGCCCCTGTGAATCCTTGGGAATCAAAGGCACATGAGAGGGAGCCCGTAAAGTGCCAAATACAAGCAACATGGCCATCCCGTTGGCGAATTTGCAGCAAGTTAAAACCAACAGACCTGGAAGCTCGGGATGCGTCTGGACCAAACTCGGAATCAGCTGCAATGGAGATCCGGAGCAAGACAGGAAGGCACGTTGGCACCCTTGCATCCTTTCTGGAGTTCGAGAGTGGAGGGAAAGGGCCAATTCCAGCTTGGATTTCTTATGTTTTTTTCTTTGACTTACCCAAAGACTTTGACAGTGACGATCTGCAGCCGTAACGGCTTTAGAAATGGGAACAGTACATTCCTTTCAACTTCACGGAGTGGAATCTTCTTGTATTTGGCAAGATACAGTTTGGCCTCACTGTAAAGTACGGCCAACAAATTCATCTGGGCGATGTAGGCACAGGCCTTGGACAGTGACGTACCGAAAGTTGAGCCCCCCCCCTGCAAAGTACATTGAGGGGCCCCCTCTGGAACCACTCAGGAGCTCCCAAGCCAGGGGACTGTGCTAAGGGCGCCCCTGAAGCCCAGGGGCCTCCCCGCTGTGCGAGGGCTGTGAGGGTCTTTGTTACGCCACTGGCCCTGGAGTCGTGTTCCAAATCCAGGTACCACAAACAGACTTTGTGATAGCCTATCATAGACATCTGTTGGCGATAGTCCCTGCATGATTTAAATCCTGTTGTTTTAGGGCAGGGGTTTTCAAACTTGGGGGGTGGTGGGGGGAGGGGGGGGGGGAAGCTCTGGCCAAAGGAAGCAATGTACTGATAACAGCACTTTGTTTTCAGTGGAAAAAATGAGCGACAGTAAGCCGCTCTGTAATGGCCATCACTAACATATTTTATCATTTATAACATGGCTGGGTAAAGGTGTCGGAAGGGACTCTAAATATTCTTCAAACCCCCCACCACCATTTCTAATAATCACACTATGGATACACGTTAGTAATGCCTGCCTGACCACAGTAGTATTTGTCTAGCAATCATGTTTTTGAGTGCATTTTTAAAACGGTATTAGAATTTAACTGCAATGTTTAAATAAGTCTAGACATATTTAAACATTGCCAGTTTAATAGAATAATTGTGAAAAATGTTGAGGGGGGGCAATGATTTTTTTCCCACAGGGGTGGGCGCGGTATTAAAGATTTTGAAGACCACTCTTTTAGGGGGTAGCAGTTTCCCTTGCACACTGGATAACGTTTGCTAGAAGCTGGTCGAAAAACCAATGAGAAGCTCGGTATTTTCTGAAGGCCCGAAAAGAGAGGGGCAGACTTCAGCGTGCATGTGTGGCCCTAATATGAATCTCTACTCGTCACTACCGGAACAACCCACGTCACCGCCTATCGGCACGCAGGAGAACTACTCTAAAAGTAACTATATTCAGTCCGACACCTGGTGAATATTAACAAGGCGAAGAATCAGCGCTTAAAGTATCCATAAGAATAGATTTTACTGTCGAACTTGCCCGGAGCCATGTTTGCACATTAAGTGTATTGGTAAACGTGCCTGAATTTCACATAACAATGCTAGGAGGCAGATCTCTTTCAGAAGCTGCTGCAAAACTGTAGAACGCCCTTCCATCCTAAATAAAATCAAAATGCCTTTACTGCAATTTAGGACAGCTGATCAAGGTCCGGCTTTTCATTAAATAGGCTCTGGGTTGTTTGTGCTGCATTTTAAGCTGTTAAATTGAGATCTTTGTTTTTTTCGTGCACAAAGGCACCTTTGGGTGTTTGTTCACGATTTGTGAAAAGCATATATAAATAAATCAATCTAATGGTTATGGACAATTTGATAGAAATGGATCATTTGATATCTTTGACTGGCTTGCCCACAGCAAAAGAGTTAGCACAACAAGTTAGTCACTTGCAAGATGTTCCACCGGTTCGCATTACTAATAGAGGATCTCGGTTTATTACAATATTCTGGTCTGTGATGTGTGAGAAATTAGATATGTGTTCCTTTTTGCCTGTCCACTAGTTATCATCTTCAGGCAGATGTGAGGTCTGAAAAATTGAATCAATATGCTGAATAATATAACAGATATCAGAGCTCGACACAAGGGGAGGAAGGGAGCAAGGTGTTATGGTTGGCAGAGTTAACTTCTATTTACACAGAGCACTACTCAATTGGAAAGGAGCCCTTTTTTAGGATGTACGGCTATCATCTCAGTATATTCCCTCTGGATCATTCGGTGTCTACCTCAGGTCCCCGATATATATGGCTCTACACAAGAAGCCTAAAAATGATCTAAGCAAGCATATGAGTTTTACTCTGATCACAAAAGAAACTGCCTGTGTCCAGGTCCAGTGCCCCACCTGCAGCAAACAATCAAATCTTTCTTTGGCTGAGCGGGGGTGAGGTCTACGGCCAAGTCCTGCGCTCAACCTCAGCTGTGCACGTCCTTCAGCTGTGCGCAGTGGAAGTTTGTTTACAGGGCCTGCCCTGTTGCAAGGCTGAGACCTAATGCTGGGTCTGAAGAAAAGTACTGTGGTCACAGGCTGCCATTTTAGGTATTTGGGATTCAGGGATAAGAAATCTGACTTGTGAATCCTGTAACTAAGCTTTTTAAAAAAAATCCCCAACCTAACGATGGGCTATCTGAGGGATCACCATGCTGTTGTCTGGGGATTAGAATGTGCCTAACCTACCTTTGAATGACATCTTTTAAAGTTTATTTTGCACTGAATGAAGGGCACGGGGAATGCCCCAAGTCTTGTCATGGCTGCAGCTAGAGAAATTATTCTCTTGCAGCAACTAATCTGCATTTGCCGATTCGCTGTACCATAATCGAACACTCCTCTGCCCAAGGAGATTTCCTTCTCTCTTTTTTTTTTAAATCCCCAGACTTGTGTGAATTATTCACGAGACCAAAATGGCAGAGATATATAAAAAAGTGTTAATACTTTAAAGCCCACTTGTCAACTTTTTTAAATGCTAGTATAAAAAAAATTACTACATGGATTTGAACCAAAGAAAGCAAAAACACTTCTTTCTAACCCTCAACTGACGTTTTCCCTCTAACCAGATCTGCATGAAATTTGGTATGCCGAACCTTAGCTGACTGACTTAGTAGACCATCAAATTTCCTATAAATCTAGTCAAAAATTAGAGGCAAATCAAAAACATACCTTTTCAATGGAAAGGGAAGCTGTACCATAACTACAATGCCGCTACTAATGCCTAAACAACAGAGCTGCATGCGCATTAGTACATCAGATTGAATCAGTGCATTGAGATGTAATTTTTTTTAAAGTGATAGTTTTCAAAAATGAACAAGGAAACATTCATTCCTACTCCCACCCTACAACAACGCGATATTTCATTAATCCACACCCCTCAATGTTTAAAAGTGATTGTCCTAAAAAAAAATCAAAGCTTTATAATAAAAAAAAAAAGCATCAACATGTCACGGAGTCTTTTTATAAAAAATTTCAAGCTACAAAGTGTACCCACATAACCGATTAAAACGGTGCTTATCACTCCAGCTGAAGAGCATAGAGCTCCAGCCGCGAGTACTTTGAAAAATACGGTAAGCTCTCCTTGGGTCATGGATTCAATGACCCATGAGACTTACTGTTTTGTTTCTTTTTTTTTTCCCCCATACATTTTCCTGGGAGCTGCTGCATTCCCTGCAACCCCTCCTACCCACACCAACAACATTAAAAAAAATGCTTAGTGGTGCCCCTGCCTCTTCTAGGGGCACCAATAACATGAAAATATATTAAATTATAATGCCCTAGGGCATTATGGGATGCTGCTAGCTAGGAGCAGTGAATAATAAAGGAGTGGCTCCTGTTGCTCATTTAATAACTTTTAAACAATATATTTAGGATGTCCCGGTGCCCACCTATGACACTTAGATGCTTATTTTTTGTTGGGGGCCAAGGAGAGAGAGCCCCAGGGCCCCTGCAGCCCTGCCGGGACCTCTGCCATCACCCATCCTGGGTGCTGCTAGGAGCCAGCGATTCTTTTTTTAATTTAAATAATATAGAGGAGGGGCAGGCAGCCCCTACAGACCCTGTCCTCCGAAGCCGTATTTTCTTTGTAGGGGGGTGGCACGTGAGCTCTCCTCACCTATCTTTACGGGCCCGAGAACCCCATCCCCCTGAGTCATATTTTTTTTGTTTTAGGGGGGAGGGGACGCACGACATCCCACACTGAGAAATAGTGATGCCGGAGACCCCATCTCCTTTGGGCCTTAGGCGGGTGCCCTGGTGCCCACCAGGGGCACACCTTACACAGAATGTGAGGGCTGCGGGAGGAGGCAGGGCTGCCACGGCTCCCCGCATGCTCCCATCCTGGGTGCAGTAGGAGCTGGCTTTGCTGGCCAGGTTGTTTTCTCTGCTCCTGCCAGGCAGGAGCAATCTGAGTTTCTCTGCCCGCAAGAGTCCGGGCATTTTGGGCTTTATTTATTATTTTTTTTGGGCCCCAGAGGGGGTCCCACAATTTCTGGGTGGCAGGGTATCCCTACCGTGTCCACTTATATTGTTTTTGTAAACCTTTTTCAGGGCAGGGGACTATGTCCCTGGAGTCCTGTCATGGCCGTTGCAACATTTTCTTTCATGTTGCGGCCAGCCAATCAGAGCGCTCGCTCCTGCGGGACCCTGACACCCATGGGAGCAAGGTGGCCCAAAGGATAAAAAAAAAAAAGCCCCTTCCAACCTTGTTCGTTGTGTGAGTGCACCTGACACCTCTCTCCCTCCCTCGTGCATTGGGCTGCCACTGCCTTTCATTGCTGCCCCTACCTTTAAGTTGTGGATGTCCCTGACCCCCTCCCTGGTGAGTTGTGCTGCAACGGACCATGTGCTGCCACATCCCTCTGTTGTTGCACCTGTCCATTGTTCTCAATGTGCATGCCCTTGCCCCCTTCCGCCGCGGTCCACTGTGCTGCCACTGCACTCCATTGCTGCCATTGCCCCTGCCCTTCGATCTCTGTGTACAATGCCACTGCCCCCTCCCTCCCTGGCCCATTACGCTGCCACTGGCCACCACTGCTGCCACTGGCCACCACTGCTGCCCCTACCCTCCACGGCTGCCCCTGACCTCCACTTCTGCCCCTGCCTCCCGTTCTCTGTGTCTGTGCTCCAACCCCTCCATCCCTTGTCCGTTGTGCTGCCACTGCCCTAATGCTACCATTGCCCCCTGTTGCTATCCCTGCCCCTCCCTCCTCCCCCTTCTCCTTGTGGGCGACCTTGCCACTTCCCTCCTGGGACCGTTGTACTGTCACTGCCCTCATTGCTGCCCCTGGCCCCCTACCCCCGATCTCTATGTACGTGTGTTGTGCTGCCACTGCCCTCATTGCTGCCCCTGGCCCCCTTACCCCGATCTCTACGCACGTGTGTTGTGCTGCCACTGCCCTCTGTTGCTGCTCCTGCAACCCTTCCTGTCCCCAGTTCTGCATGTGCATGTTCCTGCCCTCTGATGCTGCCTCTGCCTACCTACCTCCTTGTTCTCAGTGTGTGCCCTACTTTGGAATATCTCTCTCTCTCTCCCTCTCTTCCCCCCCCTGAGTCAGGGTGTGTCCATCCTGCCCTTAAGGGCTTTTGACAAAACCATTTCAGGGCTCGGTGACTGAGTCGCCTACTTCTGTAATTACACCCACATCATTTTGTTTCTAGTGGAGGCCAACCAATCAAATCTTTAAACCTTGGGACTGAAATGGCCCAAGGGAGAAAATGCTCCCTGGGCCATTCATCGGACCCCATCTTGTAAATAGAAAGTTCCTCGGGACCAGCTGTCCACATATACCTAACTGTTTAACCCCTTCATGACCAACCCGAGCACCTCTTTAAAAGTGCAGTTCTCAAAAATGACTTAACAGATTAACACCAAATAATGAAAAGCGCACTTTCGAAGTACGAGTAAAGTTCTAACTTTATGAAAAATGTGAAGAAATGCAGTGTTAAAATACTGTTAATTATATAGTTTTTTAAAACCTATGGAACAGCAAACGGTTTGTGTGGCAATCAGTCACACTTACATGCCACTGAAACTGGGTCACAACCACTAAAAGGTCAGATTAAGGAGTCAAAGAAGTAATAGGGCCCAGTGGCGTTCAATGTTTATATATACTTTTCAATTCATCATAAAAATATACTAAGAAGCCGGCTAACTGAAAATGTACAGGAACTTCTATCACAACAAAATAGCTCTGTTTCACACACCCAGAGCAACACCTAAAGTTGTGCATAGGGCAACCATTCGAAATGCATACCTACCATGTATACTTCGACCCAACACTCTGCCAATGACCAAAAACCACAACCAATCACATGTATCGCCTACAAACCTCTTTCCCCAACTTGGTAGGAATATGGAAAACACAAGTGAAGGTCGAGACATAAACAAAGAAACAAAAACATGATATAAGAAAATGCTACGATGAATCTAAATCACAGGGTATCCCACAGCCAGCATGTCATTACACCGTTGTTAGCTTTAGCATTCAGAACAGTACCTTTAAAGCCTCAATTGCTAGGCCATGAACCTACTTGCATCAAACACAGTTAACGTCGGTCACGTTTTGGCCTGGTCAGGTGCTCCTTGAGACTTTAAAGCACAGCAGGTTCAGGAAGAACCCTACACATACTAGAAAAACTCAGCAAAGAAGTGACAGATACAAATGCCAGTATCCATGCTAACCAATCCCCAGTGGGGGAACTGATTCCTGCATTTCCACCAATCACCATTTTCCTATATTTATGTACACAACCATATACAGACAGCTGCTCCTCTAGCCAGGGCATATACGTATATATAGATCAACTGAGGCAACAAGGCTTGCGTCATGCCTAATGTTGGGCAGTCGAGCACTGTGACTATATAAATATATAGTGAAGTCCTGTCTCTGGCTATAGGTGAATAACTATTTTGCCACGAGTCCTAGTGTATTAAAGGGTGTACACCTCCTATAATTTTTTTAAAAAACACCTCACAAACTCTATAACCTTTGCAGAACACATATTAATGTAACAATTAAAACTCTGTTGCACAATGATCAAGAACACCACCTGTAAGAAATACAGGATCCATAGTCCATCTTGGCCCTTTGTTTGCCTGATCCCTTATCAGCATGAAACATAAGTAATAGCCCTGTGTGACAAGAATGACAGCAGGAGAAGGTCATTATACAGTTAAAAATACTGTCTTGCATTTAGAAATATCAACAAACCAGTTAAAAGAGCAATGGGAATATCAGAAGAAATAGAAAGCAAATCACAGAATAAAATAAAGAGTGAGTTGTCTTCGCTGAGCTGTAAACTAGATTTTCAGAGTTGCTGGTAGCCAATGAAGAGGCAAAGTAGGTAGAGAGTATTAATAATAATATCTTGGCTGCAAACAATCAGAGAGTCTGAAGTTGTGTGTATGGATATCAGGGAAGATGGAAAAGGTCATTGGCGTAATCAAGTCTTGATCCCCCAAGAGTAATGTAAGTGCCATACGTTGGCGAATGACACACCTAAAAGGCTTTCTGAGTCTCATGGATTGAATGCGAACAGTGGAGACATTTACTACCAAAGTTCTCCTCAGAACGCAAACTTCCTTATATAACGAACCTCTGGAGATCCAAGGGAAGAGTAACTGCCCAGACGCCATACAAGGTCAGGACGCCAATTCTCTACCGAGATTTCAAGGGAAGACAGAGCTATATAGAACCAAAGGAAAATGCAATGAAGCTGTATACAATGTCAATTCTGAAAGAATAAAGTCTGAATTTAGACCTTGGTAAGAGGCAAGACAGCAGGAGCTTTCGACAAAGCACGCAGACCACCTGTCAGCTAACATCAGAGTTTCAAAGACCAAATTAGGAAATCTCCTGAGTCACAATAGACCATGTTGGAGATTCAGGGGGTGAGGTCACCGTTACACATCATATATTTGCATCACAGTCAGTTGATCCTGTTTTCTTCAACCAATCCAAGCACATCGTTTGTTTGAGTAATTAGGATCTGAAGTAATTATGCTCGTATTCAGGGTTCGTCTGCTGTTGACATTGTTTCTTCATCAGAAGCCACGGGTCTACAATGCAGCCTAGTGCCAAAAAGTAACAGATGACAACAGGAATGGCATTACTAGACTGACCTTTTCCAGATATAAGCCATTGCTTTTGTTATAAATTAAATGACTGGAAAAACGTAGAAAGCGCATTATACCCCCGAAGCGTCTCTTCATGCTGATCATCTTGTTGTT
The DNA here is from genome assembly GCA_963921515.1 of Calotriton arnoldi. NCBI lineage: Eukaryota > Metazoa > Chordata > Amphibia > Caudata > Salamandridae > Calotriton > Calotriton arnoldi. The sequence goes on from CAWUFW010006077.1 coordinate 786,543, forward strand.
GGTAAGAGAGAGCGACTGGGAAAAGCAAACATCATGGCCTTGATGGCTACTTTGAGCCTACTTTTGAAAGGTTGAAGTCAAAGGACAATGGAATGGCATTCCTTATGTGAGTAATCTTCCACACATTGCAGTAAGCCAAAAAGATTCCGGCCTAAGGCCAAAGCCAATGGACCGCAGCATCATATTTTCAAGTGGGAGCACTGTTGCTTCTGTTAGATACGGTTCAACCAAACCTATGTGATACAGATACACCAGCTTAAGACGTTTCAATTTAATTATTTCTTCAAGATGAATGTAAATCATCCATACAAGGAAGACTGGGATGTTTAAAAAATGCTGAAATCCTACCCTCAACGCACTCAGAGCTAACTGACGAATCCTGCACTGCACATTAGCATTTAGGGACCACCTCGTCGAGAAACACAAAAATGCAACGCTCTGTCTTTTCTTCCGACTCCTGGATGACCAATTACACTCAGTTAAGAAAATAATTATATTACCCCCTCTAATTGTTTTCCTGCCAACCCGAGTCCCCAACGCGCCTCGCTGTTCTTTCTCATTCATTCTCTCTACGGAGCCATGAGACAGGGCCATCCCATAGCAATCTCCAGAACAGGTATTGACTGCGCAAGCAATAAAAGCACCTGTCACTGCAGCTGAAGAAGCTGCCAACACACTCCTTTTGTCTCTTCCCCAGAGGGCTTTAACAGTCTTATCAAGTACCTGAAAATTGAGGTGAAGGATACTGTGGGAATTCTTCCATCTCAAAAATGTTTTGAGAAAGTTAGCACAGTCGGGTTCCAGATGTGCAGCAGAGCTGCAAGGAGACCTCCGACTGGACATACTTCTGTATTTATCGCATGCCTACAATTTATACACGATAACCCAGCACAACAACGTTGAGGCAAAACGTGTGAATGGTGGCCCTCTCACAGGGTGGTATTTAAGCCAGATACAATAAGATGTCTGGATATGGATGAGAGAGATTCAGCTTGAGGCGGAGTATCAAGGCGAACTAATCATAAAACAGAGAGATGTATTAGTAGAGCGGTCAAATCAGGGTCTGCACCGCAGAGTCTGAGAGTGCCACCACGAACACTGAGATAAATTACACAGGGGAACAGAGAGGTGCATTGATAGAGCTGAACTGCATTGGCAGGGCTGAATCACAGGATGTCTGGAAAGCAGGCGCTGCTGGCGGTCAGTCAGGCCCTGGTTGCCTTAAACGCGGTGAGCCTCCATGAGAAAATTTCCAAGTGCTCTTGGAATGGGATCTGCGGTCCGAGAACAAAGTAGGCAAAATCTCTTGCATTTGTATGCCTGTCTGTTGTTACTGCGCGGGAAGAGCAGAGTATGCATAATTCAGTGTATTTCTTGCTAACCTACTTAATCCAGATTAGTAATTTGTCCGAGGGGAACTAACGTCTCCAATTATACACTATCTGCAGTCAGAACATGGACCTGCAGCTATGCGCACCGCCCTACATAAGGCTCGAAGAGCTTGACGCTCCATTAATTTCCTGCTGCTTCATCCACGGTGGTGGCGGCTTCTCTCAAGGGGCTGCATCAGCACAGATGTCTTTCCTTGTTTAACTCCGGCTTGCCCTTCACGCCTTCTTTACCTTTCTCCGCTGAAAATAAAAAGCTAATGAAGCCCTGGGATTGATTCGAAAGCCACCGAACAACCGTGGTTATGGTACAGAAAACAGTTCAAAACATCAGACAGAACTCTATCTTCATTAAGCTTAATAAACAGCTTTTATATCAATGAAATGTCTCCATAACATCAAAAAATCGGACCATAGCCACTGCAATGTCACTGATATTGCTGGATTTTGAGTATTCCTGTACACACCTATCAAATGTGCTTCAATGTTGACCAACATGGACATCAGCCCATCTTGGCGTCAAGACAGAAAGAGCCAAAACACTTCACCACATAACTGCGTCACTATTGTGGTAATGTCTAATGTTAGAGTGATATTCAACACAAGGCTAAGAAAAGCTAGAGAGACAATTATCCGGAAGTTTAAACTTATGGACCCAAGTCTATCCATATCATATGAATTCAGAGTCAAACGATATGACGATCATTGCACAAATGTGAACACTTTCACCTCACTTCACTAGCAACTGCTAAGTTGTGTACTGTGTGAAAACTGAGGCTCCTGAATGAAAACAAAGTATCAGTAATGGTTAGAGGAAATAAGGGCAATAGACGCAAACACCCTACTTTACTATGAAAGGTTTTCTAAGCCTACATGGAGCAAATTCATGGAAGACTTACAAACCTGAATGAAAGAAATCTGAAGAATGTGATGGAGTTGGATGAATCTGGAGTCGCTACAGAAAGATCAGTAGCTCTACTGTATCCAGAAACATTGAACTTGTATTATGTTCTTGACACATTATAATACTATTATAATAGACGATCGGTGCACCCAATTAGAAGTAGAAGAGTTCAAAATTCCAATAAAAATAACAGTGCAAGGAAAAATGTACATGCATTAGCCACATCACCTGTGACCCTTCACACAGCACGCAAGTTAAGATGGAGTCCAATCGACTACGCATCATCCCAGATAGTCCTACAAGTATACGGCATGTTCCTCTACGTGTATAAAACATGGTCAATAAGTTTCTGCTACATAATGGAGTCGGTGGCTAATTCATAGAGGTCTCCCCAGACATTGCAACTATGCAGATTATTTAGATTCCTGGATTGAGCACTGGATCAGCTTGAGATTCTCTATATATGACACCAAATAAGAAATCGATTGGCTTCCGATATAGAAATGAGACACATCACCTTGAGTCTCTTCTCAAATGCCACACTAAACTAGAGATCAGCTTCAGTCATGCCATACATCATCTGCAAGCTGTTTCACGTAACACATCTGAGCCTGTGGCTCTATAGTGGCACTCATCAGTCGCAAACCTACCCAAACTATTTCAGCTTCAGTACTACTTCAGAAGCAATTCAAGCATGACATTAGTTGCCTGCAGACCATCAGGATACATTGGCAGAGCCATCAAGTACCATATTATTGAGTTTTGAGTCAGTACAAAAAATATTACAAATTGGAGCTGTTACGCTAAATGCCCAGGCAGACTTGTACCGAACATCTTCCCGGTGATTGTTTTATATTTCATTATAAGCAAAATATAACCCCCTTGAGCAGAATACATTAAGTTCACTTATATTAACCTTCTAACATAATTTTGTCGCAGTCTACTCCTTCATTTGTAGATACACGTGCTCCAGACAGTCAGGCTTTAGGGAAGCCTGGTTTAGAATGCTTTCACAAAACACCACCCCTGATATATCATTAGGTCTAGCAGAAACACCAATACCTTTCCTCCTTTTCATTACCCTGGGCCATTTTCCAGAGCTGCACTTATTAGGTCTCGCCTGCGACAGGGCATGCGCTGCATGCGCTCTCCCTTGCGAGGGCTATTGTTAACTAAAAAGGGCTTGGAGCCTACCCATTACTTAACATTCATCGGCATCATTGTCACTCTTCTTTGCTGCCTTCTAATTGGCAAGCGTATGGCAGAGGTTACTTACTTTTCTTTGTGTCAAGCTTGAACCAAAGCACAGATTGGTTCAACTTAATTAGAGTCAGTCTGCTGCTCGTGCAGTGATTCAGGTACTATTTCCATTGTCCGTGTTGCTTTATTCCACAGCTTTCCACCCAGCCCCCGTTCGTTTTGATTCATCACCCCCCCCCCACTACCCGTGGTTTATGTAGCTTTATCTCCTCACACTTGTGTTGCTTTATCCCTGTACCCATCATAAGAAAAAAAGCGCTATGATACAGCTAGTCCATGCCCCACTGAAAGAAAAGGAAGTGACGCCTGGCAGGCATTGGCCAATTTGGAGGCAGCAAAGAAAAGTGACAACTAAGCCAATGAATGGTAAGCAATGGGCGGGCTCCAAGCCATTTACTGTACACAATTGTCCCCGCCATCGAGAGTGCATGAATGCGCTGTCTCAGGCAATCCCAAACAAGCATTGGGAATGCAATAGGTCTCGCATTTTTTTAAGTTAGAGCTATTGGCATTGTAAATGGCAATGTCTTTTACTTATGTTTACTTATGTTTATGGAGTGGATGTATGTGGTGTGGGGTGGAATTATGTGAGTTGGATGGAATTGTGTGGCGTGGAATAGTGTGGTGTGGAGTGTATTTGTGTAGAGGGATTATGTGGCATGGTGTGCAGTGGAATTAATTTTTGGATATGTTGTAGAGCATTGTGGCTGCTGTGCATCATGTTGAAAAGTTATAATAAAAAGTGTTAAGCATTTTTGTTACCTTTATACAAACGAAGACGACATTATATACAACTGAAAAACCTGATTAGAAAAAGATTTTAACATAAAAAATGTCTTCTAGTTTTTTTGTACTTGCACTGCTGGCAACTTCTTCCTGCCTGTTCTCATGCTTGTTTGTTATAATTTGGTTTTTTGTTATGGGGGAGCGGGACATAAATAACGGGGGAGTGGAGGTTGGAAAACAGTAATTTAATTAGAACACGAGCAGCGGACGGACACTAGGGGAGAATTAACAGATGCCAAGGGCAGAGTGACGTGATGATTAGGTGATGCTTAGGTGGTGCGCTGATGCAAAATGGTGGTGGTGAATGATGTTTGGTGCTCAGGTGGTGACACTATATGGTGTGGATTGGAGGTACGTTGTGGATTGTGGAGTTGAAATATGTTGTTTGGTGTGTAATTACGCGGTTTCGCTGGTGTCTCTCATCTCTGTTCAACTTTTTTCATTCTTTTAATCCACTCTCTTCTGCTCACTCATTCTGAATTTTAACTCTTTCTTAATTCTATTCTTCGTCTCATTTTCCCCTACAAGAGGTGGAGGCAAATCAATGACTGCTTTTAAGATTCTCTGAAACAGAGAGGTGAGATACATGGAAAATAGTACTGAAAAGGAGGAGCAACGCCAGGGACAGTTTGGGGGTTCGGGTGTTTTTAGATGTCAGAGAAATACCAAATGGACCCAGAGTTCCCAGTCTTTCTTTAAAAGTAAACAGCAGTACAATAAAAGAACAAACTAGGTGGCAGTGGCACGGGCCAAAACATCACGGGGAAGACCAGTTTAAAAGTAAGGCCTGGACAAAATACAAGAAGTCTAGGCATTTGGGATAAAGAGTGTTTGTGGCAGCATGGATCTTCAGATCTGGATAGCCGCGTGAAGAACCTCTGGAGTCATAGGAGACGCCAGAGGCACAGACTCAAACCAAGGTAATAACGCATAATGATGTGGACCCCCTACAAAATAGCCGGAATGGCCGCCTTACTGATGTGCAAGGAAAGCGTCAGAACGGATAACCACTGAGAGGGTGGGAGACCTATGTTACACCAGTCAACCACAAACAGGGCATTTGGGCAACTAATATTTGTATGCTGTTGTTTTGAAAGAGCCACAGGCCATGTTTGTCAAGACTTTTTTTTCACACAGAATATACTTTATTATTCTACCATCCACTTAACAAAATTACCCAATAGCTTTATTGACTACTTATTCCTTATGTTGACACTTTGCGAAGAAGTTAAAAAATGAGAAATATAACAGTTCTCTCTCGTTAACCGCATCCTTTGCGAACTGTGGAAAGAAAGTGAATGAGCCGAGCCCCTGTTTCAACCCCGCCTTGGGCCCCCCAGTGTCCCTCGTGCCTCTGCGCCTCCCCATGCAGCAGCCCAGTGTACAGCAAAGTGCCCTTGCCATGACCCCGTATTTTCTGGAATGTCCGAGGGCAGTTCCTTCCTTCATACAGCGCCTTCTCTCCATTCAAGCCTGCTCCCCGAACCTACCTACCACGAATGAGTGCAACGTCTCTTCAGGCGACGTTTTCAACTGAAAACTAACGGCCCAGTATTATATAATCAGAGCTTAATTTGAGGCGGTGATTGCAGGAAGTGGCCACGGACATACATTTTATGGGTCCCGGATTTGTTACTGATGATCAGACTTCAACCCAGAGCAGGCGAGAGACCGATAAAAAATATAGAAAGAAGGAGGGAGACAAAGATAGGAAAACGGTGACATAGGACGAAAGCAGGGATGAAAAGGAACCTGCGAGGGTGAGATAACGAGACAGGAAGTGTTGGTTGGTAGAAAAAAAAAGAGACATGAGGTGAAATAAAAACTAAAAGGAGTTGGTATTGGACAGCCTCAACCCCTGACAGCAACGGCTGCGACCTCCTGACAAAACCGGTAAGTACTTCAAACCGAACTGGGCGTTGTGGCACGGTGTGACACCCTCGAGGGTATAACTTTTTTCGCTCTATTGTAAAGCGCTCTGACACCTCTGGGCAATGTCCGCGCTACATAAAAATGCATAAATAAATAAATACGGCCCACGGATGAGGGGAGGCCTCGGAGCTTTCATGTAAAGGCACTCCTAACATATGTTCATAAAGCTCTGGGGGGTGACTTGCTGCCCTCCCCTCGCCTCCTGTCGGTCTCTTCACTTCTTTAATGCTTAAAAGCTCCGCTTTGCTGTAGAATCCTCCTTCTCCAGGGGCGTAGCTGTCAGTAGTGCGGCAGGTGCAGTGGCACCGGGGACCAAGGAGTGTTAGAGGCCCACTGAAACCCAGTTATGGCTGTACATGACTATCCAACCAGCGGATTGGGAGGCCTGTGTTGCTGCCTGCACCAGGGCCCAAGGCACCCTTGATACTCCATGGCTTCTCTCCCCTCTCTAGCTCTACAAGTCTCACCAAACTAAAATGGCTTTTCTGATCCCAGCGTTGATTAACCTGGCGCCTCTGCAGGAGTTATTGATTTTAATCCTTGGATACGGTTTAAACAGGAGAGCCTACAGAGTCTCGGGACTCGGGGGGTGGGGGGGAGGGGTTTATGGAGGAGACTCGCCCCCGCCCATGCCCACAGATCCACCAAGCACTACCCTCTCCGCTTGGCATGTCCGGGTACCGGGTGGCAGATCTGGCTCTTACGACACCAGTCGCTGCTCTCTGCTTTTCTCTGTGTTCTGCCAGCTCTTGGAACCCTGCTTTGGTGCCGCAGGGCACTACAACGTGGGTCTGTTTAACTCCTTCGGAATCATGCTCTTCGGTACTGAGGTAGACCCAGAAGTTTTAAAACTGCAACATCTGTCATCATGTTTTAATTGGCCTGACGGAAGAACCGCTTTCGAATCTCGGTGCAGAGGATCACACGGGGGCAGCGTGCGCGCTTGGTGCTTTGCGAGGCTGGTGTAACAACACTTTCCGGGGCTCCGTTTGCTTCCAGTCCCAGGCCAGCTCTGGTCCCACCAGACATGTCATTAAGTGGCATGTTAGGGACTGGCATGCGCTGGTATGGTTTCTGAAAGGAAGAGCCGATTCCCAGGGCTTTGAACTTCACCCCTCCCCCAAGGAGCATCTGTAAACTTCTGCTTCCAGCTCCCGCTGATACTGTCTCTTCTAGGCGCTATGAGGCCATACTATTGGCAGGGAGTGTCAAATGGTAGTATACGACTTTAAATGGAAATATAGAGGTGCAGGTACTCTCAACTTAAGAGTACCTGTTTGCCCCTGAGAAGTGCCAGTACTCTCCCATTAAAAGTATTACTACATTTTATATAAAATCTTGAGAGACATTGATTTATTCTCATGTCAGAGGCGCCTGCGCATCGTTCATTCACCGCATGGGCACATCCAGTCGCTCGCTGTATTTTTACCGTTTCTCGCAGCACCGGCGAGAACAGCAGCGGGCTAAACAAAAGCTTTGACATATTGGTAAAGCATCGCCGCCTCCGTCAGCACGCGCCTACGTCAGAGTTGCGTGACGTCACAACATATTAGTCTAATGGCGAATAACCAAACAGTTTGGAAACGATTGGCGTTCCGATTAGATTACCGTAAACATGTCTAACGTTGATCAGTATTTTAACAAGCAGTTCTACTACTGCTGGTTGAAAGGGCGGTTCCCACCCGGCGATGGGTCAACACCACAGGTTCATTAAAAAAATTAATAGGCCTGCCGACTCCGGAGGGTACCTAGTTTTGATTCCACCCCGTACCTCGTTCTTCCATCGCCCGACAGTTCCTGCCTCTATTTCACTCGTGCAGGTTTCCCTCAACCCTGAATTTAATCTATGTTGCAGCGTTCACGTCTTTCTCTCCACCCTACCGCTTCTGACGTGCTCTCTCCCGCTGCGGGTCAAAGTCCGATGATGAATAGTAAACCAGGTCTCAAAAACGGAGTGCTGCCACGACACGACAGTACCCACCACATGCAAGCAACCACCGGCCCAAATTACGCACTGGTTGTCACCGAACTACTAAAAAAGGCGGCGCCAGTGCTTTAAATGGGCACATACTGCCCGGTACTTCTTTAGTTTGAAAGGGCGAGTACCGGCACTTCTCAGCACTGCTCCATTACCTTGTCCTCACTGTGGAAAGATCACGGGCTTCAAGCGAAGAGTGAAGAGGCAGGAATAAGAGGGCGGGGGCAGGTAAAGCCCAGTTGATGAACAAAAGGAGAAAGAAGTGAATGCGAAAGGCATCCATGCAAATGCCAAAGTTACAACTCAAATGCGTCTTACGGGGAGGGAGTGGATCGAGAAAGTAAACAACTATTTATTAATGAAATGGCGGGCGCGCGGTAAAAAAAAAAATACACAGTGGTGTGCGCGCACCACAGAGAAGCGGGGGGGAGGGAGAGCGGCAGCGGCAGCGAGACGCACGCGCGCTGCTGCGCGTGCTGGCCACCGTCGGGAATGGGCGCGGCAAAGGCGGGACATGCGCCCGCCTTTGCCCAATCGCGTGCCGTTTTTGTAAAAAAAACGCACGCTCCAGCCAATGTGGGCTTCCCAAAGCAAAACCACACGCACAAGCGTGTGGGCAGCTTTCAGAAGCCCTTTCTAGAGGTCTCGCGCTGCGCGAGCAGTGCTGCGCACTGCAACGCTAGGCGCGAGACCTAAAAAGGAGAAAAAAACGAATCTGACATAGTGTAATGCAATCTCAGCTCAAGTAAAGCACTCTAATGCACCTGGGCCAAGTTCACACTATATAAAACTGCAAAAAAAAATATATATAGTGATAGCACTCAAGACATTGCAATCCTGACCCCACTGAGTTGTATAAAAGATTCCACTACCCTCTTTATGTAGTGGTCAGAAAGAGCTAAGCATGTTGTACTGACACACATCCATAACACTAAACACTTTATATAGAAAGCCACATATTTCCAATTACTGAATGAAGCAACCAAGACACTTCTAAGTACGCTAAATAGAAAAGATATGTTTAAGCACCATGGAAAGATGAACATCACATTCTTAATAAAACGTTAGATTTTGCTCATTCATGTTAATGAACTTCTTAAACACATACAAAATATGTTATTCACACTCAATGGCAAATCTGTGCAGCAAAATGTTCTTTATTACTTCGATTTTTCAACTAGACTGCTAGACACCATATCACCCAACGATGGGTATATGAGTTCCATCTAATAGTCAGTTGTTTGATTACTTAATGGTGTTAATTCCTGGACTAATAAAACTTGTGCCCAGAGCCTTCCCATTTTCCTTCAAGGTCCTTGGGCATCATCTGCACTGTGTACTTGCTAGGGGCTCTCTGTACAGTTGGTTAGGAGGATCTCTGGAGGGGTGCAGGACTAGCAATTAAGTGGGCTGAGGGCGATCTTTGAATTACAGGACGCTAGGCTCTAGTTTTAAATATACTCCTACAGCCTTGTCAAAGCTCTCTACAGATCTCAGCTGAGTCCATCTGTCAAGTTCGTCTTTTGAATTCCTGTGCTGAGGCTTCTTACATGGACTTCATGATGATTCTCAGGATCCAGGTAGAAAGACCTAGAATATCATGCATTTTATGTGCAGCTGGACAAGCTGAGGTAGGCTGTGCGACTACCTAGACATTCGGCCTCCGGAGTTAAATGCTTCTGTATGAAGTACACACATACTTGGGGCTGTACTGCGCAGTGACGGGTTTAAACCTTCATGAGGGAACATTTGAAGCACACACTAGGGGCCTACCAATTGTAGCATGAAAGGTATTCTCTGGATTCTCCTAGCAGCCAGATGCGACTCCTGGCACTCGAAGGTCATCTCCCCGCAGAGACAATCACCCTCAAACAGAACATCCAAGCATTATGAGCACAAAACCACACTGCACAAAGCGGCCTGCACTCCACGGCTACCGCAAACATAACATGGCCTCACATGGCTAGTACAAACTCATGAAGTCACTTATTCTAGGTCTGAAGTCAGTTTGTGTTCATTGCCAGCACCAAACAAAAGGAACGTGAAAATGGTTCTCATCAATGGACCTTGATGGGTTAACCCCATTGCTAGTCAACTGTGCCAAATTGCTAGAATTACACGTCGTCACCTCAATCAGCCTCAGTGCTTACATCTAAAAACAAAATGGCTGAAATCATTTGGGACAGCTCCCCGAAGCAGACCAGATAACAGGCAGGCAAGTCCCAGCCTCTCATTCCTTCAATAGTCATTGGAATCCACCCTGCTATAATCTCCCTTCCCTTGCCTGCATCCTCGGTCTCATCCCGTTTTCTACACTCCTCGCTGCTAGCCCCAACATTCTACAGCTATGTACTGATTTGTAGCTAAGCCCATCCTATAACAAGTATTGGCTTTGCCGATCTGTTTAGCTGTGTTTTACAGCATCATGGCTGCTGTGCAGCATGGCTGAGAGTAAAGGGAAAAAAAACGCTATGACGTGGTCAGCATGAGCTGCGTCACAGCCCTTTATTCCCCTTTACTTTCAGCCATGCCAAACATCTACAACACAGCTGTATTACATGGTTTAAGAAAACACTGGCAAAGCCAATAGTTCTCACACAGAGGAGACCTATTGGATTTGCCAATGCTTGTTTAACATGGGGAAGTACCCTTAAACCAATTGATTACTAATAATTTCTACATCAATAATAGGTGAAGACCCCCAAATCTCATCACTCTTTTTGGGATTTCTTTAATATTGCCTAAGTGCGCAATCAAAAAAGACCCTACTAAGCCAGTGCATCTGCTTCCATAACAGTGCCAATTACTTGCTCCAATCAAGTCCTAATAAGAGCACATCACCAAGCTATGTGCAAGAAGTCACTCTCAGCGTAGAAGCTCTCGCCACAAGCTGCATCCACATGTATGTTTCCTGAAGGCTCTTAGGCTGAAGTTTATACCTGTATAGTGCAGGAATTTGAAGTGTACCAATTTACTTCAATAGTTAAAAGATACCTTACATATATGTTGGCATGAATTGTCCCATTGTTCAGATTCATGCCAAGATTCCCATATTTTCTACGTGCCACAAGTTGGTGTGAGGGCCCCATTGTGAGCGACACAATGTAAATCTTAATGTCTATCGGTTTATATTCTTCAGCATGGAGAGCCACTGATAGAGGGATTCTTCATCCCACAGTGAACAATGAAATTAAGGGATGTTATGCCTCCCAGTATCTTAAACCTGCTCAGTAGGCATGGAAAAAGTTGCCTAATATGTTATGTATGTGGCATAGAATTGTCTCATAGTGCATGCTATCTACGTGTTTCAGAAGTTTCCATCACAGACCAGTCATGGCGGCTCTGCAATATGTATAGGAGCATTATTCTAGTCCATTTGTAGGTTGGCTGGTGATATTTAATTTAATGAACTGAGTGTACAAATTTGGTGTTGGAGATGTGCGACGGGAGGGCTTTACTGGTTGCTAGTGATTGTGTATGTCTGATGTGTTCTTATTCTTCAGAGTGGCTTTTATATAGCACGCAGCTACTCCGAGAGTGTCCCAGCGCTCAGCATAAAAGTACAGGTGTGGAGGGTCAGAATCCAAGAGGTGTCCAAGAATGCCTTACGTTTAAAAAGACACGTCTTTAAAGCCTTTTTGAAGGATCTTTCATTGGTTATTGATCTCAGGTGACCAGGCATCTGGTTCCACATGCTTGCGGCCCTGTGTTTGCAATGCAAATGCCTCCATCATGGTGTTGTTGGTTTGACAGAGTTGTGAGGTTAATGGATGTACACGAGATACTGAGTCTTTCATCTTCTGTTCGATGTCTGTTTATTGTTTCTGGTGGTAAGAGGTGGTGTAATCCATATGACAGATGACTATTCAGCACCTGAGCTGGACGTAGGAGGGGTGCTCTGTGTAACGAGTTGTGATATTTGAAAGTGCTGTAAGAGTAGGAAGGAGCAAGAGATGGAAGGGGAAAGAGAACAACAGGACAACAACATGGTGTGCTGTTGGATAAATTAAGGCTGTCTAGAGAGAGTCAGCAGTCAGCCTTCTGTCACTTCTCAACGGGGTCTACAGCCAGAATGTTCATTAAGCCTCTTCCCTAACATTTACATTTACTTCTGTGTGTCAACCCCTATAATGGATGTAGAACACAAGTTCTACATTATACTAGTTGACAGGTTTCCTGTTGGATAGAGACAACAAGGTCAGAAAAGGAGTCCTCCACAAGGCATCAAAGGTTTGGCCAAAGTCCTTGCAGGAACTAGTGTGGGCTAGACTTCGCATTCAGTTCCCAAGACATCGCCATAGTCTGCTTACATGGATGGTCCCGTATGCTAAGGACGAGTCTGAATGGAGCTCGCATTTGGGACACAGAGGGCATAGATCTTTGTCGGAAGGTCTTTGCCTGTTTCACACGACAATTCCTTGGACAATGTCATATAAACATGTAGTGATTTTAGCCGATGTCAAAGTTTATTAATCTAATAAAAGGCCTAGAGATTTTCATCGTGAACATTTTTTTTAAACTTTGATAGCTCTATGTCCCATTTTAGCATCCGATTTTCCCAATGCATTTGCAATCATCTTGACCTAATTTACTTGATTCACCATGAGTAAATTAATATTTAGGTTCAATGAGAAGGTAATGTCTAAATAAATATAAGAATCTACTATTTCTAGATCCGTAAAATCAAGTTTACATTTAAATATGCTTTTACGTTTCCTCTTCTGAAAAAAGAATACTTTTAGATTTTGTGACATTAATTTAAAAACAATTCTTACAGTGGAAAATAAACTTAACCAAAAGTCTTTGAAGCCCTATAGGGTTAAGGTCAAAGATTATCATCTGTATAAAAGATACCTCGGATATTTTAAGTCACTTGTTGAGGCAGAAACGTAGGTTTATTTACATCCAAAAAATAAATGGAAAACAACCGGGGGTCTAAAATAAAGGCTTGATGGAAACCGTTCCGTGCCTCAATTATTTTTTTTAGCAACAAAGTGTTTGCTAATCACTTTTACTGGAGTCCAAGAACCTCTATGCAACTTCATTAGCAGTGTCAACAGACCTTCTGATATACCCCTTTACATCCGTTTCTTCCACAAGATATTCTTGCTAACTATACCGACTGCACTAGATTAGTCAATAAAGGCTCGATATCATGAAGATTCCTTATATTTAGTGTATTTCCCAGTGAGAATCTTAAGTGCCAGATAACCATCTATAATTGATGTGTTGTGCTCTTAATCCAACTTGATTTTTTTTGCAATTACTTCTTGTTTAAAAAAGTATTTTTATGGAAATATCCATGTGAGAAAGTGCCCTCTTTCTGCATGGTTGCCCCCACTTTTTGCTGAATTGCTGATGTGCTTTGACTGAGTGTGCCCTGGGCTCCTGCTAATCAGGTACCCAGGGCCTATGTTCTTTCCCTAAAACTGCATCGAAGCCTAAACCCAATTGGCATCTCTGGCCACAGGTCAGCCCCTGGTAAATGGTACCACAGGTACCCAGGGCACTGTGACCAGAGAAGGCCCCTAAGGGCTGCAGCACTTATTGTGCCACCCTTAGAGGTCCTGTACCATTACACTCACACACTGCCTTTGTAGGCTGCGTGTTCTGGTGCAGAACAAAGTGAAGAGTCGACATGGCACACGTCCCTGTGTGCCATGCCTACAACCCACTGCCCTGGCATAGATCAGTCACCCCTCTAGCTGGGTGCACTATACCAGTGGTGAGGGTACAGGTGCATGCGCCCTGTACCCCTACAGTGTCTAAGGCCATTCTTAGACATTGTAAGTGCAGTACTGCCATTAAGATCATATGGTGCAGGGAGTTTGTCATCACGAACTCCACAGCACCATAATGACTACACCGAAAACTGAGAAGTTTGGTATCAAACTTCTCAGCACATTAAACCCACACTGATGCCAGTGTGGGATTTAATGAAAAATGCACACAGAGGGCATCTTAGAAATGCCCCCTGAAAACTAACCTACCACTAGTGTCCAGGCTGAGTGGCTGCTTTCAGCTGCCACCACCAGACATTTTCTGGACCCCTGGGTCGAGAGCCTGCTGCTCTCTGGGGCCTGAAACAATGCACATCCTGGGACGAGGTGCCAAGCCTCCTCCCACAGGATGGGCAGGGTTCACGAAGGGGAAGCTTCAAAGGCTTGCCACCTTTGTGAGCTTCCCCAGGCCACTTGCTGCTTTCAGCAACTGGTCCCCACTGGTTCTGACCCCCACTTTGGGCGGGAGAACCGGCGGGAAAAACAAGTGAGGAAGAGAGGTGTGCCCACCTCTGCCAACTCCACCCCTCAGGTGGGGGAGGTGAGGTGAAGCACAACTCTCAGTCCCCGCCATCTTGCAGATGGGGGGACTCAGCCAAATAGGGACAGGCTTATGCCCCCTCCCCCTGGAGGGTTGCATAATAGGGGGTCTACCCACCCCAGGGAAGGGACCCATTGGTCCCAACCTTTTTACCTACCTGTAACGCCCCTAAATCTAGTATTTAGGGGCACCCCTGAACCTTGCTTTCTCAGACAAGAAGAAACTACAAGGAGAAGAAGAAGGACCGAACAGCTGTGCAGCAGCTAACAAGAGGAAGACGCCCACTGCCTTGGCCCCAGCCCTACCGGCCTGTCTCCACCTCGAACCTGCTCCTGCGAAATCCCGGTGTGTCCTGCAGGCAGCAACCTCGAAAACCCCAGAGGACCTGCCTGCCTTCAACCCCAAAGACTGTCTCCCATGGACACCGGATTTGTTCATCTGCAACCTCTGGTTCCGGCCGGACACCGCGGATCCGCCCCACTCTGCATCCGCCGTCCACGGCCCGAGCTCGATTGGGCAAACACCATGAGGAGGTCCCCCCGGCGATCCTAACCCAAGATCCGGCGATCCCTGACCTGCCTCAAACCTCCAGCAGACGCCTGCAGCCTAAATCCAGAAGGTCCCTCCAACCTGCGGCCAGGAGCTGGTAAGAAGATCCAACCCCAAAAGGCACCCCTGCACCCGACACCCCACGGTCTTGGGTGGCCAAAGCGTCAGTGCCTAACCAAACCCTAACTTCCCAACTTACCTCTCGAAGTGGTGGTCGCACCCAGAAGAACTTCGTCCCCAAGCCTGCAGTGCCTTTGCAAACCATAGGGTCCCCATTGCAAAGAACAGGGCGCCAGACGTCGAAACAGCACCCTGCACCCGACCGCCCTAGTGCCACTGAGGGTGCACCTTTGGTGCTACTTTGTTTCGCCATTTGCCCTGAGCTAAAGTCCAGGAGCTTTGCTCCCACAACCAAGTGGCCTGCTCGTCAGCAGCCACCAACAGGAGGCCCACTATCCCCCATTGCATAACATTGGGCCTTAGCACTCTGCACCCGGCCGCCCTAGTGCCGCTGAGGGTGTAACTAGAGTGCATCCTTGACCCTGGAGTGCATTCTGGACCCCTGAGTCTACCCCCAGAACCTCAACTCCCACTACCAAATACTTACCTTAAAACCGATAACACTATTTTCCTCCATAGGATAACATTGACTGTTTTTCTTGGATAAGTTCCAAGTGTGGAGCTTGAAAACCTAAAGAAATTCTTTAAAATTGCACTAACAAACAAGAACGATTTTACTAGCCCGTTTACAGAAAATGTCCCAGAGTAGTATCCAGGTATACTACTCGGAGTAAGAAAAGTAATCTCAAAAGTAACTTAACTGTAATTTTAGTGAAAAGCCCATTCAAGTCTATGTACTGTATTTACAAAGTATTGCATTCCTCTGAAACCATACTGTAAGTCAAAATAAAGTGCATATACAATTACAAATTCAAACTGTTTACAAACTGCATTACTACTGTAAAGTATTTATTGCTTGCCTGTGCCAAGCTTGCTTGGTTCTAGAAAATAAAATAACTAATAGAATATTTTTATACAAAAACAATTGGTCTGAAGTTCAGTCTTTGAGTGTGTGAATTCATTTGCTGACTAAGTGTGTAGAACAAATGCTTAACACTGTCCTCTGATACTGCCTTACTGCGCGACCACACTACCACAAATAGAGAGTGAGGGGCTATCTAACTTTACCTCTGCCTACCTTTGGGGTTCCCCTTGACTCTGTGCACACTATACCTCACTTTGGTATAGTATATACAGAGCCAGCTTCCTACAATCCATTAAGGTGATTATCATGCAATTTTAAGGACAAATGTGGTCACCTTTTTTTTCTTTTAAAGAGGACTCTTATGCTGCCTCTCCATGACTCAGGAATTATCTAGGTTTTAATAACTGCATGGAACAGGCAATATAGTAGCACAGACCAAGTATTAGATCCTATTTTCAGGATGTTCACTGTAGCACCACCCGGACCTTGAGCCTGTAAAGATTTTAGTGATCTAATACATCCCTCAATTTTCTTGACTATTGGTGGAGCTAGCTCGGATTCATTTATGCATTTTTATCCTCACCAACACTTGTGGATCCAAATTTCATGTTATCCACACCAAATCAGTTGTTTGCGACTTTACATTCATGAAAGCTAGAGAGCTCTGTAATATAGTCAATCCAAGCCCGGAACCTTGCTGCCGCCACTGTGGTCACTTTGTTGGGGAGCGGGACAGGACTCCAGGTCCCAGGCTCCTCTGCGGCACGTTGCCGCCGCCGACGCCCACATCACGCGCCTGGAGGCGCTTTAAACACTCTACAGGGCTCCCGCAGTGCGGGAAGCCCGGAACCTTGCTGCCGCCACTGTGGTCACCTTGTTGGGGAGCGAGACAGGACTCCAGGTCCCAGGCTCCTCTGCGGCACGTTGCCGCTGCCGACGCCCTCATCACACGCCTGGAGGCGCTTTAAACACTCTACAGGGCTCCCGCAGCGCGGGACGCGCTCGGGCGTGCCCGCGCACAGCCCGGGCCAAGGGCGGGCCCGTCTGTGCCCGTCAGAGCCCGAAGGAGACTGGGCTGGGCCACCCCCTTAACATCGTCATCTCCAACAGATACAATGGGTAAGCGCAAAAATCCATGTAGTCAGGATCAGGGGAGCGCAAGAGTGAAGATGCCCAGGAACTCTGCCTCCATTATATCATATCTGACTTCTGCGGTGGGGGCCCTGAATAAGGAAATCCAGAATGCAGAGGTGGAGTTGGGTCTAAGCCATGAAATGCCCGGGAGCGCAAATGCAAACGTATCAGTCAGCATACAGAAAAATCCTGTCCCCCTTGACCCGAAAGTACGGATACTTGAGCAGGGAACAGGGGGGAGACGCACATCACCCTGTGATAGCCCGGCAAGGGGGGACGGCATGACGAATGAAGAGGTCCATAGAAGCGATGGATCTAGGCAGAAGGCCCCACCATCAAATCCAGGGAAGAAGAAGGGAAAAAAAAGGCCAAGCAATCCTGGACATTTATCTGCGGATCCGATCCATAATCAGGGTGGAGATTTGGACTCGCGTGTTGCGGCAGCAGTGCAGAAAGTGATGGCGGACATTTTCACCTCACGGTTAGAGCCCATTCTCTCGAACATTGCTAAAGACATTGTTATGCTGGTTACCACCGTAGAGGGGATTAAGGCTAAACTGGAAAGCCTTGAGACCCAATTAGGGGGCACAAAAATGGCATGTGACATCTCTAATTGTAACCCTACTTCTCGGGCACAAACTAGGCCCACAGGTGATAGCAGGGTGGGGGGTAATCAAAATCTACCAAAGATTAGCTCGGAACGTAACCCTGCAATTAATTTAGCTGTACCCATAGGGAGCCAGGCAGGGGAAAATAAGTGTCGCAAGATTGAGTCACCTAGAGGCCTTTTGCCAAATGCTAAGGCTCTGGCTCAGAGCAGGCACCGAGGGATTGATGGGGCTATAAGCGGGATTAATAGTAGTAGACTCCATCTGCCCCCAGAAGCCACCCCCCTAGTTGCAATACTTACAGGGGTCCCCCCACTGAGAGAGCATAGACTGGAATCAACCATGGAGTTGCTACGTAAAACCAAACACTGGTGTGATCAACACCTCACTAGTAGGTCTAATGTTTCCTCACGCATTATAATGGTTAGACGAGTAGGGTGGGTCGGCCCCAAAACTAAATAGATTGAGGGCGACTGCATTGTCATTAATTTTGACAGTGCAGATATCGCGGGGCAGTTATTTAGGGCTGGTCCCAAGGAGGGTCAGGGGGGCATTAGGGCAATGCCACTGGGTTTCTTTTACCCACCCCCCGAGGGGGTACAGTCACTGGGTGCCACTTCCCAGGGGCCTTGGCCCCACTCGGATATCCGAAATCGCCCCACTCTCCACTTAAACACTAGGGAGGAGACTTGTTCTGCTATGTCTCACCGAAGATTAGCAAGTGACCCGAAGATGTCAATAGGGTTTCCAGAGAGGACTGTAGAAGACAATAGTTTACATTGCCAAAATAGATTCTTCCCCTTGTCCTCTTTAGATGAAAATGATTGACTGATACCGCTTGGCCGTCACCAGAGTAACATCTGTGAACATGATAAAGGGCAGGGTTTAGAGGAGAGTAACATTCATAACTGTAACATTATTAGTTGGAATATCGCGGGTCTGAGGAGCAAAAAAGAGGATCCCAGGTGGCTAAATCTGTTAAGAGTACGATATAGTTGGGCTACAGGAGACCTGGGATATGGATAACAATTTTTAGGTGGATGGATATAAATCCTATAGTGTTCCCGCGCAACCATCCATGTCAGGCAGAGCAAGAGGGGGCCTTTTAATGCTTTTCTCACTTAAATTGTCAGGGGCTCGAAGGATGGTGGATATAGGTTCTTACAAATATCTGGCAATCGAATTAACTGCTCACAACTCAATCAAAGTGTTGTTTGTAAATTTTTATAATTCAGGAGAAAGTAGTTTTTTAAATGAACATTTATTTAAACTGAAATGTTTTTTAGAAATGTATCGATCGAAGCAAACCACGTATTATTCAATTATAATTATGGGCGATTTTAACATTTATGTATGTGATTTGAACTGTCAGGGGAAAGAATTTTTAGGGCCGGCTAATTTGCCAATGCCACACTTTGAACATACACAACATGGGGAATGTTTGGAAGAGCTCTTGGCCGCCGTAGATTTTTTTGAGCCGAGCTCTATTGATTCTGAGGAGAGGATTCCTACTTTTAAAGCACGGGGGAGGGACACAATTATAGATTTTATTTTTATTTCCCCATCTCTTCTACCCCAAGTAACCTCTTATAATGCTAAGTGGTCTCACTTTAGTGACCATAATCCGGTAATCCTTGTGTTGGACAGAGGCTGTGGCCTAAAGGGGAAATCGGAAAAGTTAGGGGGTGAAACCTGTCTGAAAACAAACTGATCAAGGACGGAGGCTAAAATGGGCCAAAGTACTCCCGGACCTCTTTTTCCAGGACCTCCGTGAGAAGGTTGGGGATATGTTTGTAACCTGCCTCGATAATTCCAAACAGGGGCCAGGGGTTCTTTTAGCCTTCGAAGGCATCTGTGCGCAGGAAGCGTCAGACCTCACCTTACCAACAAGATCAAGGCACACTGTAGGAGAGAAATGGTTCGATAGCAATTGCTCTGAGGCACACCGAAAATTGATAGCGAAACTGAAAAGGGCCCCACGAGACCGAGACTATTTAGCTAGGTTACGAAAAGAGTACAAGCTTGCCCTATCCACACGCAAAAAGGAAATCAAAGAAGAAGCTTGGAGTGCCCTGCTATCAGTAGAGGTTATAAAAGATAGCTCTAGCTTCTGGGCCATTGTTAACGAACCTTTTTTTTCCGGGATAGGGAATGCCCCAGTCGAATACAATATCACGGAAGCCGAATGGCTTTCTCACTTTAAAGCCATATATGAGGCCACTGATAGCCTGGAAGCACAAACAAGTTGTGAACCAAGGAGGGCCTCCCCTACAATAGTTTTTAATGAAGGTGAAGTGGAATTGGCAATTATTCAAATGACTAGCAATAAGGCCCCCGGCCCTGATGGTGTTCCGGCTGATTTATATAAACAAAATCCATCGTTCTGGGCTAAAATCCTGACAAATGTTTTTAATGTGTCAAGCTGTCAGGGTTTCCCATCATCGTGGCATCCTCTACTATTATTCCGGTTTTTAAAAAGGGCCAGAGAGGGGATCCTCGCTGCTATAGGCCGATTTCTCTAATAGACTCCGCAGTGAAAATTTTAGTGAGAGTGATTTTAACTAAGTTAATGGTCTGGCTGGATGAAAATGAGGTTTTAACTAATCTTCAATACGGTTTTAGAAGTGGTAGGGGTACGATGGATCAGTGTCTTAATTTATATTTATTAGCAGGCAAATACACTATAGCTAAAGCAGGGACGCTACAGCTGGCTTTTATGTATCTTTCGTCGGCTTTCGACCTGTTAAATAGATCCAAGCTTTGGCATATCCTGTTAGATATGGGCATCGATCCAAGTTTAGTCTACTTCCTGGCTGACCTACATAGAGATCTCACCGCAAGGGTGAGGGTCAACCAAGAAGGAAAATGCACAAGGCACTTTACATCGGGTAGAGGAGTCCGCCAAGGCTGTATTTTAGCACCACTACTTTTTACTTTGTATATTAATAATTTACGCAAGTTTTTAGAATCGGCTAGTTTGGACATACCCCGGGTAGGGGACAGGCCCATTCCGGTGCTCCTCTACGCAGATGATGCTGTCCTATTAGCCCGCACAGCTGTAGGGCTCCAGAGGCTTTTAGACTCCTTTGGGGCCTATATGAAATATTTGGATCTAGTGGTTAACATAGCCAAATCACAGGTAATGACCATGGGCCGGAAACATAAAAAATATAAAACTTTTTTCTGTGAAGGTGCAGAACTGACCAGGGTGACCTCCTTTACTTATCTAGGAGTACTTTTTGATGAGAGGGGTTCCTGGGTACCTCAACAGAAAGTAAAAGTAAATACGATGGCAAGGTCAACGGCCGCTGTGAATGGATTTGCACAGCGACTGGGGGCCAAACCAATAGATGCCATGCTCAACATTTACAGGTCTAAATGTATAGCCATCGCACTATATGGCTCAGCCATTTGGGGTTACAAGCCAATGGAGGGGATACAGATAGTTGAAAATAAATTCCTACGTACCCTCCTGTCTGTCCCCCAATCCACTCCTACTTTTGCAATTCACCAGGAATTAGGCGTTGGTTATGTGGCAGACAGGTTGAGGCTGGCTCCGGTGCTTTGCTGGCTTAAAACCTGGCTTAACCCCCAATTAATTCTGAACCATAAGATTATTAGGGATTGTGCCACCCTGGACAGAGGTAACAATATTCCATGGCTAAACTATGTTAAGAATACTTTAACTAATCTTGGACGGCCAGACTTATTTGATTTCCCTGTTAAAATAAGAAAAGATGATTTGGCGTGGGTAAAAATACACTTTTTGGACCGGACGAAGGTAGAGCGGGAGGAGATCGAATTAATGAAACCGACAGTTAAAGCCCACTTTTTGCTAAAAACCTCCCCTGAGATTGAACCTTACCTGAGGATCGTCACGAAGCCGTTCCACCGCCTGCTTTTAACCTGATTTCGTTTTAACCCAATTCATTTTATTCTGGGTAATTTGCAAGGCTGGAGTAGGACGTGTGATTTAGGTCCTTGCACATGTGATAATTTTTCGATCCAGGATACAATGCATTTTACCATGTTCTGTGACCATTATAGCGCTATCCGCAGGAGGTTCTTAGTCCCAATTTTTAAAGGGAAAGGTTTTATACAGGTTAAACCCGCTTTACTGTACTTACAACTGCTTAATGACCCATGGGAGATTTTTAATATCGCAAGCTTTTTTGTCGCAGCTGTGAGACTTAGGAAATTGCGGCACCCTATGTTATCATAAGAGTATTTGTAAAGTCCATGTTATTACTCTTTTAATACTTGCCTTTTTATTACTAAATTATTTTTATCGCAATGAATCACTGTTTTAATGGTTTTTAACCACAGCCAAGATTTTTGTGCAACCTTAATGAACTTTGACTTATATCCTCCCTTATTTTCTCATGTCATTCTATTATTGATGATTCGGTTATGATATTTTACTGTGTATTGCATGTGTTTTATGTATCGTATTGTGATTTTTGCATGGTACTTTTATGGTTTTTAGTAACCGAATAAAGTGGTTTTGACAATCCAAGATTTCCGTTGATTTTTGGTTTGCATTCATCCTCCTTAATCCCATTGTTTTTCCAATTAGAGTCCAGAAATTTCTATTATCATTCTCTTTTAATGAGCCAAGTACATTTCCTACAAATACACCTTTTCAATATATATTATTTTTCTCAAACCTTTTTTGTTTTCCTTTTGAAGAACTTTGAGATATAATACACTTTCCTTTGGATCCATTTTTTGTGCTTTTCTTATTTCTCTTTTCAACCACCTTTTAAGCCCAATAGTAAGTGCAAGATATTTATCTACATTGTCTTTTTGATTAATTCCTCCTTTGAATAAGAGAATTATTCATATTTTTGATAAAAACCATTATACACAGAAAAAACTTGCACTGAATTTAGGTTCACCAATCTATCAATAAGTAACACTTTCCCAGCGTATACTTATATCAGAAGTATAAAGGTCCATCCTAATTGTTAATCCAAATGATATCACAGGCCACCTGGGGAATTATAGCATTAAAATCACCCACTATCAAAAGTTGGGATATAGCTCTTCTATTTCATTCAACAGAATACTCAAGGCCTTTATATAGCCATATTTTCTCCTCAGCAGATTTTAGAAGCTAATACGTATACATGTATCCAGTGGATTGCTAGACATTCTACAGTGATTACTGATTAGATCTGAAACACAATCACAAGGAAGTTGTGGTTCAGGCAAATTCTTTTAGCAACATTGTTTAAAGAGGAGGAAAATAGAATCATTAAGCCACCTGTTCGATATCAAACGTTTCCTTTCCTAACTTCCCATACCTGGTCACTAAATTCTAATTCAGTCAGTGCCCATATCTCCTTTAAGGCTAAATTCATGAGTTGATGGGTTTCAGGTAGTAAATCCAATACCCCTTTTTTGTCTTTTAATTCCTGCTATGTTCCAAGAGGCAATATGCCATGAGCTCCTATTAATTAAAAAAAATTATATATATATATTCACTGAACAAACCATAGGTTTTAGGGACAGTTATAGTTAGTTGGACATTGCACTCGTACAAAACCTGTGAAATTCCCCCGTTATAGTTAGTTCAGCTAACTATAACTCGCGCCCCCGCAATGCACTGCTGATGACGTCACATATTACATCACTCAACACATGAGCCCCGGGGTGGCGGTCCCCGGGGCTTGGGGGGGGCCTTAGAGGCCCCCCCATATAATTAATAATAAAGCCCCGCATGCCCCCGGGACTTGGCCCACCCGGGGGCCAATTAACCACGAAATTTTTGGGGCCCTGGGGGTCCTTGTAGGACCCCCTGAGCAGGGCTAGGGGGTCAGGGTGTTTCTACCCTGCCCCCTTTTTGCGTTTTGCGCCCTTGTTTTTGTCTTTTCTTGTCCCTCGGTTCTACTGAACCTCCGTGCCTCTAAATATCGAAACGTTTATTTTGGATTTTCTCAGCAACTACTGAACGGATTTACACCATGCTTTCTGAACCAAGCACTACCTTTTTGCCAAATTTGGTGTAATTCCGTTCAGCAGTTTTTGCTGTAGCCTTGCATAAAGTTTCCTATGGGAAATCGATTTTTTCACTCTTATTTTATGAATTTCTCCGCAACTACTGAACGGATTTACACCATTTAAAAAAAAGGTCGCTTTCTGAACCAAGCACTACCTTTTTGCAAAATTTGGTGTAATTCCGTTCAGCAGTTCGGGCTGTAGCCGTGGCAAAAATTTCCTATGGGAATTAACATGGAGAAAACGCGTTTTGGGACCCCCCTTTTTTATCGGCCCCCGCTTGACGAATCAACCCGAGACTTTCAGGGTAGGAGCGGAGCGGAGCGCCCCAACAAGTTGGAAGCTTTCGCGAAGGTTCGTCAACCGGCGCAAGAGTTATTTCAAATAGAATGTTGCGGATTTCCTATGGATAAAGGTCCTAACTATAACTATCTACTGGCGACCGCCAGTAGATAATATATATATATATATATATATATATATATATATATATATATATATATTATCTACTGGCGACCGCCAGTAGATTATATATATATATATATATATATATTCACTGAAAAAACCATAGGTTTCAGGCACGTTATAGTTAGAAATTAGCATTTAAAAAACCTTAGAAATTCACTGAAAAAACCATAGGTTTCAGGGGCGTTATAGTTAGTTGGACATTTCACTCGTACAAAACCATAGAAATTCCCCCGTTATAGTTAGTTCAGCTAACTATAACTCGCGCGCCCGCAATGCACTGCTGATGACGTCACATATTACTTCACTCATGACATGGTCAGTGACAACACTCATGACATCCGGTGCTCCAACAGCTGAGCTTTCCCCGAAGCTGTTATAAGAATAGACTGAGGCGCAATACCAATTACCACCACCAGGGGGCGCTGGTCACTAACGTGGCCGTGTGGGGAAATCACTGCGTAGCGGTGTCAAAATTAGGCGAGGGTTGGTCGGGAATCAAGCGGACACTAAAGGAGTGACCGGATTCCCAAACGCGCGTAAAGACCAGAAGGAGCGCTCGACGGAGCTGCCTCGCTCGGACCAGACGCGCCTGACAGGATCTCACCGCGCGCAGAGCACACAGCGGGAGAAACTGCGAGGGGGAGAACGCGCTCGGGCAAGAGCCTGCTGCGCAGGGAATATGAAACAATACCAAGGCAATAATGCTAATAACGTGCACAAGAAACCGCTATACAAACAGCAACAACGTCAGATTAAGCCAAGAATGTAAGGAATGCACTTAACTGACGAGCAGTGAAGAAAAAGGAAGCGGAAGGGACGTCACGATATTATATACGATGGACTGTGATATGATTGGACTATAGTTGCCTTGGAGACTACCCCCTAATGGTTCATGGGTTGTGTAGTCTTTTGTTTAATGATTGTTGTGTTACGTTTTCTTTGAACTGCTATGCAAATAAAGTGAGGAAAGATATGCATAATCCTCGCCTCCGTCCTGCCATAGAATTCATTAAACTTTATTTGATCTGATTTAGAAACATAGATCATAAAAGTGTACATAAAAAAGTAAATCCTCTTTCCTAATACAATACAGTGAGAATTAATTAAAACCAGTAGGTAAAAACGGGTGTTACAAAGCCCGGTTCAGAGCAACTTCAGGTTAACAGAATCGTAAAGTTCAATGTTTCGCAAGATCAATCTCATGTACTTCGTGCAAAATACGCAATTAGGGGTCCAAGTAAGATGTAACGCTCCAATACCTGACCAGTTTGCACTATATAAAACTGCAGAAAAACTAAAAATAAAAAGTGTTTTGCACACTTCTGTCATTGGGCTATATGTGGGCTACATCTGGGTGATATTTGTGCTACATTTGGGCTCTTTTTTCTCTGGTGGCCATCTTGGGAGACATATTTGTTATGAAGTTTCCTAATTTCGTCATTTACTGCAGTCTCCTCAGTAGGAAATGCTTTGTTTTTTACTTTGATTCCATCAAGAAGGCATTCAGATGTGTCACACATTTGCCATAAATTCAGAATGTTAGCACTCTAGTTGCTCATTAGATCACTGTAGTAAAGCTACTGCTCACCAGGGAGTTAACTGGAAGTCTACTGCTGGTATGAAAGCGATTGTTTCAGTCTGCATGTCAGAATTTTCTAATGAAATAGAAGAAGATTTGAGATCTCACTCAAAACATGCCCTAAATTTTCTTTTTGCAGCACTAACCATAATTTCTATGGCAAAATGAACCCCCTCATTTTGTTCCTTTTTAAATTAAATGTTTTAAGTGTTACCAGTTTATTCCAATCAAGATGGCTTCAGGTGTGCCATACTTTTGTCATAAGTAAGACTGTTAGCGCTCTAGTTGTTCTTTAGAACACTCTGGGAAGCTGCAGTAGAACACAAAGGCATCAACTGACAGGCTGCTCCTGTTGAAATATAACAGGAAGATATTTGAGATCTCACTTAAAACATGTCCTAATTTTTCTTTCTACAGCACTAACCATAATTTCTATGACAAAAAGAACCCCCTCATTTTGTTCCTTTTTAAATTAAATGTTTTAAGAGTTACCAGTTTATTCCAATCAAGATGGCTTCAGGTGTGCCATAATTTTGTCATAAGTAAGACTGTTAGCGCTCTAGTTGTTCTTTAGAACACTCTGGGAAGCTGCAGTAGAACACAAAGGCATCAACTGACAGGCTGCTCCTGTTGAAATATAACAGGAAGATATTTGAGATCACACTTGAAACATGTCCTAATTTTTCTTTCTACAGCACTAACCATAATCTCTATGACAAAATGAACCCCCTCATTTTGTTCCTTTTTAAATTAAATGTTTTAAGTGTTACCAGTTTATTCCAATCAAGATGGCTTCAGGTGTGCCATACTTTTGTCATAAGTAAGGCTGTTGGCACTCTAGTTGTTCTTTAGAACACTCTGGGAAGCTGCAGTAGAAAACAAAGGAATCAACCGACAGTCTCTGCCCTTGTTGGATGTACATGTTTTACTGAGAATGTCAGACTTCATTCTCACATGACTGAGAAAGATAATGTGAATTTACAGAAAATATGCTCTCATTTTAGCTTCTGGAGCACCTTCCAAAACTGTATGGGACAAGCATGTGAAAATAGTTCTCTCTCAAACATGATTCATGATATCCCAGCAGAAGGTTTTTCACAGGGTAAAATCACCTTAGAACACACCACAATTCCTGAAATTAGTATGGTACCATCAACAAATGAATTCTAATGTAACTAAAGTCTGTTATCACCCTTTATAGTTCTCCTTTTGGTAACCCTCAAAATCTTTGATTCACTACAAAGCATTTCAATGGGGTACTATCATTTATATTGGTCCCAAGATGGCTGCCAGCAATTCCAGGATGAAGTGCTGACAGCCAATCAGATCTCACGATGACATGTGTGGTTAGGCTCCGCCCAGATATATATGTGTTTTCTTTTTCAAATTTCTCAGGAACTACTGAACGGATTTACACCATTTAACCAAAAGGCACGACTCTGAACCAAGGGCTACCTTTTTGCCAAATTTGGTGTAATTCCGTTCAGCAGTTCGGGCTGTAGCTGAGACTAAAGGTTCCTATGGAAAATTGCATGGGGAAAACACGTTTTGGGACCCCCCTTTTTTCTCGGCCCCCACTTGACGAATCACCCGAGACTTTCAGGATAGGAGTGGACCGGAGCGCCCCACAAGTTTTGAAAATTTCGCGAAGATTCATCAACCGGCGCCAAAGTTATTGGAAATAGAATGTTGTGAATTTCCTATGGAAAATAGGTCCTAACTATAACTACCTACTGGCGACCGCCAGTAGGTAATATATATATATATACACACACATATATATATATTTACAGTACTTTGCACTTTATAAAAGCTGGTAGTTGTCAATGATTGAATACCATGCCATCCAGGGTTTAATATAGGAATATGGTCCTGATACTTGCTTACAGCACAATGGCACTTTAAATACCAAGGAACTGTTTATTAGCATGATCGCACTTTAAACATCAAGGTGCTGTTCGTTAATCCCTGATGGATTTATATCTATTTATTTATTATCATATTTAAAATCATAATACAAATAGATAAAAGGATATTGCCCTCTGATATGTATTAGGCAACCTTTTACAGACAGAAACTTGGAACTTAGGAGGAGTTTTCCATATCTACCTTTTAATGTACTTTTTGTATTTTTTCCTATATCCTTGTGCATCTTTTTATGTTCCTTTATATTGTTACATATTTTCTTGCATTCTCTTTCACACATATATATCCTTTTATATCCCTCGTGGCCCCTTGATATCATCAGACCATATTGTTCTTAAACTTATTTAGAACACCTTTGCACACTCTCTCATCCCCTACCAAGACTAGAATGAAGTATAGAGAATACACTTTATAATCCTATTAGTAGTAAATCTCTATCTCCTCTCCTCTCCTTGGAAACATTTCACCAATTCTTATTAGAGGTATTTGTTAAATATCATTGACCCACATAGTGAGGTGATTAGTCAAATTGTGAATATACGGGTACTTTACCGTGATTGGAGAGCAATAACAACTTAAAATAAAACAAATGACATGCAACAACTAAACACCATATAAATGAAGAGTTGGAATAGCAATTTGTGGGTCTAGTAAATGATTTACTGCCTCTTATTTATTTCATTGATTGAATAGTGCAGCAAGTGACAAAAAATGAAAAAAATGTGAAAATATACAAAAAAATGGGTATGTGTCTATTTAAATTGTGGAGGTAATTTTGGAGGGAACTTTCCCTTTAAATAGCTTGTCTATACACATATGCTCTATGACCCTGTTGAAGGCTCAGGCCGAAACGCGCAGGTCTTTCTTTGCACTGTTGGTGGTTTGAAATGAAAATAAAAAGGACTCACCATTAACCTGCAGTGACCTGGCTGTGGTGTTTTCTTCCATGGTCTTGGAGTGGGGGCTGTAATTGGTGAAGAAACCTTGGAGATATATATATATATATATATATATATCTTTCAAACAGTCCAAATCCACTCGGAAAGGAGGCGGCATACCAATTCAATCCACGGGCGATTTATGGTGCAGAAAACAACGTGTTTCGTCCGGAACTTGATAAAGGCCGTTCCGGCCGAAAAGCGTTTTTTTCTGCACCATAAATCACCTGTTCATTGAATTGGTGTGCCACCTCCTTTCAGAGTGGATTTGGACTGTTTGAAAGACATTTGTGGCTTCTGCCGCCACCGACGATTAATGGGCAGCCGTACGGCGTAACAGCAGACTTCTGGATATATATATATATATAGTTTTCAATAGATTACTGTCAACACCCAATTCCAATGTGTACAATCACATGAGTTTATATCTTCTCTATGAATATATCTTTCTGTCTCCGTTTTACCAACTGTAATTTGTTTGATCCATTAAAAGCTTCATATTCCCTGCTATCGATATTGGCAGATAATCTGGAGTAATAAATTACTCAATATATAACTAACACATCCTCTGAGACGATATCAATTCCTAATTTTCTAATTTTATCCACTACCTTTAACATTTCTTCTGCTATTTGATCTGACTCAAAGTCAACATGTGCATTATTGAATTGTTCAGGACAATTATCTTCTTTCAGGAAGGAGACTAGTATAATAATCTAATGTTGTGCGGATTAAAAACAAATGCAAAATTTGGAAAATGTTTGCTTTATTCAACTCATATAGCCTACCTCCTCCTTTGGAGAAATATCCTAAAAACATAGGACAGTTGATTGATTAATGATAACTTTACTGATATCAACGGTCATCTCATTCACATTAGGAACTTCTGTTCTCCTCTTAGTAGTAACAAGGCTAGACTTGCATATCACTTGTCCTTCATTGCATACCTAGTTATCAGTGTATAAAGTTTCAATATTACAATTTTTTTAACCATATTATTTATTCCTCATCCATGATTTCAAGGTTCACCGAACTTGATTTGTCTTTTGTCGATGAATAAATAACTAACTTATGAAAGCTGCCATAGGTTAGTAAACCATGGAATTAGAAATTGATTTTTTTGGGTCATCCTCGGAGTTTAACTACATACGATGAATATCTGGCTCAAATTTAAATATTCCAGGACCTTTTTCTGGATTTTTTTGCATTTTGCAGTGGCCTCATATTTGTAGCGAAAACCATTTTATCAGAAAAAGTGAGAACTTTTTTTTATATTTTTGGGCTTCTTTACATGCTCGTCCTTTAGTGTATTATTTGATGTGGGATGAATAACACTTATATAACCGGATACGTTCTATTTTCATTTGGTAATTCATATTAACCTTGATCTTTGGGCTCCCTAACTGTCAAAAGTTTATTATCAGATGACAATTCGTTTCATGGGCATTTTGTTTCATATTTATGCAGGATCTCAGCAATCAATTCATTTTTTCTGAAATGTGTCTCTCTGCAGCAACAATCCAGTTAAGGTACTTCTTTTGGGTCAACAGAAGGTCCACCTTTGTTATTAAGTGATCCATAAATTCATAAATAATGTCTGTAACAGAATTCATATTGAAAAAAGAGGCTCTCACAGTTGAGCATCAGAATCAAAGTCACTGGTCCTCATCTGGGGGATAAGGCTCTGCAGCATTCATCTATCAATTTTTATGGTAACTTGTCATTCATCTCCACCACCCACTACCTTCACTTTCATGCTGATGGAATAAAAAATGGTCTTTGCTGTAAGTAACGAGGACATGATTTCCAGCACGCTGAGACCACTTAATTGCAAATTTAAAAAAAATATGCATGCACCTTTAATAGCAAACACTGGCAAAGCAAATAAGTCTGACCTTTTTTGAGCAGTTGCATAGTTAATTTATTTTTATCTGTTACTGAAAGC
The DNA here is from genome assembly GCA_963921515.1 of Calotriton arnoldi. Classification (NCBI taxonomy): domain Eukaryota; kingdom Metazoa; phylum Chordata; class Amphibia; order Caudata; family Salamandridae; genus Calotriton; species Calotriton arnoldi. The sequence continues at coordinate 817,244 of CAWUFW010006077.1, forward strand.
TTATGTCACCAAAGAAGGAAGAGAAAAAAAGTATGGCAGCCACATGCTTGCAAAGCAAATTTTAATTAAAAGAAATATTGCAAATAGATTTGAGGTAACAGTATTGGTGCTTCCAATCAAACATCTACTTATAACAGACATAGACACCATTTTAAGTGTTAATAAGTATCACAGGAAAGGATGATTTTTATTGCCACAAAGAAAAGGAAAGGTACCATTGGCTTTAAATTACAGTAACCTGAAGTATAGCTTGATAAATAAAATGAAGCATAAAGAATGGAAATTAAAAAGCATTTGCAAATAAAGTATTGGCTCAGCAGCCCTGGCACTCAAGTGCACTTCTCCATAGTGGAATGAGCACACATAATCAGGCAAAAGGCAGTCACTTACAGTGAAAGAGAGCCAATGGTTGAATGGGGTGGTCCTTCGCCCCATGCCACATGTTATCGCCGGTGTAAACAAAAAGTGATTAAAAAGCTGAACACACCAATGAATGAAGAGTGCTGAGACACAGCACCTATATGTATAAACGTGCATTCCTCTTTTTATTACTGAATGTTTTTGATTACTTTAAACGTGCAAGGTAGCTAAGGTGGTCAGGAGGTAAAGCCTAAAAAAAATAACTCAGCCTTCCTTGACTGTTGTCAGTCCCAGCCAGCCATGCTTCACCTCATCAACCCTACTCATGGGGTAAATATGGCCACCAATATTATGCTAGTCTCCAAATCACTCAGCCGACAATGCCTGGCAAGAACACCCCAACTTGAATCGTGAATAAGTGCAACTGACATTCAGCTTCACATCTACAATCCAGTTAGTAGCCATTCCAAATCACACAGCTCCTGACACTAGACCCTAAGGAGATGAGAAGTCCTAAGTCAATCTCCATAAGAAAGCCTGAAAAAAAAGAACAACACAGATGGATACGCAAAAGAGACTGAGATGGAGCAGGAGGAGATTCAGGCAGACTGAGTGGGAACAAAACAAACCGTGGCTCCTGACATCAGGATGCATAGACCAAGATGTTCAGTCCGGTTTCCGCTACATCCTTTTAGGACCTGATCTAATGTCCATCAGACTTTGACCACTGCAAGCTTACTTCCTAGGCTTCCCACTCCTATGTAAGGCCTTCAGGATTAACAGTCTGGCTGGTTATAACCAAGCTTATACTGTGCACAAGACAGCGGGGCTAGGCAATTAAAACCAGCCTCAGAGAGCAGCAATGGCCAAGAGTCAGATGACAACTCTAATTTCCCTCACATCCAAGCAAGTTACTTACCATTGGAAACCGTTGTTTTAATGGTCAATTGAACCACAGGTCCTCAGCAGTAGCACGTCCACCAGGCTGGATCCGAACATTTTCACAGCTGTGCTCCTGTGCCTTGCTGGGTGGTGCCGTACAACTCTTGTCTCATTCCACCCTGAAAGTGATGGAACGGAATCACATATAAGCATCACCCCCTGTATGCCGAGGTCAGTTTCTTGCTTGATTCTTTCTATGCCCTCAGACGGGGAGCACAAAACAACTGAAGATACCAATGTGCAGCTCTCTATTTTGGGGCCTTCTCAGATGGTAGAAAGAGGCCACTCCCCAGAAAGGTGAGGTGGCGGGGTGGGGCAGCAAAGAATCAACAGTTATTAGTCTCCACCAGAAAGAGCAGTACAGAAGGTAAATAACGTTCTTCTGCTAGACACTTCTAACTGCAGATTCCTTACCTGTGGAATAGATACAAAGTCCATTTGTGCACTACATTACCTTTCTTTGCCCTAAGATCCCTTCAAAAAGCTGACCATCCACCAGATAGTCTTTGTTGCGATTTACATAAAAGCTTAAGCCTATTTTGGGGTCCAGTCAATGGAGCTCTCCTCTTTGGAGGAGTGAGACTGGAAGGTGATGTATTGCCCAACATGAAAAGACGTTGCAACTTTATTACAAGAAGGCCATCCTGGTCCTCAACACTTGTTTGTCCAGAAAAAAGGTGGCATTGGGTAGATCCACTGAGACTGTGACAAGCTGAAGTGATTGCAGTAGGGAAGACAGTTTTGAGAGTCAGAAAATACAATGAGCAGCTGTGCAATGGCTCGAAGGGGGTGTCTATGAGGTACATAAGGATCAAATTAAGATCCCACCGTAGTATCAAATGGTTTAGGAGGGAATAAGTGTCAAATCTTTAATGAACACATTACAGCAGGTGACTTAAACAAGGACAGTTGGTTCAGCAAATATAAAAAGGACGAAAGGGCCAATAAATAGACATTAATAGATCCCACTGCAAAGCCTTACTGGACCACAGACAAAAGAAGCAATAAAACATCCGTCAGGTTAGCTTGTAAAGGGTTTATATTGCTAATTCCACACCACGCCACAAATGAGCCCGTGTGCCCAGCGTAAATCGACTTCGTAGACAGGCACATGGCAGCAAGGAATGACAGCCACAATATCTGGTGGTAGATCGAACGTGGTCAACTGTAACCGACATAATGGTGTACAGGAGTCCAATGCTCCACTCTAGCCTGTATGCGTCTTCTAGAGAAAGAACTCCAGCATCCAGAAGCTTTGACACCGTGCGTTCAACAATGATGAAAAGAGCCAGCCAGAAATCTCCCCAGTTTCAGATGAGGCTCTGTGCCACCTTGGCTTATCACCGCCATTCATGATCCACAGTCATCACTGGTAGAGCTTGTCCGCCCTGGATTGTAATGATCTGGCCACATGGTACATGCTCAGGGAGATGCCCTAGTACTCAAGCCAACTCCAGAGGCGCTGTACATCTTGGCACAGGACCCAAGGCTCCACTCCGCCCAGCTTCTTGCAGTACCATATGGCGTGGTGTTGTCCATGAGAACTTGTACATACCATTTCTTGTTGGACAGCAGGAAGGCCTTCAACAACAGGTAGATGGCCCGCAAGCCCAAGCGATTTATGTGGAAATGGGTTTCTCCTAGAGAATAGAGACCTCTGATCTCCACCTCTCCTAAATGGCCACCTAACTCAGCAGTGGCACATCCATAACCACCATGAGTTCTGGGTGGAGAAGAGAGAGGGGTCTGCCACTGGTCAGGTTGCAGCAGAGCAGCCACCACTGCAGCTCTTGTGCAGTTTCCTCTGAAACTGAATGACATCTTCCAGGTTTCCTTGGTGATTGGCGATTGACTTAAGATTGCACTGTAGAACCTGCATACGCCAACTGGCATTGTCAACCAGCAGGATGCAGGAGCCTAACACACCAAGAAGCCTCAGAACTGCTCTCACTGAGATCCAAGTCTTGAACTGCCATCCCGGGAGAAAATCCTGCCTCCCACATGGAGATTGTGCAATGATAAGAGCAAACTAAAGTGGGTTGGAGGTTGATATCGCATGGGATACGGGCATGGTAGATTAGTGTCCCTGGTGACCTACACATTGCCTGCCTGATCTCTGTCCCCGGCCATGAAAGGATGAGGTGACTAGAGGGAAGGGTGGGTGTTTGAGGTGACTTAAGTTGGGCGGCTGGCACTGTCTCCAAGCCAAACCTCTGAAGAGGATTCAGAAGGACTGAAACTGATGAGGGAACTGTCTGGCCAGGGACAAAAGGCAGAGGCCTGGCTTTCTTTGATGCGCTCCAAGGCAAAATCGGCTTTTTCACCAAACAGGTGAGATCCATCAAAATGCATGTTGTTGAGGGATGCCTGCATGTCTCCAGAGAAGACTGTGGCTCTCATCCATAGGTGGCGACGGAGCGCCACACTAGTGGCCACTACTCTCCCCCAAAAATGACTAATGGTGGTGGAGTGAGCTAAAGAATGATGATGGATTAAACCCAGATCAGTTGACTGGAGGTGAGTGTTTGATTGGCTCAAACGTTCCGTCCATCATCCCCTTTTGTATCGTAATGTTCAGTACCAGCATGAATCAAAATCAGCTGCATCCTTACCATCTTGAATGGTTTGTGCAAAGGGGCTTTACACTCTCCCTGGACCACGAGCAAGATTTCATTGACAATGTCCCAGGGGGTGTGCATATAACAATCCAGTAGGTAACTGTTAGAATTGGGGGTCTCTAGTTGGCACAGGTAGGTACTTGTGACAAATAGGGACCCTCGCCTCTAGTCAGGGTAGGGGGGTACACTCCTAAAATAACCCCTGCTCACCCCCTTGGTAGCTTGGCACGAGCAGACAGGCTTATCTCAGAGGCAGTGTGTAAAGCATTTGTGAACACATACAGTAATCTAGTGACACACTACAGATGGACACCACACAAGGTTTATATCAAAAATAAGCATTCTTTATATAGTTTTAACACAAGACCATAAACGACAAGAATCCACAATACTGTACTTAAAATGGTAGTTTTAGCTTAGTTCAGTTCAGTTCTTAAGATGCGACACTTTAAGTCAATGTACCTTGCGATGCGGGACGCTTCCACAACAAGCAATGTTGCAGCGATGGAAATGCGACAAAGTTCTGGTGCAAAGAAATAAAGACGTCAAGTTCTTCCTGATGCGGCACGCTTCTCCGATGTTGCGAGAAGTCTCGATTCGATGCGTCAACTGCAGCGGCGACACCCTTGTTCAGCGATGCGACGGCAACAGCTTCGGCTGCGACACTCTTCTCCAACGTTGCGAGACGCTTCCGCTCGATGCGACAACAGCAGCGGCGACACCCTTGTTTCGTGATGCGACGGCAGCAGCTCCGACGGCGGCACGCTTCTCCGTGGATGCGAGGCGCTTCTCTCGATGCGGTGCAATGCGTCAGCTACAGCGGCGACATCTACGATGAGACAGCTGCGCGCTTCTTCCTCGATGCGAGACTCTTCTCTTGATGCGGTGCAATGCGACAGCTACAGCGGCATCTACGATGCGACGGCAGCGGCTGCGACACGCTTCTTCGGGGTTGCGGGACGTTTCTCGAGATGCGGTGCAATGCGTCAGCTACAGCGGCGTCATCTCCGTGATGCGACGGCAGCGGCTGCGACGGCGACACGCTTCTCCCTCTTGAGTCGCACTTCCAGCTCCTTGCGACACGCAGTCCCTTCAGAAGGCCTAAAACAGCAGCAGGCACTTCCAAAGGATTCTTGGGGAGCTGGTGGTTGAAGTCTGTTGTCCCTGAGACTTCAGCAGGAGGCAAGCTCTTTTCTCAAGCCCTTGGAGATACTTTACAAGTTGAATAAAAGTGCACACAAAGTCCTTTCTCCTTCCTTTGGCAGTCAGGCAACCACTGCAGGCAGATCCCTCTAGCTTAGGGATAGTCTTCTCCGCAGTTTCTTCTTGGTTCCGCTCCTCAGCAAAGGTTTCTTCTTGTTTTCCAAAGTGATCTAATTTCCTAGGGGTCTGGGTCCCCTTTTTATACACCTTTTTCTTTGTTCTCTGAAGGCAGAGAGGCCTCTGCCTAGTCCAAAACCAGTTCTGGTCAGTCCTGGAGCACTTTGTTTTTCTGACTCCTTCTTTCCTTTCAGAGTGTGGGGCAGAGTGCTCAGCCGCCCGGCAGGAGGTGGAGCCAGCATTGTGGAAGACAGGCACAGCCCTATTCAGACCCAGGTGCAACTCCTCCCTCCACTCTGGATGCAGATCTTTCTATTCAGCCCTGTGCTGCCTCACCCTGTCTCCTGTAGCCACCCCCAGCCCCTGTCACTCAATCTCTAGACAAGGAATACACAACCTAGCAGAGGCAGGCTTGGAAGTTTAGGCAAGAAAATACCCACTTTCTAAAAGTGGTATTTTCAAACACAGAATGTTAAAACCAACTTCACTAAAAGATGTATTTTATCATTCTGAGTTCAGGCATACTAAATTCGTTTTTCTACCATGTTCCCTGGGTCAGTTCTGACTATAAGGTGTAATAGTCAGTCTGCCCATTCTGGCCTATGGGGAGCAGGTAGCCTTGCAATAGTGAAAAACGAAAATGGCTGTAATTCACTATTAGGACATGCCACACACACCAGGGCATGTCCTACCTTGTACCTACAATGCACCCTGCCCTAGGGCCTACTTTAGGGGTGACCAACATGCAGTAAAGGGAAGGTTTAGGGACTGGTAAGTGGGTGTACTCACCAAGTCGACATGGCAGCCCTAGGCTGCACACAGGCTCTGCAATGGCAGGCCTGAGGCACATTTACAAGCCGCTTCTGTGGGTGGCACAACCAGTGCTGCAAGCCCACCAGCGGCATTGGATTTCAAGCCCTGGGCACACTCAGTGCACTGTACTAGGGACTGACAAGTAAACCAATCATCCAATCATGGAGTCACTAATCCATAACACAATTTATAATGGGAGAGCATATGCACTTTAGCACTGATCAGCAGTGGTAAAGTGCCCAGAAGTCATAAAACAGCCAACAACAGGTCAGAAAAAATATAGGAAGAAGGCAAAAAGTTTAGGGATGACCCTGCAAAAAGGGCCAAGTCCAACAGTAACTGTCAATAACTGACCTCAAGGCAAGATCAGACATTTCCTAAACTTCACAATCCTTTTTGATTTCTTGTCAGGTGCAGTTGTGGGCAGCGAATTAGGATTCATTTAGCTTGGACCGCCAAATTCTCAGGAGTAGGACGCTGCGTAAGGAAATCAGGCACTGAACTGACACCTGGCCACCTGCCTGTTCACTGGTGGGAAAGAACAAGGTTTAGACCAAGCACCCATAGTTGTGTCACTTAGGTCTTGATTGAATGGCAGTAAGGGCTTCAACCAAGTCCTCCTAGGCTGAAAGACTTCAGTAAGTACATTTATTTAAACCTCAAAAGAGGGGAGTTGTAAATTCAGGACCTCACCAGCACATACGTTGACTATCGCCAAGGAAGCACTCTCTTTGTGCTGTGGGAGTCTCAACGCAGGAATTCAACCCTGTATCAAGGGCCTCTTATAAAACCATATACAAACTGTCATCGTACAGTGGGGTAAAAGCCGGAACTGCAGTCTGCACTGGAGTCAGTGCAAAAACCGAGGTGGGGTTGAGGTTCTCATACGGCACAGAGGAAGGATCCGGCGGAGGTAACCCGGACTGGAGGACACTGCGGATCCTTGCAATACGAATATGCACCACAGGGAACCAGAAGAGTGGCAAAACTACGCAGCATGGCCTCCCTAAAGGCAACCACTTGCTGTGTCATCACCAATAGCCCCAGGAACTCAGGGCACATTGGGATCAACTGTGCGATCCTCTACTCAATCGCAGATCACGAGCGAGATCAAATAGCACTTTGATGTCTGCACAAGTTCTCTTTGGCTAGAGAGAGGTGGGATGGGGTAGAGTCCCATTTAATTTTCTTGTATTTTCACTTCAATTAGGACTTTGACTTACCAGTTAACCTCGACTGTGAAAAGGACCTGTCGCGTGTTGGGGTTCAAGAGCGGGAATGTGACCGCACCTTCGACTTTGAGCGGGAGTAGGAGCGGACTTGTATAGCTTTAATTTTTGGCAATGTACAGCTACGCTTCATGGTCCAGTTATCACTTTCGGAGGCATGAGGGTGTAATCCTCACAAAACTTGGAATCCTACTCCACCCCAAACACTGGAGGCATATCTTGTGCAGGTCCATCACCAGCAGTTATTTATGGTACTCATGACATGGTTTGAACCCTGTAGTCTTGGGTGGGGACATCGTTCTTTTGCACATTGGAATAGTTTGAAAAGCATGTCAAACCAACGAACAAACATTGGCAATGCCAATTGGCCTGACTTTAAAGGAAGGTTGCATGGTAATGTGAAGCACTACAACTAAATAGCATAGGAATAGATATGTATTTGTGTGCAAACAAAGTACTGTAGAGTAATATTGGTGTAAGTCAGATGACAGTTGCACTGTCAAACCAGAACTAAAAATCCATGTAGATTATGGACTACCTCTCCTACACCCATCTGTGCTGCTGCCAGAGAAAAGCAAATTATCTATTCGAAAGACACTTCGTATGAAGTGAGTCTTCATCTCACTTTGCAAACTAAGTAGACAAAAGTTGTCTGTGCTGCTACGTTAAAAATGTCTCTCAGGGAACTCAATGCACACGAAAAGTAACCCCGAATTTCCCAATATCTTGCAATGGTAAGGTACAAGCAAAACTTGTGGAAGCATGCCATAGAAATCCCTCCACATCCTTGTGGATAGGCCCAGGCGTGTGCAGTGGCATATGTAAGAGTACAGTGTTTCTCTTCTTCCAACAAAAAGATCAGGCTCTACCCAATATTTATCAGAGACATCTGTCTTTGGATTTGTCTACAAATAACCACCAGCTAGGATAGAGATGGCTCCCAAGGACACAAGGAATGCTACAGCCCTCAGAGGAACAGAGCAGTGGTCAAAGGCATTTAGCCCTCTCATCCAAGGCACAGGTTTGGTGAAGCCATTCCCTCCATTCCACACACTTTACATACTTCAAACCATATCTAAGAACTACCACCTTGTATACTTTAGAACGTCAAGACTAAAAGATGTTTTATGCTCCTTCATCCCAGATTCATCTGCATAAGAACGCAATCAATATAATATAAACAATCCTAGGCAACTTAAAACTTGTCGAAAATCAAGTCTAAATAATGTCAATAAATGAGAGCAAGATCAGTGTACAGCCATATTATTTAAAATAAGTACATTTTATTATAAGACATAGACAAAATAGTTTTTAGACACAAACATACAAAAATACAATAAACAATGTATCATAAAAATATCATTGCATACAATCACAAGACATATACATGACATAGATTAAAAAATCATATCAGAATTTAATCAAGCATGGATAATAATGTTGTCCCAACAAGCCACATATTGTGGGTACATCTGATAGTCATGAAAAGTCGTATATATATATATAAAAAAACAATAGCTGTGCTGTAGAAAAAGTGGGTAATGTACTCTACGCGCGTTTCGGCGTAACCTACGCCTTCTTCAGGAGAAACCACTTTACATCTGACAAGCGCCCACATGCGCTTAAACAGAAACACACAATTAGCAGAACTATCAGACGATTGTCATAATAACGGAGTATCCATAAAGATTAAATCAAATTACAATCTTCAATGTCGATGATTTAGAGGTTTTGAAAAAGAGATGAGAAATCACAATTTCAAAATGGAAATATCTTAAGAAACGAAAATTGAGGTTGCCATATGCGAGACGCCGGTTTATCGACTTCGCGACACAACGGATATTCGTTATACCTTTTCATTGATTAGGTATATTTTCTGGTCCATCGGTATCTTGCTGGATAAATACATCTTTTCAATTAAGGACGTAATTTTCGTTTCTTAAGATATTTCCATTTTGAAATTGTGATTTCTCATCTCTTTTTCAAAACCTCTAAATCATCGACATTGAAGATTGTAATTTGATTTAATCTTTATGGATACTCCGTTATTATGACAATCAGATGTACCCACAATATGTGGCTTGTTGGGACAACATTATTATCCATGCTTGATTAAATTCTGATATGATTTATTAATCTATGTCATGTATATGTCTTGTGATTGTATGCAATGATATTTTTATGATACATTGTTTATTGTATTTTTGTATGTTTGTGTCTAAAAACAATTTTGTCTATGTCTTATAATAAAATGTACTTATTTTAAATAATATGGCTGTACACTATTCTTGCTCTCATTTATTGACATTATTTAGACTTGATTTTCGACAAGTTTTAAGTTGCCTAGGATTGTTTATATTATATTTGTTGTTTCCCTGTCCTAGGAACTATCATTAGTTTCAGGGGGTCCTTGTTGTTTTTATTTAAGAACGCAATCAAGCCTTCACTTTGAAATGTTAAAGAAAATAAATACAGCGCATGATTAGGTACATTCCATGCTCGGAAAATAAAATAAATGTATGTCATTATCACAGTCACATAGATAGCTGCAGTCCTTTCAATTACGTTATATTGGATCAAAAAATCTATCAACCACGAACACCGGTACAGAAAGTTAATTTAACAGGTGCCATGTAATGCAGCCTTTTCTTTGCACCCCTAGATCTCTCACTTATGAGGTCCATCACTTGAAGTCATCCATATCAGAGACTTTAGTCTTTCCCATATAGACATCACATACCTGAGCATCAGGTTCATCAATTGAAGCCCTTCCCCTTTCAGAAAGCGCTCCCTGTTGGAGCTCAACATCAGGCAGGAGCAGAGGGCATCAAACAGGTTCTCCATCATCTCTTGCTCTTCTGCTGTGCTGGGGTTGTGCCGTTTAAATACCTGCAGACCACAAGAGTAGATGGAAGGGTTATTGAAGACATTTGACAAATCAGCAACTTTGCACGGATTTACCATTCTGTAAGAAATAAATAACCCACTACCGCCTTATAGATTTAGAGCTTGCACTGGCTTACTGAAGAACATTTCTGCCTGGTAAGGAACCTCTGGACCTGAAACAAGGACAGTGCTTTCTAGAGGCACCCTTTACAATTCAATTTAGCAGCAGACTCCATTAGGTCAAATTAATACTGGAAGTATACACATACATTGAACATGAAAAGTTTAGTCCAAAATCTCTAAAAATATTGCATGCTATAAATAACTACAGAATGCGCTTTCGTAAAAAGAAAGAACTGCAGGCACAAGATCATCCTTTTCTTAATACCCCGGAGAACAGAACGGCCACCAGCTAGATTCCCCATATGTTACGTCTGCAAATTTCTGCACGCTCAACTTCTGACTTTGCAGTTAATCCATAAGTCAGGCACTAAGAAGCCATGTCCTACAAAATGCTTATATTTATAAATCCATGCAGCCAGAGAGCCCCTCTTTTTCTAAAGACAAGATGATGTACTTTCACATGCCACTAAATAAACTAGTCAAAAGAGTAAAATGAAAAAAGAAAAAGAGGCCACAATTTATGAATGATTTCTGATTTCTTTTCTTTGGCACCATGGATTTCTCTGGTGTTTACAGAAAAGAAATAGATAATTGTTAGCAGAACTCAAAAAAACTGAAAAAATTTAAACATGTATTAAAAGCACATTCTGACCAGTATAAATTATTATGTACTGAACAGTCGAACTCAGTGAAAACCGTAGCGTACAATGGATCACTCAGGTTGTTGGCAGGCGTACAGATGCCTAACATGACATTCCAACCCCTGCAACATAAGAATGCAACAACACAACCCCTTTGTGGGCATCAGAGTGCTGCAGCGATGAGAGCAACAACTAATGTCTTGCTTCGTTTAAAGGATGCCGACTGTGATATTTCTACATGGTAAGGCACCTCTGGATCGGAAACGGGGACAGTGCTTACCAGAGGCACAATTTATAATCCTATTTAGCAGCAGACTTCACTGGGACAAACAAGAGAGCCGGTCCTTCAGGGAGTTCACTTTATTAAGTTATGGCTGTTACAAACAGTACTGTATAGGAAGAGACGTGCTTTTGTTTTGAATAATATGAATTCTACCTTTTTGTTGTGCGTATATCTGTATCAACACCAAAAACAAACTATGTCTGCAGGAGTCCTTAAAAGAAACTGCAGAGTCCACCTGCAGAGCTAAAATTCAAACTGCCTCTAGAATTCAAGTGCTGCCTGGTGGACTGAGAGAATAACCAAGAGAGTGGTCCACGTTTCTGGTCTAGTACCAATTTCTTGTTGGCCACAAATGAGAAAAATAAACCCCTCGAGGTTGGAGGAGGCAGAAACAAATGCATTGTTGCCTTCATATTGTACAAAGCCACTTTGGGTCAGCATTTAGGGGCCTGATTACGATGACGGTGGGACCGCCACCGACGGGCTGTTGGTGGTGGTCCCACCACCATCGTAATAATGTTTACCGCCCGCTACATTAGGATGGCTTAGGGATTACAATGTTCCTCTCCGCCTGCCGTTTCATGGCGGTTAACCCGCCATGAAAAGGCTGGCAGAAAGGGACGGGCCCCCCCTGGACCTCCGATATGGTGCCCCCTATATATCCTCGCACCATGTAGCAGACACAGCATAGTGCCTGCCACATAGAGCAGGGATATGCACAGGGTGCATATTTTGTTCTGCGGAGCCGCACTGCAGCCCGCAGCAATCCCAAATATACACTTTGCAACCACCTTGAAAGCGGTGGCATCGTGATTCAGGGTGCGGGACCGCCGACAGCTTTTTGGGCGGTCCCATTTCCCACTAGGATGGCGGTCGGATGCAAGTTCGACCGCCATCCTAATCAGGCCCTTAGTTAGGTGGGCTTCTGGCAATGTGATTGGTGGCTAGGGGGCAGGGTCTGGTGTATCTTTAAGGTGAGATCTCATTATTACATCACATGGTGCATTGTCAATCTCTTGTTAATAGTGCTAATATTCTTTAGCACAGAATAACAAAGAAATACTTTAGTTAGTTACAGAAGGTGTGATATACAGGAGACCATCTGTCAGCACGACTAAAATACAAAGGATATGTACTGGTGCAGGGAAGGCAAGAGTAAAAAATAAATGTGGGTGCCAAATGCTTGCAGAAATCATAGCCAGTATTCTTGCTAAAAGGGATGCAGTACAATCAGACATTCAGCGCCCTTGAATTTGTTCAAGACTGGGAGTCTTGCTCGGAGTCCATATCATTTACATGAAATGGTTCAGAGCAAATTTTTTTTTGGTAGTCAAAAGTCTTTTTATTCAGCATCACAAGTAAATATCATAACATGGGCACAAAAGAGTGCATCGGACCTCGAAACAAAATAGTTAGCCAATTACAGTCCAGTGTCTCATATCAAGAGGTCTCGATACACCCCCCACCGACATAAGAAGAAATGCTGGATTTTCTAGAACATGTTACAGGGGGAGTCCCCCAAAGTTCAACCAACAACAAAAAAAGGAAAGCAAAAAGAAAAAAACTAAAAGGAGGAAACCCCCCTCCCCCCCCCCCCCCTCCTCCCCTCCCCTGGTGGTGGTGATCGCTCTAAACTTCACAGGTGTTTCCTCGGACATAGTGAGTAAGTAAGGCAACGGGAGGCGTACCTTGGCCTTTCATGGAGAGGATACTATGCTCCCTGACGATAGGTGACGGGTCTAGAATTGAAAGAGGTGCATCGCCCGCAAGGAGGCAGGGCACACCGCTGAAGGTGAGCCGCGGGACAAGTAGTTAACCAGGGGGCCCCATTTATACTCGAAGTTCTTGTATTCGTCCCTAAAAATGTCAGCGAGCCTCTCCATGGAGAGAACTCTCCAAAGGCGCGAGTGCCACAGCGATATTGCCGGTGTATCATTCTTCTTCCATGCAGCCGCTATCGTGAGTTTAGCTGCCCCCAAGCAGGCCCACATGATGGCTTTGTCAGCCTTTGATTGGTGCTCAAGAGCAGGGTCTCTAATGCCCAAAAGGGTTCCCTCTATAGTCGTCGGGACGGGGTACCCCAGTAGATCTTTAATGTGCGAGAGAATTTCCTCCCAAAATGGCCGGATACCGGGGCAGTCCCACCAAATGTGACGGAAGTCCCCCTGTAAACCACACCCACGCCAACAAAGGTCTGATGTATCAGGGAAGATCCGTTTAAGTTTGGTGGGGTAAAGGTACCAGTCTAGGAGCGTTTTGTAGTGTGCTTCTCTTAAAGCAACTGAATGATTGTGTTTAGTGAGATCCCCCCAAATGTGTTTCCACTCTTCATCAGTAATGTCTCGCCCTACCACCTGTTTCCAGAAAGACATGCATCGCGCCCTAGGAGCGAGTACGTTATCAAGCAGCATGGCATATAGTGAGAAAATTGCAACTTTCATAGTACCCGCCCGCCGAACCAAGTTTTCCATGGCTGTGTATTCCCTGGTGGCCGCGTCCCTTATGTGCGGTTGGGAGACCCAGTGCTTCAGCTGGAGGTAGTGCTCGCAGTGTGCAACGTGAAATTCTCTTTTGCAGTTCTCGAACGTCAGCACGTCATAGTTATCTAATAAGTCTGATATCATTATGCACCCCCCCCCTCCCTCCAACAATCAAAGGGCCCCTCGCGCAATGCCGGTTGAAAGGCGGGGTTGAAGTGAATAGGGGTATAAGGAGAAGGAAAAGATGTCCAGCCCTCCCTCCGCATAATGGCATCCCAGACTTTGATCGTGGTGCGAGTGGGTGTGCTAAGATAAGCGTTCGCGGGCCTGTCCTTCCTCAGCTTCCACAGAAGATCCCAAATGGACCTGCCCACTATCTCCCTGTCCATGTGGAGCCAGTGCTTATCAGATTCTCTCATGGACCATTCCGTCGCCACTCGCAGTTGTGCCGCTTGGTAATAAAGCGCGAAGTCTGGCAACGCCACGCCTCCCCCTTTTTCAGACGGAGCAGTACATGAAATGGAATTCGTGCCCTCCCTCCCTGCCAAATGAAATTAATGACAAGTGAGCGTAGATGTGGCAGGAAATCGCGATCTAGGTCGATTGGGAGCGCCTGGAATAGATATAAAAGTTTAGGTAGCACCGTCATTTTGACGGCGTTTATCCGACCAAGCCAGGAGATGTACAAGGGCCTCCACCTCTTAAAGTCTGGTCGGAGCTGAGTCATTAGAGGGGGATAATTGGCTCTGTATAAATCGTCAATTCTAGGGGTGAGGTGGATGCCGAGATACAGGAGGGAGTGTTTAGCCCATTGCAGCGGAGTCTGGCCTCTCAGTCTCGCGGCGTCAGCTTCAGGAGTGTAAGGTTTAGAATAGAAGACTTGGAGAAGTTGACTTTGAAACCCGCCACATCTTCAAAGTTCTTTAAATCTTCCTACACCGCCCGTAGCGAGGAGTCAGGCTCAGTGAGTGTAAGCAAGATGTCGTCTGCGAAGAGTGAAGTTTTGTGGTCAGTGCCACCAAATGGAATTCCCCTGATCTCCGTGTTTGCTCGGATTGTGGCTGCTAGGGGTTCGATGCTGAGCGCAAATAAAAGGGGGGATAGCGGGGAGCCCTGCTGTGTGCCTCTGCTCAGGGCGAAGGGAAGAGACGCACACCCATTAACCTGTACTCTGGATCGGGGGAGGCGATAGTTGGCCCGGACCATGTTGAGAAATCCGCCCCCAAAGCCGTATTTCTGCATGGTAAGAAAGAGGAACGACCAATCCACCCAGTCAAAGGCTTTTTCGGCATCAAGCCCAACCAGAATTGCCGGAATTTTTAATTTGGACACCTTCTCGATCAGGTGCAAGGTACGTCGAATGATGTCATGCGTCTGCCGACCCTTTATGAAGCCTGACTGATCAGGGTGGATTAGTGTGGGCATCAGGTCCTCCAACTGGGTGGCCAGAATTGAGGAGTAGAGTTTCACGTCTAAATTGAGCAGGGCTATGGGCCTAGAGGAGGCGCAGCTCTGGGGGTCCTTCCCGGGTTTTGGAATGACGGATATCACTGCCTCAGCCATCGAAGTCGAGACCTGGGCGTCTTAAGCTATCACATTAAACAGCGCCGTGAGATGCGGGATAAGTTCGGACGCAAAACACTTATAAAACTGTGCTGTGAGGCCATCCGGCCCGGGAGCCTTATGGAGCTTAAGTTTGGAGATGGCCTGTCCAACCTCTTCTGTCGTGATGGGTGCATCTAAGGGCTCCTCGGCCGCCGGGGAAAGATGGGGAAGGTCCACCGAATCTAAATACTGTTGTTGTAGTACCAAATCGGGGGTGGTGCCACGATAGAGCTCCCCGTAGAATTTACCAAAAATGTTGGCATTAATATCAGAGTATGTGAGACTACCGTCTCCATCTAATATACCCCCGATAAATTTGCGTTCCCTCTTCTCTCGCAGTTGACGGGCTAAGTGTGACCCCACCTTATCGCCGTGTGCCCAGGATGTCTGTCGCAGTTTCAGCAACGTGTACTCGGCTCTATTGTTATAGATGGAGCGCAGTTGCCGCGGAGACTGGCGAGCTGATGTTGCAATGCCCAAGTAGGTGTTTCCTTATGTGCTTTCTCCACCACCTCCAGTTCCCCCTCAAGTGCTGTGCGTTCCTTCGCCCGTTGTTTATTCAGGACTGCATTAAGTTGGATACATTTGCCCCTTAGGGCCGCCTTAAAAGCATCCCAGTTATTCTGGGGTGAAGTGGCTTGTGGGAGATTGAGTGTGAAGTATTCAGTGATGGAAGCTCGTAAGTCGTCCCGTAACATCCTATCCCTTGTGATCGATGTTGGGAAATACCACCTAGAAGTGCTAGGATTTGCCCCCCTCCAGGCTAAGCTAATGGAGATCAGGCTGTGGTCCGAGATGGAGATGGGCAAGATCTGGGCGTCCTGTAAAGAGCCCAACAGAGCCTGGCTGATGAAGCTGTAATCAATCCGGGAGTAGGATTGATGGACATGGGAGAAGTATGTAAAGTCCTTGGTAGACGGCTAGAGAGTGCGCCATGCATCGCGTAGGCCCAGGCCATGCAGTTTCTGTTTAACCCCCTTGGGAAAGCTGCTAAGAGTCGCCCTATGAGAACGGGAACTGTCCAGAGCCTCATGCCACGTCAAGTTAAAGTCGCCCAACAAGACCACCGGGCCTTCCGCAAATCCCCCAACAATGTCCAAAGCGGAGTTCAGGAACGCTGTCTGTCCCACATTGGGTGCATAGAGTGAAATGAAAGTGCAAAGGACACCCCGGAATCTCCCCTTCACCATGAGTAACATTCCCTCCCGATCAGCCTTTATTGCCTAAGGTTGGAACTTGGCTGTACTACGGAAGAGGAGAGCAACCCCTTTTTGCTTAGTACTGGCGGAGGACCTGAAAATTAATGGGTTAGATTTGTGACGGAGTCGTAATTCCTCAGACTTCTTGAGGTGTGTTTCTTGTAGCGCCACAACCTCAAACTGGCGGTCGTTGAGGTTCTTCCAAATCTTTTGCCTTTTATGGGGGAGGGGGGGAGGGGGGCGGAGTTCAGCCCCTTGACATTCCAGGACGCTATGGAAACAACCCGCTCCCTGCCCCATCACGCCCCCACTTGGAGCACAAACCTGTGGTCGCGTCTCAGCCTCCCGCCAACCTCGCAGCTCAGACGCACCTCCCAGCATGAACTGCTTACCCCCCAAGAAATCATAAAATAACTGTACTATGGCACCACCACCAGGGACCCACCCCCCCAAAAAACAAAACCCCCAAAAACTGCATGCCGAGTCGCCAACTTGCTCTCAGCTCGTAACTTCTTAGAGAAAAGTGAAGAAATTCTGGGCAATACGGACCAGGCCCGTACCCCCGAGTGCCAAGCATCGAGTACACAGAGGACAGTTTGCGGTCCATTAGTAGCTCGGAGGAACAGGTGCGTCTCAGCAAGCCCTGGATGAATGTTCAGCGCCTCCACGTTGCACCATCAGCGCACGGTTAATGTCTCATCTGTGGGCCAGTGCGGGCGCGTAACACGAGTGTCGTCATGTCCAGAGCAGTCTCCACCAGGGGACTTCATTTTGGTGTCTGTCTGTTCTTGGAGACCGTGTGCCAAGCTCGGGGTGCCTTCCTGGCCAACCCCGAGTCGGTAGAAGGACCTGGGATGTTGTCATCTTCGGGATGGGGAGACCCAGAATGCGTAGACCCTCCTTCAAATCCGAGACATGGTGAGACTTATTCTTGTGTTCAAAGGAAAGCCCAAAGGGGAAGGTCCAACGATATCTCACACCGTCTTCTCGCAGCTTAGAGGTGATAGGGCGTAACAGCTGCCTACGTGCTAGGGTAGAAGGTGCCAAGTCCTGATAAAGCGCACATTTGTAGCCTTGGAACGAGGTTTCCTCCTTTTTCCTCGCTGCACTTAAGATGGCTTCTTTGGTGGTGAAGGAGTGCATCTTGACAAGAACGTCCCTGGTGCGTCTACGCTCTCCAGACTGTGCGGTCCCCACACGATGGACCCGGTCGATCTCAAGTTTCAGCTGTTGTGGGCTTAGGATTTCCGAGAAGAGGCCTACCACAAATGCCTCCAGGTCTGGGCCCTCCGCGCCCTCTTCCAGGTCCCGAATGCGTATGTTCTCCCTCTGGGATCTGTTCTCCAGATCCTCCGCCTTCAAGAGCACTTGGTGGAGCTGGGACCGAAGGTCTTGTTGAGTTTCTTGCAGTTTGCGGAGCGAGCGTCCAGTTCCTGCGTCTGTTCCTCCACCTCTAACACTCTGGATCCCACTGCGTCCACGTCCTGCCGAAGCATTGCCATCTTCTTCGAAAGATCGGCCTTAAGTTGATCCATGGAGGAATGCAGGTCCTGTTTTATTTTCAGGCAGAGCTCGGATTTAAAGTCCCGGAGGGAAGCCACCAGGTCCTCCCTGGTGAGCGCCATTTGGTGGGTCTGGTCGCCTTCGGGAGTAGCAGGGCCCTTATCTGTGGCTGCGAAGTAGCAAGAGACCTTATTCATCACCTTTTTAGGTGGCATAGGGGCAAGGAAACACACCAGGTCGAGGCAGGGTACTGGGAGCCCCTTTGTGTATGGTCGCTGCGGTGTCAGTCGGCCCCGATGTCTGGTGACCTCGTGGGATAGGCTTAGTGATGAGGCAGAGTTTTGCTGTGATCAGGCTCTGACAGCCATCTTAAGGTCAGGCACTGTGGAAGCCTCAATGCCGGCCCATCATTCGCATATTGCCCCCTCACCGTACTTAAAAAATGTCCCGGGCACCGGGGGAGGGGGGTGCGGGAGTCGCTCGCTGACCTCCCTCCAACTCCGCTAAGTACTTGTAGGGGCCCCCACTCGGGAACAGTCACTGGACAGGCGCCATCTTAGAGTCAGGCAAGGCCTCCCGGTAACACTTTCCCCCGGGCCTTCTTCTTGCCGATAGGTAGAAAAAGAAGGGGAAGCTGACTAACCCCCCTGGATGGGCACCGCTGCCGTCGCCTTCCGCCACTCCCGGTCAGCAATGTCACTCCCGCCGGGGCCTCGCAGAGTTGCAGTCGTGCTTCTAGCGCAGCGCGCACCACACCGCGGCTCCTTTCGGCGCGGCTCCCCAGGCCGCTCTGACTCGCACAGGATGTCCCGCAGTGCTCCGGAGCCCGGTACAGCCCGAACTGCCGCTGGACATGGGCCAAATCTCCTCTCAGGAGCCGCAGGCGGAGGAAGTCACCGGGCCGCAATCAGACACTCCGCTCCTGCCGCTCCGCCCGTCTCCGCGCCATCTTGAGGTCGTGCCCGGCTCCCCGGCCCGCCGCAAGTTTGAGCTGCAGTTACAGCTCAGAGCCGGACACGGAGCAGGGATTGCGTTCCTGGTCAGCGCGGCCACCAGCAGGAGCGGACCATATGTGTGCTGGTCCTCTGTGGGCGCAATATAGGTCATGTGGCAATACTCAGGGGCCGGAGCCGAAGCGGCTCACGTCCGCTCAGCCTTCTTGCTTGGCCACGCCCCGTTCAGAGCAAATTTAACCCTATCTATAGGCTCTGGACGCTTCTCTATACTTACAAACAAGCAGAATCTTCTCATTTCAGATTGTAAGCCCCCCTATTCTAAGTATAAGGTCATGCACTATAGTAAGGCAGGCAAATGTCAGAACACTGTGAAGTGAGGATTTGTTATAAAAGAAAAGTGTGCTAGAAAAATGCACACTCTCACTGCTATGTCGCGTACTTGGGCCCCATCCATGAGAGGAAGGACACCCTACACATTGTTAAAGAGACAGAGCCACCATCTTGGGAGGAACGTACTGTGATTCTTGAGGAACACTTTTCCACACGAAGGACTTTGCAGTCTCTACTGTCACTATTTGAGTAAGACTTTGATTGCCAACACTAAGCAGCACATATCTTTCAGACAAATCCCAACTAAAACTGCAAACAAACCTTGCAACTTTTTCCATCATAACTTCGAAATCGGAGTATGTGTTTTCAATGTGCAATACTTTGCGTCTGCCTCTTACGCAAATGCACGAGGAGTGCAGGTTCAAGAGACCTGGGCTGTAATCTGTAAACAACCAGCATTCTGGCTGAGTGAATAAATACCGTACAAAGAGCAATATGCCGCTGCTTACCATTGTTGAGAGCAGGGCGGGGAGATGAGTTAAGGGAGGTGATTGGATCTAATTGTCCCTTGCCTCCTTCGATATAGTTAATAAACAGCCCACCAGGTGTAACAGCATTTCAGGTGTATGTTTTACAAAAATATTTCACCAAAACCACGATGTAAGGGGTTAAATTTATGCAGCAAGGTTGAATCACATTCACGAGGTGACGTTGTTTCCCTGTGTAATGCCATCGCAATGTGCAATCTGGGAGGCGGGAAAAGTGCCTCTCTTTTGCCACTTTCACAGGATGTTGTAATAAATACGCGAATGTGCGTTTATTAGTACAATTGCTGTAAATAACACTCTATAATGCTAAAAAGAAACATATAAAGCAACAAATTCAAATAACATTTGTATTTTAAGGCATAGGTTTTAAACGTTAACCTGTCTACCCCCTCCCCACGACCCCCGCGCATCTTGGTATTGAATAACAGATATTTATTGTTACCAAATCTTTTTAGCAAACCGGAAGGATGAAAGGCTGAGTGGACCTGCCAGAATTTAAACCTGTGACCATGATGTGAAACAAAGATTCCAAGATTGGATCAATTACTCCACTGAGCCATCAGGCCTGGCTAATCGCTGTCTTGATCGATTATTTGTATGCTTCCCCGAGGACTGCCAGTTATTCAGGCAGGTTCGAAATGAGGGTACCGGCACTATTCAAAAGTGAGCTTCCCTTATCTTTACATACTGTCATGGATGATTGATGGTAGCCAACATTCTACTTAGGGAGGCATAGTTTGATGTTTAATGATCCAGTCATTCAGCTCACTGGGACATAGAATAATACATTGGTTTTCAGAGAACTGTGCAAAAGCATTATTCTAAGTGGCAAATTTCATTCTGATGCACTAGTCGGATATTAATATGAATCTGTCCCAGCATTACACTGTTCCCTGTATACAATCTACATGTTAAAATAGAAAATGTGGCTTAGCTGCAGAAATCAGTTTGAGCTTGTAGTGCTGTAGATTCATAAGCTGTTCACACTAGTCACCTAATGTTGGGCTTGGAACTTTATAAACCTACAATGCACCAGGATAGACACAACCTTAGAATGTGCAAGCCTCTCCATCCCGGGGGTAACTCTGTGTTTGGCGATGTAGAGCATTAGAAGGGATGGGTACTGGAGAAGGGACATCTAATTAGCAAAAACATAGGAGGAAAGGAGGCCAGTGCCATACGTCTTTCCTTGTGCTTGCAATGCTGGGAGAAGGGCGGGCCTATGTGAATCAACAGCACTACAAGCTGCACATTGATTGTTACAGGTAACTAACATTTTCTGTTTGCAGCAACAGCTGCTGAAAATCGCATGCTGTGCTTAGACTAACTCTTTCTAAAGACAGTGGTCCCCAGACAAAAAATTAATGTGAACAATGAATATAGACCCAATCAGTACTATATTATAGGAATCTGTCCAGCCAGGCAGATATTTAATATATAATCAAAAAACAATATTTGCAAACAATGAACACGAAACAAGCCTGCATCCAACTTGACAAACAAGACGTACAGTATACAGTGAGGGGTTCAGGCAAAGGAAGTCGTTTGTTTCAAACACATTTCTTGTAGAACAAACATAATATACAGAAGACACCATTCCACAAAAATTAGGGCATTTGCACAAAAGCGTATATGGTGTACAAAGTGTCGACGGCGTTTCGATCCCTTAAGAGAATGCCGGGATCATCCTCAGGACATTATAAATGACATGCCTGTTTACATATGGCTAAAATTGCCAAGGGCAGGTGACAGACGTCCCTGAAATCAAGGAAACAGGACCAGCTACGTGGTACATGAGGTCCAGGTGTTGGTGCGAAGGAGTAGGCCTAGGGGAACGGAAGCCAATTGTGGAAGTTCCAATGTAACTATTAAGTACATGACAAGCCGCAGTAGCGGTCTTGAATAGAGTTCCGGGCCAATGCGATAGTAGTCCTTGGTCTGTCACACCATTCTGTGTAGCCGGTCACAGCACTAGACTAACTAGCAGCAACCATATCCCTAGTGTGGCTGCTTGCCATCAGAAGCAGATGATGACTTGAATTGTAATTGCATTTATATAGCGCTTACTTCCCCTGACGAGGCGTTGAAGCGCTTTATGCCGGGCAGTACGTTGCTCCCGAACCCAATGGTTAGTTCAGTGTTATTGGTTACTGTTATTAGGATTAGTTTTGTGTGCTCAAAGCAAACCATTCCATGCAGTGATTTCAGTTTTTTATGGTGGACTAAAGCAATAGTGGTTCTTGCTATCATTAGTGAAGGGAAGGTGAGCTCTAGCACACGGTTGGTGGGATTAATACACAAGTTAGAGGAGACTAGGTATTGTTAGATTGCATAGGTATGACTTTCAGCGGAAGGAGGAAAGATTGTGATCTTCTAAATGAGTTGTGGGAAATTTGCTGAAAAGCCAAGTACAGTCTGTCTGACGCGTCTTGGCGCTGTGAACGTCCACCTAGTAATTTGTCAATGTGAAGCTAATAGTCCAAGTAGGTGCCGTACAAATGTCTTCTAGTGGGATATTACCAAAAAAATCTATTGTGTCTCCTTTTTTACGAAATAAATTTGCCCCAGGAATGTGCATTTGGCTTTGGCATAACAGAGCCGAATGCATCTAACAACCCCCACCTTACCAAGCTTGCCTCTGAGATGGAATAGCAAAGGTGAGATTGTGCAAAAGAAACAAAAGATTTTTGGTTTGCCTAAAGGACTAAGTACAGTCCACATAGGACACAATGTCTCTTGACACAGCTAAAGTATATAGTCCTTCGTCTGCTGGCCACTGTGGCTGAGAAAAAAGTTAGGTAACTCAATGGACTGGTTGTCATGAAATGGCAATATAACTTTCGGGAAAAAACGAGGGTGTGCTCAAAGCAGGACTGTCTGTGTAACTAACAAAGCCTGAAGTTCGCTTACTCTCCTGAGAAATGTGAAAGAGAACTGCAGCGGACAGGAGTGGCTCACAGGGTGCCCCATAAGCCTAGTAACGACAATATTAAGGTCACAAGAAGGGACTGGGTACGTTTACGAAGGAATTCCCTCTTAAGACCTGCCATGCTGGCCGTAAATCAGGAATTCTAAAAATAGACTAATGTTCTCCATTTTGCAGATACACAGCTACTGTAGCCAGGCGTATCAGTGAGTAGGTGTTGTCTATCCACATTTTCTGCAGGTTTAACATGCGGCAGACATGTTAGAGTGTCGCTGATTAGGCCAGAATGTTGCGATTGCTACAGTAGATTAGAAATCCTTTCCAGTCAGCTGGATAACATGCCCATGTAGTAGGTTTCTTACCTTGTTTTAGAATTTGCAACCATTGCCCCTGGAACTGCAAAATACAAATTGTAAGACTTCCTGTGTCACATTGCAAGACTGTGAGACTTGACGATGGGATGAAGTAACCAACCCAGATGCTGGCTGAGCAAATCTGGACGGAGTTATAGCTTTTCGTATGAGAGAATAAACCTCACCAAAGGCCATAGTTCCACGGTTGCCAAATGCATGTCAGAGCAATGACAATCGCTGTTATTGGTGCCTGCTGCTTTTTCCTGTAAATATCCCTGACCAACTTACTCATGGGGCATTGCCCAGCGACCATGCATGTGGATACTGGGAATAGACATTTTGGCATTTTGCAGTCTTGTGGTGGCACACAGGTCCACTGTTGGTTGTTGTCAAATGGTGGAAGAATTGTTAAGAACCTGGGTGTTTATCTCCCTTTCATGGGTTTCCTGATGTGTTCTGCTGAGATCAGCAAAGCCATTGTCCACTCATTGAAGATGCTCTGCTAACATGTTTATTTGATTAGAGTGTCCAATGTCAAACTGTTTGGGCCAGCTTGGGCAACTGTGGAGAGTGTTTGCCTCCTGTTTTTGTAAGTAATACACCATAATCTGTTTCGATTAGAACCACTTTGCTGCTGAGTCCGTTTTGAAAGGCTCAAAGTGTTAGCTCTATCGCCATGAGCTCTAACACATTGTTGTGGAAGAGGCTTCCCTGCAATGCGGTGGTGCTCTTGAATGGGAAGGCAGTTCCCGCCCTGTGGAGGACGCAACTGTGGATAGACCAGGTTCCTCAAACTGTGGGGCGTGCCACTGTGGGAGGGGGGGAAGGGGGTGCACTCCCATATCGAAGAAATGTAATAATAACTCTCCTGGTCACAAGATGTGCATGGCCTGAAAACAAGCACAACCACCTCTAAAGAAAAAAATACAAAAATAAGCTTAACCCACACAATTTTGATAGGTGTGTCAGTGTCATTGTGTGGGTTAGTGTTGTTTTCAGTGCTTAATTTGTGCCAGTGGTTTCCGGTGCTCGGCACCAACACTTCACTGTCAGCACGGGCTCTAGTGACAGTCTACCACATGGTGGTACTGTCTTTTTAATTTTGAGATGGGCACAAGTATCATGTTTGTTAAGACAATATACATTGAAAATCAATAATACCAGCCTCTCATGCCATTATTATGGCTTTGTGTGGCATGAAATAGTCTGAATTGTCATGCTTGTAGGAGTGCAATGGTTAGGTTATGTTGGTACTATCATTGGCAAAGCTGGCAGGGTATGGGTGGTGCAGGCTGCAGTGACCTTCCGAGAAAGGACCTGGCACTTAATTTTTTATAAATTAAGCACTGGTTGTTTTGGGTGTCTTTTGACAGGCATTTGTGGTTGTAGTGGGAGGATCATCCATGGCAAGAGTTGAGCAGTATTCTAGAGCAAAGGAGGGTTGCAGGTGCAACAGGGAAAGAGAGGAATGGAGTCCAGAGGGAGCAGACAGGGCGCCAAGGGAGATCTGCAGGAGCCTCAAGGGATGGTGCACTGCTGGAGACTTAAGGAAGGGGCTCTTCGGAAGCCAGAGCAGATCAGGCGATAATAAATTCTGGAGGGGCCGAGAAGTGCATCAGTCAGGATCCAGGGAGAGTTGCTCAATCCTTGAGGTGGGGGGTTCTTCACGAACATGAACCGAGGGAGCACTAGAAGGAGAATGAGGGAGCGTGGGACAGAGAAAGCTGCTGGAGAGCGGGTGGAGAAAGTGCTGTAGGATCCTCGGTCTTGAATCTCCACGTCTCGTAAGATCGAGAGGTTGTGAAGGATGATCCCATTTAAATTAATGGGGTTGAAACATTTTTTCCAGTCAATAAAGGTTTCCAGGGTGAGTGATCCCATTTAGGTTAATGAGAGATTTTGATTGTTTGAAGGGTGAAACTGAGCCCTTGCAAGGTGACACTCGAGAGAAAGGTGAGCTTAGCAGTATGCCTTGGAGGGAGTCTTGAGGGTTAACATGGTGGCAAGAGGGAGGGACAGCTGCACGAGTTAGTGGGGGAGGGGGAAGGCAGGAAACTGTGCGGGCCTGGCAGAAACAATGCAGGAGTCAGCAGTGAGAAAGGGCTGCTGGAATCTGGAGTGAGGTGGAAAGACCAAAGGCCCACTCCTTCACCCATCAAGCCCCCGTACAATCCCCACTGTGCAGTACAGTAAAAAAAAGCTAATACCCTACCACACCTTCTGTGCGCCCATAAATGTAATCCTCCCATGCATGTTAGCTTAAAGGGGGGGGGGTATGCAAAAACAGTTTGATCAGAGGGACTTGGTGTAATAAAGTTTGAAGACCACAGGGATAGATAAATGATCTTCACAGTAACAAGCTGTTCTTGTTCCACCATTGTAGTTTGTGATTAATGATGGCCTCCAACAATGCTAGATCTCCCAGTCCTCAGTTGCCAGTGGCCATTGTCTGGCAAGTCATTCCTGGAGGAGATGTACGCATAACCTTGCTAGACTAGAGCAAAACATGAAACCATCATTTCTAAAAGTTTCATTATAGTTTTCAAAGTCAGAGGACGTGACGTCTGGCAAAGAAGAAACAGCCTCTGAAATACCATTGCTCTTTGGGATAAGATTTCCTGTGACTGCATTGAGTGTGGTCGGTCCCTAGAAAAAGCTGGGTTTGTTCAGGACACTGGTGAGGTTTTTTAACACTGATTTTGAAATCTAATCTGTGGACAAGTCACATAGAATTAATTTGTTGAGTGTAGGTGAAGCATTGTACATGACTTGTACCTTATACCAGCAAGTGATCCAGGTATGGTAACACATTAATTTAGGGGTGGCATAAATGTGAAGAAGTTATCGCTAGACATTGGGAAAACAGTTGCAGGGCTGTAGTTACGCTCACTGGTAGGGCTTTGAGTTGATAAAGTGCCTTTGAGTACTAGGCCTAACTTTCATTGTTATCTACCTGCAGTCCAAAAAGGCGGTATCCAAAAAATAGAAGGCAGTCCTATGAGGTGCTGTGTAGCCTGCGTCTGGAAGTCCGATATCCTAAGCCAAGCATGGCAGCAACCAATTAATCTCCTATTGACCTGCTTGGAGGCCATGTCCGTAGGAAACCTAATGCTGGTGTTGAAAAAGATTTTGCACTTCGCCGTATCTCAGTGTGCTTGTAGGGCCATGAAATTTGTAATACACCATGTGTAGGAAAGTAGGATCTGCTTCTATGGTTACCCCCAGTTTTTGCTTGATGTAATGCTGTTTTTGACTAGTGTGACTGAGATCCTGTTAATCAGGACCCCAATCTATCTGCTTTCTCCCTAAATTGTCGTGTTTGTACCTAGGTAAAATCCCAGATTGGATACTGGGGTACCCTTATCAGACCCTAGTATATGGTACTAAGGTACCCAGGGCATAGGTACCCCAGAGGTCCCCCATGGGCTGAAGCATGCATTATGCCACCCATGGGAAACCATGCAAAAGGGAACTACAGGCCTGCCATTGCAGCCTGTGTAAGTTGGTGCTTGCACCACTTACTAAAGATATAGGTTTCCCATATCGAGGGTCACTGCACTTAAAACCTATAAGTCACCCCTATAGCAGGCCTTTGCAATCCTGAAGGCAGGGTGCTTGGTTCTAAGTGAGAGGGTGCCCCTGCATGAGCAGGACACCCCTGCAGCCTACGGAGTCCATTTTCCCCGGTTGTCAGTGAAGTAGCCATATACTATATAGAGGGGCACCGCGATGACCATCTAAAAAACGGCTGCAACGAATCCTATAATGTTTGGTATCAAACATGTTGGAATCATACCCCCACACCGTAAACGGTGTAGGGGTATGATTCCAAGAACTGAAAGAGCCCTCCGTTAGGCTCTCAGTGTTCCCAGTGCCAACCTTCTAGACCCGGCAGCACAAAATGGTTGCTGCCGACCAGAGACACGTTTCTGCCCTCCTGCTGCTGAGTCAAGCTTGAGCAGAGGAAGGTGGAACAATAGGCATTCTGTCACAGGGAGATGTGACCACCTCCCAGATAGGATTTAGTGTATTGGGACCGGGTGGGTGCGCTTGCCGGCGCCAGAAAGTCTGCATGAGGGGCACACTTGGTGTCCCCATGCATAGTCCAGTTCGAACCAGTTCTGGGAACCGTTGGTTCCCGCTCTGGCGCGAAACTGGACAAAGGACATGGGAGTAACCTCCCCCCTGTCCAGACCCTCCCCTGGAAGGGTCCCCTGAATCTTCCCAACCCTTTCCCTAGGGTACTTAAGGGCTTACCTGGGTGTAGGTCCCTAGATTCGTCGTGGGATAAGACACTCTGGACTTCGCTGGACTTCGTTTGGGCCTGACTTTGTCTCCCTTCCAGTCTGCTGCATCGTCTGGGCCTGTGCATCATACAGGAACCTCCCAGGGCCTGTGAAGCATCAAAGACACTTGAAGAAATCTCACTTGGAGTGAAGGAGTCACTCCCCTGCATTCGCAGGCAACGTAACTAAGTCGACCGGTTTGCAGATCCTGAGCTCCTCCGGACTCCGTGGGCTCTGCAACACAGTTGGTGGTTTTCCACAGCTCCCGAGGCCTTCCCTGCCCTTTCACCAAGTTTGAGGCCAGTATCCCTTGTGGGGGTTGCAATAACCGAACCCCTGTGCACCGCGTCCAACTTGCAGTTGCATAGGCTTGTTGGCTTCCTTCCAAGAAGATCTTGGGGCTCCAAGTAGCCCCAACCTCAGCACCTCCAGTGACCAGAATCTTCAGCCACACTGCATCATAGGCATCATGGCCTGCATCTTTTGGTGAGCTGCTTGAGGTCCTCTTGCGACTCCAGTGCCTCCGGCCTGTGGGTCCATTTGAGGGTCACACTTGTTTCTTTTGGGCTCCCTTGATTGCTTGGGGCCGGCCCTGACTCCCCTGCTTTTGGTGAGTCCCCTGGACCTTGCTGGTCCCGACGTTGCTCCTTCTTTGATTCCTGCGTTGGTTGTATTTGCCAAGGCCTGTTGGTGCTCCCGCCGGACACCGGCCCCTCAGCACTCGACATCCTTCATGGGGCAGCTCGTGCACTGCTCCTGGTCCTCCTCAGCATTGCCTGGTCCTCACAGCTGCAGAGTCAAGGTCCTCGTCATCCATCCTGCAACACCCGACTTCGGAGGGCATTCGTCTTCCAAGTCTCCTGGTCACTCCTGAGTGACATAGACTCTGTCCGCTCTGCTTGCAGGTACCTCTCATCAAGAATCCATCCTCGGATTCCACCTGACACTTCTTCCTTCTTCCACAGCGGCACCTTCCTGAAGTCCTCCATTGGGTTCGACAGCGGTTTCCAACATCACTTCACACGTATGCACCCGGCTTCCCTGGTGTAGGTAACGTGGCTACTAAGGTATCCACGGGTGGGGTGGCTCTCCAACCTTCTGTCTTCCACGGGGGTTTCTTCAGGGTCCACTGGGAAGGGTCCTTAATCTTTAAAAATCCAACTGCGACTTGCACATAGAGTTGTACGGAGCACACGGTCGTGTTTCCACACTGCACACGTGCTCCGTGGGGTCCCTACCTACTCACCTTGGGTGGTTCCCCAGCACTTCAATCCTCTCGATCCTGTCTTGATCCGAGTCGTGGTTCTTATACCACTTTCTTAGTATATGGCTTGGTCCCCCCCTGGGGTCCACTGTGTATTTCGTGCTATTTACTGTGTTTCTTTGCTAACGTATTCTGTGCATTGTGTTTATCTCCGTGTCAGAGATATTGGAACGTACTAGGGAGTAATATATAATAAATACATATTTTTATAAATACTTGGTGTGGTTCTTTTTACTTAATCTATACTATAAGATTGCATACTGGTAAAACAAGCTGCTTTACACTCCTTCTGGACTAAGCCTGAAGGCTGCTCTCCACAGGTACCACTTACAGAGCTTTCTAAGGTTGTCTAAGACCTCTTAAATCACCATAAGGGGTGTCTGGACTGGTGCAAGGTGCCCACTTACATTAGTGGACATCATATACCAGGCCAGCTTCTCACACCATGGCTTTATGGCATTCTTCATTACATGTTTCCTTCTTGTGCAAATCTTTTCGCTATCTTTATCAAGGACAGCATGTCCACTATAGCTTGCATGAGGACTCTTTTCCTGGCTGTGTGCACCACAAGAGATTCCAGAGGCACATGTCCATAGGTGAACGAGGGCTCAAGGCAAGGGTTTGAACTTATTTTTCACCTTATAACAATTACTTTAATATGGTCCTTAAAGTTTTCTCTAAGCACTTGGGTATTGTTGTCAACAATGGAAAGTACCGGGTGCTGCGCTCTGTCCTGGAAATAGTCTATTTGAAAAAATCCTCCTACTTTTCCTACACATAGAGTGGCATATTGTTTTCTGCTGATACTCAGACTATGACTGCATAATATGTCAAGGTGTCATCAGAAGAAGACGCTTTAGAGACAAGTAACCTTGAGCCCCCGTCCCCCCACAAACATGCCAAGCACCTTCCCTGCTGTTCTGCTGGTCCAGGATCTGAAGAGGGGTCCCCAAGGAATCAGCATGCACTCTGTGATGGGGACAATTGTGTTGGAGGAGGTGATGTGGTAATCTCTTCTTCAAAGTCTTTGGCGTCTGAGCCAGGTGGGGCCTCAAAAGCCTTCACACTGTATACCTACCTGTATAGGGTGTCCACCTTCTGTCCCGTTTCTGCAAAATATTTTCTTTTGTTTTTGCAAAGGAAGGCACTACATACAGAGCAGAAGCTTTCATTGTTGTCTCTTTACAGGCAGAGGTTACAGTCCCAATGTTAGTCTGACCACAGAAACTTACTACTGCATAAGAACCAAAATGTGAATGTAATATTTTCCATAACTTCCCACCAAACAAGTTATTCTCATAAGTTGTGGCACCAGACTCTTCAGTTGCTATGATTCCGAAGAGATCAATGTACATCAAAGTCTGCTCTGTGCTAGCTTGAAAGTCCTCAGTTTCCGAGTCCTCCAGGGTAGAAAGTTTCTTTTGATGCAAAAGAGTAAAAGAGCCACTTACAAGCCCATTGACAAAAAAGGCATACTATGGTGGAGTCTGCATCATGGTGCTTTCTGAGGTTCAGGGAAGGTCTCACGAGTCATCTCAAAACCGAAACTACTCATTTGTGGAAAAACAACTTTAATGTTCCGAGCCCAACACTAGACTGCAGGAGTCAACACAGCATGTGATATACAGTGCAACATGCTGTAAAAATATTTTTATGAACAAGAAGGGGTTGGGCCACGTCATTTGTAATCTGCTGCCGGTAAAGAAGGAAGGAACAGTTGAGCTTCATTCAAAGGTTTGCAACAATGTTGCACAAAAGATCCAGAACACGCGGGTGACAAGTTCCTCCAGCACTCGAGAACCAATTACATTAAATACCGAAAGAATCGTAAGCAAGATAAAAAGCCTTAACACTGGACATCCAAGAGTGTTCCAGCCCTGATCACTAATGTGTTTGACCTAGCCCTGGTCCTGAGGAGAACCCGAAAAGATTTCAAGGGTTTCGAAACGGGTTGACCCAGCTAGTTGGATAAGACATTAAGTTGTATAGACTACAAGCAGCCAACAAACATGGCAATCAGCCTGTTGTTCCACTCACTCCCAACTAGCTTGTAATGGCAGGATTCACATTTTGACTAGTGTATAAATTTGTTGACCGCCATTCTTTTTAACTAGAAATGAAGGATAGGTCTGTCTATCAATTGTTATGTTTGTGTATTCACATGTTTTTCATTTTGTATTCATTCTTGTGATTAAGTATGTTTTATATATGTCTTGAACCGGTGTTCTTTCATGTACGACATGTTTGAAATGTCCATGACACTTTTTTTTCAAAGAAGCAAAGTAAAAATTGAAGGTGAAATAAATCACTAAGACCACTAAATCCAATACGGTGGTCCTGTTTTTTGTAGTTTTCAAATGAACTGTAGCACCCATACACTGTATATTTTTAGCAGCATTCTTTTGATTCTGATGTTCAATCCAGAGTATTTCCTTCTGAAGGCAAATGCATTCCTCTGAATAGTTTTGCAATGCATACAGAGGGCCAGTTGTAGAAAAGGTGACACTAGTTAAGTCCCTGGGGCTCTTTCTGTGAGACCTGGTGAGCTGAAGGGAATTAGTCATGACAGATCAGGGCCTATGAAAGGCTTATAGGTTTTTAGCAGAACCTCCTATATGTTTGGCTCACTAGCCAGGATCGTCTGAGAGTGACATGTCGGTAAAGGGCACCTGGAGAACAGTAGTACAAATATGCAGTCAGTCAAGTTCCAAAAAGCTGACAGATATACCAGGATGAGGATCCTAGATGGCTGAGACAAATGATGCACCATTAGGCAAGTGCTTCCAGGGTGCAATGTAGAGTTGGAACATTGGACCTAGTAAAAATATATCCAGACTAACTACCTCAAATGGTATAAAATACTAAAATTCTAAACTAGAGAAGAGATTTACTGCTCAGGGAGTACAAGACTAAGTTGAAACTCTGAAACAGTTTGCTATAAATGTAGTTAGAAGTTTTTTGCAAGAGACTAAGTTCTAAATTGAGAAGTGCGTATGAACTTTACATTCAGCTGAAAAACATTTAGCTAGAAATAGATTGCAATAAAGTGTTTACATTGTTCATGTTTTACAGCTTAATATGATCCATAACGTCAACATTGGCCATTACCTTGCTTTCTCATGGTATCAACTGGGCAAAGCAAGTCCTGGAAAATGTGGGCACTGAAGCCAAGTGATGGTAACAGTAAAATGTACTCAAAACTGAGGGTCACACAGAAGAAAAGGGAACACTGACCAGGCAGAACTATAACTGAGAAATGTAGCTGTTTTTTCTCAAAGGATTATTATATTACACAAGAGAAGCATTCATTTAATGTATCTTGGTCAAATATTTTACCATTTGTAAGAAACGGCAATGGGTAGGATGATGCTGCACATTTCCTATGACGTATACTGTGTGATGATGGTGCCCGTGTAAGGCTTGGCTCAAGGCTCATGTTGTAACCTTCTTTACTTCTTTACTTAAAAAAACAAGCGTTGGCATAGCCAATCGGTCTCGCATTTGGGACCTTATAAGTGTTTAGCCATGCAGCACACTATTGAGGGTGCAGTCCTGCTAGGGATTGAAGAGCTTCCGCACCAACACATCTTGATGTGATGTAATTCGATAAGGTTACAAGGGTATGTAGGAGAGTTAAACTGTTGCAAACTCCGGGCTGCTGTTGAATTTTCACTAGTTGACTGCTTTCTGCAGATGATGTACAGGTGTTGTCTTAAGCAAAGAGTTAATGTTTTTCTCAGACTAACCTTTTCCAAATCCTCTACCAACAAACAAGCATCATGCCAGCTTTATTGTTAAGCACTAAGAAAAATATGTCTGGCAGTGCAGTTACCCCTGCATGTCTTGCGTACTTAAGGTATACAACACACAGCAAAGTGCAACTTTCCACTTAATAAATCAGACCCACGAGCAGTGCCAGTCGCATCCAGGCATCACGTCAATATGGTTACCCCAATGAACAGCACACACCAGTAGATGGGAAAATGCGCAGATTGGCTGACGTACAGGGTCACATGGCGCTGCACATTGCCTTCCAAATTACTCACCTTGTGTCCAATCAAAACCAAGCGCCAATAACTACGTTGCCAGAATGTGGAGATGAAATTCATTCCATTGATTCGAAAAGACAACCGGATTCTGAAGTAAATGCCCCTTTAATGGCCATTTTTCAAACATATGAAAGCATAATATTGTCAGTAGCCTCGGGACATCTTACAATTAAGAGTAGAGGCTTCTATAAACAGCTTTAATGTGACAGGAAAGAATGGGATATCTGCCCTAGTCCTAACATGACAAAATGTTCCTTTGAACACACGTTGCAAAAATACAGTTGTTTACATGACTCCTGATGCGGGCACAACATGACCCAGTCAGCACCTGGCAGGAGCCATCACCCATATGAAAAACTTTTCATGAACCCAGCAAGGCCACTACTTTGGTGCCCCAGACCAATCCCTTCCCACTTCTTGCCAACATGTCAGCATACGACCCATGAACCAGCAGAGAGGCCAGACCTCAGAATAGTAACAGCACAGTGCCCAGCAGCAGCAGTTCACCTGGGCGCCGTTAATAAGCACTGAGGACGGACTCAGGAAGCCCGCAGGAATCCAGAAAGTGGCCTTCATAATTGCGTCGACACCTTGTTTAAACTCCGCTGACATGAATCCTTGACAAGTTGGAAGAGTCATTATCCATTTAGAAACCCCTGTTGTGTTGGTTTACATTTTAGAGAAAGTTCCACGATATGGTAGTGCTTGCCAGTCGAATACCAACCCGCTGATAAAAGGCGATTGGGCCGTTGTGATAAAAGAAGGGGCTGGTGCACACAGCTGTTTAGTTTATTAGTGTTGACCACATAGCCCATTACCAAAAAATCGCAGCGGTTTTAAATCACTTCCGTGACTAAAGCCATTTCACTGGCGCATGCGCACTAACGCTGCGCGTATGCTTCAAGAAAAATGCCTGCCTGCCTGACGTTCGTAGCAGTGAGCTACAAGCGTCATGGCAGGCAAGCAAATTCTAAAAGGCAAGCACCAGTCCCAAGCACACCGAAGATGAGCATGAACTACACTGCAATTCCTAAAATGCATGAATGACACGACAGGAACCTAACTTTGCCGGTATTTTGCAGCCCTGTCTAAGGGGAACATTACAGCACAGCATGTGCACAGAATATTAGTCCTTGCCCTATAAGGTTTGCAACAGCTGAATGTAACACTGTTTGACGATCGCGTAGAGTATATTTTGTAGCGGACAGCTTTTCCTCGCCTATCGCTTGCTGCATTACGATGATGCACTCTGCTTCAAACATGTTGTGATGCAATAGTGTGTAGGGCTTGCTGATTAAAATAAAGAAAGACCTTTAATAAACCGACAGCATGAGTTGTTTGCTTTGTTGGAGAAGACGAAGTGTGAGTGGGGGCTACTAAGTCCAGTCATGCATATAGACGCGTTCCATATCGGAAGCTAAAGGCTCGAGCAGAGGGTAGGTAGAGACTGGGAACAGAGTCAATATAACCAATGTTTTAAGACATTTTGCTTAGCATGGCTTACAAAGGGACTTAATTGAGGTACATGGGGGAGGGAGACCAGGGAAACGCGCCTCTGCCACGGCGGGTGGAGCTCTCTGAACTGCTGATCTCTAGAGCCCGGGCTGCAGCAGACTATCCGGGGAGCTGTGAGCGCCTCGGCACGTCCTTGTGGAGAAAGCTGTCCAAGCTGCTGGCCCTCAGGGCAGCAGTAGTCCGGGGCAGCAATCTGTGGAAGTGCCCTGTACCTGGAGCTGCGAGAGGTGCTGCCAAAGTGCCCGGCCTCCAGAGGCGAAGATGAGTGGAAAGTAGTAACAGAGGACAAGCGTAAACAAGCACGGCAAATGAAACGGTCCAACCGCATGAAGTAAATAACACTTAACACGAGCTGAGGCAGTACAACCCAAAAAAAGAGTGCTCCCAAAGTATTGTAAATCCCATGAAGAGTAATAGCACATGTATCAGGAGAAGTCTGTATGGGAGGTTACAAAAGTTGAAAAGGAGGGACTGGTAAGCTATTTCACTAATCAAAAGTTGGTATTTACGAAGTACAGTAAGAGGAGCCAATAGAAAATTTGGGAGGTGCTTAAAGCTCCTATTCTAAATACAGCACGCCTCGCAAGCAGCACATGCGCACTAGCTAGGTGCGACCTAAAAAACACAAGGAAGTAAAGGGGAAAAAGGAAGGCACGACCACTTTCTTTGTTGACCAAGGAAAGATTTCCTCTGCTGCAAAGCTCCTGTTGCTTTGACCAGAAAAAGTTACAGATGATCGTCTTAAGTGTAGAGCCCACAAATGGACTTTGAACTTTAGTGTGCAACTTAAATCTTACACTCACAAGTGCCATATATTTTTTGGGCCGCATCGGACTTGCCAGGTACACAGCTTTTCTGATAGCTTTAATGGAGAACGACCTGAAGATATTCAGGACTGCTAAATCATCAGGAGGTTTGCTACTGGTAGGAATTACAGAACTACTCCTTACAACTCAGATGCCCCTTTTACCCTTATCACATTAGAGGTTAGTGTCACAGAATTTGCTGTTCTATTATAGGGGGCTTAATATACTTCTGGGTACCAAATCGTGATTAAAATTATGTGCCTTTTTACTGTTTATGTTTTATGGATTTATAAAGCGCATAGCTGCCCGAGGGCTTCCCAGCACTAGGAGAAGACGGCAGAGGGTGCATAGGAGATTAAGGGAAGAGCCAAGTTTTGAGCTTTTTCCTGAATATCAATTCGTCAGTCAGCATACGCATTTCCCTGGGCAGGGAGTTCCATAGGCTAGGGGCCAGATGCGAGAAGGATCTACCTCCCCATCTGGTTCTCTTTATCCGGGTCAGTTTCATGAGTAGATCTGCAGAGGAACTTAGGGGTCTGCTTGGGATGTAGTGTGTGACAAGCTTTTTGATTAAGGCTGGGCCTTTATCATTCATAGCTCTATGGGCGATGCATAGTGACTTGAACTTTATCCTGGCCTGGATTGGGAGCAAGTGTAGTGTCTTCAAGGTTGCCCTGGCTGACTGTTGTCTAGGAATGCGCAGCAGTATCCTAGCTGCGGCATTCTGAACCACTTGTAGTCTGTTTATAACGTATTTGGGTGCGCCAAGATACAAGGAGTTGCCGTAATCCAGCTGCGACATCACTAGGGCCTGTACCACGGTTCTGCTAGTGTATTCGGGAATGAGAGGTAAGATCTTCCGTAGCATTCGCAGTGCTCCCAAGCATGTTCCTGATATTTTTCTCGCTTGGGTCTCCATGTCAGACTTTCGTCTAGCCATATACCCAGATTTTTTACCTCTTTCTTTGGAACAGGGGGTTCTCCCAATTCTGGAGGCCAGCTAATCATGTTTCTTGGGACCACCTTATTACCCAGGAACATGAGCTCTGCTTTTCCTCCGTTCAGCTTTAGGCAACCATTATTCATCCATTCTGCTACTTGCACCATGCATGGTGCCAAGTTGATGTGCATGGATTGGGGGCCCTCCGTCACTGATAGTATCAACTGGTATCGTCCGCGTATGACACTATGGATAGTCCAAATTGTTGCACTATTTCTGCCAATGGTTGCATATACAGGTTAAATAGTGTCGGGCTTAGTGCAGAGCCCTGTGGGACTCCGCATGAGATTTGGAGGGTATCAGATAGATGCTCACCTTCCATTAATTGGAAGGATCTGTCTTCGAAAAATGAGGTTAACCACTTTAGCGCAGAGCCTGTGACACCAGCTTCCTTTATCCTGCGGATCATGATCTTATGATCCACCGTATCAAAAGCGGCGCTAAGATCCAGGAGCAGGATAGCTGCTGTGCCTTCCTGGTCTAGTATTCCCTTTAGTTCCTCTGTTGCCACCAACAGGGTTGACTCTGTGCTGTGTTGGGGACGGAAGCCCATTTGAGTGGTATGCAGTACCCGATTCTCCTCTAGATATTGGGACAGGATCTGATTGACGTGTTTTTCGGTTTCAGTGGCAAAAGTGAGATTGGCCGATAGTTCCCTGATTCTGCCGGATCTAGCTGGGGCTTTTTCAGCAGTGGCCTGATTATGGCGTGTTTCCAGGTCTTGGGAATAGTCCCTTGTGTAAGGGAGAGTGATATAAGTGCTGCAGTTATAGACCTGGTTTTTTTACCTCCCGGCATCAAGATGTCTGGCGGAATCGGGTCTTGTGGGGAACCGGATTTAATCTTTAGCAGGATAGAGGTCAGGGCTTCTTCACTTAGGTCTGTGAAGTGGTCTAGTCTTACCCCTGTTTTAATTCTCAAGTTATCATTGTTACCTGGGTGGGCGTCAGCTTGAATTGAACTACTGTTTCCTAGCAAGGAGTTATATATTATTTCCACCTTATTTTTGAAAAAATTTGCCATCTTATTACCTCTCTCTTTGGATGAGGCGTGATTGTTTGTTTCCTGATCAGTGGAGGTAAGGGAGCGCACTACCTTAAAAAGTTCCCTAGACGAGTTACCTGCTGAGTTGATTTTTCCTTCGAAATATTTGGCTTGGAGCATCACATTATGATACTGTCTGATAGCTATCTTGTATTGGCTTTTGATAACGGGGTCATAGTTTTTCCTCCATTGTCTTTCTATTTTTTTACAGGACTTTTTCATCAGGATTAGGTTTGCGTTAAACCAGGCCGCTTTTTTCCTAGATGGTTGATTACTTGATCTGGTTTTCTGAGGGTACTGAGCTGCTACTTTGTTAATCCATTCTGTCCACATCTTATCAGCCTCTTCTATGTTGTCTGTTAGGCATGGGGCCTGGGCTTCCAGTTCATTCACCATGCGTTCTTGTAGGGTTCTTGGCCATTTATTCCTAGTCTTGGTGAGTTTATCACCTATAGGTAAAGCCTGGGGGTTATCTAATGTAAAAGGAATAAAATGGTGATCAGTCCACGGAACTGGCACGGGATCCCTACCACTAGCTTGGGTTCATTGGAGAAGATGGCATCTAATAGGTGCCCTTTTTCATGTGTGCCCTCGCTCACCATTTGTTTAAGTTGCATGGCTGCCATGTCTTGGATCAGTCTCATCGAAGTGGTACTGTCAGGTGGACTGGCATTCAGCAAACACTTGGGCCACTCAGAACTAAAGTTAAGAAGGTCCCAAATACCGGTCTGCAACGAATAATCCTGAGGCTTCAAGGAATGTACTAAAATCAAAATTATCGCCGACAAGCACAAATGGTTATATACAATAAATTCAACTTAAAATGTCGGCTACATTATAGCAAGAGTTTTAAATGTTGCTGGAATAATGTTGTGTCCTTCATTATTATCCTATGACGATTCGAAAAAGGTTGAATTTCAAAAGTTGTTTTTTTATTACATGTGTTAATTCATCTAACTATAGCCCAATAGTCCCTTACTACCTCTAGTCTTAACGCTCCCCACCCTTGAACACTTACAACCATAAAGTACCCTAATGCCACCCCTTTTATGAGCCTTAAAATCTCTTAAAGCTAAACTTCCCTAAATACTACCAACCCCTTACTACCACTTAATGCAACCCTTCCCTTAAAAACCCCTCACTACTCTTTTACACTACCCATCTTGAACCCTAAAAACCCCAACCCAGCCCTTAATGCTACTCTTCCCTGAGCCCTTAAAAAAACTTTACCACCCCTTAACACTACCCCTCTCTGTACCCTATAAGCCGATAACCCCATGCTGCTGCACATCCCAGAACACTACCTACTCCTTAATGGTACCCTTCCTTGTATCCTAAAAAGCATTACTAGTTCACTGCCGCCTTCCACAACTCATTGTAAATGCTCCTCTCTAGTTTAGGAGAAGATGCCCCCTTGCCTATATCCCAGTACATATCCCCTCTGCCCAATAAGGCACAATATTTTTCAATTTGTTTGGATCTACAACTCTTTTCATTCTAATATTTCAGTAGATAACATTTTTAACAACAATTTCGCTGTATATCTTTTCCACACAATATTTTTACTACAAACTGCAGAATCAGGGTTGGTAAGGAGGAGTGAGAGAATCTTTTTAACTGTTTTTTTCACGGACGTCTCCAAGAGCGCTAAAGCCAAAGCAGAAATGGACTCCTAGGTTTTACGCATCAGAGTTTGAGGCCCTAGGGCCAGGCTAAACAGATTTTAAAAAGGGCGTGTAACAACAATCAAACACTTGTTTCGGGACATTCACCAACCTGGCCTGCTCTATTACCCAAGGTTAGCACTTCATTTCTGTAGTCTCATTTTCAGAGAGTAATTTTTCATACGACTGCTCCATAGCAGGTGAACTTTTCGAGGAGTACCAGCTGGGAGTCATGGATACCAACACACAACTGCTGATTCAGCATGCCCCTCTCATGCAGACCGACCCTCTCAGCACATCTGTCTTCTGCCCACTCACCCCTACTAATTAAAAAATGTCCATGAGGATGCCGCCCTCAGACAGGCAAGAGCGCGCTACTCACCGATAACTGCTGAAGCAGCACATCAATGCCATCCAGTTCCCCTAGCAGCTCCCGCGTCTCTGCCAGAACAGACAAAAGAGGGTGCAAGATTTTACATCACTTGAACATGGATATATCAAGGCTGGGAATCAATACAGCATGACAGAGTTCAGAGGCGTAGATGGAAAGAAAACATGATATTCTGTAAGCATCCAAACATGAATAAGGGAGATATAAGGAGGTCTAAGGATCGCTAAGAATTGTGCGTGGAGGACAGAAAGTGAGTTGAAAATAGCAAGAGAGACGAAGACAGAAAGTGTGAAGAGAGAGGAGGAACAAAACAAGTGAATAGGGCCAGAGGACAACGGTGCCGCGGAAGTTGGAAAAAGACAATGACAATGAGAAAAGAATCTACAATGGGAAACCACAAAAGTTAGCAGGAAAAGGTAAATGAAGGGGGAGGAGCAGCAGAAGGCAGTCAGGGGAATATAAATGTAGGGAGAATGAGCTGGACAAAAAAGCAAGTGAGGAGTAAAAGCTGGGAGCCCAAGGCAAGCGGACGCATTGACAGAAAAGACTGAAGCAAATACAGGGTGCATACGAGAGAAAACAACTACAGATAGGGAGACAGCATCACAAAGGCTGCAGAGACAGGGAGTCACAGTTACAAAGCAAGTGAATGAAGGATCTAGGCTGCGAACCAAGGCGAAGATAATGTTATTTACATAGAGCATTTAGTAATTGACTTTATATTTTTATATGCAATCTGTGGTGGAAATTCAGTTGGCAAAGGAAGCCAGAGAGAGAGTGAATGGGAAAAAGGAGTGAAAAAGTGAAGAGAGGACACAAATATGAGAAAATCAGGAAGACAAAAAATGAGGGAACTATACTGAGAAAACAAGACGAGAAAGGTAAGGAAATGGAGAAAGTGAGTTAAAAGAAGAAGCCACCTGGTAAGCTAATGGAGATAAAGTAAGAGGAGAAAGTAAAGGAGAGAGAGTAAACTAAGCAGGATAGAGACAGCGAAAAAAAGAGGCAATGGGAAGAACATTTTGTGATAGGCGGGAGCCAGAGGAAACAGCACTAACCGGGGATAGAAACAGAAAGCACAAGGAGTCAGTGAGAGAAACCAAGTGGGAGAAATTAAGCATTAGAATTTGAAATGGACAATGGTGAAAACTACAGGAAAAGTGACTGAAAACAAGAAGCAGAAGAAGAAAAGGGAATGAAAGCTAAAAATCGCGGAAAGATGGGAAATCCTGGGGACAAGAATAGAGCAAAGGTGGAGGGGGGGGGGGTCAGAAAGGTGTAACCACCGTAGGCGAAAGGAAAGCAGAAGACCTGGCGGAATTGAAGATAAAGTAAGTGGAAGAAGCTTAGCAACTACAGACAGAAATAGCAAGCTATGTTAAGGAAGCAGACAGAGAAAGACTGGGAGAGGCAAATGCAAAGACTAGGCCATATGGAGAAAGCAAAGGCAAT
The DNA here is from genome assembly GCA_963921515.1 of Calotriton arnoldi. Lineage (NCBI taxonomy): Eukaryota > Metazoa > Chordata > Amphibia > Caudata > Salamandridae > Calotriton > Calotriton arnoldi. The sequence goes on from CAWUFW010006077.1 coordinate 857,830, forward strand.
GGGCATTGGATATGGAAAAAAGGCAAAATGTGAAAGTGGGCAGCAAGGGGGAGCCATAGGGAGAAAGCAAAAAATAAAAATAAAAAGGAGGTTCACGAAGGTTGAGAAGATGGATAAATGGATAAAGCGAGTGAAAAACGGAGAAAAGACAAGGGAAACGATTGAGCTAGAGGGGAAAAGGTGCTCAGAACAAGGTCTACAGGGAGTATGAAGGAGAAAAGTTGTGTGGTAGAATCTGAGTGAAGAGCAGTCTAGGGAGACAATACAAGCAAAGACAGAAATCAATCACTTGAGAAACCAGGGGAAGAGGAGGGGGGGGGGGGTCATTAAGAGAAAATAAGTTAAGGATGTGAAGAATAGAGAGGAATCAGAATTAGAAAGTTCAGACTGTGAGCCTGAGGGAGAAAACAAGGAAAGGTAGAGAAAAGCAAATTTAGGAGGTAAAGATAAAACTGGAAAACCTGAGTGAAAGGAGAGTATGATCGACAACCGGAGCAGACAAAGGGGCCAGAGGAACAATGGGAATGGAGCTACGGAGCCAGACTGGGAAGTTGAAAAAAAAAAGGAAACTTGGGAATGGTGAGCAGAAAAAAGGGTGTCAGTGTAACAGAAGGTGTAAAGAGAGGGAGCCAAACAGCAAAATTAGAGAAAATAGGAGCTAGAGGGAGAAAGTGAACAAAAAGAGAGCCAGAAGGGTAAGTGAAGGACAGAGGGTGCATACAACTGAAAAGAGCAGGCCAATGAAAGGAAAAAAGCAAGTCAACAAAATAAAGTGCACAGAAAGTCTGTGCGAGAAAGCATTGAGGGATAGGAAATCAGAACATACTAAGATGTGGGGGTAGTTAAACAGAGAACGCGAGTGGCTGCATAAAGGGGGATACCGATAAAGGAAATGAGGTAGCCCTAACAAAGACAAGCCAGAAGTATACAATCACAGGTAGAAGGGAAACAGAGGGAACCATGAAGTGAAAGGGGCACCAGCGACACTCTGAAGGAGGAAGCAGGCAGCATTAGGTAACCAGCGAGTGACAGCAAAAGGCGCTAATGAAGCAGCAGCAAGAGGCAAATGCAGTGTTTAATGTAATGTAGACAGCATTTATATAGCGCACTATCACCCAACGGGTATCCTGGCGCTGAGAGTGTACATAGATGTAATGTGTCATACTATATTTGAAAGAAAAAGAGAGTTATAGATAATAAAAACCTAAGGGGAGGGAGGGACAGCAGGAGGAGCACTAGAGAATCCAGGTATTACATCTAAGTGTTCTTTTCCCTTGGGAATAACCAGGTCTTTAGTTTCTTCCTGAATTGCATTATGTCTCTGCTCTTCCTGATGTCAGATGGAAGTTCATTCCATAATCGCGAGGCTGCAGAGCTAAAAGCTCTCCCGCCTGTTCTAACCCTCTTAAATTTAGGGACATTAACCAGATTTGCTGTGGCCGAGCGAAGGTTTCTTGTGGGCGTATACCACGTGAACTTAAGAGATAATTGCATCTGCTAGAGCCAAGATTTTCCAATTTTCAGCGACCCCTCTTTTCTGACTTCAGTTAGAATCTTAGTGCTTTGTAGTACATCCAGACACCTATGTGTTTCTGTTAAACTATGGCCCTGTAATAAAAGGTACAGTGTCAAGTGAACTAACTTTCCACTGTAGTCAAGCCAGCTCTCATAAAATGGCGACTGTAAATCCAGCTCAAAAGCGAAGCAACATAATTATATGTATTACACGTTACAGTGGTAGCTAAATACAAATATTGAATGATTATACCTTATCAAAATAAGGTAAAGCTACTAAATCTTCTGAGAGATTTTATTAAAGGATGCATAAGTCTTTTTGTGGTAGCATGGGAAACTACAACAAACTGCAGAGGTCATTTTCAGGTAGGACTTTGTGCGAGTTCCTGCAGTGCCAAGCCATCCGCTCATTTTTCAATCGAAGATATTGCACAGCAACGTCTTGCAAATGGGATGAGACAAAAAATAATAACACAATGGACTAGGAGGCTGAATATAATATAATACGTGAGAAGAAAACAATGTGGAAACTTGGGGCTCTTAACAGCCTAACGTGTCTGGACTAATCTGGTGACTTTGGGCTTATTTATCATTACACTTTGTAACCCACAGTTATTTATATCAAAAAGTGTTCTTTGGAAATCATAACAATTTGATTAATACACTTCCTACCACTCTTATAAAAATTACATTAAAATCACGTTTTCTTATCGATCATAAATGCATCCTACAGATCACATATTTACGACCAAAGAGCGGCAACCAGGTAAAGTCAAGAAGTATTTTTAATAACCGTGGCAAAATTAAGAATCATACCAAAGAATCACCACAGAGTGCGCGTCAACATATAACAGCATTGTAGCTAACAAACAACCAAAAGAACAAACATTATAACTTTCACCTTGTTAGTTGTCATAAGGATAGAAGCACAGAAACACTGCTTACTTGACAATTTCTTACAGCCTAAGGATGATGGCTTCCTTCATTGTACAGACAGGGAGGCCTATATTTCTTGCAGTGCTGTTTGATGGACTGAAGTGCCCAATAAAAGCCTAAGCTGAGATGCCCAGCTTTAGAAGACTGTCACTTGGCAGTATTAGCTTTACTTCTGAGGGCAGACAGAGGCTTGGTACAGTATCTCAACTCGGTGAAAACGACTTGCACGAATCTGTGAAATTTAGATGTGCAAAATTCATATCCACAAAAAAGCATAAGCTACAATACAGAACACTTTGTGTAGTCCTGATGTGGAACACAACAGCCTCTAAACAAGCAAATGCTCGTAGGACCATCTGCGTCTACTGTGAAATAATTGCAAAAAATTGCGAGAAAGACTTAATTTTAGGTCGATTATTCCTAATGGCCATAATACTACTGCATGTTGAGGAGAGTCTGTCCAACACCGTGTTAGTGCAGAGCTTTAACCTGCTACGAACGTCCGATGACATATTAGTTGAACATCATCACACCACTATTGCTTTCATTGTTCCTTCAAAGTAAATCTTGATTCTAAGAACCATAGCCCTAAAACCGCGTGAGACCATGAAGAAACTAAATATCATTGTTTGGGTATTTCTACATTTCACTACTTTTTACATTTGAATGGTTTCTAGCAAATACATTCTTAGTATTGTTGTAACTTTTTTTTTTTAATACATTACTTTGTCTCTTTTTCTGGTTTGCACTGTGGTTTCCTGCATCACTCAATCTCTTCTTACATGCTTATACCTCGAGTTAGGGCAAACCTTCAAAAGTAATTAACTAGTGTCTGACTAACCCATGCGAACAGCTGAGGACTGGTGTATTGGAAGCTCGGCTAAGGCACTTTGGCCATTTATTGACTCTCTCACTTCTATCTGGTTAGTCATTTGCTCACACAGAGGAAAATCAAATGACAAACATGATAGGATTGAGGGAACCACATGGAGAACGAATAGAACGGACAAAGTCTGAGAAAGCAGAAAAACAGGGATAAAAATGATAAGTGGGCAGATTTAGGTAGCTTGGGGATAACAAATGCAGAGCTATGGAGCAGTGGTAGCATGAGAGAGCAAAATGGAGAAAGAAAGGAGAGTGTTGGCCAGAGTATAAAAGCAAGTAAATGGCAGGAGACACTGAAAACTACCAAGTGGGTAAGTAACAAAAAAAAGAAAGACAGTAAATGGAGGGTGTTACTGCAGAGAGCACTGGGATCATCAGCAAAAAAATGGACTCAGCTTCCCAAAGCTTGGTCAACCTCAGTGTAGTGCTCACCATCATTGTTCTGCAAAAGGATGGCCAGTATTTCACTGCAGTACAACTTGTTGGCATCAAAGGGCATCTTTGCCTGATGGAGAAACATAGCAATGAAAGAGGCTGTTGGTATACGGAAACATGTATACTAAGCTTCTATGCGTGAGTCAATACTGTGTGCCGCGCTGAATCGTACACTAATGAACGCAAAAACAACAGATTTGTCAGGTGCATCCTTACCTCACCAGACACAGTGAGACACTTCCAACAGAATAATTTCAATGTGAAAACCATTCTAGTCAAAAGGAAAACTCATCTGAGCAGCAGCCATTGCACAGCTCTAGACATTTCCTTGCATCATACAGTGTTCCCACAATGATGATTAGATGCTGTAGTTTTATAGCTCTTCTAGACACAATGGCACAATTTAGGGCTCTTATGGATCTCCTACACTGCATAAATGACCCAATTAGTTCATGGACTCCCTCCTTGGTGTACCCTATTGCTGCCCATTAAATTGATTCATAGGACACCGTAACCTCCCAACAGGCTTTTAGGAAACCTATGTACTAGCAAAAAAACAAAGCGAACAAATTACAAGGGCAACTTGCAGACCAGTTCAAAAGCACAACTGTTCAATTAAATACTGAGCCTAGTACATAGCAGATTTTCATCAATCCCTCATAATTTCATCCCCTTAAATTCATCAAGCTGTTTAGCATCTGCCTCAATAGTCTCTGAACAGTCCACTGACCCGTCTTCTCCAAAAGTATTAACGTGATAAGTATTTACCTTCAATCGTTTAAGGAGCCAGAGCATGAGACCCTGCTGAGCAGCTTCGGTGCACATTTCTGGGCGGAACTCTGTCATATTTTCAACAATTGCTGGGAGGGAAAAAGAAGAGATCAGTGATATACCAAATGATTAGAGATTACCCTTGAGCTAGGAAGGAAAAGCACTTCTAAATACATAATGATTGTTAGTGAAGAATAGAAATTCTCAATGATCACTGTGAAGAGAGAGGGATATGGGTTTGTTTTCATTCAAAGTATGGAAAATTCAAGTTCCATTTTTACATGCGGTCAAAGGAACAAAGTGTCCTTCACACTGACTGCAGGGGAGGGAGATTCAACTACCAACAGTCATCTTCTCAAAGCTTGCAGGGGAGAGGTAGCAATAGGCCTGGCCAGACTTTTGTGGGAAAAGAACCGGCCCAGACATGATCTTAGTAAAAATGTCAAAGGCAGGGAAACAAAATCATAATTTTTAATGTCACAGAGTAAAGTGAATGGGTTATTGACCAGTCTTCAACAACTTTTGTGAAGGTACCGGGATATGGCTATGTTCAATGGTAGGCTGGCAAGTCACGTTCGATTACCACTGAGAGAGGTACCATTTACTTACCAAATGGCCAATAAGAAAGGAAAGAAGGAGAACCCTTCAAATAATCAAACTTTTCTGTATTTGGTTGATGGTTACAGGAAGCAAAAATTAACATCTTAGAGTTTGAAATCTAAAGACAGTAGAGATCTCAGTCAATTTCCTAATGAACTGATGCCAAATTTAGACGCAAATCGACTTTAGCTATCTCCATGAGGGATGAAGGATTAAAAGGTTTGAAGAATAGATTCCCTGCCTTACTGCTAATGTTAGTTCACCAAGAGACTTAACTCTAAAGTAAAGGAAAGAACTTCAAGGGGACAGAGGCAGAGAGGACAACTTTCTTTAACTAATCCCTCGGCTAGAGAAATGGTCTCACAAGAAAGGCTGGCAAGCAAGACAAGCATTGGCATAGCCAATAGGTCTCGCCTTTGGGACCTTGTAGGTATTTAGCCATGCAGCACATTATCCTGGGTGCTACAACATCTGTTACTTCACGTGCCACTGGTGAACGGCCACACACAGCATAGGTTGGGCTTCCGTGCTATTTAATGAAAATATGATAAAGTCCCTTCAAATTTCCAAAAGGTGCATTTCTTTAATAATAAATCTTTGACACTAATAGGCAAATCATAGCACTTCCGGGTGTTCGGAGGCAATGCATACACGCACGCAGAAATGCCAAAACAAAGCTGTATTCAGTCACAGACAATAAATTAAGCATTGTGCATTGCAGCTTATGCAATGAGAGTACATCTGTTATCATGCAAGTGCCTCAAGCAAGGCTTGAGGGAGGCTCTGGCCAATGTCGGGAATGGGGGCATTAGTCAGGAATATGCTTATAATGGCAGCTACTTACAAAAGCAAGTCATTTCATACTCTCTTTGTGGAACACTTGTTACTTTATGTTACTGAACAATGGCAATGCCTATAGGCCTGGACTAGGCATGCTAGCGAAATGGTTACTTTTATTTATGACAGGCATGCACCACTAAAAAAGCTGCCAACTAAATGCAGCAGTCAAACTTATCCGATAAAAGTTAAGACTTATAAGTTCAATTGAAAAAGGGTTGCGTTGCGCAATAGGTGCCCATGTGTGTACGCAGGCAGCTGGCTATCGTGTAGCAGAAAGGTGTTCAATTATATTGTGAATTTACTTATTGAATGCTTCGGTGTTGTGTTAAACATTTTGGTGACATTCGTAGTTTAGTGATGGGCAATTGTAAACCATATGTTAAGCTTTTAGTCTGCTCAACAGAAAGGTTAGAACAGAAGAAGTAAAAGGGAAGTTAGTTAGGCTGGCTGTTAAAAAGAGCAGGGGAGGGGTGGGGTGGCGTGTATTTTTTTCTTTACACAAGGCACGAGCCCTTTCGAAATGTAAATTAAATGGCATGTGCCAGCTGCGTCTCCCTGGTCGATACTTCTTCCTGAGGAGTTGGAGCTAGTTCTGGTGCCTGCTGTCCCATTCCTGACTTCTGGGAGAACAGAGGTGTCCGAGTTCAAGGAGTGTTGTAGCACTCATCTAGTTTAAGGTGGCTGCAGAAATTAAGGGTTTGTGGCTCGATGCGAGAATACTCTCTTAATTAAATTAAATAAACAAACAAATCTAAAGTCGAACAGTAGAAAAAAACAACGGACGTGTGCTTGCACCACATTTTAAAACAAACTCTGCTTACAGACAATGCCACGCTAGGGCAAAAACAACATAGCGCAACGGAGCTCGAAGCAGAACTAAAAGAAACTAGAGTGGAAACCAACTTAGATACGGCAAGGTGAAGAAACGCTTTTTCAAGCGCACACGCTGCATTTAAAAGGCATTTAGATGCTCCAGTGCCAGTTACCTTGCCGTTGCCGACCTCTGTTCTTCCTCCAAGACGGCGTTTGTGACTGGGTGGCACTGGCCCCGCTGCTCCTGCTTAGTGTGGGGGGCGGGGAGACGAGGTATCCGGCGAGTCTGGGACAGCGCGCTTGCTTCTATGAAAGTGAAAGCGGGTACGGCGCGCGATGATTAAAAAAACATATGGCGCCTGCGCCTGTAGACGCTGAGGGCATGTCTGGCGTTTCCCTTGCGGGAGCGAGCAGCAAGGCGCGATAATTGCTTACAGATGGCACCGCTGCTCGCTCCCGCAAGGGAAACGCCAAACGTGCACGAGTGCCCATAGAGAGCAATGCAAAACGTGCACGCTTTTAGCCAAAATGCTGATCGATTCCAAAAGGTCCCCTCCTATGCAGCGCATGCGCGCTGCGTAAGCGAGACCTAAAAAATGAACTCAGCAATGCAATTCATACTAATTGGAATCTCAAGTTTAGCCTTAACAACTAGCATCAGCGAACACTGATTGTTTGAACATTTTTAACTAAAGTGCACAGCTTTAATGTCAATACGCTGGATTGGCTTATAGACTGAATATGAGGGAGCAGGTACCAAGATGGCCACAACTGGAGCTCCTGCCTGGGGAACTGGCTCTTCATGTAGTGTGCGGCCCCCAGATGAGGAGACGCCTGAAACCATCAGACTGGTAGTGCCAACATTTTAGCGAGTGGGATATTTTCCTCCCCCGGTGAAGGCAGCTGGTAATTCCACCCCCTGCCATGCCGATACCAGTGGCGGAGGGGACATGTTGAAAAAAACAGCTCTAGTGGCGGCGACCTCAGGGGAATGGGGCCCACGCTGTGTGAGCAACACAGGGGTTATTAGGGGCCAAAGAGTGGGGCCAGCAGAGAGAAAGGAAGAGCCACAGACTGCCAGAACCACTGAGAAGCACAGCACATGGTTGGGTGGTGCACATAGAGAAGAGCTGAACTGAAGGAGAACACAGTCTCCATGTGAACGAACTGACCCCGGTAGATGGATGGGCCTGGTCCACAAAGGGCACTTGCCCCGATTTGTGGTTCCCAAGACAGCTACCCCACAGACTATGAACAAATAATTAGATTTTGGAGGGAGTGAAGCTGTGCCATAGTCCTCAGCAATGTCCACTTAAAAGCAGTCTAGAGAAGACTTTTCTGAGCCCTTTAAGAAGACTGCCAAAGGAAACGCCGGTCAGCAAACACAGGGGAGCCTGGATGAAAGCAGTTTAACAAAAGGGGAACAGGTCCTTCCAAAACCCATTGCAGATTTACAAACAGAGATAGCAGAAAAGACAAGCAAGATTGAAGTGGTGGTGAGAAATTGTGGAAAATAAGTTGAATGGCATGTGTGACCATGTTCTGGCTTTGCAAAGACAAAAAGAACAATTGATGGACAGAATGCAGAACAATGTCATACATTCACCCCAGTACAGAGATCTGGGCCTAAATCCATCGCTTTTTGCTCACCATGCCATTCCAGTTTGGACCCAGCCATATGCAAATCAGTCTTGACCCTGCACCCAATGGGAACAGTCCAGCCCGAACTGCCAAGCCAGGTCCACCCTGGACTGGAAACAAGCATCCTAGGACCGGTTTCGGGCTTTCAGCCCTCATCAGCCAGGATAGCTTGATTCCAGTGGCATGGAGAGCACGGGACCCACGTCTGGGCATACCCGTCCCACTCGGGGTGACAAATGCAAAAAGAACAATTGATGGACAGAATGCAGAACAATGTCATACATTCACCCCAGTACAGAGATCTGGGCCTAAATACATCGTTTTTTTGCTCACCATGCCATTCCAGTTTGGACCCAACCATATGCAAATCAGTCTTGACCCTGCACCCAATGGGAACAGTCCAGCCCGAACTGCCAAGCCAGGTCCACCCTGGACTGGAAACAAGCATCCTAGGACCGGTTTCGGGCTTTCAGCCCTCATCAGCCAGGATAGCTTGATTCCAGTGGCATGGAGAGCACGGGACCCACGTCTGGGCATACCCGTCCCACTCGGGGTGACAAATGCAAAAAGAACAATTGATGGACAGAATGCAGAACAATGTCATACATTCACCCCAGTACAGAGATCTGGGCCTAAATCCATCGTTTTTTTGCTCACCATGCCATTCCAGTTTGGACCCAGCCATATGCAAATCAGTCTTGACCCTGCACCCAATGGGAACAGTCCAGCCCGAACTGCCAAGCCAGGTCCACCCTGGACTGGAAACAAGCATCCTAGGACCGGTTACTGATACGGCAGAAGGGAGATTGCGCTCTCTAGAAATATCCTCAGCGACATTCACGACTGAGGTGAATAACATGAACAACTTTAAAGCGTGAGCAATGGCAGCCATATTGAAACTTGAGACAAAGTCTTAAACACTGGAGGATCAGAGAAGGGATACCAACATAAGAGTGCTTGGGGTCCAAGCGGAGATCCCACCAGTCTCCCTGTCGGAATGGATGGAAAATGGTTTCTGCTAGAAATGCAAGAGAACACTATCTTAGTGATTTGGAAGATCTAAAGACTCCCTTTAAGGCCCTAAAGAATGTTATCGGGTGTGGGGGCACAGTGATGGTAGTGGTGACATCACATGACTGCAGAGATCACATCTTGATGCAGCCAAGCAGTGGTAAAAAGTAATAGTGGGAGAGAATAAACTATTACAGTATCCCAAGAGGAGTCCAGGAACTTTGAAAAGGAAAAGAGAGTTGAGGAACATCAAGGAGGCAATGGTGGCAAAAAAGCCTAAAGCATCAGTAAGATTTCTCAGTAACTTGAGGATGGAGCACAGAGGTAAGAGATGTGAGTTTAGCCAAGAGGAGTCAGTAGAGTCGTTTTTAAGGGACTGCAGATGGACATGGGATGTGCTCGGTAGGGTTATATTGAACTCAGAGGTAGGGACGGGATATGGGGTTGTTGTCAAACTGGAAGGCGGGCCCAGGTGGTCCCCAATGTAGGGAGGGGAAGGCTGCAAGACTACGTGATGGCTGGTTCCAATTATGGGGACATGATTTTTGCGTAGGTACAGTCTCTCACCAACTGACCTTTTCCCGTGAGGTTGCAGCTGTTCTTTTAATATTTGGAGACTATACCCAATTTCATCTATAAATGCGTACTTTTGCAGTGATATCAATAAAGGGGTTTTGATTTTGCTATTATTGTTACTTGAGCATATTTGTTGAATAAAAAGATTTAAACTTAAGCTGAATGTGAACTTTCTGGAGGGGGATGAGAGACAAAGTGATTACTGGCACCTTACCAAGAGTGTTATGGACTCCATCAACTTCTTCTTTCACAGCCTCATCCAGACGCTCCAGATTCTGTACCAGGAGGGCTACAACCTGTCCCTCAACCTAAGGGGACAGAAAAGAGAAGGAATGAAATGAATGTCTATAACAGAGATTTCACGTTTCCTATTACAGACACTTCTCTTTACGCAGCAAGGGCAAATTAAGCCAATGTAAATACAGCCAGGAATTTCCGGAATGCCAATCACGTTGCTACAAAAGCAAAGGAACACAACCCTAACCCTAGCCCACCCCTCTCCTAAAAATACTTAAAAGAGCCTGATATAAGCAAAGAGAGAAAAGAATATTACTCCTTGCATGACCCCGAGATATCAAAAAATAATATGGTTTGTCAAATATTTAATGCTAAATGGAACACATCCCAAATTATTTTCTTACATTTTAAGACTTTACAGAAATATTAACAAAATTGCAATAAACGTAATCAGAAAATCTACTCTAGAAACTGATTTTCAAGTCCGAGGTAACAAAAACAGTATAAATTAAAAATTGAAATTGTAGACAATGTATAAGTTAATATCAGGAGGACATTCTAAATTGTGCCTTTGTGGAGCGATACGAAACTTCGGTCACAATGTACAACAAGCATGGCAAAGCCAATAAGTCCGTTTTTAATTTGCTAACATGTAAAACACAGGCATGCACAACTGTGCTTGCTTTAGCAACATGTATTCCACAGAGGGAGTGGCAAGGAGACATAACAGTGTCCCTCATTCCAATTGAGTGTATACATTGAATACACTTCACTGGAAAAAAGCATATATACAGTAAGCCAACAGCATTATCTGAGGGAGCCATCCAGGCTGATACAAGATATGACTGACAAAGCCTCATGCCAGTGGCTGAAAGAGGCTCGTCCAAAAAAGCCAATGGTTGAGAGGGGCGGACTCAAAGCCTGCTGTATGTGTATTGTAAACAAAAGTCTATTTAGGCAGCTGTGCTATCAAGCCAAAACCTAACGAATGCGGTCAGCACATGGACATGAGGTTTGATATCCCTCAAACAACAAAAACATTGATTTTTACAAAGGTCCTCTGTGTAGCATGGTGCCAATACCTGGAATCCATTTGAGATCAATGGTTATCATGCCACTGTGGCACGTTATTTGTAGCATTTCACTGGACTAGTGGAAACATTTCACTGCTCCCTGAAACCCTGCAAAACCCATAACCGTATCACCCACTGAATAAACCCTCATGGAAAGACACAGGCACACTATCCAGAACACAAAAGGAACGCAGCAAGCTCGCTTCCAGACATGCGGCAGGGCCACAGGGCACCGCAGAGACAGTTATGGGTTCGCCTTCCCCTTGCCTCTACTAGCAGTTAGGCGGTGGGTCAGCTTTTTTAGCAAAATCACCCAATTGATTTTGTGTTGTTCCAGGCATGTGCATTAGTTGCTCCCTTTCAGAGTGGACAAAGGCAGCTCTTAGACCTGCTGCTGTGATGGGTTCAGTGACAAGGGAAACAAAGGGCCTTGTATTTAATTTCCTGCTGCTGTGTGCAGGATTTATAAAAGGCATCCGCAGGGAGACTATCTCTTCCCTTCGCAAGTTACAAGGGGGAGGAGGGCAGTAATTAGGAAAGCTGCAGACATGAGCAGGGACAATAGGCTGGGCCTTGCAATTAACCTCTCAGAGGCAACACTGCAATGATAAAATGAGGAGGACTTAGAGAGGAGGAAAAAAAAAAAAAAGGGAAATGGAACAGAATGAGGAGAACTACACAAAAAGAAATGCAGACTCCAGGCATTTTAGTCTCTTTCCTCTGACAGATTTGATGAGGAAACGAAACAAATATTCTACAGTGGAGAGAGACATCATCAGATTGCAGACTAAGAAGTGTAAAAAAGAAAAAACAAGGCTGCAGGCCTTTTCCATCTATGCACCCAGGATCTGGAACAATCTCATTATCGTTAAGAACCTCCACAATGCTGCTCCAGTTTAGGAAAGAGTTGAAGAAGCACCTCTTTAAAGAACACTACATCACAATATATTAACTGTACACAACCCAGCCACCTCTCCCATTAGTCGTTCACTTTCACCTTTCTCATTACTCGTTCACTTTCACCTTTCCCATTACTCGTTCACTTTATGCTAATCTTTAACCCGGTACAGTGTTTCGCTGCCCTTTGGCTAGGTTTATGCTATAAAAAACCAAATACATAAATACTGAAAGTCCGGTTAGACAGAGAATAAATGCACTTAGAGCAGAGAAGGGCTGCCGGAGTAACTAAGGCACTATGGTAAGTTGGAATCACGAGCTATGACATGGGAATTTGTGCAAAGAACGATATGACATGTACTGACACTATTTTTGTTTAAAACATTTGCCAAGGCATTTTAGGGACCAGCTTATCTGGCGGGCGGTATGTTCAAGTATTTGTAGACTCCTGATGAACCTCAGATTGGGAGGAAAATAAAACAATTAAAAGTTCCCACACATGCAAAGGTTATAGGCAGTAACACTATGCATGTATTCCCAACAGCTGCAATATCCACTTACCAGGGAATCGATCAGGACCTCAGCACCTTCTTCACTTTCATGTAGTGTGTCTATGTCTGTCAGCTCCTGAAGCAAGTCCACTACCGCAATGGACACATGTGACCAAACGTCAAGGATAATATCACTTACAACCAACCTACCATTCAAAGAGTTGCTGCCACCTGCTTTATACTGAATGCCCCTTTAACAGGAGCATGGCCACTAATGTTTTTGTTAGTGTTTAAAGGATCTACATAAAGACAAGACCCCCACATTCACTCCACCATACTAAAACAGTAAGGGCCTGATTTAGATCTTGGCGGACGGGTTACTCTATCACAACGGTGACGGATATCGTCCGCTGAAATAAGAAATCCCATTATATCCTATGGGATTTATATTTCAGCGGACGGGATATCCGTCACCATTTTGTCGGAGTAACTCGTCCGCCAAGCTCTAAATCAGGCCCTAAGTGTCTGCTGCCAAAAAGTCATTTCTGGACATCTATACCTGCTGACAAATCCATTTTTGACCTTCTAGGAGTACAATTTTGACTACACAATTTAACAAATATTGAATATGTGTGAAACACAGGATTGGAACTAATACCAGATTGAAAAATAAAACGAAATTAATATAAAACATAAACTAAGTGTTTTACTCACAAATATTAAATTAGAAAGATCAAGTATTTAAGAAAGTATTAAACAGGTGGCAGTGGCACATTGGGATGGGCCATAATCTCCAAGACACAGAAATAACAATGAATTCCCCAAAACTGTCACTTTATTTTCATTAAAATATTGGCTAGTCTTTATTTGCAATAATAAAGAGTAATGTCTACAAAGTGATCTTTAACCATCAAAGATCTCTGAAATATTTCATTATAAGGGATAAAAAGGCGTTTTTAATAAATAGGCTTTTGCACACATCTTAAAGAAGCGATCAGTTGCTACCGGAATCCCTGTGACTCTGGACAATAAAATGATTTTTTTTAGTCTCAACAACCATACTTTGAGGAATCACATGGAGAACCATTAAGATAGGAAAAATGTTTTTCAATTTGTAACCTAATATGAAAAAATAACTGTCATGTTACAAACATAAAAGGGGAGCAAGTAAAGAAAAGAACATAAAATGCAAGTAAGGATAGAAAGATAGCTCTCACACCCCAAGATGAATGATCTTTTAGGACTAGTGTAACATTCTTGGCTACATTGACTTCCAGCCAGCCATCTTCATCCAGTGGTCTGTTAGCCGTGTCATTCACACTATTTTCTTCCGCCCGCTACAGCATACAGAATGGAGCAATGGGTCAGCTCACTTCAGCCATTGGCTACCTTCATTGTCGGCGACTATATTCTGCTCTTTCACAAAGAGCACATCCACATACTAAGTAGTTACCTTCAGGGCCGGACTGGCCATAGCGGGCACCAGGCAATTCCCTGGTGAAGCGGAGGGGTGGGGGCCGGTTTTGTGCCTGTGGGGGCCAGTTTTGTCACTGGGGGCCGGTTTTGCAGCAGTGCTGCAATATTGGCCCCCTGTAATGGGAGCAGTGCTTTTTGCTAGCATGCCCTCTTCCCACGCTCCCAGAACCGGTCGAGCAGCAATCTGCCAGGGCTGGTTGCTGTTCCCTACCCGACCCTGGTTACCTTCCTTGCCAGGGACTACTAAGGCAATGATTGCATTTGGAAGCCAAACAAAAACATGTTTGCTTTAAGCCAACTTTCCAATTATTTTTATTATTTTTATTTTAGATTGATGAGGGCCTGGCATCTCCCTCTGCAATACCGATTTGCAAAAACCATGACAAAACAATCACTGACAAAGTTGAAAGGCTAACAGCCAGTGCTAGACCTATTGGCTTTGCCAGTGCTTGTTGAGATTTATGAGATTCTGCTCTGTAATCTTTTACATTACACAATGGCAGCTCAAAATTAAACAAAAAACTCTAGATCCACTCGGAGTTAGAGATTCAGCCAGGGATAAAAGGAGCTCAATGTTCTAGTTCAGTGGCAGAACCATTTTCATTTTTCTTCCCGACATTTATTTACTACCGCTGCATGTGATTTCAGCTTGTGTCAATCTTCAAATTTCTGTCACACACTATCGACTGTTTTCAGCAACGCAGGAAGGACAATGTGACCTTCAATGTGCTCTTATTTACACTTGCAGATGTTTGCATAGTAACAATGGTACTTGATGAGAAGATGTGCTCTTTGGTAAGTAAGCCTGACACATCGCGCTCCAGTCAGTAATACCCCTTTATTTATGGATTAAATTAAGGTGGGAAATAAGGGTTGGGCCAAAAATACCTTCTATCCTATCAATATGCTTATGGAACAGTGCATTTTCCCCAGTGGGGAAAAGACATTCTTCCATAAGCATCCTAGATGAGAAGATGACATGTCTTGTAGACATGTGTAAATTATTTGTTGTACAGAAAATATGATTAGTATGTGGCATTAGGAAAAAAGGGACCTATATTTGAGAGTAGTTTTCCATATCATTGTTTAATCACATACATAACTGAAGAATAACCTTTAGTAATATTTTATAAACACCATGTCACCCGGGTGATAAAGCAACCCAAAAGACAGCTATATAAAGCATGGCGAGCAAGGGCGCAGGGCTCCGAGCAATTAAGACTAACAGGGTTACGGAGAATCAAGGGGCACAAAGTTTCAGGGGATCAAGATGCACAGGATTCTGTAAGGATTTAAAGGCATGCAGTTCCGGGAAATCAAGAGGCACAGGATTCCAGGAGATCAAAAGGCACAGGATTCCGGGAGATCAGGAGGCACAGGATTCCAAGGGATCAAGAGGCACAGGATTCCAAGGGATCAAGAGGCACAGGATTCCAAGGGATCAAGAGGCACAGGGTTCTGGACAATCAAAGTTTACAGGGTTGCGGACAATTAAGGGGCACAGGGTTCGGCATGCTCAAGGGGCACAGAGTTCTAGGGGAGCAAGAGGTACCCGGCTCTGGTAAGATCAAGAGACACAGTATTCCTTGGGGATCAAGAGGCACAGAGCACCAGGGGATCAAGGGCCAGACAGTTCTGGACAATCAAAAGGAGCACCAGGTTCAAGACAATCAAGGGTCCCAGGTGATCAAGAGGCCATGGTTCTGGGCGTTTAAGAGGCACATGATTCCCAGCCGGGTGGAGGGGGGGAGGATCGAGGTGGGGGGGGAGGCAAAAGGTACAGGATTTTAAGTCCGTCAGATTGGAACAGTAACTAAGAGTAGTCTATCAGCACACATGGAAATGTAACTGAAATTGTCTTAACCTGCCACTCTGTATTGCTCTGCAAATGGGAGATTCTGTGCTAGTATTCAAGGCAGTTGTATTAATGATGCTCATGCTGTTAACAGTTTAATTATGTCGATAAGAATTCCCGACAGCCCAACTGATGTGCAGAGATCACAGACACTACAGTCCAATAATCGAAACCATCAATCTATAATCAGTACTAATGAGCATCAGCAGTCAATCCGCTTCATCAGATAGTACCGCGACAGTACTCACTCTACCCATTAATACTGCGCAGATACTAGTACCATTGACCAATATGGCAGTTTTCTACCTTGAAATAGCGTCCTGTACTCACCCTTTAATAGCCAATATTCTGCAGTGAGCAGCCCATCAGCCAGTACAGGTCAATAGTCGTATCACATATCATTGTGCAACCATCATGATGAGTTGGTATAGTAGAATAATCACGCTACCATCTGTCGGTACAGTATTAAGCCAGTATTTTGAAGGAACCCACCAATGTTATTAAGTTATCGGCTCCATCATCCAATACAGTTATTAGGTTTTTTCCCCACTCAATCAATCAATCAGGGGTTTACAAAGCGCGCTACTCACCCGTGAGGGTCTCAAGGCGCTGGGGTGAGAGGGGGTGCAGCTCCGGATCAGTCGAAGAGCCAGGTCTTGAGGCGCATCCTGAAGGTGTGCAGAGTGGGGGAGCGTCTGATGTTGACTGGGAGCTCGTGCCAGGTCTTTGCCGCGACGTAGGAGACGGCTCTTCCGCCTGCTCTGGTTCTGCGGATGCGTGGTGTCTCTGCCAGGGCGAGGTCGGCGGCGCGGAGGTTGCTTTTGGGTACGTGGAAGGAAACTCTTTCGTTGAGGTATTTGGGTCTGATGTTGTGGAGGGATTTGTAGGCGTGGGTGAGTAGCTTGAAGGTCACACTCTTCTCAATGGGGAGCCAGTGGAGGTCTCGTAGGTGCCGGGTCACGTGCTCGTATCATGGGGTTCCGAGGAAAAGTCTGGCTGCGGTGTTCTGGATGGTTTGGAGCTTGTGTAGCAAGGTTTTGTTGATTCTAATGAGTCCCATCACTGAGAATTGCTCAGAAAGCATTTACTGTAGTGCTGTTGTCAGCAATGTCAATCAAGTACCAAGCTGCTGCCACCAAAGCAACCTATTTGGTGCAGTACAATGTGTGATTGGCAATATTGTGTTGCTTTGCGAAAAGGGTGTGGGGATAGAAAAAGTGTCACGTGTGGCCTCATGTTGGCTGGAAGATCAGAGTGGGAGTCGGATCTGGGTGGCGAGGACCCTGCAGTTAATCTCAAGGCAGAGACAGACCCACTGTGTGTCGCCTAAGCAAATTAGAACTAGGCAGGATCAGGTGCTTGTGATAGCCTAAAATGGAATAAAGACAATGCGCTAGGCAGTGCTTAATTTATGCCTGTGGTTTCCGGTGCTCAACACCGGCACTTAATTGTCAGCACCGGCTCTAGTGACAGCCCACCACAAGGTGGCGTTATTTTTTTTAACATTTTGAGATGAACACCGCAACCGTGTTTATGAAGTCAATATACACTGAAAACTAATGAAACCAGCCTCTCGTGCCATTATTATAGCTTTGTGTGGCCGGAAATTGTCTGAATCGTCAAACTTGTAGGATGTCGATGCTTAGGTGTTATATTGGTCCTGTCAATGGCAGCTCTGGCAGGGGCAATGCCTGGTGCAGGCTGCAGTAGCCTTCCAAGAAGGGCCCTAGAACTTCATTTTTTACAAACTAAGCACTAGCGCTAGGGATACCCAATAATCCTCCAGGGGAACAGGTATACACTGTAATGAACAAACAAGGAGTAACCTGCATACACTTCCCACTTATACTGTGGTTGGTATCAAATGAATCCAATCTGCAGTGATTTAAACAAATAAACTTTGTACGACGAGGCGTACTCAAAGTCAATTAGCAAAAACATATTTATGTCATATGTAAGTCAATTCAGTAACATAAATCCAACAAATACTAGAACAGTACATGTTCATTAAGGGTCATGTGTTGAGAGCACAGCTGACATCCAATAACCACAATATGCAAATCACAATTCAAGGTTAGTGATTAGTGGTGACCGGTATATCCACCTAACCAATAAAAGTCTCTTAGACCATAAACCCGCAAAGGATGAATGCCCATTCAATTATGGTCGTAGCAAGAAACATGGTCAGAATTGATGCGTCGTCGACATTTCTGTATCTTATGGTCAAGGAGTCCGTGAGACTATCTTCAAAGAGACCATCCTCAGGACTAAGTGACGCAAAATGCCCATAAGACCGGCCCAAGAGGAACCAAGGAATGCAAATTATTTTTTTTTGATAGCTCCAACCTTGGAGATATGGAATACATCAAAACCGCTTAATGAGTGATCACAGTCTAACAACATCACACTATTTGCGAATCTCGGTTTGGCTCAGTCACGTTTAATCAGACCGGCGGCAATCCTCACCAGTGGGGATGGTTCATTTTGTTAACTGACTTTGAGTAAGCCTTGTCATACAAAGTTTACTTGTTTGAGTAACTGCAGGTTGGATTGATTTGAAACCAACCACAGTAGAAGTGGAAAGTATATGCAGGTCACCCCTTCAGAAGCTTCTTGCAATGGAATAAAGCACAACACAAGGTGCGAATATAGGTGGGTAGTCACATTTGGCAGTCCATGGTTTGTTACCGGGTGTGCAATGTAGTGACTAGGCTGAAAAGGTTCTATTCGTTTTCTTGTGCTAAAAAACAGTAAAAATGCACACTCAACTGGCAGTCTATCAATAAATCACTTCACTTAAAAGGTTTCAATAGATGAAAAGCTACATTAGAAGATAATGCACACTATGAGGTCAAATTGTAGATATTTACAACATAATGCAATTTCTTTGCGCTATTTCCAATAAGATTTGCCCTATAATGACAACATATAATTTAGATGTACGTAATGGGCAAGAGTTTGGAAATACATTCTATTTACGCCTGTTTTTGAAGGGCCAGTCTCCCTGAGGGACAGAGGGGCCTGGCCATTAGTAACTGTAATTATATAGCGCTTACTTCCCCTGACGAGGCATTGAAGCATGGAAGAAGGTATGCAGGCCCTCGTCTGTGTGGCTCAATGTGGCATGGAGCATGTTCCAGACTTTAGCAGGCTGGGAGTAAAGACAGAAATAATGCACTTAAAAATAATTACAGGTTCACTAGTGAAGCAGTTCAGAGGCGGCAAAATGCAACGGATGCCACACTTAACTGCGTTCTCGAACGAGGGATACGTTTGGAGTAAATGAGGCTGGCTGCGTATTTGGAGAGCGTTGGGGGTATTTGCGGCAAGGCAGTTGCAGGGTTAATCACTTGGGCAAGAGAAGCAGAAATAATGGAATGAGTCCTAATTCCCTCAGTGCCTAATAGTAGGAGCAGTGATGCGCGCTAAATCGACCTCAGGTTTAAAAGGAGGTGCGCACAAGGTTGGTACTCAAGGTAGGTTGAGCGGAAGGCATCTTGGGGCGGAGTTTGGATACGTATTTGCCGTGGAATATTATAGTACGAACATTGCTTAGCACAGCCTTGAAGAGATACCTTTGAACTGGTTGTACATCACTATTCCAATGAATCTTTTTACCACTGCCTTAAGGTTTTCAACTGAAAAACTTACTTCGAGTGAGCGGCCTCGTCCGTGAACCGGAGACCATGACAGTGTTACAGCCACAAACGTTCACTAACCCATTCATTAATATTACCACATACAGAATATTAGGAGCACACAGCAGCACGCACTAATCTACGTGGACTCTTCAAGTACACTGAGCAGGGAGTACAACCAATGGCAGAAGAACAAGAACAGAAAAAGCCAATCACTTCGGCTTTTGAATAAAGAGGAAGTTTCACCAAAGAACAAGTTACTTACCTTCTGTAACGATATATCTGTAAGAAACATAGGTTAGTTATAGATTCCGTACCTTAGAATCTCCCCCAGGCGTCAGACTGGATCCGGAAAGTTTTTCGTCAGCAGTACACCTGCGCGTCTGAAGGTGGCGTCGGTCGACTCCGCGTCCGGCGTCGTGGTCGCTGGGATGACGTCGCGGTAGCTACATAGACGCCGCCCTCGCGCGCTGACGTCAGTTCTGTACACAGCTTTCCACGCCAGAAGCGCAGAGCAATGCAAGACACTGACCACTGGTGCACAAAACTAGGGCCCTGAAAGGATGTCCTTAACCCTAGAAGTCAGTTCGCAGAACGGGGAGGATGGGTGGGGCGGTAAGGAATCTATAACTAACCTATGTTTCTTACAGATATATCGTTACCGAAGGTAAGTAACTTGTTCATCTTAAAGAAACAGTTAGTTATATATTCCTTACCTTAGAATAGATACCCCAGCAATACCAACCCCGGAGGAGGGTCTGCGAACCAAGTTCACACCAGAAAGTCCTGGAGAACAGAACGGCCAAAGAAGCTGTCTCCCTGGACTTGAGTGTCCAGGAAGTAGTGTCTTGTACACGTGTGCAACGATGCCCACGTAGCTACCCGACAGATGTCATTCAGGGGGACTCCTCGTCCCAAAGCAGTAGTAGCTGCCATCGCCCTGGTGGAATGGGCGCGCAGCCCCACTGGAGGCTCCTTCTTAGCCAAAGAATAGCAGGCTTTGATGCACAGAACGACCCACCTGGAGATGGTCCGTTTGTGCACGGCCTGACCTTTCTTAGCGCCCACGTACCCAACAAAGAGATGGTCATCCACCCGGAATTGTTTTGTGTGATCCAAGTAGAAAGAAAGCGCACGTTTTGGATCCAGACGGTGGAGCCTCTCTTCCTCTTTCGAAGGATGCGGAGGCGGAAAGAAGGTGGGCAAAGTGATGGTTTGGCCAATGTGGAAAGAAGTAACCACCTTGGGAAGGAAGGAAGGTCTAGTTCTCAGGACGACCTTGTCCGGATGGATAGCCAGAAAGGGAGGCTTAGAAGAAAGAGCTTGTAGCTCTCTCACCCTGCGAGCAGAGGTGATGGCCACCAGAAATGCAGTTTTCAGAGTTAGAAGCCTGAGGGGGCAATTATGAAGCGGCTCAAAGGGGCGCACATAAGATCTGTAAGAACCAAGTTCAAGTCCCACTGGGGCATTACGAAGGGTACAGGAGGAAAAAGATGAGTAATGCCCTTAAGAAGCGTATTTACAACAGGGGACTTGAAAAGAGTAGGCTGATCAGGAAGCCTAAGAAAGGCTGAAATGGCCGAGAGGTAGCCCTTGATAGTGCCCAGAGCAGAGCCCTGCTGGGCCAAAGAAAGGAGGAACAAGAGGACCTCAGAAAGAGGGGCGGAAAGGGGATCCACAGCCTTTGCTGTGCACCATGCCACAAATTTGTTCCATCGGCAGGCGTATACCGTCTTAGTGGAGGGACGCCTGGCTGCCAAGATTACATCACAGACTTCAGGATGCAGGTCAAATGACGTCAACTGCCGCCGCTCAATCTCCACGCAAGGAGGTGGAGGCTGGACAGGTTCTGGTGGAGGACCGTCCCCTGCTGCTGCGACAGAAGATCTTCCCGAAGAGGCAGTCTGATCGGAGGATCGATGGCCATGTTGAGCAGCTCGGGATACCAGACTCTTCGTGCCCAATCCGGAGCCACAAGAATGACTTGGGCCCGGTCGCGCTTGATCTTCTTCAGCACTCTGGGCAGAAGTGGTATAGGCGGAAAGGCGTATAGAAGACCGCAACTCCCCTCGCGACGAAAAGCTTCGCCTAGCGAGTTCCGCCTTGGAAATTCCAACGCGCAGAATTGCTGACATTGCGCGTTCTCTTCGGTGGCGAATAGATCTAACCAAGGCTCTCCCCACTGCTGAAAGAGACCTTGCACCACCTCCGAGTGAAGACGCCATTTGTGATCCATCATGCACCTGTGGCTGAGTTCGTCCGCCCTGGCGTTCAGTGACCCTGCCAGGTGCTGAACCACCAGGGATATGCCCTGATGTTCCAGCCATGTCCAGAGGCGGAGGGCCTCATGACATAGGGTCCACGACCCCACCCCGCCTTGTTTGTTGCAGTACCACATGGCGGTGGTGTTGTCCTTGAACACCTGCACTACTCTTCCCTGGACAGAGGAAAGGAATGCTTTGAGTGCAAGACAGATCGCCCGAAGCTCCAGAAGATTGATGTGGAGCCCGGACTCCGCCGGAGACCAGAGGCCTCTGATCTCCACCTCTCCCATGTGGCCGGCCCATCCCAGAAGGGATGCGTCCGTCACCACTGTGTGTTCTGGTTGGGGAAGGGAGAGGGATCTGCCGTTGACCCAATCCTGGTTCGTGAGCCACCACTGAAATTGTCGTGCAGTGCCCTCCGAGATCTGGACGCAATCGGACAGATTCCCCTGGTGCTGCCCCACTGGAACTTCAGGTCCCACTGCAGAGCCCGCATATGCCACCTGGCATGCTAGACCAGCAGGATGCAGGAGGCCATGAGGCCCAGCAGCCTCAGCGTCAGTCTGACCGAAACCCGGGATAGGGGCTGAAAGATCGGAATTATAGCCCGAATATCCCCGACTCGCTGCTCGGGAGGATAAACCCGAAACTGCGTTGTGTCCAGAACCGCTCCGATGAAGAGGAGCTTCTGAGAGGGAATCAGGTGTGACTTCGGCACGTTGATGGAGAACCCCAGCGAATGCAGGAGGTCGGCCGTAGTCTGGAGGTGGGAGACAACAGTATCACAAGAAAGGTTTCCTTTGGACTCCTACCTATAGGTCACACACAACTGACGTTACCACTTAAAAAACTCTCAAATTAGAAAATGGTCACATTGGTCATTCAAACTGATCACATTTCTATAACTCCATCCATACAATGAGAGTAGACAGATAAACCCAAACTCCAAATACTCTAAAATGTCAATAAATCAATTTATTCATTACCATAAAACAAAGAAAAAACAATTTTAAACAAACAATTAAAATCAATCTAAAATTAACAATCCATAGTATAATATGGAAATTTACAGAAAGAGAGTACACACAAAATTAGACACTGGACTTTGTCATAAAAAGCACACATCTGTGATGAAACAATAAGCACCAACTGAAACCCGAAATCACAACAAATTAATTATCTGTGGTTCCAGAAAGTACACAGATTGTGTAGAAAAAAGGAGCGTTTCCCTTTTTCTTCTGTCGCCCGGGTGTTTTTTTTATTTAAAAACTTGAGCGAATGTAAATATGAACAGCAAGGTCGAGAGATGTTTTATGAAAATTGTAAATGTATCATGAAAAGTCTTGTGATAAAGATAGATTTACGAAGGAAACATTCTCTGTTCCTAGATAATGGCTCATATATAAGATTAAGTGAAAAGAAATGACTTTTTATGTATATTGATTTGTATATTTCTGTCACACAGGTGTTTTGTTGAGAAAAAAACTTTTTTACAAATAATACGAATCAAGCGAGTTGCAGAAATTCGGTCTTGATAAAGATGGTGTAATAATTTCTGATCCATCGAAACGCGTCGACGCTCCTTTTTTCTACACAATCTGTGTACTTTCTGGAACCACAGATAATTAATTTGTTGTGATTTCGGGTTTCAGTTGGTGCTTATTGTTTCATCACAGATGTGTGCTTTTATGACAAAGTCCAGTGTCTAATTTTGTGTGTACTCTCTTTCTGTAAATTTCAATATTACACTATGGATTGTTAATTTTAGATTGATTTTAATTCATTTTAATTGTTTGTTTAAAATAGTTTTTTTCTTTGTTTTATGGTAATGAATACATTGATTTATTGACATTTTAGAGTATTTGGAGTTTAGGTTTATCTTTCTACTCTCATTGTATGGATGGAGTTATAGAAATGTGATCAGTTTGAATGACCAATGTGACCATTTTCTAATTTGAGAGTTTTTTAAGTGGTAACGTCAGTTGTGTGTGACCTATAGGTAGGAGTCCAAAGGAAACCTTTCTTGTGATACTGTTGCTTTGTACCCTATTCCTTTGGCGGTAAAAGGGTCCCTCTCATTTCCCTTAACGGTGGGAGACAACAGCCTGGGGCGAGCCCGCCTTCAACAGCCAGTCGTCGAGATAGGGGAAGACTGGAAACCCTGATCTGCGCAGATGAGCTGCGACCACCGCCATCACTTTCGTGAACACCCGAGGGGCGCTGGTAAACTGAGGGGAGCACGGTAAACTGAAAGTGCTCGTGGCCCACCGTGAACCGCAGGTAACGCCGGTGGGCCGGCAAGATGGGGATGTGAAAATAAGCATCCTGCAAGTCCAACGCTACCATCCAGTCTCCAGGGTCGAGGGCAGACAAGACCTGAGCGAGCGTCAACATCTTGAACTTCTCCTTCCGGAGGAAGTGGTTGACGTTCCTGAGATCCAAGATAGGACGCAGGCCTTTGTCCTTCTTGGGCACCAGAAAGTAGTGGGAATAGCAACCACGACCTACTTCTGGGGCAGGAACGCGCTAGATGGCACCCTTGGCCGAAACTTCCTGTTGGAGAAGGGCCAGGTGATCCTCCGACATGCGATGGTACTGAGGTGGCATGGAGGTAGGAGTAGTCTTGAAGGGGAGGGAGCGCCAGTGGGGGAGGTGGTGGCAGATCCTGCCGCCCACTGGCGTTTGGTGGCCCTGAAAGGTCGGACTAGGAGGGTTTGGAGGCTGCTGCAGAGGGGGCTGTGGTGGACTGGCCCGCCCGCTGGCCCCCAGAACCACGCCGGTGGTTCCCACGTCCCCGGCCGCGCAGAGGCTGTACAGCTTGCGCCGGGTTGTGGCTCTGGGCGGGACGTAGTGGGGCACCCCTTCCGTAGCCACGAAAGGGGCGAAAGGCAGACTGCGCAGGGCGGGTGGTGGAGAGGCCCAAGGACCTGGCCGTAGCCCGTGAGTCCTTAAAGCGCTCCAGCGCGTTGTCTGCCTTGTCGCCGAAAAGGCGACGGCCATCAAAGTGTATGTCCATAAGGGTGGATTGGACATCCCCGGAAAAACCAGTCGAAAGCAACCAGGCGTAGCGTCGAAGGGCTACTAACGTTGCAATCGTCCTGCCAAGTGCGTCAGCGGTATCCAGCCCACAGCGGATGGTAAACTTCGCTGCGTCTCTCCCTTTGGCAACGGCACGGGAGAGTGTGGCCCGGGCCTCCTCCGGGCACTGAGGCAGCACCTGCGCACCTGTATCCCACACAGAGTGGGTGTAACGGCCCAACAGACATGCAGTGTTTACCGACCGCAGTCCCAAGCTGGCGGAAGAAAACATTTTCTTGCCAAGGTGGTCCAGCTTTTTGGATTCCGGTTCCAGAGGTGCGGTAGGGAAGGCGCCTTTAGAAGTGGAGGCTTGAACCACCAAGCTCTCAGGGGTGGGATGTTGGTAAAGGAAAGTGGGGTCGCCCGGGGCCGGGCGGTGGCGTCGGGCAATCATCCTGTCCACAGGACCAAGTGCCCAAAAGGATGTCCGTGAGGGCTTCATTAAACGGGGGCAGGGGCTCCAAAGAGTTCGCCGCCAGCTGAAGCACCTCTGTCAGGAGGTTAGTCGTGACTGCCACCGTAGGAAGCTCGAGGTTGGGAGACTCGGCCGCCCTACGCAACACCACTGCTTATGACGCTCCCTCCTCCGTAGCCACAGCAGGAGGAGACAACATGCCTAGGTCTGGGGAGGTATCCAGACCACTGGCATCCCCCAGTTCCTCTCTGCAATCCGGATTGTACTCCAACTGGTCTGTCAAAGGGTCACCAGACCCCTCCCAGTCTTTCTCACCCTCCTCTGGCTGCCAATCTGGTTGAAAATGGCCAGGGTGGAACACAGGGACAAAAGTACCCATCGGCGCCGGATCCGGCGTCGGCAGGTCCGGCTCCGTGTCCACGTCGAGGTGGGGGTCCAGCCGGCTGCGGACGTGGTGCCGGTGGAGTCGGTGCCGGTGGAGGTGTAATAAGGTCGACCTGCGCCGATCCGGATCTAGGCCTGGATCCAAGGGGGTCCTGCGGTGCCGAGGCCGAAGCAGCCAGCGTCGGAGGCCTAGGGCTCCCAGCCGAGTCCGCGGGGCACGAAGGCGCGCCGGCGGAGTCGGGCTGCCCAAAGATGGCGTGCATCGCTTCGTGAAATTGACAAAACTGGGCAGGGGTCGCTCCCGGTCAGGCCGGAGTCGACCCTGAAGGCTCCGCACGCGGAGCCGCGGGAGGGGCACCACCCGCACCCCGCGTCGCGTCCGCCGACGGACATGGGGAAGTCGAAGAGCGACGATGCTTCTTCGACTTCTTCTTGTGCTTCGACTTACCTGACCCAGAGTGCGAAGACTTAGAAGAGGAGTGATAATGATGAGTCCGCGATCCGTCCCTCGACCTCCCACGCGACCGGGACCTTGCGCGACGCGGAGTCGACTGCCGGGCCTCGAGGAGCTTTCGGGACCGCTCCTGCAAAGACTTCGGGCCATGGTTCGACAGTCGGATCACGACTTGGGGTCATGGTCGTGCTCCAGGCAGAAGAGGCACACGCGGTGCGGATCCGTCACTGACATCATTCGGCTACAGGAACCGCATGCCTTGAAACCAGGCATCCCTCGTGCACCAGGAGTCGGTTAAAGACTCAAAAACAAAGTCGAAAAAAGTCGAAAAAAACTCAGTCAAAAAGTGACTGGGGGTACCGCTCTTCCCGGATCTGCGCTTGCTGGCGCGGAAAAAGAAAGAACTGACGTCAGCGAGCGAGGGCGGCGTCTATGTAGCTACCCCGACGTCATCCCGGTGACCACAACGCCGACGACGGAGCCAACCGATGCCACCTTCAGACGTGCAGGGGTACTGCTGACGAAAAACTTTCCGGATCCAGTCTGACGCCTGGGGGAGATTCTAAGGTAAGGAATCTACAACTAACTGTTTCTTTCAGATACCGCAGTATTACTCAAAGCACGGACTGCACCACTGCAACCTGCCTTCAAGAATAAAGCCAGTACAGCACAGGCGGCAGCGTAACACATATACCATACAAGAGGGAATATATATTAACTACTGGCGGTCACCAGTAGATAGTTATAGTTAGGACCTATTTTCCATAGGAAATCCGCAACATTCTATTTGAAATAACGTTGGCGCCGGTTGACGAACCTTCGCGAAAGCTTCCAACTTGTTGGGGCGCTCCGGTCCGCTCCTATCCTGAAAGTCTCGGGGTGATTCGTCAAGCGGGGGCCGAGAAAAAAGGGGGGTCCCAAAACGCGTTTTCCCCATTCATTTTTCCATAGGAACCGTTCATCGCGGCTACAGCCCGAACTGCAGAACGGAATTACACCAAATTTGGCAAAGAGGTAGCCCTTGGTTCAGTGTCGTGCCTTTTGCTTAAATGGTGTAAATCCGTTCAGTAGTTCCTGTGAAAATCAAAAGTAAAGTCACATATATATCTATGGCCGAGTAGGGTCCGCGTACCCTCCCGATCACGAGCTGCATGCTAATTGGCTGTCAAGTGTCTGTCAACACTCCAAATCAGGAAGTGTTGGCAGCCATTTTGTCCCTCGGTAGAACCGAGGGAAAGAAACAAGTGCGCAAAGCGCAAAAAGGGGGCAGGGTAGAAACAACCTGACCCCCTAGGTCTGCTCAGGGGGTCCCACAAGGACCCCCTGGGCAGAAAAAAGCTTTTTTTTTTTATTTTTTTTTATTTTTTTAAACGGCGGGATGCGCTTAGGGTGCGCGGATCCCGCCGATTAAAAAAAAAAAGCACAAGAAACAAGTGCGCAAAACGCACAAAGGGGGCAGGGTAGAAACACCCTGACCCCGTAGGTCTGCTCAGGGGTCCCACAAGGACCCCTGGGCAGAAAAAAGCAAAAATAAAAAAAATTAAAAAGACCGGCATCGTGCGGAGGCCCCCCTCCCTGCAGCAGTCTGCAACGCGCTTCCTGGCGCGTTTTAAGAAGGGAAGTAATTCCCCTTGAATACTGGGGGTCCCTGGGCCAACTAGCCCACCAGGAACCTCCGGTATGCGCCAGGGGCTGCGTTGCAGAGAGGTGTACAGAGGCCACGCCCCTTTTACACCTCTCTGCAACGCAGCTCTGTGGCGCTTTTGGAGGTACATGGTGGGCTAGTTGGACTCCAGGGACCCTCAGTATTCAAGGGACTTAATCCCCCAACTTAAAACGCGCCACGGGGTAGTGTTTGCACAGTGGTGAAGGGAGGGGCGTGGCTTCAGGTGACATGTGTGCAAACAGGCCCCGTGGCGCGTTTTAAGATGGGGAATTAAATCCTCTTCAATCCTGAGGGTCCCTGGGGGCCAACTAGCCCACCAGGTACCTCCAGTAAGCGCCACGGAGCTGCGTTGCAGAGTGTTGTAAAAAGGGGCGTGGCCTCTGAACACCTCTCTGCAACGCAGCTCTCTGGCGCATACTGGAGGTATCTGGTGGGCCAGTTGTCCCCTAGGGACCCTCGGGATTGAGGAGGAATTAATTCTCCAACTTAAAACGTGCCACAGGGCGTGTTTGCAGACATGTCACTTCGGGCCCCACCCCCTTCCTTCACCATTGTGCAAATATTCCTCTAAAATCAGCAGAACTACGAATTCCGATTTACTCACCTGTTATCAGGAGAGACCTCAGTGCTGCATCTTTCAGCCCAGTACTGATCCTGAAAAGTAATTCTAACCGTACTTACCAGTAACTTGAATTTCCTTCCATTGGCTAACATTGACTGGTTTCACTTGGAAATTCTACTAAGTGTGGAGTTTTGGAACTTTATAATATTCCTCTAAAATCAGCCGAACTACGAATTCCGATTTACTCACCTGTTATCAGGAGAGAACCCAGTGCTGCATCTTTTAGCCCAGCACTGACCCTGATAAGTAATTCTAACCGTACTTACCAGTAACTTGAATTTCCTTCCATAGGATACATTGCCTGCTTTTTGCTGAAAAAGTTTCTAAGTGTCGATTTTTGAAACATACAAATATTCCTCTAAAATCAGCAGAACTACGAATTCCGATTTACTCACCTGTTATCAGGAGAGACCTCAGTGCTGCATCTTTGAGCCGAGTACTGATCCTGAAAAGTAATTTTAACCGTACTTACCAGTAACTTGTATTTCCTTCCATTGGAATCCATTGTCTGGTTTTCAGCAGAAAAGTTTCAAAGTGTTGATTTTCACAAACTACAAATATTCCTTAAAAATCGCCTGTATGACTTAAACGCATTCTTTCAACTGTTTACAGGAGATGCACCAGTGCTGGATCCAGGATCCACCACTGAGTAAGAAAAAGTAACGATAACACTACTTACCTGCTAAGTGAATTTCTTGCCATAGGATAACATTGGTGATTCTATGTGAAAAAGTTTCTAAGTGTCAACTTTTAAAATACAATAATATTCCTTAAAAATCACTACTGTAACCAAAACGTTTTTACTCAACTGTTTACAGGAGATGTCCCAGGACTGAATCTAGGATCCAGTCCTGTGGTTAGAAAAGTAATCCATAAAGTAACTAATTGCATTTAACTAGAAATTCACATTGAGCTCAATGTTGCATTGTGTTTGAAATTGTGTTGCCCATTGCAACAACTGTAACTACTGTACTTAAAAGTCTATTGCCTATTTGCAAAGTATTTAAACTAAAGTAATTCATTCTGAGAAAGTATATTTTGTAATGTAATGTATAATGTAATTACAATGTAATTTAAAAAATAAAATATCTAAAAATAAATAGTTTAAAAAATGTAGTAAATCAGTATCAAAAAAATAAATATAACAATTAATACATTTAAAAATTGTCATTTACAAAACCTTTGAAATTCACTGAAAAAAACCATAGGTTTCAGACATGTTATAGTTAGGAATTAGCATTTAAAAAACATTTGAAATTCACTGAGAAAACCATAGGTTTCAGACACGTTATAGTTAGAAATTAGCATTTAAAAAACCTTTGAAATTCACTGAAAAAGCCATAGGTTTCAGACACGTTATAGTTAGAAATTAGCATTTAAAAAACCTTTGAAATTCACTGAAAAAACCATAGGTTTCAGACACGTTATAGTTAGAAATTTGCATTTAAAAACCTTACAAATTCACTGAAAAAACCATAGGTTTTAGGGACAGTTATAGTTAGTTGGACATTGCACTCGTACAAAACCCGTGAAATTCCCCCGTTATAGTTAGTTCAGCTAACTATAACTCGCGCCCGCAATGCACTGCTGATGACGTCACATATTACATATACATCACTCATGACATGGTCAGTGACATCACTGATGACATGCCTGCACCCACTGTGGTTTATTGTACGGAACTTCGAGTACCAAGATGCTTTGTTGCACACGCCCACATGGGCGGGACTCTGTTGTTATATATGATGTTCCCGTAATGGCAGCCATGATCATGTTTTAAAGGCCAGTGACCAAGGACGTGAAGTCCGAAACGCGTTTGGCAAACTTGAACAGCCTGAATTGGTGAGATGCCTGTTTCTGCAACCTACAATAAATGGAGTTGAACTCTCGCTGTGGGAGGCGTTTTCATCAAGGGCAACCTTTTGTGTGGATTTTTAGCGGCACGCCTAACCGCGAGAACGCCCCGCTGCAGAAGAGCGGCCCTGCGGCGCTGTAAGCACGGCATGCCGAGAGGACAGGAGAGTCCTTTGTGTGGGGTTATTATGGCAGTGCAGGCAGTACTTTTCCAGTTGCAGGAACCCACTTGGGTAAAAAACTTTTTATTCAGCAAGACATGCCTGCACCCACTGTGGTTTATTGTACGGAACTTCGAGTACCAAGATGCTTTGTTGCACACGCCCACATGGGCGGGACTCTGTTGTTATATATGATGTTCCCGTAATGGCAGCCATGATCATGTTTTAAAGGCCAGTGACCAAGGACGTGAAGTCCGAAACGCGTTTGGCAAACTTGAACAGCCTGAATTGGTGAGATGCCCGTTTCTGCAACCTACAATAAATGGAGTTGAACTCTCGCTGTGTGAGGCGTTTTCATCAAGGGCAACCTTTTGTGTGGATATATATATATATATATATAATCTACTGGCGGTCGCCAGTAGATAGTTATAGTTAGGACCTATTTTCCATAGGAAATTCGCAACATTCTATTTCCAATACCTTTGGCGCCGGTTGACGAATCTTCGCGAAATTCTCAAAACTTATGGCCCGCTCCGGTCCGCTCCTATCCTGAAAGTTTCGGGGTGATTCGTCAAGTGGGGGCCGAGAAAAAGGGGGTCCCAAAACGTGTTTTCCCATGCAATTTTCCATAGGAACCTTTAGTCGCAGCTACAGCTCCGAACTGCTGAACGGAATTACACCAAATTTGGCAAAAAGGTAGCCCTTGGTTCAGAGTCGTGCCTTTTGGTTAAATGGTGTAAATCCGTTCAGGAGTTCCTGATAAATTTGAAAAAGAAAACACATATATCTGGGCGGAGCCTAACCACACATGTCATCGTGAGATCTGATTGGCTGTCAGCACTTCATCCTGGAATTGCTGGCAGCCATCTTGGGACCAATATAAATGATAGTACCCCATTGAAATGCATTGTAGTGAATCGAAGATTTTGAGGGTTACCAAAAGGAGAACTATAAAGGGTGATAACAGACTTTAGTTACATTAGAATTCATTTGTTGATGGTACCATACTAATTTCAGGAATTGTGGTGTGTTCTAAGGTGATTTTACCCTGTGAAAAACCTTCTGCTGGGATATCATGAATCATGTTTGAGAGAAAACTATTTTCACATGCTTGTCCCATACAGTTTTGGAAGGTGCTCCAGAAGCTAAAATGAGAGCATATTTTCTGTAAATTCACATTATCTTTCTCAGTCATGTGAGAATGAAGTCTGACATTCTCAGTAAAACATGTACATCCAACAAGGGCAGAGACTGTCAGTTGATTCCTTTGTGTTCTACTGCAGCTTCCCAGAGTGTTCTAAAGAACAACTAGAGTGCCAACAGCCTTACTTATGACAAAAAGTATGGCACACCTGAAGCCATCTTGATTGGAATAAACTGGTAACACTTAAAACATTTAATTTAAAAAGGAACAAAATGATGGGGTTCATTTTGTCATAGAAATTATGGTTAGTGCTGTAGAAAGAAAAATTAGGACATGTTTTAAGTGAGATCTCAAATATCTTCCTGTTATATTTCAACAGGAGCAGCCTGTCAGTTGATGCCTTTGTGTTCTACTGCAGCTTCCCAGAGTGTTCTAAAGAACAACTAGAGCGCTAACAGTCTTACTTATGACAAAAGTATGGCACACCTGAAGCCATCTTGATTGGAATAAACTGGTAACACTTAAAACATTTAATTTAAAAAGGAACAAAATGAGGGGTTTCATTTTTCCATAGAAATTATGGTTAGTGCTGCAGAAAGAAAATGTAGGGCATGTTTTAAGTGAGATCTCAAATCCTCTTCTATTTCATTAGAAAATTCTGACATGCAGACTGAAACAATCACTTTCAATACCAGCAGTAGACTTCCAGTTAACTCCCTGGTGAGCAGTAGCTTTACTACAGTGATCTAATGAACAACTAGAGTGCTAACATTCTGAATTTATGGCAAATGTGTGACATCTGAATGCCTTCTTGATGGAATCAAAGTAAAAAACTGAAAGCATTTCCTACTGAGGAGACTGCAGTAAATGACGAAATTAGGAAACTTCATAACAAATAAGTCTCCCAAGATGGCCACCAGAGAAAAAAGAGCCCAAATGTAGCACAAATATCACCCAGATGTAGCCCACATATAGCCCAATGACAGAAGTGTGCAAAACACTTTTTATTTTTAGTTTTTCTGCAGTTTTATATAGTGCAAACTGGTCAGGTATTGGAGCGTTACATCTTACTTGGACCCCTTATTGCGCATTTTGCACGAAGTACATGAGATTGATCTTGCGAAACATTGAACTTTACGATTCTGTTAACCTGAAATTGCTCTGAACCGGGCTTTGTAACACCCGTTTTTACCTACTGGTTTTAATTAATTCTCACTGTATTGTATTAGGAAAGAGGATTTACTGTTTTTATGTACACATTTATGATCTATGTTTCTAAATCAGATCAAATAAAGTTTAATGAATTCTATGGCAGGACGGAGGCGAGGATTATGCATATCTTTCCTCACTTTATTTGCATAGCAGTTCAAAGAAAACGTAACACAACAATCATTAAACAAAAGACTACACAACCCATGAACCATTAGGGGGTAGTCTCCAAGGCAACTATAGTCCAATCATATCACAGTCCATCGTATATAATATCGTGACGTCCCTTCCGCTTCCTCTTTCTTCACTGCTCGTCAGTTAAGTGCATTCCTTACATTCTTGGCTTAATCTGACGTTGTTGCTGTTTGTATAGCGGTTTCTTGTGCACGTTATTAGCATTATTGCCTTGGTATTGTTTCATATTCCCTGCGCAGCAGGCTCTTGCCCGAGCGCGTTCTCCCCCTCGCAGTTTCTCCTGCTGTGTGCTCTGCGCGCGGTGAGATCCTGTCAGGCGCGTCTGGTCCGAGCGAGGCAGCTCCGTCGAGCGCTCCCGCTGGTCTTTACGCGCATTTCGGAATCCGGTCACTCCTTTA
The DNA here is from genome assembly GCA_963921515.1 of Calotriton arnoldi. Taxonomy (NCBI): domain Eukaryota; kingdom Metazoa; phylum Chordata; class Amphibia; order Caudata; family Salamandridae; genus Calotriton; species Calotriton arnoldi. The sequence goes on from CAWUFW010006077.1 coordinate 891,364, forward strand.
GTGTCCGCTTGATTCCCGACCAACCCTCGCCTAATTTTGACACCGCTACGCGGTGATTTCCCCACACGGCCACGTTAGTGACCAGCGCCACCTGGTGGTGGTAATTGGTATTGCGCCTCAGTCTATTCTTATAACAGCTTCGGGAAAGCCCAGCTGTTGGATCACCGGCGAGGGGGCTGTCTTAAGGATTTTAAGGGCATTTGTTCTGTGCTCACACCCTCTGCTATCATGTCTTCTCCAGAAGACCATTTTTACTCCTCCTACCAGGAAGTGGAGGAGGAATGGCCCCCCAACTTCTCCCTCCAGCAGTGGACCAAGCCCTCTCTCTGGCTATTTCTAGGGCGCTGGCTCCTCTTAGGGATCAGGTTGATAAGCTGGCGAAAAGCATCCCTGGGGTGTTCAGTGACCCAGATCTGGTGGTGCCGGGTCCAAGTAGCTCCCAGATGGGGAATAAAAGGGCCGTTAAGCATAACGCGGGGCACTTGCAAGGATTTGATAAACTTACGGAGACCTTCCTCAAGAGTGCGCGAACGCTAAAACATGCACCCTGCCGGGAGGAGGAGGGGCCCGGAGAAAATTGCGACACTGTCACCACTATTGTAGACCCCGACGGCGGGTTTCCCTTAGAGGGAGAGGGTGTATCGGAGGACGATTTCTCCTCCGATGAGGATAAGGACTCGGGCGTCCAGAGTCCCACTCCTCTCAGTCCCCGGTTGGGGACGGGGTCCACTCGGACATGTTCGAGCCTACCCAAATTTACCATCCTAGGTCGGCAGAGTGGACACCTGACGCCAAAGTGGCAGAGTATGTGTTGGGGAAAATCCATCAACCCCTTGAAAGGGAGGTCAGGAATAGGATGAGGGAGAATGCCCCAGGCCCTCACTGAAGGGGAAGGTGGCACACACGCCTGAAATTGATGAGAAACTATGTACCTTTTTCTCCAAGTATATGAGGGATCCCAAGAAAGGAATTGATAGGTCTTGGACGTGGTAGGGCCCTTGACCCAAATTATTCAATTGACGGAGCGTTCCAAAGAGTCAGGATCCCCTTTGTCCACGGATATTGTGGCTGGTTGGGCGCACTACCCTAAACCCTAAAACACTACCCCCTCCACTACCCAAACACCACTGCACTACCCTAAACCCTAAAACACTACACCCAGCACGACACCCTACACTACCCAAACATAACTGCACTACCCTAAACCCTAAAACACTACCACCAGCACGACTCCCTACACTACCCAAACACCACTGCACTACCCTAAACCCTAAAACACTACCCCCAGCACGACTCCCTACACTACCCAAGCACCACTGCACTACACTAAACCCTAGAACACTAACCCCAGCATGACCCACTACACTACCCAAACACAACTGCACTACCCTATACCCTAAAACACGACCCCCTACACTACACAAACACGACTGCACTACCCTAAACCCTAAAACACTACCCACAGCATGACCCCCTTCACTACCCAAACACCACTGCACTAACAAACCCTAAAACACTACCCCCAGCACAACCCCCTACACTACACAAACACCACTGCACTACCCTAAACCCTAAAACACTACCCCCAGCACGACTCCCTACACTACCCAAAAACCACTGCACTACCCTAAACCCTAAATCTTCCCCCAGCACAACCCCCTACACTACCCAAACACCACTGCACTACCCTAAACCCTAAAACACTACCCCCAGCATGACCCCTACACTACACAAACACCACTGCACTACCCTAAACCCTAAAACACTACCCCAGCACGACCCCCTACACTACCCATACACCACTGCACTACCCTAAACCCTAAAACACTGCCCCCAGCACGACCCCCTACACTACTGCACTACCCTAAACCCTAAAACACTACCCCCAGCACGACTCTCTACACTACCCAAGCACCACTGCACTACACTAAACCTTAAATATACCCCCAGCATGACCTCCCACACTACACAAACACCACTGCACTACCCTAAACCCTAAAACACTACCCCCAGCACGACCCCCTACACTACCCAAACACCACTGCACTACCCTAAACCCTAAAACACTAACCCCAGCATGACCCACTACACTACCCCAACACAATTGCACTACCCTATACCCAAAACACGACCCCCTACACTACCCAAACACCACTGCACTAACAAACCCTAAAACACTACCCCCAGCACAACCCCCTACACTACACAAACACCACTGCACTACCCTAAACCCTAAAACACTACCCCCAGCACGACTCCCTACACTACCCAAACACCACTGCACTACCCTAAACCCTAAATCTACCCCCAGCACGACCCCCTACACTACCCAAACACCACTGCACTACCCTAAACCCTAAAACACTACCCCAGCATGACCCCCTACACTACCCAAACACCACTGCACTACCCTAAACCCTAAAACACTACCCCCAGCACGACCCCCTACACCACCCAAACACCACTGCACTACCCTAAACCCTAGAAAGAAACCCCCACCCCATGCCCAATCCCCCTTACCTCTCACTCCTCATGGTTCCCCTCTCCTCGTGGTTCCTGCTTCACGTCATCTCTGAGGGGCGGTGCACGTCGTTGTGAGGAAACGGAACAGCCTCTGTTTCCTTACAACGACATGGATCGTCTACATAGCTTTAGAACGCATGGTCATTTACCATACATACCTTTACAACAAAATTCGTTGTAAAGGCATGCGTGGTAAATGACCATGCGTTCTAAAAAATGCGTAGTAATGACTTCGTGATGTACAACGCATGCGTGGTAATGCATGCGTTGTAATGGTATCGCAAAGTAAAAAGTCGTTGTAACGGCTGTTTACCGATCGAAGCTGGCCCCTGTTCTTCAGTGAGACGTTTATTTGATTAATTAGGAGGAAGGAATGTGGTTTTTTTACTGAAAAGTGCATTCCCGGCTGTTGTATTGTGAAAGTGTCCGCGTGGCCTGGTTTCACTTCCGGTGAGAGAGTGGAAGAGTCTGTTTGGATCTAAAGGAGTTCTGTTGTTGGACGGGGCCGGCGCGACATGTCATCAGAAAACATAGCTAATGGAAAGCGTCCTCCCTGAACTGTGGAGCAGTGCCATGAGAGGTCAACGAGTGTGCGTCCCACCGCAGTATGACCATACCGTGTGACCCATGTGCCGCCTCCAGGGTACAGGAGGTAGAAGCGGCATCGCAGGTCTTCTTGAAGACCGTTGTAGCACTAATTCTACATTTTGGTACTAGGGCATTTTAACTTTGTTGTTCCTGCCAGATACAAAGAGAAGATCCTGTGTTATTCAGTGCCCCCGTTACCTTTTTTGCGGGTTGTGGTGCTTGTCACTTCGCTGCCCCGCCGGTGCACACGACTGGGCACCCCACCTCGTGTGCCATCTGCAGAGCCTCTGCCCTCGGATCACTGGTTTCGGTTTCTGGAGTGGCAACATAAACAGTTGCTCCCAAAGGACTAGCCTGAACACTTAGGTGAATATCCCCTGCACCAGCATTCCACAGAAATTCTTTCCTAGCTCTCCCACGTCAACGAGCACGGCTCCGCTCGCGACACCGTATGACGTCATCGGAGCCATAAGAGGACCTCGTCGGCGTGCTGACGTCAGTTCCACCTATTTTTTCCGTGCCACCGAGGCAAACAGGGGACCGAGACATTTTCACATGTATACATAGTATAATAAATATATATATATTCACTGAAAAAACCATAGGTTTCAGGCACCTTATAGTTAGAAATTAGCATTTAAAAAACCTTAGAAATTCACTTAAAAAACCATAGGTTTTGGGGACAGTTATAGTTAGTTGGACATTTCACTCGTACAAAACCATAGAAATTCCCCCGTTATAGTTAGTTCAGCTAACTATAACTCGCGCGCCCGCAATGCACTGCTGATGACGTCACATATTACATCCCTCATGACATGGTCAGTGACATCACTCATGACATCACTGATGACATCTCAAATGACATCACTGATGACATCACTGATGACATCATCCAGTGAATGTGTGTTTTTCTGAAAATTAAATATGTTTTATATATGTATATCTCAAGGTCGATGGAAGAATAAATGGGTATATAAGTGTCTAAATGGATGATTTTTTTTTGTAAAATTGATTGTATAACTGACTAAGTGTATCTTAGTGAATACATGGGTTAGTGAGTAATGTTTAAATATGAAAATATCTGTATCAGTCTCTCACTTTGTGTATAAGTGGCTGCATGTGTTGGTGAGTAGCTACATGAGTCTATATGGGCTATTGGTTGGTTTTTTGAGTATCAGTATGAGTGTCTGTATGGTTCGGTGGGGGGTATTACTTAGTGCATAGATGCATGAATGAGTGACTCACTGTTTGTATGTGTTGAAGACAGCATGTGTGCAGGACTGTATAGGTGGATGAGTATGTGTATGGGTGTGTTAGTGAGTGAATGACTGTCTCAATAGTGTCTTTATGAGTAACTACATATGTTTTAAACTAGTATATGTGAGTATTGGTGTATATAAGTGAGTATATGTGAGAGTGAGAGATTGGAAGAGTTCCTGTACAAATAAGTAGGTGTTTCTATAAGTGATTGTTTAAGAGAGTAAGTATGTGTAAGTTTCTGTAGAAGTAAGTGTGGTAGTGTGTGTATAACTGTATATGCAAGTAAATGGATGTTTGATACTTTGTTTGCATGTGTGACTATGTGTGTGAGTAACTCTATGGATGAGTGGCGGTGCGTAACAGGATGTATAGGTGTATGAGTACATATGATGAGTGAGTACATGTATGAGTGACTGTATAGGGACTGTTGGTGAATGAGTGGATGTGTGTGTAGATCTTGGAATTACTGAATAGGTGTGTTGTAACTGGTATTGGTATGTCCATTGTTTTGAAAATGTTAGTTTGTATTTTTGAGTGTGTGTATCAAAGGTTATATTAGGGTGAGAGGAGGTCTGCCACTCTATCACAAGGATGATGTCATCAGTGATGTCATTTGAGATGTCATCAGTGATGTCACTGACCATGTCATGAGTGATGTAATATGGGACGTCATCAGCAGTGCATTGCGGGCGCGCGAGTTATAGTTAGCTGAACTAACTATAACGGGGGAATTTCTATGGTTTTGTACGAGTGAAATGTCCAACTAACTATAACGCCCCTGAAACCTATGGTTTTTTCAGTGAATATACAGCTAGAATAACAAGTGAATAAAGCAGTGAATACATGTATATCTCTACTCCGAGCTTTACGGAAAATACTCCCTTTTTTATCAATCTCGGCCAGACCCCAGGTGGTAAGGAGTATCATCATGAGTAGATTGGACTATTGTAATGCACTGCTTCTTGGAGCACCGGTGGCTCTAACAACAAGCATTGGCATAGCCAATAGGTCTCGCTTTTGGGACCTTATAAGTATTTAGTTATGCAGCACAATATCCTTGGTGCAACAACATCAACTGTTGCATGGCTAAACACTTATAAGGTCCCAAATGCGAGACCTATTGGCTATGCTGTAAATGCAGGTTGCCCCAGGGCAAACCCCCTCCTCCAGAGCAAGATCCAATAGCTAAAAAGGCAAATGTTGTTATACCTTGAAATGAAAACGACATTTCATTGAAAACTATTTGGGTGAAGTATCTGCTTTAAAAATAGCATTAATTTCAAAAGAATGCTTAGCATTTTTGTAAACATGATTTTATTTTTTTTAGAATGAACGCGATTGAGTGAATTGGAGAGCAATTGAGCCAGGGGTATACTTAGGGAGACTAGGTGAGAATGAGTGAGATTGAATGGGAGTGAGTGAGTCACAATGTGACTGGGTAAAAATGTTTGAGTTACAGATAGATTGAGACTAAGTGATCAGGAGTGAGACTGAGAGAGTAAGTAAAAATGAGTGAGACTGGGTGAGTCAGAGTAAGTGAACGTGAGGGTAAGTGAATGAGAACACGTGAGAGAGTAAGACTGAGTGGAAGCGAGTGTGAGTGAACCCACCTAGCGAAAGTCAGGCTTGCTCACTGCAATTTGGGCCAAGGCTTACACCCCACCACTTTAAATGTTCATCAGCTGCCACTGTGCAGGCGTCTGAATAGTTCCCTAAAGCACTAATCTGACTACCCCAGCTTGACACCCGTGCTGAGCCCTGGTGTGTCCTGCCAATCAGGGGCTGCCTCTGACCACACTTTGCTATTGGACCTACTAGTAGTCAGTGCACTCTTGGTGAGATGGGCGAGCGCCTGATGTCCGATGCAACCACGAATAAGAACAGTCTTAACTCGACGGCGTGTCTCGAACAAGAGTCCGGCTTAACGCTTGCGTGTCAGCCAAAGAGCAACTACTGCCCCCGTAGCCCCTTTTTAAATGGCGATTCTTCTGCAGGAATTCAATAAAGTTGCGCAGAACGCAAGTGCGTGCTACTGTGTTGGTCGAGTAGAACGTATTTGACAAGAAGACATTTTAGGCTGAAATGTGCTGCTTTTCAGCAAAATATAAAAAAGGGGAAAAAAGACCATTGGGTTGCCTAATGAACAAGAGGAAGTCACGTCAGATAACATCGCTCGTGCTCCCTGAAACTGCGACACGAGCTGGTATGTCATTCCCTGACAGAACGCGGCGCGTCCTGCGCCCGGAGCCGATCGATAGAGTGGAAATTGCTTGCCGTTTCCGCTGAAGAGCGCGCTTTAGTGTCTCTGCTCGGATTCGCACTGTCGCCGGATCAGCGCCTGCGAGGCAGGGCACGCTCTTTCTGGGGTTGGGGTCACTTGTAATCTCCCGCCCTACACTCGAGTAAAGCGGTCAGGGGTCAGGGTAGCTTTACTAATTCCTTCACTTTTAGAGGTCTGCTGTACGTCCACGGGCGAATGTAAGCAAGCAAAATGGGTCCCCAAATCCTAGGTTGGATGTATAAAACAACTTTTGGGTTACTGTGGGCCCCTCAAAGCCTGGTGCCGCTGCAGGCCTGATAGCTGCGCCCCTGCTGGTCTATAGAGATAAAAGTACAGCAGGCACCAATTGAAAGCAGAAACAAGCATGAGCGGGAAGGGGGGGCGACGCGAGTGGTGCGTGCGCGCCACAGAGAGCGATCTGTTTCCAATTATCGCGCCTGCGTCTGGGCACGATAATGGGAAACAGATGTCGGCCCTGCGCGCGTAACCGCAGGAAAAAGGCCATGACGCATTAGCGTCTGGTCAGCTTTCCAAACCCCCTTACTAAAAGTCTCGCAAGCAGCGCATGCGCTGCTCTAGGCTCGACCTAAAAAGGCTGCAAAGAATACAAACAATCGTGGCTAAGCTGGCACTAAAAAGACAACGCAGATCTTCCGCGTCGCTAGCTCTAAGGGATCTCCACTGGCTGCCTATTCTGCAAAGAATTCAATTTAAAACACTTTGCATTGTTCATAAGGCGGCACACAAAATGGGGCCCAAACCATTACAGAGAATGTTTACTTGGTACTCCCCAGCTAGAAATCTCCGTTCTTCAACAGCCTACTTAGTTTGTACCCCACGAGTTAAGAAAACCCGATTAGGAGGTAGATCATTTAGAAAAAAGCTAAAAACCAGACTTTTCCCAAGAGAATAGCCTTGAGAGACCTGTTCGTCGTGATTCAAACTTTTATAGCTTGCACAGTATCTTAGGTAATCTCAGCGCCAGGATGCCCGTTGGGTGACAGCTGCGCTATATAAATGCAACTTACATTACATTACATATATACATATATATATATATATATATATATATATATATATATATATTTTTTTTTTTTAATACACATTTAACAATCAGTTGTTTTTCACCTTTTATGAGCTTACACCAATATTTACAGTGATTTAGAGTATGTCGACAGTACACAATATGCAGGGCCCCTGAAATTATGTGATTCCGCGGCTGTGGCGTTTACCACATATTAATGGATTTGCCAAATCTGCCACATTATCCATCACCTGCAGATTTGAACAAAAATGCACCTATGGAAAGTCACCTTTAAGTTGCTTACTACTTTATTTAGATGTTTAGCTGGCACCAATTAGGTGAAACCTTTTCCCAGACAGTGTTAGCATGTGAAAGGAGCATTGACAATGCCGAAAGGTCTCGCAATTGCGTGAGTTAGAACTATTAGTGTGACAAGGCCTTTTACCCATGTGTTTTGGGTTGGAGTGGATGCGTGTGGAGTGGAATTGCGTGGGTTTGATTGGAATGGTCTGTTGTGGAATTGTGTGGAGTGGATTTGTGTAGTGCAATTATGTGGCAAGGCGGATAGACAGGGGTGAGAGTTGCACAGGATAGACAGGAGGACAGAGGGATGGGTAGTTTGTGCACAAAATGGTGAATGATCTCCAGACAGAGAAGCAGAAAGACTGTGTGAGAAAGAGAGAAAGAAGGGGAGAGCAGGTGGCAGACGCATAAAGAGGAAGCAGCTGTGTACGCAGAAGACACCCCAAAAAGGAGGAGGAGAGGGTGGGATTGAGGGACGGAAACCTTGAAAAGGCAAGGGAGAGAAACTGTGCTCAAAGACCTGAAGTCAACAACATGAGATAGATGGGAAGAGAGAGGGATGAGAGATAGTGCGAGAAAGAGAGAGGTACTGGTTGCTCTTCCCAAAGAAACCTTATTAACCTTAAAGTAAGGCAGGTGTTCAGAGAAGCAATTACCACCCACCAGCTGATTGTGGGGCACAGAGAATGGGCACTGGAATGAGAGAGGCGATTGAGCAGACAGAGAGCAAGGAAAGAGACAGGCTGTGCACATCTTCCAATTTCCGAGTATAAGTGAGAGCAGCACCAAGACAAGTGGAAGGGGCACCCAGGGGGAGTGGGGGGGGAAGAGATGGATGAGTGCACAGCGCGAGGAGGTACAGGAAGGTAACATGTGTAAGCAGGAAGAACAGAGAGGAGAGAGTGAGGAAGGGATGAGAGGGGGCAGAGGAAGGGATGAGAGGGGGAAGTGGGAGAGATGAGAGGGGAGGTGGGGGGATGGGGGAGATACGACAGGTTTGGTTTAAGTGCGAGGGAGAGATAATAGGGGGCAGTGGGATTTGAGTGAGAGATGACCGGGTTGGTGAGAGTGTGAGGGAGAGAGGAGAGGTGGCAGTGGGAGTGTGAGGGAAAGGTGACCGGGTTACTGGGAGAGTGAGGAAGAGATGAGCAGAGCTAACCAGACCAACCTTCCAACTGGGAGTTCAGGAATGCTTTCTAAATAAGCGTTGAGGCCTGCAAGAGCCACTTTGCTTTTATCCAAGTGTAAACCTTCATCTTTATGCTTTTTTTCGGTTAGAATAATTACAACACACATTTTTTAAGAATAGATGTCAAAGAGTAGGAAAGCTGCATTGTATACAGAGGCCTTCAGGAATCAACATTGTTTAACAATGAGTTATCATCTGTGCGCTGATGTTCAGAAGACACCTTTAAGAGCAGCCTTAATATACCTTTAACACATCAGTTAAAGTGACCAGGTGACACCATGCCACCAGGGGCACGTGTTCCAATACTGGCCTCACCTCCTGGATATCAAAATCAAGACCACAACTCCCAGAATGCATTAGGTTGTTGGAAAAGCCTTTGACTACTGCTCCCTCCATAGCCCATTCTATTTTGTTCCATAGCAGCGCGGGCAGTGGCTGTCAGGGCAGTTCTAATCTGATCGCTTTTCTAATGCTGATATTAACTGTTTGATGTTTTTGTAGCGAGACCTTTGCTGCTTTCCATGCACCCCGCTTGATGTAGTCATAATGTCTGTGTTGTGGTCTGTTATCTCGTTTAAGAATAATTAGTCTGCTTTGATCCGCTGAACCCCTCTTGTTAGCAGTGCTTCTATGTGTTTGGAGTTCGTATGGTGTAAACAGGGCTTTAAGTGGGATGAAAAAACTGGGGGGGTCTCTCAAAGGAGCGTGGCCAATGAAATTACGGGCGTGGCTTAAAAACACATAAGCTAAAAATCTGTGCTTAGCATAGTGTGTCGCCCGACTTATATTTTGCTGTTTCTGTTATTGCATCTAGATATATGATAGAACAAGAAACATCATACCTACAACAAGGCAGGACTATTGGCTTTGTCAATGGTTGTTAGTTGCATAAGATAAATAAGCAGCAACTATAGCTTGTTGTATATAATATTGAAAAAGCTTCCACTTAAAGCCGTGCTGACACCACGGCGATGTTGCTGCCCCTGCGTATCAAAAAGAGAAGGGAAATCCAGAGAGAAAATGAGTCTCTTTAAAGGATTTCCATTCTCTTACAACGCTCACCTGGCATGACGTCATGCCGTAACTTCTCCACTAGTGAGAAGTGAGCAGTGTGAGCAGCGCACATCCATGTGCCTGCTGTCACTGCAGTCCGGGGAAAAAACGGACCGTCTGTGCCAGGGCACAAAACAGAGCCCGATAGAGACCCGTTTCGAGGCCCCTCTAGAAAAACTGCCGGTGCTCAGACCCGGTGAGACCCGGCCCACTTAAAGCCCTGGGTGTAAATGTGTTCATCACGGGCCACCACACCTCTCGGCAAGACTTCCTTGATACGATCCCACGGGCTTTACCTGTCACCTCTGCCAGTACATTCTACTCTGCTTTTCTTAATTTGACAGCGCGAGCATCTGTAATGGCACAACATGGAGGTTGTTGATGTTTGAATCATGACTAGGCTTTCTCTATCACTCACACACACATATCCTAACGCATAAAAGTTTTTACAAACGCTCCATAAATATCCTCAGTAAAAAACTATTTTCTCGTGACGTTATTTATCAAACCAAGATTCCTGGTAGTAAAATAAATATACTCTCCTAGTGATTTTAAACAAAAATTAACTTACAATTCAGTTATTTCGGTAGCCAGCGTTTATAAAACAAAAACACCATTCATATAGTACAAAAAACACAGCTATCACAAACGAACATATTTGCACAGTGAACATATGCCGGTTGAATTTAGGAGAATAAATTCCCCTGCACACAATAAATACAGCACAGTGCACGCTTAACTTAAACACACCTTTGGCATGGACAGCTGCATGGAAAGTTGCCCTTAAGGTATACTCATTGCATCGATAAAGAAGAGACTGACATGAAAGAATGCAAACAGAGCATGCGCACGAAGCAGCGACTATTAAAAACTAGTGACATGCTCAAAGTAATGTACCACATAACTCGAGGTTATCAGGGACACCGTACACCAATCCTGGCAACCAAATGGAGGAAACACTATAAGTCAGATGTTAAGATAGCCTATAAAAAGGCTCTAAATGAGTATCATATGCTTTGTAAAGCAGCTCGAGCCGAGTTTGTTTCTTTTAAAATCTCCCAAGCTCAGCATTGTCCAAAAACCCTTTTTAAGATAGTCAAAGAACTATCTGGCTCTAATACACCGACTACCCCTTGTGCTTTAACTGCTGCGCAATGCGAGAATCTTGCTTGCTTCTTTGTGGAGAAAGTAGAGAAAATGTATTCTACTTTAACTTATGACAACCAGCTTGTCTCTCCACTGACTTCAGATATCAATTCTACTACTACTAGTACGGAAGTATCTCGGTTTCAGGACAATGTTAAATCTAACCTCAGGGAGGAAGCATGGCCTCTTTTAGAGCCTAGTACTTTTAACAAGCTTTTGGCTAGTATTAAATCCGGCTCTCCTAGAGATCTTCTCCCTATCTCTGTGATGAAACAGCTTGAGGCACCAACGCTTCGGCTGATCATGGATCTTCTTAATGCCTCTTTAGAGGAAGGCTTTGTCCCTCCTGACTGGAAGCATGCCATGGTGCTCCCTCTCTTAAAGAAGCCTAATGCTGATCCTTCTATGCCATCTAATTTCCGTCCTATTTCTCTGCTTACGGTCTTTTCTAAACTTCTTGAAAAGCATGTTAACCTTCAGCTGACTTCTTTGGTGGAGACTCTGGGATTCCTTCATCCTTCTCAGTCTGGTTTTAGAGCAGGTTTCTCCACTGAATCTACGTTACTTGGGGTTACCGAAATGTTGAGACGGCATTTGGACCATGGTGATACGGTGGCTCTCATTTTACTTGATCTCAGTGCCGCCTTCGACACGGTGTCTCATACGATCTTGTTAAAAGCCTTTCAGTCTTTAGGCCTCGGAGGCTCAGCCTTACAATGGTTTCGTTCGTTCCTGGCTGATCGAACTTTTCAGGTTTTCTCTACCTCAGCAAGCTCTAATATCCAGCGTTCTCCTTATGGAGTCACCCAGGGTTCTGTGCGGAGTCCTCTGTTGTTCAATATCTATGAGCGCCCGTTGGCATATATTGCCGATGAGGTTGGGCTGTCCCTCTTTTCCTATGCGGATGACACGCAGATAATCTTTTCCCTTACTTCATCTAGGGGATCTGATTCATCTGCTCTCCAGGTAGGTCTGAGCAAAATTGCATCTTGGATGCAGAATAACTTGCTCAGACTAAATGGAGAAAAAACGGAGGTCATGATTCTAGGAAAAGAACAAGATCTCTGGGGACCGAAACATTGGCCCACTGAAATGGGCTTGCTACCTCAGCCAGTATGTCAAGTTCGCAACCTGGGTATCATTATTGATGACCATCTGTCAATGAAGCAACAAATCACTAATGTAGCTGAGACTTGCTTTACCATTCTGAGATGGTTGAGAAAAAGTCTGTGGATGTTACCCCTCTCTGTTCAGCGTACTGTGATTCAAGCCCTGATTACGTCTAGGCTTGACTACGGTAACGTCCTATACTTAGGTGCTAACAAAACTACAATACGTAGGCTGCAAGTGGTGCAAAATGCAGCTGCGAGGCTGTTGTGTCAGGTTCCCAGAATGGTGTCGGCCACCGACTCTTCGCACACTACACTGGCTGAAAGTGGAGAATCGTATCAAATTTAAGGCTTTGGGCTTCATGTTTAAAATCAAATCCGGAACAGCCCCGCAATATTTACAATTGTTAGTTCAGTTGTTCACTTCTTCTCGCCATTTGCGCTCTGCTGGACAGTCTAATTTTGCTATCCCTAGAATTAGACTGACTAGGATGGGCTGTAGGTCTTTCTCCTTCTTGGGCCCCTCCCTGTGGAACTCTCTTCCGATTTGTATATGGGAGGAAACTGTCCTTACCAGTTTTCGTAGGCAAGTGAAGACCTGGTTGTTCAATCAGTAATTCACCTTCTCCTTTTCTGCTCACTCTACCTGCCGGCGCCAGGAAACCCTTCGGGGTAGCTGTGTGCCTTATAAATTTAAATAACTAATAAATAAATAAATGCATTATGGGAAGTGTAGTTGTACATCAACTTCATTGAACCGGTTTGAACAATATTCTAGATTACAATGGACTTAATATGGATGGAGGAACATTATTTTTTATAATGCAAAGAAAGTACAGCGAGAAACCATCTCTAGAGACTGGTCGAGATCACAAAGCAGCAGCAACATCGCCTGGGCCATGTGGAAGCGCCTAGGAACACAGTATATGTGAAGGGCAGACACCAACACAGGGAGCGACCGCACACAACTGGCTCTTTGAGCAAGCAGAATGGGTGCATCCAGCACTCACTAACCTTCGAAATTGGCTCACTACCTGTATTTTCCGGCATTAGCGGTTCTAAAGCACTTTACAATCCGGCATTATCACACATGAAAGATACAAATTAGTCTTTAACTGAAAAACACAGCTTCCTTCCACACTGCAGATGCTGCCAAATGAGCAGGTTTGAAACCAGCTGAACTAAACTGTCCCTAAGCACCCAATCACCGCGAGCAGAGACATTCGAAGTAGCCAATGACAACGCAGTCACAGACGTCTCAGTAGTAATGACGGGGAAGCGGGAAAAGCAAGGGAAAGAGCGGGTTCAGAAAACGTGCAGGTGGCAACCAGAACCTAATATGAACAACGAAACAAACTATTGGTTCTAGTCAAGAATGGTTAAGAGTAATCACACTGATGGTTTACTAAATGAGTCAGAGCCGATCTCTGGCTTTAAGAGCCCATGGTGCACGAGGCGAGCCAAGAAAACAAAGCCTTGTAAATGGTGCAAAAAGCATTGTCTGAAAATATGTTAAAGTCTCTTTAGAATTAAAAATAGAGGTGGGCGAGCCACGCCGTGCAGAACAAAAGAAAGGCGCAGCCGCCATCCTTAAAGATAAAGCACGGCGTGCCGCACTGATCATGGGAAAAACAAAGACTTCAAACAGACGACAGTCAAAGTTGCAACCACGGCTAAATCAATAAAAAAAAAAAAAAAAGAGCGCACCGAAACTAAGCATATGGCCTATAGTGAAAGGATCCATGTAGCAGGGGCAGTTTCCAGGGCGGGAACAAAACAGCCAAAAGGTGGGTCACATATAAACTAGTGCAATTAGCTCTCAAGTTTTCCAGAAAAAGGTCAGCTTCAGTGCATCAGTCCATATCATTGCTAGGGTTTATGTCATCGGAAATCAATCTTGCGCGCCTGAAGAGGAGACCTTTGCAGGAAGAGTTACAACTTCAATGGCTACAAACAGAGGGGTCTTTCGATGACTTTAAAAAAATAACGCTAAGAATGGTTCAAACTCTGAACTGGTGGGCCCACATATCACATATCTCTAAAGGCCCTAAATTTCTAACCCCTGGTGGGCCCACATATCACATATCTCGAAAGGCCTTAAAATTTCTAACATTGATTCCAGACTTCATCATAACCGAAGATGCCTCCCTCGAAGGTTGGGGTGGACATCTCCAAGATCTCCAAATAAATTGAAAATGGTCTGCAGCCCAAAAGTCCATGCATATAAACCGTCTAGAGCTCAACACCATCGTCCTCTCACCAAGCTTTTCTGCCTCGCATACACGGAACATCAGTACTGGTACGTACAGACAACACATACCCGCATGCACTATGAACAAGCAAGAAGGGACAAGGTCCCTGGCTCTTTCCTTAGAGGCTCCGGACCTTTGGCAGTGGCTGACAGTTCACATCACCCTCAAAGCGGAGCATGTTGCAGGAACAAAATACTCTGGCGGATACGCTCAGCAGATCCCTGGAAAGTTGCCACAAATGGAAACTAGGCCGACAAAAATAATTTCAGCAAAATGGAGAGGCAACATGTTTGAGGGAAGGCCACACTAAAGCTGGCAGGTCTAACAGAAAACTATGATTATATTTGTATAGGTGCCCGTACTGACAACACAGTGCATTGCATAGTGAAAGCCCTTATGACCCTTGCGTTAATATTCTACCACACATAGTGTAACAGCCAGGAGGCAAATACACCACATACAAGAATAAATAAGCCTGGCCAAATTTAGAGCTTTCCGAGCTTGAATTTAACACTGCAAAAAACCACATAACACTAAAGTATTGTATGGTACAACTAATGAAAGTGAAGTGGGTCCAGGCATTGAGGCTCTGCAAGAGTACTAGTAAGGCTGCTTAAAATCTGTGAAGTTTTGATAAGTGTCAACAGCTGCAGTACAATGAGGGTAGACTGATTAGGTAACATGCCTAGAGTGTGAAGATTTGTGTACCTACATCAAAGTGGTGAAGAACCTACCAGAATCATCAGACACAAGTGGCAGTTAGAAAAACATCACATTTTATGCAAGTGTAAAATTGGCACAAAAAAAACTGGAATATGAACAGAATGATAAAGACAAAGATAAGCAGCTACGACGTCCTGCTGTGGAAGCCAGGTTTCTGCTCACATCTGGAAGACGTAAAGGGTCAGAAGGAAAGACCTCAAAGACCAAGAAATGGTTTTTAATAAGTAATAAAACGCCACAAACCTTACCGCACCAAGTCGTTTCTTCTCATTCTGTCGTTTCGCTCTGACAAACCCTCTAAAGAGGAAACGAAGAAGGCCAAAGAGGGACGTTGGGTGTTTAACGTAAGGATGCCATGCTATTCACACATATGTATTTTGTTCTAGTTCAGTGACCATTTTAAGCCTCCAAAGAGAAAAACATGTAAAATAGGAAGAAGTCCCTTTTGATTTAGCAAAGGATATCTGTGTTGTCATGCCCTAACAGCCCCAGCAGGGAGTGCACTGCATTCAGTTCAACCAGCAGGTGGTACAGGTCCGGCATGGTGGCAATCACATGCATCTCCTGAAGAATGTCATTCAGATCCAGCTCGGACTCCATGAATCTGCCAAAAAAAAAGACAACATCTGAGTAGAATGTCGGAAATGAGAAATGAGAGAAAGGACACCCTATTCAGGATGATCAGTACGAAAACACAAGGCAGTAAGTGATCATGAATTCCGCCCTTCATCCTTCTGCAACTCAGTTACTAATCCACATGTTATGAAAATAAACTTACTCATGTATTCTTAAATAGACATCTTCAAAGGAGCCTTATTCTTATTTTGCCAGCTTTGCAGAAGACTCCTTATCATTGGTTTCAAACTCTCTGGCCAGGTATGAAAACTAAACCAGACTACCCCAAGATCAGAAGCACCAGGCTGCATACACGTCCGTCAGCTACCTCCAAAGCATTAAATACACAGCCACAGACTCACATGCAGGCTCCTGTTCTACAGAGGTTCTTCAATGTCTGAGTCAGAGTCAAAATTAATTTCTATTTCCTGTCCATAACACGCAAATGCTCCACCACCACATTCTCTATGCAGTACAATAGCACTATGCACAATAAATAGCACTATGCACACACAGACCAGAACGACCTATGATATGCCAACAGTTTTCAGTAGACTGTCCCCATGGGTTGTTGTAAATGCCATGTCTGAAATAGGCTCACTGAAAGTCTGGGCTCTTTCCAACAGCTATTTCTTCTGCAAAGACTTCCAAAAACTCCTCCTTTATTCTTTCTCTCCCAATCCCCTCTTCCACCCTCATTAAGCACTCTACAGGAACCAAGAAAACAAAATAAAAAAAACTCTCTCTTAAAATAATAATCTGCCCAGCATGGCTTGTAGCACCAGGCCACATTTTTCCCTAGGTTTATTTGTGCCTCGAGATCATTTTGCTCGTAGTGTGTAAGATATCAGCTAACCAATGTATCTAACATTTTGTGAAAATCTGGAGAGTATCCAAGCTTAGCACTGTGACAACACAAGCAGACAACAACAGGACTTGTTGCAAGGTACCTCTAAATCAGGAGAATGCAAAGAAAAGAGACCTAGTCAAGTGTTCCATAAAATGAGCTCAACGTCTGTGTACATGTCTAATGTCCAATTTTATTTTCAAATCGCATTTAGTCTAAATTTTATAATTCAGGTTAGAAGAGTTTGGGGTTAGCGGTTTATACAATTTAGCTGCAAATTAGTCCGGATTGACAATTTTGACAGTGATACAGGAAGGTCAGGTTCTACTAGATTGCTTAGTTTGAATATTGTGGTTTTTAGTTTGAGGAATTTAAAGAAGTCTACCTTATTGAGGTGCTATTTGGATTTTAATTCTTTATTTAAGAAATAGTTGGGTGCAACAGTTTTCAGATGGATATATTAAGGTGTCTGTCGAATTTCACCTGGTACTTCTAAATACTCAGACAAAAACACCCACACATATACTTATACTCTAGTCTCCGTTTTGAAGGTATCAAAACATGGTTATTTTACAAAATACTGTTTTAAGTGCCTCTCACAATCCCTACTCCTTTCCCTTTCCCTTGGCCCTTAAGCCCCCTCATGCACTGCTTCTCATAGAATTATTACCAGGATATGCTAGCGTGACCGTAGGAAATTCTAAAGCTGACCCCCCCAGTCTTACTGAACAAGATACGCCCCTGGTTATGCCATAATTAAATTAAGTTAGGTTTAGCTATCTTATTTAGAGGTTCCTTAGCTAGAGGACTTAGTATGAACATTGTGTCCTTAATAAGGTTAGATGAGTGGTCTAGATTAATTTATTTAGTTGGTAGAGTAGCTGACAGAGGGAGAGAAGCCATCAAATCCTTCTTGATGTTTAGCCAGATTGGGGGCTTTAGGGCTTGGCTCGAACAAATGTGCACCATCCTGAATTAGAAAAGAGGTTTGATATCACAGCTTATTTATTGATAGTCTTGCATTCTTTTATTTCCAGAGTATACATTTATCTATCAGCTTATTTCCTATTAAGGAAAATATGGTCAGATGTAATCATCATATTTATAATATCAAATTGGCCTCACCATTTGATAAATTGTGATGACCACGAACTGAGGAAGTCTTTGACCATAGTGTCATATTTTCATTAAATATAAAAGATTCATCTAGATTCTCCAAACCAGATACCTAAATATTGAATTCTTGACTGGTTCCCTTTTAGTCCTGCATCACCTATTACAGTGAAGCTACACAAGCCCATAAGTGGTAGAACTTAACTTCTGTCCTTGTTCAAAGAGCAGCCAGAGACATTGGCATGTGAATTTATGTCAATCTGGGCTCGTACTGATGTTCACCATTCCATGTAAAGATATTGTTTGCATATGAAGCTGCATTATAGGTGTCAGATTTCAAAGGAATTCCACTAATGTTGGGATCCCCCGATTTTTGAGTAGTGGCTCAATAACAAGCAGAAATAGGTAGGTGGCAGTCCTGACGTGTGTACTGCATTAAGTGGGAATATCCGGACAAAGCGCTCATGAGATCTTGTTGAGAGCCTCTGCCGTCCCTACCAGAGAGGTGATGGTGTTCTGGAGTGTGGTGGTTGGATCTTCCTGGAGGAGTCTGTAGTTTCTGACATCACTCAGTAGTCTTCTGCATTCAATAGTATAATCCGTTTTATTCCGGATAACTATGCCTCCCCCCTTGTCAGCTGGTTTAATGACAATGAGGGGGTTGTCTTGGAGCATACATACAGCTTCCCTTTCTTTGTTGGTGAAGTTATTGAAGGGTTTCGGTTGGTTCAATTCCTCAATTTGATTAAAGACCGCCTGTTCGAAAGTGGCCACTTCAACCGGAATGCATGCAGGTGGTGGGAGGAAGGTGGACTTAGGTCTAAGTCCTATTTCATTGGTAAGGTGTGAGGTCTCTGTAAGTGGCTGCTTCTCAAAAAATGCCTTCAGTTTTAATTTGCGGAAAAATTCTGCCAGTTCCACATGAAGCTGGAATTTATCTAGACGAGTTGTAGGTACAAATGAGAGTCCTTTGTTGAGAACCTCTTCCTCTGTCGTTGAGAGTGGGGTGTTTGACAAATTAAACACCAAAGAGGGTGTATGTTGGTTACTCTTATTCATCTCATTCCACTGTGTCCAGGTTGTGGTTCCCTTGTTTTGCTTCTGGTGGCCCCTGCCGGTCCCTCTTCGTCCGAACAGTGTACCTGGGGTTGGTTTCGTCTCCTTCCTCGTGAGCGACGGCCTCTCCCTCAAAAAGAAGGGCGTTGGTTGGGTTGGTAATAGGCCTGCTGGCCGGGTTGGTACATGGGTGGCCATCCGAAGACGGGATTGGACATCGAGAGCCTATATACAAGCCTCCCACAGGACGACACCATCAGGTTTCTCAGAACCATGCTACAAGAATCTACTTGGGAGTACACCACGCCAAGAGAATTCATATTGAAATGTGCAACCCTAGCTCTTAAGCAGAACTATTTCGAATTTGAGGGCGATTTCTACTTACAGACGAACGGAACGTCCATGGGCAGCGTTTTTACTCCAAGCATGGCTGGACTTTATGTCTACCACTTTGAGAAAGAGCACATCCTACCAGCCACCAACCCATACAGAACCAACATCCAATTCTGGCGTCGATACATAGATATCATTCTTCTGATATGGACAGGATCCAACGATTCCTTGACCACCTTCCTCACATGGCTGAATGAACGGGACCCATTCCTGCGCTTCACCAGCAGTGCAAGCAACTCCAATATTGCATTTCTGGATCTCAATATCACGGCCACTGGGGGCAAACTCCAGACAACAACCTTCTACAAACCCACATCCAGAAACTCCTTGCTTCAATTTGCGAGTTTCCACCCTAGGCCCCTCAGGGAAAACCTCCCCTACGGCCAATTTTTGCGCATACGTCGCAATTGCAGCCACCTACAGGACTACAAAACACAGTCATCCGCAATGGCTAAAAAACTAGAGGAACGTGGCTACCCAGAAAAAAATCATTCGGACTACTAACAAACGGGCACGCAACCAACCAAGAGAAGCCCTTTTGGAAGACAACATACGGGAAAATACTCCCACCCCACTCACCTGTGTCACCACATATAATGCGGCCTCCAACCAGGTGGCCAAAATTATTAAGAGAAACTGGGGCATACTGAATACCGGTACTCTCACATGGGACCCCCCCACTCTTTGCTTACAAAAAAGCAGGCAGCCTCCGGGACAGCCTTGTCTCCACAAGACCAAAGGAAAGACCCACTCCCATGACTAACACCATACTGAACGCATGGGGCCTTCCAGGGATAGTAGGTCACTACCCTTGTGGTGATTGCAGCGTCTGTCATTTAACAAAAGCAATCAAAACCTTGCACTTAGAGACAGGCAAAACCTGGCACCAAACCAAGCACACGAACTGTAACTCTACAAATGTAATTTACTTAATTGAATGCCCCTGCAAATTACGCTATGTAGGCATGACAAGCCACAAAGTAAGGACACGTATCATGGAACACCGCAGCACCATACGTTGCAAAAAGAACCTGAGCAGACTAACTGATCATTTTATCATAACAGGACACACACCTAATGACATCAGGTGGACTGTTATAGAACACATCGTATGTCATAGCACTACCAATGACAAAATCCTATTACAAAAGGAACAACGCTGGATATACCGCCTTTCCACTAACAAAACAGGACTGAATGACAATATTCCGTGGAATAGCCTTCACTGTTAGCCTGACTACCTGTACATCTTCCATCACTACCACGTGAAGTTGCATAAGTCCCCTACGCCAAAGGTTACTAAATCCATCAAGAGCCCTATGCACCAACGTGTCTCCATCACGACCCCATGTTAAGAGAGGACACTAATGCCAGCATTTAAGATACACTCTCTTTACACACGCGCAGTGACCCATCCACACACTAGCACATGTACGATCCCCAGACCTAGGGGTCTACATATGTACATCCGGTCCACGCGGACTTCTCTAACTGAATTACTTGTGGACACAATACAGAGAACCCCCCCCCTGCCTCTCCACATCCAGGCAGCTGCAATAAACGCTTCACATAACCAGCGCTTTATATTCATTTTATTTTTATTTTCGCATAACACAGCCTTTTAACCTAACTGTACTCCCAGCTAAAATATTTATAAAATCATGCCACAAACTACAGGGAATTACCCGATAGTCAATTGAATTCTCACGTAATTCAATTAAACTTTATTGGCATGCAGCGTAAGCACACAAACACGTGCGCTTGCTTTCCTCTCTGTTTACCCTCACAGGTGCAAGGCATGGAACAGACCACACGCACCTGGAGCTCGTCACAGAGACTCGCTTCACCTGCAGTATTCTCCAGGGTATTTAAACTCCCGCTTCGCACCAGGCATTCACCATCGGAGTTCCGATGTGGCCAGACTAGGTACGGAGACGGGCCCTTAATCTTGAAGAAGTAAGTGGGGTGCTTGTTGGGAGGTTCCAGCCCAAGACGGACACAGAGTCCTCTAGCCACATGGCACGCTAGTTAATTACGCCATATGTGCCTTTCTCTTTTCTTTTCTTATCACACAGAGTGTGACAATAGGTCGGGCCCCCCACGGAACTCATGGGGCACTTCTCAGAGAATTTCTGAGTAAGCAGAACATGTTTTTATTATTTTATTCTTTTATCCATCACTACGCATTATCGTACATTGATTATCACACGGTAACGCATATAAACGAGGCGTATACATTGTTTTGACTTAAACACAATGCACTAAAAACGCCACGGTCCGTCCTCACCACGTATTTTATCCGCATAGAGCACGGACACCACGCTCCTGAGTCACACTATTGGATGTGCTTAACGAGCTCTTCTAAATGTATCTATGTGTATGTCTGTTTGTCGTTTTCTTCCCCCCACCAACAGGAATGCGTCGCTAGAGGAAACCATCCTCTACCACATAACGCACCTTAGCGAGTGCGCACATAGATGGTCTCTAACACATTTAGACCACCATTTTAATTCCACGCACATAAGGTCGTGAAGAAAGCCAGCCCAGTAGTGAGAGACTGGCTGAAACATGTTGACCACACAGGATATCGGAGCCTAAATATCTCCTCGGATATCCACCTCTCCTTTTTTAACCTGTGCCGAGGGCCCATACATTAAAATAGTCTTTTGTTGTTTAACGGGACCCTACGGACAGTTTTTTAAGCCACACTCATTTCACTTTCACTGCACACTCACTGCACAGAACCAGCTCCGCTGCATCCAGGCGTTGAAGCACACCCAAGGTACACTCTGTACCTTGGGTGGGACCCGATGATGAAGCATGTCACCAACTAGGTTGGTGAGTGAGGGTCTTCCTAAACACGTGTTGCTCTACATACACATATCAGGAGCTCCTACCCAGTAGCTAGTTCCCTTTGATACTTGCATATAAACCCAGGGGAAGTGAACTGGCTTCTACCTTTCCTCGCTCTTCATTTTGATTTCTACCATTATTAGCAGCGCACAGCTGTAAGAGTTAACTCCCACTACCACCGCCTTTCACCATGGCGGAGAACCCCGGCCTAACCTTCGCTGAAGAAGAAATCAGTGAAATTCTTTCTAACCCACCCCTAATGGCTGATGTTAATATATCCCAAGCAATAGCCCAGACCACTGACTGGGACAAACTTACTGAGCAAAAGCGCAACAGGATTCGCACCATTTTACATGGTGTAATCCTCACGGAGTATCTCCGTACCAACACTGCACCAAAGGGCCTACTAGTGACCAATGCCCCCAGGATCTTCCTGGAGGATGCCTCCGTCAGGAAGGACTGGGCGCAGATAGCGTGGCACTGTACCAGGGACTGGTTAGTGCTCATCATTAAGACCGCAAAACGCCTCTCTGATGCCATGATTATCGACATTCAAGCAACTGAGAGCCACTTTAAAACAACCCTTACATGCTTCAAGAAAAAACTGGATGAAACCAACAGGGAAGTGACAGAATACAAGGAGTACCTTACCCAATCTAAAATCAACAAATTTCAGAAGAACCTCAAAAGGTTCTCGTACAGCAAAGCTTATCCCTATGCGGATGAAAACTACATTATACCCAAGCGACAGGAACCTAAATCAGACACTTCTGAGGACGTTAGTTCATTTTCCAGCGGATCCAGCACTGGCAGTGCACAAAACATCCGGAATAGAGGAAGAGCACCAAAGTGGCGACAACCATGGGGCACATACCATCATCAAGGCCAAAATTATGGCCCCCGCTATTCAACCTCCCACCGCAGAACCCCTTCTTCTGATGGCCACCCATGTACCAACCCGGCCAGCAGGCCTATTACCAACCCAACCAACACCCTCCTTTTTTAGGGAGAGGCCGTCGCTCACGAGGAAGGAGACGAAACCAACCCCAGGTACACTGGTCGGACGAAGAGGGACCGGCAGGGGCCACCAGAAGCAAAACAAGGGAACCACAACCAGGACACAGTGGAATGAGATGAATAAGAGTAACCAACATACACCCTCTTTGGTGTTTAATTTGTCAAACACCCCACTCTCAACGACAGAGGAAGAGGTTCTCAACAAAGGACTCATTTGTACCTACAACTCGTCTAGATAAATTCCAGCTTCATGTGGAACTGGCAGAATTTTTCCGCAAATTAAAACTGAAGGCATTTTTTGAGAAGCAGCCACTTACAGAGACCTCACACCTTACCAATGAAACAGGACTTCGACCTAAGTCCACCTTCCTCCCACCACCTGCATGCATTCCGGTTGAAGTAGCCACTTTCGAACAGGCGGTCTTTAATCAAATTGAGGAATTGAGCCAACCGAAACCCTTCAATAACTTCACCAACAAAGAAAGGGAAGCTGTACGTAAGCTCCAAGACAACCCCCTCATTGTCATTAAACCAGCTGACAAGGGGGGAGGCATAGTTATCCAGAATAAAACGGATACTATTGAATGCAGAAGACTACTGAGTGATGTCAGAAACTACAGACGCCTCCAGGAAGATCCAACCACCACACTCCAGAACACCATCACCTCTCTGGTAGGGACGGCAGAGGCTCTCAACAAGATCTCCAAGCAAGAAGCAGACTTCCTCTGCACCAAAAAGCCTAAAAAACCGTATTTCTACACGGTTCCAAAAATCCATAAGGACACAAGACCACCACCAGGACGCCCAATAGTGTCACGAATCAATTCCTTATTGGAACCATGTGACAGACCGGGCTCGTCCCAGGTGAAGAGCGCGGACGTTGGCGATTGGTGGACCGCTACACCCCTCTCTTTCCCTCTTCTACCCCCCCCGACAGGGCAACTGGACTTCCAATCCCAGAAACCCCTGCGCCCGCAAGAGCTCTCAGGAGGAAGACGTCTCTGATTGGGGATTCAGGATTGACGGGACTCCGCCCTGTGACGTCACCGCCTGCGACGCCTTAAGGAAAGGGGATTCCCTGAAGGGTAGGTGTCGCTACACCGGCGAGAGAGACGAGGCGAGGGAAGAGAGGACAGCGTACTACGGAGCAGTCGTAGAGGCGAGAGAGGAGGGAGATCGGGTGACCGTGTCACCAGGAGCACCAGCGGAGCCAGGAGGCCAACGTCCCTGTGTTTCGCAAAGCCACGCTCCAGGAGGAGCGTGGCTCATCCAGGTACGCAAGCGCTTCACGGGTTGGCTTGGGAGGGAGGGGGGGGGAGTACACCCCCGTAACCTTTGACATCCCGTCCTCTACTTAGCACTATCCTTCACCATAACGTTCGGACCCCCCCCACCACCTAATCACATCCTGTCCCGTTATAGGAGTGTGTCACGCGTGTTGTGGAGTCCCCTCACCTTCACTTCCCTTTTGGGTATATCAAAAAGGTAACGACGCCTCACCTCTGCCTTTCTTTCTCTGTGTTCCCCGTCGGATGGAGTGGGAGTCCCTGGGAACCCGACGCCAGAACCGGAGGGAACAGATCAGGAGAGAGACGGCGAGGGACCGGACGACCGCCCAACAGGCCCCCACCACCCCGTATACACCGGAAAGACTGGCAACAAGGAGAAGACGTGTTTTATCTGCAATAAAGCCCTCTTTACCCCAGCTTAGTGTTCGGTCTTTTCCTTTGCCCACGCCACAAACCACTATCACGATTCTGTGATTTTTTCCTAAACCCCATGGTGCAGAAGTCGTCCACATATATTAAGGACACTAACATCTACTAAATCTGATCCAGGACATCGATTTTGATCCAATGTCCCAACTTCTAGTGGGATTAGACATCGAGAGCCTATATACAAGCCTCCCACAGGACGACACCATCAGGGTTCTCAGAACCATGCTACAAGAATCCACTTGGGAGTACACCACGCCAAGAGAATTCATATTGCAATGTGCAACCCTAGCTCTTAAGCAGAACTATTTCGAATTTGAGGGCGATTTCTACTTACAGACGAACGGAACGTCCATGGGCAGCGTTTTTGCTCCAAGCGTGGCTGGACTTTATGTCTACCACTTTGAGAAAGAGCACATCCTACCAGCCACCAACCCATACAGAACCAACATCCAATTCTGGCGTCGATACCTAGATGACATTCTTCTGATATGGACAGGATCCAACGATTCCTTGACCACCTTCCTCACATGGCTGAATGAACGGGACCCATTCCTGCGCTTCACCAGCAGTGCAAGCAAATCCAATATTGCATTTCTGGATCTCAATATCACGGCCACAGGGGGGCAAACTCCAGACAACGACCTACTACAAACCCACATCCAGAAACTCCTTGCTTCAATTTGCGAGTTTCCACCCTAGGCCCCTCAGGGAAAACCTCCCCTACGGCCAATTTTTGCTCATACGTCGCAATTGTAGCCACCTACAGGACTACAAAACACAGTCATCCGCATTGGCTAAAAAACTAGAGGAAAAGGGCTACCCATAAAAAAAATCATTCGGACTACTAACAAACGGGCACGCAACCAACCAAGAGAAGCCCTTTTGGAAAACAACATACGGGAAAATACTCCCACCCCACTCACCTGTGTCACCACATATAATGCGGCCTCCAACCAGGTGGCCAAAATTATTAAGAGAAACTGGGGCATACCGAATACCGGTACTCTCACATGGGACCCCCCACTCTTTGCTTACAAAAAAGCAGGAAGCCTCCGGGACCGCCTTGTCTCCACAAGACCAAAGGAAATACCCACTCCCATGACTAACACCATACTGAACGCATGGGGCCTTCCAGGGATAGTAGGTCACTACCCTTGTGGTGATTGCAGCGTCTGTCATTTAACAAAAGCAACCAAAACCTTGGACTTAGAGACAGGCAAAACCTGGCACCAAACCAAGCACACGAACTGTAACTCTACAAACGTAATTTACTTAATTGAATGCCCCTGCAAATTACGCTATGTAGGCATGACAAGCCGCAAAGTAAGGACACGTATCGTGGAACACCGCAGCACCATACGTTGCAAAAAGAACCTGAGCAGACTAACTGATCATTTTATCACATCAGGACACACACCTAATGACATCAGGTGGACTGTTATAGAACACATCGTATGTCCTAGCACTACCAATGACAAAATCCTATTACAAAAGGAACAACGCTGGATATACCGCCTTTCCACTAACAAAACAGGACTGAATGACAATATTCAGTGGAATAGCCTTCACTGTTAGCCTGACTACCTGTACATCTTCCATCACTACCACGGGAAGTTGCATAAGTCCCCTACGCCAAAGGTTACTAAATCCATCAAGAGCCCTATGCACCAACGTGTCTCCATCACGACCCCATGTTAAGAGAGGACACTAATGCCAGCATTTAAGATACACTCTCTTTACACACGCGCAGTGTCCCATTCACACACTAGCACATGTACGATCCCCAGACCTAGGGGTCTACATATGTACATCCGGTCCACGCGGACTTCTCTAACTGAATTACTTGTGGACACAGTACAAAGAACCCCCCCCCTGCCTCTCCACATCCAGGCAGCTGCAATAAACGCTCCACATAACCAGCGCTTTATATTCATTTTATTTTCGCATAACACAGCCTTTTAACCTAACTGTACTCCCATCTAAAATATTTATAAAATTATGCCACAAACTACAGGGAATTACCAGATAGTCAATTGAATTCTCACGTAATTCAATGAAACTTTATTGGCATGCAGCGTAAGCACACAAACACGTGCGCTTGCTTTCTTCTCTGTTTACCCTCACAGGTGCAAGGCATGGAACAGACCACACGCACCTGGAGCTCGTCACAGAGACTCGCTTCACCTGCAGTATTCTCCAGGGTATTTAAACTCCCGCTTCGCACCAGGCATTCACCATCGGAGTTCCGATGCGGCCAGACTAGGTACGGAGACGAGCCCTTGATCTTGAAGAAGTATGTGGGGTGCTTGTTGGAAGGTTCCAGCCCAAGACGGACACGGAGTCCTCTAGCCACATGGCACGCTAGTTAATTACACCGTATGTGCCTTTCTCTTTTCTTTTCTTATCACACAGAGTGTGAGAATAGGTCGGGCCCCCCACGGAACTCATGGGGCACTTCTCAGAGAATTTCTGAGTAAGCAGAACATGTTTTTATTATTTTATTCTTTTATCCATCACTACGCATTATCGTACATTGATTATCACACGGTAACGCATATAAACGAGGTGTATACATTGTTTTGACTTAAACACAATGCACTAAAAACGCCACGGTCCGTCCTCACCACGTATTTTATCCGCATAGAGCACGGACACCACGCTCCTGAGTCACACTATTGGATGTGCTTAACGATCTCTTCTAAATGTATCGATGTGTATGTCTGTTTGTCGTTTTCTTCCCCCCACCAACAGGAATGCGTCGCTAGAGGAAACCATCCTCTACCACATAACGCACCTTAGCGAGTGCGCCACATAGATGGTCTCTAACACATTTAGTTTTAGACCACCATTTTAATTCCACGCACATAAGGTCCTGAAGAAAGCCAGCCCAGTAGTGAGAGACTGGCTGAAACATGTTGACCACACAGGATATCGGAGCCTAAATATCTCCACGGATATCCACCTCTCCTTTTTTAACCTCTGCCGAGGGCCCATACATTAAAATAGTCTTTTGTTGTTTAACGGGACCCTACGGACAGTTTTTTAAGCCACACTCATTTCACTTTCACTACACACTCACTGCACAGAACCAGCCCGCTGCATCCAGGCGTTAGAAGCACACCCAAGGTACACTCGGTACCTGGGTGGGACCCGATGATGAAGCATGTCACCAACTAGGTTGGTGAGTGAGGGTCTTCCTAAACACATATGTGTTGCTCTACATACACATATCAGGAGCTCCTACCCAGTAGCTAGTTCCCTTTGATACTTGCATGTAAACTAAGCCGGCCATCCCCGAGCCCAGCTGGAGGAACAAACGGCCAGCCCCTGAATGGCGGAAGATCCACGGACGAGTGGGGGGCCTGAGGTGCCTCCGGGGAAGGCCAAGGTCGCGGGGACGGCGAAGAGCCCTCCCTGGAAGACGCCGGGGAAAAAGCAACCACGCGGCGTCCCGTCTCCGGGGAAGAGGAGACAAAAAGTTGACAAACATCCGGAGAGGAGGGGACCTCTGGGGAGTCCGCCACAGGCGCCAGTGCGACATCGACTGGCGCCGGTGCTGTCACCGGGGACGCCGAGTCGACCCCCACCGCCACTTGCGTCCCAGGAGAATGGGGCGGGGTCGGAGCCGGGGCGGCTAAAGAACGGCGCCGAAAAGGCGCCGACGCGACTTCCGACGAGGCAGCCGCCTGCGCGGAGGGCCGAGAGGGACCCGGGGAAGCGCCCCGGCCCCTAGCCCTAGCCGCCAGGGCCGACAGCCGTCAGCGCCTGAGCGGCGTCGGCTCGGCCTCCGGCAAGGCCGCCACCTGCCCAGAGGACCGAGGGGGACTCGGGGACGAACCGCGAGTCCCGGCAACCTCCTGCGACACCACAGGGACCCCCTCGGGGGTTTGCGGCGAGGCAGAGGCGCCGTGGGCCGAAGAGGGGAACCCCGTAGGGCCGCACCTCGATGACACCACACCCCCAAAACCTGGAGCCGAACCTGTCGGCGCCGGAGCCGCCGCCGACTCCGCGGAAGGCCCCGCACGTGGCACGGGATCCGCGGACGTCTCAGGAAGAGGAGGGGCCAAGGAAGCCTGCAGAGCAGCAGCATAGGCCTCTATTTGGGCCCTCGTCGCCCCAACGCCAGGAAACGGCGGGTAGGGTGGCGACGAACGAGGCTGCATGTCCCGAGGAGAACCCGCGCCCTCCGTAGAACGGGGACCAGAACTCGGGGACAAGCTATAAGACTTACCGGCGGGCGAGCGACACCCCTGGGGCCTCGGTGAAGGACGATGTCAGAGGCGGAAGCGGCGGTTCTTGAACACTTCCGCGGGGGACGGACGCGGTGACGACACCGATCTGGGCAAGCGGGCCGAAAGGAGTTTCATCCGGCGCTCCCGCCGGGACTTCGGCTTCAGATGCTGGCAAGCGTCGCAGTCCGCAGAATCATGGTGCTCGCCCAAACACCACATGCAAATAGGGTGAGGGTCCGTCGTCGACATTTGACGCGCACAAGAAGAACACGTCTTGAAGCCCGAAGGCATTCGCACACTGTTCCACAACGCAAAAGCGTTGAAAAGAAGGCCTGAAAACAGGTCAGGGACACGATTCCGGATCCGCGTTGCACGCGGAAAAAAAGGAAACTGATGTCAGCGCGCCGGGGTGGGGCTTATGTGACCTTGCTGACGTCACGCCCGCGGATGATGTCAGGGCGGAGTCGCGTGGTACCGCCCCCCGGCGCGCAGAGATGCTTGGGCAAAGAAAGTTTTCCGGGTCCAGTCTCACGCCTGGGGATAATTCTACGTTAAGGAATCTGCGGCTAGTAGTCTATCAGATAAGGGAACTACTCAGCAGGACCTCGGGTCTTCTACAAACCCCCCCCGTCAGTATGCTCAAAACACTGGACACACTATGACCAGGTATCTCCAACCGAACCAGGCAGTATCCCAGCTCCATCAGCCTGGCAGCTCTTGCTACAAACAATGGACTCAATCGCCAAAGCAATGTCTTACCACGCTGACAAGCTGGATACCCAAGTGGATCTCCTAAACATCTTAGCAATCCACGTTCAGGGGGTAGAACAGAAACTGCATAGTTTCAACGAGATGGTCTTGAGGGTGCAGCGAGACCAGGAAACAACATATCAAACGTGCAACAGCCACTGCACCCAAATCATAGACAAACTAGCGGTGGTCCCCATCCTTCTGTCAGATCTTCTTGTCACAACCAGGGAAGCTTCAACTAAGAATGTCCCACAAACGGAGCAAGACTATGAGGCACTACGGGTGACAGACACTGAACTACTCCGCCCCGCGGGGGGCATACCCCTAGCGGTGCGGTTTCCAACCTAGAACAATCACAGACAGACCTTACAGCATCCAGTCCAGCAATAACCATTGCCAACTTAAACATTTCAGCCCCTCAACTAACTGACAATGGTGAGCAACCATTAGGTCAGCCATTTACAGCAACTAAGATATTAACCAAGCGGGAGAGAAAACGTCTAAGAAAAACAAGAAACAGAAGGCACTCCAGACAGGCAATCAACTTATTTCCCGTCAACACCGACCAGGGATTGAAACAGAGTGACCTCGATACCGGCCTTCACTCCTCCGGACACAACTACAAACAAGGATCAATCTTATCCACCTTACCTACTTTTCCTTATCCTTATCCACCTTACCTACTTTTCCCAGCCGCCCAAATAACACCAAAAGGGAATTACCGCAGCTTGGGAAAGTATACAGCATATTCAAACCTCCAAGGAAAGAGAAACACCTTTCATCCACCCAGGCAACACAATCTGAGAACCCCCCCCAATGACACCAAAGAAAGTTACGAAAGAAACAAGTATAATTAGCCCACGTGCAGTACACTCAGTTACTGACAACGAGAGGAAAGAAAACTGCCATCCAGACATAATCCATAACCTAAACCCGGGAAGCAACCAAGCAACCTGGATAAAGGTCAACGAACAATTAACACAAAACAATACAGATGCAATCTTGACCACTCCTTCGACAACCACAGAGCCAACATCGGCCGACAAAGCATCGGTAAGGGTCGCACACCTAGTGTCGCACCGGGACATCTCTTTAAACATCAACAAATTGGACTTTATCCCCCACTACGTATCAAGGGGAAACCATGACATCTTAAAACAGAAGCGTCCTGCTTAAACTCTTTAAAGCACTGCCCTCATTGAGCCACATAACCACCAGTGATATTGTTAGTATAGCGTTTAAACAGAATACGCTTTTCATGGGCCAAGAAACAACCACAGCTTCGTTCTCAGCCACTTCTCATATTGAACAAATCTGGCAGCAGAGGGACCAATTTGCAAAGTGGGGCATTAAGCTAAAAAAGATCGACCCCCCTTGCTACCCCAACCTGCTCCAACCATTCAACCAACCAGAGGGCCTGTTAAAGGGAGCTAAAGGCCCAGACTACCAAATCCCTCAAAAGAGGAAAGAGTGCACAACTAAGAAAATCACCATCACCTTTGCTAACCCAGAAGCCATTAAGCCCCCGGATTTCGGGATCTAATCTCGGCCGGATCACCCCTAGATATGGCATGAACCAACACCCACGTAGCCACCAACTTACTCCCAGGCTGCAACATCTGCTCCTGGAACGTGTTCGGCCTTAGTACCAAACTAGAAGATCCAGGCTTCATGGAACTCATCTCAAAGTATAAAATTCTTCTCTTTCAGGAAACCTGGACGACAAATCCTACACCTATAATCGGATACAAGGAATTTCTGAGGCCGGCCAAAAAAGTCGCCAACCTAGGGAGAGCTAAAGGAGGCCTTTCAATTTTCATTTCAACCGATATTCCATGGCAAGTTTCAACAAAAGACCTTGAGTTCTCTTGGTTACAATGCGTCAAACTTGAAGTTCCGCTCCTCACTTGTCTGCTCATTCTCAACATCTATATTCATCCAGTGTTCAAGCGAAAAGGAGAAGAGTAGATCACTTACTAGTAACACTGGCAACATTAAAACTCGCCCATCAGGACGCGAACATCATCCTGTCAGGGGATTTTAATATGAACTTACTGCAAGACATCAAAGAGCGTATACGGGCACCGAAACAACGAGACACCCTAGGCAAGAGATGTGCGGCCAGTCTGGTAGGGCTGAAAATGAGTATGCTAAACGGGAGCAGCCCGACAGACAGCCCTGCAGCATATACTAGGATAACCCAAAAATCAGCTTCAACAATAGACTATACTTTCACGGATCACGACCTTTTCCCATTGATTACGAACTTCCAAATAATGGATAGGACTGAAAGCGACCACCAACCGCAATCGTTCCCGTTGTCAAGTAACATAGACAACTCAGTGCCAGCCAGAGTATTATCTCAACAAACGCAATGCTACAATTTAAAACGTCTTGCATGGAAAACGGATTCAATCAACGACATCATGGGAACATGCATCCACCTCCTGGAAAGATTTCAAATCGAACCCATAAACACACAGGCATGGGAGGGCTTCACCCTAGAATGAAATCAAAAATGTTGCAAACAGGCAAAAAAGCAAGAAGACATCAAGGGGCCGATTGGTTCACAAAAAAACTTGGGACCCAAAAACAACAATTGAACAAACACCTTAGAAGCCTACGCACCCAGAGCTCCACCCCCCCCAAGGATCTCTTGCTATTAATCACCACAGCCAGAAAAGACCTAAAAAGAGATACTAAGGCGGCAAAAAAAGCGTTCAAAGAACAACTCTGGGCCAAACTCCACCATTCCACCAAACAAAGGGATTCTAGGCTCTTTTGGGAAATAATCAACCAGCTAACAAACGGCAAGAACCGGCATCACAACTCAGACATTATGGAGGACTCCTGGAGAGCTAACATCGATTACTTATACAATGAAACGTCAATTGTCTGTCCGGCAACTAGTGGTTCTGAACCAGGCGAGAGGGCAATCGTAGCAGGTCGCGACAAAATCATCTCCAACTCAGAAGCACCTGAATACTTCCCTCAAATCCGGAAAGAGCAAGTTCTAAAAATCATCAAAAAACTGAGATCCGAGGGAGAACCAGGACCCAACGGGTTGCCAAACATCTTGTTTCAGCACAATCCTTCATTCTGGTCCGACCTCCTTACGCCACTCTTCTCCTCCATCTTAGCATCCTGTACCATCCCAGACTCCTGGAGGGGCAGCATTTTGAACCCAATACACAAGTCGGGCGCCCGTTCCGACCCCTCCAACTACCGCCTGATAGCCTTAATCGACGTGGAGGCAAAAATGTACGCATCTAACTTGTTGGTTGATTTGGAGGAATGGGTCAGAAGATGTAACCTCATTCCCTACAGACGAACAGGATTCAGGGCAGGGATGGGCACACTCACGAACATCTCCACGGTCACCCTGTTAGCCACCCAAGCTCTCGCAAAATCCAGGCCTCTTTACGCATGCTTTATAGACCTCAAAGCAGCCTTTGATAAAGTCCCAAGAGCCAAGCTATGGGCAAAAATGCAAAACTGGGGTGCTCCAACCAAACTCCTGGACGCCATAATAAATTTGTATTCCCAGACGTGGGTTCAGGTCAGGAAAGGAGACGCGCACAGCATAACCAAAACCAAAAGTTCCAAACTCTTAATGGGTTAAAACAAGGGTGTGTGCTGGCACCCTGCCTCTTTAACATCTACACTGCCGACCTTGATAAACAACTACGGTCAATTCAATCGGACCCCCCAAAATTAGGCAATGTCCCCACACCCAGTTTACAATACGCGGATGACATAGTGCTTCTTGCACAAACACCTGTAGGCTTGCAGCGACTCATCACCAAACTAGGAGTTTATACCACCACGGCCCAACTAACCACCAAAAAACAAAAGTGATGTGTTTTGCCAGACGAGTCAAAACAAAGGCACACAGTAAATTCATCTGGCACTTGGACGAGCAACCTCTGTCCCAGGTAGACTCATATAAATATCTAGGTTTTCAAATAGACCGCAACCTTAATTTTAAACCACAATTGGCACAAGGCCGTACCAGAGCTAAACAACTGCAGTTTGCCTTCAGAGTCCTAAAGAAAAAACTTACAGATTGTTCTACAGGTCACTTGCTTAAAGCTATCTCAGCAAAATTCTTACCTTCGATTTCATACGGCTCAGAAATTTTAAGCCTCAAAGACGCCACCTCCCTAAACTCAGCACAATCAACTTTCTTTAAGGACCTGTTCTCGATCCCCCGACACATTTCACAATCCCAAATCCGACTAGAGTATGGACTAAGAAACCAGATTCCTGACAGACAAGGGGCATTAGCCAAATATTACTGGAGAATGAGGGATGCAGAGAACAACACCCTCGCGCATCACTGTTGGGAGGAAATTGAAACCCAAGCCAAGCTAAATAACTCGACGTTCAGAGTTCTGAAGGATTCCCTCGCGGCATTGCAGCTAGAGGAGGCCTGGCTCACTCTCCCCACCTATTCCAGTTTCAAAACTGTAGTCAACAAGGCAATCAAACGGACCTCCTTACTAACAGACAAAACAGCCCTTTCAAAAAGACCCCATGCCTGGGCCGTGATCCAAGGCTATCAGCGGCTGAAACCCCAACCATACCTGTTAGACCACTTCTCCCAGCAGAAAAAGCACTACCTAACGTTACTGCGGCTGGGGTCATTTCCATCAAAAGACCTGACACCAAAATGGAAATACCCTGGCAATCCAAGGAATGCCGCTTATGCGGAGGAGGGGACGAGTCTTTTCTACATTTACTATGCATCTGCCCCTACCTGGCAGAAACCCGAAGAACGGTCCTCCGGGAAGCCTTTAGGAAGGAACAAATAAGGTCATGCAGAGTAGCTGTCATCCAATGCCTTGGAAGACTATCAATCCAACTGTCCTGTAGAGCCATAAAATTCCTGAAAACTGCAGCAACAGAACTGGAAAAGAAAGAAAACAATAACTAACTTAAGTTTTAGTAAACCGGTCTAGAAACTCACTTATGGTATGGCTTGTATGTTTTATACTCATCTGTTCTTTTTTTTTTTCTTCTTTTTAACCCAATAGCTGAGCACGTACCTCTGCGAGTTTTACTTCAAAATGTATATTTCTTGTATGGTGGTCCTCCACCCTTTTATGATTTTTTATGAAATCAAATAAAAGTATTTATCAATCAATCATTTTATAGAGATAGGCAATACATAGTTTATATGTTGCCTATCTCCATAATATGCTCATGAGCTCACAGATCAAACATTACCTACGGAACAGTTTTTGTGGACAGCCAAACTGATCAGCTAATCTGCAAATGTAAATTTTTCCTGGATCACCAGACTGCTCAGTAGATAGCAGGTCCTTCTTCTTTGTTTGACTTGGACTTTTAGATTATTACCCAAGTTTTGCCTTGATGATGTGGGGAGTGGTGCACTTCTCACTCCCACTTGTGAAAGGTTGGTTATTTTTAGGGCCCATGCACTGTGGTAAAAGGCACAGAAATGACTCCGATAGAATGACCTACCAGTAGCTATTTTGGCTGGTGTGGTGGAAGAGCACCCCTGGTCTTTCATGCTGGGGCAATCATCATGAAGCCAACAGCCAAGTCAACAAACTAAGTGATGTGTAGTGATGTGTGCAGCACAGTCACAATGTCAAGAAGACCAGGGAGCAGCCAACAGTCTGACAAGGTTTTCAGATATTCATTCATTGTGTGGCATTTGACAATCACCGCTGATTCATTGTCAATGTCAATTGTTTCAGCACAGTCTGTCACTCCCTGTTCTCTGCTGTTAAGTGATGGCTCAAAATAAACTCCTAATTAGCGGTGGGCAATATATTACGCTCTGCGGAGTTCTGGCCAAATTCCGCCAACCGCTGCGTGGAGAGTTTTTTCGCGCATATGGCTTGCCAACAGTAAGCTGGCGAGTGTGAGCCATATGTGGCGTCTACTAGCGAGATTTTCCGGCACTAGGAGGGTACCTGGCAAAACTCCTCCAAAGTGGTCAGTCGCAGGTGGTCAGACCATTCACAGTCAGAAAGCCGCCGCTCGAGTAGAAAATCTACTCAAATGGTAGCAAAATTAACTTAAGATGCAGTGCCCTCTGGCGTGCCGTGTGGTGCAGTTTTGCGCTGATTTTTCAGCGCAGAACGAGCTCCCGGCGCCAAATCACAGCACAAGCAGGGCAACGTGCCTATTTCCGCCTGTTCGCGGATTTGCACGGAATCTTGCAGAGCTTTTTGTAATTCTGCGGAGTTAAATTCTGTGCATTCCGCCCAGGCCTACCCATAATCCGCTTCAACTATCCTAATATATCATTCTGTTGGCTATTTTTGTCTACCTGATTTGTGACCAACTAAAACCAAAAGGAAATGGTCTAAAAATCAGAAAGGGCTTTCATCAAAAACGGCTAAACAAAATTACACTCGACACACAGTGGACAAGTGGGCATTAAAAGTTCATAAACATAATAGAAAAACAATGCAATCTTACTACAATAGGCTTTATATTAAAAGTGCAACTAAAGTAACAAAGTAGAATAAAAGAGTTGGGTATGCCAGAGTTCAGTGAAGACTGCAATTATGCCATAATGAATCTCCTACACACCCAGCTAGCATTTCACCAACCGTAACCAATGTACTTTCTGTAGAATAACAAGCTGGCAGTTCATTCACACCAATGACTGCTACCAGTGGGACTCTTTTCATCAAGTTTGACCTGCACATAATGCTTGCATGTAGGGTGAATCTCTGTCATGGAGTCCATTATCAGAAGCAGGGCACTCCAGCGGTGACCTTTTTATCACAATCACAAAGGATAGTAGTTCAACTGTGTTTCTGTTCGCAAGACAAGCACCGGTACACCAAGGGACAGGCGATGCAAGGTATGAAAAGATAGGGCAGTAAAGCTTTGCACAGACTAAATCTCAGGCACACATTCCTATTACAGTCTTGGATCTGTAGGACTCCAAAAATAGTTTCATATTATAACACTAGAAACCGCAACAGACAAAATGTTATGTTTATGCAAAATATAAAAAGCATGCTATTCTCGACATTATCAAAAATACAAATCACATTCCAAAAGTAAATCAGAACATTTTGCATTGTGCAGGCTCCAAAAAAATAGAAATAACACCGTAAATATCAATAAGGTAAATTTCCCAATGATGAGACAAGACCATTACATTATTACAAATGGCCTGAAAACACAATTTCCATAGTGCCATTCTTTATCGGTTACAAAAATAAAGTACACGCAGCAGAAACCAGTTTCAGCTGTTATTTCCTTAAAAAAGTAGTTATTTACCTTAACTAAAGTTCTCCAGTGCTGGGATCTCTATAGATTCAGATGCTTGAATTGCTCCAGGTTGTTCAAAGTTTTCAGACATAGCAATGAGGAGACAACTCCATTTAAAAAAGCTAAAACAAACATTATTTTAGTAGTACAAGCGCTATAGTGAAACAAAACAAGCATTTGCAATGCAATAGGTCTCGCATTTATGCAGTTTGAGCTAGTTGGCATTGTAAATGACAAAGCTCCTTTATTTATGTTTTGTTTTTCAAAACATAAATAAAAGGCATTGTCATTTACAATGCCAATTGCTTAAACCCGCGTAAATGCGAGACCTATTGCATTGCAAATGCTTGTTAATTAACTGGTCTTGCTTTTTAGACGCTGAGCATCTGTTCTCCGGCAGACGCTGCATGTGAGGTCTAGAAAATGTGCTAATCTGCTTTTTGCCGCCAAGCACTTGAAGAGGAACAGAAATGCCATGTGCAAAGCTAAAAGGTCTGGCTTGTAAATTCAATATCGACTAAAATATTTTTTTTAAGTCTGCTACTGTGAAAAAAGGAACACAAAAATGGTTCTTTCTGTATTCAGTGCATCTATAAAGGTAAATAATGTAATGCCATGATTCATTGTATTATTCAGATGTAAAATATTCCCTCGTGCATTGCAATGCAAGCGCTGCATAGGAGGCGGAATGATATATCAAACAGCCAAGTAGCATCAAATTAGTGAAAAGAACAACTCTGGGCAGAGCCAACTCCATCTCCATTTGCATTCCAAATAATTGGTAACAAAAGGTATGCAGTGAGCTGCACCATCAAGCCAGACCTAGACAAGCATTGGCAAAGCCAGTAGGTCTAACATTGGCTACCAGCCTTGTGCTTTTCATTGTTTATGTTCCATTACTGTTTTTGTAAAACTTTATTGTTGGGGGAGGTGGGGGGCACTTGCCCTTATTAAATAAAAATTGGCTGAACGCAAAGCAGTTTTGGTCTAAAAAAACACACACTGCCATATTGCCCCTGGCACGAAAGGGGAAGAAAAGAAACCCCGTCACTCAAAGCGAAGTTATCCAATGCCTGAAGTGGGCTGACCCATTGCAACCATGCTGTAGTGGGTGGAACAAAAATGTCAATGACACAAAAACAGACCAATGGATGAAGAGAGCAGGTCACAAGTCCCTTTAAATTACTTACACGTTTGGTAAGTTCTTGTGGTCCTGGCTAACGCCAAACCTAAAACGGATCACAAAGGTAAATAGAAGAGCCAGGGCACCTTGAGAGGGGGGGATGTCGGAGAGGGGGTGAGAGTTATGAGAAGGGGGAGGGTGAAGAATGCTAACTGTGGTTATTAGAGATTCTTTAGAAATCACCCAATGCAGAGGCCCCTCCCAGTGCTTTGCTCAAAGGGCAGGCGATTGATGCTAAACACACTGGAACGGCTGATAATATTAATAACAACAACAAAAGCAATAGTATAACAGATGCTTTTTATAGCGCCCAACACTAACTGAAAGACTCCTTGGCGCTTTTATAGTTGCTAAGATTACACAATTTAAGGAACAAAAAGTTACTGCCGAACTCCGGGAGTGCTTAGAAACGGCCTAAACTCCGGTTAAAAAATATACCTGCACAGCTAACTCCCCTCTCCAACCACCACCTCCTCACGCGTAATGCAGAGATTTTTTTTTTTTAACAACAGTAAACATGCTGGCCTGTAGTTTCACTTTCCATTGGTGCTGTCCTTCGAGAGTAACTGCCTCAACAGAGGACCAGCTGACGACTGTGTACCTTCAATAACTGCACACATATGTTAACATTTCGGCAGGGCTCTTTCTGGGTTTCATTCTTGTAAGGTCCATGTGAGGTTAATGCAGAGTACCCGTTTCTTACCCTTACGCACAGCCGCAGCAGAGAGCACAGTGCAAAAGGGCACCTACATAGACTGCGAAACATAGACAATGTTCGTTCAAACTATCACAACCATATAATGTATAAACAATCACAGTCCGCATATTACGTTTAAAAAGCTGCAAAATCTCAGAGAAGCTAAAACGCGACCAAGACCAACCATCACATCTAGCAACACAAATCTACTATATGTTTTATTGCATCTGAAAGGGACATGGCATTATATTTAACAAATAAAATAAATCGAAAGTTTTAATCCCGGCGTCAAGGCGTGAACAGTCTGTGTGATCTTGGGCAGACCCCCTTATGTCTCGCGGTTCTGGAGCATTTAGAAAGCAGTTGAGTGACATTATCAAGCGTTCTTAAAAACTATCGCCTCCCAGTTCAAGGACTGCGTGACCCCCACCCTCTGAGGAGCCTGAAATCCGGCTAAAACCGTCTTGGCCGAGATGTGCTAATCCCATTATCCATTTAGGCGCTAGACGCCTGAACTGTTGGAGGGAGGCAAGCAGGGCCAGATAAATATTTGCCAGGGCGGCGCCCTCAGCCAACCCCCAACGGGGCCAACCCCCCTCCACCCGCAGAGACAACATGCCATTCACCCGTTACTTTCTAGGACACGGCCGCGCTTCTAGTCATCGCCAGGGATGTGAGCGATTTATAAATTATACATGTAGAAATGACAAGGGAAATAGGATGCCTCAAACTAGGGACTATCCTTCGAAAACGGAGGCAGGTGCCACCCAAGCAAGGGGCGGGCGGGAAGGGGCGTGAAACAGCATTCCGAGCCTGGGAAGTGCGTGTTCTACCTGATGACACGCAGGGCAGCGCCAAGAAGCCTAACAGTTGGCAGGCTTTGAGCTTCACAGTGACTACTGAGAACAGCAGCAACACTAGGATATGTCCTGGTCTCGAAGCCTTGACTGGCACCGTGCCACAGCCCCTTGGTTGGCACCATTCCACAGCCCCTTGGTAAAGAGTGAGGGCCGGAGCCTCAAAACCCGCAGTGAGGGCGGTGCTGCGGAACCATGACTGCCCCTTTGTGCGGACCATCTGCCCGAGCATGGCGGGCGCTGGCACCGCCTGGCACGATGCCAGGGCAGCACAGTGCTCGCCAATGGTATAGCTGCATTTTTAAGAGCGCCCAGTGGCAGACTGCGGCACGCCCAGCACGGATCCAGCAGGCACTGCACCTGTTGGGAAGACGGGGTGCCAACTACAGGTCTGGGGGGGCAATGCAGAGACTGCCCATCACTGTGACAATCCTTTCTATAGCGCCACCGCAAACTGAACCTTCTCTCGGCGCTTTAAATAGTGGGAGTGGTTGCATGTTTGCCGGCACAGGGACACACGGACAGACCCCGGGAAGGCGACCCTAGCCCTCTGCCCTCAAACCAACCCTTTAACTGGAGACACAAACTGACAACGCTAGAGACAGACAGACACACGAGAGATCAGACTGACACACAGACACAGGAGCTGCACCAGAAAGACATGCTGACACACAAGAGAGATGCCGACACACAGCGACTGACAAGCAACAAGCGCTCGCCATCTGTTTTCACTCAGCCGCTTGTTTATATTTGCATCGCGCTTTCACTTTCACTTTAAGTGAAAGCGCGATGCAAATATAAACAAGCAGCTGAGTGAAAACAGATGGCCCCCTACTAAAGATAAGAAATTGCTTTGCGACAGCCGCAAAGCAGACGAGCCAGTCCGGATGGGCCGGCCAAAAAGGCGAAAGGGCGGCAACTAAAATACCCCATTTCCAATGGCAGGCCACCGTTTAGCATAAACGGTGACGCAAGCCAATGAAAATGAGGGGTGGGGCTTCGAGTCCCCTTCTGAAAACCCCTTACCCACAATATCTCTCGCCGAGCGAGCAGTGCATGCGCTGCAACGCTAGGCGAGACCTAAAAAGACCCAAACTCCAGCCAATGAGATGAAACCTCCACAGAGTCCACTCACTCCCCCTAGAGGGGGGCATACTTCAGATTTCTATAGCATTGGTGTAAAAGGACGTTTATATCCTGAACCTCTGACTGGGGAGGATGAAAGGTTGTTCGTTAATCTATGACTAAATCCTAAAGTCGAGAACAGGAAAGTAATTTATCTCTTCTTCAACACTGGATCTTTCATAGATGCACATGACAGAATCACAAGCAGCAACAATTCACAGATATATGGCGAAAATAAAAAACATTACACATCCACGTGAGCATATTACTTACAGGAATAATACACAAATGATGGAATGAGGGAAGAAAGAAACTAATCTTCCTTAAACATATACCATACAACAGCTTGGCTAATAGCCGACTCTTTTACAAACAATGACTAGACAATATTGTTTTATAAACATGCATTGATTTTTCTTGGTCGCCGGTCAGCAAATATCTACTAGATGAACCTAGGCAAGAGATGCAGTTGCTGCCACAGCCTTCATGTAAGGAGCTGAAACTGTAAGGCACAGGGGGATTACCACTTTAGAGTGGCTAGACAAGATGGCTGCTACTATCCAATTTTAAATACCCTGTTTAGAGGGGTTGAGGAGGATTGGCCTGTCTGGGAGTGCCCAAAGGACAGACCAGCAGGTCTGCGAACTCTACTCAACGGTATGGCAAAAATGGGCGAGATGTGGACGCCACTGGGTACAATAATATGGACTGATACCAGACGCAGAATCTCTTTGATCTAATTTGAAACGTTCTGTTTGTAAAAACTGTCCTGGTTTGAACTAAGATTTTATAGCAATCTTCAGAGATGTCTTCGAAAGAGGGCTTCAAGTGATCACAAGCCAAGTAGATAAGCTCACTGATGTCAGATAGTAGTAGAGAACCAAGCCTCTTTCTCTGGACAGCATGTCTGCTCACATGTGAAGGGAAATGCTGGGTGCCTCTGATAGTTGCAATACATCTGTGAACTAATTCTGATAATTGAGGGTATGAGAATCAGGAGGCAAGTTTCCCTCATTATCTGCCACTGCCTGACCCCTAAATGGCTGCACTCACCGAATCCCATCATCGCGTGGCAGTACCGAGCGGATGCTTGCCACTGATCTAACATCCACTGGTGGCCTCATAACAACAGAGATTGCCGAGCCCTTGTCCCAGGATCATCGCCCTAAGGCCTTCACGCCCGAGTCAGAGTTGGTCCTTTAAACTCCAAGGACCTTCAGCACTTAGTCGGTCATTACCAAGATGGCCGCCGATCTGTAGCTGGTTAAGATGCTCCCATGGCCGGGATCATCAGCATTTAAAATATCCCGCGGATACCCTGCCACCCACCTACCATTTTACCACAGCACCTCAAGTCCTGTTATTATTATTGTGGCTAAGCTATTGACCACTTGTAGCTGAAGGCTGAGGTGAGCGGAATACCCCCCGCCCCAGCGCGAGGCAAAATGGTGGCTCCTACCACGCTTGTCCCGCCGAGAGGGGAGATGCGTCCAGGTGGGCTTTTAATGGACTGTGTTACCCCCAATCACATATTGACGCTTGGGAGATCTTGTGACCTTTTTAAGAACTAAGGGAGACTGGCCCATCCTTCCCAGTAAAGTACTGTAGCACCTGCCATCTTGATC
Source organism: Calotriton arnoldi (assembly GCA_963921515.1). NCBI lineage: Eukaryota > Metazoa > Chordata > Amphibia > Caudata > Salamandridae > Calotriton > Calotriton arnoldi. Next base: position 934,159 of record CAWUFW010006077.1, read on the forward strand.
AGCCCTCACCTGACCCCGTTCCTGCTCACCCACCAGGACATTTAATCCGAGAACTTTCCCTAATCAGCTGAGACCTAGCCATTTTGACTGATGCCCGGTGAAGCTACCTCGCGAGCTAAAGGGGAGATGGACTAAGGATTCCCTCCTTGGCCATCACCTACCTAGCCGGTGTTTGGGCAAACTCTCCTGCGTCTCTCCTGTCCTTATCTCCCTCCCCCCCTTCCCCCTACCCCTTTTCGCTCTACCCCTCTCCTCTTTCCAGCTATTGACCTTTGCCCTCGCCCGTCCTTGCTCATAGTTCCCACCCTGATTACCAACTGGACTTTCTTCTGTGAACTTCCCCTCGTCAGTTGAGACCTAGCTATTTGACCAATGCCCGATGGAGCTACCTTGTTTAGCTATAGGGGAGACGGACTATGGATTCCCTCCTAGGACGTCACCTACCCAGTCGGTCATTGGGCAGACCTCCTTTCGTCTCTCCTGCCTGTCTTTTCTCCATCCTCATGCTCCCCCTTCACACTTCCCCCCCTCCCACCCCTCCGCTCTATTTGTCCCGCCTTCCTTTCCTCTCTCAATGTGTTGCTTATTCTTGATGTTTTGTGTAATTGCTATCTTTTTCTGTAACATTGTGTAACCTATTGTAAAGCGCTCTGATACCTACGGGTCTAGCCAGCGCTATATAAAACTCTTAAAATAAATAAATAAATAAATCTTTCTGTGGAAGCGGTAGAAAAGCGTTACACAAAGTTCTTGGACCATGACATCAAAAACATTCGCCCTTGATCCCAGTATCTGCTGCTGAAGGTCTGGCATTTCTTGTTGACTGGGGTGGCAAACTGGTCCAGATATGGATGACTATCAGTGGAAGACCATCCATCAGCTTGTTGATTGAGCTCCCATCGTGGGTGAGACAAACTATTCTGCTCAGAGTAGCTACCTAAGTACTGGTGACTCTTGGGAGGTCATCAGCTGCAAAATAAATGCTGTATCGTATTCGCACAAAGACAAAAGTATCTGTGGCTCTTCACAAAGTGTGGGTGACCTCATTCTTCCCTCTTTATGTAAAAAAATGGAGGTAGTTTTGTCAGTCCTTATTAGCAGTGGACCATTTGCCAACCAAGGGAAAATGACTACATACCTTTTTTGTTTGAGCTTGGTTGCAGAAAATTGATATGAGGTATTTTTGCAAAATGTGGCCAAAGCCTGCCGCCTCCAAATCCTACAGATTAAGGCTCTAATCATCCATGGATGTGTCACTTGCCATCAAAGAGCTGGGGAAATTGTAAATCTAGGACTACTGCCACATTGGCTCTCAAACTTCACCATAACAGCACCTCCCTGATCCTGATCATGTCTTCAATGTGGTTCTTAAAGGACTTTAGAGTCACTGAGCTTCCAATTCCTCTTGAAGAAGGTGCATTTACAAACTTCAATAAGGAACAAAAGATATGCAGGTGGACATCATGCCTGTCAGAGACATCATAAAATGTACTGACTGTCGCCAGTTTATTGACTTGGTATGCAAGTGTCTGTTGCTTAGGAACCCTCTCTACCAGAAGAAACCTTTTCTCTTTCAATGTCTGGCTAACACCAGGGATGGCACTGCAGGTGAAAGCACGGTCATAGGCCTTAAAGGCTTCTTGGGGCATGCAGGTACAATAGAGGGAGCCGGACTGGGGCAAGATGGCCAGTAACCTGGATGAAATCTGCTATCTGTGCAGCATATGGGCTAGTAGCTAGAAACTCTGGAAACAGAGTAGGTAGCTCCAAGCCTGGAACTGTGCCAGTTGTATCTCTTCCAAAATAGGCTATAAAGGTGACATTGAGGCCGGAGTCAGGGAATAAAGCCACGGACAGGAGACCTATCCCTCGAGAGGGATCAAAGTCGAAAGCCGAAGAATACCTCTTGTGCTCCTTCATGGAAGAACTGTCCTTGTTGGCGACATGATTTGAAGTCTTGCTGGTGAAATGTGAGTAAGAGTGGGACGTGGTGCAGGACCTGGATCATCGACAGACCAGACATTTATCTTGAGCCTCCTTCTTGGCTTTGTCGTGCATGAGGCCATACATCTCACACAACTTGGGAGTCATATTTGGGTCCCAAAGACAGACATCATGAGAGTCAGAGATTGACATCTGCCTATGACAGGAGTAACAAGTTTTAAACACTGAAATTTTCAAGAAAGACATATTGTCAAAACACTGCAAAAATGTTTGTAAGAAAATGTTCCATGAGGGCAACTTCGGGTCCGAGTCGAAGGGCGTTAAAAAGAACCGACATCAGTGGACCTGATGGCGCCTTAAAGCACAAGTTACTTACCCTTGGTAACTCCTTATCTGGCAGAGACATGATCTAGCCGCAGATTCCTTACCTGTGAACTTCCAAGGAGTCAGACTGGATCCGGAAGATTTTTCTTGAGTAGCACTCCTGCGCGCCGATAGGTGGCGTCAGTCGACTTCGCAAGACATTGTTGGCGTGGTTGTCGTCGTTGCACCGAGGTGTTGCCTGTGTAGACGACACAGACGTCAGTACTTTTCACGACTTTCCATGCCAGAAGCGCGGAGCCATGAAGGTGACCGACAGTGGTGTATTAGACAACTAGGGCCCTGAAGAGGAATAGCCAACACTAAAAAGTGATCCGCAGTGTGGGAAAGATGGATGGATCGGTAAGGAATCTGCGGCTAGATCATGTCTCTACCAGATAAGCCGTTACCAGAGATAAGTAACTTGTCCATCTGATAGAAACATCTAGCAGCAGATTCCTTACCTCTGAACAGATACCCAAGGAATACCATCCCGGAGGAGGGACTGCGGAAAAGTTTAAAACCAGAAAGTCCGGTAGGACCAAACGGCCAAAGCGGCCTTCCCTACGGACCTGATTGTCCAGGCAATAATGCTTGGCAAACATGTGCAGGGATGCCCATGTAGCCGCCTGGCAGATGTCAAGGACTGGGACACCACACTGGAGAGCAGTGGTGGCAACTTTAGCCCTGGTGGAATGAGCTTGGAGTTCTTCAGGAAGCTGTTTCTTTGCCAGAGCATAACAGATCTCAATACAGAGGATTACCCATCGGGAAATGGTCCTCTTTTGCACAGCACATCCCTTCTTTGCTCCAACATACCCAACAAAGAGTTGGTCATCCACCCAGAACTCTTTGGTGCGGTTGAGGTAGAACGATAACACTCTTTTTGGGTCAAGATGGAGACGCTCTTCCTTCTTAGAAGGATGCGGAGGAGCATAGAAGGTGGGCAAGGTGACAGATTGCCCTAAGTGTAAAGGTGTCACCACTTCAGGCAAAAAAGAAGCCCTAGTGCGAAGCACCACCTTGTCTGGGAAGACGGTCAGATAAGAAGGCTGAGAAGAAAGTGCCTGCAACTCGCTCACCCTCCTGGCAGAAGTTATTGGCACTAAAAAGGCTGTCTTGATGGTGAGCAGCCGGAGGGGACAATTGTGCAGCACCTCGAAAGACGCACATATTAGATAAGTGAGGACCAAATTAAGGTCCCACTGGGGCATGATGAAAGGAGAACAGGGAAACAAATGTGTAAGCCCCTTCAAGAATCTATGTACAATGGGTGATTTGAACAGGGACGGTTGATCTGGCAACTGTAGAAGAGCAGAAAGGGCCGAAAGGTAACCCTTCAGAGTGCCCAGAGCAGAGCACTGCTGGGCAAGAAAGAAAATGAAGAGGAGAATGTCCGAAAGCGAGGCAGACAAAGGGTCGATAGACTGTTCTGTACAATATTTACAACATTTTTGCCATCAGCAGGCGTGTACCTACTTAGTGGAAGGACGCCTGGCTGCCAGAATAACTTTGCATACTTCGGGAGGAAGGTTGAATGCTGTCAACTGTCGTCGTTCAATCTCCATGCAAGCAGGCGGAGAGTGGACAGGTTCGGGTGGAGGACTCTCCCCTGCTGCTGTGACAGAAGATCCTACAGAAGGAGTAGCATGATCGGAGGGTCGATGCTCATTTGTAGAAGCTCATGATACCAAACTCTACGTGCCCAGCTGGAGCCACGGGAATTACTTGTGCCCAGTCGCTCCTGATCTTCTTGAGCACTCTGGACAGGAGTCGTATGGGCGAAAAGAAGGCCTGAGCTCCACTCGAGACTAAAAGCGTCACCCAGCGAGAGCCGCCTTGGAAACTCCAATGCGCCAAACTGCTGACATTGCGTTCTCGGCGGATGTGAACAGATGTAACTAAGGTTCTCCCCACTGCTGAAAGAGTCCATGGACCACCTCCGGATCGAGATTCCACTTGTGATACGCTAGGCACCTACAGCAGAGTTCGTCCGCCCTGGCGCTCAGGGAACCAGCCAGGTGTTGAACCAAGGGATATGTCCTGTTGTTCCAGCCAAGTCCAGAGGTGAAGGGCCTCCTGACAGTGTCCGCGACCCCACTCCGCCCGGTTTGTTGCAGTACCACATGGGGGTGGTGTGGTCTATAAACACTTGAACCAGCCTGCCCTTGATAGATGGTAAGAAAACTTTCAGTGGCAGTCAAATCACACGAAGCTCCAACAGGTTGATGTGGAGCCCGGCTTCTGCCGGAGACCAGAGGCCTCTGATCTCCACCTCTCCCAGATGGCCGCCCCATCCCAGAAGTGACACATCTGTCAACACTGTGAGAACTGGTGGGGAAGGGAGACAGGTCTGCCTGTAGCCCATTTGCGGTTTGTCAGCCACCACTGCAGATCTCGCGCAGATCCTACGAGATCTGGACCAAGTCGGTGAGAATTTCCCAAAGCTGCGCCCACTGGAACTTCAGGCCCCACAGCAGAGCCTGTATGTGCCATCTGGCATGAGTCACTAGCAGGATGCAGGAGGCCATGAGGCCCAGCAGCCTCAGAGTCGGTCTCACCGAAATCCAGGACAGAGGCTGAAACATCAGTATCATAGCCTGAATGTCCTGGACTCACCGTTCTGGAGGATATGCCCGAAACTGCACAGTGTCTAGAACAGCTCCAATGAAAGGGAGCGTCTGGGAAGGCGTCAGGTGTGACTTCGGCACGTAGATAGTGAACCCCAGTGAATGCAGGCGGCTCGCCGTAGTCTGGAGGGGGCTGATGACCTTCTGGGTCGAGTCCGCCTTCAACAGGCAGTCGTCGAGATAGGGGAAGACTGGAACCCCTGACCTCCGCAGATGAGCTGCGACCACCGCTATCACCTTGGTGAACACCCGATGGGCACTGGTGAGGCCGAAGGGAAGAAGGGCAAACTGAAAATATTTGTGGCCACCGTAAACCACAGGTAGCAACGAGGGGCAGGCAGGACGGGAATATGGAAGTAAGAGTCCTGCAAGTCCAGCGCTACCATCCAGGCTCCTGAGTCTAGAGCAAACAGAACCTGACCCAGGATGAGCATCTTGAACTTCTCTTTTTTGAGGAAGGAGTTGAGGGCTCTGAGGTCGAGGATAGGACGAAGGCCTCCATCCATTTTGGGGACCAGAAAGTAGCAGGAATAGCAACCACAGCCTACTTCTGGCACTGGAACCCGCTCTATGGCTCCCTTGGGCAGTAAAGTAAGGTGATCCTTCATCAGCCGACTGTATGTAGGAGGCATGGAGGGAGGGGTAGTCTTGAAGGGGAGGGAACAACCCCTTCTGACTATCTGAAGAACCCACCTGTCAGAGGTGATGTCCCGCCAGTGGTGGAGGTGATGGCGTATCCTGCCACCAACTGGACGCCCATGATCCTGGCTGATCAGACTGGGAGGGTTTGGAGGAGGGAGGGGGTTTGAGGCCCCCCCGGGGTTGGGGCGAGCCGTGCCCACAGCCGTGGAGAGGTTGTGTAACTTGTGCGCTCCTCTGGCTAGGATAGGGCTGGCAACCCCTTCTGTAGCCACAAAAGGGTCGAAAGGCGGACGTTTTCAGCCAGGCATGGCGCCTAACGGCCTCCGTCAAGGAAATCGCTCTGCCAAGCGAGTCTGTAGTGTTGAGGCCATAGCGAATAGTAAACTTAGCTGCGTCTCTCCCTTCAGCAGCAGCTTGGAGAGGATAGCCTGCGTCTCCACCAGGAATTGTTGCAGCACTTGCGCAACCGTCTCCCATAAGGAATGGGAGTAACAGCCCAATAGGCATGCAGTGTTTAATGAGCGCAGTGCTAGGCTGGTGGAAGAATTTTTTTTCTTTCCGAAGCTATCCAGCATCTTGGATTACCTATCCAGGGGTGCGGAAGGGAACGCACCACCGGAGGTAGAGGCTTGGACCACCAAGCTCTTGGGGGTGGGATGCGATGAGAGGAAGGCTGGGTCGCCCGAGGAAGAGCAGTCGTGGTCATGCTCCAGGCACCAAAGACACACGAGGTGGGGATCCGTGCCTGACATGGCGCGGTGACAGGTGCTGCACGGTTTGAATCCAGAGGTCCTGTTAGACATCAGAGAAAACCTACACATCACGAAAAAAGTTCAACAAAAAGTCAAAAAAGTCTGTCAAAAAATGACAGGGGGCAGCTCTCTTCAACGGATCTGCGCTGGCTGACGTGGAAAGAAAAGAACGGATGTCAGTGTGCTGATGTGGTGCCTATATAGACCATGCGGACGCCATAAAAGCAAACACGAAAGCAACTACATCATGCGGAGTTGACCGACCCCACCTATCTGCGCACAGGGGTACTGCTCTAGAAAAATCTTCCGGATCCAGTCTGAATCCTGGGAAGTTTGCAGGTAAGGAATATGCAGCTAAATGATTCTATCAGATCTGCTCCATAATAATACATCATGGGTGCAGCCCAGAGTCAAGTCAGAGTTGTGGTACACCTATTAGCGTACAAATTCTATTTCAAGCTTACAGATATAGACTGGCACATGGCGGAGATTCAAGAGCTGAGGAATCTGCAGGTAGAATTTTCCATCAGAAAGTCATTACAAGAACAACTTGGCGACTACTTTGGTGCTTTTTCTAAAACATATTTTTAAAGATTTGATTATTTTGACTTCTTTAAGGGACTAATATCTTGACTAAACAAAGCCCTGAAAACTGACTGCAGAGCTGACTTGGCAAAGACCTGGGACAGATGGTCAGAGGATTTGCCTGTGCCGCTAACTGAAGGGGAATGGAAACGAGATACAAGAAGTATCTAGCAATGCTCGATTTAAACTCACCCAATTCAATTACCTCCACCGCACCTACCTGACCCCCCTACGCTTATCAAGATTTGACACGTCACACGTGCCGAACTGTCCCAGATGCGGCACCTGCCCAGCCCACTTCACACATATGACCTGGGACTGCCCCCTACCTCGTACATATTGGAGCACGGTCCTAGACATGCCGCAGAAAACGACAAAGTTCCCAGTTGAGATGACAATCAAGCACTGCATACTGGGCGTACTGCTAACCTCCAAGGCGACAACCCGTATGCAGCATAAATTCATCATGCTGGGGCTGGGGCTGGCAAAACACAGCATAGCCATTCACTGGAAGCAGGCCACAGCTCCTCTCCCAGAGAAGTGGAGGGCAGATCTGCGCAAATGGGGAGTTGCGAAAGAACACCGCTTACGTACCGTCCGCACAGATGAAAATGCTGACAGAGACCTGGAAACTTGGGGAATCATGCTGGGGAGAGTGCAGACACCAGACCATCCTGGCGAGAGGGACCCCCACCTGTCCCAGAGAGCGACACCCTCACACACAGCAGAAGTCAAGGTGGGCAGCCCCCCGCTGCAGAACAGAGACCACAGCACCTGGCCCCATTACCCAATAAATAAATCGCTACCGGCTCACGACAGAGACATCAATATAGATCATAAACCAACCCGCTTATTATCTTACTGGTTGCATTCCGATTAATTACGACCCCCCCAGCCGACTCACAAATCAAGCTCCCTCTACTCTACCCCCACCCGCCCGACACCTACGAACGGGACTGGGTAAGGGGGATAACGTGACGCACAGAAGCCTCTCTCAAAATCAAACAAGAGCTAAATGACTCTAATGCCAGGAAGCGCCGCAACCGCCAGATGCTGTCAGTTGTATTATATTGATTAGGTGAACTCACAGAAAAAAGAAAATGACAAGATGGAAGCAAAAGTAAATAGAATAATCAAAAAAATGAAAAAGACAAAACAACACGAGTGTCCATAGAACTGCATACGGGCCATGTTTTGCATTGATATAGGCGAGCTCCAAACCCACTAACAAGTGGAGGAAGGACGGGCAATGTAGGGACTAGCCCACCCCATAGGCATGTCAGTTAAGCTGTATGAATATAGGGGGGTAGTAAAGCAATGTTATGTGTATATCATAAACCTAACCTCGCCAAATTATAACTGTGATGGTCATGAACGAATTGCCCACGCAGGGCAAACATATTGCAACATGTATTATAAAAGTGTAGGTACAGTGGACCTGTATTCCAAATGTCAGTAAAAAAAATAAAAAATAAAAAGATTTGGTTATTTTACTGTGAATACTAAAAATCCCCTTGCTATATATAGATTATCCAAGTTACTTTGACCACGAAATGATCTATGCCCTGTAAATATAAAATATTGTTATTGATTAAAATGGGTGAGCCATGACAACTGGACAGTAGTAGGTTCTTTAAGTAATGGTTTGACTTGTATCCACAGACTAGAATGACCATATTCTCTTACTGATGAGCAGGCCCCCAATTCTCATGGAGTTACAGGACCCGCCCTACAGCCTGACACAGGGCCAGAGATTTAGCAGCTTTACTGGGATTCAACGTCATTTATAGGAGCAGGATCCACATTTAAAACGAACCAACCTCAAGTGACAGGGCTTTCAAGACAACAACCAGTACGCAGCTATATTGGAAATAAAAAAATTCTAGGAGCTTGAGGGGGTGTCAAACCGGGCACTGCTAGGAAGCGTCCTGCACGAGGAGTTAAAACCAGTCAAAACAAACAGTTCTAGATCTCCAGCAAAAGAAACTGCTTGGAAAAATGTCATGTTCGCTTTATTTAGCTTGTTTCAGGTTTCTTTCAGACCTTGTTGAATCATTTACTGAAGGCTTTGTGGTGTAATGTAAAAGCTAAAATATATATACATTTCCTTTCTTGTCTTGTAATGGTCACCATCTACCACTATATATCAGACACTTTCAGCTTGTTCAGGGAGCGCAGGGAAATTTGGCAAGAGGTGTAATTGCCCAAATTCGGACTGCTAACCAGGGCAGTCTAACATGAATAACTATACTTGCTATTTTGTACAGTTCTATATTGCTTTTTGGACATTTCAAAGGCTGTAAAGCCACTGGTGTAAGAAAAGACTGGATAAGTGAAGGGACAGAGCGATTAAAGATGGAGAGCCTTGCTCACTTTGTCACTGCATTCAAGCTAGCCTGGCTGATGAGGGCTGTTAGTACGAAACCGGTCCCAGGATGCTTGTTTCCGGTCCAGGGAAGACATGACTTGACAGTTCGGGCTGGACTGTTCCCATGAGGCACAGGGTCAAGACTGATTTGCATATAGCTGTGTCTGAACTGGGGTGGCGAAGTGAGCTGAAGAACGATGATGGATTCAACCCAGATCTGTGACTAGGGGTGAGTGTCCGAAAAGTTTCAGCGCTCCGTCCATCATCTCCTTGTGTTTGCTGGAAGGAGTTTCAAGGCAGAAAAAGTAGAACAAGAACGTGTTGTTTGTGGTGCATTGATATTGTACCGTTTTCAGGATACAGATGAGGGTTGAAATAAAAATCTGGAGAGACCGTAAACCACTAGGATAGGTGGCAGTAAAGGAGAGAATACAAAGAAATGGAACATGAGCTGGATTTGAAGCTCAGTTAAAGATAAATGAGCGATGGGGAAAAAAGGAGCTATTTGGAGTAAACATGAAAAAAAACTCAAGGAAGGACTGATGACTAGCGTATAATTTATTTAGTTTTGGTGATTTTGTATACCATCACAAATTGCTCGGAGACTATGAAGAGATAGTGAGATTCAGGGAGAGGTAGACGTTAAAACTGAGAGGAGTCACAGGAAAGGTTTAAAGCACAGATATGAAGGGAGGAAGAAGGGCAAAAGGGGTGCTTCAGAACACTATGAAACCCAAGAGCGAGCAGTGCCCCATATGGTCAATAACTCTTAACTACAACAAGGCAAATTACATGGATGGGCAAAAGGACAATTGCACAAGTCTGCTACTACACTCATTAAAGTTCAAAGAACATGTATGACACGAAAAAGAAACCAGAATTGCTTCAACGGTCAGTCACTCTACTCTTATCGTAGTACCTCCTGGGTTCCCCACTTCCTTCAAACGTTTACATCAATTCCTTTGGCATGAGAAATACTTCTCTTTATAACAGTACTCTTACTTTTCAGGGTTGTCTGGGAACTTGATACGCAGCTCCTGGTTTTTATAGGACCTCTTTTCAAAGGTTAGAATCATCTTCTTCACAGAACTTTCATCCAGCGGTTCATCCTGGGCAATAAAAAATGAAACATTTCATTCGGAGATTGGAACATAAATAGAACATAACTGAAGTCTACAAGTAGGTCACCAAGAAGAGGAGACAGAAGGAGAATATGTGAAAATGTTATGCATATAAGGAGTGTGGTAAAACCAGTTAGGATCCTGGATTTTTGTGATGATCTTCTCTATTGCCAAGAATAATCTTCAGTACACCCTATCCTTCATACATATGTGCCCAGTCTACATACTTGCTAACCTTTAGTGGTATACCTGGATTCTGAATTCTATGAAATGGCTATTGATTGCTAATGGGAAACTTCAATTAAAAAAAAACCATTGGGTTTCAATTTAATAAATACCGTAAACAGCGAGGGGTATGGTCTGAGGTGGTCAACAAACAAATTTCATGCCTTGGGTAATATTCTTTACAATGCATACTCTATCTAATCTCACATTCCTCACCTTTTGAATATCCCCAGATGCCAGACTGGATCCATAGAATTTTTCAGCAGTGCTGCTGTGCTGGTAGGTGGCACAGTGCTGCTCAGAGCAGGCTCTGTCCTTCGCCAGATATTATGGAGTGGAGCTGCATACAACTGCCACTCTTGTGTGCTGATGTCAGTTTCTTGTCTTTGCCTTTTCCTTGCCATGTTCTTAGACACAGACTGCAGAGCACTTATCGGAGACAGAGTGCCGATCTCTAACTTGTAACCTTTCTAGGAAGTGAAGAGACCACACCACTGTACGGGGAGATGGGATGAAAGTGAGGAATCTGCGGTTAGACAGAGTATCCACCAGCAAGGGAGTTACCAAAGGTAAATAATTTCTGTTAGATGCTTCTAGCCCCAGATTCCCTTTATAAACTCGGAAAAAAAAGAACACAAAGTGTTGCTCAGCAACTCAATGAGTCTTGGTACGATAAATATAAAAACTCAAAGCCTTCCTGGGGTCTAACCGATGGAGGCTGTTCTGTTTCAAAGGGAGAGGGAAGCAAAGAATGCTGGTAGAGTGATCAACTGCCCAGCATGGGAGGGTATCACATCGAAATTAATGGCAGGGCACAGACCTCTGAACAATCTGCGAGACTCATCTTTTGGATGTGAAGGATCACCAACCTGGGAGGAAATAATTAACCTTGCCTCCTACCAGTTGTACGCGAGGCAGGCTAAAACAGTTTGGTAGCAGCAGGGGATGGGGAGTTCGGAGGACTGATGCCCTTGCTGTCCTGTGAGATGTCTCCCAGTGCAACGTCCGCGGCCCCGTAGGAGCAGCGTGGTCCTCTTAATCACTGGTTTGGAAAGTTACTGTTGTCTATAGGGTAACACCAATGAACATCCCCTAAATTTGCTGGATTGATAGGGGACTGTTACACAAGAGTCAGTAACCACAACAACTGTGCTGTGACCCTATTGTTTTTAGCACATCCAACACGAAGACTGTCTTCCCGCCAAAGAGTCCAGACCCATTGAAGGGTATGTTGCACAGCGATGCCAGAAAACCCAGAGGACCTCATCTAGGAGTGCCTTTGAAGCACAACACTGGTACCAACTGCCCTGCCAATGTCTATACCTGCATGAATAATGTATTTTCATGCATCCTGCTCATCATCGATTGTCCGAGACAGGGACGCTAGGTCTTCCAGGACCACCAGAAAGACTACTCTAGCCATATCACATTAGGCATGCTTATATCAGCAAAGAGGCTAAATGCATTTATGTACTCCAGTGCCAAATTGTTAGTAGAAAACATAATTTGCCAAAAGCATGAATCCATTTGGATTCTCTATCCGGGGGATTGGTCAGAAATTAATTTGTTAACCTTAGTGTCAGAACGTGCAAAATAAAACTTTCCAGGGTTGGTTGCTTGGTAAGGAAAGCCGGACTGTCTTACCTGGCAACTTGTTGACTAACAGGCGGACAAGAACATGGTTTTAACCACATTGTCGTCAAGGTTTCTGTGACTGTCACTGAATGGAAGTAAGAGCTCTAATGTCAGGGGTCCAGGTTAGAGAATGTTTGTCAGAACATTTGTTTTATCTCAATGGAGGGCAGCTGCAATGCAGGAACCTAAGTAGGCCTCCGAATCACCACAGTAAATGATTTTCTTTTTTCCGCCGGTGGCCCATGTGGTCAGACAAACTTACTGGAATTTTCTAAGACTAGGTATGAAGCATTAACAGCATAGTGATGTGTAAGTCATCCCCTTCCCATCATCAGTGTCGTGGGGGGCTCCCTGTTCTGGTACAGGATCGGAGTATAAGCCAATAAGAGAATAGAGTCTCTGCTGATAGTTGTGACACAGTAGAAGTGTCTGATTAGAATTAGGCAGCATAACAACTGGTTACACTTTCGTTGTTTCATAGTATTGGTTGAGGATCCAACATAGGCATCAGCACTGGTTCCCCGATTAGCACCAGTGGAACTGGCACAGGCGTCAGAAACCAGTGTGAGCCTTTGGGCCAGCATGGAAGTGTGTACTGGCATTCATAAAGGTCCAGTAACAGGTCCCAATGGTGCAGACGGCATTGAGGGAGGACCCATCAGCAGTAACCCACCTGGGAGGACCCCGCAGCTCCTGTGGGCTGCAGGGTAACCAGATAGAGCCGGAAGCACAATAACTAGTCAGCAAGTAGCCAGGCCTCCTTCGGGGCCTCTATCTGCTGCAGGGTCGGGAACAGCCTTGGTCAATCCAGAGGCATCTGGACCAGTTCACGTATCTGTTCCCTAGCCGGAGTGTGGCTTATAGCTTGACTCCTTTGCACCTTCTCTTTGGAGCCAGAGTGACAGGATGGGCTCATATCCTGCTTTGCTTTTTTTGCTTGTGTTTGGACTTTGACTTACTGAAAATTCTGAGCGGGAAATGGAGTGGTCACAGCAATGGCTTTCTGACCAGGAACAGGCTAACAACTTGGAGCAGGACCTGTAGGATATCCACTACTTCTTATGCTGGCTATGCAAAACTTTGCCTCCCGGACTCAGATTGCCTTTGGTTGCTTTAAGGTACATTAGTTACACGAACTGCAGTCGAGACAGGAGCCCGGGCACCAAAGACACACCTCATGTGGTCCGTGACTTACATCTTTCTGCACCAGTCTCAGCAGGGAAACCGTATTTACAATGTAGCTTGAACCATCTAGGACCTTAACAACATGGTCCGAACCACGAATGCGTCTTTCCAACGCATTACTTTACCACGCAAGTCGTTACAACTACTAGCCATAAGGAAAACATTGTTGGACTGATGTTGAACTTTAAGTCCAACACTTTCCCTACTGTTGCGCAGGCCGGAGTTGGAATATGAATTATACTATTCCAATTCCATCGCTTCCCCTAAGGCAAATCGTAACGTTGTGCGTGGTAAAGGAATGCGCTGTAAAGACGCATTAATGGTCAGACCACATTAATCCAGACGTAATAAATGCCTGTTCGGTTCCGACATACAACCGTCTCAGCATGGCTTAAAGCTTATTATTTCGGTTGAACATCATTCCCTAACACATTGCCTTTCAAGAAATTCAAAACTGTTGGAATACCGACAAAGTTGAGAGTGTAGCTTCAGATCCACGCCAGAAGGCGCAGAAAGGAAATAACTAACATCTGCGTGCAATGGTGATGCTTAGATACAACTCCACTCCATCACTTTAGTGGTGGTATGGAGCCATCCAGGAACAGCAGGACGCCACCTTCTAGTGCACAGGAGCACTGCTGAAAACTTCTCCAGATCCAACCTGATGCCCGGGGAATATTCAAAAGGTGAGGAGTCTGTGGTCAGAAACATCTGTCAGAAATATCATATTACAATTTCTAAGATAATTATGCTCCACAACGCTCCAATAAGTTCCCAGGCAGAGTTTACTGTTGTGGGAAATGGCTGTGCAAGTGTTTGCAGAGGGAAGCAGGTAAAGAGAAGGCATTGTTATTCTTTTGCCCTTCAAACTCAAAGTCCTCTAGTCCCCAGACTGAGTAAGGTTTTTCAAGACCGGAGTGTATTGTTTATTTAAGTTTGGTAAATGCACAATGTATTCATTAGTTTTTGCATTCCAGTTGCATGAATTTGTCTATACAGCCTGGCACCCATGAATCAAGGACAACTATCCAACCTGAAAACCACTGAACATTTAGGTTATCTAGGATAAATATTTTAAACATAGCAAAATCTGATTAGAGCATGCCTAAAAGGAAACGTTATTTACTTGTGATACTGAGAGCCTTTCCAGTGATAGAATGAGCTTTAGGTCTCCCCTGCAGTAGTTTGTTACCCTTCTGATAACTCATATTGAACAGGAAACAATCCATCAGACAGATTTTGTAGAGGTTGTCAGCCCATTACTGATAAACCCATAATTAATAAACAATGACTTAATAGTCTAATGTGTTTTGCTTTGGCTAGGCTGTTTGTTGGAGCCTTTTTCACAGCTCATGGATGATGAGAATGAGCAGCCAGATAAGACAGAGAAGCGTAAGAACAAAGGAAGCTAAATGGTTTGCCTAATATGAAAGTTTAACACTGTGATCAGAAGGAAAGACAAATGTGTTTGTAAGAGTACCTTGTTCCTACAGAAGACACTAGTGCTCAGAGTGCAATGTCTGTATCTAACGCACATGTTGGGAAGATGTCATGGCTACCAGGTAAGTCACTTGTCCGCATAGATGCTGAAGTGTTGTCTTGTTTATGAGGACCGAAGAAGGCGCTTGTCTCCTAACAGACGCTTTTCCAAAAATCTTTACTCAATTAAATGATGAAAAAAAAGAGTTCAGTGAGGTACTGTAGTCTGTGGTAGCAGCTATGTCTACATTTACTCAGAACAACTGTGAGCCAGATTTAGTGAGGTAAAATGCATATGGTAGTTATCATTTGCTTCTTGCTTCTTTAGTGGCTCAGTGGACCTCTTGATACACCATAGGCAGAGTCTCTTCTACTTGACGACATACTGCACATGGGCGGAACGTCTCTTTTCCTTCTTAATAAAGTCCATGTAGACTGAAGATAGGTTAAGCGTCTGTCCTGCAGGAACTCAGAAACAAGGCCACCACACTCGGTGATGGCAAGCTGTGGTGCAATAGTCCACCATGTGCCCTGGACGGCATGTGTGGGTGATCTGTGAAATACTTTTGCCAACGTGATTTCAGAATGATCAGGTTCTTTCGAGCCCAGCGTTGATTCAGTTTAGGTATCATCTTGATATGAGGGAATTTAGGGGTACATCATAGACAAGCGTCCTGAAACACTTTATCAAAATGGCTTTCCCCTTCAAACCTGGTGCTGACCTGTGGTACATGAAGCTTTGGCATTTTATGTATGCTGCTGTGGTAATTCACTTTACCTGGAGCTAACTAGCCTACACAGGACCAACTCTCCTGTTTCTGCAGGTCTCTGACAAGCGTTCCTCATCCTAACGGTTAAATATCTGTGGTCATTTTTTGCATTTGCAGTTTCTGAAGTAAAGGGTTCACGATAAGAATAATTGCAATTTTGCAGGTGACACTGTCAATCTGTACTGCCTATTCCTTGAATGCAGATTCCATCTGACCCCAAGGCACTCCTGTGAAGGTCACATGTGAAGCTTTGTGTTGAGAACTACAAAGATGCAGGTCACCTATAATATTGCATGCTGTTGAGTGTTGATCAGCCAACAGACAACATACTGTATTTCCTCTGGACTAACGATAATGGTTTTCCCAAAGAAAAACCTTCTTGCTCAAGGCCGGAAGTGCTACTAAGTACTGAATATAATTCACAGGAAAAAAAGTGGAATGTTCATTGTAGGTGTGAAGACCTATTCTTCTCAGTATTGAAACTGCAGTTTAAAATGTTTTTTTGCTGCTGGCTGATCAGCGGATGAAAATGTGCATTTTGAAGATGTCCAGCTACAGATAATCTCACTGTTGTGCTCCAGGAATATCTAGTGAAGTGATAGTCCTTTCATTTTTTTCTTTTTTACAGGTACATAGACATATTCGGGATCATTCTCAGTTCTCTTTTCAGGCCACCAATCAGAACTTCAAATAAATGTATTTGTTGTTGTGCATATCTGGCCTCCCTCCGCCACCTACATTTGTTGGAAAACACATACTTCTTTTATTAATACTTCTCTGTAAGGTTTCTTCTACTCTGCCAGTTGTATTTTTGAAGGGGGTGGTTTCTCCCTCAATGTATAGCGAGTCATGACAATAGACAGCACCCATCTGTTTTTGTTACCCTCTGTCTCTCTTCCAAGTATTTTGAAATAAGTCATCCAACCCCAAAGAGTGGGTAAGGATGGAATATGGTAGGCACTGTTTTGTCTTAGCAGGTCGTGTCCCTGCTACAGCTGATGGCTGCTGGCTACCCCCTTACGCTTGAAGGTAACCTTTTGAGGAACAGGGACTCTGCTGATGTTGCCACTGAGATGAATTCTGGTAGTATGGCTGGCTAAGCCAGCAATGCTCTCTGCAGCTGTGAGCTGGCAGTGAGGCCAGGGGAATGCTTTACGTTTTCCCAGCGCTATGCCTTCAGAGAGTCTACCTCTGCTTATATCTTATGCATTTAATCGTCAAAAAACAACTCAGGATTCCAAACAATTCGGAATCTTCTGTTGGGCATCAAAACTTAACCTCCCTCTCCACCAAAAGAACTCGCTTTTCTCACAAATCGTGTATGTTCCTACTACCAGAGGACTAATTGACTTCACTGTATCCCTAATAACCTAGCATTAAACTACACACAAATATTATCACCAATGACCTTACACATACTGTCAAGTAAGGAGCTACCTTTGTCGTGGTTGCACTACACTTGGGTCATGGATACTATAGATCACCATGCACTTACTCTTCAGACCACACTCCATTCCAGGAAGCATCATAACCTCTTGTTTATGTCCTGGTCCCCTCCATCTTTAATAGCACTTTATCACTACACATTTGAAATGTTTTATTTACTGTATACATTGTATCATTCACCTGCAGTCTTGGAAAAGAAAAGTGTGAAACAACAAGATGATGGACGGAGTGCTGAAACTTTTCAACCACTCCCCCCCCCCAGTCACAGATCTGGGTTTAATCCATTGTTCTTTTGCTCACTATGCCATCCCAGTTTAGAACCAGCCATATGCAAATCAGTCTTGACCCCGTTTCTCATGGGAACAGTCCAGCCCGAACTGCCAGGCCATGTCCTCCCTGGACCGGAAACAAGCATCCTATGACCGGTTTCGGGGTATTACCCCTCATCAGCCAGGCTAGCTTGAATCCAGTGGCACAGCAAGCAAGGGACCCACGTCTGGGCATACCGGTGGCCACTTAGGGAGAACATAGCAAACACAACAAGATGATGGACAAAGTGCTGAAACTTTTCAACCACTCACCCCCAGTCACAGATCTGGGTTTAATCCATTGTTCTTTTGCTCACTATGCCAGCCCGTTTGGACCCAGCCATATGCAAACCAGTCTTGACTCTGTTCCTCATGGGAACAGTCCAGCCCGAACTGGCAGGCCAGGGCCTCCCTGGACCAGAAACACACATCCTGGGAACGGTTTCAGAGTATTACCCCTCATCAGCCAGGCTAGCTTTAATTTGCCAGGGTATGCCAAGACGTGGGTCCCTTGCTCACTTCGCCACTGGATTCAAGCTAGCCTGGCTGATGAGGGGTGTTACCTCGAAATCGGTACCAGGATGCTTGTTTACCGTCCAGGGAATACCTGGCTTGGGAGTTCGGGCTGGACTGTTCCCATGAGGAATAGGGTCAAGACAAATTTGCATATGGCTGGGTCTGAACTGGGGTGGTGTGGGGGGCAAAAGAACGATGATGGATTAAACCCAGATCTAATAGTGACTGGGGGTGAGTGTCTGAAAAGTTTCATCACTCCGTCTATCATCTTTTTGTGTTTGCCTCACTACTACATGTGATACATCTATAATGTGAAATCACGAAACACCACCAATAAATATCAACTAGGACTACCTCAAACAAAATAAATTTCAATGAACTGTGATTATTGAAACTTGCCTTCATGGGGGCGTGGCCAACGAGCCAACATGGCGGACGCGAGAAGCTAGAGCTCCGACACCATTCCCTCCGTTATCCTGAAAATATCCGGCACCCTGAGCCATCCATGCCCAGAAAGCAGAGGGGTGGCCTGAAAATCGCCTGCGGATGCTGCCGGTGTCTTCGGAGCCCAGAAGCAGCATAGTCCTTGGGAGAAACCGCTGCCGCGGCCTGCAGTGCTCGCGCGCAGAGCGCGAATGCGCGCCGCACGCCTGGCAGTAACGATCGTGGCCGCGGCTGGACTGGAGCAGTGCCGCATACCTGTCTTGTGCCTGCGGGTGGTTCCCCCGCTGGGGGAAATCAGGAGCTGAACACAGTGAGTGCGCTCCCTAAAGGTAGGTGGAGCGCACTCGCGAGTACTCGTCGCACTGTGGGCTGGAGCCCTGGCGGCGACTGCCGGACCCAGCGAACGGCCCACGGCATCAGGAAGGGGGCCACGCACAGAAACAACGGAGCCCCGCACCGGACGGCGCCACCCGTGAGTGGGGGTGTTGGCGGGCTCGTAAATGGCACACAGCGCCAGAACGGCAGTTCATGGAGGCGGGCGCAGATAATATTGAATCATCGCCAGCGACGACGGCCGTGGCTCCAGCTGAATCAGAAGTGATTTGAGGCCAGGCTGTGCAGCCGAGGACAAGGCCGAGAGGAGAAACCAGTGACAGTGCACACCTGCTTTAAGCCTGAGGTTGGTCCCTCCGCTGGGGGGGCCCTGAGATCATCTGCAGAGCGCGCTCCCTAAAGGAAGGAGGAGCGCACGGGAGGTGAGAGGCCGCGTGAAGAAGCACTAAAGCCCTCCGCCCTAAATCCTCTCCTGTGCATGGCAAACTCGGTGGGGCCCCGACAATTTTGGTGAGGGAGATCCAGCGCTGACACGGTGGACACTGTGGGTGAACACAGACCCGGCTGAGCCCTGGAGAGACACCTGCACCTAGCTGGGCCTCAGTAAAACACCGCAGAATACTGGTGTTATTGTGTAGGGTACTGCGGCCAGACTGCTATCGCTTTAAGACACCTGCGAAACCTGCCAGAGTCATTTCACTGCACACTCAGGCCATCCTGCGGATGCTGGACGTCGCTGGCGTTGAGAGAGGCGCTGAAGGAACACCCCAGATGATTGCGCTGCTGTTTGGAACCTGGTAGAGCCCGCTGGCACCGTGTCTCCCGGAGGAGGCGTTAACTGAGTGGTGCTCAGTTAAGAGGCGCATACAGGTAATCGCGGGGGACCCAGCGGCAAGCACCTGGTCCCCGACGGTGCGGTCGGGCAGGATGCAATCGTCACCTTGCTGCGGACGCCCTCATTGCCTCCCATACCTACAGCGCAGAACATCCACGAAAGGCCTGACTGGGTAAGACCGCCGCTAGTCGAGTGTTCAGTCCTCGCTATCCCGCGTGACTCCTAACCGACACGCACGACATTGCTGGTGTGGTGGCCAGCTGTGCATAGCGTATGCCTTCAGCGCAGCAACTGGCAATGGGCCGATTACGTAGGAATACCCAGCAAACAGGTGCGCGCGCCGGCAGCTCAGAGTCAGGGCGAACAGATGGGGAAGCGACACACGGCGAGCCACACACAGCGCTCTCTGCTACACTTGACTCGGTGCTAGCAGCAGTAGAGAAAATTGGAGCCACTTTAGACCAGACACGGACCTCCTTGGAGTCTAAAATAGACAAGGTCACCTAGGACTTCACCCTGCTGCGGGCGGACCACCATAACCTAACGGAGAGAGTCCACATGCAGGAACAATCACTACAAGAACTGAAGCCCATAACACACAGTCACACTGTGGCCTTACAAGATCTGCTGGACCGTATGCACGCGCTGGAAGACACAGCTGAAGATGCTGAAGGGCGCTCGCGCCGCAATAATATCCGAGTGGTGGGCCTTCCAGAAGGCGAGGATGGGCGCCGCCCAGACGAATATGTCGAGCGTTGGCTACGTGACATCCTGCCGCCTGGAACTCTGTCGGTGCACTTTGTGGTTGAGAGGGCACACAGGGTACCGGCCCACAGACCTCCCCCAGGTGCCCAACCGCGCCCCTTCCTTTTCAGGCTCCTCAACTACAGGGATAGAGATGTGGTGCTGCGGGAGACCTGCAAACTAACAGACCTCAAGGTTGGCGGTAGCCCAATCATGGTCTTCCACAACTACACAGCGCAGGTACAGCGCCGCAGGAGCATCAACACTGCAATAAAGAAGCAGCTCCGTGACCTGGAACTCAACTACTCCCTGTTGCTTCCAGCAAAACTGAGGGTGGTGGCGAAAGGTGTGACCCGTTCCTTTGACTCGCCTGATGAGGTCTGGGACTGGTTGGAGGAGTCTGGTCTGCTGTCAGGGCCGAGACCTTCTGCGGTGGACGCCCCCAGGGCACCAGGAAGAAGAAATCGTCGTCGGTGTACACGTGGAGGTCCTCGCAGCGCGACTGAGCCCTCCGCTGCTTCTGACCCTGAGCAGCGGGGAGTGGAACGACGGGATGCCATACAAGTGGCAGCAACGATTGGGACCACAACGTATTGGGGAGACAGAGCTCTGAGCTCCCCTGAGTCGTCGATCCCCAGTGGCTCGTCATCCCCACGAATGGACGATCTGGACGATCCACAGCTACCCGATGTCACCCCACAGACGGCTGATGACATTATCTGACCGAGCGTGGGCCTCGAATCCGGAGAGTGGAACTCTGCACGCAAGTACTGACTCAGTTACCATGCCTGCTAGGGGGCTAACTAGTACTCATGAACATTGCTCTTTACTAGAGTATAGGAAGCGCACATATGCATGTTGCACAACACTGTAGGCGAACTAACACAAAGGTCTCGCATGCAACCATACATATATAATGGCCAGGATAGCCATTAGTGGCGCTCTGATACAGAGGGAGAACTGTACCTTACGTAGCTACACCATACACATACCCTCAGCAGAATTCACACTGCAGCTGTGAGTTGACATATGGAGTTGTTAGTTGTTTGGGCAGATGCATGTTGCCTCCCTGCTCTTCCCCAGTTATGTCACACAAAGTTTTTATTCACACCCTTGGTTAATGTTAATACACTCGCCCACCTATGGATCTCGCAGTAACATCTCGTAAGCTCACGATACTTACCGTGTCGCCACCTAACTAATCGTATAATAAACCGACCATGCGACGCACTGTCCTCTAATCAAGTTACATGCCGCCCACAAACGTAGTGATCTGGAATGTCAGGGGAATCCATACACCAGCCTTAAGCGCCACGCAGCACACGTAGCGTTCCTACAAGAAACACACATCTCACAGCCAGAAATTCGCAGATTGCAACAGAGATGGAAAGGCCAAATACTAGCCACAGGATACTCGGCCTACGCTAGGGGGGCACTGATATGGATTCGACCAGGCACCCAGTTTGAATCGGAAGAAGTCGAAATAGACACACACGGCAGATATGTACTCACAATAGGCCGCCTCAACGGGCATCGCGTTGCGATAGGCTCCATATATGCCTCCAACACGGAACAGGGCACCTTCTGGCGCACACTGACAGACCTCCTCTCGCGCTGGAGTGAAGCTCCCTGGTTATTGGGGGGTGACTTCAACTCGGTCTTAGATACAACACTAGACAGATCGTTCCCACCACTACCGCAAACTGTAGCAACATCCAACGCTAGACATTTGGGCGAGTGGCTGCGCTGCTGGGATTTGGTAGATGTGTGGAGGGCCCTCAATCCACAGGCACGCCTATACTCATACTATTCACACCCACATGGCCTACATGTCCGCATCGATCGCTTTGCAGCAAGTATGTCACTGTTAACAAAATGCCTTAGTGCGGATTATCTTGGCAAAACACACTCTGACCACAACCCACACATACTGTCACTGCAGGGAGAGATTGAGGGTCCTATCAGCCATATCTGGCGGTTGCAACCTTTAGCACTAGAGGACCCCCCGTACAGAGCAGCAATAGATGCAGCGATAGACGACTATTTTGAACATAATGAAGAGTCAGTTACAGACATGGGTGTTTTGTGGGATGCAGGCAAGGCAGTAATCAGGGTACAATGCATGGGGTTGACCTGGTGTATCAGAAGACAGCTTGATAGCGAAGTGAAACACATTGAAGACGACCTGACCCGGCTTGAGGCAGAACTGGCACAGGGCACTTTTGTACAGCCGGATATAGACGAGCGGCGTAAACAGCATGCCGAAGTATTAGAACGACTGCGTTGTTTGAACTACGCGTCACATGCCGCGCGCACCTACGCAGCGGCGGACAGGGCCGGTAGATTGCTAGCGCGCATGATTAGACAGGAATGCACGCGGAGGCCGGTGTTGCGACTGCGGTCTGCGTCTGGGCAGATGCTTACCACGCAACAAGATATCCACAGAGCGTACATTACACATTACACCAGTGTGTATCAGTCATCGAACCGCGCGACCTCAGCGGATATCGACTCCTTTCTTGCTCCTTTGGCCCTACACCAAATCACAACGGCGCAGGGGGACGAGCTGAACGAAGCGATCACACTGCAGGAAGTCCAAGACGCGATACGCTCGCTGATCACGGGCAAGGTGCCTGGACCGGACAGCTACCCGGCCAAATACTACAAAGCTTACCAACAAATTCTGGCGCCGCGGCTCCTCGCAGTGTACCAGAACGCACAGGAAACGGGAACATTGCCGTAAACACTTCGTGAATCCCTATTGGTATCCCTGTCCAAACCTAACAGAGACGCGGAGCTGATCGGGTCATATTGACCACTAGCGCTGCTCAACACAGATTATAAAGTATTAGCTAAAATCTTAGCGACTAGGCTGGCCCCACTGGTGCCGCAGCTAGTACACACGGATCAGAACGGTTTCGTGCCAGCCCGCAGCACGTCACTAAACTTACGCCGGTTCTTCCGGGTGGCGCATTACTCTAAGGACAGCTGGGCACATGCCGGGTGCCTAGTTTTAGACTTGGAGAAGACGTTCAACACCTTGGAATGGGGGTTCCTATTCGCAGTGCTGCAAAAATACAACTTAGGAGGCGTGTTCCTGGGCCTTGTTGAACTACTGTACACGC
Source organism: Calotriton arnoldi (assembly GCA_963921515.1). Classification (NCBI taxonomy): domain Eukaryota; kingdom Metazoa; phylum Chordata; class Amphibia; order Caudata; family Salamandridae; genus Calotriton; species Calotriton arnoldi. The sequence goes on from CAWUFW010006077.1 coordinate 957,606, forward strand.
GCCCGGTAGCCAGAATTAAGACGGGTCATTACCTATCGGATCAGATCCCTATCGAACGCGCCACGAGGCAGGGATGCCCACTCTCTCCACTGCTGTTTGCACTGGCTGTGGAGCCATTGGCTGAGGCACTACGCGGTACCCAAGACAAATGGGGAATCCCATTGGGAGATGGCACGCATGCGGTCTCGCTGTATGCAGACAACCTATTGATATACCTCAGGGATGTTGGGCGGCCGTGTGTGTCGGTCGAGGCTACACTATAAGAATTCGCCTCAGCATCAGGACGGAAAGTAAACTGGGACAAGTCATGTTTGTACCCCTTCGCGGAATCTACCCCAGATCCGCAACTAACCATCGGCGGCAAGCCGGTGCACTGGCAGTTGACAGCGTTCCGATACCTCGGGATCCATATATATCGAGACCCGCAGGACTTGTTGGAAGGTAATCTGGGACACGCCATTACGGCAGTATGGGCACAAATGACCTTCTGGAACACCCTGCCTCTGGCGGTCATGGGTAGGATTGTATTGTTGAAAATGGTGGTCCTTCCGCGCTTATTATATCACTTCACGAACCTACCACTCCATGTCAGGCCGCCACTGTTTAAAGACCTGGAGTCAGACATGCGGCGGTTTATTTGGCATGGGTCGCGAAGCAGAGTAGCGATGACTAAAATGTACCCATCGTCCGCTCAGGGAGGTCTTTCACTGCCTAACATGGAACAATATTATTTAGCGGCGCAGCTTCAATGGGTGGCACGCTGGCTGAGCTCGCGTCATCTTGAGGACACAGCAACACAAACACCTGGACTCACTCAACCCCAAATAGTGACGCTGTTCCACCCCAATAGAAGGAGTAACGCACCTACACAACTATTGGCACGAGTGGCATACCAATGCTACTGCCGCTGCCTTTGCATCACGCACCTAGTACCACCATATGCACCACCTCTCCCTATACTGGGCACACCCAGGAGACATCAAGCGATATCTACTGTGGAACTGGTACACTGGGAGGAGGCAGGTATATTAACACTGGGGGATTTATATAGCGATGGCCACCTCATCTCATTTGCAGACCTAGCTGCTAGCTCAGACCTACCGCAAGGCCAGTTCCTTCTTCACGCCGCAGTAACGCGCACACTAAGCATGTCATGGGGGAATATGATATAGGAACCGGCCACTCACTTAACCATACAGTATTTGCATGAACTAGGCACAGGCCGCCACCTCACAAGATGGTTTGCAGAATCCCTCAGAGCCCACACGACACCGCAGCTGCTCTCCTTGCGCGCTCACTGGGACATAGACCTACAGAGACCCGCCACGGACCGGGAGTGGACGCAAATACTTGAAAGCCCCACACGGATTCCCCGGAATGCCAGGTTTAGGCTTATCCAATATTATATAATACATAGAGCCTACCTGACACCGGCAAAAATAAATAAATATTTTGCGCATGCAGATGCCAAGTGGGCGAGGTGCGGTGAGGCAGGGGCAGACCTACTATACATGGTGTGGTCCTGCACAGTTATCCACACATATTGGGGAAAGGTCACTGCGTGCCTATCCAAGTGCACGGAACGTACTTTAGACTGGACCTGGGAGACATGCATACTGGGCCTATACCAGAGACCCAAGAAGTACAAAGTGACGTCTAGGTACATAGATCTGGGCCTGATAGTGGCTAAGCGTTTACTCACACGTCGCTGGAAGTCCCCTGTGCTCCCCGGTGACTGAGGCCTGGTACCAATCGTTCTTATGCTGGGCGCAGGCAGAAGGCATAGCGCTCCGCCGCGAGGACGCACTGGGACTACGGAAGCAGCCTTTGGCGGCAGCATGGGACACAATCTTATCAGACTTTCGCACAGCCTGGCATAGACTCTCGGGGGCACTAGCGGACACACCTGGGAGCGATGGGGAACACACAGCAGGAGAACCAGCACATACTCAGACCACAGAGACATCATGCCGACAAGGAACCCAAGTAGTGACAGGCACATGAATCCAATAACTGCATAACACACAAGCAAGGCTGGGCGGCTGAGACACCTCGAAGGCATGGAATAACATTGAGTATGATTGGTGAGGATGTACAAGCGCAATATAGAGAATCCGAGGGGGTGAGATGTACGTTATGTTATGTTACTGTTATGTTGGTTACAAATCAAAATCTGACTGCCAAGTCTCTATGCTTACTGATCGCACACCGGACTAGAAAATAATGTAACTAGCTGGGCTGTGTCTTCTCGTAACTTTACCGTGTAACGCAGTTTTATCATGCTAATTATGCAGACTTGCAGATGTATATCAGATGTTATGTAAAATGTATAAAATACAATAAAAACTAAGTTAAAAAAAAAAAATTGAAACTTGCCTTCAGAGTGTTCCCATTATGCTACATTCTTCTAAGTATGCACAGTTAAAATCGACTTTTAAAGTCATATCCTCAAATCCCAGAGAATTAGGCACACAACAAAGACAGCAGAGGACTGCCTAATTACCTGTGATGTAATGCTACCCGTGGCACTTCATAGTGTGTTTTGGAGATGCATTGATGAAAGTGACGTTTTCAGTCTAAAGCACATGAAATATCACCTTGTATTCCACAGCCACCTACCTACCATTCCATCTTACTGATTGCCCCACAACTATTAAGGAAGCTTTTAATGCTCACAATCCTTCCCTTCCAGTTTTATGCTTAGCGTCAGTGAAAAATCCTTTTAATAAATCATCACAATTCCCTCTAGGCATGCAAGGTTTCAGTACATAAATAGGCAGGTTTCTATAAGAAAAATACTTCAGTCAAAATTCAAATCAATGATTTTTACAGTGTCAATACATCATATGAAAGCTGGCTAGACGATAGTAAATACATTGAGAACTCGGGAAAACAGTGACATCAAATCCCACACACGCCTCTTTATTTTGGCAAACAAGCGCACTCTGAAGACCACAATGACATCTGATTGGCACATAGTTACCGGAAGACACTAGAGGCCAAGACAAGCCTGACCACATGTCAATGTTTGTAACAAGGAGATACTTTTCCAGAGTTCATGTAACTATATAAACCATTATTAACAAGCCCTTCATGCAAAAGAAGTAGCTATTTTATAATTGTGTACTCATGGGAGGACTGGGCTTTGTTGAGACCAAGACAAGTGAGAATGAGAGAAGAAAACCCAGTGCACCTCGCAAACAGGTGGAAATATTAGCTAGAACAAAATACTGGATTCTTAAGTGGAGCTGGGGATAAAGGAGCTGGGGTAAAGAGAACACCATAACCACGAAAGAAAGGAGCATAAATGGGTAAATAAGATTCAGGAACAGCAAGACTGAAAGTGAGGTGGGTAATACAAACCAAAAAGATAGAGTGACTTGTAATATGAAGTGATGGGCCAGACTGGAGGAAATCAAAGTAATCCTTCAGTAAAAGTGGAGCGGCTGATGGGAATGAGCAAGAAGCCTCTAAGAGGGCTCTAAACAAAACACAAGGTAGGATTAATGGAAGATGCGAAGGAGTGAGAAGAATGAGATGCTGCATAGAGTGAGTAACACGAAAGGGGTTCGGAGCTAGAAAAGAAGCAAGAGAATGAGATCTCATAAGGGAGTAAATGCTATAATGAAGAAGCAAGAGGGGATATTAAATTTTTTTTTTTAAAAGATGGATGTGCCAACAAACAAAGTAATACGCACTGCTTTTTACAGTTTTCACAGCTGGCTTTTTACAGCTAGCAAAATGTCATTAGGTCTTCCAACTAGAAAAGCATGTTTTGATATGTTCACAAGCATAAAATAACCTGCTTTTACTCTTCTTAAAGAACTACTTCTTCCTTACCTCTGCCTCATCCTCTTCCTCCTTCTCCGTAACTTGAAGCAGCTTGCGTTTCTCATCTTCTACCACATCAGCAGGAGTAGGTTCTTCTTCTCGGTGCCGAATACGTTCTCGCTTTCGCATAGCTTTAACTTTCTCCACTTCATCTTCTCGGGGTCTCTTTGTTCCTCGATCAGGCTGAAAGACAAGCAGAAGACCAGTCACTTCCCATTCCTTACCATGAAAAGGGGAGCAGGTAAGCTGCAGGTTAGTCTGAAAGATTTTATCTCAAGCTATTGGCAATTCTTCAAAAGTGCATCAACATATTCATCAATTTAAGAAACCTTTCAACTACGTTCTAAGAGTTTCGCCAACACCATTAACCAATTAATTTCAGAATGGATAAAAGGTTAGCACGAATATAATCAAAAATATGTTAAAGTGCAGATATTGGAGAACTAGTAAAACTATGGGCTAGTTGATATGATCTGGAATTGCCATGTTCCACGATTCCTTCAATCAGAAGCGTTAACATAGCCACAAATTGCTAGGTGTAACTCCTGCAGTTTTAAAATCAACATAAAAGCATGACGAGAGGCTGAAGACTCTAATCTGAACACAACTACCTATACTTTAGAAATAAATAACATTTAATCGGACACATAAGGCGATTTTACAATTTTTGATTTTTGATAGTGTGTAAGCTTTAAGAGCCGATCATGTGTGGGGAAAGCTAGGCAGGAAGAGAAACAGTGTTAAGTCACTATTTTAATCTCGTTCCCCAGTAAACTGTTGAAGATTACTTTACCGAGAACATTTTTTTCAAATAAAAAGAAAATTGGCAAATAGCAACACAGAAGCCAAGATCAAGATTTATGAGCATAATTCTAAGAATCTGCCAACGCCCAGCTGATGAACGACTGATAATTTCAGGCCTATAAAATCTTTCAAGAAAATGTGTTCTAAAAATATAAAATCGGCTTGCTGAATCTGACAAAATATCACTAACATATGACTAAATAATGCGACTAGATTGGAATAATCCAATAGAGAATATTATATAGATTTCAACAATCTTCCAACTGCCTTATCGCCTATGTGCCTACAAGTGAACAGTGAAGCGGGTCAACTTTTTAATACCGTCGGGGGATTAAATATCCTCGACAGCTTCAGAAATGGGTGGTACACAAGTCACCCCACTTCAAGTAGCACTATTTGCCATAAGAGTTCCAGTTCTGAATAACTTATGATCAAAACTGTGTATGATTTTACAAGAAGAATCAGCCATCATAACTCTAATTTACTTACGATGGTGGGGCATGATTCATAAGTGGACATGTGCTGAGATTAAAGGCCTCGGCATCCACGTTAACAAAGTTAAGTAATCAATATGCTTTGACATTACAGTGCCTCTATTGCACCAAAACAGTTGAAAACAGCTGGCCTAGATGCAACAACATATGTGGGGTCCACTCGTGTCCCCCCCCAGCTTCTGGGTTGCAAGAACATCAGGCACATTTAATGAAACTGAATTCTCAAAACAGGCCACATAATGTTCAACATGAAATATCTCTTCCAACAGGTGTACTCCAGGTAACAAAAATGCCTTTTGCAAAAGAAAAAATATCTGAATTGATAACTATAAAAAGTAGCTAATTAGTGTGATGAAGTACTTTAAATATCTATCAAAGAAAATGCTATTGAGGGAAGTAAGCATTACAGCTATGCACTTGGAATGATTTGACTTCATGTTAGCAAGCAGTCACGGATGTGACTTATAACTGCTCTAAAACAGGACCATAAACATTCAATTTGTGTAAATCATTATTATTTCACTTTCAGTGAAATCTGACCAAGCCAACAGGGCTTATATTCTTCATTCACACTTTTCAAAGATCAGAACCAATTACTGCATTGCGATTTCACTAAAACGTACATTTCTAGAACACAATAATGTAGATATCTTTGGTGGAGGTGATGGCTGAAGATGCAGTTAAGTGCGGGTCCAATGATTAAAGTTTACTCACTACCAAAAAACATACAGAAGCCTCCTCTTTTCTCACCAGTCGACACCTTTGAATAACTGCACACCAATTTATCTTTTTACATTTGGTATCATGGAAGAGGAAGGCTTTACACAACTAAAAACCTTCAAGGATGATGGGAATCATATGGTGAAGTGAATCAGTTACAGACTTCAGACCTCAGCGATTAGGGAGCGAAATCGGACTACCTTGTTTAACCCACCTCAGTGATCCGAGGAATATCACTTTCTCCCTCAGACTCATTTCCTTTATCTGAAGCAAATAGTAGCATTTACAGGCGACACGGGTGGAAGTAGTGTGCTCTTCAAGGAAAAAATGATGTACTGTATATGGCCAGAAAATCTAAACTGGTAAAACTGTTGATAGGCTAATTGAGGAAAACGATTGTGATATCAAGTGAATCTACCGCAATGGAGCTCAGAGCAAATCCTGGACCAAGAATCTAAAAGGTGCCTCCAACAGGGAAAGCAAGAAGAATTAAACACAAGGGGCTCCATCCAGCAGGATGTCATGTAGCAAAGCAGTAATCTGCTTCACTTGGATTTAAAAGACCGATTCCAAATAGCAGATTTATTTGCACACTGATTTACATAATCCTTCCATGGTGCACAATTCACAGCCATACCACACATTTTGGATGATGTGTGATTTTTCTGAAGTATTTTGTCTCCGCTTTGACGCTTGCATTATGCCCTCGCATGACAGTAAATAAATTCTATCCAATGAACAGCATTAGCCAAACCTTTATTGAGCACTGTGCCCACTAGTCGAGCAGCGTGGCTAAGGTCCAGCAGGTAGGCACTTGCAGCTGGATAGTTAGAATGAGTGAAAAGTCGTGCTACAGGCAAGCATGCAACATGTAGAAAGGTACAAGTAGACAGTTGGTGATTCTAGCTAATAAGCGGGAATGTGTGTGGGCTGCCAGCTTTGATGTAGAACTCATTTGTGGCCCGTCCATTCTGTCTGGGGCCATTGAAATAAGCCACGCTTAGCACAGAAGGATACAGTGTCTGCGGAGATGACGTAATGGAGGAAATCTCAGGAGGCTCCCCACCTTTCCAAGAAGAGCAGGACCACCATCGAGCACTGAATTTAAAAGCGAGGACACGTTGGCATTACGTGAGATCATGGAAAGAAGGATCGGCAGTCTCAGGAGGTGCCTGAGGGAAGAAGATAGTGGAGGGGAGGTAGAGCCAGTAAGTGACGCTGCAGCTCCCAGGTGGCAGGCTGGAGATGCTCCAGCAGAAGGGAAGAGTCTCAAGTTCTAACGAACGGGCTACCAAGTGAGGACCATTTAAACGGCCAGCAGGAAATCTGAGGTGACGTCTCAAAACAGTTTTCTAAGGCATTGACTCTATACAATAAAATAGTGTTTTCTTGACAATTAGCTTACACTCCAGCCAGTTTTTCAGTCATGTGCTCATTCAATTGCTTTACAGCTACTTATATTGGTTTGGCATTAGAAGGGCCTTAACATTCTGTCAGTCACTAACCTGGGTCTGGATGCAGGAATCGATCAATGTATGCACTCAATTCCTGATGTCAAACCCTAAATACGTTTTACCACTCGTAGGTTGACATCAGTGGCTGCAATCTGTAGCACCGCTAACAGGCATGGAAGAAGGATGTGTAGGTGGGAACTTTCAGGAGAGAAGATACCAGCTATTGATCCCTTAAAGCACAAGCATGCACTGGTAGTAAGAAAAAGCAAATAATTACAAAAGTTAACTTGGCTCCTTCCTTGAATACTCAGGAAGTTAGAACTCTTCAGACCCCAAGTAAGTAACAGTGAAAGAACGCCACCAGGCGTCACATGATGATGGTAACAGAAAAGACGTCCATGAATAGTGACACATCCAGCATCAATGAGATGATCAGCTGGGATATTCTAGAAACCAGAGAAAAGCACAAAATGTCCTGGGTAAAACAAGATCTTTATTGAGAAAAGAAACATGAATGGAATTGTCCATCAAATAATCTAAGAGGACGGAGAAAAACATCCTAGGAGAGATGGAGTTCAATAAAAAACAGGCTCCCAACAGACTTTGTCAGGCATTCTGTTTTAAATAACGATCAGAGGCAAGAATCCAAGAAGCAATCACCAAAGCAAAATTTGTGCAAGAAGATGTTCACCAGGCATCCACGTTAACCTATTAGTAAGGTACATAATACTAGACTGATAAGTCCTTGTGACCTACTCCAGAACCGTGGGACAGCCTCGACGTCAGGCAGGTGGCCTTATGTTGGCCTCACACTTGCCCGAACCCTCCATGTCTCAATCTGGCATGTTACCTCGGTCCAGGAACCTGATAAGTACAACCCATGAGGGAGCACACCAACTGCTGACCCACAGGCTGACACAGTAAAGAAAGCAGGAAGTTGGGGCCCTGACACTAAGTTTCACAGCAATGTTCCAAAAGGTAATAAAAGTGAAGGCGGAAAGTATAGGCTACTTACATTGGGTAACAGTATTTCTGATGGATAGTGTATTTACATTCAGATTCCCCACCATCTGAATATACTCCAGGCGTTGACTGGATCTGGAAAAGTTGAAATAGTTTCGCCACAACAGAAAGTGGCACAGCACCCTGAACACTACTTCCATACTTCCCCAAATGTGAAGTTGTGGAGCGGTATATGGTGGCACTCCGGCACTTTTACTTCAGTTCCCCTCTGTTTCTCCAAGCCCAAGTTTGACGTAGATCACAGAAATGCAGTGCAAAAACTATACTGGATCTTGAATAAGTACACAATAACGCTCTTCAGACAATGGAGGCGGACGGGCCAGTGAGAAATCTGCAAGCAGAGTATCCACCAGAAACATTGTTGCCAAACGAGTGTAATTTATTCTTCTGATGAGCACTTCTATCTGCAGATGCCTCACCTGAATCAATACCAAAGGAATAAACCCTCAGGTGAGGGTCAGAGAAGTCACAAGAATCATGCGAGCCAAACACACAGCAGTTATTCCCGCAAGACTATGCTAAGAAGAAAACCAGCGACAAGGAACAGAGTAATCCTGTGCTGCCAACCAGCATGTGAATTTGATGATAGCACATAGAATGGGAGGAAAGAAATGGTCTTGTCTTTCAGGTGACTAGATGATGTCAAGATGTTCAACTATCATCCAAACATATGCCCCATTCTACAAAACCTAACACTACAACACAGAAGCCAAAGACCCTTAATTCCAACTTATTATTGTAATAAAAGTATATTTTTTTAAGAGACAAAAGGGATTTCCTGAGGATCACCAGTCCATAAAGGATGAATATTACAAACTGAGGAAAAGACTATAAGCCAAGACATGACTTATGAAAGACTGGGCAATGGCAACAAACTTATACCTCTCCCCATTAACAGTACACCATATGGTCGGTCATTGGAAAGAGCGCACCAAGTGCCAAACAAAACTCCACCCGCATCCAGCAGGTAGGCACTCCACACGCCAACAAGAAAAGGGACAGACTCCAGACACATGACCCCCAATACAGGTCAACAAGTTAGCAACCAATTTGACCAACACTATATCTGAAGGAGGAGCTGGGGCAATGCCCTTTTCCACGCTTGTGATAGAAGGCCCTCATAGATTGCGACAGGCAACCAAACATCAATAACCCTAAAACAAAGAAAAAACCATGAAGCAAACAAAAAGTACCTCCTCCCAAAACAAGAGGCAGAGCACTTGAACCAAGGAGTGCAGACCTGCCAGTCAAAATAACAGTTACTCAATAAGCAACATGGTCCTACCAGAATGTCCTCGAGATCAAAGCCACTAACATGGATATTCAACAACTAAAAATAGGCAAATGCAAAGCCCATCCGTAACTCAAAGTGTGCAAGATACGCAAGACAAACTATCAACCAATGAGTAACTTAAGCATCATCCCCTGCCATGGATGAAGCAAACAGCTGCAAATTGAGCAGCCACTAGGCCAAAGATACCGAACCGCAGATTAAATCTCCTGTCAGGGGCCACTGGACACACTGCCAGACAGGCTTTTTTCCAGATGGACTAAACACAGATGCATCAGTTTGTCTGGAAAATTGAATATCATGTGGCCGAAAGGAACACAGTGCAACAAACGAGATTTGCAGCAGAATACACCTCCATGCAGATGCAGCCAAATAATAACACTGTTCTCAGAACACAACCACTCACTCTACCAACCTCCCCCCCCCACCTGGACATAATCAACCTGGTGTGACTGAGAATGACAATGACAAAAATTGCTGCTTCTGATAACAGCATCTTACGAGGATCCCCAACGCCGTAGGCAGGCAGGAGAATCTGGTCATCAGAGGTGCTAATGTCTGTATTGACGCATCTTGTAAAATGTTCATATCTCCCAATCATACCCGGATAGGTTTATAACAGATGATAGGACCACCAATCAGGCATCATTGCATCCTGTAGACGGGTCATCTATAAGAACGTCTGCTCAATCAAGAGAAGAGAGCATCAAGGGTTGCACCCAAAGCATTTCCATGAATGCCAAAGAAAAACGACCAAGCATGCCTAAGGAGCTGAGGATCCCACAGGCCTGGCCCGAGTTCTTAGTGTCAAGACCAGCTCTAAGGAGTTGCTAAGCAACCTCAAAAACCAATATTAACCATTATAGCGAAGTGATGGCTCACATGATCCGGCAGCAGAGGAACAATGAGCAACCTCACAGTGGAAGACTAGTTTATTCCAAATCGACATATCTAAATCCAATAACATCTCATTAAAAGGGTTCCAACATAGAACCAGTCTGCAAAATATAAGTCAAAGGTTGGATTTACCCTCTGCCAAGGGCTGTGCCAATTCAAGGACTTCCACTACCTTGCTCAATATCTCCTTAAAGGACATAAAGCTCTCTGAAGAGACTGCCAGACCGCCGTCAGGATTAACTGCACCCAAAGTGCTGAGAACATGTCAGTTCTGGGGCCCAAATCTGGAAACTTCATCAAAATCTGAGTAAGAATGGAATGAAGGCATCTACGCCTGAAGAGGATGAAGAGTTACCGGCCAACTTTGCACAGTATTTTCAAAGTTGTGCAAGCTAATGATGATCACTGGATAAATGGCAGCTTGATACTTGAGGTGAACAAAGATGTGTCCTACAGACAAAAAGAATTGGTCCTTTGCTATGCACTTTGGTAAGGTAAACAGCCATTACATCGAGTTTTTTACTTCGCGATACCATTACAACGCATGCATTACCACGCATGCGTTGTACATCGCGAAGTAAAAAACTACGCATTTTTTTAGAACGCATGGTCATTCACCACGCATGCCTTTACAATGAATTTCGTTGTAAAGGTATGTATAGTAAATGACCATGCGTTCTAAAAATTTAGACGATCACGTCGTTGTAAGAGAAACAGAGGCTGTTTCCTCATAACAGACGTGCACCGCCCTCAGAGACGACGTGAAGCAGGAACCAGGAGGAGAGAGGAACCACGAGGAGAGAGAGGTAAGGGGGATTGGGCATGGGGTGGGGGTTACTTTTTTAGGGTTTAGGGGGGTCGGGGGGGTCGTGCTGGGGGTAGTGTTTTAGGGTAGTGTTGTGGTGTTTGTGTAGTGTAGGGTAGTGTTTTAGGGTAGTGTCGGGGGGTCGTGCCGGATAGTGTTTGAGTGGAGGGACCGGACTGGGGGTCGGGGGGGTCATGCTGGGGTTAGTGTTTTAGGGTAGTGTTGTGGTGTTTGTGTAGTGTAGGGTAGTGTTTTAGGGTAGTGTTGTGGTGTTTGTGTAGTGTAGGGGGTCGTGCTGGGGGTAGTGTTTTAGGGTAGTATTGTGGTGTATGTGTGGTGTAGGGTAGTGTTTTAGGGTAGTGTTGGGGGTCGTGCAGGGTAGTGTTTGAGTGTAGGGACCGGACTGGGGAACGGGGGGCCGTGCTGGGGTAGTGTTTTAGGGTAGTGTTGTGGTGTTTGTGTAGTGTAGGGTAGTGTTTTAGGGTTTAGGGTAGTGTTGTGGTGTTTGTGTAGGGGTCGTGCTGGGGGTAGTGTTTTAGGGTTTAGGGTAGTGTTGTGGTGTATGTGTAGGGTAGTGTTTTAGGGTTTAGGGTAGTGTCGGGGGGTCGTGCTGGGTAGTGTAAATGTAGTGAGAGGACTGTCACTTACCTTAGAAACTTTACCACGACTATACCTTTACCACACATGTTTTTGCGTTGTAATGGCATGCGTGGTAAAGGCATAGTCGTAAAAGTTTGCGTTGTAATGGTATCTCGTAATTGACAACGCGTACTAATACCCACGTTGTAATGGTACGCGTTGTATTGGTACGCGTTGTAACGAGTGCTATTCCTTTGGTAAAGACAGCACCATAACAACCTCAAAGTGTATGCGCTGCTTTTTCTGCAGAGCATCAGTGTGTCTGAAATTCGTGGACGGCCTGTGCCCAGGTGCGCAACACCTCGGAGGTGGTCATCAGGCACTTCTTTGGAATTGATATTTAAGGTGAATAACAACACTACACTGGATTACAAAGAAGGGGCATATCTGGTGCTCATATTAGCTGTCCTCTTCCCACCTCATTCTAATAATACAAATGAATAACTACATGCCCGATATTGAAATATTACGTTTATTAAAAAAAATCATACACCCTTCAATTTCAAAAGGGACCGAGCAAAAAAAACAAACCCAGAAAATCTCTGCAGAACAGCATTGTTTAAGCAGCTTGCCGTTACTTAACCAGTTATCCTCAAACTACATTAACCTTGGACCATAACTGCACAGTGCAGCCCCTGCAGCATGCAATAAGGCCCTGTCTCTCCAGCTCTTCTTGAAATTGAGAAGGGAGGTCATAAGAGACTTGTCTGGGGCAACTGAAAACAAGAAGCGGTTGAAATACCACTTTAGAGCACAAGCAGCAATTGCAGGTCTCGGGTCAAGAGCCAACGACAGCAGTGTATTGCACCAGACTGGAATATTAACTGCAAATGGCGCTAGTTCAGAGTAGGGCATAGCCTGGCCGTAACACTGCGTTCAAGTCCTGCGTGGAGACTAAATATGTCTATTACAAGGCTCCAACCAAGCACAAATGACACTGCACTAGAGGGCAAAGCAATAACGTGGCAGGAGGATTATACACTGCCTCTGCATGCCATGAACGTGCAGACAGGGAACACAAGTCAACAGCACACTTCGGTGGCCCAAAGGGAGAGGTGAACTACCTTACGGCTCAACCTGGAATGCGTGCGACTCCTTAGAAATGACCTTAAGTTCGATAGCATATTTATTTTTCATTAATATATAGAATTATAGATGGGTAACAGTGAATCACGTTGATGTTTCTCACCGAGGGTTTCTGAGGGACCTCAAATAGACGAGAGAGAAGCTCGAGTTATCTATGATGTCACTCAGAACCTAGAAATGTAAAACATCCCCGAAATTCACTTTTTACCCACCTATACGTTTATGTTATGTAGGGCGTCGAAAATCATCTGCCCCTGCTTTCAACTACTGCACAGGGGCAGAGGATAATGGGAGAGCTATACAAACATGCCCTCTCCTCCCTAACCTAAATGTGAAAAATAAATATCTTATCTGCTATCCTTAACCAAAACCCACTAAGGATACAAGCAGCGCTGCGCTGACAGGCTTTCAGAGAGCCCTGTTACCGGGCCGGGAAGGCCTTTAAGACATCAGAACAGTTGATAACCAGTTTTGTTATCAACTGTTGTGATGTCATAGCAAGGAGTTATGACTTTCAGAAACTGAAGTAAATGAGAGAGCCAAGCCTAACAAATGCATTCTGTCTATGATAAGAAACAAATCCCCAGTTTAAATGCAATTCAAGCATCCAACCTACCAGAGACCATACTAAAACATTAATAAGTAGTTTTACAAGGTTTCATTTCCTCTATTTTAAACATTTGACCAACTTCTTTGATTTTTGCTCCATGAGATAAATCTGTGTTAGATAACCTAAGGGGACCGAGAGGAAACCTGTGGAGGCGAGAACACACCTCAGGAACAATCCTCTCTCTCAGCAGAAAGACTCATCACACCAGCCGCCGGCAGTTGACGAGAGGGAGTTAAAAGAGGCGCAGCAGGAGCCATAGATGTTCTGCACACTTCCAATTTCCAGTGGTACTCCCAGCCCCATCTTTTTCTGTCTGCCTTTTATTTCTTTTTAATTAAAAAGCACAGAAAGATTGGGTTGGGGTGGCAGACCACGGGGACAGTGTGCTTCTGCTGCCTGCGAAGTAATGTACCGCGTTGAGAGCCTACCATGCCCGAACAAATCCCAAATTAAAACACCCCCATTCGCAACTAGATCAGCACCATTAACTATCTGTTGCCACCTCAATTAATTCCTTTTCTATTTGTGTTTCTATTTTAGGGAGACCGGAGGATGTGAAGGGTAAACGAACGCCTTACCCCCAATACTGTGCCAAAATAGAGTCATCATAAAAAGTAATGAGAAAGGCGGGAGTGTAATTATTGGGGCTAGGATGGTATCGACGTTGGGATGTAATTGAATACAAGAGGGGGGAAATTAGAGTGCAGTTAAAACACTGCAAACCAATTAGGCTTCTCGGCTGTTTAAAGGGGACAGTCTACTCTTGGGGAGTGGGGGAAGATTCGCCAAGGAGCGCATTGTGAAGTCAAACTGGCAGGAGCAAAATGAGGGCACTACATGGCTGCAGGGAAGGGGCAGACAAAATACAGAGACCTATAATATTGCGCGGGGTCAGACTCAACTGTGGACAACTAGCAAACTGAAATACAGCAAAATTACAAGAAAGTGAAAATAAACATGGAGAACTGAAAAACCACCCAACAGTACATAATCAAGTGGTCATCAAGCAGTAAATAAGAGTTGGCAAAGGTAATAGGTAAGGCCTTGCCAAGGCTGCTATTATTTATTTTGTTGTTGCAAACATTCACAATTGGCATTCAAATTGTAAAAGTAATTAAAACTAAAAACGTTGACCCCTAAGGTGGCATGCACATGTTCTCCAATAAAATTTAAAAAAAGTGGCCCATTAGAAAAAAGAAGAAAAAAAGCTTGAAACGAAAGCAGAGATTGGCCCACCATCCAGGGCACTAAGAAGAGTACATTTTTTAGGCAGAGGTACACATGGGTACAAACAAAATGCAGACACGGCGTGTAAGTGTGCGTCCATTTGAATTTGAGGCAAATATGAGGCTTGTTAGGAAGCTAGAGGGGTCTCCATATCAAACCAAAAAATTACAAACTAGCAAGCAGAACATGTCTATATTTCAGAAGTCCTGATTAGGAAAGGCCCTTCAGCCAAAGGCATAAGGCTTTGCTATAGGTAAAAGGTTGTAGTGGAATAAAAAGGCATACATAGCTACAGAAAGAAACAAGAAGTAGAATGCCTTAGTACTCCTTTCTGTTGCTCTTTCTCGGTCTTCTCGCACTAACATAAGAATCCTATGCTTACAATGCTGACTGACAGCAGTACAAATTAATGAAACTCTAAAAACACACACAGGCAAAGCCAGTAAGTCCCACCATGTGGAACTATTTGATTTTGATTTATAGAGCGCACTAAGGCCTAAGGCGTCAAAGCGCTGCCATCAGAAAGGAGCAATCTGCAGGCGGAGCACTTAAGGGAGGGAATACAAGCAAGTCTGTACATTTTTACGGAAAGCAATGTGATTAGTTAGACTAGCAATGTGGATTGGCAAGGTATTCCACAATTTGGCAGCCGCTACAGAGAAGGTGCGGCCACCCCATCTCGCCTTTCGAGCGCTCGGAACAAACACTTTCCTCAGTGAAGAAGACCTTAGCTGCCTTTTAGGTGTTTACCATTGGAACGCTAAACTCAGGGCAAGCGATCCTTGTTGGTGCCGGACCCGATGGACCATGCTTAAAGCTTTAAATATCACCCACTTCCTCACAGTAAGCCAGTGAAGAGTGTGTAAGCCCTCCCTCAGCGACTGACACTTGGGAATGTGCAGTATGAGACGGGCAGCTGCGTTTTGAATAATCTGGAGTTTATTAAGTGAGGTTTTATTAATATTTAAGTAGAGTGCATTGCAGTAGTCAAGGCTAGAGGTGATGAGTGCAATGACCACTGCAATTCTGTGTTCCACAGGAATAAAAAGAAGATTTTTCTGCCATTGATATCACATTATCAGACACAGCGACAATAATCGGGTTCATCGGCGTAGGATAAAGCCTGGAAACCAAACAACCTTACCAGAGTTGCCAAAGATGCAACATATAGATTGAACAAAGTAGGGCTGAGTGAGGACCCCAGTGGTACTCCACAAGGAAGACAGAAGGGTTCTGACGTTCAGCTAACAGCCTGAGTTCTGGGAGTGAGAAAAGATCTCAACAAGTCCAGCGTGGTGTCCCTCACCCACACCTGCTGCAAGCGTTGTACCAGGCGGGAGGGGGACACTGTATCAAATGCTGCAGACAGTTCCAGCATTACCAGGATGGCAGCCCCACCCGGGTCCAACTGACAGAGAATGTTGTCTGCCGCAGCTAGTAGGGCAGATTCAGTACTGTGTTCTCTACAAAAAAGCATTTTGTGAAGACTCAAACAAATTCTGTGTGGAAATGAACCGTGACAATCTGATTAATATATCTTTCAAAAACGTTTTGCCGGGGTGGGCAGAAGGGAAATAGGGCGCATATTTTTTAAATCGTCTGGCTCTCCATTTGGCTTCTTTTTAATAGCGATGACAAAGGCTCCTTTCCAAATTTGAGGATAAACTCCTGTGCACAAATATCTGGTTATATACTCTTTTCAAGAAAGTAGTAATCAAGTCAGGGACCAACTGAAGTACTCTGGGAGGGGGCATCAGTGTTCCTCTGGGGAGCCCGATTTCAAAGACACAAGGGAAGCTTTAATTTGCGTGCAAGACATGAAAGGAAAGGTAGACCAGGTTCCTTATCTAAAGGAGTCTCCATGTTCTTATCATGGGAAGAGTTATCCTCATCTTCCTTAAAACCAGAAAATAGATCTAGAATTTTTTTCTCTAAAATAATCAGCGATCTTATTGCAAAAACTTTGCAAATTCTCTAACATTTGCAGAGTGGGGCTGTATGCAACATATAGATTGAACAAAGTAGGGCTGAGTGACAAAGTGCATTGGGGGTGTTGCTAGCAGTCGCTAACATCTTAATAAAATAATTGGATTTAGCGTCAAAAATGGCACATTTATATATTGCCAGCAAATCTATGTGTTTAGTTTTCTCTATTGCAGTTGGAGTAAGCCTCCACCTGCGCTCTGGTGTACGGCATTGTAGTCCAAGCTCCTAAAAATTATCTGAGAACCTTGGTGCAGAGGCTTTGGCTCTTGTGGCCACCTTAGCTATAAGTGGGGCCACTTGTTCAATGGCCGCAGATATCCAAGTATTAAATGCTTCTGGTGTAACAGCAAGAGGAGAATCATTAGCTACCATAATACCATCCAAGGCCTCTTCCAACTCTGTCTGGGAGATTTTACTCCAGCTTCTAAAAGAATTCGGGTTGCCCTGTATCCTCAATTGTTCCATCTGCAATTTCAGGGTAAAATTAATAGGTGGGTGGTTGGACCAGCGAAGCGAAAGAAACTTTCCTATCTCCAAGACAAAATTATTCACAAAAATTCCATCGAGGGTACGTCCAGCCATTTGAGTGGGAAGGTTGATCAATTGAAGGAACCCAAAATTACTCCTTAGATCTTACAATGTACTAACATCTTTACTTTCCAAATCTTACAGATGGAGATTAAAAACCCCTAAAACAGTAAAGTTAGAGCTGAAAATAAAGGGTTCGAGAATTTTATCCCAGGAGTCCATAAACTGCCCAATAGAGCCGGGAGGGCAAAACACCCGAAGGCCAGAAAAAAGCAGATTATTCTTAGTTTTGAATCTGAACTGCGCTATCTCACAAAAATCCTGTATGTCAGCTCTAACAGGTTGAAAAGTACCATTCAAGCAGTTTCGAAATGTAATTGCCAATCCCCACCATCTACGGATAGCACGATCAACACGGACCAAAGAATAACCCAGAGGAGTAGTTGCTACTCATTCTGGTCTTGAGTCTTCCTTAGCCCAAGATTCAGTCACAAATAAGAAGTCTAAATCTTGGTTAGCAATTAATTCATGCAATTCAGTACTATGTACAACCATCGGCCAGGCATTCAACAGGAAACACCAAAGCTTTTCATAACTTAGGACCCCTTTAGCCTTATGTATACCCTCATACTGACGGGAAACCATTCCCATGTCCAAGGTAGGATTTAGGTGCCAATTACAATGGGAACATTAATGCACCAAGGTGTAAGTGGGAGAAAGAAAACTACAGACTCCTTTACCTCCTTTAGGAGAGAAGCTCATTACCTTTCCCCAGGAGTAGTACAGTCGCCTACCCGCAGATGCACCACGGGCAGCATCACTGTGCCGTCCACGCGCAGAGGCTTGCCTTTGGCACACCAGAGGCGCTCCTGCTGCGCGCGTCTGCTGCCTGCTGTCCAAGCCGGCCGGCGGGAGGGGCCCAAGCCCACGCGCTGGAGGGGCCCACGCGCGGGAGGGGCCCAAGCCCACGCGCGGGAGGGGCCCAAGCCCACGCGCGGGAGGGGCCCACGCGAGGGAGGGCGGGTGGGAGGGCCCAAAACCACACGCAAGAGGGAGGGCGGGTGGGAGGGCCCAAAACCACACGCAGGAGGGAGGGCGGGTGGGAGGGCCCAAAACCACACGCAGGAGGGAGGGCGGGTGGGAGGGCCCAAACTACACGCAGCAGGGATGGCGGGTGGGAGGGCCCAAACCACACGCAGCAGGGAGGGCGGGCCCAAACCACACGCAGCAGGGAGGGCGGGCCCAAACCACACGCAGCAGGGAGGGCGGGTGGGAGGGCCCAAACCACACGCAGCAGGGAGGGCCCAAACCACACGCAGCAGGGAGGGCGGGTGGGAGGGCCCAAACCACACGCAGCAGGGAGGGCGGGTGGGAGGGCCCAAACCACAGGCAGGAGGGAGGGCGGGTGAGGGCCCAAATCACACCCAGGAGGGCGGGTGGGAGGGCACAAACTCCACGCAGGAGGGATCCCAAACCACACGCAGGAGGGAGGGCGGATGAGAGGGCCCAAATCACACCCAGGAGGGTGGGTGAGTGGGAGGGCCCAAACCACACGCAGGAGGGAGGGCAAGTGGGTGGGAGGGCCCAAACCACACACAGGAGGGCGGGTGGGTGAGCCCAAACCACACGCAGGAGGGAGGGCGGGTGGGGTGTTTCTAAACCACACGCAGGAGGGAGGGCGAGTGGGGGTTCCCAAACCACATGCAGGAGGAAAAGCGGGTGGGGGTTCCCAAACCACGCAGGAGGGAGGGCAAGTGGGGGTTCCCAAACCACACGCAGGAGAGAGGGCAAGTGGGGGGTCCCAAACCACACGCAGGAGGGCGGGTGGGTGGTCCCAAACCACACGCAGGATGGGCCGAAGCCACACAAAGAAGGGAGGGAGGGTGGGGGCCCAAGCCACACAAAGCATTGGCATAGCCTATAGGTCCCGCCTTTGGGACCTTATAAGTGTTTAGCCATGCAACCCAATATCCTGGGTGCCGTGTCCCCAGGGACTGAATAGCTATGCGATGCCGTTATGAACCAGTGTGGAACGAAACAAAGATATCTCGACCAACTGGATGATCATGAATGCCAAATAATGAGCTAATAGTATTCTAGATAGTGATACAATGCAGGTGAGAAAGAGACAGTGCAGGCAGCGAATGTAGACATGAGACGCTAAGACAGGGACAATAGATGCTTCATAGAACTCAGAGGGATGGGTACAGAGAGACAGGGTGGAACTGCAGAGAGGAAAGGGCGAAGATAATGAGAGTTTATGGAGACAGACAAAAGGCCAGGGGAAAGAGTGAGAAACAGGAAAGGAAGAAATAGCAGGGTGAGACAGGAGAGAATGTGGAACTGAGGCAGTCTGCAGGGGATAAAGTATGAGAGGCTGCAGACCGCTGGCAGGCTGAGACGGTAAAGAAAGACCTTTAACAGGAGAGGGTGGGATATAGAGAGTCTACAGTGGGGAAAGGCGAGAGAGTCACAGAGAGACAGGATACCTGACAAAGAAGAGAAAGACACCTCATAGAAGAGTTAGCGGGGTACACAGACAGTCTTCAGGGGAAGAAGGTGAGAGGGATGGGAAACCAGATAAAGAGAAAAACACCTTACAGAGGAGCAGGTGCAGTCCAGAGACTGGGGGGAGAAGGTAAGAAAGAGAAGGGATATCCGGCAGATTAAGACAGAAGAGACTAACACTTCACAAGAGATGGTGGGGTATAGAGACAACAGAGAAGAAGTGGAGAGAATAAACAAGAGCTCACAAGCAGGGATGGGCAGTATAGCAGGTTGAGGTGGAAGAGGTAGACCCATATTTCATGGGAAGAGTGGATGCAAGAGTAGAGAAGGACAAAAACTGAGAGGGGAAACAAAAGAGAAAATATAGATAACGAGAGAAGGGTAAGAAGAGAAACTTCCTAAGTAGGCTTGCGTCCCCTTAGGTTCGATTTTGGAATAGAGTTTTTATTTTTTGACTACCACAGGGACCCATGCATCCATTTGGAAATGCTGGACCTCTAAGTCTTACGTGGAATGTAAATATCTATTTACCGACTTTTTATAAGAGCAGGGTGTGCACACCTGAGAGTGTTTTCTTCTATGAGACTGTGTCTGTAAAAAGCACGAGGCCTGTCGGTAAAACTACTAAAATGCCTTTGGTGGGGAATGAGGCAGGGCATGCCTTTGGTGGGGAAGTCTGACTGACTATTTATATTATTAAAACCTGGTCACAAAGTATGTGACTTAGACTTTGTTTAGAATGCAGGAAAGTAGTATGAAAGGCTGCATTTGATTTTCTGCACGTGTTTCCCACAGTGGCGGCAGAATTGGTGCACCAGGACTTAATTGAGGTGCCTGTATTCGTGATTGCACAATGTGTACAGTTGCCAGACGGGGTTTATATTTCGCATTAAGCAGCAACAGCTGCTGAGCTAATATTACAGTTGTAAAATACATTACGTTTTGTTTTTTTAAAACAAAGGCATTGCTACCATGGGGAGTAAAACTAGTAGATTCATGAAGGGTGATGGCCCGCACCTTGCAGGTCATCGCGAGTTGCACAGCTGTATGAACTATAGTATTCCAAATAATTCACTTTCACCAAAATTATTCCAAATTTTATCCATTTTATTTCCATGTTTTATCCAAGTCTCATTGTCACGCCAAAGCCACGAAATTCGTGTTCATACTGATTCTACCCCAGCATCATAACAATACCTATTAAAACTGAATAAAACCACCCTGTAATCGTGTGTCAAACAAATCTTTTATATAACTTAAACCTGAACGTAAATCCAAACCTCCCCCAAATCGTACTCTGCCCAATCTTGGGAACGGGATGCTAATGGGGAGGGGTGATGCAGACACGTGATTGATTGCATAAACACGTTACAGGTGGGTGGGTTACGTAACTTTAAATAGAGCGGGTTTCAGGCATACGGGTGAAACGGATGTCAGATATGGAGGTCGGTACATGGCAGGTTTACATCAGGTACGAACTATAGTTGGATAGGATTAAATAATGATCCGTTAACGCATGAGGAGCCAGAGGGCTTGTGTAAAGGATGTTTCAAGTGCAGCAGAGGGGAATATCGGGAGTCACTAAAGTTACAAGATTGGGCAGAGTACGATTTGGGGGAGGTTTGGATTTACGTTCAGGTTTAAGTTATATAAAAGATTTGTTTGATGACACACGATTACAGGGTGGTTTTATTCAGTTTTAATAGGTATTGTTATGATGCTGGGGTAGAATCAGTATGAACACGGGGAGTGTGGGGGATTATAAACTAGTTGTCACTCGAATTTGAAGTGGGTATATTACTTAAAGTATTTGTGAATTACACTGCGTGTTGATTTAAAGTGACTGATACATGTATATTTTCACATCACAGATACCCCTGACGAAGGTTGTTACCGAAAGGCATTGGGTGTGATGGAACTCTGGCATAATTTGGAGGACTCGAAATTCAAATAAATGCTTATGTTTAGGCCTGGATAGGCAATCATGAAGTAATTACATGCATCAGTTTAAAAATGAATTTCGTGGCTTTGGCGTGACAATGAGACTTGGATAAAACATGGAAATAAAATGGATAAAATTTGGAATAATTTTGGTGAAAGTGAATTATTTGGAATACTATAGTTCATACAGCTGTGCAACTCGCGATGACCTGCAAGGTGCGGGCCATCACCCTTCATGAATTTTCAAGTACTTGTGTGAAACGGAACGGCACACACACGAGTGTATACACGCTAAACTAGATAAAAAAAGTCAAAAGGAATGATGAGTAGAAAAAGAGGGTGTGCTCCAGGACTATGTTTGCTGGGTAAAACTAGTAGCACATAAGTCTTCTACAACCTCAAGCAGGAAGGCCCAGTGACAGGGCGGGCCAAGATGGTGATTTCCTTTCAGGGTGTTCTTTTTTTAACCATTCTGTGTGATGAACGTGTAAACTGGTCTGTTGGTGGCATGGGTTAAATTTAGATTTAGAACACCAACTAAAACAAATGAGAAATGTTAGATGGAGCTGTGGTAGGCAAAATCAACAACCCATGCATGATTTTTTCATTAAATTATTGCTTTTGCAGTTTATTTTTTCCATGAAAATGCTGGAGTGCAAATCACAAAATTAAAAGGACAACTGTATTAGACATGCTGCTCAAACCACACGTGGTGACGAACTCTCAATTAACGCATCTCTGCCCATTGGTATTTACATAGTGCTGAACAAATCTGGTTGGGGACTAATAGAGCACAGGATATAACAACAGGTCAGACATACTCGCTTGGAGGTGCCAGCAGCAGGCCACGCTGGAGGTGGCAGTCCTCTCACACAGACACACTCACCCGGTCTGTGTCTCAAACGCCTCTTTAACACTGACGGATTGAGAAAGGCGCAATCTTGCATTTGCAGTCAGAAAATGGTGGGTGAGGGCTGCTAGGCTCGCTCCCAAAACATGAACGGAAAAGGGTCCGGCTTTTGTAAAAGTCAAGGAACTGCATAATAGTAATAGGGCACTCACCGCGTTAGGGATGAGAGAGACATGCCGAATCAAGTGGAAATATGCTTGAGAAGTGAACAAGGTCTAGAGCAGCACCTCGCTGTCAGCAACATTGAAAAGGGACAGACTTGCAACTCAGAGGCACGCACAAGGATGAAGGTGGTCCTTATTGCAACTATCATTTTGACTTAAAATGACATAAGCTATTTGTCTCAAGCTTACTGGGAGAGCTAGCTCATTGCTGGCCGAGGGGTCCAGAAAGCTGTGAACATCATGGACTGGGTATCTCTTTCAACAAGGGGCAGTTATGCTGGTTAGCGTGTGGAACCTAGGTACCAAGCACCCTTTTCTCCAAAACCAGCCCATTTCCCACCCAAGTTCCGGCTTTACCTTTCCAGTGGCGACGAAGATCCCACAGAAATGGAGCCGGGAGAGCAAGCGAGCTCTGCCAGGAGGCTCACATCGAGAGGAGCATGGAGTGGGGCAGCTGTAGTGCGCTTCCACTGACTGCAGGGGCTGCCACTGAGTGGCTCGCAGAGGAAAGCAGTGGAAGGCAGGGGCCGAGCTCGCAGGAGGAAGGAGAAAAATGAGCACGCTCGAGCGCTTGACTGACACAAGTAAGCAAGGCAGAACTCCTCACAAAAAACAAAAGTGAATAGTGATGCAAGGTTGTTCTAAATGTATAAAGCTGCACCTCTTGATTTAATGCGGTCCCGGATTGCAGTTGAAAGTTAAAACACAGTAATCAGGATAGAGAAAGGAGATCTTTTTCGAAGAACTAAGCAAGGAAGACGCGCCGTGCAGGCCTTTTTATTCCCCCACAAACAATACATTTCACACATCTTCCAGTACCGCTCATCACTGCCTTTTCAAAAGGGTATATAAGCCATGGAGCTGTGATCTCCGATGCAGCAAATAGGAGGTGTTGGGGGAAGCACAGGGAGATTAAGGGAACTGGGTCTAGAGGCAGCGCCATGCACCCACAAGTAGTGGGGAGATGGCGGAAAAGAAAAAGTAGTACACTAAAAGATAACATATGGCCACTAGTGAAATGATCCATGTAGCAGGGGCAGTCACCAGGGTGGTAACAAAACAAACACAAGGCGGGACAACTGAACACTGTTCACCAAGGAAAGCAATAGAATTTGTAAAGGCAGACCAAGCAACCAATCAAAAAGCTGGGGAGTGTTCAAACTCCACAGAGGGATTACAGTATGCCTCGCAGAGCAGCGCATGCACTCTGCCTCTACGCTCGACCTAAAAATGAAAAAGAAAAGTGTAGCGAATGTAAAAAGTGTAATAAGTGTAAGAATATAAGTCAAGAGGAAAGAAGGACACTGAATAAGAAGCGAGGAAATGAGATCGACAAGAAAGCCAACCAATTATGAGCAATGGGCAGCCCCAAAGCCCACACTTAGTAGTGTTATTGTACACATTAGGCCTTTCAGCACAACAGCTATAAGCAGTAGGCAAGACCTAAAAAAATAGTATTGCTGATGCCAAACAGCTGCAGAAAAAAAAAAAGCAAAAGCAGCATACCGATGATATATGTGCACACATGGGTCACCACGAATGTGGGCTGATAAGTCATGATGCAGTGGCCTTTGAGGCTATTGGTGCCAGAGTGACGACATATGCGCATGCATATTTTATTGAGAGGCACCCATTAATATTTTTTAATTTGACGTTCTACGATGTTGGCAATCTTTCTTACAATTGCAAAAATAAATATGTGTGAAACCTCATTTAGGGAGAGGAGCAGCCCGGTACCACATTCCAGCTGCAGGGCCCGTAAAGGGGTGGGTGAGCAATGAAGGAGCAGGGGGCTGCGGTAGGGTGGGAGAAAATCAGCACCGCCGACAAGCAGCAATTAGAATGAGGGGTGACCAAAAAAACTGCACTTGTGCAACGCATGTCTTAAATAGGTGCTGAATGATTCAATGTGATGTACAAAGATTGCCTCTAAAAGAAGTTAAAATGATTTGTAATATTGGAGGCTAGTTTCACTCAAAAGAGGCTGTGCATTTTCTCTGATTGGAAGGACGACATATCGTGATTTTACATATCATCTACACTTCATAATATCTATATTATGTTTGTACGAGGGCAGGATCCATTCCAGATTTCTGAGATAGCCACATGGGATAGAATTGTTTACAACGAAAGTCAACGGAACTAATATAAATATGGCGAAGATCTGTCCCTCCTCTAGTGTCCTGGGGTTGGCATATCCTTGAAGCTTTTCCCCATAACAATTTCTTTACCATGCAACAAAATTCAGCACTTTGCTACATGATTTTCCCAAAACGCAAGGCGTTAAGATCATCTCCTCCTACTCGAAAGGCAAGTACAGCTTTGTAAAGCCTTACCAAGACTAGTCAGTTACACCAAATGGAATTCCTTCATGGATGTGGACCAAAAGAAGATAGCTGGGGACCCGTTTTTATCCCAGTGTAGGAAAAGCCCAACTTTGGCTGCAAGGGACAGCCTGAAGGGCAGGCCTTCAAGTATTTCATAGAACACGTTATCATGAATTCAATGGGTCTGATTTATGCTAGCCCAAGTACTTGAACTGAAGAGATCCCTTGATTGTTTGGTGTTGGGTTATCTTTGCCCTGAAATCTCTCTGAAATTGTTGAGAGTCAACTACATTTTCCTAAAAAATATGCCATTATTGAAACGGAATATAAAAGGGATTCTGGGCTGGATACGCACTGTAAATTAGATATCATTTTCCACGCTCTCCCTTTGTTCAATTTTACACACAGCAAGACTAATTTATTTGGAATAACTGGACTTGTCGCACAGTTACACCCTGACTCATCAAGATGGAAATGTTAGGCTAGGTTTGCCTTTTACATGTCCACTAGTAACTGAACAGTTTCAACATCTGGCACTCTGGAGAAGCCCCCCGAGAGCAGAAGGGTATAATATCTGAGAAATTTGTAAATGAAATCAGGGCTCATCTGGGCTTATCTTACAGCACACCAATGCACTCAATCACTGGCAATAAGGAGCATAGCGCACAAAGGGGAAAAAAAAAATCACGTCCCCAAAGGTTACATATTTATGCAGATTTACTTGATGGACACTGTTTTGCAAAATTAAAGTAACAACGGTACCGAAGGAACAAAATATAACATAGGAAGGAATTAACGCATGTTTTGTAAATTCATCATTAGTTTCACAATATACGCTTTTTTTTCCATGGTAAAATATTTCTACAACATAAATGGAATGATAATTGTGAGAAAAAACATATCACTTATGTAATATAACTTTTAAGCTTCGAAACAAAATTTAAACTTTATGATACTTAATGTAAACAGCATTTATATTATGAGCAAAGTGTGCAAAAACCAACATTTGCGTCATCATCTGATCCCTACAAAGGATGCTGTAGCTATAGTACCATTATGCTAGGACACATGGCATCTTAAAAGAGGTAAATTCAGGGAGTCTTGAGGAGGTTATGTGACATGTGGTTTTGTTTTGTTATGAACACTGATAGAGTGCACATACACCTAAAGGTTTTGTGGCGCCGTGACAATCAGGAGGGAGAGTAGAGAGAGCTCAGGCTAATCAAAAGATTGCTTAGACATCCAGGCCTTCAAAAGCTACATGAATCTCAAGAATTTGGACCTCGATCCAGCCTGACCGACGAAGGGAAAGAGTTCCATAAGATGGGGGCTAGGAATAAGAAACTTCTGCCCCCTGCTCCCAGTCACTTGAACCAAGAGATCCTCAAACTGGTTGGCAAAAGATGATCTGGGAGCTCAAGTAGGAACATAGCTCTTAGCTTTGCTTACTACAAAGGCTGGCGCCTGGTCATGAACGGTTCTGTAAATAGTACAGGACATTAAAAAAAAAAAAGGTCTCTGTTTGGCGGGAAGCCAGTGAAGCTTCATTATGGCAGGTGAGATATGAGCATATCTATGAAGTTTACACATTTATTTGAGTTTTATATAGCGCAAACTTGATCCGAATGTATCAGAGCGCTTTACAGAGTAAGCACCACAACAAAAATGATATAGCGCATTACTGACCTGAAGGTATCATAGCACCTCACAGAGTAAGCATAGGGACATGTACTATGTTAAGTCAAGCATTTTAAGACCAAAAAATATGCTTGCTTGTAGGCAATTTTTCTTTTTCTTCTTATATATTTGTGAGGGTCCGGACGCTCCCACAACAATAAGATTTAGCAAAAACCAAGTTGAAACAAAACGAGCATTGACAAAGATAAAAACATTGCAGAGGTGTAAACTATAATCCTGAAACAGAGGAGGTTTCCTTCCTCCTCCTTTAAAAAAACTCTTAAAAATACCAGTTGCTCTTGGGTGTAAGCATTGGCAGTGGGACAGTGCAACTGGCTTGCTTATCTCTTGCTCTCCCTTGTGAAAACAAAGATAAAAGGCTGGCAGTCAAAACCAGTCCCAGTGGCTTTGTCAATGCTTGATTAAATGAGTGGCACAAACATTACTGCTTTTGTCTGCTCAGTCGACAATGCTATAGGTAATTAAAGTACATTCCCTACTTCCAGAGTAGTGATGTTGACAACAGCCTGAACCAGAAGGTCCATCTCCAGCGATCGCAAAGAGAGAACATTCCCACTCCATCTACCAAACATTAAAATGCAGCCACTGTCCCAACACAGACCTCACCTCTGACAGTGGGCACCCTGGCAGAGACAGAGGAGTAAGAACTTGCAGAGAAGCAGGCCGCTGAGACAAAGAGCGAGGCTTGCGACAGAAGATGGTGGTGACACAAGGGTGGCCTTTTAAAGGCGATGCCACACCCAGCAGGAGATACTCCTCCCAGGTAGACTTAAGAACAATCCCCTCCACCAGCTTTAAAGTTAAACTGATCAAATCAAAAGGCTTCAATATACTGCAGCTTAGAGCACTGCACAAGACGTCAGAGCTCAAACAAAACTCGGAGAGAGAGACAGATTATATGGTCCTATTTGTTGTTTGAACTTTAGTTGACATATCAGACAAAAACACACCTGGACTGATCCTTGCAGCGAAGATGGCCCTATGTAGCTGGTGGAGTTACCAAATAGTGTGGGTAGGGTGAAAAGCAGCAATGAGGATGTCAGGGCAACATAAGACTCTATTCCTTTTTTCTGACACTTCTCCTTTCCATCCTAAAAGTGGCTACGCAAAAGCTACAACCTATTGGACTATCTCCGGCAGGGAAAGAAGGCATGAACTGGCTGGCAACAGGGGACTCAGAAACCAAGACAAAGTGGTCTGGGGAATTCCCCACTTAACATAATATAACATGTGTATTTGTTAAGGGCACGTTCACCCCCAAGGGGCACCTTGGCGCTGAATAACAGATGTTTATTGTTACCCAACTCTATGGTACTCCTTTTATGGACCTCAGAAAGGATGAAAGGCTGAGTGGTCCCGTCGGGAATTGAACCTGTGATCATGAGATCGAACACAGGCCCCTGTAGTAGATGCATTAGTCCAC
The DNA here is from genome assembly GCA_963921515.1 of Calotriton arnoldi. NCBI lineage: Eukaryota > Metazoa > Chordata > Amphibia > Caudata > Salamandridae > Calotriton > Calotriton arnoldi. The sequence goes on from CAWUFW010006077.1 coordinate 985,972, forward strand.
TAAGCCACCAGACCCTCTTGGAATGATCATGTGCAGGAACACTAAGACTGGTGTTATAGTGAATGTACTCTCTCCTGGGTAGAGTCACGTGGGAAGTGGCACAGATAGCAAGACTGTAAAGGGACCGTGGTCTGTACATTTCTCCGGTCACTAAGGTCAGTCTAAAGAGGCAATTGGAGTAAGAAAAAAGCTTGGCCTCGTCTCCTTCATCAATTAGGCCACAGCTCAGGAACGCTGACTTCTCTCCAGGACTGGAGAGTCAGTCTCTCTCAGTTGGAGGAAGTTGATGCACTCTGGAGGGAGACCTTTATATGAACTCATCTCACCAGTTTAGGGAGGAAGTTGGTCTACAAGAAGAAGAGAGGTTTTATTACCCAGCAGTGCGGCACTATGCTATGCTACTTTACTTTAGTGAACGAGAAGCCAGACTTTTGACGCCATCTAAGAAGTTGGTTCACATGTTTACTGCTCAAACACTGGCTACATCACTGATCGGCATATGAAAATAAAAACACTGCCTGTATAAAAGCTGACTTTCCATGGACAGTTGGCGAGAGAACTGGGGAATCGCAGTTTAGGAAGATCAGTGAAAAGATATTTTGATTAGACACAGTAACTTTGCACAACACACAGTTGTGCCCGGGGTCCATCACAGGCTATATACTGGCCCATGAATCTAAGAAAAAATATCCTTTCGACTCCAAGTAATTTCTTATGTCTTGAAAGTAGCCAGAAGACCCCTCATGTAAGTGGTTCCAAAAGATGTGGGTATTGTTGAGAATGGGACGTCAGTACATGAGATGATAGATACAGAAAAACGGTTAATAAACATTTGGGCCCTTGCCCTTTATTTCTTGCCTGAAGGCTACAAAGGATCACCTCCCCTGAAGACCTCATCTCACTCAACTCTACCCTTATGAATACCCAATACTGGCTAACCGATAACCACCTCATGCTCAACACCTCCAAAACGGAATTCCTCCTCATTGCTCCGCCTAATCACACCCCCAAGATCGACCACCGGCTGAAATACCTTACGGCCTTCAACTGCACTCCCCACATTATCGATTCTGCGAAATCCCTCGGAATCACACTAGATAAACATTTGAACATGCAGAATCATATTAGCAATGTAAGCAAGGGTGCTAAACACCAGATGAACATACTAAGGAACCTGAAACCATTCCTGCCACAGGAGGACTTTAAGATGGCGGTACAAGCTCTGGTACTGCCTAGGCTAGACTATGCCACAAAAACATACTACAAACCGACATCAAAAAACAACCTCCTAGCCTTCACCAGTTTCCACCCAAGAGCACTGCGGGAAAATCTCCCGTACGGACAGTATCTTAGGATCAGGCGAAACTGCAGCAGTACCAATGACTATCGCTCCCAAGCTACTGAGTTATCAGGGAAACTACGGAACCGTGGTTACCCTGAACACATCCTCAAGAAAAGTTACAAGCGAGCGAGGAATCAGCACCGCGATATATTGTTGGAAGATAACCCCAAGAATAATGAGGAAATCCCGCTGACATGTGTGACGACATATAGCACAGCTTCAAATGCAGTCACGAAAGCCATCAATAAACATTGGAAGATTCTTGAAACTGGGATCAGGAAATGGAATAAACCCCTTTTCTCCTTTAAAAAGGCGAGGAGCCTTAAGGATTGCCTGGTCCATACTCGACCTCAAAAGTCTCTGCCTTCTAGTAATCCATCAGTCCGCAGTGCTTGGGGCTTACCCGATATAGTTGGGCACTTTCCTTGCGGGAATTGCAGTGTCTGCCATTTGACCACTGCTTCCAAAACACTTGACCTTGAACCCAATAGAACCTGGATTCAAAAAGCCCATACAAACTGCAATTCAAGTAACGTGATATATCTTATCACATGTCCTTGTAGCCTGCGTTACTTGGGTATGACGAATAGAAAAATTAAGTTACGTATCAGTGAACATCGGAGTAATATCCGGTGTAAAAAGAATACAACAAAGCTGACTGAACATTTCATACAGGCTAATCATACCACCAACGACTTACACTGGACTGTAATTGAACAACTGAAACCAGGCAAAAATACGCAGAGCTCCCTTTTGAGAAAGAGCAACGCTGGATATACCGTCTGTCCACTCACAAGCAGGGAATGAATGATAATATTCCATGGGGTTCAGTATTAAAAGGTAATTACCAAGTGCGTTAAGGCACTGTCTAATATTTAAACCTTTAGCGGTTGCCATCAGTCACCATCCTATGTTTTCTATCTAAAGTAGCCAGCTGTCACTGAATAATATTAGGCCTACTGCAAGATAGATCTTACTAGTGATGTAGCCGTTACCTTAGTGTTTTTTAGAACTAGGAGTCTCTGCTCTCTTTACTAAAGTATGATTTCCACTGGCTTTAGTTACTTACCTTATCCTCCAGTGTTAACTGATTTGGTAGCTAATTTTACCCTCATCCATGGAAGCAGGCTTTTTTATGCTGTTTTTCCATCGACATGACTTGTTCTGACCCTTTGGTCTAATTAATTATTTTCCATAGGGTACAGACATTCTATCATGGTGCCTCGTAGAACATTCTGTTCGGCACCTGGTGCTATATAATGAGTGAGACTAGACTGTATTCGTCTAGCCCCGACATTACTTTTTGAACGCATGCGTACATCATCATTGGGTAGCCAGTATGCCTTTCACTGGGTTAGCGGTCCACTCCTCTGCCGTAAATGACGCACGCGCATGCGCGTTGACGTCATTTCGCTAGCTGAGCGCCGCCCCAGGGACAGCGGCGGCATTTCCGGCTATATCTTCGTGATGGAGGATCATTCACAGTTTTCGGGTCCTGTAGACGGGCACGACCTAGGCAACGCGGGCGGCTGACTTTGAAGCAGTAAGTGACACAGGACGACCTGGTCAACACGAGGTATTTTTCTAGTACAAATCGTTATGACCCTCGTTTTTTCTGTTTCTCACCCGCCAGCGAGTGACTTCTTGTCACCGCCCCCTGCCAGGACCCATGCTGTAATACCACTTCATACTGAAACGTAAGCTTTACATCCCCTTGATTTTTATTCTCCGTTTGCTGTAACTGGAGAATATTTGATCATATAGCCTTTCATTTTTCACAAGGCAGTTCCACCATGTTTTCTTAGGTAATTACCTAAAACATTTCTGAGTTGGCAATTAGTCATTTTCAACACCGGTCATAGGATACTGCACCCTGTGACAGTAAAGCATTTTTGCGCATATAATTTGAAACAGTGAACCGGCACATTTTACGAATTCTATCTGTTGCTGGTAATGCGTAATTGCACCTAGACACCTGAATAGGTGGTTTAACTAGAGTTATTTCTGACGCATTCGCCACCGTCGATCTTAATTGCATATGACGGAAGCAATTTAAGCAGTCACTTTTTAAGGGCATTTGCGATTATAGAGGATCGCTTGAATTTTTGGACTATGCACCAGGCAAAATATGCATATTTGTCATGTCTTGTGTATGTGTTTTTCAATGTTCTTTTCTTCTTGCAGAGGTAATTGCGCATTCAGAAGTGCTGAAGGCATGATTTTTTCGAACCGTGAGTAATCCGGTTCTTTACGTGGCCATAGGTTAGGGTGCACCTTAGAGAGTGCATACCGCCATGGTCCCTGGTCCTGAGGAAAGCTTCGCAACTGGCATATAGAGGCTGAAACATGTCGACCTAATGTTTTTAACTTTGGATATGGCTGATCAATTTATTCAGTCATAATGTCCATCACACATTTTTTTAATTTAGTCTTACTACCCTATTATTAAATTTTTTTAGGAGTAGTAAAGATTATTTTAACATCACTCACTGCACTATCACTTGCACTCAACACTCATAAATCCTGCTCCGCTGTAATCAGGCGTTGAAGCACACTGGAGAGGTATTCGGCCTCTCCGGTGGGGGTCCTATGATGAAGCATGTCACCAACCAGGTTGGTGAGTGAGGACCCTTTATAAGAACATGAGTGATCCCTGTTTATAGCCCTGATATCCTGGACTCACTCTTCTGTTGTTTTTTCATATATTCCTGGGGAATAAGAGTGGAGACAAAGAAGTTCCCTCTCTCTCTCTTTGTTTAGTTATAGACTATGGTAGCTCCACGCTCTGTGGACTTCCCAAATATAACTTGGCCCCACTAAGAGGCTCCATTAAAGCAGCAGCCAGACTGATCACGGGTACAAAAAGAAATGATCACATCTTCCCAGCCCTCAAATCCCTAAACTGGCTGCCATATGAAGCAAGAATACAGTTAAAGATAGCATGCATAACACACAAAGCCCTACATTTCAAGACTCCCATTTATCTGGTTCAAAAACGAGTTCTATCTGGAGGTTGCAAACAGTCAAGAAGTGCAAGCTCATTGCTCCTGAAACCACAGTTCTTCCATAAAACGAGAACGAGTCACAGAGCCTTCTCAGGCGCTGCCCCAAAGATTTGTAAATCCCATCCACCGGAAGTCCGACAAATTACTTCCACCGCTTCCTTCAATAAGGAAGTACAAAAAATCCTAATGACTAAGTTCTTGCCTTAATCGGCCCTGGCCCCACTGCGTATTGACTGCCCCTGATTGACTGCTATGCTCATTTATGTATCAAATGTTCTTCTCCATGTACAGTATCCATCCTACCCAAATTGTGATGCACTCCTATTTTGTTTGTTTTATGTATACTCAAGTTATGCTCTTCCTTCCCACATCTATACCCCACCTATCCTAATTGTAAAGCGCTCTGATACCAGCATGGGTCACATTTGCGCTACATAAAACTTTTTAAATAAATAAATAAACATGCACTTGGATATTCTGAGTTCTACGACTGCTGGACACTGATGTGACCAGTAAAACTTCCCATCTGTGACGTTTTGCCAATCCAGACATTTGATACTGTATTGAACATAAAACATGCAGAAATACTGTTATTAATAAGAGACTTCCTAGGGCCATATCTGGGACAAGGACCAGGGATATCTTGCTTACTTTACAGATAGGTCTTGATAAAACCTCATAAGCAAAGGAGCATTTCTGTTGCTCGCAAAGGCATTGGCAAAGAAGTCCCAAGACAGCTGCCACATCTAAGAAAGATTGACATCCACTGTTTTTCCTTCAATACTAAGAGATTTAAAAAAGAAAATCGGAAAATGTTCTGTGGATAACCTGAACTTCACCACTAATTGTGACAGGAGAAACTCGGAGCAAGAAGATAGACCTATGTATAACAGGTTTTATTAACCAGACAGAGGGATTCAAACAAACATCAGCCTGTGGCAGCTAACGCAGCCAGTCAGAATTGTGAAATTGTGTTCCGTTTGCTTCAGCAGGATACTAAGTTTGTTGTCTGTGGTTGAAACACTATCAGCTAAAGTCAGACAAGGTTTAATGTAATCCGAGATATAGACTAAACTGATCTCAGAGGTACAGTTTATCTATTATGGTGGGGATTTGAATGGAGGTGGAGAGGGTGGCTAAAGCCTATGAAAAACTTTAAGAAGGTACATATGATGATCTCTTTATGGAGAAAGAGGGCGTGGATTCATAGCTTCATCAGCACATCTAGGTTTTGAAATGTAAAAGCTGCGACGTGACCGCTCTGGTGGAAGATTACTACCAAATTACTTTTTCCCCCCAAATCATTTTGGTAGAACAATGTTCAATATAAAAAACAACTTTGAAAATGTTGGTGCAGCCGAGAGCACATTACGAGCAAGGATTTGATCTTCCTGTTTTGAAAATAAAATGAGAATTAATACTGGTCATTCTTGTTCTATGCTATAAAATGTTTTTTTTAAAGTATTGAAGCATAAAAACTAGTTCTACAAATCACAGCAGGAAGAATGCAGCAACCACAACGTACAGCAGCGCAGGACAGACACCCACATTAACTAACCGATATGAAATGTCCACCAGAATGACTAACATTGTCAATCACCAGTCTTATAGAGGAAACAGCATTTAGACGAACCATGCGGTGCCGTTACAACAAATGAGTCTTTACCACACATTCCTTTACCACGCATATCGTTATAACGACATGCCTTAGGGAAAGCATTTTAAAATCCAATGCTTTCCCTACTGTTGCACAGACTGGAGTAGGAATAGTAAATTATACAGCTCCAAAGTCCAGCGCTTTCCCTAAGGTATGTCGTTATATCAATATGCATGGTACAGACGCATTCGTTATAAAGACTGCAGAGTAAAGGCAGGCGTTGTTCCGACATATAGAGCAGGAAAAAGGAGTTATTCTACCCCATCAACATTAACTGCCCTCCTTAAATATCCTGCAGCCATGACATATTGAAATCAAGAAACTGAAACTCTGAAGATCTTCTCCACAGCTGAATTAATTCCAACTCTAGGCATGATGGTCAAGCCTGCCACTGTACCACAAGAGTCTCGGTAAACTTACGACCACCGGTAAGACCTAGGCAAAGGTTTTTTTTTTTTTTTTTTAAACCCTTATCTCTGCTAAAATGCAATTCTCAGACTAATGCAAAATATGGACTCTAAACTATTTAACACAAAAAAACGCCAAACTGTTAAGGGTAAATCAGTCTTACTCACAGGACAGAAAACCAATGGCCTACATACTTCTTTAGCTGTTGCACCAACCTCATGTTTTCCTAAAAAAAGTATATATATATATTTGCAAAACATTCCCAATTACACAAACTTCAAAAGAAGCGGGCACGGACTACAACTGTTGTGATGCAAAATGTGTTTAATTACTTAATGCTTGATTATGCCCATGACGCATTTCGGCCACAACAAATGGCACAGACAGACAGACAGACAGACACACACACACACACACACACACACTATAGTTAGACAAAAGTGATCTTGGGTCAGCAATCTTTTATAAATGGTTAGTGTCAATAGAAACTTGGGCCCGGCAATATCACATAACTAGTGTAAAGTTGTTAAGCTCCTCGTTTCAATTTGCTGTTCTAGCATTGGTGTTTTTATGCGATTCTAAAATGCATACAGGTAACTTGGAATTTCTCAGAACTTAGTGCATGCAGTGCAGACAGCACGGCACAGATACTGCGAACAGTGGCTGCCTGTCTGTTCCAGAGCTAACCACCAAGTCTGAAAAAGTCCAAGTAAAATGTGGAATTGCACAGTAACAGGCGTGCTGTTTTGTCCTGCACTAACATGCGCCTTAATGATAAGGCCTCTGGGCTCCATAGGTACCCTGTTCTATCAATATAGACCTTATATGAGCCCTGTCAGTATTCCATTCAATATATGCTAAATGAAACCAGACGTAACCACAAACCCTCTAGTCTGCCACCCTTTACCTGATGTGCTTCTCATACATTCTGTGCATTAACCTCGATAGTATACGTTGAGCAATCAAAACACCCAGAGGTAAAAGATGTCTCTGCTAGTAAAAGCCACTTAACGCATTGAGAGTTTATGGACTTTAAGGAAAGTAAATGTGAAATGCTTGATTCACCAAGCACAGTGATGCACGACGGAATTCGACAAAGCAGCTAAACTAATGATGAACACAATATGGCGAGAACAACAAAGAATGCAGCGCCGAGGAGCTTAAAGAGCAGGGATGTCATAACATCCATTCAGTGACAAAGATATTGATTCGGCAGAATAGATTGGAACACGGTTTGCCAGAAGTGGCCTATTCTGTCACAATTAACATTTTTCTCAGGAGCTGCACGCAGATAACAGCAACCCAGCTCCGTTACATCTGAGTGTCAATTAGGGCTGGTTTCTGCCAAGGCAGGAGTCTGGTTCATGAGGTGATTGTGATAAGAATATCAAAGCGATGCTTTGATCAGCACGGAGCTGTTCGACAAGAGCACATTTCAAAAGCGCGGGAAGTTGGGATGGCAGAGACTGCTGTCGGCAATTTCTGTGCTCGACTCTTTCCTGTGACACCCAAGGCGCAGCTCAAACATTTCACAGGAGGTGCGCGGCTGCAAGGGTCACTGCGCCAGCCAAAAATTGGGAACTCCAAGAAAATAAATGGAAATGGCAGTGAAGCGAACGGTAAAAGCTAAGGTGTGACAGGCCACGCTGCCCTCAGAACCGACGTCGGTGGCAGGTAAATATTTAAAACATTATTTTATGGTTCATGGTCTTCCATAGCGCTGTCCAGAAATCAAAGGGGGCTTCGGGGAAATGTAAGGAGAGGCAACATCTCTGTTACATGAGTGCACGGGAATGAGCGAACAGATTAGTGAAATGAATCATACTGAAAAAGAACTATCAGGATTTTGTACACAGCATTCTTTCAAATTGAGGTAGAACAACAAACATACTATATGAAAAAATAGATTAGGTGATAACCACAGGGTGCATGGCACAACACGTTATAGTAAATGAAGGTGGAATCTGAATTCCTTCGTCAAGGAGCTCTTGCTCTCTTTGATTTTCTTTGTTTGTGTGGCATTTTCACCCCTCGATTCTGTTTCTTCAGCGAAAGTCTTTGATATCCCATGAGCTGATACATTTGTTTTCAGTCTCATTTGCACATTTGTTTTGTGGAATGGTCACAAAAACTTCACGTTCTTTCAGAGCTTTTTCTTTCACACATGAAATCTTTAGTTCGTACTGATGCTCTCAGTAGTCTCTCTTTTCAGCTTGAGGTCTCTCTTCTTCTTCATCAGAGACTTTAATGCCACTTTGCGACATCACAGGAACTTGTATTGGTGCGACTGGTTGCAAATCTTCACCACTTCCTTTGCCTCGCTTTCTTTCGATCACTGCTTCTTTCTGTCATGCAACTCGTGATGAACCTGTCACCAGTGTTCTCCATTCAGACTCTGAGAACACTTCTTCTCCATGTAGATTTCTTGCTCTTCTTGTGTGCAATGCATACACCCAGTTTGGCACTCCAGCACACTTAACAGCACTATTAGTGACCAAAATAATCCGGAAGGGGCCTTTTCATCTTTGTTCCAAACAAGTCTTCTGAACGTGCTTCTTGATCATAACACAATCAGTCAGATTGAGGTTGTAGGACTGTTCACTATGCGGATCTTGTTTAACAGCGGCAACCTTGTGAGAAACTGAACGCACCACATCAGCCAATCCTTTGCAGCAATCGAGTTTCACCTAATCTGTGATGTTCACAAGTGCATTTGCCGGTCTTCTCTCAGGAATACTTAGAATACTAATCAATACCAAGGGCAAAGCTTCAGGCCACTTCAGCGTTGTTGAAGCACAGGCTTTTGCCAAGTGAGGCTTTATGCTTGAAACTTCAGGTCGATATCTACAGTGCAATCTTTGTTCAATCTGTAGTGCTGCACATATCATCTTCAGGACCTCATTGATAGAGTGGGTCTTTTGATCTAATTTCAGAGAAACTGGCAATCTATACCTGGGGATCAATTTTTGCAATAACAGGTTTGCTACTGCAAAACTGTCATTTCTTCTGGTTGGGTATGCTTCCACCCATCTCGAGAAAATGCACACTGTGAGAGCGGAAACATTTACTATAAAAATTAGTCACTACTAATGATAATCTGTGTTGGGCTTCAAACATGAAAAATGCATTTTAAAATGAAACACAGACATTTGGTGCTGAAAACACAAGGTTTTCATATTCAATGCCAGGCCTTAACTAGACTCTTTCCCTTTAATATATAAATGCTTTAGGAAATACTGACCCATGCACAAATATAATTTTTTCAAAAAATATATTTTTATTGATTTTACCCATAAATGTCATCATTACACACAGCAGACAATAGATAATACAAAGCACATCAACTACATTATCTAAACAGCAAATTCTTAATAACCATAACTACAAACAATTCAAACTCATGATCTGTCCAATCAAATTTTAGCAGCAAACATAGAAACAGTAGTATAAAATACCAATGCATACTATTAATACATAGTTCATAGCAGCAGCAGAAATAAAACCTCCTCTTCCATCATTATTATGGAGAATAGCTCCAACAATGGATACAAATACATAACTATGGTATCCCAGAAGTTAAAAGCATATTCTTAAGCTAGAGCAAAATGTGCATATGAAGGTTTGTAAAGTGCAAGGTCATAAAGGCACAAATGTCTTTACACAGAAGCAACATTTCCATCACCCCTTTAAACACCAACATATCTATAAATTGCAAGTGCATAACAAATAAATATGTTCAGTAGTACCAAAATAAATCCCATATCGACAGTGATGACCAAGAATTGATAACTCAGCACATACCAGCAGATGAGAACCTAGGGCAGCCCAAAAGCCACCAACTCTACTACCCCCCTCCCCTTCACTGCTGCCCTGGTGGCTCCTCCATCCACGTAGTAACGGGGGCCCATATCCCGGACCTCCATCGCCATTTCTTACGCCCTTTGCATTTATACACAGAGATTTCCATATGGCAGATTGCCAACAACTTTAACCTCGACATTGAAAAAGTTGGAAGGTCAGAACTTAGCAATTGTGCCGCAATGCATAGGCAGGCAACTGCTGTAGCCACAAATAATAAATATGCTTCTTGCTTAAAAGCCTTATTGTCCTCCGTCCTATCAATCACGCCTAAAATCATCAAGGCAGGGGTCATTCGAACCTGCCCACCAATAATTAACCCCATAAAACACCCAACCTCCGGCAGAAATTCTAGCTTGGTGAATGAGAAAAGCATATGGTCACATAATCAAAACCACATCTATTACATTGTCATCAAGCCTACCGCCCCACTTTGCTACATTTGCCGGGGTGTGATATAAATTAAATATAGTCTTAAAATGCTGGCTTCTCAAACTGGCCATTAACAGCACTCTATTACCTAGATCCAACAAATCCTGGATATAAAGCCCCAACATACAAAATCTAGCCTCCCACGTAGAGTTTTGCCACTCTACATTATATGGTAAGCCTTGTATTATTAACTCAGATTACGCCAATCCTATCCTTTCGCCTCATTCTTCAACTACGGGGACCCTTGCCACTGCCTTTGCATCCTTCATATTTAAAAAAAAAAAAGTCTCGAAGCTGCAGAAAATTTAAAAAGTCACCCCAGGCCAGTCAAATAGTTGTCCACCAGAATACATATCCCCCAAAGCTGTAAGACTCCTATGTGCCCATCTAGACGTTACTGCATTCTGAAACACAGATGGGAGAACTGACGAACCCATCATAGGTGTGTACAGATTGATCTTGGGCATACACAGTTTTCACTTGACTTGAGCCCAGACCTTATATGCTGCTATTAAGATCATAAACCTAGTTTTCTTGTAGTAGCTAGGTTCCACTTTTTTTAACAAGGCAACCTTTAGCTTCACTCCCCAGGATCAACTCCTGTATTGTTGGAGTTTCTGCCATGTTAACCTTACCTGAGCTATCTGAAACTAATATACCCATGTCTTAACATACATGCCCAATAGTAAAATGTAAAATTGGGGACTGTCCAACCACCATGCTGCCTCGACAGATTCATATATTTGGCAGCCCTCCTTGGTCTCCGATAACCCCACAAAAAGCTAAAACACGCACTTTCCAAACTGGAAAGCCAGAGTTTATTAATTTTTGACGGGACAGTCCTAAAACGATATAGCACCTTTGGTAAGATGGTCATTTTCAACACATTGCACCTTCCAAATAGTGACAAGTGCAAGTGATCCATTCTATCCAGATCTCGCTTAATGTTACCTAGTACTGGTGCCATATTCATTTCTACCAACTTATCCAGGGCTACTGTAAGTTTAACACCGCATCAGCAACTACCTGTGGCTCATTAAATCCCATTTCCTCAGTGCATAATACCTGGGTTTTGCCCTCATTTAATTAATATCCTGAGCACACCCCAAACTGCCTAAGTAGATCTTCAGTTTCGGAAAGTGTGGCAGATGGATCGGTGATTACCATCGCGATGTCATATGCATATGCGAGGACCTTATATTCCACCTAGTTGGGAATAACCGGTTTAATGCGTGTATTCCTTTCCAGTGTTCCTATAAAGGGGTCAGTATATAATGCGAATAATAAAGGCGAGCATGGGGAGCCTTGCCTAGTGCCCCTTGAAATTCGTATACCATCGGACTCTTGCTCCATTATTCGTACAATAGCACTATGAGTTTTATACAGGGCATTAATGGCCTGAATAAAGCTGTCGCCAAAGCTTTTCCACTCAAACACTGCCCACAGAATTGACACACGGTAAAAAGCCCTCTTGGCGTGTAGTCACATGGAAATCTGAGAAAGACACTGTCTATTCAAAGTTGATATCAATACCGGATATTTGGGAAGAGTTAAAAAGGGTAAAAGAAAGTGTTTCAGAAGCAGAACAAGAAGGTTGGATCAGAGCAGGTTATGAGAAAAACACACCACTGTTTTCTGATAGTTTGTTGTTTCCAATGACACAATGCTGTTATTGCAGAAATTGATCCCCAGGTATAGATTGCCAGTTTCTCTGAAATCAGATCAAAAGACCCAATCTATCAATGAGGTCCTGAAGAGGATGTGTGCAGCACTGCAGATTGAGCAATGATTGCACTGTAACTATCGACCTGAAGTTTCAAGTATAAAATCTTGCCTAGCAAATGTTTGTGCCTCAACATCACTGAAGTGGCCTGAAGCTTTGCCTTTGGTGCGAATGAATATTCGAAGTATTCCTGAGAGAAGAACTGGTTTGCGGCCACATGAAGTTCTCAAGGAACGTGACATAAGATTGCTTGCTGTACCTGCAAATACACTTGTGAAAATCACAGATGAGAAGATAATCGATTTCTGCAAAGGATTGGCTGATGTGGTGCGTTCAGTTTCTCACAAGGTTACAGCTGCTACAAAAGATCTGCATTGCAAATAGTGGTACAACCTCAATCTGGCTGATTGTGTTGTGATCAAGAAGCACGTTCAGAAGACATATTCGGAATCAAGATGGAAAGGCCCCTTCCAGATTATTTTGGTAACTAATACTGTTGTTAAGACTGGTGGAGTGCCAAACTGGTTGTATGAATTGCACACAAGAGGAGTAAAAAATCTGTATGGAGAAGAAATGTTCTCAGAGCCTGAATGGAGAGAACTGATGACAGGTTTGTCAAAAGTTGAACAACAAAAAGAAGCAGTGACCCAAAGATCACTACAGCAAGGCAAAGAAAGGGGTGAAGATTTGCAACCAGTCGCACCAATCCAAGTTACTGTGACTTCACAAAGTGGCATTAAATTCTCGAAGAAGAAAAGATACTTCAAGCTGAGACAGCATCAGTGCATACTGAAGATTTCCTGGGTGAAGGAAGAAGCACTGAAAAAATAAGAGTCACACGTGAAGCTTTTGTGGCCATTCTGCAAAACAGTGTTCAAAGGAGACTGAAAACAAGTATATCAATTGATTGCATGTCAATGACTTCGAGAGAACATGGCCTAATGGCTAGGGTGGTCGACCTCAGAGCTGGGGAACCGGGTTCGAGTCTCGGCAGGGACGCTCAACATTCTGTGATTCTGGACAAATCATTTAATCTCCCCGTGCCTAACAAAAATGAATGTGTCTGTCTGTAACGTAACTGGTGCTCGTGTAAAGCCCTCTGATACCTTCGGGTCTAGTTCGAACTATATAAAACTTCACCAAAAAAAAACTGAAACGAGTGGTGAAAGTGACATAAAAAGAAGATCAACAGAAACCCGGAAGATCAAAGAAAGCAAGAGTGCCTTGTCGGAGGTATTCAGCACCTGAGTGGTCATACTACGTGGACAAAGTACTGAACGTCACATTAGATGAATTGTGTGATGTAAGATTTGAACCGTATGTGCCACCCTGATTTCGAATTTTTAAAAAGAACTGAGAAAAGCTGAAACAAATAACTGAGAACTATCAAACGCGGGGAAAAAAACTGATCAATTAAAAATAATTGTTCTTTTAGACCTTTATTATTTTAATTTCTTATTTTACAGATGATCAACCTAGGCCCGATTTGCAGTAGAAAAGTTAGGATAACATTTTTAGAAGAACATGGAGTAGGTTTAAGGATTGTCTAATTAGACATCTGAACTGCTGAAATCTAACCCCATTAAAGAAGCTACTTACAGAACTCTGCACTGAACTTTTGAGCTTGGCTATATATGATCGGATTATAGACAAAACTTGTGTTGCCTTAGAAACAGATGTGAAATTATTATGTGCTCAATTTTTGTAATAACAGTGATACTGATCATAATAGTGTTAGTAAGGTTCTTTTTCACACCCAATAGAAATCAGGTCTGCTAATGAAATTACCACATTTGCACACACCACAGACGAGGAACAATATTCTAGGTTAGTACAAAATTGATTCAACTATTGATAAGAGTGCTCTTTAAACAATTTCACAAGTAAAGTAACTTTAGTGTGATGGTTAAGATAACCATCAGATGGGGGACTGCGAGAGTGGAAAAACTTAAAAAAATTAGTCACTACTAATGATAATCTGCCTTGGGCTTCGAACATGAAAAATGGTTTTTAAAATAACATGCAGACATTTGGTGCTGAAAACACGAGGCTTTCATATTCAATGCCAGCCCTTAACTAGACTCTTTCCCTTTAATGAATAAATGCTTTATGAAAAACTGAACCATGCATAAATATACTTAATGTGACTGCCATAAGATTTTGTCCTAGTTGTAGAAATGTCCTTTTTATTAAACTTACAAAAGTAAAACATGTTCATAATTAATGTGCAGTTTGTAATAAATTAAAATGACATTTAATAGTGAAGAACACAGTGACAGCTTGCTTGATTTGATCAGGGTTTTTAAAGCGCAACAAATGCCCAAGGGGGTCAAGGCACTATAGTTGCAGGTGAGGAACCGCCCCATGGAGTATAACCAAAGGACATGTCAGAGCTATCCTCTAGCATGAAAAAACAGGTCTTAAGGCCTTTATAAAGAGGGCGAGCTCTAATCCTGGTCAGAAAGAATGGCACTGAGTTCCAAAGTCTTGCAGCCTCGACTAAAAAGGCTCTGCCTCCCCATTTCTTCTTTTAAAATATGGACACTTTCACCAAGTTAAGGTGGGCGGAGCAGAGAGTTCTCCCAGGGATGTAGCTATGAAACATATGCTTCATTCCTGCCGGGTAGGTCTGAAAGACGGCCTTATGCACTAAGCAGACGGCCTTGAACATAATCTGTTTACTTACCGTGAGCCATAGAAAGTCATGGATTCCTTGGATGCAGACTCCCGTTTTGGAATGTCCAGGATGACCCTGGCTAGAGCGTTCTGGACTAACTATAATTTGGCTCAAGTGCTCTTGTTGGTCTCCATATATAGGGCATTACAGTAGTCGATTTTAGACATGACTAGGGCCAAGGCCACTTGTTTCTGTGCTGAAAGGGGGATAAAGGGAAAACATTTTCTCAACATGTTAATCAGCTAGAAGCACGTCAATACAACGCAGTTGGCCTGAAGATCTAATGAGAGCTTACAGTCCAGCATCACCCCTAGGCTCTTAGCCCTCTTTGTGGGCATAGGTATAGTCCCCAGAGTCTCAGGCCACCAATTATTATTCCAGATGGAGTTATGTGCTCCAAAGAGCTGTACCTCCGACTTATTCTCATTGAGATTCAGTTAGTTCCTCACTATCCACCCAGCTACTGCTGTCATGCAATGATTGAAATTGGCTGCAGTATCTACAGTGTCTTTTGAAACTGACACGATGAGCTGGGTGTCATCGGTGTAAGACACCACCTGTGGCCCAAATGAACGAATACTCTTTCCAAGGTGGGACACATACAGTTTTTTGTTTTTTTTAATCCTCATTTATCAAATTATGCTCTGATTTCAGAAGAGCCAGACTGACCAGGCCAAGGTGAGGCGGAAAAGCACCCGGCCTCTACACAAGGGAGGAAAGATAGAAATCCTTTGAAGCATAATAAAGGGAGCAGAGGGAGCATAAAAGTATGCACTTTTAAGCAACGCCCCACAAGAGGGGGCTAGAATAAAGAAAGTTGGTCTGGCAAATGTAGAAAAGTCAGACAAATAACCTTTAACTGTGCCCACAGCAAAGATTTTCTGGGCCAGTGATAAATAGCGGAACGTCCAATGGCTTGGTCTGAAAAGGATCAAACTGATTGTCTCCACACCAGGCTATGGACTTCACCTTCATGCATACATCAAGAGATATGGAGCCGTTTAAATTCACCAACAGTTCAAGGACCCAAAAAATAAAAACAAATTAAAAAAAGGGTAACTCATAGATGAAGGAGCATTTTTCTCCCATCGCCTAGTGTGGGTTAAAGGATCCTAAAGTAGGTCCATAAACTGAAGGCACAATAATTGGCACGCAGCAACCGGGAAAAGTCTATTACACCAGCCATTAATGGCGTGACCCACCGTTACTCATTACAATAAAACGTAGACCGGGTAATGTACAGTGTAAGCATTAAACAGAAAAGTTTAATGGAAAACAAGCCAGAAAACAGACATTGCACCTGTATTATTATTCTAGTTTTGTATAGTGCATAGCTGCCCTGGTAGGGTTTCCCAGCCCTAGGCATGTATAGGTAGAGCATCAGAACCTTAACAAAAGGAGACGAGTTAGAAGAACCAAGTCGTTAAAGATTCCAGAAAACAGCAAAGGATTGACATCCTCTCAAGGAGGCAGGTAAACATTCCACTGTTTGGGACACAGGTAAGAGAAAGACCAGCCGCCCTGTTGGGTTCTTGTAAATTGGCACAGTAGAGAGATTACTGTTGCTAGATCGAAGAAATAGGATCGGACAACAGGGTGTAACCAGCAATCTAAGATAGAATGGGCCTGAGTTTAGCAAAATTTTATGCACAGAGCACAAAGCTTTGAAATGGATATGCTTTTCAGTCTGATGCCGGTAGAGGTTTCGAAGATTGAAGGTAGAGGAATGCTTACGGAGGTGGTATAATTATCTGGCGGCTGCATTTTGTACCACCTGACGACGCCCAAGAGGCCTTGGCTGTACCTAGATAAAGAATGTTGCCGTAGTCCAACCTACAAATAATTAATGCTTGTATTACTGTTCTTTGGGAATAGACAGGCAATAACCAAACTATTTTTCGCCACCTTAAAACGCCACAAAAGGTGGAGGCTGTCTTGGTAATTTCATAATGCATTGAGAGACTTTCATCCCAGAGTTCTTAACCACTGAGACAGGGACCAGAGGAGTGCCAAGAACGTCAGGCCAGAGATGTGGTCCCCATTGATGAGGTTTATTACCCACCAGCAGAACTTCAGTTTTATCTCCATTTAGTTTAAGGGAATTATTACTCATCCAAGCAGCAACTTTTGATAGGCAGATATTTATTTATTTATTTATTAAACTTGTAAGGCGCAGCAGCTACCCAAAAAGGGTTTCCCGGCTATATTCAGATATTCAGAGTGACAGAGTAGCAATCTACCGTAGGTGAAAGGGAGATAATAATCTGGGTATCATCTGCGTAGGAAAATTAAGTGAGACCACAACTTTCCACAACATCCGGCAGGGGGTCGCACATAAATGCTAAATAGGGCTGGGTTAAGAGCTGAACCCTGGGATATGCTTGATGATAGAGGATGGGGTGGGACATATGGGTTCCAGAAAAGACCTGAAAAGAATGGTCTTGTAGGAATGAACTGAACCAGATCAAGGACAGCTTGAATGCGGCACTGAGGTGAATTAAAATCAAAGCAGCTGTGCCACCTCTACCTAGTTGGAGTCTATGCTGTTCAGTGACTCCAAGCTGAGGAGGCTCAGTGCTATGACCAGCCCTAAAACCAGATTGCTCATATAGACAAGCGGAAGGGTATCGAAAGGAGAACTAGATTTGATGGAATTCAAGAAGTCAATAGGCAAAAAAGTGCTCAAAGAGCAGGAGAGGGAGGGATCTATTTTCCAACTTGCGGCTGAGAGCAAGAGGCCACAGTAGAAACAGTTCCTTTATCTATCTGCAACTGAGAGTGGGCAGCCGGAGAAAAAAAAAAATAGCGAGGCCTGAATACCCACCACTTTTTTGCAGAAGAAACCAGCCAATTCATTGTATTGTGACAGTAAAATGGAAGTAGATAGTTGTAGGATCCGATAAATATTTGACAACTCGAAATAACGTTTTTAGACACTTCTGCACCATAGTAACACTATTGGAGTAGAAGGTGGCTCAAGGTTTGGGCGTCAAACTTTATGATATTCTTTCAAGGTCAACCTATATTTCAGTTTGTCTTCTTCGCAATAAGACTTGAGCCAGATCCTTTTGAGGTGCTTACAATTCCTTTTGACTGCACAGTGTCATTAAACCAGAAGGCAGTGGGCAAAGATCGAAGATGAGTAATACATTTGAGAGGAAGTACAGAATCAAGACATGACTGAACCCAATTGTTGATAGTGGAGGAATCGGAAATCCACTAAGTGACTAAAAGCAGATGTAGCTGCCAGTAAAATAAGAGTTTAAAGTAGAGGAATTGAATTTGGACAAATTTCTCGAGCAAGCGGCCGGGCCGCGAGACTGGGCTGTAGCAATGGAAGAAATAAAGATGGAAAAAGGTATAGCAAAAAGATCAGACCACGGTCCTGCTACATGCGGGGGGGCATTATTTATTAGATGTACATCTAGAGCCCTAAAATCTTCTACCAATGAAGAGGGCATGCTACAGGTAGGATTATCAAAATATACATTAAAATCGCCTAGAACATTGAAATGAGAACATTTGTGAATGAAAGGGAAAATGGCTACTGGTAACGGGGAACACCAACTGCCTGAAGGTCCATGAGGGCGATAGATCAGTGCGCCAGACAAAGTAAAGTTATTAGACAGGCAAAGGAAGAAAAACAGACTCAAAGTCGGGGATAGAGAGATTTTGCATTCTGCATTGCTATTGAGCTTTGAAAACAATTGCAATCCCACCTCCTTTCTTGTTCAAATGACCCAGTCTAATCAAACGATAATTTGTTGAGAGTGCGGCTATGATGTTGGGAGTAGAAGCATCATTGAGCCAGGTTTCAGTTAGAATCACAGCAACCAGCAGATTGTCAATTAGGAAGTTAAATATTTCTAGTTGGTGTTTGGCCAAGTAGTGGCAATTGATATTGAAGAAGTGGTAGGAGGTAAACTTAGGATCTGATATGGCAGAAGCCCTAAGAGTTGACATGTCTAGAAGAGAAGTAGTCATCTTTGTACGGGATTCTAAAGTTGTTGACTGAGATAAAAACTGAAAATCACAATGACTATAATTCGAGATACAGGTGATCAAATTTATAGATGAATGACATACCTCCAGAGTTACAGGACAGAGTACTCTTAGTTGAGGGGTGGAGTACACTATTTTGGCTTTCCTGGCCCCTGGAACTGTTCGGGTGCAGACAGGCTTGTCTTTGGCATGCCAGCGGCGCATCCGCACCAGAGCTGCATTTAAAGGAGCAGGAAGTAGAAGCCAGCAGCAACTGTGCTAACCGCTCTCTGAGAACCGGCCAACGAAAATGGCAGCGGTGCCTGCTTCGCAAATAAAACATAAAAAAATACGAATGACCCCCACCCCCCCAGACAGATTCAATTAAGTGAAATTATCTTGCAAAACGTTTAAAAACTGGAACAGTCCTTATAAAATACCTAAGAGATGCCTTTATCAGAGAGAAGGTAAAACAATCAGCATGACGTACCAATGTACGAGGGTCCAACACATAGGGGTAAAACTGTGCACAACATTTCCAACAATGAACCTGGTTCTAGGTGCAAAGATGTGATCCAACAGTTTAAAGGAAAGATAAAAAGTGTAACAATACAGAGAACCAGGATCTCTCAGATACATTGGCCTTCTTTAGAAAAGAATTGCGGTTGGTGGTAAATTATCCATTGGCAAGATTATTACTTTACTGGCCAGTAAGCTCAGCAGAACGACCATTACTCTTGAAATACAGTGAAAAGTATGGAATTACACACAGGTTAAACGCGGGCAGGGTAGGTAACTGCAGTTGGGGTGAGGGGAGCCGCAGTTGGGCAGTGACAAATACAGCTGGAAAAACATCTGTATTTTAGCAGCTAAACAAATACGGCACAAGAGGAAATTTACATGGAAGTTATAGCTACCTTAGGGGATGAGTTCTAGTCTGGGCCACTGGAATTATGTGGCAGAAGAGGGCCAAATTATGCAGCAGGGTTTACTAAATTATACGGCAAGAAAAGGCCAATTATGCGGCATAATGCGGCACATTTTGTAATAATATTGCTTCATTATTGTGTCATTTTTAAACTTGGTAACACAGCCTGGGAATTGCTTGCACCTCGTTAGTACTATTTGAATACCCAAATATAGCAATAAGCAACAGAAAGGTGATCAGTCCAGCTTTGCAATTCAATGCGCTGCAACAGATGTCGCTGCATTTTTTGTAACTTTTTAACCGTTTGAGCTATAATCAATTTTTTTTCCTTAAAAACTGCGGATTATGCGGCAGATGACAGATCATGTGGCAAATGCAGCAAATCAATAATTATGCGCAAATCGCCATGGCCACACAATTGCATGATTCCAGTGGCCGTGGTTATAGTTACTTGAGATAACTATATCTGGTGAATTTCAGTAGTTTTTAGAGTTTAAAATGTTAAGTTGTTACTGAACTTTTCACCAAACTATAACATTACATTAACTTTTGTTTTTTTCAGAGAATTTCTAGTTTTTTTATCAACGTAACGTAATATTTAATTAACATGCGCAAAACAAACCCCCGCAAGCAGCCACACCCATACAGTTGTGGGTTGGCCACAAGGCCTGGCCTGTGGTCAGGCCCTGTGATCAAACCCACCAAAGGCAGCCAACCGCACAATGCACACAACCTTTGGCCGTGCTCCACAGGGGGTTGGCCACAGGGCCTGGGGACAGCGTGGCAACTCTCTCCGAACCAGTTATGGCCCTGGGGATATATTTTAAAGGGGAGGGGTGGCCTTGCGGCCTCATTAGTCCCTGGGAACCACATACCCCAGACCCTTATTCATTTTAAATGGGAGAGGAGCCATGTGGCCTGCCTCCTGAGCCTTGTTAAACCCTGGGGACCCCATCCCCCAGAGTTATTACTAAAAATAAAGGCGAGGGGAATTGAGCATATAGCAAATGTGTAAAAATGTAAACATTATTAAAAAAATTAATTAACCAAGACAATCTTTATCAGAACTACAGAGTTGCTTATCACAATCAAGCAACGCACATAGAAATATATAACATGTTTGGGTGCTTTTATTGCAGAAAATGCAGTCATAAAACCCACATTTCCCAAGGAAACGTAAAATATGGATATATTTAATGGCTGCCGTGAAACATGGATTGCATCATGAGGAGAGTCCCCAAATCACTCTGCAGAGCTTCACCACTGTCGGAGCTACTAGAATCATGTGACATGGAGGATAAATTATGTGGCAAGTTTATCTAAATTAAGAGGCGAAAATTGCAAATTATATAGTACGTTTTCCGGCGGTATCGTTTTGATCCATTTAAGCAAGATATTTTTAGTGAAAAGAAAATTATGTGGCAAATGCACAGTATACACAATTAGTCAGTAAATGCTGCTGCCAAAGAATCACATGAATCCATACATACTCGCCACAATCCACTATTTAATGAAAATTAAACAAAACGTAAATATTCTAATTCAAATCCGTGAATATTGTTAGCTCGGCTTTGAAGAAAAACACTTTCAAGCTAACCAGCCCCAAAATAAATATGCAATATAAATATATGCAATATAACAATAAATATGTGTAATATGGTCTTAAATTGTCTTCTCTGCATTCTGGTGAACTTTACAAACCACTCAGCCTTTGGCCTCATGGTTTATGTAGTCACCAGAAAACTTTGATGATCGTACTGGTCCACATTACTTGATTACCCGTTATGTATTTTTTTACATATTACATTTTTATTTTGTGGCCCTTAGTTTTAAAATGTGTTTTTCCAAACATGGAAAGGTTTATAGAAAACAGTGGGCAAAATACTGGACGAAACTGTGCGGTTGTATGCAGACAAAGATAAAAAGTAGTTATGTATTTAAGAATGTAGATTTAAAGAAAAAAAAATCACCATTTGCTTTGCTAAAACATACATTCTGGCTGCAGAAGGGAAGGATGGTTGAAGCTGTTCCACGCAATGTGCTATTAACACTGGGCATGGTTTGCAGCTGGAATGTTCAGGTTTTGTTTACTTGGTAAAACTGTGCGAAGTGGTTTGGGCCTGTCACTTTTATGATGAAAGCCATATTTTACCAGGACCTGTGATTATATGTAGTAATAGATCTCTCAGGGACACTGTTCCAGATGGTGGTGACAATAGGACTGGCCACCCCTGCTCCAAATAGAAGGGTAAAGAGGCTGGGTAAGAAGTT
This sequence comes from Calotriton arnoldi, assembly GCA_963921515.1. Classification (NCBI taxonomy): domain Eukaryota; kingdom Metazoa; phylum Chordata; class Amphibia; order Caudata; family Salamandridae; genus Calotriton; species Calotriton arnoldi. The sequence goes on from CAWUFW010006077.1 coordinate 1,008,254, forward strand.
TTAAGGGGTTATATCACTCTCTCTCTTATGAGAACACTAGGGTTATTTACACTTCCAATTGGAAATTGTTGTGGTACCCACAGCCTCACAAAGTACTTTAAACAAATCTACGTTCTTCAGAAAACTGCAGGATCATTAAATTGACAGATTCTCTTTTGACTTCACAGCGGAGACATGGCAATATTGCACCATCCACGTGTAAAGAACTAGACTGAGAAAATGTGAATCTTTCATGTTGGACTAGACTCTCAAGAGGTGACAAGCCAAAGTCTCTCGTTCTTTAGTCACGATTTACAATATTGACAAAGTTACATTTATAGCTGCTAGATCTTAGCATTCTTTTGAAAGCTACCTTTCTCATAGTGTTTAATGTACTTTTAATCCTTGCAGAAAGTGGGAGAAGGGCAGCCTCAAGGCTCATCAAATAGGTTTGAAAGTTTTTGTGAGCTCACCAACCAGAAGCAGACTCTCTCACGTTATTGGGAAGAAGACAGCACAGTATAATTCAGTGTAGCAAGAATGTCCGAGGCATATATGTGCTGCTTATTTAGTTACAATAAATTAACAAGCATTTGCAATGCAATGGGTCTCGCATTTGCGAGAGTTTAAGCTATTTGCATTGTAAATGACAATGCCTTTTATTTAACTGTTTTGATAATTAGCACATAAATAACAGGCATTGTCATTTACAATGCCAATAGCTTAAACTCTTGTAAATGCGAGACCTATTTCATTTCAAAGAAGCGGCCACCATTGTCCCGTGATGCTTGGAAAGTGAAAGCGCGCATGGAGCGCTGAATGTTGCAGGAAAGCACGTCATGCCTGCAGCAGGAGAAACTCATTAAAGAAAATAGTGCTTACAGACTAAATAAGACCTACCGTGTAACAACAGAAGTAAAAAGGGCCTGCCCTCATGGGAGGTTACAAATGAAGAGGAGGCGGTACTAAGGAGGGACTAACAAGCCTATTAACGAATCAGAAGCCAGCATTTACGAAAGACAATGACACAAGCCAATGACAAATATGGGCGGAGAGTGGGCGGACCTTCAAGTCCATACTCGAATACAGCATGCCTCGCAGAGCAGCGCATGCGCTGCCAAGGCTCGACCTAAAAAAGTGGGACTTTGTGACCCAGAAAGAGAGGTTGGGAAGGAAGAAGTGGATGGTGAGTACCAAAAAAATACATACATAATGAAACCTCTTTTCCTCCCCTTTTTGCAAAGACCTTATCTTCTACTCATGTAAAAGTGAACTATGCGGTGGTAAATGTCCCATTCCACACTTGATATAAAGAGTAAGCCAAAATAAATGTCTTCCAGCAGCAGATTGTTTGGCTCAGTTTTCAGTTATAGAGGAGATCCGTTTTGTATTAGTAGCAAAGTCACCTCATTAATGTTGAGCTGAAGAATCGTCTGCTTAAGAAATGTAAAAATTAATCAAGAGCCTTCCCTAGCTTCCCTTGTGGGCCCATCTCCAGCAGCGGTTTCCATCTGTAAGAGAGCTATCAAACAGGAAAGCCATTACTTGTCAATTTGGTACGACTGGAGAAAGCAAGCCTCAAACCTCCAGTGATTGCTCTCCAGCAACCTCTTAATCTTGTTTGTAACACCTGTATTAAGCTGGTGAGCCATCAATCCTGCCTCGCTGCCTGCGGAGGTAGGAGAACTGGGCAGCTCACACGCTTCTCTCCTGGTGCATATGGACTTACAGCCATCTGGGTATGCATGGAGCCATGAAACACAAAAACAGCAATCACAAGAAAAGGAGTAGAGGCTTCAGAGGAATAAAAATAGGTCACTGGGCAGGAAGCCAGGTGTGACAGGGCAGGCATATATGGCACATCAGGGGCTGCTCAGACATTAGTTTTATACATCGGTGGAAGAAAAAAAAGAGGGTTAAGAGTTATGGAGTGGCATCAGGGGAGAAAGTGCAATGAGGCAATGGGAAAGACAATACATTGGGTCATAGGGGAAGAAAGCACAACGTAGTGAGGGGGAAGAAAGCACAATGCAGTGAGGGGGGAAAAATGCTACACCTCTTACACTGCCCGCACACACTCAGAGAAATAATTCAGCCCGCCTCCTAGCCTAGTTGATAAATAGAAATACCAGACAATCCTATGTAGTTTTCATCCGCAACATGACCCGCACCTTACGCAGCACTCAGAAAGAAATACATGAGGCGTGTACCACTTATTACTCAGCTCTTTACAGCCCCAATGGAAGCCTCACAAGCTGCCTCGCAGGCTTATTTAGTGGCCACAACTGTCCCCAGACTCTCTCCGGAGGACGGGGAAGAGCTGGAAGCTCCCATTACAGTCTAAGATGTACAGGCAGTCATATTGATCATGGTGGCAGAGAAGACACTCGGGACAGACTGCCTCCCGCCTGAATAGTAAAGATATATGTAGGAGTGCCGGCCCCCAAACTCATGAATCTCAAAGAGACTTTTGCAGGGAAGGGATTCCTCCTGACTATGCTTCTTAAGGTATCTCTGATCTTGCTACTAAAACCCAGGAAGAACCCAACAGACCTCGTCTTGTATCGCCCTATAGCCATCCTAAACATGGATTACGAACACTTCAGTAATACCTTGGCCGACACTCTTCAACAAGTGCTCCTGCATCTGGGCCACCCAGACCAGAATGGGTTTGTCCCTTGCAAGCTCTACAGAGTCATGGAGGCTGCCTAAGGAAGCTGGTCCGGAACTGCCACCCTGGTCTTAGACGTGCAGAAAGCTTTTGATACACTCAGGTGGTAATACTTATTTGGCGATTTGGCTTTGGGACCCTGCCTCATCCAATTGATCCATCTGCTCTATGCAAACCAAATGAATAAGATGCGATATGGGAGACAGCTTTTGGATTCCATCCCGTGGTGGGCAGGGGCACCGGAACAAGGATGCCCCATATCTCCCCTTCTTTTTGCATTGGCAATGGAGCCCCTGGCGGCCAAATCAGGTTGAGTGGCAGGGAATGGGGCATCTCGCTGTGAGCCGAATACATGCTCTTCTACCTTAAAGATGTTGCCTCTGACCATTCCCACATTGCACAGCTTTTAGGTAAATTCAGTGACCTTTCAGGTTTATGAGTAAGTTGGCATAAATCCTGCATAATCCCCATATCTGAACGACACCGGCGGAACTCGGTCTGGGAGAAGGCCCGGTGCCAATGGGAACCCACCTCCTTCAGGTAGCTGATGATTCGCATATTCCTTTCTACCCCTGACCTGCTTGATACCAATTTGATAGCGGCAGTGCCGTCGCTCCACTCACAGGTGGCGTTCTGGCACTCTCTCCCCTTGTCATTGATGGACAATATAGCCATTTCCAAGATGGGGATGCTTCGCCCTCTTCTCAACTATTGTGCAAACCTCCCTATTATTCTTCCTCACATATTTTTTGGGGGTTGCATGCCCTCTTGGGAGGCCTCATATGGCACAACTTGAGCAAAAAGGTGGCCTTCATGAAACTGCAACTCCACCCCCCACCCTAAACCAGGGAGGCCTCGTGGCCCCCAATTTCAAATTCTATTATGAGGCCTTTCAGCTCCAATGGCTATCATACTGGCTAGCTGGTCGTTTACTAGAGGACACATGCATGGTTAACCCTCAGCTCACGCACTACTCTTGGGGCTAGCACTCCTTGGGACCCAGCTCAAACCAGACTCCCTGAAATTGCTTTGGGTGGTGCACACCCTCCTTAGCATGGTGCTACAGCATACCCACCCCATGATCCCTAATGCAACCGCTTCCCCTTTTCTGTGCCTGAAGACCTGAAAGGCAGTATAACTGGCCAGGAACTGATCCTTTAGACTCAAGCTGGAATCCGCACCTTAGGGGACTTATACCAAAAAGGACAACTCCTGTGTTTCCTGGCAGATCAATTTGGTCTCCACGATGGTCAATTACTCTCATACATCGCACTGAAAGGTCCACTGAGCCTTTGGAGGATTCAGGACGTGGAGGCAGCCACCCACCAACTCTTCCAGGCCATGTACACTTTAAGAGAAGGCTGTTGGTTGAATAGCTGGTTTGCCGGGGCCTTAGCAATGCAAACCAAGATCAACCTACAACCATTAAGGAAAACATGGGAGGAAGAATTTGGTAGATCCCTACATGAGAAAGAATGTGCCAAGGCACAGGCTTAACCAGGGAGGGTCTCCAGGAACACCCATCAAAAGTTTATCCAATTCTATGTTTTGCATAGGGCCGATCTCTTCCCCCCTTCGGATCTCTAAAATGTTTCCAGGAGCCCCAGACACCTGTGCCAGATGTAGCACCTCAGCTGTGGGGCTACAGCATGTGTTATGGGACTAGCCCCAGATCCGCCTTTTTTGGGAGACGGTGCTGCAGCGTCTTGAAGAGGTCACAGGTATACCAGGAACCAACTCCTGAGAGGTACATGCATTAGGTATTCTTAAACAGCCTCGAAAATGCAAAAGTGCAACCTGTTTTTTGGATCTCTACCTCATTCTCGTCAAACGATCCATAACGATGAGATGGAAGCTACCTTCAACCCCATCTTTGGAAGCCTGGGTCCCTCATAAAATTGGCTAAGGCCTAAGTCACAGCCCTTCCCTGCCATTGTATAGCCCATGACTGAGAAAGATTGCTATCCCAGTCGACTGACCCACCGGACTCAACTGACTCCTTGTTCAAAGTTACTAGCCCTAACTCGCTCTCCAATGTAGGCGCCACAAATGTGCTTCATTAGGGAGGCATCGGGGACAAAGCTAATCTTTTTGGTGTACTCCAACCCCCCCGCCCCTCCCCCCTCTGCCTTCCCTCCTACCGCCACTTTTCACACCCCGGCCACTAAATTCTCCCACGCCAACAAGGGGTCCTTGAGGCATTGGGGACCCGCTGTTCCAAATACCATGCCCCCTTCCCCTGAAACAACCTCCTGGCTCCCAGCTCTATGGTTTGACCCCCCATTCCCCCCTTTCTATACTGTTTAATGGCGGTGTCATGTTAGGCCTCCAAGAATTCGACACAAACAGCTCCGCCCTTACTGATGCAGTTCCCATATCACCACACTTGTCAGTCCCTCACACCAGGATGAACCGGCACCCTCTAAGCTGAACACCGCTTCGCCTCCTCACCAGACATCTGGATGCATCATTGTCTACATGGGCCACTAATATTTCTCAATCACGGGGAACCTACAATCTATTGTTGGAATAGCAATCAGCCTGTACTGTATTGCTTTTTCCTGTGTTAAAACAATAGAAGGAAGTAAATGGAAGAAAGCGCATTGCAGTGAGTGGGAAGAAAGAGTAATGCAGTGAGGGTGAAGAAAGCAGAAGACGGCAGCAAGGGGAAGAAAGTACAAATCAGTAAGGGGGGATGAAAGCATAACGCAATGGGGGGGAGAAAGCACAATGCAGTGAAGGAGAAGAAAGCGCAATGATGGTAGTGGGAAGAAAGTGCAAGAAGGCAGTAGGAGGAACAAACTCCATGGGACAGTAAGGAAGGACGCTGGAGAAAATCCAGTGGGACAGTGGATGGTGATCTGTAACTGGGTAGCCCAGAGGCGCTCCCTAGTGCATGGCACACAAGGGGCTGTAAACATCATGCTGCAACAAAGGAAGCAACCCATGGAATGACAAGGGGAATAACATCACACGACTGGGATACTAGGGAAATGTGCCAGGGTGAAAAAACAGAGAATAATGGAGTTAATGGGGGTAGCAGTGTCAGCTGGCATCAACGGCGAGCGGGGGCAAAATTAAATTAAAAATTAGAAGACTTACCAAACATGATATCCTCCGTTCCGGAGCTCTTTCACCAACACCCACAAGAACAAGACGCGGCACTCCTCTTCACCAATCCTAGCGCTGCTCTCACCAGCATGAGAGCAGTGCCAGGATTGGTGGGAGCGGACTCACTCTGCACTCCAGAGCGCTCTGGAGGCTTTGGCTTTCTCTAACCAAAGTGCCTTAAGTCAGCTGGGTCAAAGATGTTTAAAGTGCTCATGTGTTGCTGGCCATCTTAAGACGGCCAGCCAAAAAGACATGCGCACTTTAAACAGTGCATTAGACAGCCCACCCTCCTCCCTGCTGCTGTCACTCAGCAGCTGCCCCACCCCCGTCCTGATGCTCAGCTCGGGACGGGTGGATGAAAAATAAAATGGTAATAAATTACCATTTTATGTTTCATCTCTGGGGCTTTAGGGGGAATTTATGTGGGGCTTCGCTCAAGCGGAGGAGCCGCCCCTGGGGGAGGGGGAGGGGGGTAGAATTTCCATTTGTGGCATAGGGGAAAACAGATTGTGTGCCATGAGAAAGGAGAGGATGCCATTTATTAATGTGTTTTGTGTGGGGTTATCAGGGGTTGCCCGAGGTCAAATTTCCATTCAGTAGAACACGAACACCTTAGGATAAGGAGAAAGAATCTAAATACGAAGCAGAGGACTTAAACTGTTAGCACAACACAGCTATAATACGCAATTTCTGTATATGTCAAATGTTAATTTAAAAAAGGAGATTCATAAATAAGAGCAGCTATTTGTGGCACTGGAGATACACTGCATTATTGATACAGATGTTGAATTTTATTGGAAATGATAAAGCGAGGTCACACTTTGTATTTGTCAGAGGGTCGGGGAAGGGGATCACTGAGGCTATAACGACACTATTTAGGGGACGTGTATCACTACATGAGAGGATCATCTTTCGTCCAGGAAACTGTGAATGATACAGATGTTCAATGACAAACAAGTGGCCTGAACAAATAAAGAGAACACAGTCAAACGGCGCATCAATAATTATTACTCTTGAAGAAAAAGTGGCCAATAAACTTAGATCTACGGCGTGCCTCAATAGCTTTCTTTGAAATAGGTCTTGCAGGAGGAGAACCTGCCACATCACAGGTAACTCAAACATTTATGGAGAGACCACAGTTGTGTTTGCAAATGATATAAAACCCAAAAATACATTGCAATAGTGACACAGAAAACCCATTCATTGACCTGTAACTTGAATGGCGGTAAACAGCTACAATTAATTACAATCTCTGCAGTACTAGTCAGCAATTTGTATTCAAATTTACCGTTTGATCTTATATGCATGTATTTTACCTTTCTATAACCAATGTAAATATTAAGCCGATATTCTAACATTTCATTTACTCTCTCTTAAGCACTCCAGCATCAACCTGGATTATGCCTGCACTATAGAAAAACCTAAACAAACAATAGGACCCTACTAAATGAAGTATTTAAAAAAAACATGCCTTGGAATCCGTTAGGTACCTTGTGTAGAACATGTGTTTCTAGCTTCCCTGTTTTTATATAAAAGCACCAGTTACTGCGAGTCCCACTATCAAAAAAATTTTTTTTTAAATTGTTCTTTTTGCAGCTTTTGTGCGTAGGCGGGCTGGTCTACATGCCTCCACCTGGAACTTAAGGAAGTGAGCTCAAAATGGATTACAACTAAAGCCTTAGTGGCACCCACTTCAGATCACAGCTGATCAAGACTGCACCTGTTCATCTGTCCCTATGAAATAGCTGCTGGCAGTGCTATCACAGGAATAATTATTTATGAATTATGATTTATAGATGTAATCAGTTGCCTCATCAAGATTAATGACGGTAAAAGCTGGATGCATTAGGAATTAGATATTAATGAGCCCCCTGCTCCCAGACTCTGACCAGCCTCTAGTGCTCAATACCGAATGGCTTTCAGAGCTGCTAAAGAGCCCCACACCACCAGAAGTCGTACTACTCATTGGGGGACAAGTGCTTTTGTTGCAGTTTTAACTTAGATGGTCAGACCTCATGACTGGGGGTTCCTGCTGCAGATAGAGGGTTCCTGCTACAGATGGATGTCATAATGCTTCACGCCCAGGATCGGTTCTGGGTTAGCCAATATAATATAGGAGTCCAGTCTATCTACTGTGCGAGTTACTTCAACTGCTTACATATATCAATGCGTACTGTACACCAGCATGACTTCTGAGAAGCTACTTGCATTGATGCGGACAGATGTATTATTTCACTTATCTTCGTAGTTCGAATATATCTCATCATGTTACCATCTTTGTGAAGGACACTTTCACAACGGTACCTGCGAGAAGCATGTTCTGGGAAGACTGTGTGACAGATCATAGATGTAGCTGCAGTACAGGACACTGCTCCCGTTTAGAGCCGAGCTTGGGAAAAAGCTGTACATCTCAATGCTGATGTTACAGATGGGTCCACAGAATCATCTATGTTTGTAAGCAATGGTACTTATATAAAGTGAACAAAATTGGGAGCACACCACTAAACAATGGGTGAGAGCCCAGCCATGTGATTCAAAGTTGTTTACAGAGAGATTGGTAACAAGTGAGTCTCTGTTGTATGGTAGGATCATGTTCCTTAACAAAATCTATCTTTAGCTTAAGAAGGTAGGAGCACTTCTGATGCCAGTGGAAGAGTAGACTGAGAAGTCCTTCCTTTTGTACATTTTCTTCCTCAGTCTAGTGATGTTCTGGCTCCTACTGCAGTGATGTCTGTCTGATGTGGTTAGGTAGTCGCCGGGTATAATGAGATATGGTTTGTGATGGCTTCATATCTGGTGCAGTTGATCTTGTGAAGATAGATGATCTGGGCCTGGTGGAGGAGCAATGTTGTTTCTTCAGTGATGGAGTGATGTGGATGAATTTCTTTTAAACCTTGATGCTTTTATCTGTAGGATGCCTTCGAGGGTTGCTATTCTTGGTTCATGCCTCCATCCAGGTGAGAGGACGAGGGCTTGCACTGTTTTTCTGAAGTTCATTACTGGCAGGAAGGGTTTATTATTCCACAAACAATGAGGATTTTCTCATTGTGATGTGCTTTTTGAAGATGAGGTCCAAGTCGAGGTTAAATCCAATTGATTTTGCATGGTCTGTCAGCTGTAGGGTGGAGACTTCAAGGTTCATGCTGTATATCAAAGTTGTTTGGGTGCCTCGAGTTGTAGGCAAATAAGAAGAACTCCATCTTTTATTGTTTGAGCTTTAGGTAGGTGCCTGACATCCAGTTCTAGATTAGCTCAGGTTTTGAGTTGTTGAATGTAATTAGTCAAACAGATGTTAAAAAGTAAAAGTGAGAGTGATCAGGAAAATAATGGATGTTAATATTAACAATGGTTAGTAAGGAGTCAAGAGGTTCTTATAGAAAATGAAGATGACTGGAGAGAGGATGGAATTATGGGGTACTCCCAGACAACTAGATGTGTCTGCAATCTTGTGGTTCCTATCTGAATGAATTCTCAGTGGTTGGTGAGAAAGAAGGTCCACCATTGCAGAACTATGTCAGAGAAGCCCACACTTGTTTCCAGGGTGCGAACAATACTTGATAGTCAACTGCGTAGAAGGCTGCAGAGACATCAAGCAAGATCACAAGGCAGGGGTGGTTTTTCTTTCTGGGAAGGACTCCATTCTCAACTATCTGAAGAGTAGCCTCTGTACTACAACCTGGTCTGAATCTGAATAGTATTCCTGTGGGAGAACGTTCTTGTTGCTTGGCTACTGGTGTTGGGTAGACGATGAATGATTTTTCCTATAAATGGGGAATTTGTGATGGGTCAGAAGTTGGCTTGGTCGCTTTAGTATAATTTCAGTGTCTTCTTTCCTGTTTTGAGGGCATCTGAGAAGGTTCCTATTCTCAGGGAGGAATTGACACTAATGAGGAGGGGCATGAGGGTATCAGTTCAAAGAGCTTTAGTAAAAAAAGATGGTAGGTTACCTTCATATGTGGTATGTGAGTTCAGGTTATTGGAGAGTTCAGAGTGGAAGGAGTTTGAATGCTGTCCAGTAGGAGGTGGTGTTAAGGGGGCTAGGAAATAGAGCATTAGTCTACTTCATGTTGTTTATATGGTATCATATATTTTTTGTTTATTCGCGCTTTCACACCCCCCCAAAAAAAACTAGATTTTTTATATTAACCAATGCAAGTGGCATCTGCCACTGTGCACTATGAAAATGACGTGACCGCCAAAATTGACAGCATCAAGAGTCTTTTTTACTTTCATTCCATTTTTGCTTCTGTTGCACTGCATTTGCGAAAAATATTGTCAAAGCCAATAGGTCATTAAGGCAACACCCAACGCTTTGCAAATGCTTGACTTTCCTTCTGCAAAGAAAAAAAGTGTGGTCCACGCTAGTCTTTCTTCATGTTGCGGTCTGATCTTGCACAAAACACTGCGCGACATACGGCAGCCATATTAAATGTGGGCCCTGCTACCTATAGTCGTACCGAGGCCTAGGAAAAAAACTAAACGTGCCACTTCCTAAAACGACTGGAATGAATGGTCACTATAAAAGCACTTAATAGTAGCAGGTAACACAACATGAGTCCCGTGTCAAAGAAAGTGCAAGAAATGAAAACTAATATTTAGATGGTCAAAAATGAATGTGAAATGAATGCTTTGGATGTAACTGTCCCTCATGTAAAGCGCCCCTACACCCAAAGGATCCAAATCGGAGCAATATAGAACTGAAGTAAATAGAACAAAAGATCAAGAACTTTCGGCACTATAAATCTAGGCATACCAGCTGAATCACATACAGACATTGTACTCGTCCATGGTTTAGTTAAGGCATGTCTGGAAAACATAATTTCCAATGAGAATTTTGAGACTAATCGGCAGCACTTATGGAAAGGGAACAAAAAACGAATCTCCGCAAGCCTTTCTATTCACCCAACCAACCATGTGCATGAACTCACACGCAACTCCAATTAATTTAATCTACTATAAAGAGATTGGAGTAAATGCATGAATAGTTTAATTGGGAATACAAGAATAATCCCAAAAAACAAAAACAGAGGGAAAAAAACCCCACAGAATTAACCACTAACCTTGGGTTCCAGAGTATCGTTCCACTCGGCGCATAGCACTTCAGGGGTGGTAAGTGCTGCATAAATACAATTACAATAAAACAGAAATACGACTAGCCTTAACGTTAAATCAGGAATAATATTACATTACATAGTACAGGCAGTGGCGATGAACCTGCCCAAAGTTGCAGTAACAAATTGATCCAAATTCCACTATGCAGCACAACGGAGCAGGGAGTCCATTACCAGAGCCAGAAAATGGTCCTACACTGTCACTGAACTCTGCGCTCCTGGCAGGAAGTCTGCACAAGCCATTTGGTTTTTCAAATGAAATGCAAATAGGTGCAGCTTTCTGAATTACAAAGTAACATGCAAATGCTGACTGGCAGCAAGAAAGAGATGCATCAGCTGCTGAAAATATTCAATACTGTTCCAAAGGCGTCAGCCAAGCCCATGCACAACCATGGAAACTACTGGCCCAGTAAACGAAGAATACATGGAAAATATAAGACTGTCAAAAGCATGCAAGGGAAGGCAGATCACATATCGGGGTCAATCAACAGTAACAAACTGTAAGAGTAAGGAATAGGACTCTTAAATCCTGAAACCCCTCTAAAAGATAACAGAGCAAGAAAATCTTTGGAAGATGGCAACCTTGCAGCAGAAAAATCAAGCTACGAAGGTTTGCTTGTAGAGGTGGCAATCGGAGGAGTAATCTAACGCATATTGTTTGTGCACTAGAGGGAAGTAGCAAAAGGTTTGCCAAAGAACTAGGGGAGCGAAACAACATCTACAGCAGAATTTACAGACCCTGGGAAAAAATACTGCGCACAAAAATATAAATAACTTGGGAAAATGAAGGTGGTAACACTGAAAGACATTTTGATAATTCTTTTCAACTTCTATCATTCACTTTACTTTCACCAAGAGCTCCCTCAGCTTTGCGGCTTCTTTCCACAGCTTTGCCACACTTTGTATTTTTTGTTACTGTGAAATTTTGGGAAGTTGTGCTGTTTTAAGGAGCTATAGGAACACACGTGTGGGTGGCTGGTATCACAGTGGCCATTTTAGTGGAGTTGCCACCATGGATAATTGTGCGGGGTTAGCAGTTTTATTACCATCCACCATTCCCTTCACTTAAAGAGAATAACAAAAGTGAACTAATGTGTATGACTAAACCACCACCAAAAGGAGATGCCATCTGCTGAATACCGGTTCATATAGCTCCCAAATATTCTATAGCATACCTTTCAGTGGCAAATCCTGGTCACATGATGTTGGAATTGATTAGCACAATAACAAACTGGCGTAATGGGTCTGACAGCCAATTATACTGTACTGCACACAAGTTCCTCAACATGCAAAATTCACAAGCAATTCACACAACAGGAACATTCTGAACCAGAGGAGCACCAGGAGATGGTGGAAGATTGAGTAATCCCTTGATCTCCAAAGTAACTCCAGAGGAGACAGAGCTAGTCAGAAGGCTGGCAAGAGTGAATCCAAATGAAGCCCCAAAGACTGATAGGGATCCTAGAAATGGAACAAGGAGTGCAGTGTTGATGTTATGACAAGTTGAATGGCCAAACAAGAAAAGGCATGCCTGGATGGATCACGGCAGGGTGGACTTAGGATAAAGTGTGAACTGATTAGATAATAATATATTAATTCCAATTTGTAAAGCGTGACCATATCACCCCCCTTAAGGGTTTCAAGGCATTGGTGGCTGTCGGGTAGATTAAGTGAGCTATTGCTCAGAGTCGCATGATGCTGAGCTGCTGCCAGTGATCGAACCGTGAACCCCGTGCTCCAAAGTCATCAGCTCTGGCCGCTGCGCCACACCTCAAACATTAGAAAGAAAGGAAGCACTCTAATTTAGAACACAATTAATCCCAGAGAGAGAACATGTGAAGTCAAGATGTACAGTGTACTGTCGAATACAGAAATATAACGAAATAACTGCAAAACACTACAGGGTAACTGTGGCTACAGTCATATTTCACTTTGGTAAATTCTATGCTCTCCCAGGCTGTGTGAGGACTCCCAATCACTAGTCCAGTCTTTGGAAAAACAGGAAGAAAACTTTATTCACTGGCATTGTTCAGCAGAAAAGAGTTATGCATCTCGGAGTAGTAGTGGGCCAAGGTTCAAAGTACTATCAGCAGTTCTTCGGGAACTGTCCGGGTTCTACTGGCAGCAGGGTGCTGGTGAGGCTAGTCAGTGGGGCTATGGAGAAGGGAAACCACCTGAAATGATGCTGCACAGGAGAGCTTGCCGGCATGCCTGAGGGCTCCCACACGGGGGCTCAGGTCACAGGGTGTCTTGGAGCACCGGGCCTCGATAGTTCGGGAGGGTCACTTGTTGGGAGCCGAGTGGGTTGGTCGGCTGGTGTGGTCAAAATAAAAGCAGCTGAGCCACTCTCAAAGTGGGTCTCAGTGATGACGACGTCTCTTGACGGCTGCTTGGTCTTGGTGCAGTGAGGATCCGGACTGGGCACTCATGGTCAGTTTTTGGTGCAGGGCATCTGGTACCCCAGGGGTTGGCATGGCACGGCTCCAGTTGGTCCTGGTGTCTTCACACTCATTGGGGGAGACAGGTCTGACCTTCCAGAGCATGAGTACTATCTCCTGGTCATCTTCAGCATCGGATGGACTGGGGAGCTGCCAGCCATTGGACCGGACTCTGCTCGTCAGTGCCTGCGGACTGCTGGGAGTAGCTCCTCAAACTCCAAGAGAGACATTTGGTGTTAGTTGGAAGTGCTGACAGGCTACCCAAGGCTTTAGTAACTCTCCAGCTCGCAGGAAGAGTGAAAATCTGTTAAGATTGTCAAGAGAGGGGTGAGAAAGGCAGGGTTTTGCACCAAAGTCCAAACGTTCTGCTGCAGTTCTCGACAGACAGTGACTCTTCTTCGTCCTTCCTCTGTTGATCCGTCAAATCTGAGTTCTTGGGTTCAGGGGTGCCACCTAAATACTCAATTAAAGGGCGTTATGGGGAGTGACAGGCAGTAGCCAAAGGGCTACCCACCTTTAGGGTCTCTACAACCTCTATATGACCACTCCCTGTGGAAAGTGGGCATAACCATGACCCTAGCATGCTATGTCCGTCCAAAACTACATGGAGGAATGTGAAAAGTGGGGTCCACATCAGCTGGCCCACCCTAAGGGTGGTGTTGGCTGAATGTGGGCACACCACCTGATCCAACTAATTTTGCCGCCTGTCTTGCTGCCAAAAAATGGGGTCAGGACAGGGGGGTGGCAACTCCACTGTCTGAAGAGGCCAGGGGTCGAACAACAAAGGCGGCAGGCATTTGAAGCTTCCCTCCCTGGAATGCCTATCCTACTTGGAGGAGATGTGAACACCTCCGACCAGGGCAGGCTTTGTCCCTGTCCTCCAATAGCAAAGGCTCTCACCTCAGGAGGTCAGAAACCTGTCTATGGTGGCTTGCTAAGACCAATCATTCAACACACTAGTAGTCAGTAGGTTTTCAGAGGGCATCTCTAAGGTGCCCTCTTTGTGCATTTATTATTAAATCCAGCACTGGCATCCATGTGGGTTTATTAAGATGAGGTGTTTAGTACCAAACACCTTGGGGTACAGTGAAGCCATCATGTAGCAGGGGAAATCGCAATGACGAGTGTCCAGCCCATCTACTCATTAAGGCTTCCCTGTGCTCTGGTAATTCTAAGGGTGAACTAAGATATCACTGGGACATATCCACTCTCACAGATATACCCTCACATGGGTATAGTGCCCCCTGCCTTAGGGCTGTCAGGCCTGCCGTAGGGGTGACTTACCTATACCACATGTAGTGCTGGCAGACATGATACACAGGGATGTGTGCAATGTCGACTCTTCGGTTTTCTCTGAACCAAGACATGCAGGCTGCAATGGCAGTTTGCATCAACTTGATGAGGGGTTCATTACGGTTGCACAATTCGTTCTGCAGCCCTTAGGGACCTTCTTTAGGTCCAATGCCCTAGGTATCAGGGGTACAATTTAGTAGGGGCTTGCATGGATCCTAAATGGTGGCCAATTGTGGAACAATAATACAGTTTAGGGAAAGAACGCTGGGGACCTGGTTAGCAGGAACCCTGCACACTTCCAGTCAAAGTTGCACCAGATACCAGGCAAAAAGTAAGGGGGGTAACCATGTAAAAAGGGGCACTTTCCTACACTTCCTAAGCCACAATCAAAGCACTGTTGACTACGATAGATAACAGAACAGAGGACCCAGGATATACAAATACATATATGAAGTACTGCTTTTTGCAAGAAAATATTAGAATGTATGATGAAGAGGCCTAATCACCACAGCAGGATTGTCTGGTTTTAACATTTTTATACGGAATGTTGGAAACATGACTGATAGATTTTATTTATGAAAGAACATTATCAGGATGCCACTTATACATTATGGAAACACGAAATGTATATATTGTGAGTGCTAATGCTCATACTATGATCAATGCAGCTAACCTGAGTTACAGATGGGGTTCAGAAAAGAAGGTCATTGGCACAAATGAACCAAAAACCATAAAAAAAGTGTGATCATTAAAAAAGAAATGTAACTTTCGAACTTAAGTAGAAAGAGTTCATGCTTACCACCTTTATTTAAAGTGTGCATCTGAATTATTGCTGTACTTTCCCTGGTCTGGGGAAAACGAATATCCCCATATGTCTTCTCTCTCAAACCAAGTTGGTGTTAAATCACTCCCTCTTCACCCTCCCACCACACTCATGATACCAGAGCATCCAGCCTGTGAAAATTGCAAGTAAGAAACTCATTTCCCCAAAAAATTCTCCTAATGGGTATCTTGTCTAGTCTCATCTTGGAAAAACAATAATGCTAAACTTAGGCTGACTCCTGCAGCTGCACCATCACCACTCACATTAGGAGTACCATCACTGATACATTCACTTTGGTCGATACCAATAAAAATGTTTGGCCCACTTTCTCTTCAACATTCGCCACTGTCCCTCATGCCCACACATTTATGTTCAAACACCTGTCACTCTTTCCAAGCTCCACCAGCCTTACGTAAATACAGTCAGCTCCAGACCACATTACAACAAATCATCACACTATAATACTGAACACACGGAATGCAATGAGGTTTTCGATAAATGGATCGACATATTAAGACTGGTTGTAAATGTAGAAGGATCATTAGATAATGAAATCAAGGAGAAAGGTGCAGAGGCAATTAGCAACATGTGCAGGGGTGGCAAGATTAAAGGATGGAGAATTTAACAATGTAAAATAAATCTTGGCTAGACTCAAGAATGAGAATGAGTAAAATAAAAAATAGGAATCGTAACACGAATAAGATCCAGCAAAAAAAAGAAAAGCAATAGAATATTATACAAGGAGGAATGGGACCAGGAAATTAAAGCAGGTGAAAAGCAACAACCTGGAGAGTAATGGCGGCATGAATTGAAATGAAATGGCCCTTGAAATAAGTCATTTCTGTCCTGGCGCCACTGTTATACGAGTTCTGGGTATTGTTGCTCCCATGGGGTCAACTCTTCTTTTCTTGACGGTTAAGCAGCTAGCATTAATTTTTCATGCAACGATCATAGACAAGTGAAGCCAGACCTCGGGCTTCCCCAGCCGATAACACAGCGCAGCTTCAGGCACGAGTTGGAGGGCCTCTGAAACCTCGGATTGAGGGATAGAAATTTGTACTCATTAAGGCTCCATAAGAAATGAATATTCTGAGCACAATAACACATGCGGTATCCTACACATCATAGAGAACCATTTTAAGGGCTTGATAAAATGTGCCCCTATCACCCCCACCATGATGGCACTCCAATGGCTCTCCTTACTGCCCCCAGCTTCACCATTTAGAAAGCATTCACGGCCAGTGCCCATGCCTATCCGACTGATAAGATCACAATCTCCGGTCGTGTCAGCACACCCACAGTCAGGATACCAAGAAGGGACGAAAAATTAGGAAGAGGAAAACAAGGCAACAGGCCTTCTCAATGTATACAGCCAGATTTTTGAAGAACATTGCCATATCCCTCATACCACCGAAACCCTGCTCCAGTTGCTGAAAGAGTTAAAGATTAACCTCATTAAAGAACACTATTTGGGGGGAAGGGAGGGCGGGCTTGACACAAAAGATGGTGGATGCTTTCTAGCATGATTCTCTCCGGGGACTACTAGAATACATATACATATGAGCAACTGTATGGTACATTCTGTTTATGCACATGGTGGATGTATAGTGTGTTAGTAATGGTCAAACAATCAAGCTGAGTCTGAATCAGTGCAATGGTCCTGGTTTACAGTTGTAAAGAAAGGAATAGTGTTTCAATATTACTGAAGGAAGTAATATGTTACAATGAATTGAAAAAGAAAGAACAAAGAATAAATTTGGTTTTGAAAATATTTCACAAGAGTTGAACATTATTGAAAACTAACGGAGAGCAATTGGGGACGCCCTCCCTCAGTGGGAGTAGCGCAAACCAATTTCATTATTCATCCTCAAACTCAGGAGGATTTATCAATTTGCACCAACGACTATTATACCATTTAGAATTCCCAGATTACCCAGGAGCGCGACAGTCCTCCTTCCATTTGGATCTAACTGTTGGAGGAACAGCACATCACCCTCCAAGAAAAATGTGAAGATCTTGAAAACAGCACATAGAAAAAAAAATCTGCATCAAGGGTATCCAAGTAGAGATCCTGGCTGAGCTCCTAACCAATGTGCAAAAACTCTTCAAAGCAGTTCTGGAATCACCAGGAGCCAACCATCAGACTAGATTGCAAAAATAGGGTTTTTCAGAAAAAACGCCTCCCAGGGAGCCCCTCCCGACATACTCGAGGGCCCATTTCTTTGAGGATAAAAAAGCCATCATGACGCATGACTGCAGGAGGCGCCCTATTATTCAATGGATCCAACATCCAATTATTTCAGGACTTATCACCCTTGTCAAACGCAGGACTTAAGCCAATCCTCGACATCCTGACATCCAAAGACATTACATATAGATGGGGCCACCCAATTAGAGTAATTTTTAAATGGGAAGGAAAGCAGCTCTCTGGCCTCCTTCTTAGAAGAGTGTAAAGTGGTGGGCCTCCCAGAAACTAAAGTTACCCTATTGCAGACACAAGTCCCTGGGAACTGAAAGAGAAGATCTCAATGGACAACGGTATCCTACAAAAGGTGGGACCCGAAACCAGACAACTCAGAAACCATAGCTGGAATAGGGAGCATTCTGACACACCTTTGCCAAGTATCCAAGGGAAAACAACCTGCCTCCTCACATGCCCAAAGCCCAGAATGCTCCTGAAACATGATGACATCTAGGCGCCAACAGTGTCCAGGTCTTAAACTGTAGACTTCTCTCTACCGTTTGGTTGGGGGGGACCCTAGAGAATGTTTTGTTTGAGTTAAAAGGGGAGGTTGAAGAGGGAGGGTTTTACCCTCCTGCACAGCGAACCAATGCAAACACACAATTCATAAGTTGCATACTCACAAGAACCTTTATCAGCCAGATACCATTTTTAAATCGACTACACTGACAGTGATCACATACATTGTCCTGAGTTTAAACAACCCCACTAAACCCCTCAGTGTATTGGGGGAGCTCAAACGATCCAGTGCAGGCATATATCTGTCCCAGGAGACCCCCTTACTGAAAAAAGATCAGCACTATTTGATCTTTCAATTCTTCCCGACACAATATCACACTTCCACCCGACTAAAATAGCTTGAGTAGCCATACAGATCAAAGCTAAATTCAAATTCACTAAGCTCACAGCGAAAGTAG
Organism: Calotriton arnoldi; assembly: GCA_963921515.1. Classification (NCBI taxonomy): domain Eukaryota; kingdom Metazoa; phylum Chordata; class Amphibia; order Caudata; family Salamandridae; genus Calotriton; species Calotriton arnoldi. The sequence goes on from CAWUFW010006077.1 coordinate 1,026,839, forward strand.
ATCCTTGGAAGTGGTGGTATAATGAGGACTTACCCTGGTTACCATTGTGTCCATCTACGGTCCAAATACAGCTCAGGAGAAATTAATTCATTGGCCAAACTATACAGGAGATAGCTAGCATCTCAGAATATCCCATCATCTTTGGAGGAGACTCCAATTGTGTAATGAATCCCACAAATAGCATCAACGCTTGAGAGGCACAACCTCCCTGTCCACAACTACTAGGACCCTTATGAATGATCTGGGCATTGTGGATGCTTAGCGTCATAGACACTAATTAATGGTGGACTATACCCTCTTCGCTGCCGCGTATCAAACAGAGTATTGACTACCTCTTGACAGACCAGAAGCTGCCCCCTAACATTAAAGAGGCGAACCTGCCACCTCAGACTGTATCGGACAGTGGACCAGTTTTACTTTAAATGGACTGGCTCAACATAGGTGCTGAGCACCCATCTATAGCCTGGCATTTAAATGACTACCTCTTGAAGGACCCAGTCGATGTTCATGAAATACAGGAAGCCATAGAGGAGTACCCAAAGAGTAACAACATAGGGGAAGTGGATTTGAGAAGAGTCTGTGATGCCATGAAGGCAGTTATTAGAGGGAAATTGATTCAAGAAGCAAGCTGGTTACAACACATGCAAGAAGCTGCCTTAACTAAATTGCGGGCGGAGTGGATAACGTTAGAAGAGAAGCACAAGACCAATCCTTCAAAAAAATTAGGTAGGCAATGAATATTCATGGTCTGGTGTGTACATTAGAGTATGACAACGCAAATTACTTCATAACATGGCTAGGAGCTAGATTCCAGGAAGGGGTCAACAAAGCAAGGGCTCTCTTAGTAAACAAACTACAGGCCCAATGGACGCAAAGAAAAGAAATCAAAGACTCTTCCAGGGTAATCTACAGCTCCAAGGAAGGGAAATTACCATCATTCCAGCCTTATTATGAACAACTTTATAAAGCTCCTCCCTCGGACCCAAAAGACTCAACAGCATACATACACACTCAGTCTTTTCCCACATCAACAAAAAACGAGATACAAGCACTTCACAGCTGCTTTTTACAAATGATTTGCATCACAACTGGGCTCTATATTAGCCACCCTCTAGAACAATCTATGATCTACTCACAAACACCCTCAGTCGATGACCGAAGTGTCAACCGCCATATAAGACCGATATATCCCTACTAAACACGGACATAAAATATTTGTGAACATCTTGGCAAACTGCTTGGAAGTAATATTCTCAAACTTAAAACATGCAGATCAGGTGTTGTTCATCCCGAACAGCTCTACTTTTGACAACACCCAACAGGCCCTGTACTTAATTGACCTAGTATACAAAACATGCAAAGAACTCATAGATTCTTTGTATCTTTAGATTAGGTGGAGTAGCATTACTCATCCCACCCTCACCGATCGAATCTTACACAGAAAGGTGGGGTTCGGCCAGGGGAGCAATTTCAGGAATGTATAGTCTATTGATTAATTATACTTTCTCACCGCCAGAACTTTCTGGCAGATCATGATGGAGCATGCCTACTACCCCAAAGCATGGTCTCAATGATGGACTGCCATGACTCTTCTTAGGGAGGCTAGTCTGAAATTCTCCTAATTCAAACTGCTCCACAATTGGTTCTGGTACCCAGCCAAGCTCCACAGTACTGGCCTGCTACAGCACTCAGCTTGCTGGAGGTGTGGGGAGAGCGAGTAAGATACATTACATGTCCTATGGGACTGTAACAACTTAGATATTGGTCTGAAGTGCGGTTTTGAGGATTTATAACACACTCCATCATAAACCTACAGAGTATAAATACCCATACCAAATTCACTGGGAAAAAGATCTAGGTACTCCCCTGGATCAGAAACAGTGGAATGTATCATACCCTTGTCAGAGGACATAGTATGGGCAAAACACACTCTAACCTCTGCTGACGACAATTTGGAAGCTTGGTACCATAATATATATTCCCTAGTCTTGCCCTAAACTTGCAATTTTTTGGTCAACCATCCATATACTATAAAAGAAACTGTAGACATAGACCTGGAGGATAGTACCACTGCAGTTATATTAGGAACCTTGATAGTGGTTATATAGCCGCTACACGCCGCTAGAAGCAAGAGAATAGCCCAACTATTTGGAGCAGCCAAACAAACAATCTTGAGTCTATGAGGCAAGGACGTCTCACCCATGGTGGAACTGTGACTGCAGAGGATATTGCGGCTGATATCGAACAAAAAAACAGCTGAAAACTTGAGACAAGTTGCAAGAATTTACTAAAATGTGGGATCTGATACCAACACATCTGAATAAGGATAATAGAGGATTAACATGCCCAACCATCATTCAGGGCTCTTGGGCTCTTACATAAAGACAGACATTAAAGAAATTAAGCTTAGATCTAAAAGATTCCGAAGGAGCAATAAGAAAGACATCATGTAGAGGATAGAAGTGACCCAAAGGGGAAGGAGGTGGAAAGGAGGGAGAGGGTGATAGAGGGATTGTTTTATCTTTGTTGGACATATTTCCTGATAACTTCAATGTAAACTACTGAAACTAAAGAACATAACAGTTGACTACCACTCTCTGAATGCAGCTTCCTCTCCAATCACTTGATGATTCTTGTATCTTTGCTTTTCACCCTGTACACCACTACGCTGACTTCTACCTAGGTTGGAGCTAGACAAATACCATTTACAACAAGCATTGGCATAGCCAATAGGTCTCGCTCTTTGGACCTTCTAAGTATTTAGTTATGCAGCACAATATCCTTGGTGCAACAACAACAACTGTTGCATGGCTAAACACTTATAAGGTACCAAATGCGAGACCTATTGGCTATGCCAATGCTTGTTTCTCTTGCTCAGGGTAAGAGTCTGATAATGAAAAATGAGTCCCGGGTCGGCCCCGCCTGCAAACTCCAGCTCACTTTAAGCACAGTGGTCAAGCTTCAGTAACTGGTGGACCCATCTAAGTGCCCTGAGCCGGGCTGCTAAGTTGATGCTCTCCATGACTCCTGAGATCTGCTGGTTGGAGAGATCCAACTCAAACCAAACTCCTAGATTTTTTTACTTTTCTCACACCCTTTAGGTCTAACTGATGTTGGTACCACTTCCAGTTCAGCCGGCAAGTGAAATGGCCTAGTGGCACCCGGAGTAGGCCCTGTCATCGGGATCTTAGTCATTGACAAATTCAGACACAGATTACCTTCACCCAGTCCTAGAAGCAAGAATCTGGCTAAATATTGGTTGAAGGCGTGTCGGGAACCCTGGAATCGATGTTGGGTGGCCTTGAGGGCCCAGTGGCAGAGACATTCTGTGGAGTGCTTTTCACCTTCATATGTGGCTGTTCTGACATTGGATGTTGCTAATTGTCTTGAACCAGGTTAGTGCAGATATCTGGTCAGTTGACCAGTGGACATTTTGTCTAAGGGAGCCAAGGCAGGCTTAGTCAGCGGACTGCTCTGAAGACAAAGTCTAGAGTCTTAAGTGTCACTCCATCATGCCCATAGATCTGATGGAGATTTATTGGGGAGAGTCCTGGCTGTATATTGGAACAGATTATGGTCCTGCTCCATCATTTGAGATGCCAGTGGTATCGCTCTAAGAGTTAGTACTCATTTCTGATATTTGTATGTAACCAGCAGGTCAAAAGTTCTCATCCGAGAGGTCTCTGACTGTTCTCAGCATCCTTTCAAAGCTACTGAAGTGAGTATGATTTAAGTGGGCATGCTGCTACTTGATACCACTATGAAACTGCAATATTGTGACAAGTGATGTACGAAACAATAATTATTATTATTATGTTCAGCAGCTGCTTTATCTCCCTTGAGAACAGAAAAGAGACTGGTGGCATCGTCTATCTGGGTGTGGGGGATTAAATTTTCAGTCACTTTTACGTGGTGAACTGATCATTTAGTTAAATAACTCAAAATATAGCTCCTCTGTAAATGTCCCAATACAAAAGGAACACGCATTAAGCGAGGTACAGATGGAGTGGTAGAAAAGAAGTCTGGGTAAAAATGAGCAAAGAGAAGCTAGACTTTTGACCTAAAAGAGGAACATAGAACTGGATGTAGAAAGAGGAAGCAGAAACCATTGTGGGTTTTGACTAAGAGTTATGACTGTGTCAACACACCTCCGACAGGGCTCATGCTGGGAGCTGTTGTAAACCTAGAGATTAGGTGCACGAGTCACCGGTTGTCTTGGTTCACAAATAAAACAGAGTGACGTGTTCAAGGAAAGAGAGACATCTCCGTAGAGGAAGTTTACGATGACAAACTGATCAAGGCAGGCAGGCCATGGGAAGGCAGAAGGGCTGGGGCTGCGTTCGAGTTATGCCAGGACCTGCTTGACTTGTCACTCACTCTTCCCCAATCCTTCCGCTCATTCAGAGGCACTCACCTTTGGGGGTCTTATGATGTTCATCAAAGCCAGACAGCCTCTGAAGTGTTCGAATTAGTCAAATGCCACTCCTGACAGTCGCTGTCCTTGCGTGATGCAAATGGTGCTCATGCACAGCGCTCCGATGCCGAGTTGGCGCTGTATAAACCTGCAAGCGCGGGAAGCCGGAGGGCGCCTCACAGACTCGTGCGAAGAGGGGAGGCGCGCGAGCTATGCCGGCTGCCGCCAGAGCACGTCAGGGAAGAATGCGGCCTGGGAGACATGGGAACGAGGCGGCGAGCGACGGAAATCATATGGGGAGACATGGGAACGAGGCGGCGAGCGACGGAAATCATGTGGGGAGCGGGGCCGCGAGCGGTGAGCCGCAGAAGGTGAGCGAAGCCGGAAACTACGGGGCGCATCGGGGGACATGGAGCGGGGGCGAGCGAGTGCGGCAGCCTGCAGAGCTGACCAAACGCTCGTGCGTCGTGGCTGGCCTTTGGATGGGTACGCGCGGCAGACATGTGTTTCCAATTATCGCGCCCGCGTCTGGGCACGATAATTGGAAACACATGTTTGCCGCGCGTACCCATCCCAAAAGGCCAGCCACGACGCACGAGCGTTTTGGGACTGCTTTTCAAACTCGCTTACAATAAGTCTTCGCCTCTAAGCAGCGCTTGCGCGCTACTCGAGGCTCGACCTAAAAAGCACAACATGAGGACTATATCAGTGTGGTTGGAATGTATAGAGGCATGGGTGAGTTAGTTGGGCAAAGGCAGTACTGCAGCAGTGTATTTCACACAACAAGTTAGTTAACACATGGCATTAAGATGAGGGAGATTGCTGTGGATGTGAGCTGGGCAGGGTAGGTCATCAGAGGTGTATGTGGTGTATACAAACTAGTGAAATCTTGGTTTGAAATTAAAACAATAGGTTGTGGAAATACAAATGTAATTATGCAACCTTTAATCACCAAACTTGAGTTTACTATTAAGATCATGCCCAAAGAGTGTTTAATTAGGCCACAATTTAAGATAAAATCTCCCATGCACTTTGATGAATGGTTTAGAGAATGGTCGTTAGATTTAAAACATTGACCTGAAAGAGTTTAAGGAAGGCAGAGATGTGAAAACAGTATTTTGCTGCTGCTCCCCAGCCCAAGACAAGGATTATTGTGAACGAGAGTGCTCCATTTACAGAGCTGTCCACTTGTACGCTGAAACCAAAAATTCAGAATGCACAGAACAATCCATGTTGCACAGTACAAAATAAAACGGTACGTAGCACACTGCCATGGATACAATCCCTAATAAATAACCCACATACCATGCAGTATATTTTTTCATTAATTTAATTTGAAAACATAACCCTTACTATTAGGATAAATCAGTGAGCACAACGTTCACAGCTAACAAATGAGGGGTTCTTAAGGCCATGAGTTAGATTTCCGACAAGGGAGATGTAGACTTCAATTTTTCCAAGATGGGTAAATTGAGTACCATAATTTGGATGATCGTAATCTCATTAATTTAAATCAAGCAGAAGTGCAATATTTAGTGTTAATATAAAAACAAGTAATATTCAATGAATTTCTATTTATTTCAATGATCTTACCCCCAACCTTTAAATGTATTTCATTACTTTAAAATTGAATGTAGTGAGCTACTTTTAAGCTTACTGAATTAATGTTTATCTAATCTTTTTATAATTTTAAGCAATAATCTAAACATAACCTTTAGTATAAATAATGTTATTAACCTGTGAACACTGTACGTAATTTATACTTTATTTAATAACCTACACCTTCAAATATTTTTAGGTTATAGTTAGGTCAAAGTTTGCGTAGGGCATTTTTTGTTTTGCTGCTAGCTTTGGTGATGCTTTTTGTTTGGCTACTAGCTTTGGTGATGTTTGGCGGATCGTCACCAAACGTAAAAAAAAACAATTTAAAAAAAAGCGCCCATCCACCTCAGCTCCTTCCTGTAACGTTTTGAATCAATCCATCAAGCAAGTGCCAAGAAAAAGCGTGGGTCCCGAAATGTTGATTTACCATGTTCATTCCTATAGCAAAGTTTGGGAAGCAAAACAGAAAAACACAGCTCAATGGAATTATACCATATTTGACAAAAAAATTAGACCTTTACTCAGAAAGCATGGTTTTCGTTATTTGGTGTAAATCGTTCAGCCGTTTTTAAGAAATTTGCATTGAACTAGGTGGTCCTGAAGAGGTTAAAAAGATAGCGATATCTGGACTGTGGGAATCCAGATATGACTGGCCACTTTAAAGGGATCTAATCAATTCCAATTAGCTAGACACAACCTGAAGAATATGTTGTTGCAGTCATTACAGGACTCATTGACATGGTCCCTGCATCCTGAAAATGGAGTTTAAAAAAAATGTAAGGGGCAAGATGAGCACGCCCGGACCACAAGGGGCAAGAAGGGGGTGGGGGCTAACTGCCCCCTCCCATAAAATGGCTGGCCACAGCATGGACAACATGTTGTGGCAGCCATTACAAGACTCTGGGTCATGGTCCAGTTGAAATGCATGTAGTGCAAGCCTTTTTAAGAGGGTGACAAAAAGGAGCACAGCACACAAAAGGTGATAACTGCTTTTAGTCACAACATAAATCATTTGTTGGTGGAACCATACTAATTTTAGGAATTGTGATGTGTTCAAAGGGGATTTTAACCTTGTGAAAAAAGATGAACCTCTGCTGGGATTCGATGGCCCATGTTTGAGAGAATACTGATTGCTCATGAGTTTCTCACAGAAGTATTGGAGGTGTCCAAGAAGCTAAAATGAGAGCATATTTCTGTAAGTTCACACTTTCTCCAAGCCATTTGAGAATAAAGTCCGATATTCTTAATAAAACATGTACTTCCAGCAGCAGCAGCCTCTCAGATGATTCCCCAGTGTTCTACTGCAGCTTTCCATGGTGTTCTAATGAATTAGAGTTGTCTGCATAAGTACAGCATCTCATTTCCACATGTTTACCCAGCCTAGTGCAAGGTGAGCATATGGTGTAGTAAGCAACGTACGAGGATTGGGGAGGACCAGATCGAAGCATTAAAGCAAATTCCCCAAAATAAAAACACACAATATTTTTTTTTCCGAGTGGCTGTTTGCTGCATCAGTTGAGGGGAAAAAAAACACAACATCCATCCCCCTCAAAAAACACCATAAAAAGGTTCTTTTGAGAACCACCAATAAAGATCATATAAGGAACTTGTCATCTGTGAGGCCCTGCATGGCTGGCTATGCCGGACTGGCTGGCCAAATTCTAGTGCCAGTTGTGTGAAGGGGCATACAGCAGACACGAACAGGAGCGGACAGGGAGGCAAGGCCACAGGCAGAAACACACCCAAGGGGAGAAGGACAGAAGAGCCGTGCGAAACGAGCCCAAGCAATGTTAACAACACCAGGGAGCAAACCCGAGCCAGCAGGCCCCAGTACCCCAAAACCAGGGACAAAGAAGAAGAGGATACAAAATCCGCACAGGAAACGCAGGGCCCCGCCCGGGGAAGGAGAACCGGGAAAACCCAGCAACCCCGGACAAGCAAGGGCACCGATCGAACGGATACCAACGTGGGATACAGGGAAAGTAGGGACAGGAGACAAACCCATGTCCTGCGCGAGCCAGTGCTCCCAGAAGCACAAAACGGACCACAGAGCAAGAGCTCCCAGGTCCAAAACCCGCAGCAGCAGAAACCAAGGGAGAAGCACCCAGGCGAGCACCCCCAAAGTGGCAAATGCCCTGACCAGGCCAAACAAGCCCAGAACCCACGTAAGCAAAGGGACCAGAGGAAAGCGCAAAGCCGGGGGCCCGGACAAGAAGGCAGACAGAGCCAAAACCGAAACCGGAATAAAAACGACCCCCTCAAGGACAGCACAACCGCGCTAAAAAGCCAAAGGGGCAAACCCCGCAACTCCCCGGAAAACGAGGCAGGAGAAAAAACTGCCCAGAATAGCAACAAGAAGCCCCCGCAGGGCAGGGGCAAACCCCAGACCAGCCAAGGAACGGCCAACAGATGTCAGACGAGAAAACCCGCCATCAGGTGAACCAACCGACCCAGCACAGACCGGGAACCCAAGCACGCCCCACAGGACGGCAAAGGCTGTCACCACCCAGGAAGGTGATACAGAAAGACCACTGGCCGCACCGGCAGACAGGGCGGGAAGGGAGCCACCGGGGCACGAGAAGAGACACCTACGGGAACAGGCGAAGCTGGGAAAGAACCGGAACCAAGGAAGGCCCAGAGGCACTGAGACCGACGGGACGGGGAGGACCCCCAACTGACCGGGCAAACCCCGCCAGTCAACAAGGCACCCAGACACCCAAAACACTCCCCGTGGAAGGCCCCTACCAAGGCAAGGTAGACAACCCCGACAAGAACAGCCGGGGGGCCACACGAAAGCCGCCGAAGGGGGACTGGGACAAACGGAGAAGGACCAGAGAGATAGCCAAAAAAACGACCCCGCAGCAGACCAACCAACGGAGCCACAGCACTTCGGACACGAGCAGGGGAGCCCAACAACCGGCGAAAACCGGAGCGGCCCGGCAGTGGGCAGGACCCATGGATCCAAGTAGCGAGGAGAAGCACGAACAGGATGGGGGTGCAAGAGCCGCCTGCCGAGCCAGGGAGCAGGAGGGGGCGCCACGGCCGTGGACCCTGACAAGAAAGGACAAGCCCACCAGGAGCAGAAAAAGAAGCAAAAGCCCACGTCGACCACCGAAGCAGCCCAGAAAAGGATGGACAGGAGCAAAACGCAGTCCGCCCCCATCAGACATGCAGCAGTCCACAGCCCCCGGAATCCCCAGGAGGGCGACCAACCAAGGACCGACCAGGAGACACCCAGCACAAGAAATGAGAGCAGGATGGACGGCCCGAAGGCCCAAAGCCTCGATGTATGTGTTTCCATCAGCACGGACAAGAATACCAAAAACATACAGCACCACCATAACGCGTGCAGGACCGCCCGATGGAACCATCACAGCAATCCCAGAATAAGAAAGACTGAGAAAAACACCTGGAAGGCCCGAATGCTGCGTCCTGCAGTGCACCCCACAGTGCACGTATGGCATCACAAAAAGAATAATCATGACCAACAGGAAAGAAACACACAGCATTCATGCAACCAAAGTAGTACGTAGAAGACCCACGCACAGAAACCACAAATCCAGAATGAGGTGTCCAAGAAATCAAGATTGCCCTCAATGTTGACTGAGAACACACAAGCAGTGAAACACCAGGATCTGAACACATAACCGTTGGCGTAAGAGTCAGAGACCCCAACCACTAGGCACAGTGACTCACAGCAGAGGAAGTACACGAACCCTTGTCCAGTGGGAGCCGGCACCAGACCAACCCTCGAGCCATAGCTCATATGTCCCAACACGAACAGAGTTCGGAAGCAGGACCAACAACACCAGGGTAAGACGGGGAAAACCAAGACAAATCCGCACCCCAACTGGAAAACGTAACCACAATGAACCAACGAAAGCAGCCAGGTCAAAAACATACATACAGCTGCAACTGGTGTCGGAAACCACTACGGGAAAAAACACAGGAAAAAACATATAAATATATAAACATAAAACACACTCCCAGAGTACGCCGATCCATCATCAAAGCACCGGGACATCACGACCCAAAAACAACGATAAAGGCCGAGAATGAAACGAGACAGCAGCAGCAGGGTAAATGCGTATCTGTAAAGCGCACGCTCACCTAAGGGTATCTTGGCAGTGAACAACAGAGTTCTATTGTTACCCAACCCAATGTGACACATTTATCAAACTCAGAAGGATGAAAAGGCTGAGGTGACCCGCTGGGATGTGAACCTGTGACCCTGAGGTCGAACACATGCCCCTACAGTGGATGCATGAGTCCACCAAGCCACCAAATCCGGCCCGAGCAAAATTGAGAGCTCCTAACAATAACAGGGAACTGTCACTGCCAGCTGAAAAACATAATTTCGAAGCAGGTCCGTTTACACTAGACCACAATGGGCGAAACCCACTGACCAAACGGCACCCACAGTGGAAAAGTACACCAACAACAACCATGAAAAGTTGCTAGACAAACACAGACATACCGCCGCAACTGACCAGCGCGCGATGGTGCCTTTAGCCCTACACCACAGGAACCAGACGCGCCCCCCCTAGGGGCACAGCACTCGCCCCGGGGACGGACAGCGGCCACTGAGGCGGGAGGAGGGGAGTCCGAGCAGGGCATGACAGGCCGCCAACTCCCTGTAGAGAAGTGGGAGGAGGAAGGGCGGGGCCGGAGGCGTAAGCTGAGCCCGGAAGAGATCCAGCCAAGTAGCGAGGAGAAGACCCCGGAACGAGTGTGAGAGAGAGGCAGAGGTATAACCCGCAAACCGCCCGCAGCGTGGGCTTAGAAGCCATGAAGCCGCCGGCGAGCCCCAACCAGAGCCCATTCCCACGAGGCACACCAGGGACAAAGTGGCTGAGGGGCCCCGACACAGAGCGTGTAATTACGGGGACACCCCAGAGTGCCGGAAGGGAGGACAGCAAGCACACCACGCCAGGCAACCCACCCACGGCAGAGAAGCCAAGCGGGAAGCCGGCCGTGCGAGGCACCGCCCCCAGGAGACAAGAAGACCGGAGGCCGGAAAAACCTCTGGCCGCCCCACCATCGTGCCACCGCCTGTGGATCCAGGTAGCGAGGACGAATAGCGCATGTCCCGGGAAAGTCGCGCAGGGCCGGAACACCGCAGCTCGCACGCGACCCAGCCAAGGGAGTCGAAATGGCCAAACAACAGGTGAGCCCGCTAGGGCAGGGCTGAACACACACCGAGGAGCCCGCTACCGCCAGAGCCCGCTAGAGCAGGGCCACAAAAAAGCACGAGGACTAGCCACAAGGTGGGGGGGGAAACACCCAATGCATGAGCCCGCTCGCGCAGGGCCTCCTCCCCAGGGACCTGCTAGAGCAGGACCTCGCCCCCACTTACCTGATACAACAGCATGCTCTGGAGAACCTGCACGCAGAACGAAAAAAACAGGCTGATGGGTTGGGCCAGCCCGCCTCTTATAGAGGTCAAGGGTGTAATGGGTCTGCCATATTGGGAAGGGATGGGAGGCATGGGAGGCTAACTTTTTTGCTTTGGAGCGTTCTGGTGTGGGGCTGAAGCTCACTTCGTTAATCATGTGGCGAGGAAAACTTACGAGGAGGTAATGCAGGAGAAGGGCACTCAGACAGAAATTCTGAGTGGTTAATTTGTATGCAGTGACTTCAATACATAGAGATACAAGAATAGCAATGTCGTCTACGGCAATACAAGACAGGGAAGAGAGAGCGAGAAAGGCATTTCAAGACTACAGTAGTATGGGAGATCCCAGTACAAGCACCAATATAAGTGGTGAAAAGCAGAGCATGGATTTAGGAGCAAAATTAAATACCTTGGAGAAACAGACCAGAGTCGAGCTAACCAAGTGGTGGGAGAACAAGTCTCTCCAAAGATATCTGAATGTTAGAAGAATACCTAGGGGTTTACATATCCTGGTAGCCCCAAGTTTCGAAAATCTGTACCCTGAGATGTTGAAAGAGTGGGCGCCAAGCAATAGAGAGGCATCGGCACGTCTGGTACAAATTCTAGTCAAGTGTGCGGAAATCGACAGGCAAACTATTTTGCAAGAAATAGAAAAACTCAATGGGGAATTAGCCACGTTACCGGAACAAGAGAAAATTAACACTTTTAAAGGAGAAAGGAAAGCGTGTATTGACAAACAAGAGAGCATCATAAGGCACAGAAATTCAAGCGTGACAAGAATGACTATGAAAGGGCGCATATTTTTAAGTTCACTCACAGGTTTGATACCATTAGGCGACAGAGACTGACGGAGAGCACTCGAGGAAGGCAGAAAAAAATCAGAGTGATTCAGCATCAGCATTAGCAGCATGCTCTGTCGTCAGTTCAGAAGCTGAAACTGATCAAGACGAACCAGCAATGAAACAGGATGCGCCTTCTGTAGCCGGCGAACTCAATTTTTTTTAACGCAGACAGACTCCAAAACTTAAGACCGAGACTGAAAAATCCAGAAAGAAAAACAGGAACAGAAAAGGTGCCATAACAAGCGCACCGAAACAAAAAAAAGAAAAACGCAAATTCAACCGCAAGTAACAAGTCAAGGCCCATCAATAGTAAATCTCTCGGACATTAGTTTGAATGAGCAAGAAATTCAGATACTCAGTTTAGGACTGTCATTTTGTCCGGAAAAAGATTTTAACTATGTTACAACCACGGTTGAGTTATACAAATTCATAAGGAAACTCAAGTTACAAACATTTTATGCCACACAAGTAAGATGGAGACAACAGCTATGGCAGAAACCAATTTAACGTTATCAGACATGCAAATTTTGTTGGATTTGAGACGTCTGGAATCCGAGACAGAAGGAACAAGTGTCAACGTTACAGAGGAAGAGCTGATTGCTAACATGGGCCTACAAGTGGATGAAGAGGCAGCAAGCCCGTTCAAACCACCTTCTAAATTTATACCTAATCTGGACATATTTTCTGATTTGAAAACAGAAGAATTAAAAAAACTACAAAGAGCTACACAAAATAAAGGAAACAATCAGAACTCAAAAAGACAAGCCTATGATAAAATGGTGAAAAAGTTACAACATTACTCCAAAATGGTGGTTCGAAGTGCAGCTGAAGGAGGCAACGTAGTTTTATGGCCTAGACAACAGTACATTGAAGAAGCAATGTTGCAATTAAATGACATCAATTGTTACAACAGAGTAAATGCTTGGGAGGTAAAACGTGCACAAGATTTCTTTTTCAATAAACTCAAAGAGTGGCACGGCATGGGACTGCTATCACAAGATGAATAAAAAAAATTGAAAAACTATCATCCAATAACACCGGTCACCTATCTAATCCCGAAAATACACAAAAATCCCACTAATCCACCTGGTCGTCCGATAACTTCTGCCAGAGGAAGTCTTTTGGAATGTACGCAGAAATATGTGGACTATGTTTTACAATAATATGTAAAACACTTGCCATCCTACATCCAGGACACAAGCAATTTTTTGAAGTTGGTTTTCGATATATTTTGGGTACAGGACTATCTATTAATATCGATGGATATAACATCACTTTACACCAGCATTGGACGCAAGGATGGCCTAAGGGCATTAGAACACTTTCTCGGAGTGAGACCATTGGCTTTGCTGAACCACACCAATATGCTATTGGAAATGGTTAAAATGTGTCTGGAGAACTATTTATTCTTTAAGAAACAGTTGTACAAACAGATGAGGGGTCGGCCATGGGCACCTGCTTTAGTTATGCTAATCTGCATATGGGCTGGTGGGGGGAGCAGGTGCTTAGACAAGAATTTCCTGAGAACTGGAATGACAATGTGGTTTTATGGTCCAGGTTTATTGATGATTTATTTATAATCTGGAAAGGCTCTGAGGAGAGTGCTCTAAAATTTGTTTAATACATCAATGAGAACTAATTAAATTGACACTTCACTAGTACAATCAGCAGGAAAGAAGTAGTCTTCCTAGACTTATTAGTCTTTGAGAAGGGAGGCAAACTACATTCCAAAGTGTACAGAAAATCCACAGCCAGCAACATGGTGCTACACGCGGAGTTTTCACCCTAAAAGTTTAAAGGCCAGCCTACCTTATGGTGAAGCATTGAAACTGCGTAGAAATTGCAGTGATGATGCAGAGTTTAAAACAGCTATAGAAGACATGTCGGGGAGATTTAGAGAACAAGGGTATTCTGAATAAGTAGTAGACAGAGCAATACATAAGACCAGCGGCCTCAAACAAGAAACAGTATTATTTAAACCACGCAAGACAGAAGACAGAAACCAGAAGTGTTCCAAGATGAGATTCATTACACACTATAGCGCATAATATGGGTGTGATTCGCAAGGTGCCTAACAATTTCTGGCTTATAGTATGTAGTGATCCAATCATTAGAAAACAGGTACCCAGAAGATTAGGTATTGCCTACAAAACAGTGAAGTCTATGAAAGACGACCTGGTTAGAAACATTCTTACAGAACCAGATTCAGGAAATTGGCCGAGGGTCAGTCAAGGCTTCTGCAAATGTAACAAAGTAAGGCATGTGAAAATGGCATAAACAAGACACAATAAGCAACACCTTTAGAGCCTTGGCCATGTAAAATCAAGGAAGCCTTAAATTGTAAAACTGACCATGCTATTTATGTTCTGTAATGTCCGTGTGGACTCCGGTATATAGGTAGCACCAAACTCCCAGTACACAAACGCATACTGCAACTCATAAGAGCCATAAAGAATAGGGACAGCACATATCCAGTAGCTCTACATTTTTCGACAACACACAACAATGAGGATAGGCTCATGAGTTATTATGTGATTGACAGGGTACCTAGTTCTGTAAGGGGAGGTGATCGAGAAAAAATTTGCGAAATCTCGAATACAGCTACATATTGCGATTTAACAGTAAGGCTCCAACAGGTTTAAACACGAAGAACCGCATTCACATATTTGAATTTTTTTTTTACAAATATTGACACTTTTCTCCCAGATGTCACTCAGGGTTTTATTTTCTCTTTCTTAATTTGTAGAATTAGGTAAAGGAATAAGCATCTCTCTTTTCTCAACTTGATTTTAACTTTTTTCGGGTTAGCCGCTGTATCATACTGAACTGTGTTGGTACATCGTCATGAATAGTAAAGTGCTCATGGTAATCCCTTCTAGTGTTCAACAGAATCTCAACTGAGTTACAGATTTTGTATACATTTTCGTACAATGAACAGCTTGTTTTTAAACCTTTCTTATGAATTCATATCATTTTTTGAATCTTGAAATTAATTATTTTGATGTCATTGATATGTATTCAATTCATGCAAATTAATGAATTTTATCAGCATAATTGTGCGAATTGAAAAGAATACTCGGTAAATGAAATTCTTAACAGTAAGTGAATACTTGGGGAATGTGAGAGAACGTACGAGTTATTTAGTATGTTTTCACTTTCAACGGTGACATGTAATCAGATGATGTTGATAGACTCTATATGTATTCTGGCAATGGCGGCTCTCGTTATGTGAACAAGGCTTTTTGAAAGCCGAAAAGCGTAATGATGATGGAATAAAAGTTTGAACTGCAACAAGAACCTGTGCGTGGAGTCCAACTGAAAAAAAACAGTTTGGACAGACTTTGTGGAATATATATATTTTTTTTTTACAAGAAGATCAATGCAAGGAATTCAAAACGGGAAGAGGACGGGGAAGAAACAAAGGAGGGGTGGCGAAGAAGAAATACGAGGAGACTCTACAGATAGGAACACACACAATCAAAAGAAGAAGACCAAATAACAAAAGATAATGCTACAGTCTTAAATTTAAGCTCTGCCTCTCTGACTGACAAAGATGTGAGAATATTGGAATTGGGACTTTCTTACTGCAACAAAAATTATTTTGACTATCCGAATACCAGAATCGATCTTTATAGATTCACAAGAAAACTTAAGTTAACTAAAGCACATATGCTACGCGAGTCGGCAGTTGGAACCACAGGAATTATTGTACAAGATACAGATGTACATTTGACAGTGAATGATTTGTCAGAGGATGAAATCCTAGGGGATCTATTAGCCCTGCAAGAAGAAGGGTTGATGGATAGTAATGAAGTAATCACTGAGAATGATGAGAGGACACATGCATTGATCAAAGGAGGAGGTATCACTCCATTTAGACCAAGATCTAGATATATTCCGAACACGGCGAGAGATAACCTGGATATGTTCTCAGACAACATGACCAAAGAATTGCGACATATCAATGTATCCACTAGACAGAACTTGAATACATATAATCAAAGAGACAAAGATTTTTTCGATATAATCAGCAAACTGAAGAAGATGGATAATGTAATTGTGAAGCCTTCGGATAAAGGCGGAAATGTAGTTTTCTGGGATCGAGAATTATATGAAAAAGAAGCCATGTCACAGCTCAACAGGAACTGCTATATTCCAGTTACAATGGAACATTACTCTTCTATCAAGGACAATTTCTTTGCTCGTCTGCAATTCTGGAAAGATACAGGTCACTTAAGCTGGGATGAATATCTATTTCTGAGACAAAACTGACTGGTGATACCAACGTTCTACATGATACCTAAAGTTCATAAGGACAGTATAAGGCCACCAGGCAGGCCTATAATTGCGCCTCAAGATAGCCTGTTCGAAAATACCTCTAAGTACATTAACTATTTTTTAAACCCTATAGTCAGTTCATTACCATCGTATATTAGGGATACCTCTGACTTTTTAAAGCGCATCTATGATGTTAAACGGGAAAGTGATATGTTGCTTATAACCCTTGATGTTTCTTCCCTTTATACGAGCATACATCACGAAGATGGCTTAAGAGCAGTGCAGCATTTTTTACGCATGAGACCACTAGGATTTGCCCTACATAATAACATGCTTCTAGAGATGATTGAGTGGTGCCTTACCAATAACATTTTTATTTTTAGTAAACAACTGTATCAACAACAGCGAGGGACTGCAATGGGCACCTGTTTCGCCCCCAACTATGCAAATCTTCACATGGGCTGGTGGGAGGAACAGGTGCTCGGCGGCAAGGACATGGAACACTGGTCGCAACATACCACTTTGTGGCTGAGGAATATAGATTACCTCTTTGTGCTGTGGCAGGGCACAGAGAGAGATGCCAAATAATTTGTGAGGGAGCTAAATGAGAATAACCTCAACCTTAGATTTACTGCTGCTATCAGTTCTACTTCAGTGGACTTTCTGGATGTCAATATTTCAATTGGCACAAATTGTTTGGAAACCACGATATTCAGAAAGCCTACTGCAGGAAACACTATCCTCCATTCAAAAAAGTTTCCATCCTGCACACATCATCAGAAGCATCCCCTTTGGGGAACTGTACAGAGCCAAAAGAACATGTAGTAGTCTAGAGTCTTTTGCTAAAATTGAAAATGAGATGCTGGAGAGATTTAAACAAAGGGGATACTCTAACCGCATTCTAGATGCTGCCTGAAAAAGAGCCAGAGAAGTGGATAGGGAAAAGGCATTATTCAACCCCTCTAGGACTAGCATAAAAAGAAGAGAAAGGTTTATCACTACATATAACCAGGAACACCAGAGGGTGCGACAGGCTATGTCCAAACACTGGCAACTTTTGAAGGAAGATCCCATTATTGGCTCATTGGTTCCTAGACGTCCTATGATTAGTTATAGGAAATCCAAGTCGATGAGAGATCATCTGGTCAAGAGTGATTTTGACATAGGTGCAAAACCTCAAACGTGATTGACCCAATATGATGGCTTTAGAAAGTGCTCCAGGTGCAAAGCATGCAAGAATGGAGAAACCCGTACATTTATTGAGACACCCTTCAAAAAGAAAATCAAGATACAGGGCAACCTTACATGCAAATCTGAATATGTTGGATATGTTCTCATGTGTCCCTGCAGAAGAATCTATGTGGGGAGTACCACACTGCCGGCTCATAGGAGAATATTGCAACATATTTGTGCCATCATTCATAGGGACCGCAGTTACCCTGTTGTCCGTCACTTCGAAAAACATCAAGGTGACCCCTCAGTTCTGAAATACAGCTGTGTGGCACAGGTAGCAAAAAGAACAAGAGGGGGCGTCAGAGAGAAAGAACTGCACAAACTAGAAACTTGGTACATTCTGGAATTGGACAGTAAGGAACCAATGGGTCTGAATGTAGATGAAGAACTGTATACCTGTCTTCTCTAATTAATTGCTGCCATTGTGGGTATGAGGTACACTGCCCATTTGCATGTCTATGTATTCCCGCCGAGATATCTGTATATTGTACTGTATTGCACAACAATTTTGTATATATTTTATACATATCTCCGGGTTCTATAACCCAAAGGACGATATGAATGTAAACTTGGACAGATGTCTAGTCCTATGGGTTTCTACTAAAACACCACCCGATATAATTTTAACTATTTGTTAAAAATAGAATTGTCTTTAATGGTTGGTTGTGATCAGTAGCCGACTCTATGGAATCCCAGTACCTTCATTTCATGAAATATTGAAAGGGGTTTTTTGTACTTTATTGTTTATTTTGTGATGGGCTTCCTGCTCTCTGCCAGACAGAGAAACACATATTTTACAAAGCACTTGTGCACTTTGTTGAGGTGATTGAAAGAAAAAAAGTGGAGATAGACATCAGGCACTTGTCTGAAGATAGATTATTTTCCAAATTAGACTTAAAGATAAGTATTTCACGTATAATTGTTTTTACATGATTTTTCCTATGTGTTTACACATATACACTTCCGAATCAAATAGGTTTTAGAAGAATGAATTTGTCTTCATTGAAACGTATAGCAAGTTGCATCCGTTACTTGCACTGAAATTGGAATGAATGTTTAGTGTAAATATATAGCCAATATGTTTTAATGGGACATTATGTTTTTCTAGTGTTTAACGTTGAAAGAATGAAATGATGAAACAATGAAATTTTGTCAGTGAATACTAGGTCTTTTAGCTTAAATATTATTCAAAAGCATTGTCTTTACACCTTTTCTTCTAACCCGAGGATTTTTTCTATGTTTATACTACACGTCATTATTTATTGTACCTAGAAGATGGTGCACATTGTCGTGATCAAGGCTGCTGTGAGCAGTTGAAACGCGTTGACAGTTTGTCACTCAAAGCGCTTTTAATAAAGCTTTTTGTTGATTCACTCAGGGAGGAGTTCGTCCGTATCCCTTTGTTTGCCTGTGGATACATTTCCCATATATATTTATTTATTTATTTATTTTCCGCTGATATCAAGCGACGGACGAATAAACACGGGTGTTTTAAGAGGTGACCCAGTGTTAAAAACCATTGTGGGGCCCCACACACGCATCCCTTACAAAAGGGCAAAATCACTGACTGGCTTAAAAATACAGAAGGTTTTTACAAATGTGGTGATGTAAGGCCTGCATACACAGAAATAACCATAAGTATTATCTGTTGCCGAATGGAAAAGATGATTACACAAGTTATCACCTATACTACAGACTATTATGTCTATATTTTGGAATGTCCATGCAAACTATAGTACTTGGGAAGTACAACTTTCCCACTCAAAAACAGAATATTGGAACATCTTTGTGCCATTAAGAACCATGAAGTGACATATCTTGTTGCTAGACATTTCCAACTAAATCATGGAAGTAACCTAGCTCGCCTCCAATTTTTTGGCATTGACATGCCACTAAGAGGTGCAGACCGAGAGAAGTCTCTGCGTATTCGAGAATTACGTCTAATTGTTGATTTGGATACAAAGGTTCTGCGTGAATTTGATATGGATGAGGAACTTGCCGTGCATATTTAAGCAGTAATTTTTTCCCCGCTTGTCTTTGAAACCATGAACGATCGCAAGATATTTTGAATTCACCTATGAGCTTTATGATTATTTGATTTTTTGACTAATTAATCATGGTTTTCATGCATAAATGCAAAAGGGTTGATTGCCCTCGAGGATTCTATCCCTCGTAGAATGCATATAATGGAATTTAATATTTATTATAGGCCCACTGGGGCACAATGTCTATGAAGGTGATCACAGATATACATTGCCCACTCAGGCAAAAATCATTGTTACATATGATTATAGAATTTGAATATATATGCCATATGGCGCAATTATGATTTTGAATGGAGCGTGATTATTCCATAGGAGTTTGTTAAGGACTATGGAATGATGTATTGCACGAGTATATATATGAGGGTGTTTTTCTGGCCTATAATAAGGTTTTGATATGCTGAAAACAGGCATATAATTGAAGGATGAAATTAAATTCATACTGCAGAACATTTTGATTGTGACTTGTCAATTATCTTTGTGAAATCACAAATGTATCATTGAATAAATAGCACATGTCAATGAAATTGTATTAAGAGACACAATCAATGTCATTGTTTGGTTCATTACTGACAGTCTGTTATCTATGTCTTTTAAGTTGGTGATTGGTTTGTTCTATTTATTTTCTATGGTGGATTGGACCTGCATTTGAGAAAGGCTGTAAAGCCGAAATGCGTTGTCATCGTGAAATAAACATTTTTTCACCGTGGAGTAGTGCCTTGGATTATTGATTTTTGGAAGTAAATGTGTTATATATTACAACACTATTAATGTGAAAGCTGTGAACATATATATGTTCATATATATGTTCACAGCTCTCACATTAATAGTATTGTAATATATAACACATTAGTAGTGTTAATGAGAATGTGATACAGGTCATGAGCATTGGATTTAGTGTGAGAAAGGGAAACCAGACCGCAAGGACTGTGTGTCAGATTCTATTCAGTGAAATTTTTTACTTTAGAGACATATAGTGAACTCATATTTGCATTCCATTACTCCCATCTGCAGGTAATGATTAAGAAACATAGCAGTCTGTTTTTAGAATGCATCGTCTACATTAGCAGCGACGTAGGATCAACAATCATTTATGATTGGCAAAATGTGTTCAGTATACAACCCCTAACAAGCAGATGACTGCAGTTAGGCCATGGCATACTAAACACTTCTGACAACCAAAAATGGTGGAGATCCCTTATACTTTCCAGATAGGCAACAAAAATGATCTTCACCTAATTAATTTCAGTGCTTTTAATCTGGTGACGACAACACAAACTTCCAAGATCAGTTTTCAAGAGCTGTGAAACAGGCTGGACACAGCCTTGTGCACTCTTTAGTCACCTTACCCGAGAGTCTCCTAGACCAAATACATTGCGAGTAAACCAATGCAATAAGTGCTGATATTCAAAGCTGAGTGCCCAAGTAAGGGAACAGAGATTAAATTTTTTTTTTTTAAGTCAGGCCAACACACATTTTTGTGCAAAGAGAAGCTTAAAAGGCAACATCTAAATCTTTATAGTGGCCTTTAACCTGGTTTGGAGCATTTTCCAAGTCGCTTGAACCAAAATCTAATAGACCTAAAATCTTGGCATGCTTTAAACACAGTCACTGTTTTGCTAGACTTTTAAATTTAAGATAGGTGTGGCCGAAGGGGAAAGACTTTAGAGACAGAATTTAAGTAGTGAGCTTTTCAGAAGAAAACCTGCCAGCTCTTAGCATGACCTCAGTCATTCATGTAAGAGTAAAATATGAACACGAATGTCCAAACATGAGACTATTATGGTCAGGCCCCATATGATCTTCCTCAAGTTTCATCTTCTCAGATAATGATCATTTGGTGAAATTTCTCTGCCAGTTTTACGATGGTCATTCAACTACTTTATAGGTGCCCTCTACATGATTGTTCCTTCATAGTGAACCTGGTAGACTCGGTCTCCCTACTCAAATCTCCTAGGTCTTGGAGATTTCACCATCTGGTCAAACTCGTCTGTCTTCAAGGGGCCATAGGGCTCATAACTAACTTTGGATCGTCTGTTTCAAAGCCTATGGTTAAGTATACAGTCTATAAAACTTGTCACATTTGAATCTTGCATTTTATACTTCATAGGTAAAAATCAGTTGATCCTCTGATTGCTATTGTCTGATCCGATTACTATTCCATACCATTTTCTCTTCTTAACCCAAAAACTGCAAGAACCTACATCAGAAAAATTGCTCAAAGATTAGCAACAGACCCAGACAAAACCACAGCTTTAGTCCTTCCACAGGAGAAAGACTTTAAAAACAGAATTTAAGTAGTGAGCTTTTCAGCAGAAATTCTGCCAGCTTAAAGCATGACTTCAGAAATTCATGTAAGAAATAAAAGATAAACACAGATGTCCAAACGTGAGACAACTATGGTCAGGCACCCATGATCTTCCTTGAGTTCCATCTTCTCAGACAAGATCATTTTGTGACCTTTCTCTGCCAGTTTTACCATTGTCTTTCAGCTACTTTATAGGTGCCCCCCACATGACTGTTCCTTCACAGTGAACACAATACACTTGGACTCCCAGCTTAAATCTTCTAGGTCCTGAAGAGTTCACCACCTGGTCAAACACCCCTGTATTCCAGGTGCCAAAGGACTCCTTACCAACTTTGAATCATCAAGTTCAAAGCATATGGTTAAGGCTCCAGCCATAAAGATAGTCAGGTTTAGATCTTGCGTTTTATACTCCAGATGTAAAACCAATTGATCCTCAAATTGCTTTTGTCTGATCAGATTACTTTGCAATACCTTTTTCTCTTATTAGACCAAAAACTGCAAGACCCTGCACCAAAAATTGGTCAAAGATTAGCAATCAACTTGGAAAAAAGGATGCCCTAGAAACCTTTATTCTCTATTTCTATCTGCTTGCACCTAAACCTAGCTATGGCAACACACTCCATATTGTACTTAAGGCTCCATGGATCTCATAACAGAAAACTACACATCCAGTTCACTGTTGACCTTAACATATGGCTGGGTCTAAACTAGGGTGGCATGGTTGCAAAAGAAAGATGGATTTAACCCAGATCTATTGACTGGGGGAGAATGTTTGATTTGCTCTGCATTCCGTCCATCATCTGTGTGTCTTTTGCTTTCTCGCCATAAGTGCGCAGGGTATGCCCAGACGTGGGTCCCAGGCTCACTGTGCCACTGGATACAAGCTAGTCTGGCTGATATGGGGTGATGCCCCGAAACCGGTCCCAGGATGCTTGTTTTCAGTCCAGGGGGGACCTGGCTTGGCAGGTAGGTCTGGACTGTTCCCATGAGGCACAGGGTCAAGACTGATTGGCATATGGCTAGGTCTAAACTTGGGTGGCATGGTGAGCAAAAGAACGATGGATTTAACCCACATCTATGGACTGGGGGAGAATGTTTGATTTGATCTGCATTACGTGTACATCTGTGAGTCTTTTGCTTTCTCGCCATAAGTGCGCCAGGTATCCCCAGATGTGGGTCCCGGGCTCACTGTGCCACTGGATTCAAGTGAGCCTGGCTGATGAGGGGTGATGCCCTGCAACTGGTCCCAGGATGCTTGTTTCCGGTCCAGGGAGGACCTGGCTTGGCAGGTCGGTCTGGATGTTCCCATGAGGCATAGGGTCAAGACTGATTTGCATATGGCTGGGTCTAAACTGGGGTGGCATGATGAGCTAAAGAACAATGGATTTAACCCAGATCTATTAACTGGGGGAGAATATTTGATTTTCTCTGCATTCCATCAATCATCTGTGCGTCTTTTGCTTTCTCGCCATAAGTGCGCAGGGTTTGCCCAGACGTGGGTCCCGGGCTCACTGTGCCACTGGATACAAGCTAGTCTGGCTGATATGGGGTGATGCCCCGAAACCGGTCACAGGATGCTTGTTTCCGGTCCAGGGGGGACCTGGCTTGGCAGGTCGGTCTGGATGTTCCCATGAGGCATAGGGTCAAGACTGATTTGCATATGGCTGGGTCTAAACTGGGGTGGCATGGTGAGCAAAAGAACAATGGATTTAACCCAGATCTAGTGACTGGGGGAGGATATTTGATTTGCTCTGTATTCCGTCAATCATCTGTGTGTCTTTTGCTTTCTGCCCTAAGTGAGCCGGGTATGCACAGACGTGGATCCCGGGCTCACTGTGCCACTGGATTCAAGCTAGCCTGGCTGATGATGGGTGAAGCCCCGTAACCAGTCCACGGATGCTTGTTTCTGGTCCAGGGAGGACCTGGATTGGCAGGTCGGTCTGGACTGTTCCCATGAGGCACAGGGTCAAAACAGATCTGCTGGGTCTACACTAGGGTGGCATGGTGAACAAAAGAACGATGGATTTAACCCACATCTATGGACTGGGGGAGAATGTTTGAATTGATCTGCATTACGTGTACATCTGTGTGTCTTTTGCTTTCTCGCCATAAGTGCGCCAGGTATCCCCAGATGTGGGTCCCGGGCTCACTGTGCCACTGGATTCAAGCGAGCCTGGCTGATGAGGGGTGATGCCCTGCAACCGGTCCCAGGATGCTTGTTTCCGGTCCAGGGAGGACCTGGCTTGGCAGGTCGGTCTGGACTGTTCCCATGAGGCACAGGGTAAGGACTGATTTGCATATGGCTGGGTCTAAACTTGGGTGGCATGGTGAGCAAAAGAACGATGGATTTAACCCAGATCTAGTGTCTGGGGGAGGATATTTGATTTGCTCTACATTCTACTGGGGTGGCATGATGAGCAAAAGAACAATGGATTTAATCCAGATCTATTGACTGGGGGAGAATGTTTGATTTGCTCTGCATTCCGTCCATCATCTGTGTCTTTTGCTTTCTCTGCCTGAGTGCGCCGGGTATGCCCAGACATGAGTCCTGGGCTCACTGTGCCACTGGATTCGAACTTGCCTGGCTGATGAGGGGTGATGCCCCGAAACCGGTCCCAGGATGCTTGTTTCCGGTCCAGGGAGGACCTGGCTTGGCAGGTCGATCTGGACTGTTCCCATGAGGCACAGGGTCAAGACTGATTTGCATGATCCCGTGGGAGAACATGGCGGCCGCGTAGCACGCAGATCGCAGAGCTCCGGAGACTCCCAGCCGCAGCGCTTGTGAATACCGCAATCCCACCACCTCCTAATGCCGCTTAAGTCATTTTAAAGCTGTGATGCCCTGATGTGTCTTACCGATCTTAATTTCTTGGTGTTGCCGGCCCCAGGCTCATTATCTTGCCGTCCAGAATCGGACATCAGTCCGCGTTGGGTTAGGGCCGCCCTGGAGCTCAGGAAGAGCCGCAGGGCAGCAGCGCGAGGCTTCCTCCGTGCGAGTGGTAGCAGCGTCAGCACATACGCTGCAGCCACACGTACTGGAGGTTTGGTGTCTACAACTCCGGTTGAGGAAGAGCAGCCAGCCGCCACCATTAGCAACGGAGAAAGCCAGGGCCTAATAGATAAGGGGGCTACTGCGGGGGTCACTTCTGGCAGAGTAGGAGGGCAGGCATTAACTGGTGCCCACGCTGAAAAGGGGGTAGATGCTGTAGATACTGTGGAGACACAGACTCCTCCTTCATTTGAACCGGGTGACCCGTCTGGACTAACTTCTTCTTCAGGTTTCCATAAGGGTCTGCCTAGAGAGAAACCTAGGCGGGAAGTGAAAAAAAAAAAAAGGAAAAAAGCAAAAGAAAAAGGAGGAGATCCCTGACTCTAAACTAAGGATTACACACTCTCTGCGATCTTTTTTTAAAGTACAGCCATCAGTACTTACATTAAAAAGACCGCCACAAGCTGGGGTAGACAGCTCTAGAGTCAGTCAAGGTACTATAGCCACTATAACCACTATAGCCACAGTTATGGAGAGTGGTGAGCAGCCTGGTCAGGGTGGATCCCAAGAAAGTACTAAAGCCACCTTAGACGGAGGAAAGAACCACAATGGCGATAGCACTGAGGATAGAGAGCACGAAGACCATGGAGGACATATACCAGTTATAAGCACAAAAGCCCCTGATAGTAGGAATCCGGTGGAATCATCGGTTAGCTCTCTGGAGGTGATGATGGGATCGCTCACTGCGGACATTATGAATGGTTTCGCAGTATCAGAGGCAAATCAGCTCGAAATACGCGGCTTCTGCGAGACATTAGAAAAGAAGTTGGACACTCTGAGAGGACAGAAATACTTGAGAATACAATGGAGGAGTTAAAAAAAGACCTTACATGTAGTAAAATGGAGCTCCAGGCACTGCGTAGGGATGAGCAGGGTCTTCAAGAAAAATTGAAGCAGTTAGAAAATAACTCCAGAAGGAATAATCTGAGGATTCTGAATATACCCGAAGAGAAAGAGAGGGATGATTTAAAATCCTATGTGGTAGCTCTCATAAAAGCTTCAGTTCAGGTAGATGAGAGTGAGGCGGACATTGCAAAGGACATACAAAGAATACATAGAGACCCCTTCAGGAAAAACCCGGGTAGAGTGAAGCCAAGAAAAATTCTCATTAACTTTCAGAGATATGCATTAAAAGAAAAAATTCTCGTGTCTGCACTAAAACTAAAATCCTTGAAAGGCCCCGATTTCTCATTTGAAATCAGATCAGACCTATCGCGAGCTACCTTAGACAGACAGTGGGAGTTGGGCAAACGTATGGATGAATTTAAAAAAACAGGGGCAACTGTACAACTTAAATTCCCCGCATCACTACGAATAATGCATAACAATAAAATGCATATGATAAGAAGCACAAGGGAAGCAGATGAGCTGTTAGAAAACATCAAGGGAGGTGGAGGGGGTAGTTGAGGAGGTAGATGCTGTAAGGTAATGAGTTGGTATGACTTGGTATTCTCTACACTACACATACACACAGAACCATATAGTTATCTCTTAGTGGGGCTGGGAGCTAGTGGAGCAAAGAAATAATTTGGACTAACATCTGGTCCAAGTAGAAGAAGCAGGGGTGGGTTCTCCAGGGTGGGTTGGGGGGGGTGGAAGGGTGTCACGGGGTGGGGAGCATATGGGAGAAAAAAAAAAAATCCTCAAATACCTCAGAAAAATTAAGTAAACCTTGCATAATAAAGAAACGTCCATTCAGATCCTAACTTGGAATGTTAACGGGCTACGGGTGAAGGGGCGTAGGGATAGGCTATTACAATATCTTAGAGATTCTCCTGCTCAAATTTTGATCCTACAGGAGACGCATTTATTAAAAAAGTAATGTGTCGATCTTTTTGAAAAACAAAGATGGGTACAACAAGTTCAATGTACGGACCAGAGTGGGAATGTAAGAGGAGTTCCCATAATAGTGAAAAAGCAAGCAAAAATATGGGCGTCACAGACGAGGGTGGATAAAGGGGGTAGGTGGATTATAGTCGACGCCAAAGTAGAGGATAGGTCATTAAAGTTGGTAGGCTACTATGGTCCAAACCACGACGATTGTGAACCACTAAAAAAATCTGTTTGCAAATCTCTTAGAATTTTCTGGTCCAATAATTATGGCAGGAGATTTCAATATTGTATTAGACCTAAAATTAGATAAATCAAGTAGAACCAGAGCAATACGGACGCCTAACTCACGAGCACTCCTAAAGGCCATGATGACTCAGCACACTCTGTGTGATCTCTGGAGAGAAAGAGTAGGAAATCTACAGGGCACATCCTTTCATAATAAGAAATACGGGAGTAGATCTAGAATAGATTACTTCTTAGTAGATTGGAGTCTTAGAGAGGACATCTTGGATATTGAATATAAGCCGGCCCACCTCTCACACCACTCGGCAGATATGTTAACACTTAAAAACAGCATTGGGTGTGAAGAAAGAAGGTGGACTCTAGACCGCACCATACTGGCAGATAGCCAGGTAATGGATAACCTGAAGGAAGAGGTTAGAGAATTTATTGAGATCAATAATGGCTCAGCTACAAATGGAATAGTTTGGGATACCCTAAAAGCATTTATTAGAGGTAAGATCACGAGTGTAACCTGCTGTAGGAATAAGCTGTATAAGAGTGAAATCTCTCGGCTAGAGGATGAAATGGCGCGAATAGATACGGAGATAAAAAGATCGGAATTAAAGGGGAGTAAAGAAGAATTAGAAAAGAAACAGCTTCTATTGAAGAACCAATTATCAGAGATCCTCCATACAAGGATTAGAAAGAGGTGGGAACGCCAGTAAGTTAGAGCATTTTGAGTATGGAGAGGGGGCAGGAAAACTCCTAGCCTGGAAGGTCAAGACAGATCTGAATAGAAATCGGATTAAGGAGATCAAGGAGGATCAGTCCGGGAATACTCTGAATAGTGAGACTGAGATCAAAGAGGCCTTTAAGGAGTTCTTCCGAACCTTATATATGGAGGAGGAGAAGAATATGGTAGACGCAGAGATTGAAGGCTGGTTAGCTGAATCTATTCAATCTATAGACGCTAATCAGCAAAAAATCTTAAATCAAGGGATCACTCATGAGGAAGTGGTTAGGGATATTCAGTCTAGTAAAGGGGGCAAAGCGGCCGGGCCTGATGGCATTCCAATGGAGCTGTATAAAATCTTGGCAGAGGTGTTATCTCCTCTTTTGACATCAGTGGTGGGTGAGATATTAGATCATGGAGTTCAGATACCAAAATCATGGAATGAGGCCACAGTTACCCTTATTCTGAAATCGGGTAAAGATCCGGCAGTATGTGAGTCATACAGACCGATCTCTCTCCTGAACTCAGATTATAACATTTTTACAAAAATTTTAGCTAGCAGACTAGCTAAGATTGTGGGCCATACAATTCACAAGGATCAGAGAGGCTTTGTGAAAGGGAGGTATCTGCACGAGCTCACCTATGAGCTAATCGGGGCTATTGATTTTGCAACAACTTTTGACACCCCTCTAGCAATAACATTGGATGCCTCTAAAGCATTTGATAAGGTGAGGTGGTCTTACCTATTTTCGGTATTGAAAAGATACAATCTAGGGGATAAATTCTGTAGAGCCATACAGCTAATATAACAGGAACCTGTAGCAAGGGTCTTGGTGAATGGGAAGTTATCCACGCCATTTAAAATACTCAGGGGTACAAGACAGGGCTGCCCCCTCTCCCCTCTTCTGTTTAACTTTTATATGGAGCCCTTGGCTTTTAGACTTAGAAATACAATCGACATTCCCCCCTTCTATCAGGGAGACTGGGTCAGGAAGGTTGAGCTGTACGCAGACGACCTTATGGTATATTCATCTGATCTGGACGCTGCCTTGCCCACCATCTTACGTATAGCATTAGAATTCGGAGAGGTGTCGGGGTATTCAGTGAATGAACATAAAACAGAAGTAATGGTATGGAATCAAACAAGCAATAATCCGTTGATCAAAAGGGAAATGCGATATCTTGGTTTAAAAATAGTACAAGACATAAACACAATTCCAGAAACTAACTTGAGGAGAGTGTTTAAAGAGATTGTCCAACTAATGAAGGGTTGGGCACACCTCCCGCTAACAATTCTGGGGAGAGTGAGCTTGGTCAAAATGACTATACTGCCAAAGATCACTTTCATATTTAATTCCATACCATTGCATTTTGATAAAGTTACCATACATAAAATCCAGCAGGCAATAAACTCGTTTATTTGGGCTTACAAGGGGATTAGGATCTCCTGGAAAAAACTACGGAGGAAGAGGGAGAAGGGAGGATTATCCTTACCAGATATACAATACTATGCATGGGCTTTCCAACTAAAAAATTCTAGAATGCTTGTAAAGACACCAGATGGATCTATAATAGGCTTAATGTTCTCAGCAATGTTAAAAGAATGTAAAGCAGATGCAGACGGCTTTCTCTTTAAATTCGGAGACCCAAAATTAAAAAAAAAAAATCAAACTGAAGGTATTACAGTCGATAGCAAAAATGTGGTATCACATTAGACTTCTCTCGAAACAGGGCTACTACTCCCATTTTGCCCCGATCTGGGATTCGCCAGGGACTCCAGAGTGCCTCAACGACAAACTGGCAGTACCCATCAAAAATGCTGACCTAAAGATCTGGGGAGACCTGACCCGAGAGGGAAATCTGTTACCCTGGCAAGATCTAAACGGGCTGATGAAGGGTACCCTCTCAAAGTTTAAATTTCTACAACTAAAAAGCTGGGAGCAAAGCAAGAAATCGACATTGGGCGTAGGCAATATTTTAGAAGAACAACTGGTAACAAAACCACCAGGGAATAAGGAAGTTGCACTCTGGTACTGGCACATTCAGGACATTATGGACGGAGAGTTTACGCTGGCTGAGGAATTGTGGGGAAGCTACTTGCCGAGGGAGCAGCTGCAGATTATTTGGCAAGTATCTATGCGCACACTTTACCTCACTGTCAAACCTGCTTTTTAGGTCTCGCGCCTAGCGTTGCAGTGCGCAGCCCTGCTCGCGCAGCGCGAGACCTTTAGAAAGGGCTTCTGAAAACGACCCACACGCTCGTGCGTGTGGTTTTGTTTTCAGAAGCCCACATTGGCTGTAGCGTGCGTTTTTTTAAAAAAAACGGCACAGGATTGGGCAAAGGCGGGCGCATGTCCCGCCTTCGCTCCTCCCATTCCCGACGGTGGCCAGAACGTGCAGCAGCACGCGTTCGCCTCGCTGCCGCGCTCCCTGGCCCCGCTCCTCTGTGGTGCGCGCGCACCACTGGTTTCGCGTTCGGCTCCTCTGTGGTGCGCGCGCACCAGGTTTCTATTCCGTGCTTGTTTAAAAACATAGCACACAATTTGTGCATTTGTAGACAGTGTGGCATACAATTTGCTCATTTTTTCAATAACAACCCTTGCCTTTGGCTGCCAGGTATACGTATAATTGGACGCGACGCGTGTTGCATTTAAATAAAACCGTCATTTTGGAGCGGAGTGTGGTTTCTAAGATTATAGCCTTTTACAGATGGAAAATGCGCGTTCCTTCCATCTCGGTTTGGCGCCCTTTGCCAGAGCACTCATTTCTCAAGGCCCTGCTGCGCATTCAGCACTAATCCCAGCCCTGCCCCAGACCTCCCGATCCCTCGGCATTTACAAGAGGAATTAAATGCAGAGCCTGAGCCGATCTTCGCGTTTGTTGTTTTCGCAGGAATGCAAACAGTGCAGCAGCCTTCAGGAACAAAGAACATGGCTTTCGGGTAGCATCGACTCAAAACCTTGTACAGTGAGGCGCCATTCTCTCTTCACAGGATACAGTTGCCAGAAATTATTGCGAAATCATACGGATAAATATTGTTTCGTTATGTTTTTTAAAGTTATTTGTAAAGTAAAGAGCGGATCTGTCCTGCCGCCATTTCAAAGCGCCTTGCTACAGGAGCCAGCGCAGCACGCCAGCACCGCTCTTTGACGCTTTGTACCCAGGCAACAAAAAACCACCGACCACAGGAGACCAAGATAAGAAGGACTAGCAGGACACATGAGGCGAGACTCGCATGCAATGAACGGGGGTTCAATGGACAGTGCCTTGGAGGCAAAACAGTAGTGCTTAATTTGTAAAAAAAAAAACAATAGGTTCTTGGGTCCTTATAAGGAGGCCACTGCAGTTTGTACCAGCTATTGCCCCTGCCAGCGCTGTCAGTGACAGTACCAGCACGTTTAGTAACCATCACACTCCTACAAGTGTGACAAATCAGACTATTCCAGGCCTCCTAAAACTATAATAATGGCTTGGGTGGCACGAATTACACATTTTCAGTGTATACTAAATTATTAAACAACTGTTGTGCTGGTTTCAAAGTTAGACAAACAGCGCCACCATGTGGTGGAATGTAACAAGTGCCAGTGTTGCCAATTAACTGCCTGTGCCGAGCAGCGCAGACCACTGGCTCGAATTAAGCACTGACAAGGGACATTGTAGCACAGATTGTTAGTGACAGATGTTGGTTCACAAGGGTTAACTTGTCTGTGCACAGTGTCCTGCCACTGCCTGCCTCTGTCTGCCTCCCTGTCTCTGCGACTATGCATGACTCAATGCAGGTTTCTGTTCGTTATTGCCTGTGCCTCTACCTGTGCCCTGCTCTTGCTGTGTCACTCTTTAGCAATATGGGCACAGACCAAGAGTTACTCAAAGGAATTGCTAGGTATAATGAAGAGTTACACAAATAAAACTTGTTAAACAACGATACTATTAACAGATAAACAATTTAAGGTCCAAACTGATTTCATAAAAACAAAAATATGCAGAGCAAAGGTTAATTAGGGAACAATTGATGTAACCATTCTCATGACGAAGAGAGCAACCATTACCATGAGCTGCTATGGAGTTCATAAGTTGATAGGAAAGGTAAGAATAATTAGGAACGTATTTCAGTGGGACTTTTCTGTGAGATCTTAGTAAACAAGCATTTGCAATGCAATAGGTCTCGCATTATTAAAGTTTGAGCTATTGGTGTTGCATTATTTAGCAATGCCAATAGCTCAAACTCTAATAATGCGAGACCTATTGCATTGTAAATGCTTGTTTAAGAAGAAACCACCTTTTTTCACTCCACAGGGCATATAGATCACCAGAAAAACTTTCAAAGATGGGAAAAGGAAGCCGAACCAGCTGTGCTAAATGTGGTCTGGAAAAAGCAACAGACGTTCATATGTTCTATCAATGCCCAGCAATCAGAGTGTTTTGGGACAAAGTGGAAACATCTATGTCAGGTATTTTGGGTCAGCAAATGAAGGTAAGCCTTTCACTGGTTATCTTTGGAGTGGTGGATGGCCTTATGGGAGCCCTTAGAGATTTACTGTTTTATGCAATACTACTTGCCAGAAGAGAAATTTGTCGTAAGTGGGTGAGTAGTATACCGCCACAGCACTCTGAATTGTTTGAGTCCCTGGTATATATGTCCAAGATGGACTTGTTAGGAAAAAAGTCTAAGAAGAAAGCCTTCTGGAATTTGTTGTTAGTACGGATGGAGAGCCCAGAAGGGTTGGTGTACAATTCGGGGGGAAATGTTGATATGCGACCGCAATTCTGTCCAATGAATACACCGGCAAATCCTCTGGACTGCTATAGGGCCCTCCCCGCATTCCAAATATTAAAGCAGTTGCCGGTGTAAGTTCACACCGTGAGAGAGAGACAACCGCAGGAAGGATAATGTTTATTGTGGTATGCCGGTCAATGGTTGGTATCTCTCTCGATATAAGGGCGGAAAGAATGGACATTGGTTTCTGAGGTGAATGAGGACAAAAAAAAACAAAAAAAAGGCTGATTTGCATATGGCTGGGTCTAAACTGGGGTGGCATGGTGAGCAAAAGATCAATTTAACCCAGATCTAGTGACTGGGGGGAGAATATTTGATTTGCTCTGCATTATGTCCATCATCTGTGTGTCTTTTGCTTTCTCGCCCTAAGTGTGCAGGGTATGCCCAGACGTGGGTCCTGGGCTCACTGTGCCACTGGATTCAAGCTAGCCTGGCTGAGGAGGGGTGATGCCCCGAAACCGGTCCCAGGATGCCTGTTTCTGATCCAGGGAGGACCTGGCTTGACAGGTCGGTCTGGACTGTTCCCATGAGGCACAGGGTCAAGACTGATTTGCATATGGCTGGGTCTAAACTGGGGTGGCATGGTGAGCAAAAGAACGATGGATTTAACCTGGATCTATTGACTGGAGGAGAATGTTTCATTTGCTCTACATTCCGTCCATCATCTGTGTGTCTTTAACTTAGGTTACCTAGGCACGTATGATATTCACTGGATGGGAGAGCATGACGAAATGGCAATCTAAGCTACATAAAAGCAGAGGAGAAATGGGGCAATTATGTAATAAGTCAAGTTGGAGAAAGAAGAGGAACAGCAGTTCAATACACTATGAAAGGAAAGAGTGCACCACCTGAGTGCTGGAAACATTACAGATCAGCATGTCACCAAACCCAGTCTAATAATTTGAATGAATTTGAAATGTATAGAGCGCATGGCTACCCAACCAGGTTTTCCCACCACTAAAGGACAGAAGTCCAGTGGTGCCTTATCTCAAAAGCCCTTGATAAACTACGTTAATACCGAATTGTGAAAAAAACAAGTTTTGAGGAGTTTGCAGAAGCCAATCTCCATGGGGGAGGCCTGCAACTGGTCGGGGGGGGGGTAGAAAATTCCACAATTTCGTAGCCAAATAAATGAATGAATGTCCACTTTTCTTGGCTCGTTTAACTCTAGGAAACTGGTCCAAGTGCCAATTTGAAGAACATAGGCATTTCACAAGAGAATATTGAGGGAATCAGGCGGCGAAAATAGGCTGAGGCAACACCCTTCAAAGCTCGATAGACAAAATAGAGGGTCTTGAACCAAATACATTTGTCCAGAGGAAACCAGTGAAGGTCCCTAAGTAGACTCGAACTATGGGAATATTTGGGCAAATGCCACAGAAGGCAGGCCTTCGCATTTTGAATGGTCTGAACATAATGAACATAGCCTTTATTTACTCCCAAGTATAACACATTTCCGTAGTCCAGACGGGAGATAATAGCCTGAATAACTGTTTCCTCCATCTTATCTGGCAGAGATCAGAGAAATTTTCTGAAGTATCTGAGAATATCAAAACAAGGAGCTGTCACCTAATTAAACTGCTGGTTAAAGTGAAGGTAGTTTTCCAGCAAATGCCCAGGTTTTTCACTATGGATGTTGGCGCAGGGACCGGATCTAAATCTGTTGGCCACCATTTCGATCCCCATAAAGTGGGATAATTACTTACCACCATAATTTCTGTTTTATTGCCTTACATTTTTAGGCACTTAGGACCATATGTACAAGCCCCTATCGCCACCACAAAGTCACTTTTACCGACGTTGTGGTGGGGATAGGGGCTTAGCCTTATTTACAAGGCAGAGTCAAGCCACTTAACGTGGCTTAACGCTGCCTTGTAAATAAGGCCCCCTTTCACGTTATGCTTAGCGTGAAAGGGGTGGGCAGTGGGTTTTGCGGTGGGCGTTCCACCGCAACACCTATTGTTTTTGACGCTGCCCCCTTTGTACAAGGGTGGCGCACATAGGAGGCAGCGCCAAAATTAAGACCAGGGAAAACCTAGTCTTAAGTTAGCGAAACAAGGAGAAATGCATTATTTCTCCTCGTTGTTGCTTTTTCCATGTGTGCTGCCTTGTGCAGCACACATGGAAAAAGCAAAATGCCATGGATTGTTTATGTACAGGAAGGTCCTCCTTCCTGTACATAAACAATCTTTAAAAAAATGCCATTTTGTGACTTTCATTTGTGCTGCATTAAGCAGCGCACATGAAAGTGACAAAATGGTATTTCAGGATTGTTTATGTGCAGGAAGGGCACCTTCATACACAAACAATACTCCCCTGCACGCAGACACCCTTGCACTAAGGTGCAAGGGTGCCTGGTTTGGCGCTACACTGCCATTGCAGGGGGAATCGCAAGGCTGCACCATATCGTTGTAAATATGGCGCAGCCTTGCATTTCAGAAGTGGCGGAGAGAGGCGCTAAGCCAGGAAGGCTAACGCCTCTTCCTTGTACATATCCCCCTTAATGTCCATCCATTTGGCCACTGATTAAAGACACTACTTGAATTTGGATCAACCATTATTTCCATCAGACGTCAATCTAACGTTAATCTGTTTATTGTCTATATAGGAGATTATAGAGAAGCCAAAAGCTTCCACTATATCTGCTAAAGGGCACATATAGACATTGAAAATTGTGGGGCTCAGAAGAACTCTGTGGCAACCCATACCGAATTCACCTCACTGACGAGGCTGGTAGAAGCTTTAGATAGTGCCTGAAAAGATCTATCGCTCAGAAACTAGCCAACCAGTTCAAAGCTATGCATGAGAACCCACACTCCTTCTGTCTCCCAAGTGGTACCTGATGGGACACAGTATAGAAGTCGTACTAAGATCCTGTCAAATAAGGGCCACAGTGCATCCTGCAATAAGGGTAACTTTAAGCTCATTTATCACTATCAGAAACGCAGACTCCGTACTGAGGCCAGGGTGAAAACCTAATTGATAGGGCTGAAAAAGATTAATTACCAACCATGATTGAAGGAGGAGAGGGGGGGATAGCGGGTGCAAGAGAAAATGGCATTGTTTTAAAGTTGGAAAAAGTGGACACTGGGAGATTATTGGCCAATCTAGTGTCCAAACGATATGGGGAGATAATGCGCTGCTTAGATTCGGATCTATATGATCGCATGCTTTCGGATTTTGAGTTAATCTTATCTGATGTTAAAAACAATTTAACGCGTGTTATCCGGAATGGCCGGCGTAAAAAATATAGTTGGTTTGATGACAACTGTGACACAACACTAAAGAGTCTGCATATAGCTTTGAAGTCCAAACCTCGCAATCCACTATTGGTTAAACGTTTGCGCCAAGCCTATAAAAATGCAAGGACCACTAGACTGAAGTCCTTAAAGGAAGAATGGTGGTAAAACTTGCAGAAGTCTGCTATACTAAAAAGCTCGCAAGCATTCTGGTCTCTGATTAATGCTCCGTTTTTAAAAGATGAGCAGGCTATGACCACAGATACCAATGTTGACCAGGAGGAATGGGTGACTCACTTTGAAGGTCTTTTCGGAGCGGACGATATGACAACCCCCCCAATCCTTTTCCCAAATCTTAGAGAGTGACGAGGCTGCAGTTAGTTTTACACTCGCTGAAACAAAGCATGCTTTAAACCAATGCAAACGATCAAAGGCTCCGGGACCAGACTGAGTCCTTATTGATTTGTTCCTGGATAACCAAGATCTATGGGCCCCACTTTTAACAAACGTTTTTAATAAAATTGCCCAAACAGGTGCACCGCCATCGTGGAAAACAACTGTAATCGTCCCCATATATAAACAAGCATTGGCTTCGCCAATAGGTCTCGCTTTTGGGACCTTATAAGTATTTAGTTATGCAGCACAATATCCTTAGTGCAACAACATCAACTGTTGCATAGCTAAACACTTATAAGGTCCCAAAGGCGAGACCTATTGGCTATGCCAATGTCATCATACATGCAGGACCTGTAACTTAAATTATTAGATTGAACTAAAATTATTGCCCAAGACCTGTAAAGCTGATGGAGATGTATTTATTGTTTTTATTTAATTATTCATTCATTTATTTGCCAATAAAGTAGCCTGATGGTGTTCAAACTGCAACTGACTGAATTAAATGTCTTTTGACTTAGAATTACTTTCTGTGGAGACATCTCTGTACTTTTCAAATAACCCATTTGAGGGTTGAAAACCTCAATTCAACTTAATTTTGTGAATGAGAACTGACAGCTCCAGTGCAACAAGCACTCTCAGAGCCCTGCATTGAAGTGTAGGGGCTGTAAAAATCCAAGTGTTATGCAAAGTGTAGCAAATGAGCCACGCCCTTCGGCACAAGAATGTTGTACAAGTAGTGTGTGTCCAGTGGTGCACTGTGCAGCTCATTGCCCCAAATATATGACTAAACATGGTGTGCTAGGGTGCTGCTTTTTACAGAGCATATTTTCAACTGAAATGGCCATTAGATTAGCATCAGTCATGCACCTTTACTGATAAACCTAGGTACAAATGATAATGCGCAGAAATCTTATTTCTGTGTGTATTTATCATTTTTGCATCACACAATGAAGTGTCTTGGTTCGTTTTGATCCTATTAAAATTCCCTCTTACCTCAGAATTACAAATACAACAATGTGTCTCAATGGAACTTTTCTTGCTGACAATATATTTTGGAATGGTTGAAAAGGTCATTACAAGTAATTACATTTTATTGTGTTAGAAAACATGTGACATTCTGCAGCTTTTCTATCAATACTCGCTGTACTCCTGCAAGACTGTCACTTATTTCACATTATAAAATTCACCCCATTTGTCATCCAGGAAAGAAAAGTAAACACCCATCTCCTTGTTAAATAAACAGCAGTAGGTCATAATATATTGAATGACACTTTACCTCTGTCTTCAAACTCACACCAAATGCAACAGAATAAAAACAAAATGTACAGTCCTCTTTATGCCTTCAGAACACCAGCAGGGTTACCTTGGTGGTGCTGCCGCCACCCCCCCACTTCCGGTGCTCCTAAGACCGAAAGGCGATGGAAATTATTTTTAGCCATGCTGTGCAGTAAGGCTGAAAATAATGTAAAAAAGAAAAAATGTGCTGAGACACAGCATTTTTGTAGGCGTACGCCAAAACGGATGCACATGCCAACAAAATGAGGCGAGCATGTTTTTCTTATCTACCAACCCGAGATGGATTAGTACATACAAAGGTGCACCAAATTCACTTTTTTAATATAACACTAGTGTTCTTTCTTGATACGGTGCTAATGCGCTTACAAAAAGAAAGTGAGTTGGGGTGGTGAGCGGAGCAACATAGAGGGAGGGCAGGAGAAAGGATGTGGGTCGGGGAGAGAAGGTCAAGCAAGAGACAACAATAAGGAAGCACACAAACAACAGAGGGCGGGCGATGGGAAGCACAACGATGACAGACGTGAAAGCACACCAACAAACTAAGTACACAGACAACGGAGGATGGGCAGCAAAGGGGGAGCACACAGACTACGGAGGGAGGGATGGTGCAGCAAACTGACAATAGCTAGGGGTGGGGAGGCAAGAATGGAAACGGAAGGTGAGCACAAGGAAGCAACAAGCATTGGGAAGCACAACGATGACAGACGTGAAAGCACACCAACAAACTATAAGTACACAGACAACGGAGGATGGGCAGCAAAGGGGGAGCACACGGACTACGGAGGGCGGGAGGGATGGTGCAGCAAACTGACAATAGTTAGGGGTGGGGAGGCAAGACCGGAAACGGAAGGTGAGCACAAGTAAGCAACAAGCATTGGGAAGCACAACGATGACAGACGTGAAAGCACACCAACAAACTATAAGTACACAGACAACAGAGGATGGGCAGCAAAGGGGGAGCACACGGACTACGGAGGGCGGGAGGGATGGTGCAGCAAACTGACAATAGCTAGGGGTGGGGAGGCATGAACGGAAATGGAAGGTGAGCACAAGGAAGCAACAAGCATTGGGAAGCACAACGATGACAGACGTGAAAGCACACCAACAAACTATAAGTACACAGACAACGGAGGATGGGCAGCAAAGGGGGAGCACACGGACTACGCAACAAGCATTGGGAAGCACAACGATGACAGACGTGAAAGCACACCAACAAACTATAAGTACACAGACAACGGAGGATGGGCAGCAAAGGGGAGCACACGGACTACGGAGGGCGGGAGGGATGGTGCAGCAAACTGACAATAGCTAGGGGTGGGGAGGCAAGAACGGAAACGGAAGGTGAGCACAAGGAAGCAACAAGCATTGGGAAGCACAACGATGACAGACGTGAAAGCACACCAACAAACTATAAGTACACAGACAACGGAGGATGGGCAGCAAAGGGGAGCACACGGACTACGCAACAAGCATTGGGAAGCACAACGATGACAGACGTGAAAGCACACCAACAAACTATAAGTACACAGACAACGGAGGATGGGCCGCAAAGGGGGAGCACACGGACTACGGAGGGCGGGAGGGATGGTGCAGCAAACTGACAATAGCTAGCGGTGGGGAGGCAAGAACGGAAACAGAAGGTGAGCACAAGGAAGCAACAAGCATTGGCCGCTCGGCCGTGAAAGTGACGCGGCCATGAAAGTGAAACTGATCGCAATCGCGTGCTAATTTGGTGCGCGCGCTTTAAGGGTGCCCGCGAGCGATGCGCTTGAGGGATGCGCTTAATGAGGAAGAGATAGGAAAGCCAGATGGCGGCTATGCGCGTAACCGCAAGCTTTAGGCCACAAGCAAAAGCGTGTGGTCGGATTTTTAAAGCCCACACACTAAATGTCTCGCCAGATCAGCGCATGCGCTGGCTCAGGCGAGACCTAAAAAGGGGATAGGTCGATTCCAAAAAACTATAGACCTATCTCTTTAATAGATTCTACTGCATAATTAATGGGTCGACTGATTTTAAACAGACTAGAGGATTGGGCACTAGAAAAGAATATCATCATCCCATGTCAGTTTGGCTTTAGAAAAGGGAAAGGCACTGTGGATCAGTGTCTGAACCTGAGCCTAATTATAGCGAAATACACGGCTGCAAAAAAAGGTCATCTCCATTTAGCCTTCATGGATCTGTCTGCAGCCTTTGACTGCGTGGCACAGCCTAGGCTGTGGCAGATCATGGAGACAATGGGTATTGACCTGAATATTATTATCATCATCCGCGACCTGTATTCAGGTGCCTCAGCCTGTGTTCGCTATCGGAGGGATGGTGAGTGCACAAGGTCTTTTAAAATTGCAAGAGGTGTGAGGCAGGGGTGCGTTCTTGCCCCCTTCTTATTCGCACTCTACACCAATGGTGTAGAATCTGCACTGTTGGGTTCTACTCCGGATGTCCCTTATATTAACTCAGCACAGGTGCCAATTCTACTGTATGCGGACGACGCAGTGCTTTTAGCTCGTACTAGTAACGCACTGCGTCGTCTAGTCCTGGAATACACAGTTTATGAGTAATCTAGGTATGAAAGTTAATTATTCAAAGTCTTTTATTTTAGTAGCAGGCACAAAACAACGAAATCATCCGCAAATATTACCGAAGGGGGAAAATTGGGGGCCGTTGATTCTTTTAACTATCTAGGGATTATGTTTGACTCCCAAACTAATTGGCAAAAGATGATTGTTAATAGAGGAACTCAGATGGAAAAAAACATTGGGGCCCTAACTAAGTTCATTACAAAAAACTGGCTTAAAACCAATAGGTTTAATAAAATCAGTGTATCAAGCTAAGACTGTATCTGCTGCCACTTATGGGGCAGCTGTTTGGGGAATGAGAGATTGTACAAAATTGCAGATTATTGAAGATAACTTTTTTAAAAGGGTCCTTTCACTACCAAAGTCATGTCCAATTATAAGTCCCACACGGAACTGAGGGCCCCCTATATCATCGATAAAATTGCAATAGCCCCAATCCTAATGTGGCACTCAATATGGCGAAAGGAGACCCTTGCTCTGACAAGAGACATTATAAAGGATGTTTTGAAATTAGATGGGGCAGGTAACATTACTTGGTTAACTTATGTTGAATCGACATTGAAGTAAGTTGGGCTACATCACCTTTTTTTGGACCCTACTATTTGTTGTTCTATATCTAAAACTGACTTAAAAGCGCAATTATTATCTAATCGACAGATAAGAAGGGAGATTAAAAATATTAATCTGTCGACAGTTAAAACATACCTGGCCTCCCCTAGTATTAATTTAATGGATACAAACATAACAGATCTATCTTTCGTCACTAATCTGCAACACAGGTACATCCTGGTGAGGTTTCGTTTAAATTATATTCCACTTATGTTGGGTTTCCCCCGTAATGTCTATGTTGCTTCTGACCTTCCATTCTGTACCTGTGATGAGCGATCTGTACAGGATGATATACACTTTTTGTTCTTTTGTAAATTTTTATTGTGATGAAAGAAAACGACTTATTATCCCTATTATGCGTAAAATGAGCTTTAAACAGTGTCGTGTAGCCCTCTATTATTTGCAGTTATTACTTGACCCTTTTATCTGTTTCTCTCTGGCGTCCTTTTTATTATCTGCACTAAAAAAGAGACGTACACTCAGCTAAAATTATATCCCCAAAAATTAAATGAATTTACTATTGTGTAAATAATTATGAACTTGTATTTTTAAATGTAATAGTTTTTAATATTTCTTACATTTTAACTTTACTGTAATGTTGTGAAAGGTTTTAAATGTAGTATACTTTTTATGCCTACATTGTGTTGGCGAAATAAAGTTATTCTGACTGACTGACCATCCCCATCTCTCTACTTTTTGTTTTACAGCGAAAATTCTGGAAAAACATTAATTTCATACTTTCAAAATGACCTACAGCAACGATTTCCAGCAGATTTCTTGACCTACCCTCCAGCTTCATGCTGTTTACACAATCTTGAGGCAGCCGATTTGCTGCGAACCGAGGGGAACAGATGTGCACCAGGAAAGAAATGGTAACATGTCCCAGAAAGATGTTGAACATATGTGCACCACAATGGAAGGGATGGCAAGTGTGTGCCTGAAAGGTAAAGGGGAAGTGTACTACGGGGGAAAGAGAATGAGACAAGAGGGCACCGGGAAGTAAATGGGCCAAGTGTGCAATGAGACTCAAGAGAGCGTAAGCATCCACTAGGAAATGGGCCGTGTGTACACGGAGGAAAGGAAGGGAGCAATCTAGACAGACGTGAATCAATAACAAACTAACAAGTTTGCAAGGGAAAATGCATGTACCATGAAGGGGGTGGGACATCGATGCATTAGGAATTTTTATTTATTTATTTTATTTATTTAATGCGATTTTATATAGCGCGAACATTACCCAAAGGTGTCAGAGCGCTTGAAGCGTGGGCAAGAGTAAGTATGGTAAACCCAGGTGTGTAGAATAGAGGGGGCCAGGTGTAAATGGCAGAAAAAAAGGGAGGAGCGCGAAGGAAAAGTGAACTACAAAAGATTGGCAAATACGCACGTAGAAAGGAAAAGGGGCAATTGCGTATCATGAAGGAGTGGGTGCAGGTGTGTACTTCCAAGAAGACATTGAGAAAGTGTGCAGGGGGAGGTAATGAGCACCAGGAAGTACATCATTAGGTCAGGTGTGAAGCACAAGGAGTCCGTGTATAGTATACTATACAGTGAAGAATATATTATTGTGCCCCAGAAAGATCCCATGCCTTCGCTCAGACACACACAAACGATGGTTCCAATACCTTCGGGTCGAGGTCGCGCTATATAAATCTGCAACGAAATAAAATGTTCTACTGCAGTATAGACAGTCGCAGCCGGACCTGCGGAAGCCTCTCTCGCCCTCCCAACTAACCTGGTAGTTCAGCAGCTCGCCCACATCCATGGTTCGCTCCGAAAAAGAGCGGTTGAGGCTTGGAATATTTCTGAACCCAGTTAAGTGAAGCAGAAGCCCCGGGAATTCAGTTTCATACACAGGCAGCCACACTGCCGTAAAACGAGGCAGCAAGGGCGCGACTTACGGGCGAAATGCATCAGGCACGACAACAATCAAGAGGCACTCTGTCGTGAAGCACGCAGAATTCAGTAATATGTGTTGCCATAGGCGATATGGGGTACACGCGCGACGTAGTTGTCGGAAGAAACCGAAACCAGAAGAAATGATCAAAGTAGAATTTGGTTACTTTAAGTGAAGAGTGAACGTTGGGTTTGACTCCGTTGAGCTCCTTATCCTCTTGGCTATTAACATACCTGGCAACTCACACGATTTCGACGCCTTTCACACGGCCACCCGGCGAGGAGCCGAAATCTCACGGTGTCAGGGAAAACCAGCTAAACCACTAAACAGTGGATTTTCAGCTCGTTTTCGGAGGCTGTAAGCAGCCGATGTCCATTAAAAGGTGTGTAAACAACCCAGGACATCGGCGTTAGCCTCAATGACCCTTTGCACGCATTTGGGGGGGGGGAGGGGGGCTTGGTGAGGGGCAGAGTGCCTCTTAGGTAGCTCTCGGCATGAGGCGCCGCCCCCTTCAAGTCCCCCTCACACGGTGGCATTAATTTGTAAGTTGCCGTAGATGTATGTACTAGTTATGAAAACCTTTTCCCTCTTGCTTTATCAGTGGTCTTCCCTTGCCATCCTTTTTCTTCAGGTATGATGTTACCGTCGTTTTCCTTTCGTTGTATCACCATACATTCCAACAGGTTCGATTCAGATGGGACACTCCCGATTTTTAAAGCCAAAAGATGCCTTTTTGGCTATCTCTGGCCTAAAATTGCTTCAGCTTCAATTTAAGTCAATAGGGAAAATAGGTTCCACGATCATGGCTGGCTTTAGCACTGGTGCGCCCTGTGCGACAATGTTTGTTGGCGCCCCCCCAATGACCACCTCCGTCACAGATTCCCTCACTACCACCATTTGACAGTGCCCCTCAAGTCTCCATAACCACTGTCTCTTAGATTATTTTAGTTTTATAGCGTTACTCATACCAGTTTAAGATGTCAAAACACTTTACATCACACACACATTGCACAGAGACAATCATAGGTGTGTAGATCAGTGTAGACTGGTCCTAAATGCTCCCCTCCCGGACTGCTTCTCGCCCTCTCCTCCATCAGCTACACTGGCTCCCAGTACGCGAGCGGGTCCAGTTTAAGGTCGGTTGCACGGTCCACAAAGCTCTAAACAATCTTGGCCCGCCTATCTTGCCGAGAA
Source organism: Calotriton arnoldi (assembly GCA_963921515.1). Lineage (NCBI taxonomy): Eukaryota > Metazoa > Chordata > Amphibia > Caudata > Salamandridae > Calotriton > Calotriton arnoldi. The sequence continues at coordinate 1,070,772 of CAWUFW010006077.1, forward strand.
ATTTATGCCGTATACACCCTCCAGGTCCCTTCGCTCTGGAACTAAATCCCTTCTTATGGTCCCCCGAGTTAAGAAGGCTAGATTGGGTGGAAAGGCATTCTCCCACCTTGGCCCTCTTTACTGGAATCAGCTCCCCTTGTATTTGAGACAATGCCCTGACCACCTCCAATTCAGAAAGCATCTTAAGACCTTCCTTTTCTGTCTTTGATCCTGTTCCAGTCAATCAGCTTTCCTGTTGCCTGTCCGCAGCGCAGAGATACCCCTCCGGGGGTCAATTCAGGCGCTATATAAATAAATAAATAAATAGGAAATGTTATATAAGACAGAGGCCTACAAGGAGTTGGAGTCACGTTTCATCCATACTGATAGGCAGTATAGCTTCACTCCTTGTACTGGAAAAGCACAAATTCAGAATTTAAAATATATTACCATTGTTAGGAGTTTTCTTTAATAATAAGAATTGATTTCTACCCAAATGAACCCCTTTTGCAATATTAGGACAACGAAAGACTGGGCAAAAATATATAGCTCTAATGTTTTCCTGGCAGTTTGCATGCAGCTCTTTGATGGCAGTTAATAGCTCACTGCTCTGTATTAGAATTGTAACTTGTAAACTGCAAGTAACAAAAGGATCTCTGACAAAAGCGGTAACCCATTGACCTATTTATATTACATGCACTTTGTGATGTGAATGGGACACGTTCTTTGCAGCAGGCATATTAACCCTCTGCGCTATGATAAGTTAAAACTTGCACTAGACAAAGCTCCGGTCTCTCTCCAGGAAGAACATTAATCACCGGAGTTGTCATTTTTATTGATGCCCGAAAATTGCTGGGACAATGTACGCGCCATCAGGTGCTTTTAAAACTATGAACATGGCGCCCCCACCCCAAGTCAGTGCCAGGTGCGGTGGCGCAGATCGCACCGCCCTAGAGCCGGCCCTGTCCCCGATTTGTTTTTTTTAAATCTCCAACTTTCCCTTTTTAAAATGTTGTCAGGTATGTACAGGGCTTTAAGTGGGATGAAAAAACTGGGAGGTCTCTCAAAGAGGTGTGGCCAATGTAATTAAGGGCGTGGCTTAAAAACACATAAGCTAAAAATCTGTGCTTAACATAGTGTGCCACACAACTTGTATTTTGCTGTTTCTGTCATTGCATCCAGATATATGACACAAGTAACACCATACCTACAAGAAGTCAGGACTATTGGCTTTGTCAATGGTTGTTAGTTGCATAAGATAAATAGCGATACAAAAGGGGATGCCATGAGGCTCAGGGTCAGACTGATTTGCATATGGCCATGTCTGAACTGGGGTGGTGGAGTGAGCTAAAGAATGATGATGGATCAAACCCAGATCAGTTGACTGGGGGTGAGTGTTTGATTGGCTCAAACGTTCCGTCCATCATCCCCTTTTGTATCGCTTTGTTCGCCCTAAGTTGGCGGGGGTATGCCCAGACGTGGGTCCCTTGCTCACTTTGCCACTGGATTCAAGCAAGCCTGGCTGATGACGGCTGAAATGCCAGAAACCGGTCCTAGGATGCTTGTTTCCGGTCCAGGGAAGACATGGCGTGGCAGTTCGGGCTGGACTGTTCCCATGAGGCTCAGGGTCAGACTGATTTGCATATGGCCATGTCTGAACTGGGGTGGTGGAGTGAGCTAAAGAATGATGATGGATTAAACCCAGATCAGTTGACTGGGGGTGAGTGTTTGATTGGCTCAAGCGTTCCGTCCATCATCCCCTTTTGTATCGCTTTGTTCGCCCTAAGTTGGCGGGGGTATGCCCAGACGTGGGTCCCTTGCTCACTTTGCCACTGGATTCAAGCAAGCCTGGCTGATGACGGCTGAAATGCCAGAAACCGGTCCTAGGATGCTTGTTTCCGGTCCAGGGAAGACATGGCTTGGCAGTTCGGGCTGGACTGTTCCCATGAGGCTCAGGGTCAGACTGATTTGCATATGGCCATGTCTGAACTGGGGTGGTGGAGTGAGCTAAAGAATGATGATGGATTAAACCCAGATCAGTTGACTGGGGGTGAGTGTTTGATTGGCTCAAACGTTCCGTCCATCATCCCCTTTTGTATCGCATAAGATAAATAAGCAGCAACTATGGCTTGAATATAATATTGAAAAAGCTTCCACTGAAAGCCCTGGTGACACCACGACAATGTTGCTGCTCCTGAGTTTCAAAAAGAGAAGGGAAATCTAGAGAAAAAATGACTCGGGATTCCCCTTCCCCTACAACGCTCACCTGGCATGATGTCATGCCGTAACTTCTCCACTAGTGAGAAGTGAGCACGCACACATCGATGTGCCTTCTGTCACTGCAGTCCGGAAAAAAAGGACTGCCTGTGCCAGGGCACAAAACAGAGCCCGACAGAGACCCGTTTGGAGGCCCCTTTTAAAAAACTGCTGGTGCTCAGCACCGGTGAGACCCGGCCCACTTAAAGCCCTGGGTATGTATCACTCCTGTGTCAACCTGGGGACAGCCCTTTCAGATTTCTCACGTCCATGCGTGATGTGCTGTGTTGTAATTCAATAAATCACCACAAATATATGATGAAAAAGAAACGATTCCCAAACAACATCCATGTCTAATCTCGTCAGAAAGAACAAACCCCTAAATGTCATAACTGCCTTAACACAACTCAACATTCCAATGGTTGATGGTACAGAGAAAGGTAGAGGGGAACACCGACTGTGCCAATATGATATGTATGAATACATACATATACATAATTGTCACGAGTAGTGTTAGACCTGGCACCATTGGCGTGGGTCTCCCTTCCATTTTTTTTGCTGTTGCCTCTTACGTTTTTGCTGGTTTTAGATGCTTTTGGGCACTGTGCCACTGCTGTTCAGTGCCACAGTGCAAGTGCTCCCTACGGTAAATTGATGTATGGATTAGTGACTCCATGATTGGCTGGTTTGGTTTACTTGTCAGACCCTAGTACAGTGCACTGCGTGTGCCCAGGGCTTGTAAATCAAATGCTGCTTGTGGGCTTGCAGCACTGGTTGTGCCACCCACCGGAGCAGCTTGTAATGTGTGTCTCAGGTCTGCCATTGCAGAGCCTGTGTGCAGTCTGGTACTGCCATGTTGACTGGGAAAGTGCACCCACTTGCCAGTCCCTAAACCTTCCCTTTTATACATATTAGTCACCCCTAAGGTAGGCCCAAGGACAGGGTGCATTGTAGGTAAAAGGTAGGACATGCCTTGATGTGTGTGGCATGTCCTAATAGTGAATTACAGCCATTTTCGTTTTTCACTATTCCAAGGCTACCTGTTCCCCATAGGCCAGAATGGGCAGTTAGATTATTACATCTTATAATCCTAACTGACTCAGGGAACTAGGTAGAAATTCGAGTTTAGTATGCCTGAACTCAGAATGATAAAATACATCTTTTAGTGAAGTTGGTTTTAACATTCTGTGTTTGAAAATACCACTTTTAGAAAGTAGGTATTTTCTTGCCTAACTATCCAAGCCTGCCTCTGCTAGGTTGTGTATTCCTTGTCTGGAGTTTGAGTGACAGGGGCTGGGGGCTTCCAGGAGACAGGGTGAGTCAGCACAGGGCTGAATGAGAGATCTGCATGCAGATAGGAGGGAGGAGTTGCACCTGGGACCTGAATAGGGCTGTGCCTTCCCTCCACAATGCTGGCTCCACCTCCTGTGGTGTGTCTGATGTCCCTGGCCTACACTGTGAAAGGAAAGAAGGAGTCTTGTCAACAAAGTGCTCCAGGACTGACCAGAACTGGTTTGGACTAGGCAAAGGCCTCTCTGCCTTCAGAGAACAAAGAGAAAAGTAGTATAAATATTGGGACCCAGACCCAAGAACTTTAGATCACTTCTGGGAATCAAGACGAACCTTTGCTGAGGAGAAGAACCAGGAAGCTGTAGGAGGAGACTACCCCTGTGCTGTGTGTTTGGGGGTTGGCCTGCAGTGGTTGCTTCATTGCCAAAGAAAGGAGAAAAGGACTGAGTGTGCTTTCTATCAACTTGAAGAAGAATCTCCAAGGGCTTGAACTAGAGCTTGCCTCCTGCCTGAAGTCTCAGGGATACAAGACTTCACCAACCAGCTCCCCCCTGAATTCCCTTGCTGGGAATTGAAGTGCCTGCTGTTGTGCTGGGCCTTCTGAGAGACTGCGTGTCGCTGGGAGCTGGAAGCGCGACGCAACGACGAGAAGCGTGTCGCAGCCGCTGTCATCGCATCGCCGAGGAAACGAGACGCCGCTGCCGGCTGTCATCATCGCATCGCCGAAGCGCGGCGCATCGCCGGAGAAGCGGGACGCTGCCACAGAGGTCATCGTCGCATCACCGGAGAAGTGCGTCGCAGGGCCTGTCGCAGCTCCAAAGATCATCGAGTCGCCGCACGGCCGTCGGGCGTGCACGCATCACACCAACGTTGTCGCATCGCAACCAAGACGCCATTTTGTCGCATCGCACCGGAGAAGAGTATCGCATCGAGGTGCTATCTTGTCGCATCGCACCGGAGAGCAGTAAGAAACCGACGCATCACCTCCCCACACAGTAAGGAAGCGAGCATCAACTCCCCTGCGCAGCAGTAAGGAACCGACGCATCCACTCCCCTGAGTGTAAGGAACCGACGCATCACCTTCCCTGCGACCCTTTTGTTTTCTTTGCGTTACGCATTCAAGGTACATTGAGAGTAAAGTGTCACATCTACAACTTGAGAGAACTGAGCTATTTTATAACATTTTGAAGTCTATTTTTGAGTACAGTATTGTGGATTTTTGTCATTTGGTCTTGTGTTAAGTCTATATAAAAATACTTATTTTTATAAATACAACCTGTGTGGTGTCCATCTGTAGTGTTGTCACTGTATTACTGTATGTGTTCACAAATGCTTTACACACTGCCTCTGAGATAAGCCTGCCTGCTTGTGCCAAGCTACCAAGGGGGTGAGCAGGGGTTATTTTAGGAGTGTAGCCCCTTACCCTGACTAGACGCAAGGGTCCCTATTTGTCACAGGTACCTACCTATGCCAACTAGAGACCCCCAAATCTAACAAGTAGGTACAAAAGAATAGGATTGTATGTGAATACATAATAAGTGAATACTTAATAAATACAACACATCTCCTTTCTATAGGAAAAAGATTTGACAGACATTAGAGGCTTAAATTTCATTAGATCTCATGTGACATAGTGTAAAAAACTAAACGGTTAATCCAGTACATAGTCCTTGTGCCTTGCCCGTTTTTTTGCAGTTTACTTAAAAACATTCTTTTATTATCTGATTCCTTACTTTTCTCTTTTGCTCCCTCATGTTCCTACATTTCTGTATTTTACAATTCTGCCCATACTCTACATTTTCACTGTTCACTTGACCACGACTTACTTTGTTGTTATAGTTACTCATATATTTCTGTTGGGAAGTATGTACTTTTTCCATTATACTCTCTCTATTTACTACATCTGTAGTATTACCAGTTAACCACTGAGAGACTAATTTGGTTCCTGGATTTTCTCCCTTCTAAGGATAAAAATGGAGAACCCCCTGTGACTGAATGAGGCAGAATGTGGTGTGACCATATCATCTCATCTAAAGCTCTTCTCAAATTTGTACTATTGGCCACATTGAGTTGAATCCATTCTTTAATTAATCTGTTAATATGCTCAGCTAAACCATACACTGTAGGCAGTAGAGAACAGTTTGCAGATGTTTTATAGAAAGACTACTCAGAAACTCCTTCATTTGCTTCACCGTGACTTATACACCATTATGAGTGACAATAGTTTAGAGTATTCCCTCATTGTGAAAAACTTAGTTTAAACGTGATTACTTTGCTGGTATTAATGTTGTCCACCACTTTGATTACAACCCATTTTGAATGGTAATCAACTAAGATCAAAATGAACATTTTCCCAATGCCACTGCAATTCATAGGCCCAATAATGTCCAAAGCAATTTTGCTCCAAGGAGTAGATGATATTTCTAATACAGATATAGGATTTTTCTTAATTTGTTTGCTCTTGTCACTGCACGCGCAACTTACACACTCTCTTATACTGTTCTCAATAATGGAATTCATGCAAGGCCACCAGTAATGATATCTTGCTTTTTTCCGTCAAACTGCAGCCTAAGTGACCTTCATGAGGCAGGTTGATAAGTTTTTCATACAACCCAACTGGTGGAACTAATTTTCTCCCTCTACATACATTTATGCCAGGAATGCACAGTTCATTTCGTACACCCTTATAACCTTTTACAGAATCATCCAAGTCAGAGAATAACTTGGGCCATCCTTTTAATACCAACTCTTTAATTTTATATATTACTCAATCAGAGGGCTTTTAAAGCATGCTACTCACCCGTGAGGGTCTCAAGGCGCTGGGGGGGGGGGAGGGGGAGGCAGTTCTGGGTCAGCTGAAAAGCCAGGTCTTGAGGCTCTTCATGAAGGTGTGCAGGGTAGGGTAGCGTCTGATGTTGACTTGGAGCTCTTTCCAGGCCTTGGCTGCGACGTAGGAGAAGACTCTTCCACCCGTTCTGGTTCTGCGGATGCGCGGGGTCTCTGCTAGGGCAAGTTCGGCGGAGCGGAGGCTTCTATTGGGTACGTGAAAAGAGATTCTTTCGTTGAGGTATTTGGATCCGATGTTGTGTAGGGATTTGTAGACGTGGGTGAGTAGCTTGAAAGTTACTCTCTTCTCGACGGGGACCCAGCGGAAGTCTCGCAGGTGTTGGGTCATGTGCTCATGTCGTGGGGTGCCGAGGACGAGTCTGGCTGCGGTGTTCTGGATGGTCTGGAGTTTGTGATGCAGGGATTTGTTGATTCCCGCATAGAGGGGGTTTCCGTAGTCCAGTCTGCTAGTGATGAGTGCGTGGGTGACAGTCTTTCTGGCTTTGGGGGGGATCCACTTGAAAGTCTTGCGGAGGATGCAGAGGGAGTTGAAACAGGTGGAGGCGACGGCGTTGATCTGGCGAGTCATGCTGAGGGAGGAGTCCAGGATGCTGCAGAGGTTCCGGGCGTGGTCCGTTGGGGTGGGTGGATTTCCGAGGGCGGGGGGCCTCAAGGAGTTGTCCCAAGCGGTGGGGGAGGGTCCAAGGATGAGGACCTCTGTCTTCTCCGAGTTCAGCTTTAGGCAGCTGTTGCTCATCCAGGTTGCTACGTCTTTCATACCTTTCTGGAAGCTGAGTCTGGTGACTTCGGGGTTCTTCGTGAGGGAGAGGATGAGCTGGGTGTCGTCAGCGTAGGATACTATGCTGAACCCATGCTGTCTGACGATGGCGGCGAGGGGGACCATGTAGATGTTGAAGAGCATGGGGCTGAGCGATATCCTATTACTGGGTCTGATTTCATGTATTCTTCCCATTCCTTAGCACAGACATTACCTGTGATAGATGCCACCACAAACTCCTCCAACGTACTATTTCCACCACCCTCATCAGCAAGAGGCAGTCTAGAAAGACAATTGGATGCTAAATTCTTTACACCAGGAATGTACACCATCTTGAAATTAAACCCCCACTCACCCAAAGACCAATAGGAGATCCTAGGTGTGGTTCTTTCAATGTTTTTTGTATTGTATAGAAAATGCGGAGATCAATGGTTTATGATCTGTTTTTAAAGTAAAAGGAATGCCCCACAAAAAAATCTGAAATGCTGCACTGCCCAATAACATGCAAGTGCTTCTCTTTCTACTACTGAATGCCTAGATTCAGCGTCTGCTAGTGCTTTTGAAGCAAAGGCTACAATTCTTTCTTCTTCCTCTACAATCTGACTGAGAGTGGCTCCTATTCCTTTAGTGCTGGCATCTGTGGTAACTATTGTGTTCTTTTTAGTGTCAAAATGACCAAGATAAGGAGCATTAATAATTTCTTTTTTAGCAGTGTGAAAGCATTTTGACAATCAATATCCCAATTACATTTTTCTTGTTTTTTAACAGTCTCCTCAAAGGGTCTGTAATATCAGCAACATTTTTTTTTACAAATTTCGAAAACTACTGTGAGAGACCTAAAAATGGTGGCCATCTTCTTAGATTGTGCAGCCAGAGCTTCTCTGACAAGATGGTGTTCGATCAATTTATTTGTGATACCATTTCCTGTTCCACTTATAAATAAGGAAGCCTGGAGCTAAAAAGGATGCCTTGCAATGCTTTTGATTCCCCTATTTTTTGTCACTTTTATCACCAACGTTAAATACTTGTTTTCCTGAATCTCTGCTCTTTTTTCCACAGCTGTTTTTATCTGTTGGATTCTTCAGTTTCAAAGATAATACTAGGCACTTTCTCTGCTCAGTTGAAGGTTAGTTTTTGTGTCTTGTGTCCCAACACTTCCACTGATTATAGGCAGCCAGAATAAAAGCCCTATTTGTCCGGCTAGAAGGAAAAGAGGAGCATGGAGTGGTTAAAGGCAGGTAGAATAAATACACTGTAGGGATTGTCCACACAAGAGAAACAGAGAAGCAGCCACAGTGTGGACTGGTTACAGGCTGCCATGGTAAACACTTTATTGGTTCAATCTGTAAGCAATCTGATGGCAACAGTGTTATGGGTATCTTGCTCTCAAAAGACTAAGGGGTATATTCACAAGAACGTGCGATAACTACCGCAAGAGTAGCGTAACGCAACTTTCAATATCGCAGCCTATCGCGGGAAAATAACCCTGTGTCAACGTGGAATTCACAACAAGGCGGTAGCATGCGATAGTCACCAGATAACGCGTCAAATGTCAGCGTGAAAATCAACGCCACGCCGAAAAAACTCGAGAAATCATGCGATGAGGCCAATCGCGGTACAAAAAGTAGTGAAAAGCAGCCACAGGCCTGCAAATCCCACGCGTCTGGCGGGAAATTGCACCATAAAAGCCACAGAAACAACACACCAGAAACAAGCCAAAGCACATAGCAACATGGATGCACCCTGACCCAGCGCAGAGGTCAACGCGAACCCCACAACCCCCACAGACCACCAGCAAGGAACAACTGGGTCGGGGAAGGCCAAGGAGAAAAGGGAGAGGAAGACGGAGTGCAGACCGCAGGAAAACAAGACCAGCGCCACGGAGTCACAGAACACTACCAGCAACTGACCCACAAGCAGACCACCTGGAATGCAGTCGTAGTGCCGAGGAGGCCAATTCAGGAGGCCAAGAGGCGCCGCCAGGACGTGACAACCTAAACCAGGCACAAACCCGCTGCCAACAGGAAGGCAACAACGGCAACAGGAGGTGGCAGTCCAGCGCCACAGGAGGAGCTGGAGGAAACCCAGGCCACAGTCATCAGTGTGGAGACGGTGCAAGGAGGTGGGAGTACGGACACAGCTCGACAGGACCCTACACAACAACAACAGGGTGAGGATCCAACAGGGACTGGGGGGGACGGGGGGTGATGGGCACAATGGCACACATGCACAACGAGGTGTAGCACACTGCACACCCACATTTACCATGGGACATGTCCCCCATCCCCGTGGCACACTGCAGCACACACACATAGCAATCACAGCACATACCATGACAATGTGGCACAAAGTGCAACACCCACACTGCAGAACAGGGGACACAACTGGGTCCGCCCAGGTGCAGAAACAGAACAATCACATTGGACAGAGCAGGTAACTGTGAGATGCATATCTACGGCTACAACCAAACATCAGCCATGTAGACCAAATGTACACTGTCCCAACTCAAATAGCCACCACCGCCCAAACAGTCCCAATGTACATTGTCACACAGTCTGCATGTTGACAAGAACAAGGCGCCAACACAATGCCAACATGCATCTCCCCTTCACAATGCAGAGAGACAAACAACACCTCCAGCAGGTCAGAACAGACAACCCATCAATGATGCTGGAGACGAACACCACCCCTTCGACACCGACGCCCTACAACAGCCCATGGACATCCCACACAACCCACCACCAGGACCAGGGCAGACAAGCTACTCAGAGGAGAACCCAGCCCCTGCAACAGACCACACAGCATGAAGCACCCGCAATCACGGCTGGCTCACAACACTTCACCGACCCACACATGGCACCCCAATGCCAGGTGTCAGAGCATCAAAAGGAGGTGGCCCAACAGGTGCAGGTGTTGCCGAACCCATGGAATGCGAACTAGAACACATACATGGGTGTCCAATACCCTTCAGGGACCACCTACACCCCACAAAGGAGACCCACACTGCCATAGAGACACATGCAGATGCACATACCCAGTACAGAACCACACCCAGGGGCACGCACATATCAGTCACACACCCACTTTGGCTCTGCGTACGATGGCACAGTCCACTCCCCTTACGAATTGAGTGGGTGACGACAAAGCTACATGTCCAGGTTCCAGCCTGCTGCCTGCGGTGACATGTCTGCGTCCGCTGTACACAGCACAATGTAATGTCGTAGGGCCCAGGGCCCCCATGCACACAACAAGACCACAGGGACACATGCACATATCATGTTGAACTGGCTACGGGCACGTGCACCCGGCCCCTTTATTGGCAGGGCCACATGTACAGTGACGCCTGTGCTGGATGTGTGTGGGGTGAGTATAAGCCAGCCCGCACGGAGCGCTTGGTGCTGGCAACAACCTAAACAGTGGACACCAATTTTACAGCAAAGTCTTTAAGCATAGGACCAGCCCAGTGCTGTCCATGCCAAGCTGTAAAATGACAAGAGCCTTTTACCACTCCAGGCGCAGTATTACAGCTTTGAATTGGTAAAATACCAACCAAGCCAACCTGAAACGAATAAAAGCAACCCCTGACACGTGTTCCGCTTTCATTAGAGCTCTTCAGAGAGGTATAGCTTTGTCCAGACACAAGGGAGCACCCAGTGCAACTCAAAACAATACCCTTTCAGGCATAAAGTGACGCATAAATTATGCAAAAAAGAAGCAGAGCACTCTGGATAGTTCTCAAGGTTAGGTGGAAAGCAGCTCCTGTATAGAGCACCCTCAACACCAGCGACACTCTAGATCTGCTTACCTCAAATTTCTGCTTTTCTATAAAAGTCTTTAAGCTTAGGATTACACAGTGCCATCCACGCCAAGATAGAAAGGGACAAAGTCTTTTGCCATTTCTACAGCAAAGTCTTCAAGCATAGGACCAGCCCAGTGCTGTCCATGACAAGCTGTAAAATGACAAGAGCCTTTTAGCACTCCAGGCAAAGTAATACAGCTTTGAATTGGTAAAATACCAACCAAGCCAACCTGAAATGTATAAAATCAACCCCTGACACGTGTTTCGCTTTCATTAGAGCTCTTCAGAGAGGTATAGCTTTGTCCAGACACAAGGGAGCACCCAGTGCAACTCAAACCAATACCCTTTCAGGCATAAAGTGACGCATAAATTATGCAAAAAAGAAGCAGAGCACTCTGGGAAGTTCTCAAGTTTAGGTGGAAAGCAGCTCCTGTATAGAGCACCCTCAACACCAGAGACACTAGATCTGCTCACCTCAAATGTCTGCTTTTCTATCAAAGTCTTTAAGCGTAGGATTAGCACAGTGCCATCCACACCGAGATAGAAAGGGACAAAGGGGCAGATTTACAATTCCTGGCGCATCCCTGCAAATCAGCAGGGATGCGCCAGGAAACTTACGACACGCATCACCATCCTTGCGCCACCACTGATGCGCCGCATTTACAATGCGGCGCATCATGGCGCAGGAAATGCAGATGCGTGTCGCATCTACCGTCGTAACGTTGGCGCAGTGCTGGAGTTGTGTCGCGGGCGCGGCGCAGCTCCAGCACTGTGCCGACCCGGCCTATCTTGCACATGGTGCGTCACACCTTACGCCTGCTTCATGCAGGCGCAAGGTTTAGACGCACCGGGGTCGAAAAAGTGACTGAGTGAAATCTAGTAGATTTCACTCAGCCACTTTACGAGCGTTCCTGCGCCGGAACGCCCCCCCCTGCTCCGGAACGCCCACATGAAACCTGACGCAGGTTTCATGTGGCGCAGGGCTTTACAACGTGACGCATCTCCCTAGATGCGTCACGTTGTAAATACCCCGCAGCATGGCGCTGGCTTTACGCCGCTGTTGCGTCACAGAAGTGACGCAACGGCGGCACTAAAGTGGCGCAAGGGGCTTGTAAATCTGCCCCAAAGTCTTTTGCCATTTCTACAGCAAAGTCTTTAAGAACCATGCCGAGCTGTAAAATGACAAAAGCCTTTTACCACTCCAGGCACAGTATTACAGCTTTGAATCTGTAAAATACCAACCAAACCAACCTAAAATGAATGAAAGCAACCCCTGACACGTGTTTCGCTCTCATTATAGCTCTTCAGCGGTATCACTTTGTCCAGACACGAGGGAGCACCCAGTATAAGTCAAAACAATACCCTTTCAGACATAGAGTGATGCATAAATTATGCAAAAAAGAAGCAGAGACCTCTAGGTAGTTCTCAAGTTTAGGTGGAAAGCAGCTCCTGTACAGAGCACCCTCAACACCAGCGACACTCTAGATGTGCTCACCTCAAATTTCTGCTTTTCTATCAAAGTCTTTAGGCGTAGGATTAGCACAGTGCCATCCACGCAGAGATAGAAAGGGACAAAGGGGCATATTCAGAAGGAAGTGGCAAAGTGAGGCGTTAGCCGTCATGGCTTAACACCTCACTTCGCCACTTCAGAAACGCAATGCTGCACCATATTCACAAGGATATGGTGCAGATTTGCATTTTCCCCTGCGCTGGCGCTAAGTGTAGCAGCTTAGCGCCAACGCAGGCACCCTTGCACCATGGTGCAAGGGTGTCTGCGTGCAAGGGAAGATTGTGTATGTACAGGAAGGTCCCCCTTCCTGCACATAAACAATATTGAAATGCCGTTTTGTGACTTCTATGTGTGCTGCTTAATGCAGCACACACAGAAGTTGCCAAACGGCATTTTAAAAAAATGATTGTTTATGTGCAGGAAGGGGGACCTTCCTGTACATACACAATCATTGGCCTTTTGCTGTTTTCATGTGTGCTGCACAACGCAGAAATTACACATTTCTCCTCGCTTCGCCAGGTTAAGACCAGGTTTTCCCTGGTCTTAATTCTGGCGCTGCCTCCTATTTACGCTGCTCTTGTAAATAGGAGGCAGCGTCAGAAGCAATGGGTGTTGCAGTGGAATGCCCACAGCAACACCCATTGCCCTCCCCTTTCACGCTAAGTATAGCGTTAAAGGGTGCCTTATTCACAAGGCAGCGTTAAGCCACATTAAGTGGCTTAACGCTGCCTTGTGAATAAGGTGAAGCCCCTATCGCCACAGGAACGTCAAAAAATGTGACATTCCTGTGGCGATAGGAGCTTGTGAATATACCCCAAAGTCTTTAACCGGGACTAGCCCAGTGCTGTCCATGCCGAGTTGTAAAATGACAAAAGCCTTTTACCAATCCAGATGCAGTATTACAGCTTTGAATTGGTAAAATACCAACCAAGCCAACCTGAAACGAACAAAAGCAAGCCCTGACACGTGTTTCGTTCTCATTAGAGCTTTTCAGAGAGGTATAGCCTTGTCAAGACACAAGGAAGCACCCAGTATAAGTCAAAACAATACCCTTTCAGTCATAGAGTGACGCATAAATTATGCAAAAAAGAAGCAGAGAACTCTGGGCAGTTCTTAAGTTTAGGTGGAAAGCAGCTCCTGTAAAGAGCACCCTCAACACTAGCGACACTCTAGATCTGTTCACCTCAAATGTCTACTTTTCTATAAAAGTCTTTAAGCATAGGATTAGCACAGTGCCATCCACGCTGAGATAGAAAGGGACAAAGTCTTTTGCCATTTCTACAGCAAAGTCTTTAAACATGGTACTAGCCCAGTGCTGTCCATGCCGAGCTGTAAAATGACAAAAGCATTTTACCACTCCAGGCACAGTATTACAGCTTTGAATTGGTAAAATACCAACCAAACCAGCCTCAAATGAATAAAAGCAACCCCTGACACGTGTTTTGCTCTCAATAGAGCTGTTCAGAGAGGTATAGCTTTGTCCAGACACAAGGGAGCACCCAGTATAAGTCAAAACAATACCCTTTCAGACATAGAGAATGCATAAATTATGCAAAAAAGAAGCCGAGAACTCTGAGTAGTTCTCAAGTTTAGGTGGAAAGTAGCTCTTGTATAGAGCACCCTCAACACCAGCGACACTGTAGATCTGCTCAACTCAAATGTCTGCTTTTCTATCAAGGACTTTAAGCATAGGATTAGCACAGTGCCATCCACGCCAAGATAGAAAGGGACAACGTTTTTTGCCATTTCTACAGCAAAGTCTTTAAGCATAGGACTAGCCCAGTGCTTTCCATGCCGAGCTGTAAAATGACAAAAGCCTTTTACCACTCCAAGCACAGTATTACAGCTTTGAATTTATAAAATACCAACCAAGCCAATCTGAAATGAATAAAAGCAACCCCTGACACGTGTTTTGCTCTCATTAGAGCTCTTCAGAGAGGTATAGGTTTGTCCAGACACAGGGGAGCACCCAGTATAGGTCAAAACAATACCCTTTCGGGCATAGAGTGACGCATAAATTATGCAAAAAAGAAGCAGAGAACTCTGGGTAGTTCTCAAGTTTATGTGGAAAGCAGCTCCTGTAAAGAGCACCCACAACCCCAGCGACACTCTAGATCTGCTCACCTCAAATGTCTACTTTTCTATCAAAGTCTTTAAGCATAGGATGAGCACAGTACCATCCACGCCGAGATAGAAAGGGACAAAGTCTTTTGCCATTTCTACAGCAAAGTCTTTAAAATAGAACTAGCCCAGTGCTGTCCATGCCGAGCTGTAAAATGACAAAAGCCCTTTACCACTCCAGGCGCAGTATTACAGCTTTGAATTGGTAAAGTACCAACCAAGCCAACCTGAAACGAATAAAAGCAACTCCTGACACGTGTTTCACTCTCATTACACCTCTTCAGAGAGATATAGCTTTGTCCAGACACAAGGGAGTACCCAGTATAAGTCAAAACAATACCCTTCTAGACATAGAGTGACACATAAACTATGCAAAAAAGAAGCAGAGAACTCTGGATAGTTCTCAAGTCTAGGTGGAAAGCAGCTCCTGTATAGAGCACCCTCAACACCAGCGACACTCTAGGTCTGCTTACCTCAAATTTCTGCTTTTCTATCAAAGTCTTTAAGCGTAGGATTATACAGTGCCATCCACGCCAAGATAGAAAGGGACAAAGTCTTTTGCCATTTCTACAGCAAAGTCTTCAAGCATAGGACCAGCCCAGTGCTGTCCATGACAAGCTGTAAAATGACAAGAGCCTTTTACCACTTCGGGCAAAGTAATACAGCTTTGAATTGGTAAAATACCAACCAAGCCAACCTGAAATGTATAAAATCAACCCCTGACACGTGTTTCGCTTTCATTAGAGCTCTTCAGAGAGGTATAGCTTTGTCCAGACACAAGGGAGCACCCAGTGTAACTCAAAACAATACCCTTTCAGGCATAAAGTGATGCATAAATTATGCAAAAAAGAAGCAGAGCACTCTGGGAAGTTCTCAAGTTTAGGTGGAAAGCAGCTCCTGTATAGAGCACCCTCAACACCAGAGACATTCTAGATCTGCTCACCTCAAATGTCTGCTTTTCTATCAAAGTCTTTAAGCGTAGGATTAGCACAGTGCCATCCACACCGAGATAGAAAGGGACAAAGTCTTTTGCCATTTCTACAGCAAAGTCTTTAAGAACCATGCCGAGTTGTAAAATGAGAAAAGCCTTTTACCACTCCAGGCACAGTATTACAGCTTTGAATCTGTAAAATACCAACCAATCCAACCTAAAATGAATGAAAGCAACCCCTGACAGTGTTTCGCTCTCATTAGAGCTCTTCAGCGGTATCACTTTGTCCAGACACGAGGGAGCACCCAGTATAAGTCAAAACAATACCCTTTCAGGCATAGAGTGACGCATAAATTATGCAAAAAAGAAGCAGAGACCTCTAGGTAGTTCTCAAGTTTAGGTGGAAAGCAGCCCCTGTACAGAGCACCCTCAACACCAGCGACACTCTAGATGTGCTCACCTCAAATTTCTGCTTTTCTATCAAAGTCTTTAGGCGTAGGATTAACACAGTGCCATCCACGCCGAGATAGAAACGGACAAAGGGGCATATTCACAAGGAAGTGGCAAAGTGAGGCGTTAGCCGTCATGGCTTAACACCTCACTTCGCCACTTCAGAAATGCAAGGCTGCACCATATTCACAAGGCTATGGTGCAGACTTGCGTTTCCCCCTGTGCTGGCGCTCAGTGTAGCAGCTTAGCACCAACGCAGGCACCCTTGCACCATGGTGCAAGGGTGTCTACGTGCAAGGGAAGATTGTGTATGTACAGGAAGGTCCCCCTTCCTGCACATAAACAATCTTGAAATGCCGTTTGTGACTTCTATGTGTGCTGCTTAATGCAGCACACACAGAAGTTATAAAAGCGGCATTTAAAAATTATTGTTTATGTGCAGGAAGGGGGTCCTTCCTGTACATACACAATCATTGGCCTTTTGCTGTTTTCATGTTGCTGCACAACGCAGCACACTTGAAAACAGCAAAAACGAGGAGAAATTAAACATTTCTCCTCGCTTCGCCAGGTTAAGACCAGGTTTTCCCTGGTCTTAATTCTGGCGCTGCCTCCTATTTACACTGCTCTTGTGAATAGGAGGCAGCGTCAGAAGCAATGGGTGTTGCGGTGGAATGCCCACAGCAACACCCATTGCCCTCCCCTATCACGCTAAGTATAGCGTTAAAGGGTGCCTTATTCACAAGGCAGCGTTAAAGTGGCTTAACGCTGCCTTGTGAATAAGGTGAAGCCCCTATCGCCACAGGAACGTCAAAAAAAGTGACATTCCTGTGGCGATAGGGGCTTGTGAATATGCCCCAAAGTCTTTAACCGGCACTAGCCCAGTGCTGTCCATGCCGAGTTGTAAAATGACAAAAGCCTTTTACCATTCCAGGCACAGTATTACAGCTTTGAATTGGTAAAATACCAACCAAGCCAACCTGAAACGAACAAAAGCAAGCCCTGACACGTGTTTCGCTCTCATTAGAGCTTTTCAGAGAGGTATAGCTTTGTCAAGACACAAGGAAGCACCCAGTATAAGTCAAAACAATACCCTTTCAGTCATAGAGAGACGCATAAATTATGCAAAAAAGAAGCAGAGAACTCTGGGTAGTTCTCAAGTTTAGGTGGAAAGCAGCTCCTGTAAAGAGCACCCTCAACACTAGCGACACTCTAGATCTGTTCACCTCAAATGTCTACTTTTCTATAAAAGTCTTTAAGCATAGGATTAGCACAGTGCCATCCACGCTGAGATAGAAAGTGACAACGTCTTTACACATAGGACTAGCCCAGTGCTGTCCATGCTGAGCTGTAAAATAACAAAAGCCTTTTACCACTCCAGGCAAAGTATTACAGCTTTGAATTGGTAAAATACCAACCAAGACAAACTGAAATGAATAAAAGCAACCCCTGACACGTGTTTCGCTCTCCTTAGAGATCTTCAGAGAGGTATACCTTTGTCCAGACACAAGGGAGCACCCAGTATAAGTCAAAACAATACCCTTTCAGACATAGTGATGCATAAATTATGCAAAAAAGAAGCAGAGAACTCTGGGTAGTTCTCAAGTTTAGGTGGAAAGCAGCTCCTGTATAAAGCACCGTCAACACCAGCGACACTCTAGATCTGCTCACCTCAAATTTCTGATTTTCTATCAAAGTCTTTAAGCGTAGGATTAGCACAGTGCCATCCATGCCAAGATAGAAAGGGACAACGTTTTTTGCCATTACTACAGCAAAGTCTTTAAGAACCATGCCGAGCTGTAAAATGACAAAAGCCTTTTACCACTCCAGGCACAGTATTACAGCTTTGAATTTGTAAAATACCAACCGAGCCAACCTGAAATGAACGAAAGCAACCCCTGACACGTGTTTCCCTCTCATTAGAGCTCTTCAGAGAGGTATCGCTTTGTCCAGAAACAAGGGAGCACCCAGTATAAGTCAAAACAATACCCTTTCAGGCAGAGAGTGATGCATAAATTATGCAAAAAAGAAGCAGAGAACTCTGGGTAGTTCTCAAGTTTAGGTGGAAAGCAGCTCCTGTATAGAGCACCCACAACACCAGCGACACTCTAGATCTGCTCACCTCAAATGTCTGCTTTTTCTATTAAAGTCTTTAAGCGTAGGATTAGCACAGTGCCATCCACGCCAAGATAGAAAGGGACAAAGTTTTTTGCCATTTCTACAGCAAAGTCTTTAAGCATAAGAGTAGCCCAGTGCTTTCCATGCCGAGCTGTAAAATGACAAAAGCCTTTTACCACTCCAGGCACAGTATTACAGCTTTGAATTGGTAAAATACCAACCAAGCCAACCTGAAATGAATAACAGCAACCCCTGACACGTGTTTCACTCTCATTAGAGCTCATCAGAGAGGTATAGGTTTGTCTAGACACAATGGAGCACCCAGTATAAGTCAAAACAATACCCTTTCAGACATAGAGTGACGCATAAATTATGCAAAAAAAAAAAAGCAGAGAACTCTGGGTAGTTCTCAAGTTTAGGTGGAAAACAGCTCCTGTATAGAGCACCCTCAACACCAGCGACACTCTAGATCTGCTCACCTCAAATGTCTACTTTTCTATCAAAGTCTTTAAGAATAGGATTAGCACAGTGCCGTCCATGCTGAGATAGAAAGGAACAAAGTCTTTTGCCATTTCTACAGCAAAGTCTTTAAATATAGGACTAGGCCAGTACAGTCCATGCCGAGCTGTAAAATGACAAGAGCATTTTACCACTCCAGGCACAGTATTACAGCTTTGAATTGGTAAAATACCAACAAGCCAACCTGAAATGAATAAAAGCAACCCCTGACATGTGTCTTGCTCTCATCAGAGCTCTTCAGAGAGGTATAGCTTTGTCCAGACACAAGGGAGCACCCAGTATAAGTCAAAACAATACCCTTTCAGACATAGAGTGATGCATAAATTATGCAAAAAGAAGCAGAGAACTCTGGGTAGTTCTCAAGTTTAGGTGGAAAGCAGCTCCTGTATAGAGCACCCTCAACACCAGCGACACTCTAGATTTGCACACCTCAAATTTCTGCTTTTCTATCAAAGTCTTTAAGCGTAGGATTAGCACAGTGCCATCCACGCCGAGATTGAAAGGGACAAAGTCTTTAAGCATAGGACTAGACCAGTGCTGTCCATGCTGAGTTGTACAATGACAAAAGCCGTTTACCACTCCAGGCACAGTATTACAGCTTTGAATTTGTAAGATACCAACCAAGTCTCCTTGAAATGAATAAAAGCAACCCCTGACACGTATTTCGCTCTCATTAGAGTTCTTCAGAGAGGTATAATTTTGTCTAGACACAAGGGATCACCCAGTAGAAGTCAAAACACTACCCTTTCAGGCATAGAGTGAGGCATAAATTATGCAAAAGAGAAGCAGAGACCTCTAGGTAGTTCTCAAGTTTAGGTGGAAAGCAGCTCCTGTAAAGAGCACCCACAACCCCAGCGACACTCTAGATCTGCTCACCTCAAATGTCTACCTTTCTATCAAAGTCTTTAAGCATAGGATGAGCACAGTACCATCCACGCCGAGATAGAAAGGGACAAAGTCTTTTGCCATTTCTACAGCAAAGTCTTTAAAATAGAACTAGCCCAGTGCTGTCAATGCCGAGCTGTAAAATGACAAAAGCCCTTTACCACTCCAGGCGCAGTATTACAGCTTTGAATTGGTAAAGTACCAACCAAGCCAACCTGAAACGAATAAAAGCAACTCCTGACACGTGTTTCACTCTCATTACACCTCTTCAGAGAGATATAGCTTTGTCCAGACACAAGGGATTACCCAGTATAAGTCAAAACAATACCCCCGCTTGACCAATCACCCAGAGACTTTCAGGATAGGAGCGGACCGGAGCGCCCCAACAAGTTGGAAGCTTTCGCGAAGATTCGTCAACCGGCGCCAACGTTATTTCAAATAGAATGTTGCGGATTTCCTATGGAAAATAGGTCCTAACTGTAACTATCTACTGGTGACCACCAGTAGATAATACATATATACATACATATATATATTATCTACTGGCGGTCGCCAGTAGATAGTTATAGTTGGGACCTATTTACCATAGAAATCCGCAACATTCTATTTGCAATGACGTTGGCGCCGGTTGCAGATCTTGCAGCTTCCAACTGTTGAGCGCTCGCATCCTATCCTGAGAGTCTCGAGTGATTCGATCAAGCGAGAACAAAAGGGGTCCCAAAACGCGTTTTCCCCATTCATTTTTCCATAGGAACCTTTAGTCGCAGCTACAGCCCGAACTGCTGAACGGAATTACACCAAATTTGGCAAAGAGGTAGCCCTTGGTTCAGTGTCGTGCCTTTTGCTTAAATGGTGTAAATCCGTTCAGTAGTTCCTGAGAAAATCAAAAGTAAAGTCACATATATATCTATGGCCGAGTAGGGTCCGCGTACCCTCCCGATCACGAGCTGCATGCTAATTGGCTGTCAAGTGGCTGTCAACACTCCAAATCAGGAAGTGTTGGCAGCCATTTTATCCCTCGGTAGAACCGAGGGACAGAAACAAGTGCGCAAAGCGCAAAAGGGGGCAGGGTAGAAACACCCTGACCCCCTAGGTCTGCTCAGGGGGTCCCACAAGGACCCCCTGGGCAGAAAAAAGCATTTTTTTTTTTTTAAACGGCGGAATGCGCTTAGGGTGCGCGGATCCCGCCGATTAAAAAAAAAAAACACAAGAAACAAGTGCGCTAAACGCACAAAGAGGGCAGGGTAGAAACACCCTGACCCCCTAGGTCTGCTCAGGGGGTCCCACAAGGACCCCCTGGGCAGAATTTTTTTTTTCTTTTTAAAAAATCAGCGGGATGCGATTAGGGTACGCGGATCCCGCCGATAAAAAAAAAAATCGAAGCGCGGGAGATATTTTGCCCCCGGGTGGCCCAAGTCCCGGGGGCATGCGGGGGTGGGTTAATGTTTTAAATGGGGGGCCTCTAAGGCCCCCCAAGCCCCGGGGACCGCCACCCCCCGGGGCTTTATAAAAAAAATGGAGCGGGAGGGCTCTCCGCCCCCCCACATGCCCCGGGGACCGCCACCTCCACGGGGCACTTAGAAAATAAATGTGGGGGTCCGTTACGGACCCCCAGAGCCCCGGGGACCACCACCTCCCCGGGACTGTGCATTTGGAGGGAGGGGGCCGCGCGGCCCCCTCCTAGAGCCTTGATGGCCCTGGGGACCGCCACCCCCAGGGCCGGCTCCTCGCAGTGTCCCGGGGTGCCTACCCCGGGACACTGTAGTTTGCTATGGCAGGGCGGGAGCCTCGCGGCTCCCGTCCTGTCATAACAAACTGCTTTGGATTTTGGAAGAGAGAGCAGGGAAACCTGCTCTCTCTTCCAAAATTCAAAGCAGATTGGTTTTCCACACGGGGAGCTGCATCTTAGCAGCTCCCCATGTGAAGAAAGCAATGCCGGACGCGAGGAGCCGGCGGGACTGTGGGGGATTGGGGACCCCCACAGTCCCCAACGGAGAGGGCCAGCCCCGGTGGATGGGGTCCCCGGGTCAAGTAGTGGCCTGGGAGGGCCACGCGGCCCCCTCCCCCAAAAACAAACAAAAAAAAAACGAGAAGGCCGGCCCCGGGGATGGGGTCCCCGGGGCCTTAAATGGCCTGAGAAGGGGGCCACGCAGCCCCCTCCAAATATTTAAAATTAAAAAAAAAGAGGGCATGCCCCGGGGATGGGGTCCCCGGGGCCAATATAGAACCCAGGGAAGGGGGCCACGCGGCCCCCTTCCGTTTTATTTTAATTAAAAAAATATATGAAAATCCTCATGCCCCGGGGATGGGGTCCCGGGGCCAAAGAGGCCAAGGGAAGGGGGCCACGCAGCCCCCTTCCCGTTTATTTTAATTAAAAAAAAATATGAAAATCCTCATGCCCCGGGGGATGGGGTCCCCGGGGGCCAAAGAGCCAAGGGAAGGGGGCCACGCAGCCCCCTCCCGGACAAAAAACAAATAAAAAGACCGGCATCGTGCCGGAGGCCCGCCCCCACCCTGCAGCAGTCTGCAAATGCGTCCCCTGGCGCGTTTGCAGATGGGAAACGAATTCCCCTTGAATACTGGGGGTCCCTGGGGGCCAACTAGCCCACCAGGAACCTCCAGTATGCACCAGGGGGCTGCGTTGCAGAGAGGTGTACAGAGGCCACGCCCCTTTTTACACCTCTCTGCAACGCATCTCTGTGGCGCTTTTTGAAGGTACATGGTGGGCTAGTTGGACTCCAGGGACCCTCAGGATTCAATCAATCAATCAATCAATCAATCACAGAATTTGTAGAGCGCACTACTTACCCGCGAGGGTCTCAAGGCGCTGGGGAGAGGGAAGGGGGGGGGTGCTGCTACTGGTCGAACAGCCAGGTCTTGAGTAGCCTCCTGAAGGTCAGCAGGTCTTGGGTCTGTCGTAGGCTTAGTGGAAGGGTGTTCCAGGTCTTGGCGGCGAGGTGTGAGAAGGATCTGCCGCCGGTGGTTGTTCTTCGAATGCGAGGGACGGTGGCGAGGAGAGGTCGGCGGAGCGGAGCTGGCGGTTGGGGACGTAGAAGAAGAGTCGTCTGTTGAGGTAGGCTGGGCCAGTTTTGTGGAGTGCCTTGTGTGCGTGGATGAGGAGTTTGAAGGTGATCCTCCTGTCGACGGGGAGCCAGTGCAGGTTCCTCAGGTGGGGGTGATGTGGCTGTGGCGTGGTACGTCGAGGATCAGGCGTGCGGAGGCGTTTTGTATGCGTTGCAGTCGCTTGATGAGCTTGGCCGGGGCGCCCGCGTAGAGGGCGTTCCCATAGTCAAGTCTGCTACTGACGAGGGCCTGGGTGACTGTTCTTCTTGTGTCTGTCGGGATCCACCTGTAGATCTTGCGAAGCATGCGGAGGGTGTTGAAGCAGGAGGAGGAGACTGCGTTGACTTGCTTGGCCATGGAGAGCGTTGAGTCGAGGATGACTCCCAGGTTGCGTGCGTGGTCGGTGGGTGTCGCGGCTGCTCCCACTAGGAAACACATTGTCATAATAAAATAAAATATAAATATAAAAGAACACTCATACTGCAAACAGGGGGCATATTAGAGCTGTGGTTCCTCCAACAGGTGAGATCGCAACTTTTGAGCCATAATGCAGATCTCCAAGAGTCCATATGCAGTGCTCTTGTGGAAATTACTTTACGATTGAGAAATCACTGTGCTCCAGCTTGGTGCCACCAGGAGTCGTCCCAGGCTGAGGGGTTGGAGCCGAGGATGAGGACCTCCGTCTTGTCCGTGTTCAGCTTTAGTCAGCTGATCTTCATCCAATCGGCGACGGCCTTCATTCCTTCATGGAGATTGGCTTTGGCGGCGAGGGGGTCCTTGGTGAGGGAGAGGAACAGTTGAGTGTCGTCGGCGTAGGAGATAATGTTGAGGTCGTGCTGTCTGGCGATGCGTGCGAGCGGGGCCATGTAGATGTTGAACAGTGTTGGGCTGAGGGAAGATCCCTGCGGTACGCCGCAGATGATCTCGGAGGCTTCGGATCGGAAAGGTGGGAGGCGGACTCTCTGGGTTCTGCCGTCGAGGAAGGAGGTGGTCCATTCCAGGGCCTTGTCTCGGATCCCTGCGTCGTGGAGGCGGGCGCGTAGAGTGCAGTGGCAGACAGTGTCGAAGGCGGCGGAGAGGTCCAGCAGGATGAGCGCTGCGGTCTCACCGTTGTCCAGCAGGGTCCTGATGTCGTCGGTGGCGGCGATGAGGGCAGTCTCAGTGCTGTGGTTGCTGCGGAACCCCGATTGGGATGGGTCCAGGATGCTGTTTTCTTCTAGGTATCGGGTTAGCTGTTTGTTGACGATCTTCTCGATGACCTTGGCTGGGAACGGAAGCAGGGAGATGGGCCGGAAGTTCTTGAGGTCTCTTGGGTCTGCCTTGGGTTTTTTGAGTAGGGCGTTGATCTCTGCGTGTTTCCAGCTCTCTGGGAAGGTCGCGGTCTCGAAGGAGAGATTGATAACGTTGCACAGGTGGGGTGCGATGGAGCTGCTGGCTTTGTTGAAGATGTGGTGCGGGAAAGGGTCTGACGGGGAGCCGGAGTGTATTGTGCCCATGGTCTTGATGGTGTCATCGATGTTCACGCTGGCCCAGGCTAGCAAGGGGTCATGGTCGATGGTGTGCGGCGGGTCTGGAGTATCTATCTTGGTGGGGGCTGTCTGGGTGTTGAAGCTGTCGTGGATGTCGGCGATCTTGCGGTGGAAGAAGGTGGCGAGGGAATCGCACAGGGCTTGCGACGGCGGGATGTCGTTGGTGTTGGAGCTGGGGTTGGAGAGTTCCTTCACGATGTTGAAGAGCTCCTTGCTGTTGTGTGCGTTGTTGTCGAGGCGGTCTTTGAAGGAGATTCTCTTGGCGGACCTGATGAAGTGGTGGTGGTTACGGATGGCGTCTTTATGGGCTGCGTGGCTGTCCGGTGTCTTATCACTGTGCCATTTCTTCTCAAGTTTCCGGCAGGTACGCTTGGAAGCTAGGAGTTCCGGGGTGAACCAGCTGGCTCTTTTGGTGGTGTCGCTGTAGGTGAGTTTTTCAGCGGGGCGAGGGTGTTGGCACAGTCGTCTATCCATCGTCTGAGGTTGCAGGCAGCGTCGTCGGTGTTGGATGGGTCGGAGGGAGGGCTGAGAGCGAGGTTTGCCCGTAGTTGGTCTTCGGTGACTTTGCTCCAGCAGCGGCGTGGGATCTGTTGGGTGCGGTGGTGTGTGGTGGGTTTCTGGAAGGTGAAGTGGATGCAGTGGTGGTCGGTCCAGAGGAGTTCCGTGGTGTGGGTGAAGGAGACGTGGGAGCTTGAGGAGAAGACGGGGTCGAGCGTGTGGCCGGCGGAATGTGTCGGTGTTGTGACGAGCTGTCTCAGTCCGAGGTTGGCGAGGTTGTCGATCAGGGTGGTGGAGTTGCTGTCGTTGTTGTTCTCCAGGTGAAAGTTCAGGTCTCCGAGGAGGATGTAGTCGGTAGAAGTCAGGGCGTGCGTGCTGATGAAGTCGGCGATGGAGTCGCAGAACTGGGGTCGGGGCCCAGGGGGTCTGTAGACAAGGGTGCCTCTGAGGGTGGTGTTGGGGTCCGTGTGGATCTGGAAGTGCGTGTGTTCGGCGGTGCAGAGAACGTCGTCGGTGCTGGTCGAGACCCTGATGGAGTTCTTGTGGACGATGGCGATTCCTCCTCTTACTCCGTTGACGCGGTCTCTGCGGGTGATCTTATAGCCGTCTGGGATGGCTATGGCGATGTCGGGTGCAGAGGAGTCGTTCATCCAGGTCTCTGTCAGGAAGGCGACGTCTGGTGATGATGAGTCGAGCAGGTCCCAGAGCTCGACGGCGTGTTTGCGCGCGGAGAGGGTGTTCAGTAGGATGCATCGGAGGTGGTTGAGGTCCTTCTTGGCGGGCGCTTCAGTGGCTCTGAGGCTGGTGTAGCTGCAGTTCCGGCAGGTGAAGGGGCCATGTGTGCGTTTCGGGGCAGCCTTGAAGCAGTTGTGTCTCCGTCCGGGGTTGAGAGCGTGGAGTGTGGTGGCATCGTAACGGCGTCGGTCCTCAAGGCTGGAGCGGGGGGCGCGCGGGCCCAGGGGTTCTGGCGCTGGGCGCGGTCCAGGCGCGGACGGGCGCCATATATGGGGAGCTGGGAGGGAGGAGCAGCTGGGAGGTGGGAGGCAGGGGCAGTGACTGGGCAGTCAGGGGGGCGGGGCCGCAGGGGACGCAGCGGCGGGGGTACAGAAGGCAAAGTTGGGCACAGCAGAATGGGGGCACGAGGGGAAACAGAAAGCAAAAATGGACACAATCAACGGGGGCACGAGGGGAGACAGAAAGCAAAAATGGACACAATCAATGGGGGCACGAGGGGAGACAGAAGGCAAAGATGGACACAATCAATGGGGGCACGAGGGGAAACAGAAAGCAAAAATGGACACAATCAACGGGGGCACGAGGGGAGACAGAAAGCAAAAATGGACACAATCAATGGGGGCATGAGGGGAGACAGAAGGCAAAAGAGGACACAATCAATGGGGGCACGAGGGGAAACAGAAAGCAAAGATGGACACAATCGATGGGGGAACGAGGGGAGACAGAAGGCAAAAGAGGACACAATCAATGGGGGCACGAGGGGAAACAGAAAGCAAAGATGGACACAATCGATGGGGGCACGAGGGGAGACAGAAGGCTATAGAGGACACAATCAATGGGGGCACGAGGGGATACAGAAAGCAAAAATGGACACAATCAATGGGGGCACGAGGGGAGACAGAAAGCAAAAATGGACACAAGCAATGGGGGCACGAGGGGAGACAGAAGGCAAAAGGACACAATCAATGGGGGCACGAGGGGAAACAGAAAGCAAAAATGGACACAATCAATGGGGGCACGAGGGGAGACAGAAAGCAAAAATGGACACAAGCAATGGGGGCACGAGGGGAGACAGAAGGCAAAAGGACACAAGCAGTGGGGGCACGAGGGGAAACAGAAGTGAAACGGGCACACAAAATGGGGGCACGAGGGGGACAGAGGCAAAACGGGCACCAAGGCAACAGCAGAGGGGCGAGCTTACCAGCAGCAGCAGCGGGCAGGACAACACAGGCGGAGCTGTGTGGCGGGGGAGCGACCTACCTGGCAAGGTCAAGGGTCGCTCTCCTCACCGCGCAGCGGCCGCCATATATGGGGAGATGGGAGGGAGGAGCAGCTGGGAGGCGGGAGGCAGGGGCAGCGAATGGGCAGTCAGGGGGCGGGGCCGCAGGGGCGCCGCGGCGGAGGTACAGAAGGCAAAGTTGGGCACAGCAGAATGGGGGCACGAGGGGAAACAGAAAGCAAAAATGGACACAATCAACGGGGGCACGAGGGGAGACAGAAGGCAAAAGAGGACACAATCAATGGGGGCACGAGGGGAAACAGAAAGCAAAAATGGACACAATCAACGGGGGCACGAGGGAGACAGAAAGCAAAAATGGACACAATCAATGGGGGCACGAGGGAGACAGAAGGCAAAGAGGACACAATCAATGGGGGCACGAGGGAAACAGAAAGCAAAGATGGACACAATCGATGGGGGCACGAGGGAGACAGAAGGCAAAAGAGGACACAATCAATGGGGGCACGAGGGAAACAGAAAGCAAAGATGGACACAATCGATGGGGGCACGAGGGGAGACAGAAGGCAAAAGAGGACACAATCAATGGGGGCACAAGGGGAAACAGAAAGCAAAAATGGACACAATCAATGGGGGCACGAGGGGAGACAGAAAGCAAAAATGGACACAAGCAATGGGGGCACGAGGGAGAGACAGAAGGCAAAAGGACACAATCAATGGGGGCACGAGGGAAACAGAAAGCAAAAATGGACACAATCAATGGGGGCACGAGGGAGACAGAAAGCAAAAATGGACACAAGCAATGGGGGCACGAGGGGAGACAGAAGGCAAAGGACACAAGCAATGGGGGCACGAGGGAAACAGAAGCGAAACGGGCACACAAAATGGGGGCACGAGGGGGACAGAGGCAAAACGGGCACCAAGGCAACAGCAGAGGGCGAGCTTACCAGCAGCAGCAGCGGGCAGGACAACACAGGCGGAGCTGTGTGGCGGGGAGCGACCTACCTGGCAAGGTCAAGGGTAGAAAAGCGAGTGAAAACAAGTGAAAGGGCAGAGCGAGAGGAAGGGAAAATGAGCAGAAATAAGGCACAAAGAGCAGAGATGCAGAAAAGTTCAGAAAGGTGAAAGATAAAAAGGGTAGAAAAACGAGTGAAAGAGCAGAGTTAGAGGAAGGAGACAGAGGTCCACTGGACCACCAGGGATGAGGCGCAGGAAACCTGCGGGTGGAGGAGGGCCTCGATCACCATCACTCGAGAGTGCAGGGGCAGGGGCAGGCCTCACTTAATGGTGGAGCTGCGAGGGTGGGAGAGCAATTTCACTGACAATGAGTCAGTGGTCTTGCTCGCCTGTCCCCGCAGTGGCCGCCATTAAGTAGGAGTCGAGGAGGGCTGGACAGCTGGGAGGCGGGAGGCGGGGAGGGAGCTGGATTGGCCGGTCGCTGGGGGGAGGGGCCGCGGGGGCAGCGGCGGGGAAAGGTAAAGGGAGGAAATAAGGGATAAAGAAAAAAGGGAAAATAGGCAGAAATAAGGCACAAAAGAGCAGAGATGCAGAAAGAAAGGTGAAAGATAAAAGAGGGTAGAAAAATGAGTGAAAACTAGTGAAAGGGCAGAGCGAGAGGAAGGGAAAATGAGCAGAAATAAGGCACAAAAGAGCAGAGATGCAGAAAAGTGCAGAAAGGTGAAAGATAAAAGAGGGTAGAAAAACGAGTGAAAACAAGTGAAAGGGCAGAGCGAGAGGAAGGGAAAATGAGCAGAAATAAGGCACAAAAGAGCAGAGATGCAGAAAAGTGCAGAAAGGTGAAAGATAAAAAAGGGTAGAACAACGAATGAAAGAGCAGAGTTAGAGGAAGGAGACAGAGGTCCACTGGACCACCAGGGATGAGGTGCAGGGAAACCTGCGGGTGGAGGAGGGCCTCGATCACCAACACTCAAGAGTGCAGGGGCAGGCCTCACTTAATGGTGGAGCTGCGAGGGTGGGAGAGCAATTTCACTGACAATGAGTCAGTGGTCTTGGGGACTTAATCCCCCAACTTAAAATGCGCCACGGGCGCGTTTGCACAGTGGTGAAGGGAGGGCGGGGCTTCAGGTGACATTGTGCAAACAGGCCCCGTGGCACATTTAAGATGGGGAATTAAATCCTCTTCAATCCTGAGGGTCCCTGGGGGCCAACTAGCCCACCAGGTACCTCCAGTAAGCGCCACGGAGCTCCGTTGCAGAGTGTTGTAAAAGGGGCGTGGCCTCTGTACACCTCTCTGCAACGCAGCCCCTAGGCGCATACTGGAGGTTCCTGGTGGGCTAGTTGGCCCCTAGAGACCCTCAGGATTGAGGAGGAATTAATTCTCCAACTTAAAACGCGCCACAGGGCGTGTTTGCAGACATGTCACCTCAGGCCCCACCCCTTCCTTCACCATTGTGCAAATATTCCTCTAAAATCAGCTGAACTACGAATTCCGATTTACTCACCTGTTATCAGGAGAGACCTCAGTGCTGCATCTTTGAGCCCAGTACTGATCCTGAAAAGTAATTTTAACCGTACTTACCAGTAACTTGAATTTCCTTCCATAGGATATCATTGCCTGCTTTTTGCTGAAAAAGTTTCTAAGTGTCGATTTTTGAAACTTACAAATATTCCTCTAAAATCAGCAGAACTACGAATTCCGATTTACTCACCTGTTATCAGGAGAGACCTCAGTGCTGCATCTTTGAGCCCAGTACTGATCCTGAAAAGTAATTCTAACCGTACTTAACAGTAACTTGAATTTCCTTCCATAGGCTAACATAGACTGGTTTCACTTGGAAATTCTTCTAAGTGTGGAGTTTTGGAACTTTATAATATTCCTCTAAAATCAACCGAACTACGAATTCCGATTTACTCACCTGTTATCAGGAGAGACCACAGTGCTGCATCTTTGAGCCCAGTACTAATCCTGAAAAGTAATGTTAACCGTACTTACCAGTAACTTGAATTTCCTTCCATAGGATATCATTGCCTACTTTTTGCTGAAAAAGTTTCTAAGTGTCGATTTTTGAAACTTACAAATATTCCTCTAAAATCAGCAGAACTACGAATTCCGATTTACTCACCTGTTATCAGGAGAGAACCCAGTGCTGCATCTTTTAGCCCAGCACTGACCCTGAAAAGTAATTCTAACCGTACTTACCAGTAACTTGTATTTCCGTCCATAGGAATCCATTGTCTGGTTTTCAGAAGAAAAGTTTGTGTCGATTTTCACAAACTACAAATATTCCTTAAAGATCGCCTGTATGACTTAAACGCATTCTTTCAACTGTTTACAGGAGATGCACCAGTGCTGGATCCAGGATCCACCACTGAGTAAGAAAAAGTAACGATAACACTACTTACCTGCTAAGTGAATTTCCTCCCATAGGATAACATTGGTGATTCTATGTGAAAAAGTTTCTAAGTGTCAACTTTTAAAATACAATAATATTCCTTAAAAATCACTACTGTAACCAAAACGCTTTTACTCAACTGTTTACAGGAGATGTGCCAGGACTGAATCTAGGATCCAGTCCTGTGGTTAGAAAAGTAATCCATAAAGTAACTAATAGCATTTAAGTAGAAATTCACATTGAGCTCAATGTTGCATTGTGTTTGAAATTGTGTTGCCCATTGCAACAACTGTAACTACTGTACTTAAAAGTCTATTGCCTATTTACAAAGTATTTAAACTAAAGTAATTCATTCTGAGAAAGTATATTTTGAAATGTAATGTATAATGTAATTACAATGTAATTTAAAAGATAAAATATCTAAAAATAAATAGTTTAAAAAAATGTAGTAAATCAGTATCAAAAAAATAAATATAACAATTAATACATTTACAAATTTTCATTTACAAAACCTTTGAAATTCACTGAAAAAAACCCTAGGTTTCAGACATGTTATAATTAGGAATTAGCATTTAAAAAACCTTTGAAATTCACTGAAAAAACCATAGGTTTCAGGCACGTTATAGTTAGAAATTAGCATTTAAAAAACCTTACAAATTCACTGAAAAAACCATAGGTTTCAGGCACGTTATAGTTAGAAATTAGCATTTAAAAAACCTTACAAATTCACTGAAAAAACCATAGGTTTTAGGGACAGTTATAGTTAGTTGGACATTGCACTCATACAAAACCCCGTGAAATTCCCCCGTTATAGTTAGTTCATGAGTGATGTAATATGTGACGTCATCAGCAGTGCATTGCAGGGGCGCGAGTTATAGTTACCTGAACTAACTATAACGGGGAATTTCACGGGTTTTGTACGAGTGCAATGTCCAACTAACTATAACTGTCCTAAAACCTATGGTTTTTCAGTGAATATATATATATATATATATATACATATATATACATATACAGAAACGATCACCTCAAAGAAGAGACCAGAGGACACAGTGGGGAAATTCAAGACGACCCTTTAATTACTGTTGCAATATATATGTAAAAAAGAAGAGAACTCTGGGTAGTTCTAAAGTTTAGGTGGAAAGCAGCTACTGTAGAGAGCACCCTCAACACCAGCAACACTCTAGATGTGCTCACCTGAAATGTCTGCTTTTCTAT
This sequence comes from Calotriton arnoldi, assembly GCA_963921515.1. Classification (NCBI taxonomy): domain Eukaryota; kingdom Metazoa; phylum Chordata; class Amphibia; order Caudata; family Salamandridae; genus Calotriton; species Calotriton arnoldi. The sequence continues at coordinate 1,101,864 of CAWUFW010006077.1, forward strand.
CAAAGTCTTTAACCTTAGGATTAACACAGTGCCATCCATGCCAAGTTAGAAAGGGACAAAGTCTTTTGCCATTTCTACAGCAAAGTCTTTAAGTATAGGACCAGCCCAGTGCTGTCCATGCCAAGCTGTAAAATGACAAGAGTCTTTTACCACTCCAGGCACAGTATTACAGCTTTGAATTGGTAAAATACCAACTAAGCCAACCTGAAATGAGTTTCACTCTCATTAGAGCTCTTCAGAGAGGTATAGCTTTATCCAGACACAAGGGAACACCCAGTATAAGTCAAAACAATACCCTTTCAGGCATAGAGTGATGCATAAATTATGCAAAAAAGAAGCAGAGCACTCTGGGTAGTTCTCAAGTTTAGGTGGAAAGCAGCTTCTGTATAGAGTACCCTCAACCCCAACGACACTCTAGATCTGCTCACCTCAAATGTCTGCTTTTCTATCAAAGTCTTTAAGCGTAGGATTAACACAGTGCCATCCACGCCTAGATAGAAAGGGACAAAGTCTTTTGCCATTTCTACAGCAAAGTTTTTAAGAACCATGCCGAGCTGTAAAATGACAAAAGCCTTTTACCACTCCAGGCACAGTATTACAGCTTTGAATTTGTAAAATACCAACTAAGCCAACCTGAACTGAATGAAAGCAACCCCTGACACGTGTTTCACTCTCATTAGAGCTCTACAGAGAGGTTTCGCTTTGTCCAGACACAAGGGAGCACCCAGTATAAGTCAAAACAAGCTGAAAGACTTTTTTGTAGAAATGGCAAAAGACTTTGTCCCTTTCTATCTCGGCGTGGATGGCACTGTGCTAATCCTATGCCTAAAGACTTTGATAAAGAAGCAGACATTTGAGGTGAGCAAATTTAGAGTGTCGCTGGTGTTGAGAGTGCTCTATACTGGAGCGGCTTTCCACCTAAACTTGAGAACTACCCAGAGTTCTTTGCTTCTTTTTTTGCATAATTTATGCGTCACTCTATGCCTGAAAGGGTTATGTTTTGACTTGTACGGGGTGCTCCCTTGGGTCTGGACAAAGCTATACCTCTCTGAAGAGCTCGAATGAGAGCGAAACACGTGTCAGGGGTTGCTTTTATTCATTTCAGGTTGGCTTGGATGGTATTTTACCAATCTATAGCTGTAATACTGTGTCTGGAGTGGTAAAAGGCTTTCGCCATTTTACAGCTCGGCATGGATAGCATTGTGCTAATCCTATGCTTACAGACTTTGCTGTAGAAATGGCAAAAGACTTTGTCCTTTTCTATCTCAGCGTGGATGGCACTGTGCTAATCCTATGCTTAAAGACCTATGATGGAGAAGCAGATATTTGAGGTGAGCAAATTTAGAGTGTCGCTGGTGTTGAGAGTGCTCTATACTGGAGCGGCTTTCCACCTAAACTTGAGAACTACCCAGAGTTCTCGCCTTCTTTTTGCATGATTTATGTGTCATATATATATATTTTATATATTATTATATTTTTATTTTTTAAATTATAAAATAGTTTAAAAATATTAGTTTAATTATATTTTTTAAATAGATATATGTTAACATATATGTATATATGTATGTGTTTTTAACTTTTTGAATGTAAGTTTATTAGTTACATTTGTTAAAATATATATTAAATATATTTTATTTGTAATAAATTAATGCTAGTATTTAATATATTTTATTTTTAATATTTTAATTTGTATACATTTGAAAATCGGAATTTAATACAACGTTATTATTGTAAACAATATTTTTTTCGATATTTTTGTACTTACGTCTTTAAGTATAGGTAGTTGATATTTTTGTAGTTAATATTTTTGTTTCGATATTTTTGTAGGTGAATGTTTTACTAGTCGATATTTTGTCAGTGAACCCATTACAACTTTGCGTCTGGATCATGTTATGGACAAGATCTTTCCCCACTTCTCATTGTGGCCATCACACTAACACGTCGAGACAATGGTCTCATGACCAACTGAACCAGATTTATTTTCATGGGTGTCTTATGTGAGTGGTGCTGTATTCTCCTCTTCACAGACATTGAAGCTACACCTTTAAACATTCACCACCGAACTGATCACTGCTTCAAACTCAGGCAATGAGCTCTCCTCCTTTTGGCCACGACAAATCTGCCACTCAGCTCCAAGCATATTCTCACACAGCTATTGACCGCTGGCCCATAGATACTCCAGCCTTTGTCGCCATCACTTTGAAGCATCTCTCCTCAATCTCAGTCACTCATTGCAGTGTGATGGTCGTCAATAACCACCAGGAGACATGAGGTAAGCAGGAGCCTCTTTTATTAGCTGCTTTATCCAGCAGCTCCATTCCAACTGTTAACCCTGAAACCTTCCCCCTCTCCACACCAGAATAGAACCCACAAAAACATCATGCAGTGTTTACACATCAGGTCACAGCACAGTACCATCCGTGCCTTAGGCTGTTTTTCTGGTCAGAACTTCCTAACAAGGTTTCCTCTCTTATCAATGCTGTCCCTTCCCCAATCAAACACTTCTTAGTTTGCCTGCCTATTATTCCCCTAGGCCTGTCTCTTGTTACAATGCAGTATCTTTTGTAGCAACGAACTGTACCAGCTTCTTGTGTTTAATTTAATAGTTATGGCATTTACATTTATAGATAGTACATCCTGGGCCCCCATTCAGGATTCAATGGCTAGTGTATGTCTGATTTTTTTCCCCATGCCTGCGTGTAGCAATAACGAATGCTAAATATGTGCAGGTGTTGGGCATGGGTTTTCAATACTGGGGGTCCGAGACTTGTTTTCATTAATAATCTTTTACCCAGAGCGAAGAGAAATAGGCAGAAAAGGAGAAAGGAGGTGTAAGAGAATGCTAGGCAAACAGTGACAAGAGAGAAAACAGGGATGAAAAAGAACCTCCAGAGTGAAATGGACAAATAGACTGTAGAAGAAAGAGGCATGCATGGACGTCATTGGTGGATCGCCAGGGGTAGCAGCTATTTAAATGGAGGTTCCTAAGTGCAATTATTCTGATTCTTACGGACTTTGCCCACATCCTTTCACTGCTTTGAATTTCTTCCCAACACAATTTGGAGACTTTAACCACCTCAACATCCTCCAATAATGTGTTAAAGTATCTTAGAGCCTGAGTAATGGCCGCCATGTTCCAAGAGACCAAATTGCACTCTCTCCTTATGGCCTGAACCATGGTACCTTGGGGGAGTGATAGAAGGGCACATGGTTCTGAGGGGCCCACTTTACCCCAATTACAGCTTTTGTTTTTACTACTACACCAGCGATAGGGGATCTTTGTTCTTGCTTACATTGGGGACAATGGGCCCACTACAAGGTAAGACCCAGGCCAGTAACACCACACACAGAAGAGTGTAGTTTGCGACAGTACAACGTTTTATCTGCATGTGCCTTTATTTGTGCCCTGCGTTAAACTTGGACACTAGGAATGGGCTTGTAGTACCAGTACACCCACCCGAAGTCCTTCAACATTGCCTGTCTAAGACTACAGGCTGATCATTTTTCCGCAGCAGCCTACTAGCTGTAAGTGTTTTATAAGTCAGGTACAAGACCTTCAGGCTTGGGTGGGGAATACCGCATGGGACAGCACCCCAGATCAAATGCTGTGCAGGAGAATCACTAAAGGGGAGGTAAGGAATGACCCAAAGAGGAGAATAAAGTGAAGGATAAAGATTCGAAGATCACCGAAATATACAAAAACATGCATTTTCACTGCATTGCGAGCATCTCTAATTAATTGTTAGTTGAGTCAGTTTAATAATAATTATTAAGGATATCTGTTTGGAGCAATTTACAAAGTTGCTGTAACATCTTCAGATAGTCCAAGGGTCCTCAAGTATCCTAAGTTTTTGAGAGAGTAGCTCTTCCAGACCATGATGTTTCTTTAAAAAAAAAATCTTTGTATTGAACAACGCATAGTAAAAACACCACAATAGCGTCATTGTTACATATCAGAACTTTTCTCAAATTGACTCATACAACAGGTAAATACCCGCCCTCCGCCCACCCACCTGCAACAGTTAAAATGGGGGGAATAGAATCAATAGAGGAGCCGAGATGCATTTTCAAGTGAGGGGGGGTCACACAATCCCCGCGATATTCATTCCACTTGCCCCAAATTTTCTCCCATTTTTGGGGGCATCCCCTATTCTTATAAACTACTTTTTCAGCTATCATTCTCTTGTCCATATCATTTCTCCAATCTCTCAAATGTGATGTCATTTCAGCCCCTCAATAACGGGCAATGTTGCGTTTGGCTATCGCTAGTTTCAGGGTCATCCAGGTCTGTTCCATTGGATTAAGGTCTGAATCTTCCAAGACATTGAGCAAGCACCATTTAGCAGTGAGAGGCACAGCCGTGCCACACAAAGTGTTCAAACAATTTACACTTGCCTCCCAATACTATTGTATGACCGGACATTCCCAGATAATATGGCAAAAGGTACCTTTCTGGGTACACTTTCTGTGGCAGGAGTCATCTGGTGCTCTACCTATTTTCATTAACGTGGTACAGGCGAAATAGGCTCTATGCAAAATTTTAAGCTATACCAGGCGGAATCCAGCCTTTATTGCTATTTCCCTCAGAGATGCCAAGGCCTCAGGCCATTCATCATCCTCAATGCCACCCAAGTCTAAAGCCCATTTCTAGCTCAGATAAATGAGGATGTCAGGGGTGTTATTGATGAGTTTGTGATACGTGAGGGAGATCGCTATGCATGTCATGTGATCATCAAGTAGTCAATCTTCTAAAGTGGGGGATTCAGGCAGTTCTTCACCTCTGGGCAGTGTTGTTTGGAGAGCATGTCTAACTTGCAAATAGCAGTACATCTCGATGGGAGATAAACTGTAGTCTCTCTGTAAGTCAGTAAAGGGAATGACTGCTCCCTGTGCCCAGAGATCCCCAAACCTGGACTGCCCTATCAGGTCCCCTTTGCCAAAGCCCGGCAACATACCCAAGGTGCCCAATGCCGCTGAATCCCATAGGGGTGTGGATCGCGTTAATCTATCTTTCCATCCAAATGCCGCCTGAGCTGTATGCCAAAGACTGACCATAACAGCCACTGGGCCTCGCAGTGATGAACGCAGGGGAGCAGAATATAGGGCCCACAGACACCTCCCAGGGTGCATAGTTAGGCGATCCATGTGGAGCGACTGCTCATCTTCTTGCAAGTGCGTCCATTGGTTGATTGTGGCAAGCTGGGCTGCCATTGGGTAATGGTGTTCCACCATCATACCACTCACTTGTGAGTTTGCAAAGAGCAATTCGTGCTGACCCTCCATTACATAGTAGTGTATTAAGTGTGGAGTTTATTGATTTAAAGTTTTGCGCTGTTACGGGGTATGCAGTATTATGAAGGGAATATAAAAAACGGGGCAGTGCCATCATCCTGAAAAGCGCTGCCCTACCAAGTAGAGACAGAGGCAAGGATCTCCAACGATGAATGTGAATGTCTTTCCTTAGCCTATGTAGGGTAGGTAGTAGGTTTTTCTCGTAAAAATGTTCTGGGTCAGTGGTGGCGAAGAATCCTAGATATGTGAAACCCTCTGTGGTCGCCCGGACCTCACAGTCTCGAGGAAGCTCAGGCGGTTGGCCATGTAGCACATAAATCAGTGATTTCGCCCAATTGATCATGTATCCAGAATAGCAGCTAAATATAGTAAATATATGCATTATCCTGTTCAAAGAGAATTAGGGATCTGCCACATACAAAAGGACGTTGTCAGCATAAAGCGAGACTCTGTCCTTCCATTGATCTCACCAGCGGAGTCCCCAAATTGGGGGATCCATTCGGATCCATGGATCCAGGGGTCCCAACATTAGGGTGAAAAGGTGGGGGGAGAGTGGGTATCTGCATGTGCCGCGCTGTAGGGGAAAGACTCGCAAGATCCCTCGATTGACCACCACTTGGGCCAGGGGCTCAGTGTATAGAAAGTAGATCAAGCCTATAAACCTAGGGCCAAAGCCCAGTTTTGCCAGCACCTCAAAGAGATAAGGCCATTCAACTGTATCAAAGGCTATGCAGGCATCAACAGAGAGGACAATAGCATTTTCTTGAATATACCTCACCTGGCTCAGTACGCCATGCAGTCTCCTCAAATTGAACATAGTAATGACCTGTATTAACCGGGATGCCAAGAATTTAGCCAATATTTTAACTTCAGCATTGACATTGGCCTGGATGAGGCACAGTCTTCTGGTGGTTTTCCCTCCTTGTGTATGGCGACAATAGTAGCCACTCGCTGGTCTCTATGGAGAGTCCCCCATTCTCTGCTTTCTTTAAACATCCGTAATATGTGTAGGGCACGTTTCAGAGTTGTGAGTTTGTGAAGTTCGATGGGTGCCCCATTTGGGCCCAGCACTTTACCTGCATTTAGATCTTGAATCGAGTGAACTATCTCTTCTTCTGTTAAATCACCCTCAAGGAGGTCGTTATCATCAGTAGTGAGGGAAGGGAGCAGGAGGTCCACCAGGAATTCACGAGATTCTTCCGCTGTTGCTGTACAAGTTGAGAATAGTAAGTGGCAAAAGCTTCGGCGATAGCCAGTTTATCTGTAATCCATTCTCCCTCCCCTTGAGCGAATCTTCAATACCCATCGGCTTGCCCTCTCCTTCTTATCCAATGCAGGGAGTCTACCAGCCATCTCTCCCACCTCATAGACGCAGTGTAAAGTTGCCCTATGCTTGGCCCTGGCCTCCTCCGTCAACATATCGTGATATTCTTGCTGCTTTAGCGCTAGTTTATGTGTGGTAACAGTTTGATTTTGGCGTGTCAACTGTGTTTCCAACTGTGAGATGTTGCGTTCTATAGCTTCCAATCCCGCCCTTTTATTTCTCTTATGGCCCATGATTAGAGAGAGGCCCTGCCCCCATATCACTGTTTTATATGCCTCCCACACTGTTGAGGCTGAGTTTACAATTACCTCATTTTCTGTAAAGTAATGTTCTGTGGCCTGCGTAAGACCCTTTCTCACTCTGGGGGTCTTATGGTAACAGGGATTAAGCTTTATAGTATGTCGGACCCCAGGATTTTCGAGATTATACACTGCCCAGAGCGGGGAATGATTAGAGATGCCTCTAGCCAGGTGAAGGACCTCTCGCAAATAAGGGAGATGATGAGCCAAGGCCAGTATATAGTCAATTCTAGAGACGGTACAGTGTGCTCCTGAGTGGAAAGTGAAGTGTTGCATTGTGGGATTAATAGTGCACCACATGTCTGCCATACCCATGGCATTAAAAACATCTGCCAAGGGGGTATGGCCTGAGGGCACGCGCCTGATCGGCCAAAAATCGCTGGAGTCATTGAGTGTTAAATTAAAGTCACCTCCCATGAATAGCTCTCCATCTGGGAGATTGAGGAGCAATGAACTCGTCAGATAACGTGGTATCATGGAGTCTTGGTGGACTGTAAACACTGATAATATTAACAGACGCCCCCTCCAAGTCCTGCAATGGCCACATGTCTCCCACCCCTAGGGCATGGCTTGCCATCATGGCCGCGTGGACGTGATCTGAAAGAGCTCTGTGCGGCGGCCTGAATAAATAATCATCCTGCATCTTCCTGGCCCATGCCGAAGTGAAGACTGGTCTCCTGGGCACCGTGAAACTTCCCGCGGCCACTCGAGCGACTCTGTTGGCCCCGGACCCCCGAGAGCGCAGACACGGAGCTCCGACCTTGGCAAGGGGCCGGGGCCATTTTGGGACCGGAGCTGCAGCTGAGCTATGCCACTGGGCCGTGAGACCCGTCGGACCCTGCCGGGACGGTGCACACACTCTGCGGTCCCAGCGGAGGTCTGAACTGAACCGAACAGTGGTCGGATGGCATGTGGAGACAGACACGGGAGGTGCGGCAAGGCGTTCGACCTGCAGCGCCGAGCGGCCCTGAAAGGTGAGAGCAGCTGTCGGGGGCGGGAGCGGACAGGCCCGTCCCCACGAGGAAGTCAACCCCTGGAACCGGAGGTGACCTGAGGTGTTGCGGGGACGTTCGTCAATGGAGGCCCCCTCCCCTGACCATCAGGGATGGCCTGCTGCACAGGGAAACACTGGGGTTTTAAGAGAAAAAGAAAAAAAAAGAAAAGAAAAGAAAGTACAAAAAAACAAAACAAAAGGAAAAGCAGGGGAACTGATGAGCTCCCGGAGCGGCCTTCTGCGGACCTACTGAGGTGAAACTAACCCCCGCCCAGCGGGTGGCGGTGATTTAGAGGACCTGCGAGCCGTTGAGGACGGGGGGGGTGAACTAGGGACATAGGCCTGTGAAAGTTCGGAGAGCTGGGGATTTGGAAGGAGACCCCCCCGGACGACCGGCCCAGGAGGATATAAAAGGATCGGCCTGACCTGCCTAAATGGGGGAAAGGGAGGACCCCGTGTGAGAACTGCCTACATCCAGGGGGCTGAGGGAGCAGTGAGCGGCTGGAGGCCAAGGATAGGAATCGCAATAGAGGTTTTCTACGCACGTGAGCCACTGAGTGGGACACCAGTGGCGGGGAGCGGAGCTGGAGCTGTGGTGGGCCGCCGAGAGGAGGTGCCTGGGTGCGGTTCGCTGGGGGGTCCTGGGGTACCGGTCCCCTTACAGACATCCTGGAGGGGGAACCCCTCTGACAACCTGAGTGGAAACCGGTGTGGCCGGCGCATGGCAGCGCCGAGCATCGGCGGGGTTGAAGGTACACGGATAAGGGATACCCGGGGGGTTTCTCAGAAGGAGAAGGGCCCACAGGATACCGACTGACACCGCACGTTGGTCATCATGGGGTAAGACAAAGTGCCGAAGGCGCAATCCAATACAATTTCGATCTATGCACAGCCCATATTTCACGGCCCAGATTCTAGAGAAGAGGACCCCGCCCAGGGAAAGGGGACAACAGAGGGAACTGCCGAGGACCCACCCACACTGATGGACGTTATCCAAGCCATTCAGTCGACAGAGTGACTGTCACAGAGAAAGACATGGATGTCTTAAAGGAGGAGGTGAAAAACCTTAGGGCCACAGTGGTGGAACTGAAGCGACAAGTGATAAAGCTGGATGACCGGGCAGAGGACTCTGAAGGGAGGTCTAGGAGAGGGAACCTGAGGTTTGTTGGTTTCCCTGAGAAAGCGGAGGGCCCCTCGGTGGAACTGTTCCTCAAGGACTGGATCGTGCAAGAAATGGCTCCCAAACAGTTGTCAAAATGTTTCAGTAATGAATGAGCGCATAGAGCCCTGGTGGCCCCACCCCGCCAGACCCGGATCCCCTCCTCAAGCTATCATTGCAAAGTTATTCAGCTTCAGGGACCGGGACCTTCTCCTTCAACTCTCTCAAACATTCGGGCGTTTCTTCTTTGAGGGGCACTCCATATCGGTGTATCCCGACTACACTCAAAGGGTCCAGGACCAAATAAAGACCTTTGTCGCAGTCAAACGGAGGCTGAGAGAACTAAAGCTAAAATACAGCCTTATGTTTCCTGCTAAACTACGGGTGGAGAGTGAAGGCCGTGCTTTGTTCTTTTTTTCGGCGGAGGAGGAAGGGGACTGGCTAGACACCAGGGCCCCAGAGGGAGACGTCTTGTGCCTTCTACGGCCTCCATTGGGACAGCTTCAGTGACATCATCCCTGAGGGGCCGCAGACAATCTACACGACAGAGAGGAAGGGGTGGGAGCACACTGCTTCACCTCCCAGCACAGTTCGCCCCTTAGCATTCTGGTCAGTGCAGTTCATGGTACATGCTTACTTCAAATTTCACTGGAGTATTCCACCAAAGTTGCTGCAGGTTAGTGCTGTAAATCTGTAGACACGTGTTTCTGGATATCATCCGTCATCAGTACAGATAAAAACGAATTTAATTTGGGGTTGCTGAGCAGGCTGTCACAATCTTTTCAGGTCTCAGTACCTCTCACAGGCGCACAGGTGCATCTCCACAAGCTCGTCAGCTCAATGGCTCAAGGGAGCCTTTTCAAACAGAAAGGGGTGGGAGCACACTGATAAAGCTGGATGACCGGGCAGAGGACTCTGAAGGGAGGTCTAGGAGAGGGAACCTGAGGTTTGTTGGTTTCCCTGAGAAAGCGGAGGGCCCCTCAGTGGAACTGTTCCTCGAGGACTGGATCGTGCATGAAATGGCTCCCAAACAGTTGTCAAAATGTTTCAGTATTGAACGAGCGCATAGAGCCCTGGTGGCCCCCCCCCAGACCCGGAGCCCCTCCTCAAGCTATCATTGCACAGTTATTCAGCTTCAGGGACCGGGACTTTCTCCTTCAACTCTCTCGAACATTCGGGCGTTTCTTCTTTGAGGGGCACTCCATATCGGTGTATCCCGACTACAATCAAAGGGTCCAGGACCAAAGAAAGACCTTTGTCACAGTCAAACGGAGGCTGAGAGAACTAAAGCTAAAATACAGCCTTATGTTTCCTGCTAAACTGCGGGTGGAGAGTGAAGGCCGTGCTTTGTTCTTTTTTTCGGCGGAGGAGGAAGGGGACTGGCTAGACACCAGGGCCCCAGAGGGGAGACGTCTGGTGCCTTCTACGGCCTCCATTGGGACAGCTTCAGCGACATCATCCCTGAGGGGCCGCAGACAATCTACACGACAGGCACAACACAAGCGGACAATAAGCTCGGGCCGCATCACTGTCCTCCAGGCTGGCACGCTGCAGGCTTCGGACTCTGAGATCGTGCCGGACTCGTGGAATTGACACCAGACATTGAGGCTGGAACTGGAGACCCTGGCAGCAGCCAAGAATAAGCTCTGCACACCGGACAATAAAGAGTGGAACTGTACAGATAAGTCCTTTATGTGTATGTCCCATAAGGGGGTTTATGAGAGACTGGTTTGCAGATTTAATGCTGGGGTTCCTAGGAGACATGTAATTTGAGGACATATGTATGGCCCTTGGTCTCTTTTTTCGGTCCTTATACTCATTCAGAATGTATGGGTCAGGGGCCATGCAGTTCGTTACCCATATTACGGGCATGGGCAGCCGCTGGAGTGGTGCCGCCCCCCCCCCCCAGATTCCAGGCCCGCTGGGGAAGCTTGAGAGCGATCTCGTGCCCCGGCGTAGCCAGTTCTCTTGCACAGCGCCCGATAGACATTGCCACTTGGGCTTTCGGTGTAACCGGACCGGGCCTCGGCCCTAGGACAGTTGCGCCGCTGCTGAAGAGTTCTCAGGGAGGGGGGAGGTATGGGGCGGAGTATACTGTTTCTTCTATAGCTCACAAGATGTATGTTGGAATTCATACTGCTGCCCGTGGGGGGGGGTTGGGATCGTTTACCTTTTGAGAGTTTGTCCGTTTGTTGGGGAAATTTGGGGGTTGCACAGGATTACACTAACCCACGCCGTCTACTGGGTCGACAGATCGGACTCATTGGGGGCGAGAGGATACGTTTCTGAACACTCAATACCACCCCACCATGACAGTACAAACGTTGAAGGTTCTTAATTGGAATATTCTGGGGATGGCTGGCCTTGATAAACGTTGCAGAATATACGCCTTCCTAAAAAGGTACAGAATAGCAATTGCGGGGCTCCAAGAAACGCACATATGGGGGAACACAATATCGAGCTTAAGGAAAAGATGGCAGGGACAGATATATGCTACCTCGTATTCTGGTTTTGCGCGGGGGCACTGGTGTGGGTGGCACCGGGGGTCCCATTTCAACACCCCCATCACGTCCTGGACCCCGAGGGGCGATACGTCATTTTGTTTGGGAGGTGGGAAGGTAAGGACATATGTATTGTGAATGTCTATGCGCCTAACTCGGATTGCCCCAATTTTTTCCCAGCAGTTCTGAAGGCAGCAACACCGTAGATGGGCGCAGAGCTTCTCGTCTTCAGAGACTTTAACTGTATCTTTGATACGGAACTGGATAGAGAACCCCCTAGAGAGAATACCAAACCCCGCATGTCTAGATCCCTTGCTGCCATCCTGCAGGGCATGCAGCTCCTGTACGAGTGGAGGGCACGTAATCCCTCAAAAAGAGAGTTTCCCTGTTTCACTCCTGCTGCCAATAAGTTTTCCCGAATTGACCACTGCTGCCTCTCAGTAGGTCTTCCCGCCACAGTGGAGGGCATTTCCTACTTACCTCGTTATTTATCTGACCATGCACCACTGTTACTGACTCTGACCAGCGGGCCAGGACGACTTCCATTACACTATGGCGTCTTCTGGGGGAAGGCCCTCATGGATCTCCCATATGCACAGACAGCAGGGGAGGCCTTACGCCATTACTTTGGGGAGAACTGGGGATCGATAGCCAATAGGTCCACAGAGTGGGAGGCCATGAAGGTTGTCGTGAGGGGGTTTTGCAGGAGAATGTATGGGGTCCAACACCAGCTCAGTGCCGACATAGACACTTTAGAAAAACGGCTGAAGGACCTGGATGACACTCTTTATAGGTCACCGGCCGAAATGGCTGAATGGACGCGGGTCCGAGGGGAGTTGCTAGAGCCTTGGTCCAGATTAGAGAAACACAGGTATACCACTTATAGACAGAGGTTGCATATGGAGGGGGACAGATCAGGAGCGCTCTTAGCTCGACTAATCAGGACGGAGACGGACCACACACCTATTCTACAACTTCGCAACAGTGGGGGGAATGTGGTGCACACACAAGACGCGATTCTGAAAGAATTTGTGACTCACCTACGACAAACATGCTCGACTACCGCCCAGGTTAGGCTGCTCGCACTACAGGGCTTCCTTGATGGGATAAAGCTTCCCACTCTGGGGGAAGACAAAGCCGAGGCACTTGGGGCGCAACTCACCAGGGAGGAGGTACTGGCATCGATCAAGGCGCTGAAATCAGAGAAGTGCCCCGGGAGCGACAGACTCCCAGCGGAGTTTTATAAAACATTTGCTCCGCAGCTGGTCGACCACCTCTTGAAGGTGTTTAATGAAGCCTTGGCCCGGGGGACACTTCCTAATACCATGATGGAAGCACTGATGTCCATGATCCTCAAGCCGGATAGGGATCCCCTTTCCCCCGGCTCTTATAGGCCCATTTCCCTCCTGAACATCGATGAGAAAATACTAAGTGGCGTGCTGGCGGCACGTCTTCTGCCATACGTGATCCGATTGGTCCACTTGGACCAAGCCGGGTTTAATCCCGGCCGTGACACCACACATAATCTGGGTAGACTCGCGCATATTTGGCACGCGCCATGCCTACGGGAAGAGGGTTGGGCTCTGTGTCTCCTAGATATCCAGCAGGACTTTGATTCTGTTGAATGGGGCTACATGTGGAGGGTGCTTAGTGGAATGGGGTTAGGGGATAAGTATTTAAGGTTGTTAAAACTGCTCTACACTGGGCCGACGGCCCGGGTGCGCCTCCGTAATCAGGTGTCAGATAGTTTCAAGCTCCAGAGGGGTACCCGACAGGGCTGCCCCGTATCGCCAATATTGTTCGCCCTTGCGATGGAGCCCCTGGCGATCAATCGGAGAAACAAGATGGAGCTATGGGGAATACAGTTGGGAACCGTTACCCATGTGGTGTCCATGTATGCTGATGACAAGTTGGTGTATCTTCGGCATCCTGAAGAGGCAATACCTGTGCTCTTTAGGGAGCTGGCCGGATTTGGGGAAATATGAGGACTGTTCCTTAATCTGGGGAAGTCTAAACTCTTTCCCATGGGAAGCTTGGTGGACAGGGAGGAGGGCGTGTTACCCCCTTGGGAATGCGCTGGGTCAGAGATGAAACACGATATCTAGGGATCAGGTTGGTACATACACAGGCAGCCTATTTGGAGCGAAATATGGGGAGGTGTGTGGAGGGCATCCACAAATCGATCGCGTTCTTGCGAGACCTACCGTTATCTCTTATGGGTTGGGTCACCTTGATAAAAATGGTGAATCGCTGTCTGTATGTCATGCAGAACTCCCTCTACCGCATACCACAGGCGTATTTCCAGCAGCTGGACCGCCTACTGTTGGAGCTGTTATGGGGTTCCAAAAGGAAAAGGGTAACATTAGATACATTACAGCAGACATGGGAACAAGGAGGGCTCGAGGTCCCTCGGCTGGGCCTCTACTATATGGCGACACAACCCCAGCATGCAGTGCACTGGCTGGATGAACACGACAACTGGGAGAATCGGTTACTGGAAGGTTCTCACCGGGGGACTCCTCTCCCGGACCTCCTCATGCTGGGGTCGAGGGTGCCCGAACATCTCCCGTACATTGTTCGGCATGTGGCCGCAACCTGGTAAGCCGCAATCAAAACTGTGGTGAAACGGGTGGCTTATGCCCCGGATGCCCAGCTATGGTCAGTGATCCCGTTCAAACGTATAAGTCATACCATGTCCATCACTAAGTGGACGGAGGGGGGCTGCCGCGTGATGGGGGATCTGTATTCTGACCAGCAGTTCCTTACCAGGGAGGAGGCTTAGTCTGCGTTTGAGTTGGGCAGGGGACAGTACCTTTAATACGCAAAAATCTTGGCGGTGGCTCGCGAACTGTGGCCGGGGTTCCCACAGGAGCCGCCCATATCAGCTACCCTACAGGCTATCTCGACCTTGGCGGGGGGGACGTAGACTAGTTTCCCATGTTTACAGGGCACTCAGGGAGGACATCACTGCTGACCCCCTGCCAGTCCACGCTAAATGGGATGCGATAGTGGATGAACCTCTAACAGACTCGGAGTGGAAGAGGGTACATGAGGGGGTTAAGCAAATTAGCTCCAACGCCAGATTTAAGCTCACTCAATTTAACATTGTTCATCAAACCTACCTGACTCCACGAGTACTGCACAAAATATACCCGTGCCGCCCTGCCCAGTTCCCCAAATGTGGTTACGCAGATGCCCATTTCCTACATATGACTTGGGACTGTCCGGAATTGGTGTCCTTCTGGGGGTCGGTGTTAGAACGCCTTCACAGGGTTACTGGATGGACGCTGCCCCACACGATCAAGGAGATACTGCTGGGGCTCCTTCCTAGTCCTAAGGGGAAAAAACTTACAAGGAAATTTCTCCAGCTGGGGCTGGTACTGGCCAAACGGAGAATAGCAATCAGGTAGATGAGCTTGACTCCCCCCACGGTGGAGAGTTGGGCCAAAGGCTTACAGGAATGGGCGACGGCGGAGCTAATCAGCATGAAACGAGTTAGGAGGGATGAGAAGTTGAAAGATGATGTGAGGTCCTGGTATGCCATGATTACAGAGGTCCCCACTAGAGGGGTCCCCACCTCACAGGAGATGGAGGGGACACAGGCTGACCATACTGCGTCTGAGCTGCTGGTATCGCTTGAGAATATACAGAGTCCGAGAATGTAGTAGACATGCAACAATAGGAAGATGTAGTCTGACATACGGCACATGGTGTGGGGGGGATTTTCCTTTAGACGACCCTGGGGGGAGGAAGGGGGGGCTTGTTAAGAGTTTTGTGTTGTGATTTATATCCATGAGATGCTGATGTTATGTCCGGATACGGTAATATGTATCATAAATGCAAAGTTTATGCTGTGAATGTTTTCCACCTTTGAAAGGAATGTATTGGCATGTTTGTCATATTCTCCTGTGAAGTATACCTGCTGCCATAATTTTATTGTGATTCTGGACGACCAATAGATACAATAAAAATTTCTTTTAGGGCCAATGATCTTTTAACTAATATTGTCCATACCCCTGGATTCCGCTGTGTATCCCGCATGGGCTAACATTTTGTAACCCCATCTATCTATGGCTTTACACGTGGTGCCGACAAGATTTGTCTCCTGCAGGAGAACAGCATCGGGAGAATGCCTTTAGATATATTGCAGGACAACTCCCCTCTTGATATAGTCGCCGAGGCCATTTACATGCCAGGACATGAGTCGCAGTCATGCCCTATCCGTAGGTAACGTCATGTATGGTGTCTGGGTAGGCATCTAGAGGCGGGTCTCCCCGCCTAGTGGAGCGACCGGGACAGCAACATCTTCTAAGATGGAGTGTTAGTGCATGGCGGTGAGCATCAGAACAAGGAGATAGTTAAAAATTGCCTATGGTGGTGTGAACAGAACAGGAACATAATTCTAACAAAATCACCCCTCCCTGCAAAGAGGGCCCAAAACTGCCCCCGCCCCCCAATGATGCAGAGTGCCTGTCACCCCACATAACATCTAAACAAGTATTATAGAGGGATATGGCCACCAGCCCCATCCCATCAGTCCCCATAAACTTATTATCTTACTGTATCCAGCAACTCAGGTATAACAAGATAGAAAATGTCTCTGATCAGTTACCATATCTCAGAGTGATGGGGGAAGTTGTTCTGGTCCCTGTCCATCATTTGCTGCAGCTCTCAAGCAGCGGCACCCTGCCTCTGCCTTTCCGGGTGAATCCGCGATCCAGCTCCAGGGACAGGCCTCCAGCCTTCCAGCCAGTCCCAGGCCTCCTCTGCAGACGAGAAGTACCAAGTCTTACCTTCTGCAACAATTCTCAGGCAGGCTGGAAATACCATGGAGTACTTGATTTCTTTGTCCCGCATTGTCTTTTTAACTTTGAGGAAACTGCGGCGCATCTGTTGAACTTTTAAAGTGATGTCAGGGAAAAATGTAATGGTTGCATTTTCATAGGTGAGTGGTGGGGCGGTGCGGGCCGTCTGGAAGACCCCTTCACGATCCCGGTAATTAAACAGGTGCACTATGATAGGTCTTGGGTTGCCCCCGGCCACGTGCCCGGGATCCTATGAGCTCTCTCCACCGAAAAATATTTAGAGAGACCATGGGGCTGGAGGTGTTTCAGTATGAGGTCTTCCACGAATAGGTCCACGCATGGGCCTTCCACTCTTTCAGGGACCCCCAATTTACGGATATTGTTACATCTCGAGCAGCCTTCAGAATTCTGAAGTCGGGCCTTCAGATCAGCCGTTACTGATTTTAGTTTGGCTACTTGTGTTTTTAGGGTGGTCGTATCCGTTTTGAGGGCAGCGGTTGTGTTTTCCACTTCTTTCACCCTGGCCCCTACATTCCGCAGATCTGCCCTTACCAGTGTAAGCTCTGAGTTCATCATGTCTATCTTATTTTCAAGAGATGTACTTACTCCCTGGATTGTCGCCATTACATCTCACACCATGAATATTTCCTCCTCGGGGGAGCCAGTTGCTGGCTGGGTTGATACCTCCACACTGCTGCCAGTCCTTCGGAATGGTGTATTTATCCAGCTTGGTCTAGAGGCCCCCTCAGGGTCCATTCCCCCCTGTCATAGTAAGAGTCAAGCGTGGGGTCTCCTGCTAGGGAAGGTCGATCACAATGGAGTCCGGTGAGGGAAAGGGAGGTGGGGGAAGTGAGGGGGGACCACTGTACTCACTGACACCTGCCTAGGTGAAGCTCGGTCACCCTGCGGCCTGTTGGCTTTCCAGCGCTCACCCCCAGCCGCAAATCTGTCCAGGGACTATCCAGGAATCCAATAGGGAAATAGAGGCTCAACCCTCTCCGCGGTGTGGCCCTAGACTGCTGAATCAACAACAATCAGTTACCATGGGGTCGGGAGCCCCTCGCAGGGGACCAAGAGTCAGACGGCTGCCTGTGGAATCACCAGCTTCTCAGATCCTAGATTAAGGGCTGCCGGATCCCTGGTGCAGTAAGTACAGTGAGAGCCTCTATCCTCCTTCCCAAAGTCTCCACCCTGCTGGCCCGAGCAGTTCTCAGACAAAATGGGGGGGGGGGTCCATACTTTGATATGTATTTCGGCCCAGGAATGCTGGGCCCTCACCGTCTTCCAGGCTTTGAAGGGACTCCACCCCGATTCAAGACCTCAGCAGGCCCGACACAGCAGCCCTCCGCACAGGCCTTCACTCAGCATCTTCAAGGCCCTTTGGGCTCACTGGGGTAACAATGTAGGGAGGCCTAAAACCTCCACCCAGTACCCTCCTCTCGGCAGGGCAGCCTCTCATCACTAGCTCCTCCAACTGCAGTAGTGGCCACAGGAGACCCAGCGGGATGCCCGAGCTCAGCCGCAGAAGTCGTCTGCGGCAACACAGCCGCTGGAGGTCTGTACCCTGAGGCCGGCTCCCCTTTGGCTTCTGCTGCGCTCAGTCTTGGTCTTTTGTTTCATGACGGTACACACTCTATGGGTATCATTGCCTCACTGACCTCCATTTCTCACAGGCAGCCTGCTACGCCCTCTCTCCTGGCAACCACAGGCATCGAAGCTGGGCTCAGCAAAAGGACGTGGGGGTGTTCATGGTCGCTCCTCATTATGTTCAGTGCGGTGACGCCCAGGCCTCCAAATGGTCACTTCACCCACACTCTGCGCTGGATTCCCCTTCACCAACTATCCGGTAAATTACTTCAGATTGTGGTCAGGGACGGATGTAGTGACGGATGGCCGGGGATTTCGTTGACAGGGTTCGGAGCCGTGTTAGCAAGCAGCCATCTTGCTTGCCGTTTGGTCCATAATGTTTCTTGGCATTCTGATACCAATAGACCAGATTATATTTTATAATGGGACACACAGGACTACAAGTCTTTGCATGGCAAAAAACCTGGACTAGATGGCCTACTAATGCATGAACATGGTAGACTAAGGAGCGCTGCAGTCCTGGCCTCCACTGCAACTCATGCGCTATTGCTACATTATTAATATCATCCTTATTTATAGAATGTGACACATATTGGCAATTCCCAGTTGCCCTGTCAAAATGGGTCATAATATGTAGATTTTTAAGTTTACTGCTCAAAAATCCGCACATCCCAGCATTTAACAGCCATTTTTCATATGAAAAATTTAGGCAGGTTTGGCAAGTTGAAATTTGTTGGGGGAAAACCCAGAAAGACAATAAATTCTGACAAACTCATAATTTTTTTTTTTTTAATTCTTTTTATTAACTTTTGCTCAATTGACCATTTATAACAATAGTTACAGCAATTTGTACACAGTTGACATCTCAATCTTACCACATTTGGCTCCCAGTGGGATACAAGGACACTGGTAACATTCATTTCAGAAGGCCCAGCCCATGGCAGTTTATACAAACAATCAGCGAGATTACCCCTTCCAGCAAAACAGGGCCACACTTTCTCCTAGCCTCGCCTCTCTGGTTGTTGATCCTCTACTCCCATCCCTAGTCTATACTTACGCCATGGTGACCATATTTTCTCCCACTTTTTGACGCACCCTCTTCCTTTATATACAGTTTCTTCCGCCCTTTGGCACCAATCAAGGTCACATTTCCAGTCACCCAAAGATGGTGGCGAGGGCGCCCCCCACCTCCTTGCAATGTTCCTTTTGGCAATCCCGGCTGCTAGGGCAAGCCAAATTCCCGTATATCTGGGCCAGTCTGAGTCGCCTTTGATCATTAGGAGGAGCCATTTGGCATCCACAGGGACCTGTACACCTGAAACTCTGGACATTACATCCGTTACACCCTGCCAGTAACTGGCTGTCTTCGGGCATTCCCACAGAATGTGAAAAAAGGTGCCCTCTTGCTGACACCCCCTAACACAGAGAGCTGTGTGCGTTTTACCCCAGGTGTGTAGGTGCGTGCGCGGGTAGTATGTATGGTGTAGTATTTTGAGTTGTACTAACCTAAATCGCATCCGTACTGCAATCTCTCTTGTACTCTGTAATGCCTCCTGCCAATCTGTGTCATCCACATTCCCCAGATCATCTGTCCATGCTGCTCTAAGGGCCACTAGGGGGTCTGGGATATTATTTACCAGCTTACGGTAAATTGTGGAAGTTGTTTTTTCCATAATAGGGTCAAGGAGTAATCTGTCTTCCAAAGGTGAGTAATCCGGAATGGAGGTGCCATGCTGAATGTGCCGCTGCAGGGCGTGCATTAGCCTAAGATAGTGGTATTTTTGCGTGTGGTGTAGAGTGTATTCCTGTTGCAAATCTTCAAAGGTGAGTGGTGTTTCTCCTCTCCACACATCGCCTAGGTGTTCAATCCCTATTAGTTTCCACTTTCCGAAGCCCGCTAATGTAGTTACCTCCCTCAGGAGGTCCGGCAAGTCAACTCCCCGGACCAGCCCAGTAGTTTGTTTGCCTCCCTCCAGCACTCTACAACTACCCTTGTATGTGATGAACACTCCAGCCGCCTCCCTCTAGAGTACAGGAGTGAAGCATAGTGACCCCTGGGCATACCGGCTCTGTCAACCCTGTACGCTGGTTCACTCTCGTCTGCATATACCCAGTCGTTTATAACCATAAGCTGGGAGGCCCAATAATAGAGCCTGATGTCCGGGACCGCTAAACCCCCATCGTATACCCCTAGTTGCAACTTGGTGAGCGCAATCCTAGGTGAGCCCCCTTGCCATAGTAACAGTCTGACTTCCTGGGATATTTTTTTTTAAATTGTTGGGGGGACTCGATATGGGGTATTCTGGAGAACATAGAGAAGGCGAGGCAGAGCCATCATTTTGAACAGGGCCGCTCTACCCAATAATGACAACGGGAGGGCACGCCAGTGACGTACATCGGCACTAAGGCGCTCCAACTGGGCTCAAGGTTTTTCCGCATGAACGCCTCATGATCTCTTACTATGTATATGCCCAGGTATTTCAACCCCTCCTTTACTACCGGGGCTGGACATTTAGCCGGTACCCTGGGTGGGGGGCCCGAAAGTGGGAATATTACCGACTTAGCCCAATTGATGCTGTATCCAGAATAGCTGCCAAAGAGCTAAAAAATGTGGAGCACCCTCGCCATTGAGTAATACGGTCTTGCCAGGTATAGGAGGATATCATCCACACATAGCGAGATGCGTTCATCCCACCCTCCCGGAGCACCTATACCCCAGATCATCGGATCTCTCCGAACCCAGTGTGCTAATGGTTCCAGTGCAAGGGCAAAGAGCAGCGGGGACAGGGGGCAGCCCTGCCTGGTACCCCTACCCAACCGAAAGGATCTGGACATTACACCATTGACTCGTACTTGGGCGCTGGGACTCTCGTATAATAGTCTTACCCACCTACTGAAGTTGGGACCAAAACCCAGTAGGGCCACTCTATACTATCAAACGCCATTGAGGCATCTAATGACATCAGTGCTGTCTGCTGAGCCTCTACAAACTCATAATTTCGAAGCCCATGCAAGTGGGTTTGCATGTGGGACTGAATTTCATGAGGCACTCAGAATCAAGGCCCTAATCCTCCTAGCTGGCCTTACTTAGAGTTCTGCGGCTCATGGTTCTGTTTTTGCCATTATAACTGTATCCTCAAAAGTTCCAGCTTACAAAGTCATGCTGGATAAAAGGCCAGGACTGCCTGAGTGTGTCAGAAGTATCACATGCCTGTAAGATGGTATTCACAAGTATTCCTCCACTGAGGTCATGTTTAGCTGTTGACTGTACTGTACCAATTAAATAAGTTATGCTTTGCTATTCCCATGTTGTCATTGTTATGTGTGAGGGAAACATATACAGCTCTTGTTCTTGTTTTGTGGTTTGTACTGTTGCTACTTCATGTCCTGTATGTTGAATGGCTACCTCTCCGGCTGCACATGTTTTGTTGGAGGGAGGCCTGCACAGCTGCTTCACATGCTGTACCTGTTTTGTTTGGAGGTGGTTTTCACAGTTGCTATCCATCCGAAACCTGTGCCATGCCTATTAAATCTTGCACTGCTTATAAAAGTGCTGCGTATGTTTGGTGGGAAGGAATGCTTATTTGAAACTGTTCTATGTAAAAGAAATATCACTGCAGCTGCATGTGCTGTACAAGTACTGTGTGTAATAGAGAATGTTGTGTTCCTGCTTGTACTGTACCTGCCTTTCATGTACTTAAAGTTTACAATAGTGCTACCTGTGCAGATTGTGTGTGTGTGTGCGTGTGTGTGTGTTTGTGTGTATGTTCTCATAGTCATCAAAGCAAAAAATGAAGACTTGGAGGCACGCTCCTAGTGCAACAACCTAAAAATCCTGGGACTTCCTGAACCTACCACCATGGCCACTGTAGAAGATTCCATGGAATCCGTCCTCCGAGCCCTATTTGGCGACAACCATATTCTCGGTGGAGCACGATGTGTCTTGGGCCGCTGCCCCCGCCGGGTACCCCAGCGTGGCCCATCATTGCGTGACTGCTCTATTACAAAGAGCGAGACACTATCCTGCGCCTTGCGAACGAAAGAGCTTCAATACCATGGTAATAAAATAGCCATTTATCTGGACCTCACCCTAGTAGTACAGATCCCCCAGACGCTAACTCGCAGGCTGATCCGGACATGAAAAAGCGAACTCAGTGACAATGATTGACACTTTCACCAGCAGCCCTTACTATGACCACTCTGGACCACCTGCCCTGAATCTAGGACGGGAGACCACCTGCCTCTCTGGCCTACCCGAGAGATGTTTCCCGCTATGTTTGTATCTATTATGTTCATGCTTCACAGACATTGGATCTTTCTTCAACGAGTTGGGGCTGTTGAAGTGGGTGGGGGGTTGGAATGTTGGAGAAAGTACCTTTCTGAAGTGACCACACTCCCTCTATGGCTACTATGTACCTCGCAAACTCACGTTATTCGCACTCAGGTACACTTATGGCAGATCGCATTCGGGACGTAATTGCCTGGAATTCCATGGCCACATCCTTTACTCCTTCAGCAATATGACTAAAATCATGCAACTGACTTAGAAACATCCAGGGCTTAAACAACCCGAGAAAGGTGAGGCCGACGATCGCATGCCTCAGGCAGCACAGGGTAGACATTGCACTATTGCAGGCGGTGCACCTCACATATGGCATTCGCAAGAGACTATACTCTGGGTGGATTGGTGAGGCCAATATCACTACACACTCAGCATACGATGCAGGGTGGTGGTGCTTGTTCAGAAGAGGCTTCAGTGACAGATGTTGCAGACATTGGCAGACAAAGAGGGTAGATATGTAATATTGCACAGAGCCCTTCTGGGGCGCCACGCCACGATCGCCTGTGTATATGGCCCCAATGTCAATTCCCTGGATTTTTTCGCTTCAGTGTGGGACAAGGTAGTTGCACTAGGCCACACACAAGTGATCTGGGGAGGAGATTTCAATGGAATCCTGTATCCCCAGCTGGACAGATCCCATTCCGGTTGGCACCTCAGCCCCGTGCCGTGGCTCAGATTTGCTCCTCATGGCTGACCATGACTTGTTCGGTCGACTGGCATGCCAGACATCCCTGTGCAACAGAGGGCACCTGTGTTGTCACTGCCCATGGGACCTGGTTGCAAATTGACTACTGGCTCACTACTAGGGATATCTGCGAGCGTGTCGAGGGCATCTAGCACCTAGCGCGCATGCTCTTGGACCATGTTCTAGTAACGTTGGCATTGACCCTTGGATGGACCGCTAGCAGCGCCTTCACTTGGTGACTCCCTCATGGCACATTAGAGGACACAGCATATCATGTCGAGGTGCACAGCTCCATCATGAGAGCTTGCACAACTCTGTCACAGTAGACTCCCATGGTGTGGTTTGAGAATCGTTCAAGGTGTATGTTCGGGGAATATGCATGTCTAAACAATCAGGCATACCGCGGGCTTTACATTCTTGCCTCCACACGTTGGAGGGCTACCTCCGGCAGCTTGAACTGTGATACTTCTAAATAGCTGACACATGCCTGTTGGCTCAGTTTCACAACAAGCTGACAGAATATGAGGACTCTGTGGCTGATGAAGTGCACTTCTCCCATAAGGAGCCCATTGTGCGCCTGTTTGGTCAGGGCAACAGGGACTGCCAGACCCAAGCAACACTGCTAAAAAAAATGATGGAGCAGCTCGTATATTACCGAATCGCTTGATCCTGCTGGTGAACCGCAGCATTCAACTACAGGCTTATCACAGACGCTTGTTTTATATATTAGCACTTTTTCTATAGACCTGAGTTGCGTCATCTTGTTGCAGTAGCACTTTAGGATCGGCTTATAGACTGAAAACAGTGTTTCTTGGGTTTATAAGCTGTCAAGGTTTTCTCTAAGCACTTTGCACGTTGCACTTTGTACGTAGGATCACTTATGCTGCTGGCTGATTACCACATCTATATACCCGAAACAAGTTTCTCTGTTATAAGGTTCTTATTCATCTAAACAGTAAAGGCCTATGGTTTGGGGTACAAGTTAATGCACTGATGGGTTTTCTCCAGCCAGCAGGGGTAAAAATTAGGCTAAGCCGTACGAATTTGTCAACTATGAGTCATTTTGTCGCACAAGCACTTTTTTCCCCTACATGCTAGCACTTTATTTTTGTTTCTGTGTTGTAGAGAAGATACATCCGAATGTTATGGAGGGAATAGAAGCAAAAGTGTGTGGGTAGGTGCCAGGTCAAGGCGCCAAAATTTTGGGTGGGCTGAAGAAGAGAGTTAAGGTCCATTCCCCTCTTCGGAAGGGGCAAGGGTGGGGAGGGATGAGAAGCAGGGGTATGCAGTTATAAAAGAGCAAGACAAGAGTAGGTTGGGACAAGGTATATGAGCATGAGGAGAAGAGGGGGGGAGGTGGTAATTGTGGTAAGCAAGGGTACGGACCAAGTCCAGGAAACAAAGGGCAGTAAGGTTATATTAAAGGGGAAAAAAAGGGGGTAAAATTGTTTATTGCACAAGCAGTGGTGTTTAAATTGAAGTAATGTTACAAAGGATAAAGATAATCTCCTTTAATGTAAATGGCCTTTTAAATGCACGTAAAAATGTGGCATTGTTAAAACGGTTGGGATCTTTTTCTCCTGAGGTATTATTTCTACAGGAAACACATCTTAAGTCTAACACCCCCAAACTGTTGTTGCCAAGGAAATATTCACAAGCGTACTTTGCTTCGGCCAATATGGCAGTTCGGGGAGTTGGTATTCTGTTTTCGAGTATGTTGGATTGGGAGGTGAGAGAGGTGATCTGGGATGAAGAAGCGTGATGGATCTGGATTGAGGTTAAAGTTGTTGAGGTCCTTCTTATTTCCTTGAATTATTATGGGTCAATCTATGACGATATTAATGCTTTAGAGCAGATTTATGATCTGTTAATAAACGCGAAAGGTTGCACAGTTATGGGGGGAGATTTTAATTTTATACAAGATCTAGGATTAGACACTTCAAATAAGACTACTTAACAATTTAAACCAAAGACTTTGAAACTGATTAAGATTATGAAGGAAGATTTTGCCCTAATAGATCTATGGCGAATAGATCACCTGGGCCTTTCCCAGTTTACATGTTATTCTGCAAGGTTCAAAACAGCTTCACAATTGGATTTTTATTTGGTAGATAAGAGATTAGAAAGAGGAGGGTCAGAGATTATTACCAACTCATTTTTGGATCACCCTGTAGTCTCCTTAGTCGTAATATTAGGTGCATCTCGAAAAAGAAATCCCAGATGTCAGTTTGATAAATCTCTGCTTACGGACCAAATATGGATTGAAGAAATGTGTAAGTCTATACAGCTGTTTTTCAAGGATAATATAAATACTGCCCCACGTTTTATGGTGTGGGAAGCTTTTAAGGCCTTTTTTCGGAGACAGGTTATCTCTTATAAAGCTAGGGCACATAAGCAGAGGGTGCAGAAGATAGAAAGTTTACAAAACACAGGAGAACGGGTTAGGAATTAACTCAACTCTGCGATCTCAAGAGATTATGGGGATAAGGCATTACAGCAAGAACTGGTGAGAGCGAAAGACCAACTAAGCAACTTTTTTATTCTAGAAGATATTACAAGGAGTAAGGCATACCAACAGAAAATGTAGGAAGAAAGCCAGTACATAGGCAAATATCTAGTATGGTCTACTAAAACGCAGAAGAATAGGCAAATAATCACACAAATGAGAGACCCTAGTACTGCAACTATGGTGGAAGATAAAGATAGGATAGCAGAAATATTTCTTCTCCATTTTAAACAAATTTATGTAGAAGTACAGGTAATAGACCCACATGATTTAGTCTGTTACTTCAGCGCATTCCAGTTACCACAAATTACTAGGGGCAATATGGAAGCCTTGAATAAGCCCATTGAGCCTATAGAACTGGCGGAAACATTAAATGGTATGGCTAGGATAAAGGCTAGCAGGAATGATGGTATTCCTGTTGAAGTATACAATATTTGTTTACCTGATCTCTTCCCATTTTTTATATTTCTGTTTAACCAAATTGTGGATGGGATCCCTATCTCCAAAATTTGAAGGAGTCAGTTGTGATTAGTAGTCTCAAAAAATACAAAGATCCTAGTGACCCTAATTCATATCGCCCAATAAACGTATTAAATTCAGATTACAAGCTATTTATGAAAATCTGGGCGAATAGGATTGCTCTATGTGTGCAACAGGTGGTCCATGCTGACCAAACAGGATTTTTGCCAGAGAGATCAATGGCTGCCAATACTTGCTTTCTGTCTCAGGCTATTAATTATTTTTCAGTCAACAAGGACAAGGCTGCAATTTTAATGATGGATGCAGAAAAAGCGTTCGACCTTGTTGACTGGCAGGCTCTGTTTTTCATTTTAGGGGCGTTTGGCTTTCCATCCCAATTGATAGCGATGCTAAAGAAAGTTTACAAGGGGGCCGAAGCAAAGATAATTATTAATGCGGAACAGGTGGGAGAGGTTGAGATTAGGCGTGGCACCCCGTCAGGGATGCCCAATATCCCCACTCCTGTTCTCTCTCTTTATTGCGCCACTCACGGTCAAAATCTGCTCTAATTCATCAATACTGGCCCCCATAATGGGATGGCAAAAATTAAACTTTTTGCAGATGACATCATCTTATATCTTAAGGCCAAAAGTTCAAACATACAGGAAGCGCTGGAGGAAATCCAGGCCTTTACAGGCCTAGGTCGTTATAAAGTCAACCAGTCCAAAACAGAGTTGCTTCTATTTAGCTCTACAGATGCCCAGTTGCCAGCAGGGCTACAGACTTTGCCACAATGGCCTATAAGATACTTAGGCTTCTATGTAACAAATGATTTTTCACAATTGTTCCATTTAAATTATGGGAATACCCTTATAAAGGTAAAAAGGCTAATAGAGAGGTGGACGCTCTTACCCTTGTCATTAGTGGATCGAGCAGGGACGGCTACTCCGTTAAGGCAGGAACGTCCCCCCACAAGATAAAAAAAATGATAATAACAATGTTATTATCATGTTATTTTGCACTATTCTCTGGTGCTGTAAAGGTGTGGGCGGGGCTGTGCCGGCCGCAGAGTAGGGATAGGATTGGTTTGCACACTCCAAAGTGGGCATGACTGCTTGGCCAGCCATCTTGGCCTGGCCAAACTGTCATGCGCACTTTGTATGTTCCCCACCAGGCTGCATTACACAGCCTGGTGGGAACATGCCCAGCCCCCCAGTCCCCATCTGAGCACCGATCCAAGGCGCTCAGACCAATCACAACGCTGCATTGCAGCTTTGTGATTTGCTATAGGGAGCCTGGGAGTTTCCTGTTCCTGTGGGACTTGTGGACGAAGAGGATGGAGGAGAGCTGGCCTCCGGGAAGGTAAGTGCATTTTTCTTTTACTTTTTGTTTTTTCTCCCCCTTTTCTTTTTTTTAACACTCCTCCCCCCTCCCCGTCTCACCACTACTGCCCAGTAGCAGCCGCTACCGGGGTCAAGTTTTATTGATCAAAATGTCAATACTCCCCTTGTTTGTATTCTTGTTTCTGAACCTCCCTCTGAGAGTGCCGAACTCATATTTTAGGAAATTAGACAAAGTTAATTGTGACTTTATATGGGCAAAAAAACAAGCTCTGGTAAAAATCTCTACCCTTCAACTATGCACGGAGCAAGGGGGCTAGCATTACCACACTTTCCAACATATTATCAGGCCTCTTTGATTAGTCAGTCAATACAATTATCAGCAACATCATCGAAGTATGATAATTTTACTCTAAATCATATGCTAAAAGAAAGTACAATTAACGTACCAGTTTTTCTTCGGTCAACAAAACTACTTAAGAAAACGAGGAAT
Organism: Calotriton arnoldi; assembly: GCA_963921515.1. Classification (NCBI taxonomy): domain Eukaryota; kingdom Metazoa; phylum Chordata; class Amphibia; order Caudata; family Salamandridae; genus Calotriton; species Calotriton arnoldi. The sequence goes on from CAWUFW010006077.1 coordinate 1,129,650, forward strand.
AAGGTCATAACGACAAGAGTATCACGAAGCCAGCTATTTTTTAAAGCATATAATATACTGGCATGCCATGCACTTACTTCTCTCCAAGACTGTGGGGTTTGGGGCTTACAGCTTTCACAAGGGGTCTTGCAGTATTGGAGTGACCGAGGTTTTCTGAAGTTAGGTGACTTTTATAATCTTACTAACCTGATAACATGGAAATCGATATTACAGCAATTTGGCAGCCAAAATTCAACCCTTTGGTTAACTTTTAACCAAATAACAGTTTCCTTAAAAATAATTATATGATGATTAGTGAAACAGCAAGAACAATAATAAGGTGGATCAACGATAAGAAGTTGTGTGGAATAGGAAACTTGGAACACTTGCTACGCCAGAGTGCTAATAGTAAATTTATTGAGGAGCTGCTTCCAAAAGTTTGCAAGAAACAGGTTGCAGTTTTAATATTAAAGAATGGCAACTATTGAGTGAGATTGGCCACAAAGCCTTGAGAGCGGCAAATTTTAAGAGAATGGCTTTTCTATCTAGATGGCTGGCATACTACATTCCTCATAGACTTCATAAAATGTTCCCATCAACTCCGGATCAATGTTTTAGATGTGAGATGAACAGGGCGGTTGGGTGGTTACATATATTATTTACATGCCCTAGCCTACAGCACTTTTGGGAGGAGGTTTTTAAGATTATTAGTCATTGCATGTCAATGGCTATCCATCCATCAACGTCGTTGGTTTTATTTGGCTTCTCGCATATAGGGCTCCAGCTAACCAAATATCGGCGATATTTTATTTGTATTGCAATAGCAGTTGCCAGGTCCTTGGTACTGCAGAATTGGAAATCATCAAAGGTCCCGACAATAGGTCAGTGGCTTACTAAATTGGCCCGGACCTATCAGTTTGAGGAGGCATATGCAAAGAGGGTAGGGGCACTCTGCAGATTTAAGGCTATGTGGACGGACTACTCCTCTGTTTCTTTCTCAATGTAAGATAAAGATCATTATGTAAGCTAGATGAAAGCGGTATGTGTTATAGAGTATGGAAATTTCCTGCTCTCGGTGGTAGAGGGTAATACTGCTTTATAGATTTTAGTACTGGTTTTATGCACATTTATTGTAGTTGTTTTTAATTGTATAATTGCACTATGAGGTTCTAAAACCCAAAGATTATGGATGCTACTAGTATGTGAAATATGTGTTTAGGGTATTTGGATCTGGAGGAATTAGACAATTATTCTTGATAATTGTTTTTATCTGCCTTATACTTTGATTTGTATTAGTAATCTATGAACTATTGTATTGCCTGTCTCTTTTTCTTTCAAAAAAAAAACCTGCAAAACTAAAAAGGTTCACTTGCACTTCACTTCATTATTTCTGTTAGAGGTTTTCCAGAGATATAGATACAACTCAATAGGAAGGGCCATAGTGCAGTGAATATTTGGATAGGAAGTCAAAATATAAAGCTTTCGGCCAAGCAATACAGTATGGAAAAGAATTGAGGTAAAGAAACAAAACAGAACAAAAAGAAAACATTTTACAAACAGTATGACGTAGTCTCCTGGCACAGGCGGTACATAGTATTAGAATTCATCTGGCAAGATAGTCGCTATACCCACACATACCCAAGCCTAAGCCTATATCCAATATTAATGGTTTTGCTGTGATATCACAGTAGCACAATATTAATAACTTGATATCCTGACTGATGTACAAAGTTGTAGGCAAAAAGGAAGTGTGGGTATCATTAGTAGAGGTTGGACTTGGCCTTGGCCTTGTCTGATGTCCTTTTTGGGTTCTTTATATCTTCGTCTGTGCCGTCCAGAGACAGGATGAGACAGAGGAGTTTTACATTGATTTTGAGCATTGTACATCATATTGCTTGGAGAGAATGGGTAAGTGAAAAGATGTTTTAATGGAGGAAGAGGAGTCATGTATTTGAGTGTTTCAGTTGCCCTCCATGCATGTTCTCTTACATTGGATGTATTATAAATAGATTCTAATTTTCCACCCCCTGCTCACAGTCCATAAGTAAACTACCCAGCCTGTAAACATACCCTTTCCTAGTACTCCTCACCAACCCATAACACCTATAAACCTCAGGTCATCGTCGTAGTTTCTACACTTGTTGCACTGTCATTAAGGACAACCGTAGCCATTTGTGGTCACTTCACCCTGCCACTATGCTTCTTTTTAGTCAGTATTTACCCCTTTTTTCTAGGTTCTCTGTGTGTCTGGATCAGAAGTCACTCATGTTTTAGCTTCACCATTCTTTTCTCTGGCATTTCATCCCTCACGTACCCAGGCCCGTAGCCAGAAGTATATTTTTAGGGGGGTATGGCCCCCAGCTATGACTAAATAATAATTCTGTGCTCTGTAGGTGCATTCTTCCCCAAATACTGGTTGCACTACTAAATACCACTCCCCAGAATATCAGGGTACAAGAATATCAAGAACAGAATATTTTAAGGTAAGTGCTTATAGGGAGGTATAGATTTACTACACTTAACTCCACATCTACATTGCTTGAAGGTATATATATTACATCGGTACATATATGCGGCGTAAGGTATGGAAATACTATACTTACCTGCCAATATTTTAGATTTTATGTTCTGTCCTTGACAATCAATACCATCAATATTCTGGTTTTGATATTAAGGTGCACACAGTGTGATTCTATGTGAAGGAATATGTGGATTTTCTAAGGTACATATTAAAGCACACTCAATCAACTTTTCACAGTCCATCTTTAAATCCTATAAGTTAGATGGGATTTAAAGTAGAAGAATGTAAAGTTGTAAAGTAGACTGGCTCACAACTCTGTGGATTTTCTAAACTGTGCACAAAGCAAAGCTTATCAGGTTCTTAAAAAACAAAATAAGCTGGCCTCAGCTCAGAATCCTCCCAGCCACACCTCTTACCTCAAGTGGTGAATGTGCAGCCTCCACACTCAAAACTGTTTTTCTGAAGGACGTCCTACCTGGGACATTCTGCATCTGGAAATTATCACCCCTGGAAATGCCTAAAAGGATAAACCTTACATCACATAAATGTAGGAGACTTCATCTGCTTCATAAAGCGTGGTTTCCTAATTCTAGACAACTTTGTAAGTGAAGTTTTAATTTGACTCACCCCTAATTTAAAATAACCTTACAGGGAGCTGAGAAATTAGTGGCAAACAGTTTGTTTTAAAATTTTAGGGATGCAACAATTGTGAAAACTAAATGGAATTTAAATGTCATTTTCCAGGGGAAGTTGGGAAGGTTCCACAATGAATTTCACTGTAAGATGGTGACAGAAAATGGATTGTTCAATTACATTTCATCAAACGCACCAATAAAAACTACATGGTCTTAAAGCATGCTCTGACTTTGGCATACATCCCACATAGTTACAGGCATGTTGTGCGAAAAGTGTTGTACAAAAGGACACCTTCATTAGAAATCGACCAGCAAGACAGGTAGGCATGGTAAAAAATAGCTGATTTTCGAGCCTGGGATGTGTCCAATTGAGGCCTGTGGCCTGGCTAAGGACACTAGCAGCAGCATTGCCTCTAATGCTCTGAGTGACGCTTTCACAGTTTGTAACTAGGACTCTGCTCTGTGATAATATCTCTGTTTGATGCTGCTTGCATGGTATCTCCCATTTGGATGGTGCAGAGTCCTCCACTTCAGGAATTTTGGACATTTTCTGCTCTTTCACATGCAGTAGACTCCTTTAATTAATTCCTTAAGGTGGCACCCACTATGTAGCTAACATTGCATGGATGAGCATGGGCAATTTTTGAGTGGTGAATGTAGAAAGCATGAAAGCCTGCTAGCCTAGGAATGGAAAATATTTTCTTGCAGAGGGATTGTTTGGCATTACTACAGGTTCAGATAATAGTCAAGCTTCATGTCATGAACACAGTTAAGAGACGGCCATATTTAAATGTATACTAGAAAGCCAAATCACTTCCTTAATAGAACTTTAAATTCTCAGCAAGTAGGTTGTACTTTCTAGTGACTATACCGGTAAATGTAGACGTGGTTGATATGCGTTAAAAGAGAAAATGTCAGCACTTCTCACCAAGAGCATATAGTAAAAAATAACCAGGAGGTGCCATTGTTAAGCAATATGGAAAAAGAAATGTTAATCAAGATTTTTTTTTTTTATAACTCTTTTTTATTGAAAACAAGGCATGACATATGAATAATCAAGTTACACGCAGATTGGCAATAGTGTTACATTGCGAGTGGTACATTGAAACATAATTATCTTGAAATAAAAGTGACCTTTTCCAATCGAACATAATTAGGTCCCACTGATAATAACCTCTCTCGATCTTGGAGGTTCACATATCTCTCCCCTGTGGACATTCCATTGCCCCCATATTTGCGTCCATTTATTCGGGCACCCCCTTGCTTCGTATATGGACTTTTCCGTGACCATACACCAGTCCATATCTTTGCCCCATTCTGCTATATTCGGTGGGCTCTGAGCCCTCCACAGTCTCGCAATGTTTCTTTTTGCCACCATCAGCCCCAAGGTAACCCATGTTCGCTCCCTGGAGTTCAGGTCGGTAGGGCCCCATATATTCAGGAGGGCCAATTTAATATTGCAATCAATCTGCTGCCCCAACGCCTCCTCCATCAGGTGCACCACCGCCTCCCAGTATCTCTGGATAGCTGTGCACTCCCAAAGTGTATGGATAAAGGTCCCCTCCTGCCCACATTGTCTTACACAGCCACCATCTGAACTATATCCCATGTTAACCATCAGGGGCCCAGACAGGTATGATCTATGGAGAAGCTTTAGCTGCACCAGGCGTAGCCTGGAGGAGATGGCCACCTCCCGAGGGGAGGCCACCGCCGCCAGCCACTCTTCGTCGCCCAATCCCACTACATCGTGGTCCCATTTTGCCCTCAAGCGGGTCAGGGGATCTGTCATGTTGTTGATCAGCTTTTTGTAAATAAGTGATATGGCCTTCTCCGGTAGGTCGCCATCCAAAACTCTATCTTCGAGCGGGGAGGACTCGGGGAGTGCGCTACCCTTAGGAAGAACCGCAAGCAAGGCGTGTCTAACTTGGAGATATCTGAAATATTCAGAATGGGCTAGTTCGTATTCCTGCTGCAGCCGAGAAAAAGGGACCACCTCACCCGACTTCCACAAATCACCCACCCTAGATATACAGATGAGGTCCCAACGATCGAAGCCTCTCGAGCGGATCAGCCTGCCCAATTGCTCACTGTGCCAGAGTGGTGTGGCCTGTGTGAGTTTCCCCTCCCATCCCAAGCTTTTAGTAGCCACTTTCCACACATGCGCCGCATGCCCAGTCGGACCTGTCAGAGCAGGCTTCAACGACCGCACATAAAGAGCCCCTTCAAAGCTGCCTCCCGGGAGGAGCCATCTGTCAATCTGAAAGGCCGGGTCACCCTGCGGCCTATACATAAATTGGTTGATTGCTGCGAGGTGCGATGCCCAGTAATACTTCCTTAAATCTGGAAGTCCGATGCCCCCATCAAACCACCCTAGCGTGAGTTTGTGTGTTGCAATACGAGGTGGCTTACCCTCCCACAGCAAGTCTCGTATAATACAGTCGAGTTCTTTAAAGTACGAGGAATCAACAGGGTGCGGAGTGTTTTGCAGCGCATATAAGAATCTGGGAAGGGACATCATTTTGAACAGGGCCGCACGCCCCAGGAGGGACAACAGGAGTGATTTCCAATGTAGGACATCCGACTTAAGTCGCACTAGAGGCGGCAGGAGATTACGATTGTAAAATCTGGACAAATCTTTAGAAACCCAGATCCCCAGATATTTGAAGCCATCGGTGGCTTCCGCCAATTGATAGCCTTGAGGGAGTGAAGGCCTCTTGCCATAGAGGACATATAGCACTGATTTAGTCCAATTTATAGAATAACCAGCAAATCTACCGAACACCCGAAATATGTCCAGGACCACAGTGAGGGATGCAGCTGGGGAGGCCAGATAGAGCAAAATATCGCCCGCATATAGCGATATACGGTCCTCCCATCCAGACGTCCATTTGAGGCCCCTTATAACGGGGGTCTTGCGGACCCACATTGCCAGAGGCTCAAGGGCCAAGGCAAAGAGAAGCGGGGACAAGGGGCAGCCCTGTCTGGTGCCCCTGCCGAGAGCGAAAGCGGAAGATTTCCTGTTGTTGACTACTACTTGGGCGAGCGGTTGTTGGTATAGAAGCTGAACCCAACTGATAAATTCGGGGCCAAAACCCAATTTATGAAGGACTGCAAACATGTAGGGCCACTCGATGGTGTCGAATGCTGAAGCAGCATCAAGGGATACCACGACAGCGTCTTCTCTGATTGTGTCGGCACGGCACAGCACCCCATGGAGCCTGCGCAAGTTGAGGGAGGTGTTTCTAGCAGGCATAAATCCTGATTGGTCCGGATGGACCACGCGGGTAAGGGCCCTAAGCAGTCGAGAGGCAAGAACCTTTGCTAGGATTTTTGGTTCACAGTTAAGCAACGAGATGGGTCTGTAGGATGAACACTTGTTTGCCGGTTTGCCCACTTTATGAATGACAACAATATTGGCGAGCCTCTGGTCTTCGGGCAGAATACCCCCCTTCTTACTTTCGCTGAACATTTCGGTAAGATAGGGTGCTGTCTTACCCGCCGTAAGCGTGAACAGCTCGATGGGCAAGCCATTAGGGCCCGATGCTTTCCCCCGCGTAGGTCGTGGATGGCTTTTTCGACCTCCGCAACTGTGATATCTAGGTCAAGATCAGAACGCTCCTCTTCAGTGAGTGAAGGCAATGAAATATCATGTAAAAGTGAGGAAGCCTCTTCCTCCGTATGCGGTGTGTGGGACGTATAAAGTGCCTGATAGTATTGGCCGAATGCATCCGCTATATCCTGGGGGGCAGTGAGGCGGAGTGGGAGTCTGTTTCTATTCCTACCACCACGCAGTGAGCCTGATCTCTGCAATCTAGCCAAGCCAACAGTTTGCCAGCCTTATCGCCAATGTCATAAATTCTGCTGAGCGTGGCCCTATAGTGCGTCCTGGCAGCCTCGGTTGCCAGGTCGGGGAATTCCTTGACTTTAATACACAGTTTCTGTCGCACCTCCCCCGAGTCATGTATCCGAAGTGCGTCCTCTAAGTGTAAGATTTCCCCCTCTAGGCGAGTCATATCTGCACCCTTCTCTTTACGCTGTCCCGAGATCTGGGCCAAAGCCACCCCCGTATAACAACCTTGTAGGCCTCCCAAAGCGTTGTCATCGAGTCTACCGACCCTTCTTTCTCCTGAAAGTAAAGGTCTGACTCGCTCAAGACCTTATCCCTGATGTGGGGAGTCGTAAGATACCAGGAGTTAATCGGGGCAGTGCAGCTAACCGTGGGCTCCCCCACCTCCAGGCGACACAGGATAGGTGAATGGTTGGAGATTCCCTTGGCCAGGTGCTGTATTTCCTTTACGCTGTGAAGTTGATGTGCTAGCGTCAGCACATAGTCTATACGGGACATACTACGATGTGGGCCTGAGTAGAAGGTGTATTGCTGCTCGGTTGGGTGCAGTCCCCTCCACACATCCACCAGGCCCATCGCTCCCAGAAAGCTGTGGATCCGCATGTGGGAGGGTGGCAAGGCCCTCTGGGGCCATCGGTCGAGGGAATCAGAGACAATAGAGTTGAAATCGCCCCCAATCAACACTCTGCCATCGGGCAAATCTAAAAGGAGATCCTCAAGGTCTGTGAAGGCCTGGGTATGCAGTCCCGGCGGGACGTAGACAGAAAGGAGATTGAGTATGTGCCCCTCCCAGGTCCCGGAGGCAGCAACGAATCTACCTAGGAAGTCAGTACGGATCGAGTCAATTGTCATGGGGAATGACTTCCGGACCAGTATACCCACTCCCCGGGAGCCAGAACCGAAAGCCGAGTGTGCCACCAGCTGAAAACCCCATCGCGACATGGCCTTGCATGCATTCCCAAGCAAATGTGTCTCTTGTAGGAGGACTACATCGGGGGAGTGTCGTTTAAAAAATTGGAGCACTATGCCCCGCTTGATCTTGTCTCCCAGCCCATTAACATTCCACGACAGCAGCTTGAGCCCTTGTCTAGTCGCCGTGCCCATCACGCCTTATTTAGTGTTCACTCAGTCGTGGGGGGAGCCACCCGTGAGCGCCCCCAGGAGGAGACACATCAGTAGACCATATCCCCTTCGTAGACAGAAATACCAAAAGCATGTAACCAGTAATTGCCCTTACACGGAGCCAGTCATATGTGTCATACCTGTGAAACAAAAAAACAACAATACAAACCAGAGCTTTCCCTCCCCCAACCCTCGCAGGTACCCCAAAAACAAAAAACTGAGCCCCCTCCCTGCCTCCCTGCATGGCGGTATCAGAACCTCCCGCCCACCCGAACTTGCAGAGTGCCTTTCGCCCACCCCTTAAACTTGTGGGTGCGTGTGTCCAGCCGGGCACCCGTCCCAGAGACTTTAGCAACTGGTAAACATATACTTTGATCAAAGATATGCATTAGACTACAATTCAGTATCCAAAACACAGTGTGTCTATCATGAAGGAGTCCCGGAACCACAGATCAATAACGGTTCGACCACTTAGAGGGCCCGGACCGCATCTCAGTCCAGCGGCAAGTAAATAGATCCCCAACCCACAAATAGAATAGCATACAGACCAGTTATTCGGAACCTCCCATCGCCGCCTCCTGCTCGCCAGGCAGGGTGCTTCCGTCGGAATCTTCAGTGCCCTTCTCGCCCCTTGCTCCCCGGGCGCGGTTGTTTTTCCGGCCTGCAGTTTTTCCGTCCAACCAGTCCCAGGCCTCCTCGGGGGTGACGAAGAACCAAGCCTTTCCGTTCGATTCCACCCTGAGCTTGGCCGGGAAGAGCATGGCGTATTTCAGGTCCTTCTCGCGAAGCGCCTTTTTAACGTCCAGGAGGCTGCGTCGCTGTCGCTGCACCTTGAGGGTGAAGTCCGGGAAAAAGGTGATTTGACTGTTCTGGAATTCCAGTGGGGGTGCAGATCTAGCCGTCTGCAGGATGATATCTCTGTCCCTGAAATTAAAAATCCTAGCCAGTAAGGGTCGCGGAGGGACCCCTGGCTTTGGTCTGCCGCCCCGCTCTCGGTGTGCTCTTTCCACGGAGAAGAAGTTGGAGAGCCCGCTGGGTTTGAGGTAAGTGGTGACCAGTTCCTCTACAAACAAGTCCGCTGCCGGCCCTTCCGCTCTCTCCGGAACCCCCAGTATGCGGACATTGTTGCGTCTTGAGCGCCCTTCATAGTCATCCAGCTGCGCTTCTAGTTTGGTAGTGTGGGCCTGAAGGTCATCCATCCTGCGCTGCAGTTCAGAGGTGTCGTCGACCAAGGAGCTTGCTTTGATTTCCACATCCTTCAGTCGCGTATTCATGGAGCGCATATCTGCCCGAATAAGGGATACTTCTGTGGACACAGAGTCACTCCGCGACTCCAACGATGTACGAACCGTCGTGATGGCTGTGAGAATGTCTTGCAGCGTTCTCTCGCCTCTTCTCCGGTCTGTTGCTTCTCCAATGTGGCCGCTCCCGCTTTCGGGCTTGCCCCAGGGACCTTGTCCCATGCAAATTTGTTCAGCTTGGCCTGGACCGCCGTTTTGGTGCTGCGACCCCCAGCCATGACTAAGCCGAATTGACTAAGCCGAGAGGAGCAAATCAGTGCTGCGCAGCTGGTGACCAATACCAATTGCCAATAGAGCTTTTCCTGCGGGGCTGTGTATGATGCTGTGGGCCGAGGGCTATCGGGGAACAGGCAATAGTAACAGGCCGATATGCTACACCCCCGGGGACAAGGTTTCAAGCCCTCTTCCAGTTCGCAGGCTAACACCTCAGCTTTTGTAAGTCACAGAGCGTGGCAACTTTGCAGTAGTAATGATGGCGGCCAGGCTACGCCTTCCAACGTCTCTTTATTCAGCCCCCGCCACTTGTTCAGAACACAATGTGGCCGCAAGGCCTCCCGGCAGCTCACCTCGCCACCGGAGGGGGGGTGACCTCTTCCTCTGCGCAACGTCTGGCAGTGGCCGCCCCTGCGTCCTGTGGTGGCCTCGGACTAGGGCTGCGATCGGCCAGGAAGGTAGTAAGCGGGGCCCCTGCGCCGAGGGATTCCTGAAGTCACGTCCTTCCCCCTGTCTCCTACCCCCAAAGGCGGGTAGCGCTCAGGACCGGAACAACCTGTCCCGGGGCACTCGATGAACTTTCCCGCTTTGGGGCCCACTAGCTGGACCCAGGGCCACTCTCTCGGAACAGTGGGGTGGTGGGCTTCTGAGCTTCCCCAATGTGGGTGAGTGCCCTTTTCTTCCGGCGTCTGTTGTACCCGGTGTTTCACTGGGCGCCGTGATGGTCAGCGCTGAGTGAGTTGCGTGGCGCGAGCTCCGAGGCCCGCGCAATGTTCAATATGGCAGCGGTGTGGCTCTCGTCTCAGCCGGCCTCCGCTCATCACAGCTTTCACCCCGGGGCTGCCGCCCGGCCTCCAGTCAGCCCCCGGCACCGCAAGGAGGCAGAGACGCGGCCGTCTCCGGCAAAACCAACTGCCTGGGACGGAGCCCCAGTCGGCGGTTCGGGTCCCTCCGATGTGTAGTCCCCGCAGCACCTCCGCCGGGCCGCGAAGTGCGTCGTCGGGCCAATAGCCGGAACCGCTAACTGGAATCGGCGGTCCTACGGCTCATTCGATTCGTGGTGTGTTCCGGTGCCTCACCATATCGTTTTCGACCAGTTTAGAGACGGATTTATGGGCGGATTTGTCGTGGAATGGGCGCGCTCGGTCGGAGCCGCCTTAGAAAGCGGCTATGTCTTTCGGAAGTTGGCCACGCCCCCCACTTATTAGGATTTTAAAGACCACTATGCAAGATGATTTTTGGACCTTACACTAAGATCCATTTTAGAAAGTAAAGTGTAAAACTGGACTTTGAAATTACACTGGGACACTTGTACTGGCCAAAACGCGATAAGCTATAAATTGCACCTACAATTTCCAATCACCATTTCCTTACATGTACCTAGCTCTAATTTTACTCCTTTGGGCTCTCTCTTACTTTCTCTATTCACTCACAATCTCCTTCCTATCTCAACCTTTTCCCCACAATCCATTTCTGTTTGCTGCTGCATCTATCTTCCCATTCCTGTCTTTCCTGCTCTCTCTTGCTTTTTATATTTACTCTCCTTTCTCTTAATCTTCTCACCTTTTCAACAACCTCTTTTCTCTATCTTCTCTTCTATCTTCTTTGTACTTCTTAATATGTTTTATTCTCTCTCTAGCCCTATTCCACATAGGCCATATATGACAACTTAAACTGTATCTTGGCTGTGCCTGGCCATTAGCGGTACCTGTCACCTTTCTTTGACCACTATGCTTTTTTGCTATTTCCCAGTCCCTGAAGCCTACCATCCTGGGATCCTACTGGAACTGGAGAAGTTGCCTACGATCATTGAACAAAGAAGTTAGTGCAATGTGGCCATAATATCCTTGCAGCTTGTTGTCAATTCTTGTTGGACAGGACATTAGGCTGCATGGATTTGGTGGGTTTTAACAGCTTTAGGGCCAAAGACCCGCGACATCCACCACACTACTTTCACAGTGCGGTGGACTTCATTGGGTCATCCACAGTGCTGGAAAAGAAAATGTTGCTGGTAAAAACACAAGAAACGTTTTCTTTTCCAAAATCAAAGTTGGCATGCAAGGGAAATGCTTCTCATGAGTCCCAAGTTAGATTTTTTATTTTGCTGTATTGTGCAGCATGCTGTGCGAACTGATGTTACACAGCAAATCAAACGTGACAGTAGATCATGCTAATGGAATCTGTGGGGATCCATAAGTATCTTACTACACAGCGTTCCTACACTTTATCCGATAACAGTAGAACCCACTTATGTGACTGAGCTGTCGCCCGTGAAAGGAAAGGCTCCTTAAGACACAAGGAAATATCAGGGTTTTGCCTTGCAATCTAACCAATTCTGGCGATGTGGATAGCTATGGTATTTAGGCCAGGGCTCAGTCGGCACCAAAGGAAACCTGCCAGGCCCAAACATGTCTGAAAACATGGTGCCAAGTGACGTCTGGGGTGGTGTCGTTTGAGTGGATCCCAATACTGTTTCTTAACTAGAATGCCCTGCAAACACCAAACTTTGGCTAAATCACAGATTATCCTCACATTTCTGTGAATGAAAATTCTGGAATCTGTGAGGATCAATACAATTCCTACCAGCCACAATTCCCAGGCTCCTCCCAATAAAACCTCTACCCCAAATGTTCACCAAATAATATATATTTAGTACATTAATGACATAGGACTTCATAACAGCAATTTATTTACTATGGTCAATACATTTAAAAAAGCAGATTCATACCACACAGATCATAAATGGCAATATAGAAAAATCTGGAAATGTTAGTTGATGTTCTGGGAGATGTCTAGAGAGTTCAATTATAATACAAATGCGTTCAGCCTCAGATGCCCTGATTATGGTTTACACAATATTTGATTCAAGGAGATGAATCCTTAGTGTGTTGACCTTGCAAGATTATCTACATATTAAACCAATTTCGCAAGATAGTCTGTTTTTGCAGCCCTTTTGTGACATGGCAAGCATTATTGGGTCATTTCAGCTTCACACTAGTTAGGATAGCAGGCACATTAACGTAACAAACTATCTGACTCCAGCAAACAAAATAACAATCTGTAGAGCAGGTACATAATCTCATCAGGCTATATTTCTCAATAGGCCAGTGTAGGCTGGAGTAATGTCAGTCAAATTTAAATTGTACCCGACTTGTGATAACTCTGCCCCAGCACAATAAGTTAATCAAAGCAGCATGCCATATTGGAATTTGGAGTTTCCTGATTGGACATTGCTTCTGAGTGACTGGTAGGTTTGGGTAGTGGCAACCACTTATGTATCAGGAATCGGAAATATCATGAAAGTTGCTGGCTTAAGAACAACATGACTCAATGTCCTGTACAGTTGTGCAATCTCTTCACAAAGCAAATCCATGTTTGACATACAATATGTGAAACATGAAAAAGGAGTTCAGCTAATGCCCATTGAATTCTTGGCCTCTCAGCTGTGACAGCAAACTAAAGTTGATTCCACCTTTCATATCAGCTCCTCACACACAACACTGTGGCCTCTCACAGGGGTCCATCATATCCCCTCTACTATTCAACATCTACCTAACTTCCTTACCAAACCTGATTAAATCATTCAACCTCACCTACTACAACTATGTAGATGACACACACATTATTTTTTTAAATGGATGGTCTGGAAGACCGCTACAATTTTAAACTTGATGACTGACTTTGGGCCAAAAACACATGAATCATGAATAACCATGTAAAGCTAAATATTGCTAAGACAGAGACTATGGCCTGCGGACAATGACAAAAATACCAGCCTTCTTAGTAGCATATGGCCCAAGGAACATGAGGCCCCTCCAACAACATCAAGAGAAGTTAGAAACCTAGGAGTAGCCATGGGTTCAGACCTATATTTGATACCAAATGCTAACAACCTTAAACAGAGTCCCTTCTACAAAATGAAAACACTACGTTGCATCCTTCCATACCCTGGATACCAACAGACACTGCAAGCCAATATCTCACTCACACTCTCCAAGCTTATTTATGCCAACAGCTTACACCTTGGCGTACCCTTAATCACAATACACAAAATACAACTCTTCCAAAATGTTCCTGCAAGATTTCTTCTCTACTTTCACCCAAGAGAACACATGCACATGACTACCATCCTGCAATCACTCCACTAGCTACCTATAGCAAAAAGCTGCATTTTTCAAGTCACTTTGAATTGGTCACAGAGCCTTCAAGGAAAAGGGCAACAATAACTACAAAGCTGAACTTCAAGCAATGCAAACAAATCAGGACGCTGCACTCCAGGCTTGCACCATTTATCATTCCACCTTACCATAAGAAATCAGTAGGAGGCACTGCTTTCTCAGTACAAGCTGCCAAGCTCTGGAACACACTACCAGCCAGCATTAGAAACATCCAGGAGCCTATAGACAGTTAAACAAAATTGCTATTTGCAAGCACCACACATCCCGGCAACAGCACCTGGAAAGACAGTCTCACCCTCAATCTCAATCTTTACCTTATAGTCCACGAATTGGAAAAAAAACAATCAGCAAACTACTTTCGATAACTAGGTCAGTTGAGAAGAGCCGACCTATGATTTGCAAGGGGATTTTGCTGCATTCCCAGTTTTACTAATGCTAGTAAACCTGAAATGCGTCAAAATGCTATGCCTTCCCAAGTGAGGCATAATGAGGAGAAATATCTGTATTTCTCCATGTTACTTCCCTATTCTCTGTGTTCTGCATTCTGTAGCACACATAGAAAAAGGAATATGCCTCTAAGGATTGTATTTGTGAAGAAAGTTGTCCCTTCCTGCACAAAAAATCCTGCCTGTAATGCAGGCTCCCTCACACTATGGCGGAAGGATGCCTGCATTGATGCTAGGCAGCATACAGTATGCCAGCAGAAATATGCCATATCTTTGTAAATATAGCACATATCTGCCCTCTGCCTTTAACGTAACAAAGTGCAGCAAGTTGCCTTGCTGAGTTGCGTTGCATGAAATGTAAGTAAATCTGCCCCAAATTTTCTGATTGGCCAATCCAGTGCAGTAAACAGCTAAGCAGACTATGATCATAAGACATACCACAATGGGGCACGCAAAACTGTTCAAACCTGCCAGCGTACTGAATAACTATAAACTATGCATCTGTGTCTCTCACACCTCATCATCCACCACACTGCTACACTCTGCATCCCACAACACAATAACCGCACCTCGGTTGTCATCACGCACAACATGGTAACAATTCCCACATTGGATCACAAAACAAATACAACACTCTTCTAACCACACACCATGCTGTGTGGTGTAGCTTGCTGCCCATATAGGTAAGATCTTCAGTACCACACATAGGGGTAGTAAGAGCCTTACAAATGGGCAAAACAATGCAATATACAATATTTATCACTTGCATCACCATGATTTGTTTTGATCCTACTAAAATCTTTGTCTCCATCACACTTCAGAATTATAAAATAAAATGTACTTCATTTGTGCTTTCATAACTGCGGGTATATGTTGAAATATGTGTACCTTTCATTTACAGGTATTTTCATTTTTTGTGAATTACTAACAAATTGACATCTTACAGTATTTCATTTTTCACTACCAGCATGCAAGGCCACTGGACCTCTGAGGTTCTGTGGCCGCAGCATTTTCATCATAATTATGAATTTACCACATTTGACACATAATCCATCATACGATGCATATTCTGCAGATTTTAACAAAAAACACATTTTGTTTCTAGCGCAACCAGATCAAAAGTTACTAAAAATGTTGCAACATGTGCTGCCATTCAGTGGGAGGTCCTTCGCAATGGTTGTTTACCCACCTTTCAGCCACTTTCAGCTGTATTTGGATGTTGAACCGGTACTAATATAGAGAAACCTTTGCCCAGACAGTGCTAAAGTGCAAAAATGACAATATAATGAAGTATACTATTAAAAAATCTAGCTCTTTAAGCCGCCGAATTTGTTTACTTGCCACATAAATTAATCAACACTACGACTTAATTTAGGCCTCCACTGCTGCCTAATTCCAGGGGCCCTGTCTGTACCACAGAGAGATTGTCACATAGTTCACTGTACAAAATCCTCTCACCTTGCAGTCAAATGAAGCAAACATTTTCATACTGAAAGAATAAGCAGCAATTTGTCAGAAGATATAGCCTAACATTTAAAATGTCTTGGAACATGCAACAAATGTAACAAGATAAAAACAACACTGAAAAGGATTTTTATTGCTAATTTACCTTCTGAACTCATACACCTCTATAGTGTGCCAGCTGCCTAGGCCATTTGGGGGGGGGGCAAAGATTATTATGGGCTGGCCCAGCCCTCAAATGCCCCCTCCCCCGCTGCACGGCTTTCCACATTGTCATTTCCAATCTCATTTCCATTCTAAACCTATTCACAGTAAATCAATTCATTAACCTGCACATTACTCAAAACACATTTTTAGACAATATACCAGATTTGCTAGAAGTAATCATTCATCATCTGACAAAGTAGGCACACTTAAACATGAGGCATCTCTATGCGTAGGGTATCACCTGTAGACTCTATGCCAGTGAAAAGTTAAAGGTCATTCATTGTGGGCAGAGAGAAAATGTATGTGCTGATATCAGGGATTTTATCTTGATCTAGATTGGGCCTGATGCTCTTTTTTTCTTTTGAAGTCTTCACAGCTGCCATTCCACCTTGGTACATAGGAAATGAGACAGATCCTAGGTCTCATAACTTATGGTTGTGGAAGTCAAAGAGCAAGAAATTTCGGACGGTGAAAATAGAGTGCTCTCTTGTGGGTGGAGCAGTTGTGTCAATGTGGGTAGCTGTCTTGCCTAATGATTTTTTTTTTGTATCTTCACAGGTGCCATTATGCATGCTTCAATTGGAATTCCACAGATGAACAGTGCAATAACGCTGCGCCTCATGAATCGCATTTCAGGGAGACAAAGGGTAAGTGATAGGATACTGAAGGACAGGAATGACCTATGTGTGTGAGAGTTTGCTTTGTCCCCAGTACATGCACTGTTCTACGTCTCTAAGTGTAGATCATTTTCAAATCCACCCTATTCTTTCATACTCTGCTTCCCCCTAGATGTGCTATCAAATCTATGAGCTATTTTTTCCTCTACACCACTGAAGCCATGAAGCTCTACGCTTTCATTACATCTACTAACCCACCTACACATGCCACATTGATGTAATTTCCATCTACCCCATCCTTACACAAAGCTTCTTAGCAATCAATGTTTATTTTGATAAGCCCTCACTTCACGACATCATTATCCATATGCTTCTGAGAGAGGAATATGAGGTTCTGCTAGAGAGTTGTTGGAATTTCTATATTTTGTTAGTACTGCCTTCATACCTTCCAAGTTAGCTCAGTATAACACACTCTGCTGGGCCTGCCAGGCTTCCTGCTGAAGATGTTTTAAAGGATCAAAAATCTTACAGTCAGGCAGTTCTGTGATCATTAGAAATGCAACCATCTCTAAAGTCAGTAAAGATTTTCATTGACTTGTAATCTCATCACTCATTACTTTTGAATAATGACTATCTTCAGTTGCAGCTTCACCAGTGTCAGAACTCTGGTTTTCCAACAGATACTTAATTACTCCATTCTACGATGGATCCTGTGGTCTGGCCCTAGACTGCTTATGATTGAGCTTAAAAGATACCTAGATGGAGGGGTCAGGGCTCGGATGGTTGTAGAGTAACTGAGTCCATGTATGGATTGTTCAATGAAAAGAAATGTGTAAGAATGCATAAAGAGTACATGGTTGTACAAGTGTGGAGTGAGGATATTACAAAAGCGAGGGCCAGTGACTGAGAAGTGCCTTTGCCTTGGTTTTTACAGTTGGTTCCAGGGACCGTTAGAAGGTTAACTATTTTAAATCTCACATGGCAAACTGGTGGAGCTTGATTTTGTTTTGCAGGTATAAGGAAGCTGAACCTTGTTAGGCAAAATGTGGATACTTTGTTGAGGCGTGATTGCTCGGTGTTTTTGTATGTGGAAAAATGAGGAGAATGGCCATGTTTGAGTTTTTCATAGTCCTTTGGTTTGGTAGTAGGAGACTTGGGTGATATTCAGGGCATTGCCATAGTAGCACTTACTAGTGTCCCTTCCACCAGGGGTAGTGTTCTGTGTTACCTATGTAATGCAAAATCTGTGCAAAATGTTGTGGTGGAATTTACTTTCCAACAAAAATCAAGATCTGCATTTTGAGTGAAGGAGGCAGTCCATGGGTTGTACATGGGGAATTCCAGTGCAACCACCCATGGGATTTGATGCAAATCCCTATCAACTGTAGAAAGGGATTTGTGCCAGAACCTTATACTTCTTGGAGGCAGACATAATGGAGGAGAAATGTTTTACATTCTGCATACTTTTCAAACTTTGAATGTGTGATGCATCATACAGCACACATACAATGTGGAAAAAGTATCAAATCTAAGTTTTTGTACTGAAAGACTTTCCATCCAGTACAAAACCTATGATTGACAAAATGCACACACCCGTGCACTATGGCACAAAGTTTACCAGCGCTGTAAGAGAGGAAAATGTCTGCCTTATCTTTTTATTATTTCCCTGAGTTTGGGTCTGGGTTTTGACAGCTCAGCTGTCAAACAGACCTATTTCTAAGAATGTACACAGAGTGGGCTTTATATACATTCAGAGACAAAAAAAACTCTCCATACCTTAGTAGATTTGGTGCTGTTTTTCACTCTACCTTTGACGCACTGCAGCATAGCAACTTTGGTTGCTGTGCTGCATTGCGTCACATTTAAGTACATTTCCTCTACTGTATTGCACGCAGGGTTGGGCTCCTGATTGTCATGGGCCAAGCCGCTTTTTTTAATTGGATGACTGCACCGTCAATCATTCAATTAAAAAACAGGGCGCGAAGGCTCAGCGCAAAGAGGGTGATGCAGATCGGTGACTGCTGGCACGAGGCACTGCAGAGTTTTGCTGGTGGCTGGTCAGCGTGGGCACCTGTGTGCATAAGGGAGTGGCAGAGTGTTAAATGGGAATAGTCCAGCCAGTAATGAGAATCAGCAGTAATTAAAAACTGACATTGATTTAGGTCCTTACAGGGCCCAATATTTATGTCCTTAACTTTACAGGTGAAAACACAAATCGATTTCCTGAAAATTAGTGCAAAAACCTTTAAAGAGGTAATCCATGTCAGTGATGCAATCCCTGTTTGCATTTCAAATGTTTCACTTCATCTTGCATTCCCGAAGATTTTTTGCATTTTACAGATGTTAATCTATGAAGACTCACGTCCACCCAACAACTGCTCTTGTACAGTGCATGCTAATAACTGATTTTTTTTTTAGGTGTGTGCGTCGATTCAGTTTGTGAATGAGTTTTCCAGAAGAGGCACAATTGACAGCTCAGGTGTTGAGGCTGAAAGTAGTTAGAGGTTCTCAAAAGCCAGTTAATGGGTTGTAAGGTATTAGAGCTTACCCATCCAAACCTTGGCCTCTTTACAGAGTGCACAGAGCGATGGTCATGTACGTGGCAATTGTAATCAGCATTCTATAGGAAGGAGAGTGATGGAGACATGCACAGCTGTTGAAAAATTGAAAGTATCAGAAGGAAAGAAAATGTGATGTGTATGTCAGAGGCATGGCTATCAGGAGTTCAGCAGGTGCCCTGGAATCAGGGCCAAGACGTGGGAGGGGGCCTGCGTGTTCTACTCTAGCTTCAGTTTATTTAACTGCCAGCCTGAACTTAATGTTTTTATCCTTGGGTCTGGACCTGTGCTTGCTCCTCCCGGATTTTGTCTTAGGACAAGCAAGACACAGAGGTGCAGTAGCTGTTTCTGAGACTACATATGAACTGTCAACGTGGCCCACTAAACCCAAATTTTAACTGTATTTGACTACTCATCCGATACCCAAAGCCTCATTTTCCTTGATTGCACCAGGGCTCATGGCAACCTTGCTACGCCACTGTGAGTCATACTCTTGGTGGTGGTGCATTTGGGATGAGCCAGGTTGTTGTGGGTTTTATACTCCTTTCTGGGGTGGCAGGTCACTTCTTCAGGAGCTGCATGTAGCCTGCCAAAACTCCCGCCAAGCAAAACCAAACAGCTATGTTGTGGGGATGGGCACCCCGGGACATAGCAGGAACCGGCCCTGAGGGGTGGTCCCCAGGGCCATGTTCGGCTCCAGGAGGGGGACTCGTGGCTACCCTCCTTTCATGTGCACAGGCCACCAAGGGGGGGTGGTGGTCCCCGGGCCTGAGAGCGACCCAGGAGAGGGGACGTGCAGCCCCTCTCCCATTCATTAACAAAATATTTGGCCCAGAGGAGGTGGTACTCCCAGGGATGGGGGGTCTGCTGGCCCTCCCATTTTGTGTTATTTAGCCCCAGGGAGGTGGTGGTCCCTGGAGCTCGGGGGGTCCGCACAACCTTTCCCAGAGAGTTTGCTTGCCCCGGGCAGATGGTGGTCCCCGGGGCTAATAGAGCCTGAGGAGAAGGGCCCCTTGCGCCCCCTCCTTCATTATTTAAATAAAAACCCAGGGAGGTGGTGGTCCAGGGGCTCTAATAGCCTTAGGAGGGGGCCCAAGTGCCCCCTCCTTTAAAAAAAAAATTGCCCCTCGGACCTGGCCCACGGGGGGAGGGGCTAATTTCAAAACAAGCGTAGGAGCCCATGTTTTTAAAAAACATTTTTTACTGGAGTTGCGGATCCGCTGCGATTTTCGGCGAAAATGTTTACAAAAATGCTTTTGGGCTGCCCGGGTGCCAGGGGTGCCCTAGGACCAGAGCTGGGGGTGAGGGTATTCTTACCCTGCCACCTTTTCTTTTTTTCAATCTTGTTTCAGGGACTAGGCTGAAGCCGAGTCCCAAGATGGCTGCCAACACTTGCTGGTTTAACTGTTGGCAGCCAATCACATTTCAGCACGGGGACTGTCGGATCCTCAGAGTATCTGCATCCCTTGATACACAATATATATTTTTTTTAAATATCTCAAAACTACTAAATGGATTTACACCAAATAACAAAAAGGGTTCTTTCTGGACCAAGAACTACCTTTCTGCCAAATTTGGTGTAATTCCGTCAAGTGGTTCGGATTGTAGTTGTGTCTAAAAATCTCTACCTAAATTAACATTGGAAAAACACTTTTTCTCGGGCCCTGCTTGACGGATCGCCCCGAAACTTTCCATACACAGCAAGAATCACTGGCAAGTTTTGTGAATATTCATCAAATGGCACCAAAGATATAGGCAAGTCAAAAAATGCTTTACCTATGGAAACATGGTCCTAACTATAACTACTTACTACCGACCGCCAGTGGGCATTATAGATAGTGGTGGTCGAGAAAAAACGGGGGTCTCAAAACGCAAAATCCCCATGCATTTTTCCTAGACTTCTTTATGGTGGGCTATAGCAAAAATTGCTGAATGGAATTACACCAACATTTGGCAGGAAGCTAGATCTTGGTCCGCAGAGTGTGTGATATCCATTCAGTAGTTTTTGAGAAATTTAGGTTACAGAAATATAGATATCTGGACAGTTGGTGTCCAGATATGCTCTGATTGGCCAATTTAAAGGAGACCTGTCAATCTTGATTGGTTGGTTTCAAACTGAACAATATGTTTTGGCAGCCATTACAAGACTTACAGACTTGGTCACTGTGTCCTGTAAATGAATTAAAAAAAATATGTAAGGGGGCAGATTGAGCATACCCAGACCCCAAAGGGCATGTGGGTGGGGTTTCCCAATAAGCCCCCCCCCTTTATTGGCTGGCCACAACAGGGACAACATGCTGTGGGAGCAGTAAGAGGACTCTGGGTCATGGGCCCCATTGAACTGCATTGTAGTGACTGGCAGGTTTTGAATGTCACAAAAAGGAGCACGTATAAAGCGTGATAACAGATTTTAGGTACAATATAAATCATTTCTTGGTGGTACCATGCTAAGTTTCGGAACTGTGGTGTGTTCTAAAGGATTTTACCATGTGAAAAATACTGACCTTCTGCTGGAATTTCATGAATTATGTTTGAGAGAAAACTGTTTTCTCATGATTTTCTCATAGAGGTTATGGAAGGTGCTCCAAAAGCTAAACTGAGAGCCCAAATGTAGCACAAATATCACCCACATGTAGCCCAAGTATAGCCCAATGACAGAACTGTGCAAACGGGTAATTTGGTTTTCTTTTTTTTGCAGTTTTATTTAGCGCGGACTTGAACCGAAGGTATTGGAGTGTTTTACATGAGTTTCAGTTACATTACACAAGCCCACATTCATTTTGATTTTGGACATAAGGAGATTAAGTGATTTGCCCAAAATCACAGGAAGATGAGCCGACGCCGAACTCGAACCTCGTTGCCCAGTTGCAAAGTTGCAGCTCTGGCTGTAATGCCACATTCTCTCCCTTCAGTGCAACAAATAATCAAGTGATCAACTGGATAAAAATACACAAATATAGCAAATAATTTAAAAGCTCTTTGTCACTATTAGAGAACTCAGAATGTGTCCTCGTTTAGGTTTTTAGAGCACTAACCATAATTTTGTTTTTTATAACCAATTTTTATTAACTTTTCAATGATAACACAAACACGTTCATTACACACCAATCGACAAATGAAAAAGCATAGCAATAGTGTAGGTAAATAACTCCCACATGAAGTCCATAGTAGGCCCACCATTTCCCCCAAATCTTGCGCGGGCATCCTGTAGGTTCGTTAATGGTGCATTCCTGATTAGCACACCAGTCCCCTCCCTTCACCCACTCTGCCAACGAGGGGGAGGATTGGGACTTCTAATTGCGGGTGATGTCCCGTTTCGCCACAAGCGTTGCCACCCCAATAGAAGCATGCTCCATCCTCTGCCCACCCACAACCTCCAACAGATCCAATTTTGCAATCCTCTGGGTAAGGTGTAGCTGTCAACCCAAAATTGTGGAGAACTCCTCTTCAACTCCTGCCCAGAATGAGGTCACCCCCGGACATGCCCACACCATAAGGAAGACGTCTCAGGCAAGAGGCATCTAGCAAAGCAAGCCTGGGATACCCTGCCCATCCTCTGAAGGTGCTGCGAAGTTAAGTATGCAACATGGAGATAATTAAGTTAGACCAAGCGAAGACATGCAAGGATGGACAACCCCCTAGGGGCCATTATAGCCTCATGCCACTCATCATATTCAAGCTCGCACTGACCATTATTTCCATGGGAAAAAGACCCCCTCATTTTTATAATTTCTAAAGGAAATGCTTTAGGTATTACAGTTCTGATTACATCAAGATGACTTTAGGAGTGCCACACTTTTGTAATAAATATTGAAATTTAGCAATCTAGTTGTTCTTTAGAACACTGTGGGAAGGTAGAGGTCAGGGGCATGGACACCCTAGAATAATCTATCATTAAATGTGTTTGAGAGCTAGTTTATAATATCATTGTCATAATAACGTAGTAGAACTTGGGTATTCATGATATTATGGTTAGTAAAATAACATGTTTTGTGTGTCGCAAAGAAGCTGCATTGAAATCCGTGTGATGTTAATTTAGCCAAAGCAGTAGGCCTGAATTGTATTTCTGGCTCGTTTCCCTGACTAGCATATAACGTTAATTTGCTTATACAGTGAAATGTTGCATTTATTTTTGTTCCTACTGCAGGTGGACAAGATATCGTTAGCTTAGAGAAGGACCCTTTCTTTAGTTGATAGTTAGGCCTGGGAAGGAATGCAATAACGAAGACGGACTGAATTCTCGTGGGTGACGGAGATGGCACCAAGGACATGAGGGAAGTTTACAGTGTGAGGCAGAGGTGGAGAATGGAGTCGATGGAGGCTACTGGGATAATGAAAAATTACTTTACTGTTGGGAGGTGCCAGTATTGAATGGCTGCTTTATACTAAGGAAGTTAGGGATAGCTGACACTCTTCTTGCGGACTTTCCGAAGTACAGACCTCTCTTGGTGATTTTAGCACTAGGCTACATAACCACTGTTAGAGATTCTCTTAGGAGGGCTCTGACGACTGACACCTTTTTATGCTTTGCTTGAACCTCACTTTGTCTAGATTTCCCTTTTCTATACTGTAGGTATAGTTAGGAAATATTTCTTCCAAAGAGTTCAATGCAATCTAACCTACATGTTTGCCTCCTAATAGCCTACGTGGTCGTAACGGAACTTGTCGTTTTCTTTTTGTTTTATAGTATGAATCGGTTCCAGAGATTTGGCTTCATCCTATTTTCTATGTATTTCTATACTATTATGCTTAGACTGATATATTTTAATCTGTTTCAAAACCTACAATAAATTTACTAACAACTATCTAGTTGTGGACCTGAGTTACTGAGAACTTTCAGCTTCTGCGTGGGTGAATTGAGGAGTTACTTACCTCTCATGCTGCTTAACAAGAACCATTGACCTAAAATTGAGGAGACAAGTTTCCGCACTAGCAATACAACAGACCATTGAGGGCAGAAAGGAGAGGCAGTGGCAGTACAAACATACATGCTAACAGACCCGATTCAGGCAGGACAATCCCGATGTTTTTAAGCCCAAAAAGGCTTTATTTTAGCCATCTTCTGCCTAAAACCTCCTCTTTTTCAATGCAAGTCAATGGGAAAAATAAATTCCCCAGATTTGTTTCAAAATCTCCCTCTAACCAAGTTCAAAATGTAAGCATGTATGGTACATTAGACCACTGAAGGCAGAAGGAATAGGGTAGGAACATGGACTTGGACAATAGAGAGCAGGAGGGAGGTGGGCAGGGGCACCAAACTGACCTTACAGGGCAAAAGCCAGGGGTTGCAGGAGCACAATACACCATGCAGATCAAGTGGGAGGGTAGTGCAGCAAAACGGACCATGGAAAGCAAAAGGGAGCTGACAGAGCCATGTACATGGACAATAGAGAGCGGAGGGGAAAGAGGCAAGGGAAGCAAGCTGACCATACTGGACAGACAGGAGAGACAGTTGCAGCACAACAGACCGTGAAGGGCAGGACAGAGAGAGGGATCAGGGGCACGCCAATAGACTGTGGAAGGCAAGAGGCAGGGGTTGGGGCCTGCAAATGGAAAACAGAGGGAAGGGGACAGGGCAGGAGCAGCAAGCTGACCATGCAGGGCAGGTGGGATGGGCACTGGGAGCCCAACATACAATGGAGGGTAACAGGGAGACTATAATGGCATACACAGATACAATGGAGGGAAGATGGTAGGGGGTCAGGGGCAGCAAACTGACCATGCAGGGCAGGTGGAAGGGGCAGTGGCAGCACACAAGACAATTCATGGCAAGTGGGAGGGTTAGTGGTAGCACAACAGCCATGGTGGACAAGAGGGAAGGGGCAGGGCCATGCACAGATGACCATGGAGGGCAGAAGAGAGAGGTAGGTGGCTGGACTCAGACAAGAGAGGACAGGGGAAGGAGACATGGGCTTCACAACAGACCACGCAGGGGAGGGCAGGAGGAGCAGTGGCAGCACAACTGAGCAAGGAGGGCAGAAGGTAGTGGCAGTGAAATGAACCATGGAGAAGAGGGGGAGGAGATAGGGGCAAGGAACTCGAACAATGGAAGGCAAGATGGAGGGGGCAGGGACAGGCAGCAGCCATCTGTTCATGCTGGGCAGGTGGGAGGGCCAGTGGCAGCTCAACAGAACACTTAGAGTAGACAGAAGGGGCAATGGCAAGTCCATGGAACATGGTGGGCAAAAGGGAAAGAGCAGGTGCATGGAGACAGACATCGTAGGGTAGGGGTGAGAAGGGTAGCAGCAGCAAGTTAAGCATGAAGGCTAAGCAGGAGGGCAATGATAGGGGCATACCCTCAGGAAACGGAGGGCAGGAGGAGTGAGCAGAGACATCAAGATAACTGGTGGGCAGTGGCAGCACATTGGACCATTCAGTGCAGGAAGGAGAGGGTAGGTGCATGAACTCGCACAACTGAGGGCAGGGAGGAGGTAGGTAGGGACAACAAGCTAACTGTGAAAGGCAGGCAGGAAGGGCAATGGCAGAACAACAGCCACACAGGGCTGGATGAGGGGAAGGGGTATGGACTTTGACAATGGAGGGCAAGGAGGAGGGGGTAGGGGCAGCAAGGTTGGATGAGGACAGCACAATGGACAATGCCAGGCCAGATCCTGCATCCAACCCCCTGCCAGGCATTACATTGGACATCCTATTTTATGTTAAATAAACCCTAGAACTTCAATGAAAAAATCAAGGGTTCAAGTGATGTTATAGTTAGGAATTGTAAGAAAATCTAACTTTACCTTAAAAAAAACTTAGAAATTCACTGAATAAAACAAAGGTTAAAGGAATGTTATAGTTAGGTGAAAATGTCATGTAAAACATACCATTTGAAACCTATAAAACCACTGAAATTCACCACTTAAAGTGATCTCAAGTAACTATAACTCGTACCCTAAAGTAACTATAACTTGCACAATTCTGGCTCCTGCTGGAGGCGGGGAGCCAGCTGGGGCCGCGAGGGCCTGGGGGCTCCCCCGCAGCCCCAACCATAGTGTGGTGGGTGCCCTGGGTGGACACCAAGGTACCCGCCCTTCGTTGGCCTGGCCCCAGGCGATGGGCTCCCCGGGCCGATTGCAGCCACTGAAGGGGGGCTATGTGACCCCCTCCCCATTCAAATAGGTGCTGGGCCCAGGGGGATAGGGTCCCTGGGGCCAAAAATGGCCCTGGGAGGGGGGCTGCATACCCCCTTCCCCTTGTGGACTTTGACGGGCCCCGGGGGATGGGGTCACCAGTGCTAAAATCTGCCTGGGGAGGGGGGCCGCATGCCCCTCTCCCTCATAAACATAGTGAAGGAGATGGGGTCCCCAGGGCAAAAATTGGCCCGGGGAGGGGGCCTCGTGCTAAACCCCCACTGCGCACGACGAAAGGCAGTGCACAGCATGGGGTTGGCTGCATACAGGGGGTTGGCCACACAGTGGTTGGATTAACGTATGGTAATTAAATATTACTTTATGTTAAAAAAAAACCTTAGAAATTCACTGAAAAAAATAAAGGTTACAGGGACGTTATAGTTAGGAAATAGCATTATAAAACTATAGAAATTTACTGGAAAAAAACAAAGGTTTCAGGGACATTATAGTTAGGAAAAAACATTAAAAAACCATAGAAATTCACTGAGAAAAATAAAGGTTACAGCGACGTTATAGTTAGTAGATAGAATTAAAAAAACTTAGAAATTCACTAAGAAAAACAAAAGTTACAGGGAAGTTATAATTAGTAAATAGAATTAAAATAACCATAGAAATTCACTAAAAGACCAAAGGTTACAGGGACGTTAAAGTTAGGTTCAGATTTTACAAACTTAAAACCATAGAAATTCAGCAATTATAGTTATAGTTATCTCAAGTAACTATAACTCGTGCCCTTAGGTAACTATAACTTGCGCCCCACCATGCACTGCTAGTTACCCCATATATTACATCAGTTATGACATCTTCTATGAAATCATTTATAATATCACTGCAACAGTTGCAATAAAATTATTGTTCAGAAAGCTGTGAATGGCGAGGCGTGATTTATAGTTACCTTAGGGCACGAGTTATAGTTTCTTGAGATAACTATAACTGCTAAATTTCTATGGTTTTATGTGTGTAAAATCTGAACCTAACTATAACATCCCTGAAACCTTTGGCTTTTTAGTGAATGTGAATATATATATATATATTGTGATCAAGGTCTTGTGAGACCGAAACGCGTCATGGCGGTCGTGGCGTTTGTTACGGCAAAATAAACACGGATTAAAGCACGGAATTTGTGGTTTGCTCTCTGTTTCTTTCCCGCGGAAGGGAAGTGGCTGTACACGGAGGATTTGGTGATATATATTATCTACTGGCGGTCGCCAGTAGATAATTATAGTTAGGACCTTTATCCATAGGAAATCCGCAACATTCTATTTGAAATAACTCTTGCGCCGGTTGACGAATCTTCGCGAAAGCTTCCAACTTGTTGGGGCGCTCCTCTCCGCTCCTACCCTGAAAGTCTCAGGTTCATTCGTCAAGCGGGGGCCGAGAAAAAAGGGGTGTCCCAAAACGCGTTTTCTCAGTTTTCTCCATGTTAATTCCCATAGGAAATTTTAGCCACGGCTACAGCCCGAACTGCTGAACGGAATTACACCAAATTTTGCAAAAAGGTAGCGCTTGGTTCAGAAAGCAACCTTTTTTTTAAATGGTGTAAATCCGTTCAGTAGTTACGGAGAAATTCAAAAATAAGAGTGAAAATATCGATTTCCCATAGGAAAATTTATTCAAGGCTACAGCAAAAACTGCTGAACGGAATTACATCAAATTTGGCAAAAAGGTAGTGCTTGGTTCAGAAAGCACCCTTTTTAAAAATGGTGTAAATCCGTTCAGTAGTTGCTGAGAAAATCCAAAATAAAAGTTTCGATATTTAGAGGCACGGAGGATCCGCGCACCCTCCCGACCACGAGCTGCATGCTAATTGGCTGTCAACACTCCAAACCAGGAAGTGTTGGCAGCCATCTTGTTCCTCGGTAGAACCGAGGGACAAGAAAAGACAAAAACAAGGGCGCAAAACGCAAAAGGGGGCAGGGTAGAAACACCCTGACCCCCTAGCCCTGCTCAGGGGGTCATACAAGGACCCCCAGGGCCCCCCAATTTTTTTTTTTAAATCGGCAGAAAACGCGCTGGGTGCGCGGATCCTGCAGTTATAGTTAGTTGGACATTGCACTCGTACAAAACCCGTGAAATTCCCCCGTTATAGTTAGTTCAGCTAACTATAACTCGCGCCCCCACAATGCACTGCTGATGACGTCACATATTACATCACTCATGACATGGTCAGTGACATCACTGATGACATCACTGATGACATCTCAAATGACATCACTGATGACATCACTGATGACATCATCCACGTGATAATCTGATGCACCTCCTCACACCCTAATATAACCTTTGATACACCCACTCTAAATTACAGACTGCCATTCCCAAAACCATAGACACTCCAACACCAATAACTACATACCCACTCATTGATTCTTAGGTCTACACACACATCCACTCACTCACCTGTACAGTCACTCATACTTACGGTCACTCAGTACAGGACGTGAGTGGAGAGGTGTGGTGCAGCGGCCAGGGCATCTGACTTCGGAACACAAGGTTCACGGTTCGATCCCCGGCTCCAGCGGCAGCTCAGCTCAGCACCATGTGACTCTGGGCAATAGCTCACTTAATTTCCACGACGGCCCCCAGCGCCTTGAGACCCGTAAGGGTGAGTAGCTGCGCTATATAAAAACGGACTTACTTACTTACTTACAAGGACTATCATATGCACTCATACTCCTATATAGACACTCAAACACCGCCACTCATCCACAGAGGTACTCACACACCTAGTCAGTCATGCAAATAATTAAACACACTGCCATTTACTCACCTATACAGTTATATACACACCAGCTCACTTACTCATACAAATACTAGCACATTCTTACGCTCTTATACAATCACTGATGCAAGCACACACTCATCCATACAGTCACTCTCACAATCACACACTCTTGCTTATAGCTATTTATATACTCCAACACACATATATACTGCCTTTCACATATGTAGTTACTCACACATGTACCACTGGGACATACATTCACTCACTAATACACTCTTACACACACTTACCCACACATACAGTCTATCACAGATGCACTCTTGAAACCATCCACCCAGTGAATCACCCACTCACACATCTATGCACAGAGTCGCACCCACCCCACCCACACAAACACTCAGGCACCCATACAGATACTCAGACAACCAATCAATAACTCATATAGACACTCATGTAGCTATTCACAAACCCATGCAGCCACTTACACAGCAACAGACAGACGGATACAGACATTCACCCAGTTTAGTCACTAACCCATGCATTCAGTAAGATACGTTTAATCACTCACTTATAGAGTTAGTCACGCACCTACTAAATCATCCATACAGACACTTATACACCCACTCATTCTTCAATACGCCTTTCCCTATATATATTAAAAATATTTAAACTTTACAGAAACACACAGTCACTGGATGATGTCATCAGTGATGTCATTTGAGATGTCATCAGTGATGTCACTGACCATGTCATGAGTGATGTAATATGTGACGTCATCAGCAGTGCATTGCGGGCGCGAGTTATAGTTAGCTGAACTAACTATAACGGTGGAATTTCACGGGTTTTGTACGAGTGCAATGTCCAACTAACTATAACTGTCCCTAAAACCTATGGTTTTTTCAGTGAATATATATATATGTATGTATATTATCTACTGGCGGTCGCCAGTAGATAGTTATAGTTAGGACCTATTTTCCATAGGAAATCCGCAACATTCTATTTGAAATAACGTTGGCGCCGGTTGACGAATCTTCGCGAAGGTTTCCAACTTGTTGGGGCGCTCCGGTCCGCTCCTATCCTGAAAGTCTTGGGGTGATTCGTCAAGCGGGGGCCGAGAAAAAAGGGGGGTCCCAAAACGCGTTTTCCCCATTCATTTTTCCATAGGAACCTTTAGTCGCAGCTACAGCCCGAACTGCTGAACGGAATTACACCAAATTTGGCAAATAGGTAGCCCTTAGTTCAGTGTCGTGCCTTTTGCTTAAATGGTGTAAATCCGTTCAGTAGTTCCTGAGAAAATCAAAAGTAAAGTCACATATATATCTATGGCCGAGTAGGGTCCGCGTACCCTCCCGATCACGAGCTGCATGCTAATTGGTTGTCAAGTGGCTGTCAACACTCCAAACCAGGAAGTGTTGGCAGCCATTTTATGCCTCGGTAGAACCGAGGCACAGAAACAAGTGCGCAAAACGCACAAAGGGGCAGGGTAGAAACACCCTGACCCCTAGGTCTGCTCAGGGGTCCCACAAGGACCCCTGGGCAGAAAAAGCATTTTTTTAAAAAATCGGCGGGATGCGCTTAGGGTGCGCGGATCCCGCCAAAAAAAAAAAAATCAAAGCGCGGTCTCCCGCGCTTCGATGCAATTTTGCCCCCGGTGGCCCAAGTCCCGTGGGCATGCGGGGGGTGGGTTTATATTTTATGTGGGGGGCCTCTAAGGCCCCCCAAGCCCCGGGGGGTAAAATAATGGTGCGGGAGGGCTCTCGGCCCTCTTGCAGCCCCGGGGACCGCCACCCCCCCGGGGCTTCTTTTAAAAATAAAATAAAATGACCTGTGTGGGGGGGCTCGAGCCCCCCCACATGCCCCGGGGACCGCCACCTCCCCGGGGCACTAAATATTTCAATATGGGGGTCCGTTACGGACCCCCGAGCCCCGGGGACCACCACCTCCCAGGGGCTTTGCCAATGGAGGGAGGGGGGCCGCGCGGCCCCCCTCCTGGAGCCCTTGATGGCCCTGGGGACCACCACCCCCAGGGCCGGCTTCCTGCAGTGTCCCAGGGTGCCTACCCTCGGGACACTGTAGTTTGCTATGACAGGACGGGAGCCTCGCGGCCCCGTCCTGTCATAGCAAACTGCTTTGGTTTTGGAAGAGAGAGCAGGAAACCTGCTCTCTCTTCCAAAAACCAAAGCACATTGCTTTCCATATGGGGAGCTGCATGTCAGCAGCTCCCCATGTGGAAAGCAATGCCGGCTCCCGCAGGACGCGGGGAGCCGGCGGGACCGTGGGGGATTGGGGACCACCCACGGTCCCCAACAAGTGGCCAGGCCCCGGGGGATGGGGTCCCTGGGGCCATTAGTGGCCCGGGAGGGGGGCCACGCAGCCCCCCTCCCCAAAAATAAAAAAAATATATGTAAAAAAAAAGGGCAATGCCGGCCCCGGGGGATGGGTTCCCCGGGGCCTTAAATGGCCTGAGGAGGGGGCCACGCAGCCCCCTCCAAAGATTTTAATAAAAAAAGAAAGAGGGCATGCCCCGGGGATGGGGTCCCCGGGGCCAATAGAGGCCCAGGAAAGGGGGCCACGAGGCCCCCTTCCCGTTTTTTTAATAAAAAAAAAAGAAAATCCTCAGGCCCCGGGGGATGGGGTCCCCGGGGCCAAAAGTGGCCGAGGGAAGGGGGCCACGCAGCCCCCTCCCATACAAAAAATAATAAAGAAAAAAAAAAGACCGGCATCGTGCCGGAGGCCCCGCCCTCCCTGCAGCAGTCTGCAAACGCGCTCTAGCGCGTTTTAAGAAGGGAAGTAATTCCCCTTGAATATTGGGGGTCCTGGGGCCAACTAGCCCACCAGGAATCTCCAGTATGCACCAGGGGCTGCGTTGCAGAGAGGTGTACAGAGGCCACGCCCTTTTTACACCTCTCTGCAACGCCGCTCTGTGGCGCTTTTTGGAGGTACCTGGTGGGCTAGTTGGACTCCAGGGACCCTCAGGATTCAAGGGGACTTAATCTCCCAACTTAAAACGCGCCACGGGGTGCGTTGCACAGTGGTGAAGGGAGGCGGCGAGCTTCAGGTGACATGTGTGCAAACAGGCCCCGTGGTGCATTTTAAGATGGGAATTAAATCCTCTTCAATCCTGAGGGTCCCTGGGGCCAACTAGCCCACCAGGTACCTCCAGTAAGCGCCACGGAGCTGCGTTGCAGAGTGTTGTAAAAAGGGGCGTGGCCTCTGAACACCTCTCTGCAACGCAGCTCTCTGTCGCATACTGGAGGTATCTGGTGGGCTAGTTGGCCCCTAGGGACCCTCGGGATTGAGGAGGAATTAATTCTCCAACTTAAAACGCGCCACAGGGCGTGTTTGCAGACATGTCACCTCAGGCCCCACCCCCTTCCTTCACCATTGTGCAAATATTCCTCTAAAATCAGCCGAACTACGAATTCTGATTTACTCACCTGTTATCAGGAGAGACCACAGTGCTGCATCTTTGAGCCCAGTACTGATCCTCAAAAGTAATTTTAACCGTACTTACCAGTAACTTGAATTTCCTTCCATAGGCTAACATTGACTGGTTTCACTTGGAAATTCTTCTAAGTGTGGAGTTTTGGACCTTTATAATATTCCTCTAAAATCAGCCGAACTACGAATTCCGATTTACTCACCTGTTATCAGGAGAGAACCCAGTGCTGCATCTTTTAGCCCAGCACTGACCTTGAAAAGTAATTCTAACCGTACTTACCAGTAACTTGAATTTCCTTCCATAGGCTAACATTGACTGGTTTCACTTGGAAATTCTTCTAAGTGTGGAGTTTTGGAACTTTATAATATTCCTCTAAAATCAGCCGAACTACGAATTCTGATTTACTCACCTGTTATCAGGAGAGACCACAGTGCTGCATCTTTGAGCCCAGTACTGATCCTAAAAAGTAATTTTAACCGTACTTACCAGTAACTTGAATTTCCTTCCATAGGATATCATTGCCTGCTTTTTGCTGAAAAAGTTTGTGTCGATTTTTGTAACTTACAAATATTCCTCTAAAATCAGCCGAACTACGAATTCCGATTTACTCACCTGTTATCAGGAGAGACCTCAGTGCTGCATCTTTGAGCCCAGTACTGATCCTCAAAAGTAATTTTAACCGTACTTACCAGTAACTTGAATTTCCTTCCATAGGCTAACATTGACTGGTTTCACTTGGAAATTCTTCTAAGTGTGGAGTTTTGGAACTTTATAATATTCCTCTAAAATTAGCCGAACTACGAATTCCGATTTACTCACCTGTTATCAGGAGAGAACCCAGTGCTGCATCTTTTAGCCCAGCACTGACCTTAAAAAGTAATTCTAACCGTACTTACCAGTAACTTGAATTTCCTTCCATAGGCTAACATTGACTGGTTTCACTTGGAAATTCTTCTAAGTGTGGAGTTTTGGAACTTTATAATATTCCTCTAAAATCAGCCGAACTACGAATTCCGATTTACTCACCTGTTATCAGGAGAGAACCCAGTGCTGCATCTTTTAGCCCAGCACTGACCCTGAAAAGTAATTCTAACCGTATTTACCAGTAACTTGTATTTCCTTCCATAGGAATCCATTGTCTGGTTTTCAGCAGAAAAGTTTCAAAGTATCGATTTTCACAAACTACAAATATTCCTTAAAAATCGCCTGTATGACTTAAACGCATTCTTTCAACTGTTTACAGGAGATGCACCAGTGCTGGATCCAGGATCCACCACTGAGTAAGAAAAAGTAACGATAACACTACTTACCTGCTAAGTGAATTTCCTCCCATAGGATAACATTGGTGATTCTATGTGAAAAAGTTTCTAAGTGTCAACTTTTAAAATACAATAATATTCCTTAAAAATCACTACTGTAACCAAAACGCTTTTACTCAACTGTTTACAGGAGATGTCCCAGGACTGAATCTAGGATCCAATGGAAGAGAGAGCAGGGAAACCAATTCAAAGCAAATTGCTTTTCCACACGGGGAGCTGCATGTTAGCAGCTCCCCATGTGGAAAGCAATGCCGGCTCCCGCAGGACGCGGGCAGCCGGCGGGACCGTGGGGGGATTGGGGACCCCCCCACGGTCCCCAATGGAGAGGGCCAGCCCCGGGGGATGGGGTCCCCGGGGCTACAAGTGGCCCGGGAGGGGGGGCCACGTGGCCCCCCTCCCCAAAATGAAAAAATAAATAAAAAATAAATAAATAAATAAATAAAGGCCGGCCCCGGGGGATGGGGTCCCCGGGGCCAGTAGAGGCCTCAGGAGGGGGGCCACACAGCCCCCCTCCATAAAACAAAAAAGAAAATCTGGCCATGTCCCTGGGGATGTGGTCCCCGGGGCCGGAATTGGCCACGGCAGGGGGGCCCACGCGGGCCCCTTCCCGTTCATTTTTTTTTTTTACATTAAAAAAGGGGTCAGGCCCTGGGGGATGGGGTCCCCAGGGCCCAAAAAAAGTAAAAAGAAGGGAGGCCATACAGCCCCCCTTCCAAAAAACAAAAAAACACGCGATCGTGCCGAGGCCCCGCCCCCTCCCAGCAACACTCTGCAAACGGGCCCTGTGGTGCGTTTAAGTTGGGAAATGAATTCCCCTTCAAGACTGGGGGTCCCTGGGGCCAACTAGCCCACCAGGTACCTCCAGTAAGCGCCACAGGGCTGGGTTGCAGAGAGGTGGTCCAGGCCACGCCCCTTTTACACTTCTCTGCAACGCAGCTCTGTGGCGCTTTTTGGAGGTACATGGTGGGCTACTTGGACTCCAGGGACCCTCAGGATTCAAGGGGAGTTAATCCCCAACTTAAAACGCGCCACGGGGCGCGTTTGCAAAGTGGTGAAGGGAGGGGCGGGGCTTCAGGTGACATGTGTGCAAAAAGGCCCCGTGGCGCGTTTTAAGATGGGGAATTAAATCCCCTTCATCCTGGGGTCCCTGGGGCCAACTAGCCCACCAGGTACGCCGAGAAAGCCACAGAGCTGCGTTGCAGAGAGGTGTAAAAGGGGCATGGCCTCTGAACACCTCTCTGCAACGCAGCTCCCTGGCGCATACTGGAGGTACAGGGTGGGCTAGTTGGACCCCAGGGACCCTCATGATTCAAGGGAACTTAATCCCCCAACTTAACCCCTTCAGTGCCCATGACGAGCTGGACTCGTCATGGCACACAGTGGGCGTGTGCTCATGACGAGTCCAGCTCGTCATGGGACCCACCCACGGGGGAAGCACTGGCGCTCCCCGTGGGACATCGATCTCAGAATTTTTACTGGGGAAGGCAGGGAAGCCCTTCCCTGCCTCCCCCGCCCCCGTACACATCATCAATGACGCCAGCGCGCGAGGCGCGCTGACGTCATTGAGGGTTTCTTTCTCCCAGACGCGCTGGAAGCCATTTGCTTTCAGCGCGTCGGGGAAGAAAGGTAAGTTTTGGCTCTGGGGAGGGGGCATTCAAAGAAAGAGGCATCGGGGAAAGGAAA
Organism: Calotriton arnoldi; assembly: GCA_963921515.1. Taxonomy (NCBI): domain Eukaryota; kingdom Metazoa; phylum Chordata; class Amphibia; order Caudata; family Salamandridae; genus Calotriton; species Calotriton arnoldi. The sequence continues at coordinate 1,165,037 of CAWUFW010006077.1, forward strand.
GCGTTTTCTTTCCCCCGATGCCTCTTTGTGCATTCCTGCAGCACGATCGTGCGATCGTGCAGCAGGAATGCCCACTAGACACCAGGGAATTTTTTTAAATTTTATTTTATTAGGAATTACTGTTTGGGGGAGCGGCCCCTTAGGCAAGGGTCGCTCCCCTTTGGGGCCCATATATTTTGGCGGTCTGCCCCCTGGGGGGCAGATCGCGCCAATATTAAGGAGGCTTAATAAGGCCATGCCATCAACTGGGGGTTCATGTTCTGTGTATGTGCATACAAGCTACAGTTGTATGCTTCCCTACATCCACATCTTTTTATTAGTGGGGGATCCCGTCCCACCCTGGAAAAAGTTTTACTCCTTCACTTGTCAGGAGTACATTTATGACTTTTTCCTCTGTGGGAATGAATTGAGAGGAGTTGGTGAATATTTTATGCATGCAAGTTTCTGGATGAGCACTAATTTACAGGGTTTCCCAGCCCAGAAACTACAATTTACCGTCTTCTTCCATCCCAGTGAATAGATTTGTTCATAAAAAATCTTTATGCTAGTGTATCTTTTAGCAAAACCAACATTTGCACATGTAAGCCAAAAGTGCATGCATAAGTAGCTTTGCAAATCGAGCCCATAACATTTTGACACTACAAGACAGGGTTGATCTAACTGTAAAATGTAAACCAATAATTGATCCAGCGCTTGGTATAGGCTCAGACTAATGTGAACATGGGAATTGAGGCCAAGTGAAATTAAGTGAATTGCCCACGATTTACAAAATGTGGTGAAGTAGAGAAGGTCAGGCTGTGAGCAGTCTCAATCCTTAGTTGGCAACACAGGCACTGGACTGCAAATATAATCTGAGTAGATTTACACTAACATTTTATGAAATAAAGTGAATGTTTATACGCTTCGGACACCTCGCGCTAACCAGGTCACGGGAGGCAACACAAAAGGACAGAAAGAGTCACACACAGCTGTGATGAGACAGGAATGAAAACAAGGAGTCACATGGCTTTTTTGTCACCAATAGACATAAGAGGAGGGGCATATGCCTTGTTCCAGCGAAGACGTCAACGAGCAAGATTTACCGGATGAGTCACAGCCGACGCCGTTAGAAGTAGGACTTGTTAGGGCTTTTCCTACCGAACTGATTCTTTCGACCTCGTTATTGGAAAGAAGGGGTCGTTTTATAATGGCAACCCTTGTGGTTAAAAACATAACATCATCCACAATACTTTCAAAGAAAGAGAACTTTTGTCACATATTACATAACTTCGCTGCTAGGCCTTTTTCCACTAGACCACCAGGGACAAACTGTGGGGAGTGGCCCCTTGGGCAAGGGTCACTCCCCTTTGGGGGCATTGTTTGTGGCTGTCTGCCCCCATGGGGGGGGGCAGATCGCCCAATTTTTTATTGATATAGTGCCCACTAGACCACTAGGGATTTATTTGTGGGTAGTGACCCCTTGGGCAAGGGTTGCTCCCCTTAGGGGAGCATTAATTTGGCTGTTTCTGCCACCCTGCCACCCTGAAAGGCAGATCGGCTGATTTGTTTTTTTGTAGGGCCACTAGGCCACCAGGGTTTTTTTTTATGTTGGAGAGCGGCCCCTTGGACAAGGGTCGCTCCCCTTTATGGGAGGATGATTGTGGCCATTTCTGCCCTCTTTGGGTGGCAGAATAGCAGTATGTTTTTAGGCCCATCTGCCCCCAAGGGGGGCAGAAGCCACTAGACACCAGGGTTTTTTTAATTTTTGTGTTGGGGAGTGGCCTCAAGGGCAAGGGTTGCTCCTCTTTTACGGGGGTGAATATTTTATTTATACTCTTAGGCCCACCTACCCCTTAGCTTGGCTGGTGGATTGTGTGTGGACTGGTGCATTATTTGCATATGTGATTGTAATGTTTTTTTCTCCTTTTTATTCTAGTGTAAAGCTTTTGATTCCTGTTTGCGGTTTCGACAGTGGTTGTTCTGCAGTTTTGCGTAGTTGCATTTTTTTGGTAAGAAAAACATTTTTGTTGGATTTACTCCAAATGAGTATTATTGTCATGTATGAATGAATTTTTTGTAAGTGGTGTCATAATGGCAGCATATTTAGTTAGTGTTTTGAGCATGAAATTCTTTGCGATGTGTTTTGCATTGTCTTATGTGTAATTTTCTTTTTTCTTTTTTTTAGTGGGATATAGTTGATCCATACTGTGTCTGTGCAGAGTAGGTGGTGGTGAGTTTAGCTGCTTCTGGCAAGTGAGTGGTATCGTTTTGGAGTATATAGGTATTTCTGATAAAGGTGCATTTTGTTTATTACTTATTTTACAAAGTGTTTGTTGTTGTTGACTTGTTTGACAAGTTACCTTTATTAGTAAGCATTATGGCTAGCCGTAGAAAGACTGCTCAGCAGGAGGTTGGTTTGCTTCTTGAATCTTCCTCTGAGCAGGATTATGAGACTGACAGTGCGTCTGAGGGAGAGGAGGGAGGGGAAGATTCAGGCAGTGAGTTTTCTCTCCACATGGAATCATCGGATGATGAAGGTACTCTCAGTGCGGATGAAGTGCCTGTTTTAGAGGAGGATACTGCTGTCCCGATGGTGCAAGAGGCATCTGGATTGCAGCCTGGGGCTGCTAGGCTTCCTACTGGAAGTGCTGGACTCTGGGTTGATCCAAACATGGTGCAGCCGGTGTTGCCTGCCTTTAGTGGTTATGCAGGGTGTAGAGTGGATTGTGAACATTATTTGCCTATACAGTATTTTCAGTTGTTTATGGATGATGTATTTTTGGGTGAGATTGTTGAGCAGACTAATTTGTATGCTGAACAGTTTTTGAGGGACAACAGTGCCAGACTTAGGCCCCATTCTAGAGCTACCCAGTGGAGTCCCACAAATCTGGAAGAGATGAAGAAGTTTTTGGGTTTGACTTTTTTGATGGGTTTGATAAGGAAGCCGTCCATGGGTTTATATTGGTCTACCAGTCCCTTGATGGCAATGGCCATATTTCCTGCAGTTATGACTCGTGATCGGTATTTACTTTTGCTTCGGATGCTGCATTTTGTTGATAATGGTTTGGCGTTGCCACGAGATCACCCTGAATGTGACCGTCTTTTAAGATTCGGCCTGTTCTTGCTCACTTTGTAGATCGATTTTCAGAGATCTATACTCCAGGGAAAGAAATATCTATTGATGAGTCTTTGGTGCTGTTCAAGGGCCGTTTGGTTTTTAGGCAGTACATTCCTAGCAAGAGGGCACGCTATGGAATTAAGCTGTATATGTTGTCTGAGAGTAGGACAGGATATGTTTTTAATTTGCGTGTGTACACTGGTAGGGATTCCACTATTGACCCCCTGGTTGTCCGTCCACTTTTGGAGTTTCAGAGAAAATTGTGTGGGATCTTGCTAGAGGACTGTTTAACAGAGGCCACCATTTGTACCTTGATAACTTCTACACTGCTGTGCAATTGTTTAAGGAATTGTTCAAAGTGGACACTTTTGCTTGTGGCACAATCCGCTCTAACCGTAAAGGTTATCCAAAAGAGCTTGTTTGCAAAAAACTTCAGAGGGGACAGTGCAGTTCCTTGCGTAGTGATGAACTACTAGCTGTGAAATTTGTGGACAGGAGGGATGTGTACATGCTGACTACCATCCATGATGAAGTACTTCACCTGTGGCTGTTTGGGGTCAGATTGCTGAAGTGCGCAAACCTGTGTGCATTTTAGACTACAATAAGCACATGGGTGGTGTTGATAGAGTAGATCAGAGGTTGGAACCTTACACTGCTATTCGTAAGGCTTACATTTGGTATAAGAAGTTGGCCATCCATCTCTTCAATTTAGCAACTTTCAATTCTTTTGTTGTGTTCAAGGAGTGTTCTCCTGCGTCAAAGTTGACTTTTGTTCAGTTTCAGCAGTCTGTCATAGGCAGCCTTGTGGTTGTGGAACAGGCAAGTGTTCCTAGAGTTGGAGTGGTGGAGGATGTGGCTCGATTGAAAGATCGCCACTTTCCTGATCACATTCCTCCTACACCCTCAAAAGACTTTCCCACTAGGAGATGTAGAGTCTGTTGGCGAAGAGGTACACGGAAGGAGACTCGTATGTACTGCCCTGAGTGTCCTTCTAACCCTGGGCTGTGTGTGCCTGCTTGTTATAGAGCGTACCACAAGCAAAAGAATTATTGGGAGCAACCATGAGTGGTAAAGTGAACTGCCTGGTCTGTAATGTTTAAGAATAGTTGTTCTGTTTCAAGGTTGGCATTAGTGCAATGTATTTAGTTTCTGATTTTGTGTTAGTAGATTTGTATCTATTTGCAATTTGTTTGTGTTTTCTTTTTGTATAAAAAATCCTAAATGTGATGGTGGTGTGTGTAGACTGGTGCTTGGCTGGCGGTGTGCGTGGAGTGGCGCTTGGCTGGCGGTGTGCGTGGAGTGGCTCTTGGCTGGCGGTGTGCGTGGAGTGGCTCTTGGCTGGTGGTGTGCGTGGAGTGGCGCTTGGCTGGCGGTGTGCGTGGAGTGGAGCTTGGCTGGCGGTGTGCGTGGAGTGGCGCTTGGCTGGCGGTGTGCGTGGAGTGGCGCTTGGCTGGTGGTGTGCGTGGAGTGGCACTTGGCTGGCGGTGTGCGTGGACTGGCGCTTGGCTGGCGGTGTGCGTGGACTGGCGCTTGTCTGGCGGTGTGCGTGGACTGGCGCTCGGCTGGCGGTGTGTGAGTAGTGACTTGCTGCTGGTCACTACACACACTGCTAGCCGAGCGACACTCCACGCAATCCATCAGCTTGTGTGGTTGCTGTGTTAGGAATGTGGGCGTGTGAAAGTGATGGGCCCTTGAATGGCGCTGTCTGCTGGTGTGAGTGTTGTAATGTGATGGGCCCGCGGCTGGTGGTGTGAATGGTTTTGTATGTGTCACACGTATGAAAGGTGTATGAATGGCCTGTAAAGAGGTTGGTGCCTTGTCGTGGCTTTACAGCTCACGAGCTGTGAGTCAATGGTTCAGTTTCTCGTCCTTTCAATTATTAACAGTGCATTTCATTTTTGTGAAGTCACTTGTTAATACAATTGTATATACTGAACCATCACTCACCCTCGTGCCAAATCCAACCAGTATGTGTGTGTGCTTGAGGATTAGATGGCTGTGCAGTAATATATTTTTTTGTCTTTCTCAAGCAGGGTGTACCTTGTCCCTTTTGTGAATGTTGTAATGTGTTTGTTTCGTGCCTGGTGGTGTGAATGGTCTTGTGTGTATCACGTATGAAAGGTGTGTGAATGGCCTGTAAAGCGGTTGGGGCCTTGACGTGGCTTTACAGCTCACGAGCTGCGAGTCACTGGTTCAGTTTTTTGTCCTTTCAATTATTGACAGTGCATTTCATTTTTGTGAAATCTCTTGTTAATAAAATTGTATATACTGAACCATCACTTGCCCTCGTGCCAAATCCAACCAGTATGTGTGTGTGCTTGAGGAATAGATGGCTGTGCAGTAATCTTTGTCTGTCTGCCAAGGTGTACATTTCGTCTAAGAATAACCTACCAACTGTAGATATTGTCGTAAACGAAACACCCATGGGAGTACATGGTGATATCTCTCTTGTGGATCCCAACAAGTTATGTTACCCACAATGTCCTGCAAACCTCAAAATGTCTGTCACATTTTCCTTGCAATATTGTGCCAAAATTTTCACGCTGCAGAAATAAACAACACATTATCTCAAAACAACCTGGTTTTGCAAGGGGGGGTCACCTGGGTTTTTGGCCAGGGGCTCGGCGGCCACCTAGGGAAACCTACCAAACCCACACATTTCTGAAAAGTAGACACCGGGGGGATTCCAGGGAGGTATGGCTTGCGTGGATCCCTCAACGTTTTCTTACCCAGAATCCCTTGCAAACCTGATATTTTGCTGAAAAAATCACTTTTTTCACACATTTTTGTGTGGTTAAGTTGTGGCATCACGGGGCAGACACAAATTTCCTACCACCCAGCGTCCCCCCAGGTCTCCCGATAAAAATGGTGCCTCACTCGGGTGGGAGGCCCAAGTACCCGCGACAGGCAAGGGCCCACAACGTATTGAGGTGACCTCAAAATGGCCTTTCACAAAACGACCTGGTTTTGCAAGGGTGGACCCATGACGTTTTGGCCTGGGGCTCGCGCGGCCACCTAGGGAAACATACCAAACCCACACATTTCTGAAAGTAGACACTCGGGGATTCAGGAGGTATGGCTTGCGTGGATCTCCCAACGTTTTCTTACCCAGAATCCCCTGCAAACCTGACATTTTGCTGAAAAATCCCTTTTTCACACATTTTGTGTGGCAAAGTTGTGGCATCACCGGGCTGACACAAATTTCCTACCACCCAGCGCCTCGGGTCTCCCGATAGAAATGGTGCCTCACTCGGGTGGGAGGCCCAAGTACTCGCGACAGGCAAGGGCCCACAACGCATTGAGGCGACCTCAAAATGGCCTATCACAAAACGACCTGGTTTTGCAAGGGGGTCCCATGACGTTTTGGCCCGGGGCTCGGCGGCCACCTAGGGAAACCTACCAAACCCACACATTTCTGAAAAGTAGACACCCGGGGGATTCCAGGGAGGTATGGCTTGCGTGGATCCCCCAACGTTTTCATTTTGTGATAGGCCATTTTGAGGTCGCCTCAATACGTTGTGGGCCCTTGCCTGTCGCGGGTACTTGGGCCTCCCACCCGAGTGAGGCACCATTTTTATCGGGAGACCTGGGGAACGCTGGGTGGTAGGAAATTTGTGTCAGCCCGGTGATGCCACAACTTTACCACACAAAAATGTGTGAAAAAGGGATTTTTTCAGCAAATGTCAGGTTTGCAGGGGATTCTGGGTAAGAAAACATTGGGGGATCCACGCAAGCCATACCTCCTGGAATCCCCGGGTGTCTACTTTTCAGAAATGTGTGGGTTTGGTAGGTTTCCTAGGTGGTCGCCGAGCCCCGGGCCAAAACGTCATGGGACCCCCCTTGTAAAACCAGGTTGTTTTGTGATAGGCCATTTTGAGGTCGCCTCAATACGTTGTGGGCCCTTGCCTGTCGTGGGTACTTGGGCCTCCCACCCGAGTGAGGCACCATTTTTATCGGGAGACCTGGGGGAACGCTGGATGGTAGGAAATTTGTGTCAGCCCGGTGATGGCACAACTTTACTCACACAAAAATGTGAAAAAGGGATTTTTTCAGCTAAATGTCAGGTTTGCAAGGGATTCTGGCAAGAAAACGTTGGGGATCCACGCAAGCCATACCTCCCTGGAATCCCCGGGTGTCTTCTTTTCAGAAAAGTGTGGGTTTGGTAGGTTTCCTAGGTGCCGGCAGAGCTAGGGTTAAAAACTACAGCTAGGCACTCTGCAAAAAAGGGTCATTTTTCACTGTGAAAATGTGGTGCGTCCACGTTGCGTTTTGCGCTGCTTCCTGTCGCGGGCACTAGGCCTACCCACACAAGTGAGGTACCATTTCTTTTGGAAGACCTTGGGGAACGCGGGGTGGGTGGAATTTTGTGGATCCACGCAGAATCCAGAACTTTCCACCACAGAAAAGTGAGGAAAATGTGTTTTTTTTGCCAATTTGTTAGGTTTGCAAGGGATTCTGGGTAACAGAACCTGGTGAGAACCAGTCAAGTCACCCCATCCTGGATTCCCCTGGGTGTCTACTTTTCAAAAATGTATAGGTTTGCTAGGTTTCCCTAAGTGCCGGCAGAGCTAGGGTTCAAAAACTACAGCTAGGCACTTTGCAAAAAAAGGGTCATTTTTCACTGTGAAAATGTGGTGCATCCACGTTGCGTTTTGCGCTGCTTCCTGTCGCAGGCAGTAGGCCTACCCACACAAGTGAGGTACCATTTTTTTCGGAAGACCTTGGGGAACGCGGGGTGGGTGGAATTTTGTGGATCCACGCAGATTCCAGAACTTTCCACCACAGAAAAGTGAGGAAAATGTGTTTCTTTTGCCAATTTTTAAGGTTTGCAAGGGATTCTGGGTAACAGAACCTGGGGAGAGCCAGTCAAGTCACCCCATCCTGGATTCCCCTGGGTGTCTACTTTTCAAAAATGTATTGGTTTGCTAGTTTTCCCTAAGTGCCGGCAGAGCTAGGGTTCAAAAACTACAGCTAGGCACTTTGCAAAAAAAGGGTCATTTTTCACTGTGAAAATGTGGTGCGTCCACGTTGCGTTTTGCGCTGCTTCCTGTCGCGGGCACTAGGCCTACCCACACAAGTGAGGTACCATTTTTTTGGGAAGATCTTGGGGAACGCGGGGTGGGTAGAATTTTGTGGATCCTTGCAGATTCCAGAACTTTCCACCACAGAAAAGTGAGGAAAATGTGTTTTTTTGCCAATTTTTAAGGTTTGCAAGGGATTCTGGGTAACAGAACCTGGTGAGAGCCAGTCAAGTCACCCCATCCTGGATTCCCCTGGGTGTCTACGTTTCAAAAATGTATAGGTTTGCTAGGTTTGCCTAAGTGCCGGCAGAGCTAGGGTTCAAAAACTACAGCTAGGCACTTTGCAAAAAAAGGGTCATTTTTCACTGTGAAAATGTGGTGCGTCCACGTCGCGTTTTGCGCTGCTTCCTGTCGCGGGCACTATGCCTACCCACACAAGTGAGGTCCCATTTTTTTCGGAAGACCTTGGGGAACGCGGGGTGGGTGGAATTTTGTGGATCCACGCAGATTCCAAAACTTTCCACCACAGAAAAGTGAGGAAAATGCGTTTCTTTTGCCAATTTTTTAGGTTTGCAAGGGATTCTGGGTAACAGAACCTGGTGAGAGCCAGTCAAGTCACCCCATCCTGGATTCCCCTGGGTGTCTACTTTTCAAAAATGTATAGGTTTTCTAGGTTTCCCTAAGTGCCGGCAGAGCTAGGGTTCAAAAACTACAGCTTGGCACTTTGCAAAAAAAGGGTCATTTTTCAATGTGAAAATGTGGTGTGTCCACGTTGCGCTTTGCGCTGCTTCCTGTCGCGGGCACTAGGCCTACCCACACAAGTGAGGTACCATTTTTTCGGAAGACCTTGGGGAACGTGGGGTGGGTGGAATTTTGTGGATCCACGCAGATTCCAGAACTTTCCACCACAGAAAAGTGAGGAAAATGTGTTTTTTTTGCCAATTTGTTATGTTTGCAAGGGATTCTGGGTAACAGAACCTGGTGAGAGCCAGTCAAGTCACCCCATCCTGAATTCCCCTGGGTGTCTAGTTTTCAAAAATGTATAGGTTTGCTAGGTTTCCCTAAGTGCCCGCAGAGCTAGGGTTAAAAAACTACAGCTAGGCACTTTGCAAAAAAAGGGTCATTTTTCACTGTGAAAATGTGGTGCGTCCACGTCGCGTTTTGCGCTGCTTCCTGTCGCGGGCACTATGCCTACCCACACAAGTGAGGTCCCATTTTTTTCGGAAGACCTTGGGGAACGCGGGGTGGGTGGAATTTTGTGGATCCACGCAGATTCCAAAACTTTCCACCACAGAAAAGTGAGGAAAATGCGTTTTTGCCAATTTTTAGGTTTGGCAAGGGATTCTGGGTAACAGAACCTGGTGAGAGCCAGTCAAGTCACCCCATCCTGGATTCCCTGGGTGTCTACTTTTCAAAAATGTATAGGTTTTCTAGGTTTCCCTAAGTGCCGGCAGAGCTAGGGTTCAAAAACTACAGCTAGGCACTTTGCAAAAAAAGGGTCATTTTTCAATGTGAAAATGTGGTGTGTCCACGTTGCGTTTTGCGCTGCTTCCTGTCGCGGGCACTAGGCCTACCCACACAAGTGAGGTACCATATTTTTCGGAAGACCTTGGGGAACGTGGGGTGGGTGGAATTTTGTGGATCCACGCATATTCCTTATGCGTTTCGGACTCTCACGAGTCCTTGATCACAGGCTGCATATTTCGACATCACAAACAAATGAAACCTCAGCTCACTTTGATTTTTATTGCACTCAGGTGGGTTCAATGCCAATTGCATTGTGGTGCTGGTAGTTTCTATATTTGCTTTCCCTCCAGTGGGAGCTTGTAAATGTCGAACAAACTTACCTGAAAGGTCCACTGGAGGACAATAAAGTTTTATAAGCACCACCACAGAGGAAGAATTGTGGGTCCGGTTTGGTTCAAGGTTTGGAGCCAAGCAGAGTAACAGTAGACTGGCAAAGAAAATGTAAGTACAGCTGGCTCTTGCACTGACAGGCCCACTGGAGGGCAATAGACATTTTTAATTTTGCTTTATGGCTATGCACAATTACTGGAGGGTAGCAATAAACATTGCAGCACTACGTTTCCCAGCATGTAATTAAAAAACAAACTTACCTGAAAGGTCCACTGGAGGACACTAAAGTTTTATAAGCATGAGAAAAAGGTGCAGCAGCTGTTTGGTGTAAAGTCATGAGGCTGCCTGTGAACAAGGATTGGGAGGATCCGAAACGCGTAAGACTGGAAAGAATTCCCTGTGTAAGCGCCAGACCACATGCCTGAAAATAAATCCTTTTGTCTACATGGGAGTGTGTCTTCAAGTCTAAGGGCAAATTTGGTGATATATATATATATATATATATATATATATATATATATATATATATATATATATATATATATATATATATATATATATATATATCTACTGGCGGTCGCCAGTAGATAGTTATAGTTACAACCTATTATCCATAGGAAATCTGTGACATTCTATTTGAAATAACTCTCTTGCCGGTTGACGTATCTTCGCAAAATTTTCAAACTTTATGGCCCGCTCCGGTCCGCTCCTACCCTGACAGTCTCGGGGGATTCGTCAAGCGGGGCCGAGAAAAAGGGGGTCCCAAAACGCGTTTTCCCCATGCAATTTTCCATAGGAAACTTTAGACACGGCTACAGCTCGAACTGCTGAACGGAATTACACCAAATTTGGCAAAGAGGTAGTTCTTGGTTCAGAAAGAACCCTTTTGTTAAATGGTGTAAATCCGTTCAGTAGTTGCTGAGAAAATCAAAAGTAAAAAGATAGTGATATCTAGTGCCGCGGATCCTCCCGAGCACGAGCTTTATGTTAATTGGCTGTCAACACTCCAAACCAGGAAGTGTTGGCAGTTATTTTGTCCCTCGGTAGAACCGAGGGACAGAAACAAGTGTACAAAGCGCACAAAGGGGGCAGGGTAGAAACACCCTGACCTCCTAGGTCTGCTCAGGGGTCCCACAAGGACCCCCTGGGCAAAAATTTTTTTTTTTTTTAAATCGGCAGGATGCGCTCAGGGAGCGCGAACCCTGCCGGAAAAAATCGAGCGCGGTCTCCGCGCTTCGATGTTAATTTGCCCCGGGTGGGCCAAGTCCCGGGGGCGGGTTAATTTTATGTGTGGGGGGCCTCTGAGGGCCCCACAAGCCCCGGGGACCACCACCCCCGGGGCTTTATGTATAATGGTGCGGGAGGGCTCTGAGCCCTCCCGCAGCCCCGGGACCGCCACCTCCCCGGGGCTTCTTTTTTATTTAAAAAACCTGTGTGGGGGCTCCAGCCCCCCACACGCCCCGGGACCACCACCTCCCTGGGGCACTAAGAAAATTAAAATGGGGGTCCGTTTTGGACCCCAGAGCCCCGGGACCACCACCTCCCCGGGCTTTCAAAATGTAGGGAGGGGGCCGCGCGGCCCCCTCCTGGAGCCTGTGGTGGCCCTGGGGACCACCACCCCCAGGGCCGGCTCCTGCAGTGTCCCGGGGTGCCTACCCCGGGACACTGCTGCTTGTAATGACAGGACGGAGCCTCGCGGCTCCCGTCCTGTCATTGCAAACTTGCTTTGGATATTGGAAGAGAGAGCAGGAAACCTGCTCTCTCTTCCAATATCCAAAGCTGATTGCTTTCCACATGGGGAGCAGCATGTTAGCTGCTCCCCATGTGTAGCAATGCCGGCTCCCGTAGGACACGGGGAGCCGGCGGGACTGTGGGGGTTTGGGGACCCCCCACAGTCCCCAACGAGAGGCCAGGCCCCGGGGGATGGGGTCCCCTGGGCCATAAGAGGCCACGGAGGGGGCCACGCAGCCCCCTCCCCAAAGTAACAAAAATTAAAAAAAAAAAAAAGTGCAAGGCCGGCCCCGGGGATGGGGTCCCCGGGGCCTTAAATGGCCTGAGGAGGGGGGCCACGCAGCCCCCTCCAAATAAAAAAAAGAGGCCATGCCCCGGGGATGGGGTCCCCGGGGCCAATACAGGCCCAGGGAAGGGGGCCACGCGGCCCCCTTCCCGTTTTTGTATTTTTATTTTAATTAAGATAGGAGGAAAGGCCCTGGGGGATGGGGTCCCCAGGGCCTAAAAATAGGAAAAAGGAAGGGGGCTACACAGCCCCCCTTCAGGGGGAAAAAAACCAAACAAAAAAAAACGATTGGGCCCGTAGGCCCCGCCCCTTCCTTCACCACTCTGCAAACACGCCCCTGGCGCGTTTGCAGAGGGGGAACGACCCCTTGAATACTGGGGTCCCTGGGGCCAACTAGCCCACCAGGAACCTTCCAGTATGCGCCAGGGGGCTGCCTTGCAGAGAGGTGTACAGAGGCCACGCCCTTTTACACCTCTCTGCAACGCAGCTCTATGGCGCTTTTGGAGGTATATGGTGGGCTAGTTGCACCCCAGGGACCCTCAGGATTCAAGGGAGTTAATCCCCCGACTTAAAACGCGCCACGGGCGCGTTTGCACAGTGGTGAAGGGAGGGGGCGGGCTTCAGGTGACATGTGTGCAAACAGGCCCCGTGGCGCGTTTTAAGATGGGGAATTAAATCCTCTTCAATCCTGAGGGTCCCTGGGGGCCAACTAGCCCAACAGGTACATCCAGAAAGCGCCACAGAGCTGCGTTGCAGAGAGGTGTAAAAAGGGGTGTGGCCTCTGTAAATGTCTCTGCAACGCAGCCCCCTGGCGCATACTGGAGGTTCCTGGTGGGCTAGTTGGCCCGTAGGGACCCTCATGATTCAAGGGGACTTAATCCCCCAACTTAAAACGCGCCACGGGGCGCGTTTGCACAGATGTCACCTCAGGCCCCGCCCCCTCCCTTCACCATTGTGCAAATATTCCTCTAAAATCAGCCGAAATACGAATTCTGATTTACTCACCTGTTATCAGGAGAGACCTCAGTGCTGCATCTTTCAGCCCAGTACTAATCCCGAAAAGTAATTTTAACCGTACTTACCGGTAACTTGAATTTCCTTCATAGGCTAACATTGACTGGTTTCACTTAGAAATTCTTCTAAGTGTGGAGTTTTGGAACTTTAAAATATTCCTCTAAAATCAGCCGAAATACGAATTCCGATTTACTCACCTGTTATCAGGAGAGACCTCAGTGCTGCATCTTTCAGCCCAGTACTGATCCTCAAAAGTAATTTTAACCGTACTTACCAGTAACTTGAATTTCCTTCCATAGGATATCATTGCCTGCTTTTTGCTGAAAAAGTTTCTAAGTGTTGATTTTTGAAACATACAAATATTCCTCTAAAATCAGCCGAAATTCGAATTCTGAATTACTCACCTGTTATCAGGAGAGACCTCAGTGCTGCATCTTTCAGCCCAGTACTGGTCCTGAAAAGTAATTTTAACCGTACTTACCAGTAACTTGAATTTCCTTCCAAAGGCTAACATTGATTAGTTTCACTTGGAAATTCTTCTGTGTGTGGAGTTTTGGAACTTTAAAATATTCCTCTAAAATCAGCCGAAATACGAATTCCGATTTACTCACCTGTTATCAGGAGAGAACCCAGTGCTGCATCTTTTAGCCCAGTACTGATCCTCAAAAGTAATTTTAACCGTACTTACCAGTAACTTGAATTTCCTTCCATAGGATATCATTGCCTGCTTTTTGCTGAAAAGTTTCTAAGTGTTGATTTTTGAAACATACAAATATTCCTCTAAAATCAGCCGAAATCCGAATTCTGATTTCCTCACCTGTTATCAGGAGAGACCTCAGTGCTGCATCTTTCAGCCCAGTACTGGTCCTGAAAAGTAATTTTAACCGTACTTACCAGTAACTTGAATTTCCTTCCATAGGCTAACATTGACTGGTTTCACTTGGAAATTCTTCTAAGTGTGGAGTTTTGGAACTTTAAAATATTCCTCTAAAATCAGCCGAAATACGAATTCCGATTTACTCACCTGTTATCAATCAATCAATCAATCAATCATGTCACTTATAAAGCGCACTACATACCCGCGAGGGTCTCAAGGCGCTGGGGGAAGAGGGGGGTGGTGCTGCTACTGATCGAAGAGCCAGGTCTTGAGGAGTCTTCTGAAGGCCAGTAGGTCTTGGGTCTGTCGGAGGTTGGTGGGGAGGGTGTTCCAGGTCTTGGCGGCGAGGTGGGAGAAAAATCTGCCGCCGGCGGTCGTTTTCCGGATGCGGGGGACTGTGGCGAGGGCGAGGCTGGTCGAGCGGAGCTGGTGGGTGGGGGTGTAGAAGCTGAGTCGTCTGTTGAGGTAGGCTGGTCCGGAGTTGTGGAGTGCTTTGTGTGCGTGGGTGAGGAGCTTGAAGGTTATCCTCTTGTTGACAGGGAGCCAGTGCAGGTCTCTCAGGTGGGGTGTGATGTGGCTGCGTCGGGGGATGTCGAGGATAAGACGTGCAGAGGCGTTCTGGATGCGTTGCAGCCGTCTCAGGAGCTTAGCCGTCGTTCCTGCGTAGAGGGCGTTTCCGTAGTCCAGCCTGCTGGTGACGAGGGCCTGGGTGACTGTTTTTCTTGTTTCGGTGGGGATCCACTTGAAGATCCTGCGGAGCATTCGGAGGATGTTGAAGCAGGATGAGGAAACGGCGTTGACCTGCTTAGTCATGGAGAGGGTGGGGTCGAGGATGACCCCTAGGTTGCGTACGTGGTCGGTGGGTGGCGGGGCTGTTCCCAGTGATGTTGGCCACCAGGAGTTGTCCCAGGCTGAAGGGTTGGAACCAAGGATGAGGACCTCCGTCTTGTCCGAGTTCAGCTTCAGGCGGCTGGTCCTCATCCATTCGGCGACGGCCTTCATTCCTTCGTGGAGGTGGGCTTTGGCGGTGTGAGGGTCTTTGGTGAGGGAGAGGATCAGCTGGGTGTCGTCGGCGTAGGAGATGATGTTGAGGTTGTGCTGTCGGGCGACGTGGGCGAGGGGTGCCATGTAGATGTTGAACAGCGTTGGGCTGAGGGAGGAGCCTTGGGGTACGCCGCAGATGATCTTGGTGGCCTTGGATCGGAAGGGGGCGAGGCGGACGCTTTGTGTTCTGCCGGAAAGGAAGGATGTGGTCCAGTCCAGGGCCTTCTCTTGGATCCCGGCGTCGTGATCAGGAGAGACCTCAGTGCTGCATCTTTCAGCCCAGTACTGATCCTCAAAAGTAATTTTAACCGTACTTACCAGTAACTTGAATTTCCTTCCATAGGATATCATTGCCTGCTTTTTGCTGAAAAAGTTTCTAAGTGTTGATTTTTGAAACATACAAATATTCCTCTAAAATCAGCCGAAATCCGAATTCTGATTTACTCACCTGTTATCAGGAGAGACCTCAGTGATGCATCTTTCAGCCCAGTACTGGTCCTGAAAAGTAATTTTAACCGTACTTACCAGTAACTTGAATTTCCTTCCATAGGCTAACATTGACTGGTTTCACTTTGAAATTCTTCTAAGTGTGGAGTTTTGGAACTTTAAAATATTCCTCTAAAATCAGCCGAAATACGAATTCCGATTTACTAACCTGTTATCAGGAGAGACCTCAGTGCTGCATCTTTCAGCCCAGTACTGATCCTGAAAAGTAATTTTAACCGTACTCTACCAGTAACTTGAATTTCCTTCCATAGGAATCCATTGTCTGGTTTTCAGCAGAAAAGTTTCAAAGTGTCGATTTTCACAAACTACAAATATTCCTAAAAATCGCCTGTATGACTTAAACGCATTCTTTCAACTGTTTACAGGAGATGCACCAGTGCTGGATCCAGGATCCAACACTGAGTAAGAAAAAGTAACGATAACAGTTTTTAACTTCTAAGTGAATTTCCTTCCATAGGATAACATTGGTGATTCTATGAGAAAAAGTTTCTAAGTGTGAACTTTTAAAGTACAATAATATTCCTTAAAAATCACGACTGTAACCAAAACGCTTTTACTCAACTGTTTACAGGAGATGTCCCAGGACTGAATCTAGGATCCAGTAATGTGGTTAGAAAAGTAATCCATAAAGTAACTAATTGCATTTAACTAGAAATTCACATTGAGCTGAATGTTGCATTGTGTTTGAAAATGTGTTGCCCATTGCAACAACTGTAACTACTGTACTTAAAAGTCTATTGCCTATGTGCAAAGTAATTAAACTAAAGTAATTCATTCTGAGAAAGTATTTTTTGTAATGTAATGTCTAATGTAATTACAATGTAATTTAAAAAATAAAATATGTAAAAAAAAATTGTTTCTAAAAAATTTGGAAATCAGTATGAAAAAAATTTATATAACAATTAATACATTTAAAAATTGTCATTTACAAAACCTTTGAAATTCACTGAAAAAACTGTAGGTTTCAGACATGTTATAGTTACAAATTAGCATTTAAAAAACCTTTGAAATTCACTGAAAAAACCATAGGTTTTAGGGACAGTTATAGTTAGTTGGACATTGCACTCGTACAAAACCCGTGAAATTCCTCCGTTATAGTTAGTCCAGCTAACTATAACTCGCGCCCCGCAATGCACTGCTGATGACGTCACATATTACATCACTCATGACATGGTCAGTGACATCACTGATGACATCACTGATGACATCTCAAATGACATCACTGATGACATCATCCACGTGATAATCTGATGCACCTCCTCACACCCTAATATAACCTTTGATACACCCACTCTAAATTACAGACTGCCATTCGCAAAACCATAGACACTCCAACACCAATAACTACATACCCACTCACTGATTCTTAGGTCTACGCACACATCCACTCACTCACCCGTACAGTCACTCATACTTATGGTCACTCAGTACAGGACTATCATATGCACTCATACTCCTATATAGACACTCAAACACCGCCACTCATCCATAGAGGTACTCACACACCTAGTCAGTCATGCAAATAATTAAACACACTACCATTTACTCACCTATACAGTTATACACACACCAGCTCACTTACTCATACAAATAGTAGCACATTCTTACGCTCTTATACAATCACTGATACAAGCACACACTCATCCATACAGCCACTATCACAATCACTCACTCTCGCTTATAGCTATTTATATACTCCAACACACATATATACTGCCTTTCACATATGTAGTTACTCACACATGTACCACTGGGACATACATTCACTCACTAACACACTCTTACACACACTTACCCACCCATACAGTCTATCACAGTTGCACTCTTGAAACCATCCACCCAGTGAATCACCCACTCACACATCTATGCACAGAGCTGCACACACCCCTCCCACACAAACACTCAGGCACCCATACAGATACTCAGACAAGCATTCAATAACTCATATAGACACTCATGTAGCTATTCACAAACACATGCAGCCACTTACACAGCAACAGACAGACGGATACAGACATTCACCCAGTTTAGTCACTAACCCATGCATTCAGTAAGATACGTTAAATCACTCACTTATAGAGTCAGTCACGCACCTACTAAATCATCCATACAGACACTTACACACCCACTCATTCTTCAATACGTCTTTTCCTATATATATTAAAAATATATAAACTTTACAGAAACACACAGTCACTGGATGATGTCATCAGTGATGTCATTTGAGATGTCATCAGTGATGTCATCAGTGATGTCACTGACCATGTCATGAGTGATGTAATATGTGACGTCATCAGCAGTGCATTGCGGGGCGCGAGTTATAGTTAGCTGGACTAACTATAACGGGGGAATTTCACGGGTTTTGTACGAGTGCAATGTCCAACTAACTATAACTGTCCCTAAAACCTATGGTTTTTTCAGTGAATTTCAAAGGTTTTTTAAATGCTAATTTGTAACTATAACGTCCCTGAAACCTATGGTTTTTTCAGTGAATATATAAATATATATATATATATATATATATATATATATATATATATTTATATATATATTATCTACTGGCGGTCGCCAGTAGATAGTTATAGTTAGGACTTATTTTCCATAGGAAATCCGCAACATTCTATTTGAAATAACTCTTGCGTCGGTTGACGAATCTTCGCGAAATTATCAAACTTTATGGCCCGCTCCGGTCCGCTCCTACCCTGAAAGTTTCGGGGTGATTCGTCAAGCGGGGGCCGAGAAAAAAGGGGGGTCCCAAAACGTGTTTTCCCCATTCATTTTCCCATAGGAAACTTTAGCCACGGCTACAGCCCGAACTGCTGAACGGAATTACACAAAATTTGGCAAAGAGGTAGTTCTTGGTTCAGAAAGAACCCTTTTTGTTAAATGGTATAAATCCGTTCAGTAGTCGGAGAAATTTAAAAAATAAGAGTCAAAAAATCAATTTCCCATAGGAAACTTTATGCAAGGCTACAGCCTGAACTGCTGAACGGAATTACACCAAATTTGGCAAAGAGGTAGTTCTTGGTTCAGAAAGAACCCTTTTGTTAAATGGTGTAAATCCGTTCAGTAGTTGCTGAGAAAATCAAAAGTAAAAACACATATATATCTGGGCGGAGCCTAACCACACATGTCATCGTGAGATCTGATTGGCTGTCAGCACTTCATCCTGGAATTGCTGGCAGCCATCTTGGGACCAATATAAATGATAGTACCCCATTGAAATGCATTGTAGTGAATCGAAGATTTTGAGGGTTACCAAAAGGAGAACTATAAAGGGTGATAACAGACTTTAGTTACATTAGAATTCATTTGTTGATGGTACCATACTAATTTCAGGAATTGTGGTGTGTTCTAAGGTGATTTTACCCTGTGAAAAACCTTCTGCTGGGATATCATGAATCATGTTTGAGAGAAAACTATTTTCAGATGCTTGTCCCATACAGTTTTGGAAGGTGCTCCAGAAGCTAAAATGAGAGCATATTGTCTGTAAATTCACATTATCTTTCTCAGTCATGTGAGAATGAAGTCTGACATTCTCAGTAAAACATGTACATCCAACAATGGCAGAGACTGTCAGTTGATTCCTTTGTGTTCTACTGCAGCTTCCCAGAGTGTTCTAAAGAACAACTAGAGTGCTAACAGCCTTACTTATGACAAAAGTATGGCACACCTGAAGCCATCTTGATTGAAATAAACTAGTAACACTTAAAACATTTAATTTAAAAAGGAACAAAATGATGGGGTTCATTTTGTCATAGAAATTATGGTTAGTGCTGTAGAAAGAAAAATTAGGACATGTTTCAAGTGTGATCTCAAATATCTTCCTGTTATATTTCAACAGGAGCAGCCTGTCAGTTGATGCCTTTGTGTTCTACTGCAGCTTCCCAGAGTGTTCTAAAGAACAACTAGAGCGCTAACAGTCTTACTTATGACAAAAGTATGGCACACCTGAAGCCATCTTGATTGGAATAAACTGGTAACACTTAAAACATTTAATTTAAAAAGGAACAAAATGAGGGGTTCATTTTGCCATAGAAATTATGGTTAGTGCTGTAGAAAGAAAAATTAGGACATGTTTTAAGTGAGATCTCAAATATCTTCCTGTTATATTTCAACAGGAGCAGCCTGTCAGTTGATGCCTTTGTGTTCTACTGCAGCTTCCCAGAGTGTTCTAAAGAACAACTAGAGTGCTAACAGCCTTACTTATGACAAAAGTATGGCACACCTGAAGCCATCTTGATTGGAATAAACTGGTAACACTTAAAACATTTAATTTAAAAAGGAACAAAATGAGGGGGTTCATTTTGCCATAGAAATTATGGTTAGTGCTGCAAAAAGAAAATTTAGGGCATGTTTTAAGTGAGATCTCAAATCCTCTTCTATTTCATTAGAAAATTCTGACATGCAGACTGAAACAATCACTTTCAATACCAGCAGTAGACTTCCAGTTAACTCCTTGGTGAGCAGTAGCTTTACTACAGTGATGCAATGAACAACTAGAGTGCTAACATTCTGAATTTATGGCAAATGTGTGACACATCTGAATGCCTTCTTGATGGAATCAAAGTAAAAAACTGAAAGCATTTCCTACTGAGGAGACTGTAGTAAATGAGGAAATTAGGAAACTTCATAACAAATAAGTCTCCCAAGATGGCCACCAGAGAAGAAAGAGCCCAAATGTAGCACAAATATCACCCAGAGGTAGCCCACGTATAGCCCAATGACAGAAATGTGCAAAACACTTTTTATTTTTTGTTTTTTTGCAGTTTTATATAGTGCAGACTGGTCAGGTATTGGAGTGCTTTACATGAGCATTGGTTACATCACACAAGGACAAATTCATGTTGGTTGACCCCTACACTACCCAAACACCACTGCACTTCCCTAAACCCTAAAACACTACCCCCAGCACGACCCCCTTCACTACCCAAACACAACTGCACTACCCTAAACTCAAAAACACTACCCCTAGCACAACCCCCTACACCACCCAAACACCACTGCCCTAAACCCTAAATCTACCCCCTACACTACACAAATACCACTGCACTACCCTAAACCCTAAAACACTAGAACCCAGCACGACCCCCTACAGTACACAAACACCACTGCACTACCCTAAACCCTAACACACTACCCCCTACACTACACAAACACCATTGCACTACCCTAAACCCTAAAACACTACCCCCAGCATGACCCCCTACACTACACAAACACCACTGCACTACCCTAAACCCTAAAACACTACCCCAGCACGACCCCCTACACTACCCAAACACCACTGCACTACCCTAAACCCTAAAACACTACCCCCAGCACAACTCCCTACACTACACAAACACCACTGGACTACCCTAAACCCTAAAACACTACCCCCAGCACGACTCCCTACACTACCTAAACATCACTGCACTACACTAAACCCTAAATCTACCCCCAGCATGACCTCCCACACTACACAAACACCACTGCACTACCCGAAACCCTAAAACACTACCCCCAGCATGACCCCCTACACTACCCAAACACCACTGCACTACCCTAAACCCTAAAACACTAACCCCAGCATGACCCCCTACACTACCCAAACACCACTGCACTACCCTATACCCTAAAACACGACTCCGTACACTACACAAACACAACTGCACTACCCTAAACCCTAAAACACTACCCACAGCATGACCCCCTACACTACACAAACACCACTGCACTACCCTAAACCCTAAAACACTACCCCCTACACTACACAAACACCACTGCCCTACCCTAAACCCTAAAACACAACCCCCAGCATGACCCCCTACACTATACAAACACCACTGCACTACCCTAAACCCCCCTACACTATACAAACACCACTGCATTACTCAAACCCTAAAACACTACCCCCAGCACGACCCCCTCACAACACAAACACCACTGCACTACCCTAAACCCTAAATCGACCCCCAGCACGACCCCCTACACTACCCAAACACCACTGCCATACCCTAAACCCTAAAACACTACCCCCAGCATGAACCCCTACACTACCCAAACACCACTGCACTACCCTAAACCTTAAAACACTACCCCCAGCACTACCCCCTACACTACACAAACACCACTGCACTACCCTAAACCCTAAAACACTACCCCAGCACTACCCCCTACACTACCCAAACACCACTGCACTAACATAAACCCTAAAACACTACCCCCAGCACAACCCCCTACACTATACAAACACCACTGCACTACCCTAAACCCTAAAACACTACCCCCAGCACGACTCCCTACACTACCCAAACACCACTGCACTACCCTAAACCCTAAATCTACCCTTAGCATGACCCCTACACTACCCAAACACCACTGCACTACCCTAAACCATAAAACACTACCCCCAGCATGACCCCCTACACTACACAAACACCACTGCACTACCCTAAACCCTAAAACACTACCACCAGCATGACCCCCTACACTACTCAAACACCACTGCACTACCCTAAACCCTAAAACACTAACCCAGCACGACCCCCTACACTACCCATACACCACTGCACTACCCTAAAGCCTAAAACACTACCCCCAGCACGACCCCCTACACTACTGCACTACCCTAAACCCTAAAACACTACCCCCAGCACGACCCCCTACACTACCCAAACACCACTGCACTACCCAAACCCTAAAACACTACCCCCAGCACGACCCCCTACACCACCCAAACACCACTGCACTACCCTAAACCCTAGAAAAGAAACCCCACCCCATGCCCAATCCCCCTTACCTCTCACTCCTCGTGGTTCCTCTCTCCTCGTGGTTCCTGCTTCACGTCGTCTCTGAGAGGCGGTGCGCGTCGTTGTGAGGAAACGGAACAGCCTCTGTTTCCTTACAATGACATGGATCGTCTACATGTTATTTAGAACGCATGGTCATTTACCATACATACCTTTACAACAAAATTTGTTGTAAAGGCATGCGTGGTAAATGACCATGCGTTCTAAAAAAATGCGTAGTAATGACTTCTACACCACCCAAACACCACTGCACTACCCTAAACCATAAAACACTACCCCCAGCATGACCCCCTACACTACACAAACACCACTGCACTACCCTAAACCCTAAAACACTACCACCAGCATGACCCCCTACACTACTCAAACACCACTGCACTACCCTAAACCCTAAAACACTAACCCAGCACGACCCCCTACACTACCCATTCACCACTGCACTACCCTAAAGCCTAAAACACTACCCCCAGCACGACCCCCTACACTACTGCACTACCCTAAACCCTAAAACACTACCCCCAGCACGACCCCCTACACTACCCAAACACCACTGCACTACCCAAACCCTAAAACACTACCCCCAGCATGACCCCCTACACCACCCAAACACCACTGCACTACCCTAAACCCTAGAAAAGAAACCCCCACCCCATGCCCAATCCCCCTTACCTCTCACTCCTCGTGGTTCCTCTCTCCTCGTGGTTCCTGCTTCACGTCGTCTCTGAGAGGCGGTGCACGTCGTTGTGAGGAAACGGAACAGCCTCTGTTTCCTTACAATGACATGGATCGTCTACATGTTTTTTAGAACGCATGGTCATTTACCATACATACCTTTACAACAAAATTCATGTAAAGGCATGCGTGGTAAATGACCATGCGTTCTAAAAAAATGCGTAGTAATGACTTCATGATGTACAACGCATGCGTGGTAATGCATGCGTTGTAATGGTATCGCAAAGTAAAAAAGTCGTTGTAACGGCTGTTTACCGATCGAAGCTGGCCCCTGTTCTTCAGTGAGACGTTTATTTGATTAATTAGGAGGAAGGAATGTGTTTTTTTACCGAAAAGTGCATTCCCGGCTGTTGTATTGTGAAAGTGTCCGCGTGGCCTGGTTTCACTTCCGGTGAGAGAGTGGAAGAGTCTGTTTGGATCTAAAGGAGTTCTGTTGTTGTACGGGGCCGGCGCGACATGTCATCAGAAAACATAGCTAATGGAAAGCGTCCTCCCTGAAGTGTGGAGCAGTGCCATGAGAGGTCAACGAGTGTGCGTCCCACCGCAGTATGACCGTACCGCGTGACCCATGTGCCACCTCCAGGGTACGGGAGGCAGAAGCGGCATCGCAGGTCCTCTTGAAGACCGTTGTAGCACTAATTCTACATTTTGGTACTAGGGCATTTTAACTTTGTTGTTCCTGCCAGATACAAAGAGAAGATCCTGTGTTATTCAGTGCCCTCGTTACCTTTTTTGTGGGTTGTGGTGCTTGTCACTTCGCTGCCCCGCCGGTGCACACGACTGGGCACCCCACCTCGTGTGCCATCTGCAGGGCCTCTGCCCTCGGATCACTGGTTTCGGTTTCTGGAGTGGCAACATAAACAGTTGCTCCCAAAGTACTAGCCTGAACACTTAGGTGAATATCCCCTGCACCAGCATTCCACGGAAATTCTTTCCTAGCTCTCCCACGTCAACGAGGACGTCATAATAGCACGGCTCCGCTCGCGACACCGTATGACGTCATCGGAGCCATAAGAGAACCTCGTCGGCGTGCTGACGTCAGTTCCACCCAGTTTTTCCGTGCCACCGAGGCAAACAGGGGACCGAGACATTTTCACATGTATACATAGCATAATAAATATATATATATTCACTGAAAAAACCATAGGTTTCAGGCACGTTATAGTTAGAAATTAGCATTTAAAAAACCTTAGAAATTCACTGAAAAAACCATAGGTTTCAGGCACGTTATAGTTAGAAATTAGCATTTAAAAAACCTTAGAAATTCACTGAAAAAACCATAGGTTTCAGGGGCGTTATAGTTAGTTGGACATTTCACTCGTACAAAACCATAGAAATTCCCCCGTTATAGTTAGTTCAGCTAACTATAACTCGCGCGCCCGCAATGCACTGCTGATGACGTCACATATTACATCACTCATGACATGGTCAGTGACATCACTCATGACATCACTGATGACATCTCAAATGACATCACTGATGACATCACTGATGACATCATCCTTGTGATAGAGTGGCAGACCTCCTCTCACCCTAATATAACCTTTGATGGGCTAGTTGGCCCCCAGGGACCCCCAGTATTCAAGGGGAATTACTTCCCCTTCTTAAAACGCGCCAGGGGGCGCGTTTGCACACTGCTGCAGGGAGGGGGGCGGGGCCTCCGGCACAATGCCGTTTTTTTTTTTCTCCGTTTTTTTAATGGGAGGGTGGCTGCATGGCCCCCCTTCCCTTGGCCACTTTTGGCCCCGGGGACCCCATCCCCCGGGGCCTGAGCATTTTTTATTTTTAAAAAAACGGGAAGGGGGCCGCGTGGCCCCCCTTCCCTGGGCCTTTATTGGCCCCTGGGACCCCATCCCCCGGGGCATGCCCTCTTTTTTAAAAAAAATATTTGGAGGGGGGCTGCGTGGCCCCCCTTCTCAGGCCATTTAAGGCCCCGGGGACCCCATCCCCCGGGGCCGGCCTTGCCCTTTTTTTATTTTTTTATTTTTAATTGGGGAGGGGGGCTGCGTGGCCCCCCTCCCGGGCCACTTATGGCCCCAGGGACCCCATCCCCCGGGGCCTGGCCTCTCGTTGGAGACTGTGGGGGTCCCCAATCCCCCACAGTCCCAGCCGGCTCCCAGCCTCCTGCGGGAGCCGGCATTGCTTTCCACATGGGGAGCAGCTAACATGCTGCTCCCCGTGTGGAAAAGCAATTGTGTTTGCATTTTGAAAGAGAGCAGGTTTCCTGCTCTCTTTTTCAAAATGCAAACCAAGTTTGCTATGACAGGACGGGAGCCGCGATGCTCCCGTCCTGTCATAGCAAACTACAGTGTCCCGGGGTAGGCACCCCGGGACACTGCAGGAGCCGGCCCTGGGGGTGGTGGTCCCCAGGGCCATCACTGGCTCCAGGAGGGGGCCGCGCGGCCCCCTCCCAACTTGTTCAAAGCCCCGGGGAGGTGGTGGTCCCCGGGGCTCTGGGGGTCCGTAACGGACCCCCATATTTAAATCTTTAGTGCCCCGGGGAGGTGGCAGTCCCCGGGGCGTGTGGGGGGGCTGGAGCCCCCCCACACAGGTTTTTAAGATAAAAAAAAACAGCCCCGGGGGTGGCGGTCCCCGGGGCTGCGGGAGGGCGCACAGCCCTCCCGCCATCATTTTTTTTATAAAGCCCCGGGGGGTGGCAGTCCCCGGGGCTTGGGGGGCCTTAGAGGTCCCCCCATAAATAATAAACCCACCCCCGCAGGCCACCCGGGGGCAAATTTGCATCGAAGCGCGTGAGACCGCGCTTCGATTTTTTTTTTTCCGGCAGAATCCGCGCACCCTGAGCGCATCCTGCCGATTTAAAAAAATGCTTTTTTCTGCCCAGGGGGTCCTTGTGGGACCCCCTGAGCAGACCTAGGGGGTCAGGGTGTTTCTACCCTGCCCCCTTTGTGCGTTTGCACACTTGCGATTTTTTTTTTTTCTCGGCGGGATTCGCGCACCCTAAGCGCATCCCGCCGATTTTTTTTTAAAAAAATGCTTTTTTCTGCCCAGGGGGTCCTTGTGGGACCCCCTGAGCAGACCTAGGGGGTCAGGGTGTTTCTACCCTGCCCCCTTTTTGCGCTTTGCGCACTTGTTTCTGTCCCTCGGTTCTACCGAGGGACAAAATGGCTGCCAACACTTCCTGATTTGGAGTGTTGACAGCCACTTGACAGCCAATTAGAATGGAAGCGCGGGAGACCGCGCTTTGATTTTTTTTTTCTCGGCGGGATCCGCGCACCCTAAGCGCATCCCGCCGATTTTTTTAAAAAAATGCTTTTTCTGCCCAGGGGTCCTTGTGGGACCCCTGAGCAGACCTAGGGGTCAGGGTGTTTCTACCCTGCCCCTTTTGCGCTTTGCGCACTTGTTTCTGTCCCTCGGTTCTACCGAGGACAAAATGGCTGCCAACACTTCCTGATTTGGAGTGTTGACAGCCACTTGACAGCCAATTAGCATGCAGCTCGTGATCGGGAGGGTACGCGGACCCTACTCGGCCATAGATATATATGTGACTTTATTTGTGATTTTCTCAGAAACTACTGAACGATTTACACTATTTAAGCAAAAGGCACGACACTGAACCAAGGGCTACCTCTTTGCCAAATTTGGTGTAATTCCGTTCAGCAGTTCGGGCTGTAGCCGCAATGAAAGGATCCTATGGAAAAATGAATGGGGAAAACGCGTTTTGGGACCCCCCTTTTTTCTCGGCCCCCGCTTGACGAATCAACCAGAGACTTTCAGGGTAGGAGCGGAGCGGAGCGCTCCAACAAGTTGGAAGCTTTCGCGAAGATTCGTCAACCGGCGCAAGAGTTATTTCAAATAGAATGTTGCGGATTTCCTATGGAAAATAGGTTTTAACTATAACTATCTACTGGCGACCGCCAGTAGATAATATATATATATATATATATATATATATATATATATATATATATCACGCAGTCGCCGCTGTAATCCAAGGATTTCTCCACAGTACGGACACGGACCCAAGTAGGTGCTTCTTGTAAAATGCTTTATTCAATCGCCATTACGCGTTTCGGCTCCCTTGAGCCTTGTTCACATGTATACAAATATATATATATATATATATTTAAGTAAAAATTGGGGTTTCACTTACCTCAATATACTTACCATTTCGTTGTAAAGGCATGCGTAGTATAGGCATATGCATGGTGAACACTCGTGTGGTAAAGGCAGTGCATGGTAAAGGCATTGCATGGTAAAGGCATTCATTGGAATGTCATACTACCATTCCAGAGCTACGATCCAAGCTGTGTTTTCATCGTTTCCCTTTACAGATTCTACAAAGAAGCCAGCTTGGACAACTAATTTGAAACTGCTTGAACTTAGGCTGAGACAGGGTTTGAATTTGAGAGTTAGCTTCCAATGGCATTATAAAGCTATATATATAATGCATGTGAGCTGGGTCGGACTCGAATAAAAAATAAGCCAGGCACCAAATTAAAAAGATACCCCCATTAGTGAATCAGGTAACTAAAAAAGTGGACTACAATTGAAAATCAGGGCAGTTTTAAACTTGTGCAGACATGCTGTATAGGTGTTTTGCAATGCACTGGAAACTGGATGCAGTTGTGCTTGCTGCATGCAATGCTCGTGTTAATATCAGAAAAATCAAAAGAAAACCAGACCATAAAAATAGCCTACAAGCAGCCAAAACGCCACCCCATACACTAATCTATCACACCAGCCCCTTAGGAACTGCCTGATTGTCCTGTAGGTCAGTCGGCATGCCTGCATGCCAGATTGAACTTTAATCTTTGTTCTTATTAAAACCGGGCGAAGTGCGTCCCACAAGATCTGTGTGGTTGTTTCCTGGTGGAGCTGACACCGCTTTCCACTGTCCCAAGGCATAAGTTAGTTGGAATATATTGAAGTCTATTTTAGGTTGCCAGAGATAATTTAGATTGTTCTGTGCAAATAATAAATATAAGCACACATGTCTGTTTAACTGTCAGTTTCCTTCCTTTATATTGGTGAAGGATATGGCACTATTTAAAAACATACTAAACTAAATAAACAACGATGGATGGAATGCTTGAATTAATCTCAGCCTGTGGCAGTAACTCATGGCTGCATCTCAATCAATCATTACTTTGCACACCAAGCCACCCCAGTTTGGTCCCAGCCATATGTAAATCAGTCTTGACCCTGCTCCAGTGGAACAATCCATCCTGAATTGCAAGGTCAAGTCTTCTCTGAACTGGAACACAAGCAACCTAGGACCAGTTTCGCCCTACTTAGGGCTCATCAGCCATGTATAGCTTGGTTCCAGTGACACAGTGTGCACGGGATTCACGTCTGGACATACCTGTCCCACTGCATATGGCTGGGTCTGAACTGGGGTGGTGAAATGAGCTAAAGAACGATGATGGATTCAACCCAGATCTGTGACTGGGGGTGAGTGTTTGAAAAGTTTCAGCGCTCCGTCCATCATCTCCTTGTGTTCACTTTTAAGCATGTGCCTCAAGTCCTGCCACAATACTGAGACTTGTTCCGCCCCTATAAAGTAGATAGAATAAACACAGTTCAGCTTTGCTTTGAAAGGCTAGGACAAATCATCATAGAAAAGTAATCCTCTTACCTTTATGAGGAAATAAGCAATGTATTTTTTCAAAATTCTTTTTATTTGGCAGCATCATAGACATAAACAACAACATAGAAGCAGTGGAGGCTGTACGACCCCGGGGCAAAGTAAGCAGCTAATTACAGTCCAGTTTCACATGTTGCCGGGTCATTACACCCCCCTCCGTATGAAGAGTAGAAGATGCTCAATTTCAAACAACTAGGCGTAAGGTAGTACCCTACGTAGAGTACAAGCAATCACAAACAAGGAGAAAAAAAAACCCTCCCCTCCCCAACACTCCCTCCGCCCCTATCCCGGTGGTGGTGCTACTGCTTGCTAAGGAAGTGAGTAACGTAGGTATAACTGTAAAGGTGGACCGTGAAAGGGAGGCCCAGCCTTTCAGTGGTGCCTAAGTGTTGATGCAAACCCTCCGCGGAGAGATCAAAATTGAAAGAGCTGCATTGCCCTTAGAGAGGGTGGACACACCGCTGAGGGCAAGCCTCGGGACAGATAAGTAACCAATGGACCCCATTTAAATTCAAAATTCTTGTATTCGTCCCGGAAGATGTCAGCGAGGCGTTCCATAGAAAGAATTCTCCACAGGCGGGAGTGCCACAATGATAACGCGGGCGCCTCTTTCTGTTTCCATGAGGCTGCAATTGTAAGTTTAGCCGCCCCTAGGCATGCCCACATAATTGCCTTGTCGGCTTTCGTTTGGTGTTCCAGGTCCGGATCTCTGATGCCCAGTAACGCCCCCTCTATAGTCGCTGGGATCGGGTATCCCAGCAGCTCCTTAATATGTGGGAGGATTTCCTCCCAGAACGGCCTAATGCCCGGGCAGTCCCACCAGATGTGGCGAAAGTCCCCTTGTAGACCACAACCCCGCCAGCAAAGATCTGATGTATCGGGGAAAATACCCTTGAGTTTAGTGGGTTAGAGGTACCAGTCTAGTAGTGTTTTATAGTGGGCCTCTTTCAGTGCTATCGAATGGTTGTGCCTAGAAATATCTCCCCAAATATGTTTCCATTCCTCCCCTGTGATGTCCCTCCCCAGCACCTGGTCCCAAAAGCTCATATAGCTCATATAGCGTGGCCTAGGAGCGTGTAGTGTGGTCAATAGCAAAGCATATAATGAGGAGATAGCCCCTTTCATGGAACCAGCTTTTAGCACCAGTCTCTCCAGAGCCGTGAGTTCTCTAGTAGCAGCCTCTCGTATGTGGGGTTGTGTAGCCCAATGTTTAAGCTGGAGGTGGTGGTAGTGTTCACTATGTGCGACCTGAAACTCTCTCTTACAGCTCTCAAATGTCAATACATCGTAGTTATGAAATAGGTCTGATAGCTTTAAACAACCTCCCTCTCTCCAGCATTCAAAGGGACCCTCGCGTAAGGCTGGCGGGAAAGCCGGGTTGAAGTGAATTGGGGTATATGGGGAGGGGAAGGTGGTCCAACCCTCCCTCTTCGTGACCTGGTCCCAGACTAAGAGCGTGGTTCGGGTGGGGGTGCTTAGGTACGCGTTAGCTGGTCTGTCTTTCTTCGGTTTCCACAGGACATCCCAGATGGAACGCCCCACTATGTGGAGCCAGTGTTTTTCAGATTCTCTAGCCGTCCATTCCATCACCACCCGCAGTTGAGCCGCCTGATAGTAAAGCGCAAAATCCGGTAGTGCCACACCCCCCTCCCCCCTAGGTCGACGCAACACATGAAAGGGAAGGCGAGCCCTCCCCCCTTGCCAAATAAAGCTGGTGACGAGCGAGCGTAAGCGGGACATCAGGTCTCGAGGAAGCTCAATAGGAAGAGCCTGAAAAAGATAGAGAAGTTTTGGCAGAACCGTCATCTTGACTGCGTTGATTCACCCAACCCAGGAGATGTAAAGAGGTTTCCACCTCTTAAAATCCTGCTGGAGCTGTGATACTAGAGGGGGGTAATTAGCTTTATACAAATCTCCGATTCTGGGGGTGAGGTGCATCCCTAAGTAGAGGAGGGAGTGGTGAGCCCACTGGAGGGACGTTTGGCCCTTTAGCCTCGTTGCTTCGGTGTCAGAGAGGGTGAGGTTAAGTATGGAGGATTTGGAGAGGTTAACTTTAAAACCCGCCACCAGCTCAAAGTGTCTCAGTTCCTCCTGAACCGCCTGGAGGGAGGTGGCTGGTTCCCGGAGTGTGAGCAAGATGTCGTCCGCAAAGAGAGACGCTTTGTGGTCTGTACCCCGAAGCGGATACCCCGGATTGCTTCATTAGCACGGAATTTCACAGCCAGGGGTTCGATACTAAGGGCGAAAAGCAGAGGGGAGAGCGGGCAACCCTGCCGTGTACCTCTGCTAAGGGTGAAGGGGAGGGGCGTGTTCCCGTTGACTAATACCCGCGATTGAGGAAGATGATAGTTGGCCTTGACCATGTTGAGAAATGTGTCCCCGAAGCCCAATTTGCGCATGGTGAGAAAAAGGAACAACCAATCCACCCTGTCGAAGGCTTTTTCGGCGTCCAGACCTACTAGGATGGCCGGTATCTGAAATTTAGAGACTTTCTCAATGAGGTGAATAGTGCGCCGTATATTGTCATGTGTTTGCCGCCCCTTTATGAAGCCCGATTGATCAGGGTGGATTAGTTCGGGCATTAGATCATCCAGCCTGGCAGCTAAAATCGCAGAGTAAAGCTTCGCGTCGAGGTTAAGGAGCGCTATGGGCCTATAGGAGGCGCAGTGCTGGGGGTTCTTCCCGGGTTTGGGAATTACAGATATCACCGCCTCCGCCATGGATGTTGAGACCCTGGCGTCCGTCACAATCGCATTGAACAGTTCGGTAAGGTGTGGAATTAATTCAGACGCAAAGCATTTATAAAAATATGCTGTTAGACCGTCTGGGCCTGGGGCTTTGTGGGATTTAAGTTTAGAGATGGCTTGCCCAACCTCCTCCGCAGTGATGGGATCCTCTAGAGGCCCTGCAGCTGTGGGAGAAAGATGTGGGAGGTCCACCGAATCGAGGTATCGCTGCTGCAAGACCGTGTCTGGTGGGTTCCCCGAGTATAGTTCCCCATAAAATTCGTCAAAAAGATTAGCTCTGATGACATCGGAATGGGTAAGGCAGCCGTCCCCATCTAGAATGCCCCCAATGAATTCGCGTTCCCTCTTTTCTCGGAGCTGTTGCGCTAAGTGGGTCCCTACTTTATCCCCCTGCGCATATGAGTACTGTCGCAATTTCAACAAGGTAAACTCGGCTCTATTATTGTATATAGCGCGCAATTTGCCCCATAGTGTGGTGAGCTCTCGCTGAAGCGCTCGTGTGGGAGTGACCTTATGCGCTCTTTCTACGCCTTCCAGTTCATCTTCCAGCGCTAGACGCTCCCTTGCTCTCTGTTTATTCAGTACCGAGTTGAGCTGGATGCATTTGCCTCTAAGCACCGCTTTAAAAGCGTCCCAATTATTCTGTGGGGTAGTTGCCTGCGGGGTGTTGAGTGCAAAGAACTCAATGATAGCGGCTCTCAGGTCCTCACGTAGGGCCTTGTCTCTAGTGAGTGAGACTGGGAAGTACCATCGTGCTGTGCCGGGCTTAGACCCATCCCACGCTAGGCTAATGGAGATGAGACTGTGGTCTGAGACCGAGAGGGGCAGAATCTGAGCTGCCTGTAAGGGGCCCAATAAGGTCTGACTAAGAAAGATATAGTCTATTCTAGAATATGACTGGTGGACATGAGAGAAATAAGTGAAGTCTTTGGTAGTAGGGTGCAGTGTCCTCCAGGCGTCACAAAGACCCAGCGTGCTCAATTTCTGTTTAACCCCTTTGGAGAAGTTGTTGGGGGAAACCCTGTGCGAGCGTGAACTGTCTAGTATCTCGTGCCATGTCAGATTGAAGTCTCCCAGGAGTATCACCGGCCCCTCAGCAAAGCCACTAATCAAATCTAGTGTGTTGGAGAGAAAAATCGCCTGGCCCACGTTTGGTGCATAGAGGGAGATGAATGTACAAAGGGCGCTTTTGTGGCGAGTTCAGGCCTTTAACATTCCACGATGCTATGGAAATCATTTAGAATGGTCGCCCACACTCCCTCTGCTCGTTGAACCCTCCCCATGGTGGGCTCTATGGACCGCGTAACTCACTCGTCTTAAAGGGCTCTGTCCCCCCCTACACCACCACCAGGATCCCACCTCCCCACAAGAAGAAAAAACAAAAACCCAAAACCCCCCAAGAACTACTAGCCGAGGAGCCAACGGGCTCTCAGCTCTGAACTTTGCAAATAGGAATGAAGGCATTTCGGGCGGAACGAACAAGGCCCGCCCCCCCGTCTGCCCATGCATTGAGTACACAGAGGACAAATTGCGGACTGGAAGTAACCCAGGGTGTCAAAAGTGTCCCAGCAGATTCTGATTCAAGTGTTCAAGGTATCTGCTTGGTCCCAGCCCCGACATGCCTTCCGTCTCGGCAATAAGACACGAACGGAGCTCAACATGGGGATCGCCATGGTCCGAGTGTACCACCTCCGGGAGCTTTACTTGGGCGATCGTCTGTTGGCGGAGACCGTGTGCCAAGGTCGGGGCTCCCTCCGGGGCAACCCCGGGTCTTTGGAAGGGCCAGGATCGGAGTCCTCCGTCGGGGCGGGGAGACCCAGGATACGCAGACCCTCCTTCAGGTCGGAGATATGGTGAGATTTGTTCATGTGCTCAAAAGAGAGGCCAAAGGGGAAAGTCCAGCGGTGTCGCACTCCATCTTCCCGGAGTTTGGAGGTGATCGGGCGTAGCGTCTGCGTGCGAGCCAGTGTAGAGGGTGCCAAGTCCTGAAATAAGGCGCATTTGTAGCCCTGAAACGAGGTCTCTCCCTTTTTCCTCGCCGCCCCTAGAATTGCCTCTTTGGTGGAGTAGGAGTGCATCTTGACCAGGACATCTCTCGTGCGTCGGCGCTCCCCAGTCTGCGCCACCCCCACGCGATGAACCCGATCGATCTTGAGCTTCAGTTGTTGTGGGGTCAGGATTTCTGAGAAGAGGCCTACCACAAATGCCTCCAGATCCGGGCCCTCCGCTCCCTCTTCCAGGTCCCGAATACGTATATTCTCCCTCCGAGACCTGTTCTCTAGATCCTCGGCCTTCAAGATCACTTGGTGGAGCTGGGCCCGCAGGTCTTGTTGCGTTTCGTGAAGTTTGGTGGAGCGGGCCTCCAAGGCCTGCGTCTGTTCCTCCACTTCCAGCACTCAGGACCCCACTGCGTCTACATCTTGTCGAAGCATCGCCATCTTCTCCGAAAGGTCAGCCCTGAGTTGGTCCATGGAGGCGTGTAGATCCCTCTTTATTTCCAGGCAGAGCTCGGATTTGAAGTCCCTAAGAGAGGCCACTAGGTCTTCCCTGGTGAGCGCCATTTGGGGGTTCAGGTCACCGTCAGAGGCAGCTGGCCCTTTATCAGCAGCCGTGAAATAGCGGGAAACTTTATTCGACGACTTTTTAGGTGGCATAGGGGCAAAGAGTCACTCCGAGGTGGGGCCGGGCACCGACGTCCCCCCAGCCAGTGGTCGTCACTCCTCCAGACGGCTCCGTGAGCTGGTGCCTCGTGGGGAATGCTTGGTATCAAGGCAGGAAAGCTCTGTGATCACTCCCCGGCAGCCCTCTTAAGGTCAGGCGCCCTTTAGCAGCTTCCACTGTGCGTTCGGTCGATCCCAGCCCCCTCTCTCTTCAACCAGAACTGGACAGGGCCTTAGGGTAGGTCTTCCCCCACTGATATCCCTCTCCTGTCGCTGTCGGGCTGCTGGATCTCAACTCAGGGCCGATCACTGGCCATGTCAAGGTCAGGCATGCAGGGCCTCATGTTCTAGCTGTCCACATGGCCTCCCTCCCGCCGGCAGACAAACTCATCGAGGGAGCAGCGGGTACCCCCCCTGGCCAGGCAGCACCTTCTTCGCTCCCCACACATCTCAGGCATCAAGGGCACTCACCGCTGGTCACTCACAGTCAGGCCATCAACATGTCACAGGGGAGTCCACGCCGGCTCCCAGCGTCACTTTCCAGGCCACCCGGGCTCCCGCAGTGCGTTCCAGCATGCCTCGGAGCCCCGCACAGCTCCGTTCGCCGCTGGCCAGGGAGAGAGCTTTCAAGCAGGCTGCATCAGCGGTAACAGCAGGGGCAAGCACCGGGATGCGGGCGGCTGATCCATGCGTGTCAGGGCGCCCTCCATCTATCTCTGCGCCATCTTGAGCGCGATCCCGGCCCTCCAGTACGCCGCCTCGCTGGGTCTCGTCTACCGCACGCAACTGGACCGGAGGGAGAGAAAGTGCAGCAGGACACAACTGGCATTAGCTGGGGCGATTTTCAAGCCCGGAGGTCCACTGTGGGCGCATTGAAAGTCAGTGGGCAGAACTTGAGGGCCGGAGCTGAAGTGGTTCACGTCCGCTCAGCCATCTTGCTTGGCCACGCCCTCTGTTGTCATTTTTTAAAGGTCATTTCTTAGTTTTGTGGCGTGGAGGTGCACAGCTCAGACTTGTAGAATCATGGAATTTTCCTTGATGCGTCTTACAGGATCTGTCAGTTTATGTTCTGGTTTGTCTGTCTCTGACTGCACTTATGTTTTCCTGAATACTGGAGCTCAATATTTCGGACTGTGTTTTGGCAGATTTACAGGATTATCTTCATTATTCTTAAACATTTCGTACATTCAAGGATTGTTTTCTTCATCCTGCACGTGACTGTCTGACGTGACCGCTCCCCTTGGCTGGTAGTGTGCCGCAATGTATTTTTTAAGGGTACAATTGAATGGTAGTGGGATGTTTAAGTACTGGTAATTTGTATCTGTTTGTAGCCAGGGCCGGACTGACTAACTGTGTTGTACAGAGCACCGTTTGGCAACCGGTCCTGATTCACACCTTCTGGAAAGTCTATATCACCCCCTCATTGTAATGAGTCTGTGGAATTTATGTCTCAGTTGCAGACTGAATAAACTGCAGACTCTCACAATCAGTTACATGAAAATGCATTGAATTCCTCAAGATCACACACTTTAGCGAATTAGTGAGCTAGGATTTGGACCCAGGTCTCCTAAGCCACTTAACTGTTAGCTGATATCTTACCCCAATCAGACAGTATTTCTTTATTACTGGGAAATGGGTGGCACCCTAGCGCGTGGACTATTCTTTTAAAACTAAAATAAAGATTGAGGAAACAGCACACGAAAATACACTTTTTAATCCAGGAGTGAATGTGGTGACCTTCACTTCCTGTTGAATTGATTTCACTTATACCTGCACATTCCTCACAAAGTAACCCACTAAAATATTTTTCTGTGTTGATCTCTTGGAAGCTAATTTTATCCCTGACACTCCTGGGTATATCATAGACGGTGTTTTTTAGGGAGAGGTACCCGAACATAGCAGGTGGCGGAGTCAATATAAGGCCCACCCCATCACCATACTTTGCAGGGGGCCTCCTAAGGTTTCGTTACACCACTGGTGGACACTGCAAATGTAAAGCAGCGTTGTGATTGGTCTGAGCGCCATGGTTCGATGCTCAGACGGGAAATGGGGGCCTGGGCATGTTCTGCACCCAGGCTGTAATACAGCCTGGTTGCAGAACATGCAAAGTGTGCATGACTGTTATAGTCAGCCCGAGACGGCCGGCCAAACAGTTATGAACACTTTAGAGTGGAGCAACCACTCCTCCTCCTGGCCCCTGCTCTCGCAGTCTAGCCCCGCCCTGCACCAGGAAACGGAAAGCAAAAAATTATAATAACGCATGTTATTATCATTTTAGTTTTCGAGTGGGGCGACGCTCCTCCATCTTAGCGGAGGAGCTGCCACTGCCGCTTTCAGCACTGTTTCTAGGGCATAAAAGTATAGTAGGAAATATGCCTATAATGTGGCAAACCTGCAGCTCTCAATAAGCTAAATGTAACACTTGTTATTTGCCTGCTGTACCATCTTAAAGCTATGCTGCTCCTGACAAAATGACTTTATCTACCATTTTATGGCAGATTTTCTAATACTGCCCTTGGCTAAATATAACCTTTCTTGTAGCGCATGGTATTTGCTCTTTTTTCATTAATGTGCAACCAGAAGTTAAAGACAGACCTTAGAAAATTGACACAAAGAAAGGATTTCACATAATTTATGATTTTTTAAAAAATTATTTAAATTTTGTATGCCAGAGCAATCCATTCATCTCACTTAGTATGGAACCAATCACGTAGCAGTTCAGTAATCAATTTGAGAGTAATTCTAGGTACTGATTTAATTAGCACTGAGTCTTATATTAATGCATGCTTTAATTTCAAACCTTGTCAATTACCCAAAATGCACCTTACCAAAAACCCTAAGAACATATTCATCCTATTCCACTTTTCTATTAATGGTTCGATGCTCAGACGGGAAATGGGGGCCTGGGCATGTTCTGCACCCAGGCTGTAATACAGCCTGGTTGCAGAACATGCAAAGTGTGCATGACTGTTATAGTCAGCCCGAGACGGCCGGCCAAACAGTTATGAACACTTTAGAGTGGAGCAACCACTCCTCCTCCTGGCCCCTGCTCTCGCAATCTAGCCCCGCCCTGCACCAGGAAACGGAAAGCAAAAAATTATAATAACGCATGTTATTATCATTTTAGTTTTCGAGTGGGGCGACGCTCCTCCACCTTAGCGGAGGAGCTGCCACTACCGCTTTTAGCACTGTTTCTAGGGCATAAAAGTATAGTAGGAAATATGCCTATAATGTGGCAAACCTGCAGCTCTCAATAAGCTAAATGTAACACTTATTATTTGCCTGCTGTACCATCTTAAAGCTATGCTGCTCCTGACAAAATAACTTTATCTACCATTTTTACGGCAGATTTTCTAATACTGCCCATGGCTAAATATAACCTTTCTTGTAGCGCATGGTATTTGCTCTTTTTTCATTAATGTGCAACCAGAAGTTAAAGACAGACCTTAGAAAATTGACACGAAGAAAGGATTTCACCTAATTTATGATTTTTTAAAAAAATTATTTAAATTTTGTATGCCAGAGCAATCCATTCATCTCAATTAGTATGGAACCAATCACGTAGCAGTTCAGTAATCAATTTGAGAGTAATTCTAGGTACTGATTTAATTAGCACTGAGTCTTATATTAATGCATGCTTTAATTTCAAACCTTGTCAATTACTCAAAATGCACCTTACCAAAAACCCTAAGAACATATTCATCCTATTCCACTTTTCTATTAATGGAAAGAACAAAGGTAATCTGTTCTAAATGTATTATGGTGCTGTGATAACAGTCCATTCAATTTTAATTAAACTTTCTTAATATTCATTTTATATTCACTGGTTAATAAGTTCCATACTTCTATCTGTGTGTTACCTCGCAGCTGAGGAAGTTGATTTCTTTTTACGTCAAATTACGTCATGATATATTCCCCAGTGGTTAGCTCCCTGATGAACTGTTCTCTCTATTGAAGTAAATTTGCATATAGGGCCATCATTTTTTATAGAACGTCTCACTACTAAGGCCATCCCCAATGCAAAAAAGGCAGATTTCAATGGAACTTTGTTCACATATGATGCATAGTGACAGGAGCTCAGACAGGGCCTATTTTAACATACCTAAAGAAAGGTTTGATGTCAATTCACAGGCTTCCCCACTTCTGTTCATGTTTTACTATTTGACGGCAATTCACCAGCACAGTACGTGACATCAGCCTGCAGTAAAAATGATTTCCTTAACTTGTCCCTAGTCCCATGGCATCCATTATTTTGGTCATGAATCTAGATGGCCGCAAACTTTCAAGAATGGCAATAATTGGTCAATTTTTAGCGCTCACATGATAAAGCAAACTAACTAACGTCTTCCACAACCGGGTGATCGAAATGTTCACCTGCAATAGGTGTACCACTGCAGTCTGCTCTTGGTCAAGGTGCAAGAATGACCATCTTATCCCAGCTACTTGTGAATGCAGCAAGTGTCCTGGTAACTAGCCTGATATGTTTTGATGCCATCACTCAAACTGAACCGCCTGCCCATCTACTCTCCAACACAATTCAAATGTATGTCTAACGCTGATTATGCAATACCAATG
This sequence comes from Calotriton arnoldi, assembly GCA_963921515.1. Taxonomy (NCBI): domain Eukaryota; kingdom Metazoa; phylum Chordata; class Amphibia; order Caudata; family Salamandridae; genus Calotriton; species Calotriton arnoldi. Next base: position 1,203,584 of record CAWUFW010006077.1, read on the forward strand.
GAAAACCAACATAAAGAGTCAACAAACTGACCTCATTTAGCACAAGCTGACTTACCAGACCCGATGCCCATTCTTTTTTTGTGTTTAAAAGCTTTATTTGAAAAATAACAAGAAATACAGAAGACCAGCAATACAGAGTAAAGCATATTAAAATAGAAATATAACGAAAAAATGGCTAGTACAAAACAAAAGAGAAAGCTGTTTAAATTTTACAAGGAATAAGGGGAAGGGAAGGGGAAGGCAGGGGAAAGGAGGGAGGAGGGGGAGGGGAAACTCTTACAAATAATAGAATGAGATAATGCATATTGACATAGGAATGTGAGTAATAAGCCTAGTGTAATTATTAAATACAATAAGCCAGGAAAGGTAAAGAGCAAAGAACAGAGAAAATAAACATTCAAGGAGGTTTAAAATTCTCGGAATTTAAACGAGAGTTACCTGCTAACGCTAATGTGTCTAAATAAGTAGTAAGAGGCAACCAAAATAGATCCCTATTAACCATTGGCTTGCAGGAGGAGGCGAAAGCAATATCAAGTCGATGAAAATGGCAAATACTATTCCACCAGTGTGGAATAGAAAGTTTTGTGAGGGTTTTCCAGTTGAGAGTGATGTGCTGGAAAGCTAGAGCAAGCATGAGGTCTAAGAGACCATGATTGTGGGAGGGAAGATCTAGGGAGTCGGATAGACTTCCAGAGAAAAGAAGAGGGATAGAATAAGGAATGGAAATAGTAAAAAGACGAGAAATATAAGACCACACTTTCCCCCAAAAGTTAGAAACCGAAGGGCAAAGAAAGAGAAGATGTAAAAGGTCAGCATTAGAAGAGCCACAGGTCCAACAGTTTGTATTAGAAGAATGAGAAAATCTAGCAATAGAGGAAGGGGTAAGATAAAGTCTATGGTAGAGGAAAAACATAGATTGGGTGAGAGAAGCAGATCGAGAATTTTTAGAGAACGGGAACAAAGTTTGTCCCAGAAGATGATGGTCCATTCACATCCCAGGTCAGATTCCCATGAAAGTTCCAATTTAGTTTTAGTACGTTCTGGATTGGGAGCTAAGAAATATTTATAGATGGGGGAAGCTTTGGGTAAAGAGAGAAGGATTTTGAGAAGAGAATTTTGGACAGAGGGAAGAGAGGAAGAGGGAAGAGAATAGAAAATGTCAAGAATGACCGACATTAAAATAATGAATTTTTGTAGGAAGGAGCGGGGACAATGAAATAGAGCTTGAAATTGGGGAAAAGAGCACGGGGACGAACCATCAAAGAGGTTCTTGACCCAAATTATACACTTTAATCTCCAGGATTTCCAAAAGATGGGTCTGTTATTGATAGTGATAAGAGAATTATGCCAAATTGGAGAATCTAAAAAGGATTTTCTTGAAATAGATTGTGGTTGGGTCAAAGGCTTCAATAGGGCACAAGTGTATTTGAACAAGGGGAGAGAAGTACAAGGGGTCTTGGCAGAAAAGGCTAGAACCTCCTTTAAAGTGAAGGGTAATAATAAAGCTTGTTCAATGGAAAGCCAAAGGGGAGTGAAGGGGGAGGGTTCGGGAAGGAGCCATCTCGAGGCCTGACGTAGGGAGAATGATTTATGATATAGGCGAAAATCAGGGAAATTCACACATCCATTGGATTTTGTCTTGCGAAGAGAAGATAAGGAGATCCTGGCTTTTTTGCTCTTCCAAAGAAATTTAGAGAGGCAAGAGTCAATTCTCTTAAAATAACAAACAGGAATATGGATGGGAAGCATGGAAAGAGCATAAATCAAAATAGGGGTAATCATCATCTTAATTGAGTCTAACCGACCCCACCATGAAAGGAAGAGAGGGTTCCATGAGGATAGTAGCTTATCAATCCGAGACAGGGCCGTAGTCATATTCAATTTAACAGAAGAGGCGATGGAATTGGAGAACCACATACCTAAATATTTGATTTTAGAGCTATTCCATGTAAAACCAGTGGAAGAAAAGGAATGAGGAAGACAAAATTTAGTGAGAGGAAGAATCTCTGTTTTATCTGAATTAATTTTATAACCAGAGACAAGAGAGAAGGAGGTGAATTCGTGTAATAAAGGAGGGATGGAGATTTCTGGAGCAGAAATAAAAAGTAGGATGTCATCTGCATAAGCTGAAAGTTTTAAATGTTGATCACCATAAGAAAAACCAGATATAGAGTCATTTTTGCGTATTGAGGATAGGAAGGGTTCAAGGGCTAAGATAAAGAGAAGGGGAGAAAGAGGGCATCCTTGACGGACTCCGCGGGGAAGAGGGAAATAGGATGAAACACAACCATTGACTAGTACAGAGGCTTTGGGAGCAGAGTATAATAAAGAAATAAGTGAAATTAATTTGGGACCAAAGCCATGCCATTTCAGAGATGCAAATAAAAAGGACCAGTCAACCCTATCAAATGCCTTTTCAGCATCGACAGAAATGGCTGCTAAGGATGTGGAAAGGGAGGGAATTTTGTTTAAAACGTTAAGAAAGAGTCGAGAATTGTCGGAAGTCAATCTACCCTTGACAAAGCCACATTGCTCCTTACCCACCAGATGAGGCATAAGAGGGTCTAGACGTAAAGCAAGCGTTTTGGCAAATAGCTTATAATCTACATTGACCAGGGAAATCGGGCGATAATTTTTACAATACATAGGATTCCGGCCTTCTTTGTGAATAAGGCAAATTGTGGCTTCCTGAAAAGTACCCTCTGTCTTACCGGCAAGATAGAAGGAATGGAAAAGATTCAAGAGTTTAGGAAGTAATAAGTTAGAAAAATGCAAATAAAATTCAACTGAAAAACCATCCGGGCCGGGAGTTTTCCCTTTCTTTAAAGTGTTTAAAGCAGTGGATAATTCATTAAGGGATAAATCTGTTTCAAGATTAGAAAGATTAAGGTGAGAATTAGGCGGGGTTGGGAGTCTATCAAGATAAGATTGGATAAGAGAGCTGGAAGGAGGAGATTCTGGAGTGTAAAGATCATTATAGAAAAGTTTAAATTCATTGAGAATGTCCTGATCTTTATGAACAAGTGAGCCATCTGAGGAATATATGGAATCAATCAAAGTACGCTCTTTATGGGCTTTGAGATAATTCGCTAAAAGTTTTCCTACTTTATTTCGACCTCCATAGTAGCGAGCACTACTACGGAGAAGAATGGAAGATGCATTATCAGTCGTAGTTTTATTGAATGCTAATTTGGCGCGTATCAGAGCCGGTAAGACCGAGTCCGCTGATGAGGTATAGAATGTATGCTCCAAGGCCTTAATATGTGCCAGTGTAGCTTTATGTTGTTGAAGAAAGCGTTTCTTTTTTTTCGAGACAAAATCTATGATGAAACCTCTCGCGGTAGCTTTAAAAGAGTCCCATAATGTATGAGGAAAGGAAGTGGAATCACTGTTTAGGTCAAAAAATTCATTGACAAAAGTGATAAAGGCAGAAGAGAAAAGAGGGTCCAGAAGAAGAGAATTATTAAAACGCCAGCGAGAGGATCTGGGATGTGGAGGGAGTAAATCAAGGTCAGTAACAATTGGGGCATGATCAGAAATGACAATAGGTTCAATAGAGGAGGACAGCAGATTTTGAAACAAAGATTGAGAGAGACAAATGTAATCTAGACGGGAGAGGGAGTTGTGAGGAGGGGAGAAGAAAGAAAAGTCGAGAGTGTCAGGGTGGGAGAGTCTCCAAGAATCAACAAGTCGTGTTTGGGAGATAGTGTCGAGAAAATGCTTATGAGTCTTGTGAGGAGTGAAGCGTACCTGAGATTGACGGTCGAGAAAGGGGTCAACAACTTGATTGCAATCACCTCCTAATATAAAGAGATCATCTCTAAACTGAATACATTTCTGAGTAATCAAAGGCCAAAAGGAACAATCAGGATGGGTAGGGCCATATACATTAAAAACAGTTAAAGAAATATTATTAATTAACAACTTAGCTAACAACCATCTTCCTTCTGTATCAACTTCTTGCGATATAACTTTACAATTCAATTTTTTGTGGCATAAAATTACAACACCGTTTTTTTTATTAGAAGTAGGAGAGAATAAAACTGAACCCACCCAACCTTTTTTAATTTTAACGCCTCAGTTTCTGTAAGGTGGGTTTCTTGTAAAAGAACCAAATCAGGGTTATAAGAGGCAAGATGGGATAATATTCTCTGTCTTTTAATTGGGTTAATAAAACCTTTCACATTCCAGGAAATAACTCTGAATATGAAACCATTGAAAATATATAAAGAACAAAATATGCATCGGTAAGGACGAGAAGTAAGAGATAAAGGGAAGGATAGGGAAGAAGATAGAGAAACAAAAATAAGAAATCATATAAGGAAAGAAATATACAGGAAGAAGAAAGCAAGTCAAATAAGAGAAAGAAGGGGAGGGATACAAGGGAAAGGAAGGAGATGGAGGAAAGAAGGAAGGAGAGAAAGGATAGAAACAAGAAGAGACAGTACATGTCAAAGACGACTGTAATACGTACCTTACGGGGAACAAGGAAGGATAAGACGGCGACAGACAACAGAAACAGCACACCCAACAGGGGAGGGGCAACGCAACACACCAGGACAGCAAATAATAGACAAGGGCAGGAGCGGGAACATGAAGAGGAACAAGTTAAACATCAGTGAACCTGCAAAAGGGAGTAAGAGTTACGCAAAACAGAACCAGAAGGTCAATATAGGCAAAATAATATAAACTATAATGATAACTTCAATGCAATAATACAAAAGAAGGAGCATAACAGTCAAGATCCAGAGGGAGAAGGAGTTGTCCCCATTGAAGCGTGAGAATGAGTCTGAATAAATCTTCTGAGGTCAGCAGGGTCCTCAAAGGTGGAAGTCTTGTTAAGAAAAGTGACCTTGAAGATGAAGGGGTGGAATAGGCCATACCTGGCGCCCGAGGAACGGAGAGGTGGACGAAGATCCAAAAACTCTTTGCGTCGTTTGGCTGTAGCCGAAGAGAGGTCCTGAGAGATAAAGATTTTGGTGCCCTGCCAGGAGAGATTCTTTTTAGATTTAGCGGCATTCAGAACAAGGCTAAGGTCAGTGAACTGTAGGAATAAAATAATTATTCCGCGAGGTTTAGTTGGCGCAGATGAGGAGGAAAGGCGAGGACCTAGTCTATGTGCGCGTTGTAGGTTCAGTTTGGTCGTAGACGGAAGACCTAGGAGCTGAGGCAAAAAAGAAGTGAAGAATGCGACAGGGTCATCACCTTCAAGACCTTCAGGAAGACCATAAATGCGTAAATTATTACGACGATTTCTATTTTCCAAATCCTCAGTGGCTCTTCGAAGTTGCAAGACTTCCTTTTCCAGAGAAGAAATTTTTGAAGGTGCATCCTGTACAAGGACAACTGTTGTTCCACCACAGCCACACGGGAATCCATAGAAGCCCATTTAGAGTCCATTGATTGAAGACGGGCATTAGTTTCCTCCACGAAAGGTCGGATAGCACGAATTTCCTCCAGAACCATGTCCAAAGACACCGGCGAGGTAGACTTAGGGGGAGAAGGAGGATCCTGCTTGAGCCTTTTGCCGGTGGTCGAAGGTAGCGGTGTTTTGGATGCCATCGTTGTGGGTGGCTCTGCAGTGGAGGAACACTCACTGTGTGACGAAGCCTCAGATAAGTAGGAAAATCTGTTAAAAACAGTACCGCCAAATCCAGGGGCAGTTGGAGTATTCCACTTAAAATTTTGGGTGTGGCGCGGCACACGTTTGCTCCTACCCATGAAATAATGACCACAGGAAAGTTCAGATAAGCAGTGGCACAACAGCCCACAATAGCGTTGAAATAGTGGGTCATGTGAGAAGATACAGGGCACCAGCAGGAGACTCCAGCTGAGAGCGATGAAGACCTTCGTGTGAGAAAATATGAAGAGAAGTAGGTAGGAAAGAACACCAAATGAGACCGACTGGGGGCTAAATAAAGTCAATTGTAAAAGCCCAATGCCTCACTCACAAAAAGTAATTCCTCAGACAGTTGTAAGTGACTGTTCCTACATAGAGTCAACATGAAGAGCTCTGAGATGTGCAGGCATCACACAGGAAGATATGCAGGAAGATCCACCTTAGACAGTCAAACGTAAAGAATAAGTACTTCCAACATTAAAGTAGTAGGATGATGAAAGAAATGCAGAAAGTATGCCAGGAGCGATGAGAAGTGACTCTCCGAAGCATCTTGTGAGGTAAAGCTGAGGGAAAAACGGCAGGGCGACAAACAAAATGGCGGCCGTTACCTGGCTTGAGAAATCACCTGCATAATTTCCCTTTATCTGGCAGGAATTCAGGGCAGAAAAACATTGCCTCCGGATGCGCAGGAATTCCGATTCAGGAATTCAACATCATTGGTGTCAAGGGGGCGCTGGAACTGCTTGTAAAAGTAAATCGTGGTCCGGTGAGCCGCGGAGCCCCGACGTCAGGCGGCCATCTTGAGTCGCGGTGCGCGCGACCTCCCGATGCCCATTCTTGATAACTTATCAACTCGGGGCGACACCTGTGGCATCATATATTAACTCCAAAATAAGAGAGAGGGGTCATACTCAGCCAAAGGGACAGGACACCAAAAATAGACACTTCTGTCAAATGTAAAAATCCCTTTGGACTCTTTTCAAAGCATACAGCGATACCTTGCTGACATTTACTCGCCGACCACTCACCAGCACCAAACAGAAACCAAAAACATAATATAAAAACATATATTTTTTATTTATTAGGATCCTTATAAATTCTACAAATGTCAAAAATTATTAAAAACCAAGTATTTCATCAATCCATATATATTAAAAACATTTCATTCACAAACAAAAGGGAGAATTTTTGTCATACTAAAAAAATCATCAACAACCCAATGAATTTAGAAAGCACTCCAGGTACATAAGAATTTTTAATACTGTCAGCCCTGGTTCGATATTAAATAGCGTTCCTTTTCTCCTATTCAGACCAGGTGTTGCTTGGGTGCTTTCTTAACCAAAGCGACGCGTTTCGGTGGTATCATTTGGTTCACCACCTTCTTCAGGCTTAAAAACTACTATTCAGTGTCTACCAAAATATTTATCTAAAAAACATTGATAAAAAAGTATATGTAAGATATTATAAAGCTTTGTTTCTGATGTTAAATACAACTCATATTACATTTCAAATTTCATTACATCATTATGTAAACATTCGACATCTTTTACAACATGATACAAGTACTTTATATTACAGTCTTGGTTCCATAAGTGGTGCCATCCATTATTATTCACACTTCCTATTGATCAGTCAAACTCATATCACTTTCATCCTTACACACACTCTATTAATAATGATATCAAGGGTATTACCCACCAGATAATTAGTCAACAGAAGGAAGATATATCTCTCCTCCCCAGTGACGGCTTCCTTTTTCGGATAAACCGCAGTAATAATGCTCAGAATAGGGGCATACACGTCTTCCCTAGAAAATATAGTGCATAATTGCGAATAACAAGGTTCAGTTAATATCCAGTCTTTGCTCTCTAAGTTCTCCTATTTCTTCATAACAGTGCCAAAATAGTTTTTATTCAAAAATCTACCTTGATAGCCTCTTTCTCTCAGTAATTTTATCAAAGACCGGCAGGAACAAAGCGACAACCAGGGACCACAACCTCACTGATTACGCTGCAACTGAAACAACGTGCAAACAGATATTTAATGTTATTTTGTGTTTGCGTACTCATTTAGAAACAATAAAAAAAAACAATAAATGAATTCTACCTGTTTCATGAATCCATATTATCTTGACCACCGGAGCTATGGCCCTCAAACCGTCAGATAGTCCAAAATAGATATGGACTTTATATAAGACAGCACCTCGTCAATTGGTGCTTTCTCAGTATCCAATTGGCCTGCCTGTATAACAAGAAGGCCACATAAATCATAATGACTTTCTCTAAAAACCATCAATTCAGAAACTACCCATATTCCCCTATTCCACACAATCCAGCGCAACCCCGTCTCTGCCCAGCATTCTAAATACGGGGGATTTTATAAGCGCTAGTTTTCATGTAAAATAACACCGCACCAATATCACGGTCTGTAATTAAAACGGACCGGGGGCCATACCACCCCGAGATGTTCAATCTTCCATAGGGCGATTTAACATCTCCGCCAGGGAGACCCCCCCCCCCACACACCCGAAGTCTAACAGGGTAACCTTAGCTCCCCCCCACCGTAAATCACTCACCGGGACTTAAAAGTCTCCTCGCATGCTCCTATCTCTTGCTCGTCAATCGATGCAAACCAGCTCGATTCTGGCTCCGCTTTTAAATGCGCCCATCGCGTTTCTTAACGATTAGGTTAACAGCAATAGACAGAGGACTCCAAGAAAATAAAGGAGACCGCCATCTTGAAATGGATATAACTAAACTCCCGCATTCGTAATTGGTCCTTATTGCGTGGAATACTAGGCTTCCACGACATTTCTTAATGTGCAACCTGTCTGTTGTAACTCAATATTTAAAAATACCTAGTGACCACAGCAGACTGATACACAACAAGTTGTGGGAGTAAAAAACGACCGCCATTTTTATTGTTGACAGTAAGATACACCTATACGCAAGGAATGCTCTACCAAGTGGGATTTAGATATTCCCCCACTATTTCTTTATGTCTGTACTTGTTTATGTATTCAATGTTCAACAAAATGATGTTTTATCCCTGTCCTGCATAAAGATCTCTGCCGCTGTCGATGTTTTATCCAAATTTATTTTTCATTATAATCTACAATCCCTACATTGTGATATAAGGTATTACTCTCATTCAATATAAGGTATTACTCTCATGAATGAATACACCCTACCTTGCCCATCTAATCTTGATCCCCAATTTTTATTCATAAGTTAAAAAGAATTCACAGGCATGTGACCTTTCATATGCCTATGTTAAAATAACAAATAACAATAACAGAAAGCGCCTAATACCGATTATCTTAATGGATGTCAGGTCTTTTAAAAAAAAAAAAAAATTCTCCCATGTTGTAAGATTCCAGGTAACAAATGGCATTTCTACATCACCTGTCTAAGAACACAGATTCCTTACTCCAATTCTATTTTAATAGCTTCTCCCATTCCTCTCGTGAGTTAAGTCCCTGTCTAATGGTGTTAAGGATAGAGATGTACCATTGTTCTCTCGCTTTCCTTTTGGCCTCCATGTTGCCTCCTCTTCTATTCATGGTAACTTTTTCTAAAATATACCATTCAAAGTCAATTTCTTTATGTCCCTGTTCTATAAAATGGGCCACTAATGGAGCATTGATCTTCCTAGTTTTAATAGCAGATCTATGCTCAAGGAGACGTATCCTAAGTTCTCGGCCCGTCTCCCCCACATATGCTTGTCCACAAGGGCATCTTAGCAAATATATAATGTTTTTGCTGCGACAATTATTCAGTGTGTGCGCAACCACAGTCCTGCCATTGTGTTGCAACTCCTTAGCCACAATACATTGTGGACACAAGGAACAATTGCCACACTTGGTGTTACCTGTCACTCTAGAGTTATCAATAGTTTTCTGATTCTGAACCGATTCCTCCCTATATGTCTGGACCAGCTGATTGCGGAGGTTCATATTTCGTTTATAGGCAAAAATCGGTTTCTCTAATTTCACATTCTCATCATTATTCAGTATATTCCAATGTCTATTTATCACGTTCTTGATTTTGTTGCTGATCTCATAGAATTGGCTCACAAACACTACTTTGGTCATCTTCTCTCTGTTCTTAGATTCCTCAAACATCGCCTCTCGGTTATAAAATCGCGCTCTTTTAAATGAGTGGGATATTAACTTTTTGGGATAACCTCTGTCTTTCAGTTTGGTTTTTAGTACCTCTGAGTGTTTGTAAAAATTCTCCAATTCAGTACAATTTCTCCTAAGGCGGAGAAATTGACTGAAAGGTATGTTATCCTTTTGGGACCTGGGGTGGAAACTGGAGTAGTGGAGTAGTGGAGTAGGGTATTTTTGTCCATCGGTTTAGTATACAAATCTACCTCCAGTTTACCACCCCTTGCCCCAATGGTGATGTCCAGGTAGTCAACACTCACCTTGCTGTATTGCGCCGTGAATCTAAGATTCACATCCCCTAAGTTCAACCAGCTAAGGAATTCATCTAGTTGTTCCATAGGACCATTCCATATAAAAAACACATCGTCAATAAAGCAATGCCACTCGCTGATATTCTCGTAGAAGGGTGCTAGTTCGTTGTAGATATGATGTTTTTCAAATTCTCCAACGTACAAACATGCTAGACTAGGAGCGCAGGTTGCGCCCATGCTAGTCCCCTTCTGTTGATGGAATAGCTGGTCTTTAAATAGGAAGATGTTATTTTTCAGCACCAAATCTGTGCACTCTATAATGAATTCTTTACTGACTCCCTCCATCTCTATATTTTCAAGGATTTCATAAATTACCTGCACGGTAGATTGCTGCGGTATATTAGTGTATAAGGCCTCAATGTCCATGGATACTAGACATTGAGTATCCTTACATAATGATTTGTTCTCCACCAAACTAATAATATGAGTAGTGTCCTTAACATATGATTTAAGTTGGCTTACCAAGGGCCTAAGGAAAAAGTCAATGTATTTGCTAAATGGTTCTAATAAAGAACCTAAACAGCTTACAATTGGTCGCATAGGGGGATCCAAGTGGTCCTTATGTACCTTCGGCAAACCGTATATTGCTGGAATTTTGGGGTTACTATTATGGAGGAATCTAAATTCCTCTTCGCAAATCCACTCTTGTTCTTTTGCTGCCTCCAAAAGGTCACTACATTTCTTAGCTAATGTTATGAGCTCCCTTTCCTGAACCCTCTCGTAATGTGCTGGGACATTTAGTAACTTAAGCATTCTGTTGTCGTAGTCCTGGGTATCAAACACCACAACCCCACCACCCTTATCAGCGGGTTTGATTGTAATAGAATGGTCCTCTCTGAGGGTGCTGATAGCTATTCTTTGGGCCCTGTCTAAGTTCTGTGATTGAGTGAATTCCTTTTTAAGGATATTTTGAATCTCAATTTCCACAACTTTTTCAAAGGTCTCAATGTTGCTCCCCACTTGCGCTAGGGTTGGCGTGAATGTGGATTTAGGTTTAAAACCTGTAACGTTATTTGACTCCCTCATTGGTTTATTCTCAAAGAACCTCCTCAACCTAATCTTTCTAAAAAATGATCTAAGGTCCCTTTCTAGTTGGAATCTATTAGTTTTTGCTGTTGGAACAAAACTAAAACCCCTACCTAGTATCTCTGTTTCATTGTCACTCAAGGACCTACTAGATAAGTTAATTATGGGGATTTTATCTAACGCCAATATCTCTGGCGCCTGGTTTGCATATATTCCTGAGGAGGTTGGCTGCGAACTTGTTGTCCCCCCATCTGATTCCCATTGTACCTGCCTCTTCTGTTTCTCTGTTCTAAAAAACCCCCCTGCTGTTCGATGGGCCCTCTTGTGTTTTCTTCCCTGTGTGTGTAATCATCATCACTGCTAGAACCAGATGTTTCGGAGAATGTTATTTGCTTCCTGCCTCCCCGTGTGTACCTAGGTCTTCTATATGTGTTTTTATCCCATCCCTGGTCATTTTTCTGATCATAATAATTTTCTTTGAGGAACGGATAGGCAAGTTCTTGGCTGAATCTATTTATATCTTTCTTAAGCTTATTTGTTTTTTTATTAGTTAGATAGTCTCTATAACCATCTACATCCTTATTAATTTCTTCCAACTTAGATTTAGCATCCTCCAGTGCTGTTTTTTCTTTTAGTTCAAGTTCTAGTTTTTCTATTGCCTCTCTTTCTATGATAATTATTTCCTGGGCTGTTTCTATAATAAGAAGCATCCAGTCCCGGCTACAGCGATTTGATATTTGAGGCCAAATTTCAAGGAATTTTTTATTTTCAATAAACAAACCAGGTTCATTCCGTATCTGTAAACCGATTGGTATCACTCCAGATTTGACGTACTCAATTAAAAAATCAGCATGGGCTTGTGTTCTTATCAATTTTTTCTTAAGGTTAAGCAGGGTCCCCCATTTTTCACCCTTGCCTGCAACTACCATAATTTTATTACCCTTTTTACTGTTGATTATTCTATTGTATTGATCCTCGCTAAACCCAAAGGTTTTAAATGGATCCATCCGCCTCACCAAGCTGGGACAAAATAACACCAAAGTGTCTCAATGTATAATATCACTGGGACAAAGTCCCAAACTCTCCAGTCCTACGGACCGTACACAAATTCCAAAATAAGAGAGAGGGGTCCTACTCAGCCAAAGGGACAGGACACCAAAAATAGACACTTCTGTCAAATGTAAAAATCCCTTTGGACTCTTTTCAAAGCATACAGCGATACCTTGCTGACATCCACTCGCCGACCACTCACCAGCACCAAACAGAAACCAAAAACATAATATAAAAACATATATTTTTTATTTATTAGGATCCTTATAAATTCTACAAATGTCAAAAATTATTAAAAACCAAGTATTTCATCAATCCATATATATTAAAAACATTTCATTCACAAACAAAAGGGAGAATTTTTGTCATACTAAAAAAATCATCAACAACCCAATGAATTTAGAAAGCACTCCAGGTACATAAGAATTTTTAATACTGTCAGCCCTGGTTCGATATTAAATAGCGTTCCTTTTCTCCTATTCAGACCAGGTGTTGCTTGGGTGCTTTCTTAACCAAAGCGACGCGTTTCGGTGGTATCATTTGGTTCACCACCTTCTTCAGGCTTAAAAACTACTATTCAGTGTCTCCCAAAATATTTATCTAAAAAACATTGATAAAAAAGTATATGTAAGATATTATAAAGCTTTGTTTCTGATGTTAAATACAACTCATATTACATTTTAAATTTCATTACATCATTATGTAAACATTCGACATCTTTTACAACATGATACAAGTACTTTATATTACAGTCTTGGTTCCATAAGTGGTGCCATCCATTATTATTCACACTTCCTATTGATCAGTCAAACTCATATCACTTTCATCCTTACACACACTCTATTAATAATGATATCAAGGGTATTACCCACCAGATAATTAGTCAACAGAAGGAAGATATATCTCTCCTCCCCAGTGACGGCTTCCTTTTTCGGATAAACCGCAGTAATAATGCTCAGAATAGGGGCATACACGTCTTCCCTAGAAAATATAGTGCATAATTGCGAATAACAAGGTTCAGTTAATATCCAGTCTTTGCTCTCTAAGTTCTCCTATTTCTTCATAACAGTGCCAAAATAGTTTTTATTCAAAAATCTACCTTGATAGCCTCTTTCTCTCACTAATTTTATCAAAGACCGGCAGGAACAAAGCGACAACCAGGGACCACAACCTCACTGATTACGCTGCAACTGAAACAACGTGCAAACAGATATTT